>CM075672.1:36602500-37852500 GCA_037962975.1 Clitoria ternatea | reverse complement strand
ATCGTTTATGACATTCATGTAACGATCCCTGCAACGTTCTCATGGTGGGTCTGTCCAGTACATCATTACTCTTAATGTGTACCCGTGTGAAGACTTGATATCATTTATATCCATGATCTGTGAGATCAGATCATCAGTACACTCACACACTAGTCTTAATGTATTTACATGTCCCCACGTAAATACTTGACCAGGGACATTTTAGGAATAACTCTCATATGACCTATTACTCCAAGGATAAATAAAGGTTGTTAAACTATTTAACAAAAATGACTTATTCAAAATGATGCGAACCTATATAGGCTTTTAGTGCATATTTCCAACAGGCATATCATTTGCTGCTTATATGGAATGTTAGGGGTTCCAATAGGCAGGCCCAGTGGGAGGACGGCCCAGTGCACGGGTATACTGTTATTGCTCCCTAGTGATTCGGGGAATCACGAAGCTGTCCTTAGTTTGGTGACGAGGCACCCTATGTGGCAGGCCCTATAGGAGGGCGGCTCTGTGATGAGCAATTGACCTCGGTGTCCGACGGGGCACGGCTCCCTTGATGTGTGTTTGGGGGAGGCCCGTAGCACTTTGGCAAGTACAGCCATAATTATGATTCGCAGTCACAGGGTGACTAGTGCTACAGATGGGCGAGAGCGGTTTGGTATCATTAGAATATGACGTTAAGCATGCATGAAATTGGATATAAGTGTACATATTTTACTACTGCAGTAGGGGCATAGTAACACACCTATGCTTGTCCCACATTTGATATGTTGATGTTTTCCTACAGTCGGATCCGCACTTGATAATAATTTCTGTTGTGCATATGCATTAGCTTTAAGAGCATTTGCATATAGCTGAGATATGCCAAGTTGATAGCCCGTAGTGGCGACAGATGATTGTTAAATAGAGAGAAAGTAAGCCAAGGTACTAACACTAAAATGGGATGATTATCAAGAATGTTAAGGATATACTATATGTACGATATTGCCTTGTGAATAAGTTTATTTGGACATGTATTGTGCTGAGATGGAATGATGTATCATGTGTGTGAAACTTGTGATGTTTTCTTGAAAAATGAATATAGTGCACACATGTATAAATATCATCATAATGTATGACTTTAATTCATTTGGATTATGTTACTCACCTCCCTGTTGCCATTTTTTTAAGTTTGATGTAGGTGTGATAGAAAATCCTACTTTTTGGAGGTTGAGGATTGGAGAAGGTAAATATGAAAGGAATGTGGGTAAGCCTTGGCTGGCATATATGTATTCATTTTGTATAGCACATAGTGCGTGTATGCTCATTTTGAAATTAATTTGATAACGGTTGATTTTGAAGGTCATGTAGGAAAATTAGACCGGATGTGTATGGCTAATTTTCATTAATGACCTTGATAACGTATGAATGATATTATTATTATGAAATTGTATTTCTGTTGCTTAACAAATCAATGAGGCATTTTTCATTCTCTTTTCAGTAGATATTTTAATCACTCTTGAATTTAATTTCATCTTCCGCTTTTTCCCTTGCGACGGCCTCAAGTCCGGTCGTCCGATGTGCACTCTGATACCATTCTCATATCTTCTTATATGAGATCGGTTATCTAATAATCTGAGGTAATTGCTCAGTGTTATATTTATATATTAAATTTTTTCTACTTTTAATTACTTTAAATCGCGAAAAACTTACCCCTGTTTTCAGAATCGGGGCGTTACAACCTGGTATCAGAGCATTGATTGCTCATTGATGAATTATATGAGTTAAATGTTGTTAAAGAGTGATTGTCACTTAATGTTGACATGTTATAGTTATAGTTAAGCATTATTGGAGCTTGAATTGCTCATTGCTCTATATTGTGGTTGATATTAAGCCCGGCCAGGCATTTCTTTTTCCATGTTTACCTTCAGATTTTGAATATGTTATGATGATATTTATATTGATGATAGTTGATAATGATTGGTATATACATTGAGGAAAGAAACACAAGGTTTCTGATTATGGTTGTGTTGTGTGTATAGAGTGATTGATGGCGAATAGGCGTAATATTGACGCAGTCGCTATGGCTGAAGCCTTTAATCGGTTTGCCGATATCCTAGAACGGCAACAATAACCTGTTGGTCAGCCAAATCATGGTCTTGACTGATTTCTCAAGCGGAAGCCTTCTGAATTTCATGGGGGTTATAGACTGGAGGATGCTTATGTTTGGATCCGTGATTTAGAATGGATATTTGCATGTATGGAATGTACTAAGGATCAGAAAGTTGAATACGCGGTGTCTATGGTCCGAGATGAGGCCGAATCTTGGTGGATTCTCACTCGTGGGCGTATGATTGCGGCTCATACTCCTTTGGATTGGGAGAACTTTAAGGTGGAGTTCCTTAGGAAATATTTTCCTAAGAGCTACAAGAATAAGAAAGAGCTTGAATTTATGGAGCTCAAACAAGGAAGCATATCAGTGGAGGAATATGCCTCAAAGTTTGAGGAGTTATGTGTGTTTTACCCTCCTTTCCAACAGGAAGGTACTGAAGCTTCAAAGTGTGTTAAGTTTGAGATCGGATTGCGCCAAGAGATTAAGAAGGTGATATGTCACCAAGAGATTAGGAGGTTTCCTACTCTTATGAACAAATGTAAGATCTTTGAAGAGAACGATGTGGTGTAC
Organism: Clitoria ternatea; assembly: GCA_037962975.1. Taxonomy (NCBI): domain Eukaryota; kingdom Viridiplantae; phylum Streptophyta; class Magnoliopsida; order Fabales; family Fabaceae; genus Clitoria; species Clitoria ternatea. The sequence continues at coordinate 37,849,844 of CM075672.1, read as the reverse complement.
AAGAATTATGCTGGGCATGATCAAAGACTGAAGGGTCAATTCCCTAACTTCAAGAAGAAGGGCAACTTTAAGAGTAATAGACAATTTGTACGTGGGTCCTCTTCTTTTAGAGGAGGATGAGGTGGTGGAAGGCATGGTACAAATGGTGGCCGAGGTAATGGCCAAGGACTTCGTTGTTTCCGGTGTGGCAGAAACTATTTGGCCCGTGATTGTGGTAATGAAGAAGTTGTGGTGTGCTGTCAGTGCAACCAACTGGGGCACACTCGTCTTGATTATCCTTTAAATACCACGGATGTGGTGGTGCGTAATAATGCAAATCGGGGTGGCTATGGTGCTTTCAGAGGCCGTGGTCGTGGAACTAGTAATCACGGCCGTAATGGTGGTCGAAATGGTAATGGCAATGGAAATGGTGGCAACAGTCGTGGAAATGGGAACGGCCGAGGTAATGGCAATAGTGGCCGCAATGGTCACAATCATGGTGCTAACCAACAAACTGTTGGAAGCGTATTTGCTATGACCGGTGAAGAAGCAGCTCAGGCTGATAACCTAGTTGAAAGTAAGTGTGAGATACTTGAAAATTCTGTGCATGTCATTTATGATCCGGGTGCGACCCATTCTTTTATATCCGAGGATTATGTGCGGTGATTGAGATTACCGGTGTGCCTAATGAAAAATGCCCTTGTGGTTACTACCCCAATCGGTGCTTGTCTCAGATCGGTTAACCGATATGATAACATTGATATGCTCCTAGAAGGAAGGAACTTTTTTACTTCTTTCATTTGCCTACCTATGAAGGGCTTGGAGATCATTCTTGGTATGGATTGGCTCTCCGCCAATAAAGTCTTGGTTGACTGTCAACAACGGACTATCATTTTCCCTTCCTCAGATGTGGGGAAATTCGATGTGCAAGGTATAGCTCAACTTTGTATACTATTATCTCTTGCTGATAGGACAAATCGTCCCAATCCCTTAAATATTCCCATAGTATCTGAATTTTTGGATGTATTTCCTGATGAGGTACCTGGTTTACCTCCTCCACGCGAGGTGGAGTATTCTATTGATCTTGTTCCAGGAGTGGAACCTGTTTCCCTAGCGCCATATCGGATGTCTCTTATGGAATTAACAGAGTTAAAGAGACAAGTTGATAAGTTATTGGAACGAGAATTTATTTGCCCAAGTGTGTCTCCTTGGGGTGTGCCTGTTTTATTGGTGAGAAAGAAGGATGGAAGTATGAGGTTATGTGTGGACTATCGACAACTTAAAAAGTTAACCATTAAGAACCAATATCCCTTACCTCGCATTGACGATCTTTTCGATCAATTGAAGGATGCCTTTGTATTCTTAAAAATTAACTTACGTTTCGGATATCACTAAATTCGGGTGAAGACCGGGGATATTCCTAAAACTGCCTTCCGAACTAGATATGGGCCCTACGAGTATGTAGTGACGCCATTCAGAGTGATAAATGCTCTTGCGATATTCATGGATTACATGAATCGCATCTTTCATGAGTATCTTGACCGGTTCGTGGTGGTGTTTATCGATGACATTCTCGTCTATTCCAGGAGCCATGAAGAACATGAAGAGCATCCTCGCCTTGTTTTAAATGTCCTTCAAGAGAAAGAGTTGTATGCGAAGCTTTCCAAGTGTGAACTTTGTTTGTCCGAGGTCTAATTTCTTGACATGTTATCTCCAAAGATGGTGTGGCAGTTGATCTGTCTAAGATCAAAGCCGTGTTAGCTTGGGAAAGACCAACGTCTCTAATCGATGTGAGAAGTTTTGTTGATCTTGCCGGTTATTACCGAAAATTTATTGAAGGATTTTCCCGATTGGCCTTGCCTTTGACGAAGCTGACCCGTAAGAATCGGCCATTTGTATGGAGTCTTGATTGTGAAAGGAGTTTCCAAGAGTTGAAGGTTAGACTCATTTTTGCTCCGGTATTGGCTTTGCTAGACTTATTGGATGACTTTATGGTGTACTGTGACATTTCTAAGCTTAGTCTTGGTTGCATGTTGATGCAAAAAGAGCGTGTGATAGCTTATGTGTTGAGACAGTTGCGACCACATGAGGTTAACTACCCCACACATGATCTTGAATTGGCGGCGGTGGTGTTTGCCTTGAAGTTATGGCCGCACTATTTGTATGGCTCTAAGTTTGTGGTCTTTAATGATCACAAGAGTCTTAAATACCTATTTGATCAGAAGAGCTTAATATGCGCCAATGAAGATGGATGGAGTTTTTGAAAGATTATGAGTTCGAATTGAGGTATCATCCTGGAAAGGTGAATATGGTTGCCGATGCCTTAAGTCGGAAGTCGTTGCATGTTTCTGCTATGATGGTGAAAGAGATGGAGCTCATTGAGCAATTTTAGGATTTGAACGTGGGTGTAGAAATATATACTCCGAAAAAAATGTCTCTTGAGGTGTTGACGGTAGCAAATGTATTCCTTAAAACAGTGAAATTGCAACAACCGAAGGATAAGTATTTGATTGAAATGAGAAGAACTCAAGAAAAAGGGAAGAACTTGTTTCTAGTGGAAGGCCATGATGGTATTTGGCGTATGAAAGGTCAGATTTATGTTCCATCTGGTGGTGATTTGAGGAGATTGGTACTTGAAGAAGCTTACAAGAGTGTGTTGAGCATACATCCTGGTGCCACAAAAATGTATCAAGATCTGAAGAAGAAATGGAACGACATTGCTATGGACTACCCAGAACACGTACTGGAAATGATGCCATATGGGTGATCGTAGATCGGTTGACGAAGTGTGCTCACTTCTTACCCATGAATATGAAGAGTTCATTGGAGAAACTAGCCCGAATGTACATAAAGGAGATCGTTAGGCTACATGGTGTGCCTTTGAGCATTATTGATAAGTCTTGAAAAGACTTAATTATTTCATCTTTTATTTAACTCAATTCATTAAATATTGTTTAGTTTGGTTTTATTATTTAATAAATTGTTAATAATTCTTATTTTATTTATTTATTTCAAAAGTGTTTAATTTAGGTAAGAAAATGATTAAAAACAGTAATTAGTAAAGAAATTATGTTTATCTATAAATTCACTAACCCAACGTACAAACGTTGGACAACCAGCGTACAAACGCTGGACAGCCAGCGTATAAACGCTAGGAATTCATTTGTTTACATGTGCAGGAGCAGTTCACACTCAAGCTTGAAGGCTGCAAGCTCAACCGAGAGATCCATGCAAAGTACGTGAAAAGAAAGATAGGAGAGCACGACCTCGCTCAAGCAAGCAAGCTCACGCTCAAGCGTGACTCCAAAACATCACCCACGCCCAAGCTTCTCCATCATGCTTAAGCGTGAAAGCAATACTACAGTGAATAACATGAGCACGCTCAAGCGCGAGTCCTTTATGCTTAAGCGTGAAGGTGGTTATTTAAAAGCTGTTTTTCCCTCCAAAAGAAGCTCCGCACCATTTTTGTTCCTATTGCCTGATGCACTGCTGCTATTCATTAATAGTTTAAGTATTAAGTTGTAATTATTTACTTATTTGTAATTATGTATTTAGTTTAGTTAGTTTAATTATTAATTTAGTCTTCTTTGTAATTAATGGAGTTAGTTAGCTAGATACCTACATATATATATTTGTACATACTCTGAAAGGGGGGACAAATGAGGCAGAATACAGAACACGATTCATTTGCCCATTTCCAATCTCTCTTTAATCCTTTTCTCTCTCTAAATTCTCTCATCCATGTCTCTCCACATTCCTTTGTCTGAATCCATCTCCATGGGTTTCTAAACCCCTAGGGTTGGGATTGTGAAGGTTTGCAATGAATTGAGGAAGTGTATTGAGGAAGTCAACTTCTAAATCAAGAGGAGAACAAGCTGAGGAGTGGATCTACTTTGCTGGATTGACAAATCCAGATCTGATGAAGAAACTCACCAGTGAGGAATCATGGTTGAGGCTTGGGTAACTTCTCACTTCCTAACTAATTCAGGCCTAGTAATTAGGTGAATAGTTAGGGTTCAACCCCCAATTTCACATTAGATTTCTCTGTTAATTGAGCACCTAAGGGATTAGGGTTTAATGCTTAGGAATTAGTGTTATTCACCTAAGGAATTAGGGATTAACCATCTGTGGATTGTCCTTTTGAGTCTGAAGCTTGATTGAACCTTAAATGCATGTTTCTTGATGAAATTGTAAACTGAAGCAATCCTAACCTATCTTCCATTACTCACATTTCATCTTTTGTACTGTCTCTGAAAATACAAAAACATTAGAAATATAAAACAACAAAAACAGAATGAAATCTATCTGTATTGCGTTGGTTCAGCTTGTATCAGTCTAAGATTACGGTAATTACCACAATCTCTGTGGGAACGATCAAATATTATTACAAATTTAACGATTGGTGCGCTTGCCAAAAGAATAAATCCTCTGAGAGTCATACAATAAGTCAATATTAATTCAAGATTTTGCAACCAAATTAATGACTCGGAGATTTAGCATCAAGTTAATGGCGCCGTTGCCGGGGATTGTTGAGTAATATCAACAATCCTTGGACCGGTACTAGACTGAACCTTTTTTTTTAGTTTCTGTATATGTTGTTAGTTGTTAGTAAATTTCATTGTAAGAGTAGGATTTGTTAAATCTTGCTTGAATTGTTGTTCATAGTTACTACTGTTTCGATTTTAGTTGTTTAGTTGTTGGTACTAACCGTTACAGTAGCTTTGTTTGTGGTTAGTTGTTGCATTTATGGTTTTTGTAGTTTCTTTGGAAAGTGAAAAGTTACAGGTGATGGATCTTGATGACACCTTAGCAGAGTTTCTTCAATATTCACAAACGTTATGCATGAACCATGTAGAGGAGGTACAACCAATTGAGGAGGAGCCATCAGAGTTAGAAAGGATTTTAATTCAATTTATAAAAGTTACTTAAATCGGCCTCCAAAATTTTGATAATTCAATCATGAATATTCAAAAGCAAGTGGATTTTATTGCAAAGCAGTTAGCCGAAGAGCAAAGAAATACAAAGGTTGTACGAAGAGAAGACCAATATGAAGAGCCATGGGATGATGATGTTTGTCTAGCTGAAGAAATTAAGTTTGGGGAAGAAGAAGACCAGCTAGAAAACATTGAAATGGATGAACCTGAACTTGAAGTTGATGTAGAAACAAAAGAAGAAAAAGAAAATAAGGAAGTTCAGGGATATTTGATGAAAGAAGAGTCAATTGAAGAATGTGAAGAAGAAAGCTATAGAGATTATACTTCAGAATTGGAAGATGATATTATATCTAGTGAAGCATTCTTTGATGATTGGAATGAAGAAGATTGGTCTGAAGAAGAACAAGAGCAAGAGTTGTCATTGAATAATTTCTTTAATGATGCAAGTTTTACAGGAGTGCAAATTGAACAAATGACAACAGAAGCCATTGAGGAACCTGAAAATCAATTAGACACTATTGTTGAGCCAGAAGTGATAGAAGAGGTTGAGGTTTCAGCTGAGATGGAAACCATATCTTGGCAACACAATAATAATACTGAAATTTTGTTAGAGCCAAGTGTGAATGCAGAGAAAGAAGTAGAGGTTCATGCACAAGAAGAGTTAACATGTTTAGATGTTGAGAATATAAAAGAAGAAGAAACTCAACCATGTCATGAGGAGCGTTTGCTAGTGGTGACTACTGCAGCTATGGAAATCACAAGGAAACGCGAATCATCAAGTCAAGAAGAAAATTGTTTGTGGCATAAAAAGAGGAAGACTAACAGAAAACAGAAAAAGAAAAAGAGTGAAGGAAAGAAAAAGAAGAAAAAACAGAAAGTTTGGAAAAATAAAGATTGGAGAAAAATTGTGTTGAGCATTAGCCTCAAACACAACAAGGAGAAACAAGGAGTAAAAAGACCAATAGTGTATGGTCATAAGAAATGGGATCCTGGAGGATGATCTTATGTTTGTTTTTCTTGTACATAAATAAAATAGTGAGAGAGGTTTAAAAAAAAGAGAAAAAAGAGAGAGAAAAATAGAATTAAAAAAAAGAAGAAAAAGAAAAAAAAAGAAGAAGAAGAAGAAAAGAAAAGAAGAAAAAGAAAAAGAAAAAAAGAAGAAGAGAGAGGAAGAAGAAGAAAAAAAAGAAAAAAAGAGAGGAAGAAAAAAAAAGACTGAACAACATAAATAAATAAGCATCAGACCCCCCTGGCGCTCGAGCGCCCTAACGTCACGCTCGAGCGCCCTAACCTGGCACTCGAGCGCGCTCGGGTCCACGCTTGAGTGTGACCTGTTAAGCTGACCCTGGTGCTCGAGCGTGATTCTGTCACGTTTAAGCGTGAATTGTTCCTGGTCTTGATTCCTTCTGTCCACTTAAGCGAGTCTACTGGCGCTTAAGTGAGTTGCACTCATTCCTCTTATTTCGCTCAAGCGAAAAACATTTCGCTTAAGTGAAGTTCATACAGAATGGAAATTATCATAGTCCTTTCTCCTCGCTCAAGCGTAACCATGTGAGCTTAAGCGAGAGGCCCTATTTTTCCTACACGCTCAAGCGAGAATTTGTCAAGCTTGAGCGTGATTGTCCTGTGCACCTCTTGTTGCACCTCACGCTTGACCGAACATTACCCACGCTTGAGCATGAACTCTTTTACAAACCAGTGTATGTCCCTCGCTTGAGCGTCCTTCAATCACGCCTGAGCGTGAGCTCTTTTGCCACCCAACGAATCGCGTGCTTGAGCGTTATTCCACACGCTCTAAGCGTGATCGTGAGCCTACACTACTTTGTTCCATGATGTAAACCTTGCGCTTGAGCGTAATTCCACACGCTCTAAGCGTGATCGTGACTGGTACCCAAGAGAAAGTACGCACGCTTGAGCCTTGCTAACCACGCTTTGAGCGTGACTTATATATAAGTCCCACGCTTAAGCGCCCCTATATCACGCTTGAGCGTGATCGGGCTGTGGCAATTATGTTCCAATTTCCCGCTTAAGCGTGAGGTTTTAAGCTTGAGCATGAGTGCCATAGTGAAGCAATCTGATACCTGTTAGTTTGTTGGTTGAGCGTAACTTTCTCACGCTTAAGCGTGACATTCCCTTGCATATCATTCGCTTAAGCGAAGAATGGTACGCTTGAAGCCTGATTCATACCTGTTACCACCTGTTGTGCTTTAATGTGGGCGTGTGTACGCCCAAATCCAGCATACCTATGCGTACTTATGACTCATACCCCTTGTATGTTGGAAGCTCTGGCCCTTAAAAAAAAGAGAAGAAAGAAAGAAAGCATATTCTTTGGATTCCGTTGAAAGGTAACATCTCTTTTGTTCCTTAATTTCAATTAATGACTAGAAACATGGCATCCCATCATTTCAATTTCAAAATTTGTGCATCCATCATGACTATTCATCTCACACTTTTATTTTTCTCATGTTATGTTTGCCTCTACACTTGCAACCATTTAGGCTTTATAAATACCATCCATTCTATTTTCACTTATGCGAATATACTTTTGTGTTGTAATAACCTTCCTATAGTATTTCTTGAACAGTGTATCTTCTTTTCATTTGTAATGAAATCATATTTCCCTATTAATTATTCAATGTTATTTCTTTTCTGCTTTGTATTATTCAATTCATGCAACCATCACTCAACAAATCCTTGCCATATAGGTAAGAAGGGAAGTAATCTATTCCTTAATCTTATTAACTTATGAAAGGTATTTACTGTGTTTAATTTAGAATCCATCTTAATAATTTAAAGTTTGCCGATTCTCAGGCTTTAATTGGATAAATTAATTGATTCGCATTGCTTAATTCATGATCTCTGTCCATAACTATTTCAATCCTATATTATTTGTATATTCAGCATGGTAGTTAGCAATCTGAGTTATAATCTTGCATTAAGTTTGGGGACATGATTGGCTGATTACCTGTTATTTTTAGCTTTTGAGCCTTTATTAATTCTTTTCTGAGTGTGTCCGCATTCTTGTTTAGTGAGACAGAATTTGCTTCAGCCCTTGCTAAATGATTATTTGTTTGCCAATTGGAAATGATGAAAGCCTTCTTTATTAAAATAGCCAGGGCCAAATTTAGCTATCCTAATTCTATTAATTATCCTTTGACCCAATAATTATATTTTGAGCCTGAGACCCTTTCATTCTAATTATGTACCTAACTTTACAAGCCTGTTTATCTGAGAAAAACCAAGTGAATTATCCCTGGATGTTCCACTGATGGACTGCTGAGTCTTATCTTATTGCCAGGGACTAGCAAGTTCTAAGCTTGGGGATGAAGAGTGTGCCTAACAACAATTAAAGCACACACTCTAACCTTAGTTATAGATGAGGATTTTGAGAAATGAAAGTGAAAAATAGCAAAGCAAAGGTGCAAAGCACCACAATAAGAAAAATGGTATTGAAAAAAAAAATTTAAAAGATGGAAGAAAAGAAAGAGTCCAAAGGACTGAAAGAGAAGAGGGTGCAAAACACCACAAGTAATTGAGTATCCTTTATCTAAAAAGATATAATGAAAAACAAAAGAGCTAGTTAGTTAAGGCATTTAAGTTAAGATTGAGGCAAGGCATCAGTGGGCACATCTTTTAACCCAACATTGACTAGAAAAACAAAAATAGAGCCTGTAGCCTAACCCCATTACAAGCATAAAAAGCCCTTACTGATCCAATTGTGCTAGCATATTTCATGATGTTTAGAACTGTTGCAAGCCTATGTTGATCTAACAATTATGCAGGTGATAAGTGCATGAAATTGGACCTTATACACTGACAGAAGAGTGAAACACCAATCTAGTGAGGAAAGTATCACCAGCTTGTCTCTCAAAGGATGTGTGAGTTATTATATTTTCAGAATTTGTAAAAAGAAAGCATGGTTGGTATTCAATAATTATGGTATGAATTAAGTTAAGAAAAGGTTGATTGTCTTGAGTAAGTGCAATTGATTTAATTAATCTGAGTATTTGCTTGAGGACAAGCAAGTTTTAAGTTTGGGGATGTGATAAGTCTTGAAAAGACTTAATTATTTCATCTTTTATTTAACTCAATTCATTAAATATTGTTTAGTTTGGTTTTATTATTTAATAAATTGTTAATAATTCTTATTTTATTTATTTATTTCAATAGTGTTTAATTTAGGTAAGAAAATGATTAAAAATAGTAATTAGTTAAGAAATTATGTTTATCTATAAATTCACTAACCCAGCGTACAAACGATGGACAGCCAACGTATAAACGCTAGGAATTCATTTGTTTGCATGTGCAGGAGCAGTTCACGCTCAAGCTTGAAGGCTGCAAGCTTAAGCGAGAGATCCATGCAAAGTACATGAAAAGAAAGATAGGAGAGCACGACCTCGCTCAAGCGAGCAAGCTCACGCTCAAGCGTGACTCCAAAACATCACCCACGCCCAAGCTTCTCCATCACGCTTAAGCGTGAAAGCAATACTGCAGTGAATAACACGAGCACGCTCAAGCGCGAGTCCTTCACGCTCAAGCATGAAGGTGGTTATTTAAAAGCTGTTTTTCCCTCCAAAAGAAGCTCCGCACCATTTCTGTTCCTATTACCTGATGCACTGCTGCTATTCATTAATAATTTAAGTATCAAGTTATAATTATTTACTTATTTGTAATTATGTATTTAGTTTAGTTAGTTTAATTATTAATTTAGTCTTCTTTGTAATTAATGGAGTTAGTTAGCTAAATACCTTCATATATATATATATTTGTACATACTCTGAAAGGGGGGACGAAGGAGGCAGAATACAGAACACGATTCATTTGCCTATTTCCAATCTCTCTCTAATCCTTTTCTCTCTCTAAATTCTCTCATCCATGTCTCTCCATATTCCTTCGTCTGAATCCATCTTCATGGGTTTCTAAACCCCTAGGGTTAGGATTGTGAAGGTTTGCAATGAATTAAGGAAGTGTATTAAGGAAGTCAACTTCTAAATCAAGAGGAGAACAAGCTGAGGAGTGGATCTACTTTGCTGGATTGAAAAATCCAGGTCTGATGAAGAAACTCACCAGTGAGGAATCATGGTTGAGGCTTGGGTAACTTCTCACTTCCTAACTAATTCAGGCCTAGTAATTAGGTGAATAGTTAGGGTTCAACCCCCAATTTTGCATTAGATTTCTCTGTTAATTGAGCACCTAAGGGATTAGGGTTTAACGCTTAGGAATTAGTGTTATTCACCTAAGGAATTAGGGATTAACCATCTGTGGATTGTCCTCTTGAGTCTGAAGCTTGATTGAACCTTAAATGTATGTTTCTTGATGAAATTGTAAACTGAAGCAATCCTAACCTATCTTCCATTACTCACATTTCATCTTTTGTACTGTCTCTAAAAATACAAAAATATTAGAAATATAAAACAACAAAAATAGAATGAAATCTATCTGTATTGCGTTGGTTCACCTTGTATCAGTCTAAGATTGCGGTAATTACCACAATCCCTGTGGGAACAATCAAATATATTACAAATTTAACGATTGGTGCACTTGCCAAAAGAATAAATCCTCTGAGAGTCATACAATAAGTCAATATTAATTTAAGATTTTCCAACCAAATTAATGACTAAGAGATTTAGCATCAAATTATGTCAGATCGCGACCCGCGATTCACTTCCCAATTTTGGGGAAGCTTGCATGAGGCAATGGGTTCCAAGTTGAAGCTTAGTTCAACATATCATCCACAAACGGATGGACAATCTGAGCGAACAATTGAAAGCCTTGAAGAGTTGTTGCGGGCTTATGTATTGGAGCACGGTGGTTGTTGGGAAAGATTCCTACCATTAATTGAATTTACATACAATAATAGTTACTACAGTTCTATTGGTATGGCTCTATATGAAGCATTGTATTGTCGAAAATGTAGAACTCCATTGTGTTGGCTTGAAACCGAAGAGAGTTTGGCTTTGGGGCCAGAGTTGATTGCGGAGACCAATGAACAAATCAAGATGATACAAGAAAAGATGAAAATTGCCCAAGATCGTCAGAAGAGTTATTATGATAAAAGGCAGGAGAACCTTGAGTTTCAAGTTGGCAATCACGTATTTTTAAGAGTATCAAGAGATAAGGGTATTGGAAGGACATTGAAAAGTGGAAAGTTAAGCCCTAGGTTCATTGGACCTTATGAGGTTTTATAGCAGATTGGCGACGTGGCATATTGGATTGCACTTCCTCCGCACCTCGCTAATCTACATAATATGTTCCACGTATCACAGTTGAGGAAATATGTCCATGACCCTCTACATGTAATTCCTATGGACGAAGTTGATGTACGCGACGATCTGTCCATTCTTCCTGTCTCTGTTCGCATTGTCGAACGCTCCGTGAAGAAGCTACGGAACAAATTGGTGCCCTTGGTGAAAGTTGCGTGGAAGCACGGAAACATTGAGACATTCACATGGGAACGTGATGACGATGTACGAGCATGGCACCCCGATGTGTTCGAATCTGGTATGTTAAATTTCAGGGACGAAATTTCTTTTTAGGTGGGGTGGATTATAACACCCTAAATTTTAAAATAAAGGATTAATTAAGGAGATAAATACTAAATAATTATATTTAGGTTATTTAATATTCCAAAATATTGGGAATAAATAAATTAAGATTTTTGGGATCTATTTATGATTTATTAGAACCGGATAAGCTGAAAACGAGCCCGGTTGAAATATGGGTGTCGGACCAAGTATCTCCAATTGGGATGATATTGGTCAGGGCTGTTAAGGATATTATTAGGAATCCAAATATGTGTTCGGAATAATTTTTGGATAAGGTATTGAGCCCAAACAATAATCCTGTTTGTCATAAAACGATGAATTTTTAAATGAGGGATTAAAACTAAAGCCAAATGGCCCATTTTTCCCTTCTTATTCCTGTCAGATTCTTGGTTTTTCCATAACATGTACTTTACTTCTTCTTCTCCTATACTCTTCTTCTTCACTTCTTCTACTTCTCTCAAAAACCCTAAGCAAAAAGGATGGTGGTTCTCTTCTCCTCTTCCATTTTCATCCTTGAAAGAGCTTGGAGGAGTTTGGAGCTTGGATTCTCACCCTCCTTTTCCCCCATTTTCATGTGGTTTTCCCTCTCTTAGAAAACTCTCTCATTTCTTCTATTGAGGTAAGATCTTGCTATTTCTCAAGAGTGTGAACTATAGGTTTTTGGGTTTTGATGTTGGGAAGGTGATTTAATGAGTGTTGTTGGGTTTTAGAGAAACCCTCACCCTAAAATTTGGGGGAAATGTAAAATATTGGTGGTGAAGCATTTATTGTGTTAAATGATTGTTATTGGTGAGGTGAAATGGTGTTATTAATGGTGAATGGCCATTAATGAAGCTTAATGGTTGTCAAGAACCATTAATGTGGGAACCCATTATTGGGTTTGGCATTAAATGTGCATAATAATAAATGCAGACGCCTAAACCGTGGTGGTTGTGGCAGAATGAATGAAATAAATGGGACTGAGAGTTAAAATGCTGGAAGACATCGAGTAATTGAATATAAACGTTAAACCGAGGTGGTTGAATAGAAAATTGATTGTGTGATGTATTGTGATGTAGGAAATAATCCCAGTTTTGAGGCAGAACCATCTGACCACGGTAGGAGGGGGTAACTATTCTAAATGCATGATTTCATCCATTGATGATGTGAAAATATGTGTATATGATTGTGCTCAATGATTGCTTGTGTGGACGATGTAGTGATTTCATGATTTGAATGCATTTAGAATAATTGATGTTATGTGGCATGTATTTGGAATGATGAATGTATTATTAAACTGGTCTGGGCCGGAGTCAACAATCCGGTGTGGGACCAGTCACTAGAGTGAGTAGATGGCTGAGGTTTTAGACCGGTGCTGTATGTATCCAGTATGATTATCCGGTATCCTAATAAGAGGAGACCAATCTTAATGTCTCATGTTTTACCTGCTTAGTCAGTAATGTATACAGAACGGATGAAGCGATATCTGTATTCTAGTACCAGTATCGAGACCGGATCAGACATTATGTTGAGTATGTTGATGAAATATATCATGATGGTATGAGACCTTATTTTGATTTGAAATCGGTGATTTGAAATATCCCAATTATATATGTGTGGATTGATAATTATGATTTCCACTAACTGCCGATGTGTGTGAGTCCAACGAGGATTGGTAAAGATTAAGAATACTGAAATCCACTAAGTGGTAATTATGAATGGAAGATTGATTGAGTGGAATTTAGGATGCATAGTGTGAGAATGCATTGATTGGCATTTGTATCCATGGCATATCATTCGTTGCTTATATGGAATGTTAGGGGTTCTAATAGGCAGGCCCAGTGGGAGGGTGGCTCAGTGTACGGGTATACTGTTATTGCTCCCTAGTGATTCGGGGAATCACGAAGCTGCCCTAAGTTTGGTGATGAGGCACACTATATGGTAGGCCCTGTGGAAAAGCGGCTCTGTGATGAGCAATTGACCTCGGTGTCCGACGGGGCACGGCTCCCTTGATGTGTGTTCGGGGAGGCTCGTAGCATTTTGGCAAGTACAGCCATAATGATGATCTGCAGTCACGGGGTAAGTAGTGCTACAGATGGGCGAGAGCGGTTTGGTACCAGTAAAATATGACGTTAAGCATGCATGAAATTTGATATAAGTGTACATATTTTACTACTGCAGTAGGGGCATAGTAGCACACCTATGCTTGTCCCACATTTGATATGTTGATGTTTTCCCACAGTCGGATCCGCACTTGATAATAATTTTCATTGTGCATATTCATTAGCTTTAAGAACATTTGTATATAGCCGAGATATTCCTAGTTGATAGCCCGTGGTGGTAACAGATGATTGTTAAATAGAGAGAAAGTAAGCCAAGGTACTAACACTAAAATGGGATGATTATCGAGAATGTTAAGGATATATTATATGTATGATATTGCCTTGTGAATAAGTTTATTTGGACATGTATTGTGCTGAGATGGAATGATGTATCATGTGTGTGAAACTTGTGATGTTTTCTTGAAAAATGAATGTAGTGCACACATGTATAAATATCGTCATAATGTATGACTTTGATTCATTTGGATTATATTACTCACCTCCCTGTTGCCATTTTTTTAAGTTTGATGTAGGTGTGATGGAAAATCTTACTTTTTGGAGGTTGACGATTGGAGAAGGTAAATATGAAAGGAATGTGGGTGAGCCTTGGCCGGCATATATGTATTCATTTTGTATAGCACATAGTGCGTGTATGCTCATTTTGAAATTAATTTGATAACGGTTGTTTTAAAGGTCATGTAGGAAAATTAGACCGGATGTGTATGGATAATTTTCATTAATGACCTTGATAACGTATGAATGATATTATTATTATTATGAAATTGTATTTCTGTTGCTTAACAAATCGATGAGGCATTTTCATCCTCTTTTTGGTAGATATTTTAATCACTCTTGAATTTAATTTCATCTTCCGCTTTTTCCCTTGTGACGGCCTCAAGTCCGGTCGTCCGAGGTGCACTCTGATACCGTTCTCATATCTTCATATCCAGGGTAATTGCTCGGTGTTATATTTATATATTGAATTTCTTCTACTTTTAATTACTTTAAATCGTGAAAAACTTTCCCCTGTTTTTGGAATCGGGGCGTTACAGCCAAATTCGCCCCGCTCTGCATTTTGGCAGGTTAATGGCGGGGCAGGGCGGGTAACCCACATTAACCTCTTTAAAGAACAAGAAGGAGAAAATAAATACAAGATTTGGGGAAAAAAGATCCTGGAGATACTGAAGCAGGAACAGTAGAAACAAAGGGCAAACAACAGTAGCAGAAACAACATAAGTAAAAGTGAAAATAGAAGATAAATAAGAAGCTATATATAGGATTCCCCCATAACCCTTCAAGTTATAGATCCAACGGTCAGGGATCCATTGGCCACATCGAAGAGCCATGATCATATGATGACGTTTTAGGAGCAATAACTTAGGGCACGCGTCAATAAAGTATCTCATTTTTAAAATGACACCTCACAATCCAAGAGACACGTTTAATGGCCTAAGAATACTAAAGTGTCTCATCATTATGGCCTAGGGATATTGAAACATCTCCTGATTACAAAAATAGCTACACGCAAACACTTTATGGGGAAGGGAAGCGACGGTTAACTGCCACCTAACATGTGTAATCATCTTAGATAGTTTACACTCAAAAAGGTCTTCTCTTGGATAGACAATTCGCACTCGGAAAGGTCTTCTCTCGGATAGGCAGTGCACTCACAAGGATATTCTCTTCGATAACCATTGCACTCAAAGGAATTCTTCCTCAGGTAACCCTCCCATTCGGGACAACCTCCTCTCAAGCAGGCGACCGTCACCCGGCTTGGCTTCATAGGTTTTGGGGGCATGCTTTCTTACTCGGAACAACCTTGTCGTCCAAAGTCATCCTAAGACGCTTAATCACTCGGCTCTACATCTAGTTACATGGCTCAGCTTTATCCTGGCGCTCGTGACTGGAGGTTCATGTTCCCCCCAAATCGAGGGGGACCATGACACCTCATCTCTCCCTCATTTTAGGCAGGAACCTGGAAAATGTTAATTCCCTCACTAGATACTAGTAAGATACGGTTGCACCACCATGGACCTGGATCCTAGGCCCCTGTACCCCATTTTCTCTTCTATCTTATTGATTGTATAAATGGCCTTGAAGCCCTCTGATTGTAATTAAGTGACACATTCGTAAACAACTATAACCCTAATTTCCTAGAACAATTCTGTAGGGTTTTCGTGTATTCTATACTTATTTGTGAACACAATTCATATTATTTTATTGAAAAATTAATTTAAATTTTTAATGTTTTACAAATTTTTAAATTAAAAGTAAATATAGATTTATCAAAAAAGTTAAAATAGTTTTTCACATGTAATAGTCATTTAATCTATATTGTTAAATGCTTATATTTATTTATTAGAAAATTTTATAATATTTTAATTAATTTTTTATTTATAATGTTTCGATTAAAGTTATTTTATTAAAATAAACTTTAAAACATAACTTTAAATTTGCTATAATATATTGATTTTTAGATTTAAAAATTAATATAGATCTGTCAATTTTTTAAAAAATTTATTAACCTTTAATATTATTAATTCAATTTTTCAAATTGGTAAAGAGTATTAAATTATGATTATAAAAGTTAAAATTATTTTTTAAGAATTAATGTACCATAGATTTGACTTTTACTTCTTTTTTAAATTGACTCCTTTCTTAATGTTATTTTTTAGAAAATAATTTATGTGTTTATAAATATATTTGTAATTAGAAGTGTATATATCAAATTGCTTTAATTACCTATTA
Source organism: Clitoria ternatea (assembly GCA_037962975.1). Taxonomy (NCBI): domain Eukaryota; kingdom Viridiplantae; phylum Streptophyta; class Magnoliopsida; order Fabales; family Fabaceae; genus Clitoria; species Clitoria ternatea. Next base: position 37,833,557 of record CM075672.1, on the reverse strand, counting down.
TTCTTTTAAATGTAATACATTATTTTAATTTTAATAAAATAAAGTATTAAAAAACATAATATCTAAAATATTTATTATCAAACTTTATATCCGTAAAATTTTGCAAAATATTTTTTACTATAATTATTTTTTCTTTTGTTATTATTTGTAAAAATTGATGAGTATGAATAAATTAAAAAACCAATGCAACCCGTGCAAGGGTACATATGCCATATATCTAGAATTAGGATACATGTCTATAAATATGAATTATAGAACCCATGATATTGAATAATAAAATAATAATTGTTTGTAGATCACAATGATATATGCATATTATGTTTAAGGTTTTGTTTATTGATTGATTGGTTTGAAAGTGTTTAGTTTTAAGAGTGTAAAGTGAAAATGGAGGAAACAATCAATAAAAGGCATTGGGATTAAACATTAGGTATGAGAAATGAAATGGTAACATGATATTAATGCTAAACATACATAAATATTCACTACAAAGTCACAAATTCTAGAAAAAGACTTGTCCAATCCCAACAAAAGATAAGTTTAGTCATACATTGTCATGAGGGATAACCCTAGAATGATCAAAATACAAGAAAGAAAGAAAGAAACCATAGAAGAATAGTGTAACACCTCTGCTTTTAGTTGCTTACTTTCCTGAGTACTTCTGTGTTTTTTGATTATGTATGTTTGATTGTGTCTCCATGTTGTGTATGCCTTGTTATATGGAGAGGCAATAGTCCTCTGTTACTATCCAGATTTATATTTTCTTGATTTTGATTTAACTATGAAGTTAGGAAAGATTGACTTGCCTACCAGTTTGGATTTATTTTGTATTTAATCAAATGTTTTGGAAACTTTTGGTAAGACAAGTCATCCTAACCTGTTCACATTTGAGACCTTTAAAAATTTATTTAATGAGAAAATTTACCGAAGGTTATACCCAAATGGAAACCCATTTAAGTATTCTAGAGTTTAGTCAAACGATGTTTAATTGAGAACGAAATTCATTTATATGAACGAGCAATGCTTGGGCCATCTGGCCAAGAATGTCGAATCCTGACTAAACTACTCAGATTTTAGAAGACAGTTTCATCAAGACAGACTAGTTAGGGATCCGACAATATGTCTGTTAGTGTTTGAATATCCTGATGTCAAGAATGTTCCTAACTTATAAATGTAATTATTTTATCCGTATATGTATGTTAATGTGTGATCTGGATATGGTAGCAGGTATTGAGCTTCAAGCTTTGGGTTCATAGGGACAAAAATGATTTATTTTGAATATTTTAATATTCATATTTTCAATAAAGTTGTTTGGGGGACAAAACACTTTCATCTATGCACATTAGTAAATTGTAATATTTAGAGTAAATCTTTATTTTGACTTGTTGGTTGTAAATAAATTTAGTTTTGGGAAAAAATAAAGGTTTTTACTAGTCTTGGTGGAATTGGAAGGACAACTAAAATATCTTAGTAACAGGAAGGTTTAAGATTTTGAGTTTTAAATCACACCATACTGTTTCTAAAATTATTGTGGTTTATAAAAATATCAGTATTTGTAGTTTTGAATCAATTTGATATTTTATCAAATACATGACAATCTTTCCTTTTATTTAATGCAATTTTGGGCCCAATCTTTCACCAATTTCACGTCACTTCTCTTCACTCTCCACCACACATTCATTTTCTTCATTTCATTTCTCAATTACTCACTTATCATATCATTTCTCTCACTCTATTTCTTATCACTTTTTCTCTCTTTTTCACTATAATTTGACCTTTGCACCTTTTCTCTCTTTCTTCCTTACATTACTCTCCCTTTCCCTCACAATCATTTTTTCTTCTCCAACAACAAAATATCCCATTTCTCCTTCTCTTATTTTCGTCGCTCTCTTTCACTCACCAACACACACATGTATTTCATTTTTTCTTTTCCCTTCACAACACCCCATGTCCCATTTTCCCATATGCATAAACCTTCACCAATTCACTCTCTCCTTTATTTCCCTCTCAACGATAACAACAAGAATTCCCTTTTTTCTCAACTTTTACTTACCTCATTTCCATTTTCTCTTTCTCTTGGTAATACCACCATCAACCCCACCAAACTTCACTATTTAACATATCTCATGTGTCCCCCGTATTTATTTTAGAAAATGAGAAATTAACAATACCGTGTTTCTCTCTTCCACACCATATCACCAAAACCCTAACTCCCTCCACTACCACCTCACATTGCTTATTTTGATTTCTTGTTCGAATTGCTAATGTTTGGTTCAAAGCCTTGTTTTAGTTATGGTTGGGTTATGTTTTAGATTATATGTTGAGTTGTGTTTTAGTTTAAAATTTTTGGGGGTTTAAACGGTAATGAATGTACCTCTAAATTTTTAAATTTTTGAAAGTTAATGATTTTATTCCTAACTATGTTTTTACCATGTTTCAAGTTTTGGGAAACCGTTTGAGCGAAGAATCAGAGCTTAAAGCGACCCCGAAGACCCTTAAAATATAAAGTGGGCTTTTTTCAAGTAACAAAGAGGAGATAACGTTGTGAATAAGTAAGGAATGAGTAGGATTATGTCTGGTTATAGTAATTTGATGATCATTGATAGTTAAAGGTTAAAATATTATTTGGTATAATGATGTATGGATATATATATATATATGTTGAAATTATGGGGAATGATGGTTTGATGAATTAATGATTTGATGTTTTGGTGAATTTATAAGTTAAGGGATTGATGACTTGAATGTAAATATATAGGACTTGTAAGGTGTTTACGAAAATGTGTGAATGAAATGGAAAATTGTTTTGAGTGATTTCAAAGTGGTTTAGCATATTGATGGATGAAATAAAATAGTATTATGTTGAATTATTGGCATATGATGAGATTATGAAGAGATATTATGGAATCAATGAATTGAAAGGATGTGTATATATGTACATATGGTATTTATGAAATTAGGTTAATTTAATGGATACATGAGCATTATGAATATAGGTTTGAATGACTTGACATGAAAAGCATTGCATAGTGGTTGTGGGTTGATTATAAGGAGTGATAAAGATAATGTGTTTTGTGTGTTTAAGTGATAAAACATTGCTAAATTATGAAAAATTAGTGTGTTGGGTAGAGGGAATGTTGATTTGTGGATGATGGTTGAATTGGATAAATGAATTGATGTATTGTGCATGTTTCTAGTGTTTAAGTTGAGCATGTGGCAGTTGGAAAATGATTCTAACTGGAATGATTTGAGTATGCCATCACGTAGGTTCTATCTTTTGCATAAAAATAAACCAAAATACTGTAAAACCTGATCCATGACTGTGGTAGATTCCACGGCCATGTTGTGGATCACGCTGACTGTCTTCTAAAAATTTTTAGCCATTGGTAGAGGGTCACTATCATGGTTCCCTTCATGCCTTCAATGAGACCTTGTTTTGAGTAATCTTGGTTGTTGGCACCTTGTGGTCTATGTCTTAAACTATATCTATATTAGGTGGTCAATATCCAACCTTGAATAACATGTAAATATATTTCTAAACCTTGTTGAACTCTAATGATATGTGATTTGATGGTTCTGTTGAACATATATGAATCAGATGAGTTAATCGACGTATGTGAAATGTCACTAATGATGAATTGATTAGGTGATATAATAATTCTGATGAATTTGAAATGATGTGTGGTTGAATGCCTTATTTGATGCAAGATGAAATGATTCATATGTTGGATTGTTGTGTATCAACTCTTGAGAATTGAGAAAGAATATATGGTTGTGGATAGCTATTAGTATGTTAATCATCATAATATTGATGTAATATGTGTTTGAATGCCTTGTATGATACAAGGTGAGATATTTCTTATGATGGAGCGATGTAGTTAAACTCTTGTGAGTTGGAAATAAATATATAATAATGTATAGCTAATGATATGATAATCCTTATGAAATTTGCGACATCCCCTTATTAATTTCACATGTTTATCCCAAAGTGTAGTAAAATTGGAGTAAATATTTCATGTTTAGAATGTCCTCGACAATAAAGGATGGAAACATAAGGGTTGCCTTAAGTAAAAACCATAAAATCCCTAAAATTCAGCAATGGTAATTGATTATAGGAGTCCTGTAATCGATTATAGGGGCCCAAGTAATCGATTACAGGGGCCCAGGTAATTGATTACACAAAATTGGTAATCGATTACCTACAACCATGCTGCACAGGGAAAAAGCAGGATCGATTACCAACAGATCTATTCTGTAGAATTATGCAGGAACTCATTCTGGAACCAACTTCCAGATCCTCTAACTTATTTATTTCAACTACAAATGACACCAAACTCTAACACAAGTATAATCACACTAATTAAGACCTACCGGGACTGACTGCACTCAAAGATTCTAAGAAAGGAAAAAGATATGCGATAGAATGCAATTGGACCATTTCCAACCTATCATGCATCATAATACCAACCTAAACACCACCATTTGATACCAAAACACCTCAAGCACATTTCATGTATAGAATACAAGTTATTCAATTAGTTCAAAGGTTCTGAAACCTCATGGATTCCATTTTCACCTATCCAGTTGCTCAAATCCACCTAGTTAGCATAGTTTTTCCATAACACAATATCATAACCTTCCGATATCAAGACTAGAACACATCCATCACTATATCCACACTAACCTTAACATTTTAGGTCTAATGCCAAATAGAGAACCTACCCATCACACATACATATTTTTAAAGGACCTGGGCATCAAAACATAATTTCATATCACTACATTACATAATTTCTAACTATTCCACACTATCACCTATATACTAGATCAACATTTCAACTTTATAGAAAGCATCAATTACACACCATTCACATACATATCTATACAATATTTATCCCAATTCCAAACGCTATCAAAATATCAAGTATTCAAAATCATCATCATTCATATTCACACATGCATATATATATATATATATATACACACACATACACATTAAGCCATCACAAGGCTCGGCAAAATAGTATGATTACATCAAAATCATCAACCACATAATCTCTCTTCATAACATTACATTGACTCCACACTCCAGGCTCACTAGGTAGCATCATCACCACCCTCCTCAAAATTCATTGAAATTAGCATCAATAAAACAGTTGTCTTTGTGGTTACTATGACTTGTTGTGTTTAAAAAGTTTTAGTTTCCACCCTGGTTGCATGCAATTATTATTATTGCATCAATGAGGCAGTTGCCTTCATGGTTACCATAGTCTGTTGGGTTCCAGGTTTCACACCTGATGTATGTAAATTTTATATAGGTGAGAGTTAGAACAACAAATCTAGTTCTGAAAGTAACATTCTGTTCTGTATAAATTGATTTTTAACGAGAGGGTTGATTTTCTATAAATGAATTTTTAGAAGCCGGAATTCTTAATCACAGAGGACAATTGTGTGAAAGAAATCGTTCTCTAAATCATTGACTTCCATCATCCCCTCATTCTCTTTCCCAGAAGCTTCACGATAACCGCTTGTTTCCAGGGTTGTCGTTTGTCATGGCTTCCAGTTATCTCTCTTCTCCGTTTCAAGTCTGTCTCCAAATCATGGAATTTCTAACAACCTCAAATTACTGCTTTAGTATGACTCTTCAGATAGCAAGAATTCAAAACGAAGCCATCACCCATCACTGACAATGTTATACGACCTTCTTCAACTGAAAATTATATGCAGAATTGCTGCTTCGCTTCCTGATCCTCTTCAGGATTATGATCATTGGTCTTTCGGATCTCCAACTCTCTGTGCTTCTTGTTATCACATGGAAAATCACTTTTACTTAGTTCTGTGTAACCAGACAGATGGTATATTAAAAGTTGTTGAAATTCCTAATATTTTATGAATCTATTCACAATGCTTGGAATCGTGTTGAAAATTTGGTTTCGCCAATTTAACTGAAATTAAGTACATCAACTGGACAAATAGATGTATACTGCTGCTATGTAGATGTTTCTAATTATCGATTGGATTGTAATCATCAATTTCAATTTCTGATATTATTAGTGCTTTATATCAAAATCTTATGGATAGGATGACGTTGTTTTGATTTTATATTCTATATAAAAGATAATCATTCAAATTTTTAAAGATTAGGATTTGGTATTGTCAATGTTTTTAGAATAACTCCTACAAAGGAATTTAGTTATTAGTTGCATTGTTAGTCATTTTTTACAATAAATGTCATTGTGTTCATTTGAGGAACTGGTTGCAATTGCTCAAAAGGAGAGTAGATTTGGTATTATTATTTACTAATGTCCCTCACTATCAGCTTAACCTTCTTTTCTTCCTACTGTGATCCTCATGCAATTACTTTTCTCATTTGATGCAAATATAGACTTTAACTTGAAATTCTTTTACATTTATTTCTAATTAGAAACAATTAACATATGCAGCAATTTGTTTTTTTCCTTTTCTTTTCCAGGAGAGTTTGAGCACACATGCAACGGTTCTCCCCGGTAAATCCTACACTCCTTATATCATGGTAACAATTGTAGAATTTGCTAAGTCACATAATTGGTTTCTAGAATTAGATGGGAACCATGAATGCTAATTTGAATGTGAAACTCTTCCAATTTGATTACAAATTTCCAAAAATAAGTACCCTTGAAATTGAGCTATATATGTCCTCCATCATCATTATAATCCTTATGGTTTTCTTAAAGTGAGGTCCTGCTCCATCTTTCTCCAGATTGCCATTTCCTCAAAGCAGGGGTTGGCCTTTCTGAACACACCTAGAACTATTTTAGCTTTCTGATATGTTACAGTTCCTGAAATCAACACAACTATTTTGGTCTTTTGGGTCTTAATGATCCGTGCCAGGATTGCATTTGCGTAGTGTCTAGCTGTCTTTTTCTGTACATCCTAATTTGAAGGAGAAAATTTATGACATTTGTTTGAAGGCTTTTTTTCTAATCAAATAATGAATAGAATAAATAATTTGTGAGAAGTCTTATAAAACCATTAAGAGAAACTTCCTAGAATTTATTATTTATAAAAAGTAAACTGTTAATCATAATCCATCTTGATAGAAATGCAAATCCACAAATCAGGTGGTGGATAATTGTTATTTTGGCATTGACGCAACACTAGAAAAATTCAAATAAATGAAAAAACAGGATCTAAGTTTCTAGCATAATCCTACAAAACTCTTGCATTTGATCCTGAGGTAAATCCAGGCATATACTAAGACCCCCTTGATCTTGTGTCCCTGGCAAAAGCATGACCAAACCAGGCTTAACTTCAAGTGGAGTGGCACATTTCAATCTACCCCATGCAAAAAGCTGCTCCTCTAGCCCCAATCTCCACCATGCCACCAAGGAGAAACAATCTTCCCTAGAAGTACAAGGTGCCCCTCTATTCACCTCTAACCAATCTATACCAGACTTAATGTACTCATCATCCAATCTTTCAACACCCTCTTGTACTTTCCTTATGTGACAAGCATCCTCTAGTTCCTTAAGCTCCCTCACAGTTGCTCTTGCAAAACCAGGAACCAATGCATTCCCTGCAAAGCCATCTGGGAGTTCAGGGACAACCCTTTTCCTAACATCAACAGGAAACAGCATTGTGGATACCCTGTCCTCAGGCATCTTTGTTGCAATGCTCCTTGCCTTCCATATTTTTGCAGCTACAACTTGAAATGTTGTGGTGTTCTTTAAGTTTGTGTCCTTTAGAGCTTTCTTTTTGAAGCTGGCAACTTTTTGTGGTGATAAATGAAGCACATGGATTTGATTTTTTTCCACTGATTGTCTCACATTAGTGCCACTTGTGCCTCGGACAGTAAATAGGGTCTGTATGTCAGTGGATTTTGAATACTCAAAATGTGGATGATTTATCTTTGGAGGGTTTCTAGCTCTTAGCAGTGTCCTACCTGCATTAGGAATTATGATGAGGTCATCACCACGTGTTAGTGCAGCCAAATTCACCTCAAAATCTCTCACTGCAATACCATCCAGTGTGCAGTGGTTGTAGTGAGAAGCAAGTGCCAAACTTCCACAACCAAATTGAGTTAGCTGCCATAAACACGAGAACCTATTAAGTGGTTCAGGATTATGGTATTATATAAATAGTAAAATACTTAATAATTTATAAGAGAAAAATAATATAATATTATAAATATTTACACGTATCATTTACATATTCATTGGTCATTGATTAATATTTTTTTCCCCATAAACAGCAAATAGAGTTGTATACTTTGGGACTTCTGCAACCTATGATAAAAATTATTTTGAGCACTTGCAGAAAAGGAAAGTCTATACATTGCCTAAGGCATAGACTCTACTTCAATTTTGCATTTAACATCAAATATGGAGAATTGAATACGTCAGATGGATATAACAAGCTCATATAAGTGGTTCGAGTTAATTTGAAATGTTGGTCACATGTGTTGTGTTAAAATGAGTATTCATCCAAGTCTTGCATTGAGTAGTGTAAAGAATGAAAAGATGGAAGACCCGTAGGTTTAGTGGAGTTTTCACACCACAACAACTTAATGTTGTGTTTATGCAATGTTTTCGCTGATAGAGATTATGGAGATTTTTTTCTCAACCTAACAACATGAACATGCAATATAACATAACCCTAAAAAATGATGTAAATCAAATTTATATATTTTTGATCAACTGTAATCATAGAAAGAGTTTGAAAGAACTCGAGTGAACATTAACCTGTAAGGATGCCAGGGGCTTTCCATTCAGGTCAGTTTCTTTTTCACCCTCTTCAATTAAGAAAACAACTAGTTCCCTTAACTCAGAATTAGGTGCAGAAATCACACCAAATTCACTCAATTTTCTGTCAGTTCTTGCAGCTGCAACCACAAAGCCAGCACCATTACACTCTATTTCAAACCGATGATCCTCCTCCAAACTTGGCATTAGCCTTCCAGCCATGAAGTCATAGTGCACAAGCATTTTACCAACTGCACTGTATAATTTGCTACAAATCTCCTTAAAGCTCATTTGGTTGCTTGGAGGATCAAAGAAGGAGGCAGAGTCTTGGTAAACAACAAGGGACAGGTCAATATTTGACAAGAATATTCTCTTGTAAGGAGTTGATTGCTCAGGGGCAATCACAACCTTCTCAACTAGTTTAATCCTTCCCATTACATACAATAGTCACTAATTGGTCTTGTTCTAATACACAAGTAAAGATGGTTGTCTCACATTATATAAGGTTGCTCAATTGTCAATGTATGAAGAATTTGAAAAAATATTTATTAAGCCAGTTTCCTAACATTTTTAAGTAACTTTTTCCTCTGCGTTGCCCACACAAAAGGAGTTATGTAATGATACATTTTAAGAGGAAAAAAACGTTTTTTTTCACTGGTTCATAAATATACTATGTAACTGCTGACTGTTATATTATTAATGAGAAATCGGCTGTTTTCAGTTTTATGTTCATAAATATCATACTGTAATATTTATGAACCGGGAATCGAAACTGTCATGTAATCTCCCAATTAAATAGATAAAATGAAAATTTTGAGTTTTATTATTTAAAAGGTTCATATATATATTACGAGAAAGGTCCTCTTATATGAGAGTGAGATAGACAAATCTGGGTCGTACAACCATACATGGGTGATTGAGATTAAAAGTTTTTAAAAGTCACATGATCACTTAAAAGGTCACATGACTTCTTAAAAAACTCACATGATTAATCTCAACCATCCATTGTATGGTTATACGGCGTAGATTTGTCCCTCTCACTCTCACAAGAGAACTTTTCTCATATGATACATCCTCATATATATATATATATATATAGTTTTAAAAAAAGCTATAAAACATAGAATCTTGAAATCGACTATCAAAATTGTTCACTACTGGACCGACATTAAAGGGTATATCATCTCAAATATAAAACAAATAAAACAATAAATCGGATAAACCATTTTTTATTAGTAGTAACAAAAACATTTGATTTTTCATACACCAAAAAATAATATATACGTTGATACTGATTTTTGTCTAGTTACCATTTTAAAAAAATACAAATGATTTGGGTTGATTTTAGTTTTTTTCTTTGAAAATTTAAATACCATTTTCTTTTTTTCTTCATCAAAATAAGTTTTTTGAAAAAAAATCTCTTTACTATAAAATTTAGAAAACTACAAAAGTATTTTATTTTATTATTTTCTCCCTCCCACTCAAACTCATATACATCACAATTCACCACTCTACTCTACCATTAACACAATTCCACTCAATCATACAACAACATTTTACATAGAGAAATTTCTTTGCTTTCATTTTATTTTTATTATTATTTTACTTTTATTTTGATTTTTATTTGTTTTTTAATTATTTTTTATTTATGTATTTTGTTTTGTTTTGTTTTTTCTTTTCTCTTACTGTCTCTTTTCTTTTTTATTTCTTTTTATTTTATTTTCTTTCCTTTCTTTTTGTTTATTTATTTTTATTTGAATGATGAGAGAATAGGTAGTAGTTGTAGGAGAGTGGGTAGTTACTTTTTGAGAGAGAAGAGTGAGTGTAGTTGTGGTTTCTAAGACTTCTAAAAGGTTCAAAACTTCCCTATAAATACCTTAGTGGAAATCTGAGAGTTTTGGGGAGTGATCAATGTTAAATAAGGGGAAGTCAAGAGAATCAATGGTCAGTGTTAAGTTTAAAGGCGGATTTGGCCACTGTCAAATTAAAGCTTGTCACCATTATATTTAAAAGAATGTTCGATGACTATTAGAATTAAGAGAAAAGAGTCACCATTAAAATTAGAAAGTCTGGTCTCCGTAAAATCAAGAAGACCAAGTTCCTAAAATCAAGTATGGTCTTTTCTCCTCTTTTAAGTTTCGTTTCGTTTCTTCTTTTTTTTTTGCCTTTCTTTTTGTTCCTTTGTTTTGTTGCTTATTTTGTTATGATTCTATTGTTTGATTTTGTTCACCATTACCAACGACCAAACAACCCAAACACCACCACCAAAAAATATCACCACTACTAACTACCCCTTATCATCACCACATCGACCAACATCCAAAACTCAACCATCCATCAAACCGCATCAAAATTAGCAACCATCATCACCTCCATACCTACCCAATTTTTTTATTATTATTAGTTTTTTTTATTTTTTTTATTTATTTTATTATTTATTTATTGCTCATCTTTTTACCCTAATATAAAAGACAAAAATAATAATAAGTCATCATTCTCTTCTTATGTGTGTTTAAGCTTTATGTCTTATTTTAATCTTATTGTCTATTTCATCTTAAGAAACTAAAGAAAATACAAAAAATGTTTATGTTTTTTAATTTATATTTTGATTAATAACATTTGTTTGAGACCTACCTTTCTAAAAAATTATTTTTATGAATAAGATTAACAAAATATATTTTTAAGCATTTAACAATAAATTTGGTTTAGGAATATTTAATCGAAAACTATTCCTTTTAAATAAAAAAAACTTTATTTATTTAATAAAACAATGCAATAACTTTATAGTAGTGTCATACGATGAACTTCATCTGCATCAATGCTATAAAATTATGAAGAAAGGTAAGCAAATAGATTACTCTATCTCTTACTCTTCTTCGCCATTGTTTTTAAAAAATATATTTTAAACAAAACAAAAAATATTTTCATTTAACAAACAATGTAATAATTTTATAGCGTTGTCGTATGATGAACTTCATCTACACCAATGTTATAAAATTATGAAGGAAAGTAAGCGTATAGATCACTCTATCTCGTACTCTTCTTCGTCATTGAGTTTTTTAAAAATATATTTTAAACAAAACAAAAGATATTTTCATTTAATAAACAATGCAATAATTTTATAGCGGTGTCGTATGATGAATTTCATCTACACCAATGCTATAGAACTATGAAGGAAAGTAAGGGTATAATTTACTCTATCTCGTATTTTTCCTCGACATTGAAATTTTTAAATATATTTAAAAACAACAAAAAAATATCTTCATTTAATAAATAATGCAATAATTTTATAACGGTGTCGTATGATGTACTTCATATGCATCATTGCTATAAAATTACGAAAAGAAATAAGTGTATAGATTACTTTATCTCATACTTTTCTTTTCTTTAACATTCAAATTGTTTTAAAAAAATACTTAAAAAAATTAATAAAATTAAATGATAATTTTATAGCGATGTCATATGATGTACTTCATCTACATCAATGCCATAAAATTATAAAGGAAAGTAAATGTATAGATTATTTTATCTCGTACTTTTCTTCGACATGAATTCCCTTGTTTACTATTAAAAAATCCAAAATATTTTTAACCATTTCTCAAACAAAAAATGATAAAATAATCATTTTTCAAATCTCAACTAGAAAACTACATAACCCTGATTTCTTGGTGTACCTGAGAATACATAGGAACAGGATCAATTCCCGTCGGGCCCACTTTTCTTTAAATAAATATTTTTTCTTTTATCGAGATTTGTTTCTTAGGTCAATTTCAAAGTTATCATTAAAACTTCGTGATTTAATTCACGGTACTACTCTTAGAAATAGGCAAATAGAGGTGCTAATATCTTCTCTATTTGTAACCAAGTCCCAAACTCAAAACTCTAAAGAGTTTTTCCAATATTTTACCCTTTTAAAAATTAAACACATTTTTGGTAGTGACTCCACATTTTTGAACGTTTAACTTATATAACTTTTTTAGGATCGCTATTTCATCACGTTATGATAAATTGCGACTCCACTAGGGACCATTAGAGAGTTAGGCCTTATTTGAATTAAATCATGCAATTTTTGTGATACTTTATTTTGACCCTTTCTTGTTTTATGTTGTGATGTGTTTGAATTGTTATTTAATGTTTAACTATTTGTTTGTTGTTATATAAAATATTTGTTCACCTTAGGATGAATGACAATAAATTGAATGTTAGTTGTTTGTTGAAATGGTTGTTCATCTTAGGGTAGATGACAATAATTAGAATGTACTACTTTTATCTATACTTGTGATGCAGATGGGTTTTGGTCAAATGTGACAGGTTTGTGTGTCCCTTAGCACGCACTACACTAGCACTTGTTGCACACACTTTGAGAGTGGCTTTAACCCAATCCTGAGTTTACCATAGGATAGAAGGGTGATTGTGGTGTCGATAATGTACTTCCTGTTGGCTTCTGTGAAAGCTCAAGCTAGAGTGTGGCTTTTCTAAGGCGTCCCACGATTTGTAGTTCACCTACTCTTGTGGTAAGCGTCAAAGTTAGGTCGTGAGCTCTAGTAGCCTTGGTTAGGATTAATACGTATCCAAGTGAGATGCACAAATAATAACCTTAGAACCATAGTATTAGCACCCCATAAGTAAGCATGTCACACAAAGGGGACATACTCTACCTTTATATTTTTCTTTTTACCTGTCACCAAAGAAATTATCAGTCTTTCAAGTTGAATCTTGTTAAATTTTGAAAATAAGTAAAATAAAGGCTAATAATTTGGATGATCTTATAGCTACACATGTGAGTTTGAGCAGATTGTTGCTTCTCTAAGTGTCCACTCAATTTGGAATAGATGAAAAGGACACTTACAGAATTAACAACCACATTTATGAAGCAAAAAACTTTTCTTGCATTTCATGAAAAAATCACATGAAATTATTTTTTGCATCTATATTTTCAAATCTTAAAAATGATAAACAAATTGTCTCATTTGTATTTTCATCCAACAAATAAAATCAGACATGGACTAAAAAAAATTCTTGCATTTCATAAAAAAATCACATCAATTTTTTTCGCATGCATATTTTTGCATCCCAAAAATGATAAACAAAAAATATCTCATTTACATTTTCACCCAACAAATAAAATTAGACATGAAGCAAAAAAAATTCTTGCATTTCATAAAAAAAATAACATCAAAAGTTTTTTGTATCCATAATTTCACATCCCAAAAATGATAAACAAAAAATGTCTCATTTGCATTTTCATCTAACAAATAAATTAGACCTTTTTTTTGCTCTACTTGCATCATATACTTTTAGGTGTTTTTTATGCACCCCCTTTGCATTTTTTCTCCTTTTTTTCCCTCCAAATAAAATGTGATCTGTTTGGTCATCTAAAATTTTCAACATAATGATTCTCATGAAATAAAATGGTGGTATATGACACAATTGCTTTTCACTTGGCTTTGAAATAAATCATATTTTCTTCATTGATAAATGTTTTTTGAGATTAAGATATCCAGTAATTTTTTCAAAAGAAATATTAATAAAATGATCAATGCAATTATAGTCATGTCTTTCATCTCATCTCTTTCATTGAAAAAACTAAAAAATACAAAAATAAATAAATAAAGAGTTATGTGGTTTCCTCATCTTATCTTTATCAACCTATCAGTTTTCTTTCCTCATATACCAAAAATAAGATCGCACTGGGTGCTACATAATTTATGGTTCTAAATGGTCTCAGCAAGGTGATGCTTGGAGAATAATAACAGGTCTTTTTTTTTAAAAAATAAAATAAACAATAAATGAAAGCACGTTCTCATATTCTATCAATGATAAAAGGCATTGTTTGACTACCCAAAAAGTAAGGAGTTATCTCTTGTTAACCCGTTGAGTCTAGGAGTAACAGTATTTCTTGAATTTACCCTTAATAAAATTTAACCTGGGGAAGAGTAGGATTTCAACAAGTTTTGTTTTGCATTCAAATATCAAAAAGGATTATTTTTCTTCATTTTATCTCAAATAATTTTTTTCCCTTGTCAGCCCCTTTGAGCCAAAAAAAGTTTTTCTTTCTTCTATCCCACAAAATAATACCTAAGTTTCAATCAAAATCTCAAACCAAAAGAAGTGGTTGTTGTTTCCTAATGATTATTAGATGCAAGTCAAAGTTTGAGTTGGAAAAAAAGAATACTAGAATGACAAAAAAAATAATTTCCCTACAAAGAGAAAAAGGGAAAGAAAAGTGTACAAAATGTAATGAAAACTTCAAAGGAATTATGGAATGAATGTGATAAAACTTTGATTGCAATTCCATTGAACTTTGGAAACGCTAACCCAAAAAACCAAATAAAAAAATTTCTATTGAAACTCAACATAGTTTTTGGACCTTTTATATCTTTTTTTCATAGGCCACAATTTTCACCTCATGACCCCATTACAACCCTTAGAATCTTATTGATCATTCGACTGTGAAACAAGACTTGTTGAAAATAGGAATAAAGGAGAATTGAAGTAAGGTGGGAAAGGATGACAATTAATTTTGAGCCTATTTTTTTCATTTTTTAAGAAAAACCTTTAACCTAGCCATATTACAAGCTTTAAAAGACCTCGTTAAGGCTTAAGTTGCTTGAGATATGTTTTCATTTGAAACAAACAAATAAACAAAATAATAGGACAAATTATTTTTAAGCTTCACATTGATCTTGTTGCATTATTAGAACAAAAATTATTCCTCACTCTTCATCGATAAATATTCATCTTCGTTCCATAAATAAAAGTCACATGACTCATTTGTCAATTCAATCAAAGCCTTTTTCCCCTTCCATCAAGTTCTTAAAATTGGATGATCATTACATTGATATTTTCTATGTATAAAAAAGAAACCAAACATTTATTTGTGAGAGTTCTGAACCTGAAAGCTACATGACCAAGTGATCAAAGCCAAATCCGAGGCAAAATCTTGAAATCATTAAAGAAAATACCCTTTATGAATTGGAAATTTTCAATTGAAGATGCAAGTTTTGCTACCATTCAACAAAAACTAGGGCATAGTTCTGAATTGGAAATCATTGAAAAATGACCCCATATGTACAAATTGAAAATTTTTAATTGAATATGAAAAATGCACACTACACATTCCATAGAATCTGAGGCATTTTTTTTATGAAAACACTTTCAAAGAATTAAATGAAATCTTTAGATGAATACTCACATTTCATTTCCTTAAAACCTCATCTTATATAATACTTAATTGCATCATGCATCACACCATTTCAAAATAACAAATAAACAAACAAAAATGCATTACTAGTTTCATGCATCTTTTTTATTTTTCCTAATATGCATCTTCCCCTCCTTAAAAAAACAAAAAAAAATGAAAAAAGAAAGGAAAAATTGATTCCCCAATACCTCTACAACATGCGTGAGCAATGGATGTCATAGAAAAGACAAATGAAGAACTAAAAATGAGATTTGTTAGCTAAAAGAGTAACATAAAGGGATCAAGTGACTACTATTGTAAGGAACTACTACCTCCAATCATGAGGTGGATCTAGTGTGCCCATGTTGTCTAAATGAAGAACTCAATAATTAAGAAGTCATTGAGCTACCTATGTATTATCCTTCAAAGCTAGAAAGCAATGCTTCAAGGATGATCCCTAACAATGAGAGAGGAAGAACATTCCAAAAGGATTCAACTTTTGAAAGACATACAAATGTTTTTACATAGTCCCGCTAGTATATGCCAACACTTGATGCAAGTATTGTTAAGCACAAGGTCCCCATGAAGACTGGTCATCCCCTAATGAAATGGAAACTGAGAAAACTAAAGGTTGACATGTCTTTAAAAATTAAGGAAAAGGTCACAACTAAAAAAACAACTGTTAGCGACGGACAAAATTAGTCATTAATCCATACCAAGGCCGTCGCTAACAACCCTAGCGACAGTATTTCAGACGGCCAAATAGCCATCGCTAAAACCTTCGTCGAAGATAGATCAGCGACCACATAAACACCGTCGCTAATATGCCGATGGGATAATGCCGTCGCTAACATGGTCTCTGCTTCACTGACTTCAACCGTCGCTAACTGACCACGTTCAACGACCACCATAACCCATCGCTATACAGCGACCTCACAACTCCGTCGCTATTGACAGCCACAGTGCGATCACTCATGGCCGTCGCTATTAACAACCACCCTGCGACCACTTATAGCCGTCGTTATGGGTAGCCACACAGCGACCCCACAGTTTGTCGCTATTGGTAGTCATACAGCGACCACTGTCCTTCGTCGCTACTGGTAGTTATACAGCGACCACGGTCCTTCATCGCTGTTTGTTGCCAAACAACGACCACTTCCATCCGTCGCTAATGGTAGTCATACAGCGACCACGGTCCTCCGTCGCTAATGGGAATTTTTAATTTTTTTAAATTGGTTAAATATTTATAGGTTATGTTAATTTAACTAAAAATGTTGATTAATATTTTGTATTGGGTGATAAAATTTTGTAATTAAATTTGAATAATTTTTTTAAATATTAAATTTTTATTAAAAACAAAATAATGGATTAAATTTATTTATCAAATAGGTTGAATTATTAATGATAATCACAATAAGGCGTTTTTCTTTGAATTTAATTACCAATAAATATTGACATAATAAATGAAGAATGACAAAAAAAATACTGAATGGAATATAATATAAAAACTGTAAATGAAATATACAATGTGTATACATAATAAAAATACAATCATGGTGGTGGGGGATCCTGTGGTGGTGGTGGGGGCGCCTGGGAAGTGGGGGGAGGTAGCCTCGCCATCAACTGCATCAGTAGCTCCTGCTGCTGAGTAAGTTGCCGACGAGTCTCGGCGTGCTGCTCCTCGGCCCGCTGTCGGTCCGACTCGGCCCGCTGTTGGTCCGCCTCGGCCCGCTCCTCCAAAAGTTGCCTCTGACGTCGCTCCTCCTGTAGCTCATCGTTCAGGTTTTGAATTACCTGAACAACCTCAGTCAGAAGACCAAACGAAGAGGAAGAGGAAGGGGTCTTCCCCTTTTTCGCCAGCTGCGTGCCGACGCCACCCAATCCAAATACCCTCCCTTTCTTGTTCACACCGCCAACAGCCTCCATATAGATGGCGTTGTCGTCGGAATAAGACAGGGTGGGAGGAACCTCCCCTTTAAGAGTCGAAGCCACCAGGTCCGCCTCCTTCTCGGCCCTCCTGGCCTGATACGCCTCCTGTTAATTCAAAAACACTGATAGGATTAGTAAGTTGATTTGTAAATTATAAGCATGTGTAAGTTAAAAGTAAATACTGCTAGATCTATAGTCTTCTGGTTTACCCATCACCACTAAAAAAAAACCTGTTAGCGACGGAAGGAATTGGTCGCTAATCCATGGCATGACCGTCGCTAAAACCATTAGCGATGGCATCTCAGACGGGACAGAGGACGTCGCTAAAACCCTCGTCGAAAACACATCAGCGACCACATACATGCCGTCGCTACCATATTGACGGCGTAAGGCCGTCGCTAAAATCGTCTCTGCCCCAATAACTCCAGCCGTCGCTAAGTGTTGCCATACAGCGACCTCAAAACCCCGTCGCTACTAGCAGCCACCAGCGACCACCATACGCCGTCGCTATGGGTACTCATGTAGCGACCACGTGATCCGTCGCTGTGGGAAGCCATACAGCGACCACGACATTCCGTCGCTCTTTCTTACAATACAGCGACCAATGCGGTCCGTCGCTGTTTTTAACAACACAGCGACCACGATATTCCGTCGCTAGTGGTATTCATGTAGCGACGACACGATCCGTCGCTAGTGGTATTCATGTAGCGACGACAACATCCGTCGCTAGTGTTAATAATGCAGCGACGGTCCCCTACCGTCGCTAACTGGAATTTTTAATTTTTTTTAAAATTGGTTCAATATTGACTGGTTTTGTTAATTTAACTTTAAAAATGTATTAATATTTTGTATTTTGTATTGGTTGATAAAATTTTATAATTAAATTTAAATAATTTTTTAAAATATAAAGTTATTATTAAAAACAAAATAATAGATTATTTATTTATCAAATAGGTTGAATTATTAATGATAGGTACAATAAGGCTTTTTGATTTGAATTTAATTACCAATAAATATTAACATAATAAATAAAGAATGACAAAATAAATACTGAATGAAATATAACATAAAAACTATAAATCAAATATATACAATGTGTATAAATAATAAAAATACAATCATGGTGGTGGGGGATCCTGGGGTAGTGGTGGGGGCGCCTGGGAAGTGGGGGGAGGTAGCCTCGCCATCAACTGCATCAGTAGCTCCTGCTGCTGAGCAAGTTGCCGACGAGTCTCGGCGTGCTGCTCCTCGGCCCGCTGTCGGTCCGCCTCGGCCCGCTCCAACAACAACTGCCTCTGACGTCGCTCCTCCTGTAGCTCATCGTTCAGGTTTTGAATTACCTGAACGACCTCAGTCGGAAGACCAGAGGAAGACAAAGAGGAAGGGGTCTTCCCCTTTTTCGCCAGCTGCGTGCCGACGCCACCCAATCCAAATACCCTCCCTTTCTTGTTCACACCGTCAACAGCCTCCATATAGATGGCGTTGTCGTCAGAACAAGATAGGGTGGGAGGAACCTCCCCTTCAGGAGTGGAAGCCACCAGGTCCGCCTCCTTCTCGGCCCTCCTGGCCTGATACGCCTCCTGTAAATTCAAAAACAATAATAGGATTAGTAAGCTGATTTGTAAGTTATAAGTATATGTCAGTTAAAAGTAAATACCGCTAGATCCGTAGTCTTCTGGTTTACCCATGCACCGGCTTTGTTCTTCTTGGTCATTTGCATGACCTCAAACAAAGAAGGCTCCCGGTGCTCCCTCAGCTCCTGTGGTGGACAAAAAACATTAAGATTATTATTTGTAAACATGTAAGACGAGTCATAATAGAAATGTTTAACATAAATATACTTACAAATCTTTTCTTGTGCTCGAGGGTTGAAATGCTACCCCCAGTGTAAACCGAGGCTGCAGCATCGGCGGCTCTGTTGGCCCTGTTCCGAGCACTCGCCTGCTGGAACGGGACCCCGCCCCACTTCTGGACCATCCCATCCCAATGGTCCTCCGGGATCCAACGAGGGCGCTCACCCTTGTCCCTCACCTTCCAAAGGGTACTCTTGATGATTTTGGAGGTCTTTGTGGCAAAGACCTTCCTAATCTCATCAATCATACCCTCCGCCCACTGGTAATCACGCTGTAAAATGAAATGAGAAATCAAAATTAATAACAGGTCTATTTTACAAATCAAGTCACAACAAATGAGCTAGGAACTTACTGAGAAGGTGTCAAACCACCTATCTCGCACAACCTTCCCAGCATCTTTCCAAGATATATATGGACCATCCCACTAGGCCTTCAAAACCTTAGTAATCGCTTTGGTAGTGCGACTACTATCAACAAAGCTGTAATGACAACAATTATGTTAGGAGTAAAACAACATATAATCTAGGGAGACTCCCAAAATTTCGGCAGAGTCTCCCCTGTAAATGTAACATTTCCAAGTTTAAATAGTTACCTTGTTACAAACAGAAGAGTGCCCAGTACAATTCAATCTATACAAGTACTAATTAAAGTAACATCCAATAAACCAACAAGTCTTTTCACGAAAGTTTAATATAAAGTATCATACAAATAACATAAAAGTATTTGAGGTTTAGTCACTTACTCGTCTCCGGCCGGCACGGGCACCAACATGGGCAGAGGGGATGCCGGAGGTGGGGTGGCCTGATGGCCATGGTCCTCCAAGCCACCAACTCTAGGACTCTGCTGTGGGGAGGTCAGTCGGGGTGATGGGGTGGTCTGCTGTGGTGGTGGTGGTGGAGTGGTCTGCTATGGTGGTGGTGGTGGTGCTGATGGAGTGCTCTGCTGTAGTAGTGATGGAGTGGTCTCCTGTCCTCGGGTGGGAGTCCCCTGCCGGGATGTCAGGGTCCTGGACCCACCACCCCTACTGAAGGGCAGTCGACGTCCCGTCATCTGTGGATAAAATCATGAAAAGAAAGGTTAGTCTCAGGATATATATAAACCTATGTAACATTTTGTTTAACGACTACATACTCTGTGTCTGTTTCAGTTTCAAATTCCCCCTCAGTTTCAGTGTCACTGTAGTTATCTGTTTGAACAAGTTCATCAGTATCCAAATCAGCCCTAGACCGTTTTGATCGAGAGACAAGGTCTTTGTCAATGTGTTCCCCCCCGTAGTGGCGAGTGTCTCATCCATTATGACTGGATCAATGTTGAACAACAAATTGGCATCGTTGAGCTCGTGTGGTGCAAGCTGATAAGCGTCATCGACCTCCTCGGAGACATTGTCAGTGATCTGACTTCGGGCCTTGGCCTTGATTACTGCATACCAGTCCCGATGTCCTCCCGGGAAGTCGGTGTAATAAACCTGCTCAGCTTGTTGGGCAAAAATGAAGGGATCAAACCCTTTATATCTACCATTCTTCTTGACCTCAACTAAGCCGTAGTTGTTGTCAACCTTTGTTCCAACACCGATTGTGTTGTCGAACCAATCACATTTGAATAGAACAATCTCTCTTCTTAGTCGTCCAGAGAACGAAACTTCAACAATCTCCGTCAGCACTCCATAAAAGTCTTCTTCCAACTGTCCGGCGGTGCCTTTAACACAAACCCCGTAGTTATGGGTGCGCATCCTTTCACTCCATTGAAGAATATTAAACTTGTAGCCATTTACGTAGTAAATAGGCCATTTTTTAACAATTTTCACCGGCCCCCAAGAAAGGGCTTGGAGTAAAGAATCTTCAATATGGTTGTTAGGGTCTTGTATCTATGTACAACATAAGAAGTAGGTCATCGTTAGATAACGGGAGTTAGAAGCAAATAGGCTTAAAAACACTTGGTATACGGGTCTTACGTGTTACGCGAACCAACCAACAAACTTGGATGACACCTCACTATGAATTTGGTCATCAGTTAAATCATTTTGCTCAAGTTTTAGCATATCTGTGTATAAGCTATTCAAAGGAAACAAATTTAGATACTATAAAAGCTACGTTAAGAATGTATAATATAACTTCTATGACTTACTCAATAAAAGGTTCCACTTCTGGGCAATTTAGAAGAATGTACAAGTGAGCCGCCTTTCGATCTTTCTCATCAATGTAACATTTTGTGAGCCTGCCCCCCGGGTGACCAGGATAGTTGAAAATCGATGTTTGTTCATCAAACCCTGTGCGGCTGGCTACCCCAAGATTGCGGGGAATTCTACTCATTCTAGTTTCTATCTCCGTCGGAAAATAGAAAAAAGCAAAGGTTGTCATTTCTTCGACTAAGTATGCCTCACAAATTGATGCTTCAACGTAGGCTTTGTTCGACACTTTATCTTTTAAAGAGCGTAAGAATCTTCAACATCATTAACACGATAGTGTTAAGTTAGAAAATACTATTATAAGAAGTCTTTGCAAGGAAATTAAAGAGTTCACCAAGCATTCACCTTTCGAATAGATACATCCAACGATACTGCACTGGGCCACCAACCAAGGCCTCGTACGGTAGATGGATAGGCAAATGCTCCATGGAGTCAAAAAAACTTGGTGGGAAAATCTGCTCCAACTTACAAATCAATACCGGGATAGTTTCTTCCATCTTCACAAGTTTCTCCACAGTCAACGAAGTAGCCGTCAACTCCTTAAAGAAGTGACTCAACTCCACTAACGGTTTCCAAATAGGCTTCGGTAAGGCATGAAACGCGTACGGGAGTAGTTGTTGCATAAACACATGGCAATCATGACTTTTCATGCCAAACACCCTGCCCTCCTTCACGTCGACACATCTACTCAAGTTAGAAGCGAATCCGTCAGGCAGGGTCAACCCATTCATCCAAATACACACAACAATCTGTTGTGGTCTAGTTAAAGCATATTTTGCATGGGGTTTAAACATTCTTCCACGTCCCGCATCCCTCAACTCCAACTCCTTCCTGGAACACTAAATCGGAAGGTCTAGACGACTCTTCTCGTTGTCCTTTGTTCTCCCTTTGATGTCCATAACAGTGTCAAAAATATTCATGAAAACATTACGTTCAGTGTGCATGACATCAATGTTGTGTCTTAACAACAAGTCTTTCCAATATGGCAAATCCCACAAGACACTCTGCTTCACCCAGTGGTGTTCCTTACCGTAACCCGCAAACTCCTTAACACTCTTGTCCCAGATGTAAGGATACTCTTCAACCCTCTGCCAAACCCGTGCACCAGATAACCTACGGGGTGGAGGTTCATTAACAACCTTGTTCTTCTTAAAAGCGGTTTTGTTCCTCCTAAACGGGTGATCCAACGGTAGAAACTTTCTATGACAGTCAAAGAAACTTGTCTTGCCACTAACAGGGAGTGATTCCCCCCCAGTATGTTCCATGCATACAGGGCAAGCAAGCTTCCCAGACGTGGACCATCCAGAAAGCATACCATAGGCCGGGAAGTCATTAATAGTCCACATCAAAACAGCACGCATCATAAAGTTGTTCTTCAAAGACGCAGCGTATGTCATTACCCCAACATCCCATAATTGTGATAACTCTTTAACCAACGGTTGCAAAAACACGTCTATGTTCGCCTTTGGATTTTTGGGTCCGGGAACCAGTATAGATAGAAACATGACCTCCCTCTTTATACACATATCAGGAGGCAGATTGTATGGGGTCAGGATGACTGGCCAACAAGAGTAAGCCCTTCCGTATTGACCGAAAGGGTTAAACCCATCAGTACATAAGCCAAGTCTTACATTGCGTGGCTCGCCAGCAAAATCCGGATATAGCTCATCCAAACACTTCCATGCTTTCCCGTCAGAAGGATGGCAAAGAAACCCCTCTTGTGTTCGGTTCAGAGCATGCCAACGCATGTGTTTTGCCGTGGACAATGAGGCATACAGGCGTTGAAGACGCGGTGTTATAGGGAAGTACCACATTTTCTTCCTGGCCGTCCGAGTTACCTTCCCTCTCCTTTTAACGGTCTTGTAGCGTTCCTCATTACAATGCAGACATTTTGTGACACTCTTGTCTGCAAACTCATTTCTGAACAGCATACATCCACCAACACAACACTCTATCTTCACACAACCCAACCCCAAGTTTGCCACTTGTTTCTTAGCACGGTACAGGTTTGCTGGCATTCTGTGATTACTAGGCATGGTGGAACCCATCAGATTGACCATCCTATCAAAACAACCTCCAGAAAGATTATAATCTACCTTTAGGCTTAAAGCAGCTAGGGAGGCGGATAACTCAGTGTGACTGTTGCACCCATCCCAAAATAGAGTCTGAGCCGCCGCCAACAAATCATAAAATCTCTTCACCTCCGGATTAGGATCCTCCTCTACATTGTCAGAGTCCCCATGACCTGCTTGGTCATTATGTTCCAGCATACGCCCGGTGGAGGGTCCAACATGATCCATCACCATTTGTTCTATGTTGTTGTACGTATCCCTGTTTCCTCCAACCTCGTAGTAAGATTGTTGCACTGCTCACCATGGTTGTACCAGCAGTGGTATGTTTCCATGAACCCTTTCTCAGTTAGGTGGCACATGACATCATCCGCGTATTCAAAACTCATGCATTTGCACCTTGAGCACGGACAACGGATCTTCTGAGTCACTTCAAATCCAGGCGTGTTTGCCGTAGCGAACGGAATGAACTCCAATAGCCCCATCATAAACTCCTCAGTCACTCGTCGATTGCGATCTAGTCGGTTGTACATCCATCACCGATTTGCCAGTACCTCCATTTATAATATCTAACAAGCACGATTGCTGTTACCTTACACGTTTAAATTTTTATAATATCTATCGGTTGTGAATCACTCTATCTCTTGGATGTTGCAAATTGGTGGGGCCCTATCCCATTCGGGATGAATATGCAACCATCCGTAACCCATCCCATAATTGTATGTGGTCTATCTTGAGTTGAATGAATGTTCATTTGAAATTTCAGCAGCATTTCGCATCGGTCCCCGAGTACATAGAGATACGTACGGTATGAAACACCACACGCAGACATGCACCCTGGGGACAATACGAAACACCATAACCGAAATTTCAAATGAACATTCATTCAACTTCTCAAGATAGACCACATACAACATTGATGGGTTACGCCCTACAGGTTACAAATTCATACCAAACTGTCCAACCGAGATAATTCAAGATCCAACACAACACGGTACATCAACTAGTTGTTTTGAAACTTGAACAGGAATCTAATGGGTACACACACGACTAAACCCTACATTATTAAATCATGAGTGTTATTTTTTAAGTTCCTTAAGAAATGGAGCCTGTCAAAATTTTGGCAGAGTCTCCCCTGTAAACTAGACATTTCCCAAATTTACGAATGACCTGTTACATACAGAAAACTTCCCAGTATAGATAAATAAACATACCATACGCATTTTATATGATATTCAGAGTTATGAACACCAAATCATGTTATCACTACATAAAACCAATGCCTAATGAGCTCTGCTCTCCACTAACAAACAACATTACACATGTATAAAGAATCATGTTATCAGCACACAAAACCAATGCCTAATGAGCTCTGCTCTCTACTAACAAACAAACATTACACATGCATCTTCAAATCATGTTATCAGCACACAGAACCAATACCTAATGAGCTCTGCTCTCCACTAACAAACAACATTACACATGCATATAAAATCATGTTATCAGCACACAAAACCAATGCCTAATAAGCCCTGCTCTCCACTAACAAACAACAATCCACATGCATACACATAACGAGCAAGTCAGTGTTAGGGGATTACCTCGAGGAAAAAAGTGAGCGAAGAATATGAGGCAGTCGACAAACGATCACAGCCCACGCGTAACGTGTGCTAGTCTGCATGACAAACCAATAACTGGTTGGATAGTTAAGAGTAGCAAGGAAACTAAACAAACAGAGACACGTAAAGCAGATTATAGATTAAGTACATTGCAAGGAAACTAAACAAATAGAGACAGTCAAAGCAAATTGCAGCTAAGGTGGCATTGTATAAAGCGCTCAATTGGAAAATTGATTACTAATTACTCAGTTTTATACTCAGTTTCAGAGTTTGAGAATGCTTTACTTGAGCAATCTCCAGAACATATTGCTGTAGAGGGTGATCATCATTTGTCCCTAAATGCTTTCAAAGGGGGTATGGGAGTGGGTACTATTTGCTTTCGGGCTTATATTGATACATTGCCTGTTCATGTGCTAATTGATAGGGGGAGTTTCGATAATTTTTTACAGCCAAGAATAGCTAAATTCCTTAAACTTCCTGTGGAACCTGCTTCTAAGTTTAAAGTCATGGTGGGGAATGGAAATTACATGTCAGCAGAAGGTTTTGTGCAGAAATTACAGGTACAGACTCATTACCTTCTGAGGCTCAATTACACCATATTCGAAGACTTGTGCATACAAATTCTATTGCTGAGATTTACAGCATGAAATTGGTTGAGGATACCTCCCACCTCTTTCCCTTAATAGAACTTCCTACGGATATGGAGCAAGAATTAGCTTTATTACTGCGGACTTACAGCTCTATCTTTAGTACTCCGGTTGGGTGGCCACCTCCTAGATCTCATGATCATTTTATTCCATTAGTTGAGGGCTCTACACCTGTGAAAGTTAGACCATATAGGTACCCTCATAGTCAAAAGGAAGAAATTGAGAGGATGGTTGATGGCATGCTTAAGGAAGGAATCATACAACCAAGTAAGACTTTGCAGACTCCAGAGCAACAACAATGGTTACCAAAGTTCTTGGGCTATGACTTCACTATTCAATACAAACCGGGGAAGGAAAATATTCCAGCTGATGCCTTATCAAGAAGTCTCATCATGGCTTGGTCTGCTCCTTCTAATTCTTGGTTTCATCAGGTGGCTGCCTTGACTCAACAGGATCCCACTCTTTCGCAGATTTATCAAAGTTGTCTTAATGGTGAAATGCAAAACATAGATTATAGTGTTAAGAATGGTATGGTCATATGGAAGGACAGAATTATGCTCCCATCAGATTCTGCTTTTCTACAACAAGTTATGCATGAGTTTCATACTTCGAAAGTGGGAGGGCACGCAGGGGTCACTAAGACTGCGGCTAAAATTTCCATGCAATTTTTTTGGCCCAAAATGCAACAAGACATTAGCAGGTTTGTCAGGGAATGTGCCATATGTCAACAAGCTAAGGTAGAGCATGCTTTACCTCCAGGCCTCTTACAACCTTTGCCAATTCCACAACAAATCTGGGAGGATATTGCAATGGATTTTATCACTCATTTACCCATTTCTAAAGGTTATACGGTTGTCATGGTGGTGGTGGATAGATTATCCAAGTTTGGTCATTTTATTCCCATGAAAGCTGATTTCACTAGTAAAGTGGTGGCTGACTCTTTTATTTCTCACATTGTTAAGTTGCATGGAATCCCTAAATCCATTGTCTCAGATAGGGATAGAGTCTTTATCAGTTCCTTTTGGCAGTATTTGTTCAAGGCACAAGGGACTACATTGGCCATGAGTTCCTCTTACCACCTACAATCTGATGGGTAAACTGAAAATTTGAACAAGACCTTGGAGATGTATTTAAGGTGCTTTGTGTTTGACAATCCTAAAACATGGGTCTCTATGTTACCTTGGGCACAATTTTGGTACAATACTTCTTATCACCATAGCTTAGGTATGACTCCTTTTGAAGCAGTTTTTGGTAGAGCACCACCTTCAATAATCCGCTATGAACATGATGCGAAGGATCCCTTATCTGTGCAAGAGTCATTAGCCAAGAGAGATCAACTGTTATCTCAGTTAAAAGCAAATTTGTTGAAGTCATAAAATTATATGAAGCAGCAAGCGGATAAGAAACGTAGGGATGTGCAGTTACATGTGGGAGATTTAGCTTTGGTTAAATTGCAACCATATAGACAGCAGTCTGTAGCTTTACGGAAGCATTAGAAATTAGGAATGAGGTATTTTGGCCCCTTTGAGGTTGTCCAGAAGATTGGTGCAGTAGCATACAAATTGCAGTTACCTGATTCAGCTAAGATACACCCAATTTTTCACATTTCACTACTCAAGAAGTTCATTGGTGAATCAAAACATCAGTATCTTCCTTTGCCCCTTACAACAGTTGAATTTGGCCCAACTGTACAGCCATTACATGTACTAGATCAGAGAATCATCAAAAGACATAATGGTGAGGTTCCTCAAATTTTGGTGCAATGGGATTTGACAGAACCGGATGAGGCAACCTGGGAGGACCTTGATGACATCAGACATTCTTTTCCTTAATTCAACCTTGAGGACAAGGTTGCTTTTGATGGTGAGGGTATTGTAACATGTACGCCTAGAGAAGAAAAGAAAGAGGGAAACTTAGTTAGTCCTTCATGCCACGTGTCCGTTGATCTATAGAATTTGGGCGCAAAAAGAAGTGTGAGGTTGCGAAGAGAGAATGTATATCTGAAGGATTACGAGCATTGAAGGAAAGGCTGCTGGTATAATCTCATTCCTGAACATTCTTCTTACTGAGTCTTCTTTTCCTCTCATCTGCTTCTGTTCTTCAATTTGCTGAACCCTTAAAATGATCCTTTTCTCAGGTTGATCAAGACGATTCATCTCCCGAATGTGTGGCTGAACGTTTCTAGTTTGTTCTATCAAGTAGATCTTCATCCTGTTTTTTTAATGAAAACATTGTAGAAGTATTATCTCCCTGTTTGTCTTCTGTTATTTGATATTGTTACAGTATGCGATATGTATGTGTATATATATATGTATGTGTATATATAATATTAAAATAATATTTGATTAAGTTTTTAATAGGTAATAATATTTAAATAATAGAATATTAAGGATTTTCCGGTATTATACATGTGGGGCCTATTTGTCGATCTTCAGGAGAGCTCAACCCACTTTTTTGGCCACCGGTTTCCAGCCAACCACCACTAGCAGCCACCTCCAGGAGAGCTCAACCCACTCACACTTACACCTCCCACCATAGTTGCCTCAACTTAGCATTTAATGTTAACTTCCTCCATCATTAAAACATATTCCCATCAACTCTTGCTACTCTTCATTCTCGGCCAAGCCATTTCATAATCCTCCTTCATTCTAAAATTCCATATTCTAGCAGCTCTTCTCTTCCTCCAACACCACCGTGCACCACCATATCAACCACCACAGCCCACCAAATCACAGCCACACCACCACCTTCCACCTCCAATCATCTAAATTTCCTTCCTCCTTCGTCGACCTCTTCCAAACCGTGACCAATCCTCCACTTAAACAGCCCTTTATTTTTAGTTTTACTTTCATACAATGGCCTTACAAAATCAATTTTATTCCCTTGTTTAAGGAGCTTCAAAACCGCAAGCCATTCAAGCCAACACAGTTTCAATAACCAACATACTATGCTAATACTATGCTAATACTACAATGATACTTATTCTTATCTGTAGAAAGAAATCCAAAAACAAGAAGGCCCGGTCCAACTAGTTACAAACAAAAATGTAGAGATCACATCACATGCCGGTTTTGACTATTATAATTGAAGTTGCGTTGCAGGAGATGAATGTCTGGGATTGACTCTGTGTTTGTTTAAGATTTAAAATGATGAAGTGACGAATTGGCACTAGCAATTCAAAAAAAAGAAACTGAATTCCATGATGAACTAGGCAGGAATATCTTGCAGCAAAGGAGGAAGCTGATACTCAAGAAGGTCATGTGAGACAGCTTGAGGAAGAGATTAAAGACATGAGACAGAAACACATGCAACAGTTACAGGAGGCATTGGTGTGCAGGGAGCTTCTTCAGTAGGTAGAGCTTTCACTTATGGATTTCAAACTTAGAATCATTAAACGTGTTACATGAAGCTTTCAGTTTCTTCTTCCAGTAAATTTTCTTATCTTTTATTTCTCATTTAATGTGGGTGATGTAATGAACCAGCCTGAGAGAGAGTTTTGGTTTCATGCTTTATGATTTTTCCTAAAGAAAGTTTGCGAAGAAGGCTAACTTGCTTTATGTGGATTGTTCCACATTATATAGATGATTGGAATTAAATCTATGTTACTGACCTTATTAATGATATATGGGTAAACTATGGAGCCAAAATAATGTATAAAAATGCAAAAGAAAATTAGTAAGGAGGTATGGTACTGCTCGTAATGGTATTAAATTCCAACTTTCTTATTAGAACATCCTTTATTGTTGTTTTTCAAGTTCCTGAAGTAAGCTCTGCATTTTTTCCAGGAGATAGAAGAAGAAAAGGTGGCTCAATCAGAATGGAGAGGACTGCCCGTGTTCATACAACACCGTTATCAGTAGATCAAAATCCCACTACAAAGCTAAATTCTGCTTTTGAGAATGGTGTGATGCTCTGTTTCTCTTTACTTCACTTAGCTTAGTTGTCTGATATATTCTATAACATTTAGTAACCATACCTTCCAGCCATTCAATCTTAAGGGACTAACAAATAACAAGGGACTAATACAAGAAACCCAACACAGTTTCAATAACCAACACATACAGAGACAACAAAAATAGAGGGAACGATGTACGTTACCTGCAGTCACGAAGGAGGAAGCCGGTGGAGAACAGACGGTGGCTCTCAAACGACGGAGGGAACGGAGCCTCAAATGCTCAAAGCTTCCAACGGAGAGGGTGAAGAGAGACGGCGGTTTCTTACTGGGGACCACGGTGGCTCGGAGATTTGGGGGACGGTAGTTCGGTGGTAAGGGGGACACGGTGCTTCAGACCTTCGGGCGAGGGTGGTTCGGTGGTAAGGGGGAGACGGTGGTTGGTGGTTCAAGAGAGAGAATGATGGAGGTAGAGAGACGACTTTGGGCTTGGGGTACAGAGACAAAGGAGACGAAGTCTGAGGGAGGAAGAGATTGGGGAAAATAGGTTGTCCCCGAAATACATTTAACACTTAGTGACGGTAACACCGGTCGCTATAAAGGTCACTGAATTAAACATATAGCGACGACAACGACCTGTGTCGCTAATATAACAACACTAGCGACGACTACATCCGTCGCTCATTTTACAAATCCCTCCAAAATTTTGAAAGGCTCCAGGAACCTTAGCGACCGCAGAACACTGTCGCTGAAGTATCCTTACATAGCGACGGCGGTCCCCTGCCGTCACTACCTTGTCTCTAGCGACGGCGACTCGGCGTCGCTGATTTCTTCGAAGACAAAGCGACTGCAGAGTAACCGTCGCTATCAGTTGGCGCCATATATAAGTTGGAGGGAAACCAAAAAAATGGAGGGAAATAACTTTAGCGACCGTATCAGTGACGGGGTAAGATTTAGTGACGGTATTAGTGACGGTTCTTGGCCAAATTCAGTGACGGTATTGTGTTGGTCGCTGATTTTCGTCACTATGTTTGGTATTCCAGGTCTCTTCCCCTTAGCGGTCGCTAATACGGTCGCTATTTAGTGACGGGAATCATTGGTCGCTAAATTGAGGTAGCTGTTTAGGGTTTTTTTAGTAGTGCATGCACCGGCTTTGTTCTTCTTGGTCATTTGCATGACCTCAAACAAAGAAGGCTCCCGGTGCTCCCTCAGCTCCTGTGGTGGACAAAAAACATTGACATTATTATTTGTAAACATGTCAGACGAATCATAATAGAAATGTTTAACATAAATATACTTACAAATCTTTTCTTGTGCTCAAGGGTTGAAATGCTACCCCCAGTGTAAACTGAGGCTGCAACATCGGTGGCTCTGTTTGCCCTGTTTCGAGCACTCGCCTGCTGGAACGGGACACCGCCCCACTTTTGGACCATGCCGTCCCAATGGTCCTCCGGGATCCAACGAGGGCGCTCACCCTTGTCCCTCACCTTCCAAAGGGTACTCTTGATGATTTTGGAGGTCTTTGTGGCAAAGACCTTCCTAATCTCATCAATCATACCCTCTGCCCACTGATAATCACGCTGTAAAATGAAATGAGAATTCAAAATTAATAAGAGGTCTATTTTACAAATCAAATCACAACAAATTGATGTGGTAACTTACCGAGAAGGTGTCAAACCACCTATCTTGGACAACCTTCCCAGCATCTGTCCAAGATATATATGGACCATCCCACTGGGCCTTCAAAACCTTAGTAATCGCTTTGGTAGTGAGACTACTATCAACAAAGCTGTAATGACAACAATTATATCAGGAGTATAACAACATACAATCTAGGGAGACTCCCAAAATTCTGACAGAGTCTCCCCTGTAAATGTAACATTTCCAAGTTTAAATAGTTACCCTGTTACAAACAGAAGAGTTCCCAGTACAATTCAATCTATACAAGTACTAATTAAAGTAACATACAATAAACCAACAAGTCTTTCCACTAAAGTTTAAAATAAAGTACCATACAAATAACATAAAAGTATTTGAGTTTTAGTGACTTACTCGTCTCCGGCCGGCACGTGTACTAACATGGGCAGAGGGGATGCCGGAGGTGGGGTGGCCTGATGGCCAGGGTCCTCCAAGCCACCAACTCCAAGAGTCTGCTCTGAGGTGGTCAGCTGTGGTGGTGATAGGGTGGTCAGATGTGGTGGTGATGGAGTGGTCCGCTGTGGTGGTGATGGAGTTGTTTGTAGTGGTGATGGAGTGGTTCCCTGCTCTGGGGTGGGAGTCCCCAGACGGGATGCCGGGGTCCTGGACCCACCACCCCTACTGAAGGGCAGTCGACGTCCCATCATCTATGGATAAAATCATGAAAAGAAAGGTTAGTCTCAGGATATATATAAACCTATGTATATATGTTTAACAACTATATACTCTGTGTCTGTTTCAGTTCCAAATTCCCCCTCAGTTTCAGTGTCACTGTGGTTATCTGTTTGAACAACTTCATCAGTATCCAAATCAGCCCTAGACCGTTTTGATCGAGAGACAAGGTCTTTGTCAATGTGTTCACCCCCCGTAGTGGCAAGTGTCTCATCCATTATGACTGGATCAATGTTGAACAACAAATTACCATCGTTGAGCTCGTGTGGTGCAAGCTGATAAGCGTCATCGACCTCCTCAGAGACATTGTCAGTGATCTGACTTCGGGCCTTGGCCTTGATTACTGCATACCAGTCCTGATGTCTTCCTAGGAAGTCGGTGTAATAAACCTGCTCGGCTTGTTGGGCAAAAATGAAGGGATCAAACCCTTTATATCTACCATTTTTCTTGACCTCAACTAAGCCGTAGTTGTTGTCAACCTTTGTTCCAACGCCGATTGTGTTGTCAAACCAATCATATTTGAATAGAACAATATCTCTTCTTAGTCGTCCAGAGAATGAAACTTCAACAATCTCTATCAGCACTCCATAAAAATCTTCTTCTAACTGTCTGGCGGTGCCTCTAACACAAACCCCGTAGTTATGGGTACGCATCCCTTCACTCCATTGAAAAATATTAAACTTGTAGCCATTTACGTAGTAAATAGGCCATTTTTTAACAGTTTTCACCGGCCCCTAAGAAAGGGCTTGGAGTAAAGAATCTTCAATATGGTTGTTAGGGTCTTGTATCTATGTACAACATTACAAATAGGTCATCGTTAGATACTGGGAGTTAGAAGCACAGATAAAAAACACTCGGTATACGGGTCTTACGTGTTGTGCGAACCAACCAACGAACTTGGATGACACCTCACTATGAATTTGGTCATCAGTTAAATCATTTTGCTCAAGTTTTAGCATATCTGTATATAAGCTATTTAAAGGAAACAAATTTAGATACTATAAAAGCTAGGTTTAGAATGTAACATATAACTTTTATGACTTACTTAAGAAATGGTTCCACTTCTGGGCAATTTAGAAGAATGTACAAGTGAGCCGCCTTTCGATCTTTCTCATCAATGTAACATTTTGTGAGTTTGCCCCCCGGATGACCAGGATAGTTAAAAATTGATATTTGTTCATCAAACCCTGTGCGGGTGGCTACCCCAAGATTGCGGGGAATTCTACTCATTCTAGTTTCTATCTCCGTCGGAAAATAGAAAGAAGCAAAAGTTGTCATTTCTTCGACTAAGTATGCCTCACAAATTGATGCTTCAACGCAGGCTTTGTTTGACACTTTGTCTTTTAAAGAGCGTAAGAATCTTCAACATCATAAACAAATGTTAAGTTAGAAAATACTATTATAAGAAGTGTTTACAAGGAAATTAAAGAGTTCTGGCGTTCACCTTTCGAATGGATACATCCAACGATACTGCACCGGGCCACCAACCAAGACCTCATACGGTAGATGGATAGGCAAATGCTCCATCAAGTCAAAAAACTTGGTGGGAAAATCTGCTCCAACTTACAAATCAATACCGGGATAGTTTCTTCCATCTTCACAAGTTTCTCCATAGTCAACGAAGTTGCCATCAACTCCTTAAAGAAGTGACTCAACTCCACCAACGGTTTCCAAATAGGCTTCGGTAAGGCATGAAACGCGTACGGGAGTAGTTGTTGCATAAAGACATGGCAATCATGACTTTTCATGCCAAACACCCTCCTCTCCTTCACGTCGACACATCTACTCAAGTTAGAAGCGAATCCGTCAGGCAAGGTCAACCCATTCATCCAAATACACACAACAATCTGTTGCGGTCTAGTTAAAACATATTTTGCATGGGGTTTAAACATTCTTCCACGTCCCGCATCCCTCAATTCCAACTCCTTCCTAGAACACCAAATCGGAAGGTATGGACGACTCTTCTCATTTTCCTTTGTTCTCCCTTTGATGTCCATAACAGTGTCAAAAATATTCATGAAAACATTACGTTCAGTGTACATGACATCAATGTTGTGTCTTAACAACAAGTCTTTCCAATATGGCAAATCCCACAAGATGCTCTGCTTCATCCAGTGGTGTTCCTTACCATAACCCGCAAACTCCTTAACACTCTTGTCCCAGATGTAGGGATACTCTTTGACCCTCTACCAAACTCGTGCACCGAATAACCTACGGGGTGGAGGTTCATTAACAACCTTGTTATTCTTAAAAGCGGTTTTGTTTCTTCTAAACGGGTGATCCAACGGTAGAAACTTTCTATGACAGTCAAAGAAACTTGTCTTGCCACTAACAGGGAGTGATTCTCCCCGGTATGTTCCATGCATACAGGGCAAGCAAGCTTCCCAGATGTTGACCATCCAGAAAGCATACCATAGGCCGAGAAGTCGTTAATAGTCCACATCAAAACAGCACGTATCATAAAATTGTTCTTCAAAGACGCATCATATGTCATTACCCCGACATCCCATAATTGTGATAACTCTTCAACCAACGATTGCAAAAACACGTCTATGTTCGCCTTTGGATTTTTGGGTCCTGGAACCAGTATAGATAGAAACATGACTTCCCTCTTCATACACATATCAGGAGGCAGATTGTATGGGGTCAGTATGACTGGCCAACAAGAGTAAGCTCTTCCGTATTGACGGAACGGGTTAAACCCATCTGTACATAAGCCAAGTCTTACATTGCGCGGCTCGCCAGAAAAGTCTAGATATAGCTCATCCAAACACTTCCATGCTTTCCCGTCGGAAGGATGGCAAAGAAACCCCTCTTGTGTTCGGTTTAGAGCATGCCAACGAATGTGTTTTACCGTGGACAATGAGGCATACAGGCGTTGAAAACGCGGTGTTATAGGGAAGTACCACATTTTCTTCCTGGCTGTCCGGGTTACCTTCCCTCTCCTTTTAACGGTTTTGTAGTGTTCCTCATTACAATGTAGACATTTTGTGACACTCTTATCTGTAAACTCATTTCTGAACAGCATACATCCGCCAACACAACACTCTATTTTCACATAACCCAACCCCAAGTTTGCCACTTGTTTCTTAGCATGGTACAGGTTTGTTGGCATTTGATGATTATTAGGTATGGTGGAACCCATCAAATTGACCATCCTATTAAAACAACCTCTAGAAAGATTATAATCTGCCTTTAGGCTCAAAGCAGCTAGGGAGGCGGATAACTCAGTGTGACTCTTGCACCCGTCCCACAATGGAGTCTGAGCCGCCGCTAACAAATCATAAAATCTCTTCACCTCCAGATTAGGATCCTCCTCTACATTGTCATCCTCATTCCCTGCTTGGTCATCATGTTCTAGCATACGCCCTGTGGAGGGTCCAACATGATCCATCACCATTTGTTCTATGTTGTTGTATGTATCCCTGTTTCCTTCAACCTCGTAGTAAGACTGTTGCACGGTTACGCCTGATGGTCTAGGCGGTAACTGCTCACCATGGTTGTACCAGCAGTGGTATGTTTCCATGAACCCTTTCTCAGTTAGGTGGCACATGACATCATTCGCGTATTCAAAACTCATGCATTTGTACCTTGAGCATGGACAACGAATCTTCTGAGTCACTTCAAATCCAGGCGTGTTTGCCGTAGCGAACGGAATAAACTCCAATAGCCCTATCATAAACTCCTCAATCACTCGCCGATTGCGATCTAGTCGGTTGTACATCCATCGCCGATTTGCCGATACCTCCATTTACAATATCTAACAAACACGATTTCTGTTACTTTAAATTATTGTAATTTTATTTGTCTATCGGTTGTGAATCACTCTCTATCTCTTTGATGTTGCAAATTGGTGGGGCCCTATCCCATTCGGGATGAATATGCAACCATCCATAACCCATCAATGTTGTATGTGGTCTATCTTGTGTCGTTGATGTTCATTTGAAATTTTGGCAGCATTTCACATTGGTCCCCGAGTACACAGAGATACGTACGGTATGAAACACCGTACGCAGACATGCATCCTGGGGACAATACGAAACACCATAACTGAAATTTCAAATGAACATTCAATGTCTCAAGATAGACCACATACAACATTGATGGGTTACGCCCTACTGGTTACAAATTTATACCAAACTGTCCAACCGGGACAATTCAAGATCCAACACAATACGGTACATCAGCCGGTTGCTTTGAAACTTGAACGGGAATCTAATAGGTACACACACGACTAAACCCTACATTATTAAAGTTCAGTTTCATTTTTTAAGTTCCCGAAGAAAGGGAGCATCCCAAAATTTTGGCAGAGTCTCCCCTGTAAACTAGACATTTCCCAAATTTAGAAATGCCCTGTTACATACAGAAAACTTCCCAGTATAGATAAATATATATGCTACGCATTGTATATGATATTGAGAGGTATTAAGTCCCAACTCATGTTATCAACACACAAAACCAATGCCTAATGAGCTCTACTCTCCACTAACAAACAACATTACACATGCATAAAAAATCATGTTATCATCACACAAAACCAATTCCTAATGAGCTCTGCTCTCCACTATCAAACAACATTACACATGCATAAAAAATCATGTTATCAGCACACAAAATCAATGCCTAATGAGCTTTGCTCTCCACTAGCAAACAACATTACACATGTGTAAAACACATTATAAACACATCAAAACCAATTCCTAATGAGCTCTGCTCTCTACTAACAAACAACAATTGACATGCATACACATAATGAGAAAGTCAATGTTAGGGGATTACCTGGGGGAAAAAGTCAGGGATGATTATGAAGCTGTCGACAGGCGATCAAAGACCACGCGTAACGTGTGCTAGTCTACATGACAAACCAATAAGTGGTTGGACAGTTACAAGTAGCAAGGAAACTAAACAAAGAGAGACACGTAAAGCAAATTATAGATTAAGTTCTTTATCAATGAAGATTGATTTAATTGATTAAGTGTTTGTTTGTTATTAGTTTAAGTTATTTAAATGTAATTGATTAGAAATAAATTTTTTATTTTATGGTGAATCAAAATTTGATGGTATCTTTTTATGACATGTGAAATCTATATTAACTATTAAATAATTAAAAAAATTCTATTTCACATCCTCAATGACTAAAGAAGCATTAAAAAATGAACTGTATCCTAGAGGGGATTTGAGCATACATCAATTAGAGAAGACCAAACCAATAAACCAGTTTCATGCAGTGACTTTGATTGAATCGGGGTGACCTGTGAAGAAGCGGAAAGTAATATCCTTGAAAATGATTATTTTCTTAGTTCCATACAATTGAGTTCCAAAAGAGTGGGTTTTACAAACAAATTTAGCTAACTTGTCAGAATAGACTCATTGTACTTGATTTACTTAACGACGTTAAATCATCCAATTTTTCTTAACTTGTCTTTTTCATACCTTTAATTTATTGGAAGAATAGAATTACGACATAGTCATCTCTTTCTGTAAGCCAACATTTTAATCATTAAACATTGAATCATTTAGAGTATTTTTAGTTAATTAAACATTGACATCACTAGTCATGTTCTAACAATGTAACTACAATGCATCAGGTGATCCGAAACAAGTATGATAACCAGAAACCAGTACTTCAATCAAATCAAAACAGTTACAGCACTATAGAAAGAATAAAAACAGTTAAAGCACTATAGAAAGAGAGCTAAAAAATAAACTGAAATTGAAATCTCGTGAGACACTGCAAATCCAGAAAATAGAGCTTAAAAATAAACTAAATCAATTTAATCATAATTCTCAGTTTTTGAAATACAGGGTTACCACAGTTAAATTTTTATTGCAACTGTTATAAAAAAATCAAGATTTATTTTTTGAAAAAGATAAGTGAATTTACTTATCCTTCAAGTGATTACAAAAATGGTTTTTCTAAACTATGGACTGAACTAGATAAAAAATTAAAAAAGAGAAAGTTATCATAATAAATCATGCAGATATTAGTCAAATGACCATCCATGGTAGTACTGAGACCCAATATATTACTAACATGCTAATCTTATTTTCCATTTCAATTATGCTTCTACAAGTTGTTGCTATAAGATAGCCATTAAGGTAAGCAATTTGTCTCCAAGGTTCTTATTTATGACAAACACCTTACATTTGTTAAGTTAATTCACTACTGTAACCATAGAGATAAGAGGCTTTAATGATAGAGATATCAAGTGTAAATGATTTATAAATTATGAGTTTTATTGTTGATATATGAAATAAAATAAAATCGGTCTAATGATGAGGGGTTGTGTTTTTTTTACTTCAATGGAACCTCTATCTTGGTTACATTTATGTTCTCATCTGTTAAGTTTGGAGTTAATGAGGTGTATTATTTGGCACTTGTTTTCAACGACTAATTTACTAAACTACATGTTCTCAACCAGGATAACAATTCAATAGAAACTATAGTATATCAATTAGAAGGTACCACACCATGGCAAACTAATGTAACTTGTAAAATATTAATTAAAAAAAGGATGAGGATCATCTTTTCCTACTTCGACTCCTTGACATGGGATCTCTCAACCCACCAACAATCTAAAGTTCTTTTTACAAGTTACATTAGTTTGCGAAGGAAGAAGGTTCAACTCTAATACTAGCTTCTAGTGAACAAATTGAGAGCCTTCAACATTATTTGGAATCCCTACAGAATGAGAAACAACAACTAGAACAGGAGTGTGAAAAGCTAAACTTGGAGGTGGATTCTATACACAATCGGAAGAGTGAAGTTGAAGATTAAATGAGACCTAAAGACCATGATAACTCTGAGCTAAGAGAGGAAAATTTAACATTGCATGGAATAATTACTGTACTGGAGAAAATATTGGTTGAGAAAGAGGAAGGGTTGTCTGCTACAAGAAAAGCTTCACGAAAAAGAAGATGAGGCTTCGAGGAAAATAATTGCCTTCACATCCTAACTTGACAATTTGTGAAAAGATTCCCTAAACCCTTACAGAAATCAAAAGAAGAATTGGAGTTCCATTGTGAAATAGTTAGAGAAGAACATGTAGAAAGCCTTGTAGTGGTGGAGAATGAAAAGAATGACATCGCAAGTAAAACTACTAATCTGCAAAGAACTCTGGAAGAATGAGAAGGAGCATATTAGAAGTTGAATGGAGAATATAAACTAATTGATAATTTATTTAAGGAATGCAAGGTCAAAATCGAAGTAGCAGAGAAAAAGATTGAAGACATGGCAGGAGAGTTTCATCAAGGCATTGAGTCCAAAGGTTAAAACTCTTCCCACCTGATTCAACTTGAACTCATTCCCTCCTCCCCTAACACTCTTGTCTTAACTTTATTAATAGGACTTAATTAACTCACTAGAACTCACTAATTGATAATTTGGTTACTATTCCACCATGATCAGTTTCCTACCTCACGAACAACACAGACAAGATGAAGTTAAGAAAGTGTTTGCTCGAGCTGCTACACTTAAGCCAGCCGAATCATCACCCAAACATGTGCATCCAAAGTTACCTGATCATGATGATTTAGCAGCTAGGCCTCAAGAGAAAGATAAAGATATAAGTATACTCAAATAATTTCTCCTTTATCAACATGATTGCTGCACTCATTATGATCATCGTGGTTTAGTGTCTCGTGACTCCTATTTTGTTTAGTACATGGAATTGTTGAAGATTGCATGCTGGTGCTTTTATTGCAAAATATTGACTATTTAGGAGCTGTACAAAATCATCATAGATGGTACAATTCTGGTGAATGACAAAGTGAAGAAAATGGATGAGAAGTTTCAGGTTTCTGAGAAGACAAAATCAGCAATGTCAGCAGCTGAGAAGTCAATGCCTAGTGCTAGATCTGCCATAATGAGGAACTGTTATGTGTTTACTAGGGCCGCATGGGTCACTGGTGCTTACAATAGGGTTGCTAAAAAAGCTGAGCAAGTTGGACAGAAAACTAAGGAGAAGGTTCTGGCAGAGGATGATAATAATCAAGGAAAGGATGAAGGTAATGTCCACACCATAAACCTGAACTAACCAAACCTGAATCTCAACCCCCTAATCCTCCCTCACCTAAAGGTTTGATCCTTTGATTTGTAAACTGGATATATTCTATATGTTCATCTCCTCCGTTCCACTCCACCATTTCAATGTGTTAGACTATTTTTTTACTTCTTATGTATTTGTTTGAGTTTCCTTAATAAATGGTATTTTACAGGATGACCCACAATGAAGGGGTATTTTTTTAGGTGAAGAAAGTGTATGTGTGAACAAACAAACACAAATTTAACTTTAAAGGGTAAAAAAGGCATTCACCCATCAAAGTTACAATTTTATAATACACTATATATTATATCATATAATAGTTAAACTTAAGAATAAAGACTTTCAATCCAACCTTAAACAATAGATTATTATATCATATTTTCTCCATCACAATGGGAATGAAATCCAAAAACCATACAAATATCACATGCTCAGCCAAACAAAAACTATCATTAAAGTTTTGTTGTTCACCAAAACTACCAAGCTAGTTAATACTACTTACCACCCAACCCTTATTAACCACAAATTTAATTGACCAGTGTTTCATTGTAGAAGAACAAAAAGTCAAAACACACATTTTTCATTGCAAAATATTGTTAATACAAGGTTTAGTGAGTATTGCACAACATAAAACTATGAGGGGTAACTATTTGTTTTCAACAAATTTTTTGAATCAATAACAGAATTATCTCATTAGTCATGGCTTGAGCTCATTAGAAATTTTAGATAAACTTGTATTCGGGCTTCTAAAATAATTCGACACTGAAAATCTGTTGGTTCTCAAAATTATCATAAGTTTTCCTTCCGCCCAGACAACAATTCAAGTTTTATTGTTCACCAAAAACTACCCAGCTAATTAATACTATTTGCCATCCAACCCCTATTAACCACAAATTTAATTGACTAGTGTTTCACCATAAAAGAACAAAAAGTCAAAATAGAGATTAACCAGCCAGTGTTTTCAATTCATAATATTGTTAATACTAGGTTCAGTGAAGACGGAAATTGACCAGCCAGAGTTAACTATAATTGTTAACCACATAAACAATAAAGACACAATTTTACCAGCCAAAGGAGAGCAGAGATCAGAAAATTTTTTTAGCACAACAGACAAAAGAGAAGAGAACTTAACTTACCTGAGAGAGTAAGAGCCGACTGAGGGAGTGAGAGAAGAAGGGCACCGCCGCACCGGTCAGGAACACCGTCAAGAGCTGTGATACACCCATGAGCTGACCAGGGAGGGAAATGTAATCACTGATGGGGAAGGTTTGGACTAGAAAAATGAAACCAGTTAGAGGGGTTCGGTCAGAGTCGAAGAGGCGAAGGGGTTTGGAGGTTCAGAGTTGGAGAGGAGGGGAAAAGGGACCTTGGTGTCAGGGGTTAGGGCTCAAGAAAGTGATTGAGGGGAAAGGTTGAGGAGGGTTTAGTTATAACTTTTAGCGACAGATAGACACCGTCACTAAAACGGTGGGTATTTTTAGAAAAGTGACAGATACAACGACGACTATTGACGATCGTCGCTACGATACTAACACTAGCGACGATAACTTCCGTCACTCCATTTAGTGACGGTCACGTGTCGGTCGCTAACTGAGGGCAGCTATCAGTTATTTTTCTAGTAGTGACGAAACTCCCGTCGTCGCTATACTTTGCCTTACAATTAGGGACGGTATAAGACCGTCGCTAAAATTAAACACTTGGAGGGAAAACAAAAAAAGGGAGGGAATGAAATCTAGCGACTGCAGTAGCAACGGGGTCACTATTAGCGACTAATTGGGGTTTTTTTAGTAGTGGGTTAAGAGGTAATCATTCTTAACGAGGGACATGGACGTCATTGGGCCTATTAAATCCAAAGCTTTGAACAGCCATCGCTTCATCCTTGTCCTAATTGATTACTTCATAAAAAGGGTGGAAGTGTCATTCTATGCTAATGTCACAAGAAATACAGTGTGTAGGTTCACCAAGAAGGAAATAACTTGTTATAGTTTGAGCTACAAATTCATCACAAATAATGTGACAAATTTGAACAAAAAGATGATAAAGGAGTTTTATGACATCTTCAAAATACAAGATCATAATTCTTCTCCATATCACCCAAAGATAAATAGGGCAGTTGAGGCAACAAATAAGAATATCAAGAAGATTGATATAAGATATTGTCGTTTACGCACTTTCGTTCATACCTCAATAGGGGCAACCTATTTCTCATTAGTATATGGTATGGAAATAGTCCTACCTTTTGAGGTTAAGATCCTTTCCCTGTGATTCCTAACAAAAGAAAATTAGATAAAACTAAATGTGTATAGGCTTAATTCGACTAGATCAACTTGATTGAGGACAATAGATTGATGACTTTATGCTATTGTGAATTATATTAGAAAAAAGATAAAAAGAGCCCATGAGAAGAAACTCGCCCTAGAGAGTTTTATGAGGGGGTCTAGTGCTAAAAAAGATTCTACCCATCCAAAAGGACCATTGGAGAAAATAGACCTAAACTATGAAGGACATTATGTTGTTAAGAAAGTCTTCTTAAAAGGAGCCTCAATTCTTACAAACATGGTCGAGAGCCACTTAATCCCATAAAGTCATATACTATTAGGAGGTATTATGCGTAGGGAAAGTTCGGTAGATTGAAACCCCAAAAGGTTAGTATGGACAAAAGTTTGGACAAAGATAAGCAAAAAAAAAAAAGAACTTGCTAGGTTGAAAACCTACAAGGGTAGCCCACACAAAGGTTAGAGGCAAAAACAAAAAAAAAGGAAAAGAAAGAAAAACAAAAAAAAAGAAAACCCACTAAGTCGAAATACCTGAAAGGGCGGCCCAAGCAAACATTAGAGCCAAAAACAAAAAGGAAGAAGTAAGAAAAAGAAAAAAGAAAAAAGAAAAGTTGCTAAGTTGAATACTCGAAAGGGCGGCTTATCAAAGGACCAAGAGTTAAGGCAACCTCATTTCTAAAAACAAGTAAATTTGTTCAAATGAGACAATTTGGTCCTAAACGAAGTAAGTCATCTTTCCGCTAGCATAATGATGTTAAATTTCCTACACTAATGTTAAATTTCCGCACTGATGTTAATTTTCACACTAATGATAAGTTTCTACACCAATATTAAATTTCTGCATTGATGTTAATTTTCTACAATGATGT
This sequence comes from Clitoria ternatea, assembly GCA_037962975.1. Lineage (NCBI taxonomy): Eukaryota > Viridiplantae > Streptophyta > Magnoliopsida > Fabales > Fabaceae > Clitoria > Clitoria ternatea. The sequence goes on along the minus strand of CM075672.1, from coordinate 37,789,903 downwards.
TAATTTTATACGCTTTTGTTAAATTTCTGCACTAATGTTAAATTTCCGCACCATGTTAATTATCTACACGACGTTAAATTTCCGCGCCGATGTTAAATTTCCACACTAATGTTAAATTTCCACACTAATGTTAAATTTTTGCACCGTGTTAAATTTTTGCACCGTGTTAAATTTTTGCACTGACGTTAAATATTTAGATTGATGTTAAATTTTCGCACGATCTTAAATTTTTGCGCAGTTAAATTTTTGCACAATGTTAAATTTCTGAACTAATGTTAGATTTTTGCACTGATGTTAAATTTTTGCACAATGTTAATTTTCTGCATGATGTTAAATTTCTACACGATGTTAAATTTCCACACCATGTTAAATTTCTGTTGATGTTAATGTTAATGTTAAAATTTTGTACTCAATGTTAAATTTCTACACTCAATGTTAAATTTATAACTTAATGTTAAATTTCTACACTCAATGTTAAAATCATGTACCCTGTGACTCTGTGAGGCATGTGTCTGTGTTTTTATTTTTTGTCTTTAGTGCCCAGACAAAATGTATTTATTTCTTCACTCATTTCTTACTATAATAAAGTAAAAGATATTGCTTTTCACATTATCTAGTAAAAAACAAGTAACGAGGAGCAAACTGTTAATACTGATTTTTGTTAGGACACTATTTTTTATTAAAAATACAAAAATAAGAAAAGAAATTTTAAAAAATACAAATGATTTGAGTTGATTTTAGTTTTTTTCTTTCAAAATTTAAATACCATTTTCTTTTTTTCTTCGTCAAAATCAAATTTCAAAAAAAATCTCTTTACTATAAAATTTTAGAAAAATACAAAAATATTTTATTTTATTATTTTCTCCCTCCTACTCACAAACTCATATACAACACAATTCACTCACTCACTCTACCATTACAATAATTCCACTCAATCATACAACAACATTTTACATAGAGAAATTTCTTTGCTTTTATTTTATTTTTATTTTTATTTTACTTTATTTTTTATTTTTTAATATTTATGTATTTTGTTTTGTTTATTTGTTTAATTTTTCTTTTCTCTTACTGTTTCTTTTCTTTCTTGTTTCTTTTTATTTTCTTTTCTCTTTCTTTTACTATTTCTCTTTTTATTTATTTTTATTTGAATAATGAGGGAATGGGTAGTAGTTTTAGGAGAGTGGGTAGTTACTTTTTTAAAGGGGAGAGTGAGTAGAGCTGTGATTTCTGAGACTTCTAGAAGGTTTAAGACTTCCCTATAAATACCGTAGTGGGAATCTGAGAGTTTTTGGGGAGTTAATGTTAAATTAAAGGGAAGCCAGTGTTAGATTCATAGGGAAATCAATGGTCAATGTTAAATTCAGAGGGGGTTTGGTCATTGTTAAATTAGAGAGTCCTGTCACCATTACATTTAAAAGAGCGTCTGGTGACTATTAGAATTAAGAGAAAAGGGTCACCATTAAAATTCAAAGGTCTGATCCCTATAAAAAAGATCGAGATACCGAAATCAAGTAAGTTCTTTTTCTCATCTTTTAAGTTCCGTCTCTTTTTCCTCTCATCACCACCGTCGACCAACATCCAAAACTCAACCATCCATCAAGCCCCATCAACATTAGCAACCACCATTACATCCACACCCACCCAATCTTTTTTATTATTACTAATATTTTATTATTTTTATTTATTTATTTTATTATTTATTTATTGCTCATCTTTTTACCCTAATATAAAAGACAAAAAAAATAATAAGTCCTCGTTCTCTTCTTATTTATGTTTAAGCTTTAGGTCTCATTTTAATTTTATTGTATATTTTTGTCTTAAGAAACTAAAGAAAATATAAAAAATGTTTATGATGTTTTAATTTAAATTTTGATTGATAACATTAGTTTGAGATCTACCTTTGTAAAAAAATTATTTTTATGAATAAGATGAACAAAATATATTTTCAAGCATTTAAATATAAATTTGGTTAAGGAATGTTTATTCGAGACCTATTCCTCTTAAATAATAAAAAACTTTATTTGTTTCACAAAATAATACAATAATTTTATAGCAGTATCGTATGATGAACCTCACCAGCACTAATGCTATAAAATTATGAAGGAAAGTAAGAGTATAGATTACTCTATCTCATACTCTTCTTCAGCATTGAATTTTTAAAATATATTTTAAAAAGATATTTACATTTAATAAACAAAGCAATAATTTTGTAGCGGTGTCGTATGGTGAACTTCATCTACATCAATACTATAAATTATGAAGGAAGGCAAACATATAGATTACCCTATCTCGTGCATTGATTTTTAAAAGAAAATATATAAAGAAAAAAATATTTTCATTTAATAAACAAGGCAATAATTTTATAGCAGTGTTGTGTGGTGAACTTCATCTACACCAATTTTATAAAATTATGAAGGGAAGTAAGTGTATAGATTACTCTATCTTATACTTTTCTTCCGCATTCAAATTGTTTAAAAAAATACTTAAAAACAAAAAATATTTTTATTTAACAAACTTATGCAATAATTGTATAGCGGTGTAGGGATGGAAATGGGTTAGGTCAGGCCGGGCTTTGGAAGGCCTGAGCCTGGCCTACATCAAATTTTCAAGGCCTGAGCCTGACCTATTAGCCTGTCATAGGCCTTTTTTAAGGTTTGTTTGAAGGTTTGGCCTGTTTAAAAGGCCTGTTTATAGTGAAACTTTTCAAATGCCAAAACCAACCTAAAAAAAATTGTGTTACATTCCCTCCTAATTTTTTTAATTATAAATTTGTAATATTAATTTATATTATATAAATGTAAATATCTAATATATATATATATATATATATTATCTTATGTTATAAATATATTATATATATAACTAATTAACAATTAATCTAATTAAATAGGCCGGCCTATTGGGCTTCAAAGGCTTTTTAGAAAGCCTGTGGCCTGGCCTGTTTAGTTAAAAAGGCCTTTTTAAAAGCCTAAGCCTAGCCTTCTAGTCCGATAAGCCTAGCCTATGTAGGCTTTAAACGAGCCGGGCCATAGGCCCCCGACGGATGGCCTGACCCATTTTCATCCCTAGGTGTCGTATGATGTATTTCATATATGTCAATGCTATGAAATTATGAAGGGAAAGTAAATGTATAGATTATTGTATATCATACTTTTCTTCAGCATTCAAATTGTTTTAAAAAATACTTAAAAAGAAAAATGTTTTTAATAAAATTATGCGATAAAATTTTATAACATTGCCGTACGATGTACTTCGCTTGCATCAATGTTATAAAATTATGAAGGAAAGTAAGTGTATAAATTAAGTGTATAGATTACTCTATCTCATACTTTTTTTGGGCATGAATTCTCTTGTTTACTATTAAAAAATCCAAAATATTTATAACCATTTCTCAAATAAAAATAATAAAATAGTTATTTTTGAAATCCCAACCAAAGAACTGTGTAAGATTTCTTGATGTACCTATACATAAGTAGGAGTGAGATCAATTACTACTGTCGGACCCACTTTTTTTGAATAAATCTTTTTCCTTTTACTGTTATTTGTTTTTGGGTCAATTTCAAAGTTATCACTAAAACTGCGTGATTTAATTTGAGGTACTATTTTTAGAAACAGACAAATAAAGGTGTTAATACCTTTCTTATTCATAACCAACTCCGAACTCAAAAGTCCAAAAGGTTTTTCTAATATTTTACCTTTTTACAAATAAAACAAAATTTTAATGGCGACTCCACATTTTCGAACGTTTAACCTATATAATTTTTTCGGGATCGCAATTTCGTCACATTGTGATAATATATATATAAATGTGTGTGTGTGTGCGCGTGTGTGAGATATATATATATATATATATATATATATATATATATATAGATATTTATAAATTTAAAGGCAAAAGTACAAACTATAAAAAACTAATGATTAAAATAACAAGCCCCATACACACTTCCAAGTGTTTTTTTATTATCTCGATCCTTAAATATAAGATCATTTTATCTAATTTATGCGTATTGAAAAGTTGATTAATTTAGCTAAAATCATTAAATTTCTTTGAAATTTATTGTAGTTTTTCAAAATTACCCTTAGGGTAATTATGATTCATTATTCAACTTTCTTCACTTTATCTTTCTTTACTTCTACTCAATTATAATAGGAGAGATAAATAATATAACTGATATATCCTATTTATTGTTGTATTAGTTCCAGAAAAAGATTTTACATCATAGGGATATTTTAGTCAAAAATAATTAAATGATATAAAAATTTTAAAAAAATCTTATATTAAAAGACACAATTGTTTTTAAGAAAAGATGTCATATTTAAGGTTATATTTAGGGACGGTATTAATATTAGTTTTCTGAAAGTAAGGAAATTTCATTGCAATTTCAAGAATAATAGATAACCCTTTTGATGTTTTCAAGTATTTTTTAGTTTTCTAAAGGTTAGGAAATTGTGTCATTTAAGTTAGCATATTAACACTTAGCATAAATATAAAATATTAGGAGGAAGGTTTAAACCATAAATTTCACGTTTTCCTTATTCTCTTCTACCGTTGTTCTATGAAGATAAAAAAGGTTAAAAAGTTATAAAGCCAGAAGTTATTATCTATATACGTCGGTTACACGAACTTTTTTTCGAGGACTATGAATGAATTAGAAACATTCAGTTTTGTCAACATCATTTAAAATTATACAGAAAATAATTAAAAAGAAATCAACATTTAATTGATTTCTAAAACCCTTATTTTGGAAAAAAAAATTAAACTCACTCTAATATCATGCATAAGACATAGTTAATCAAATCATAAAAACCAATTAAAATATTCAAGGAGTTGTTAAATGTATTGAGTTTTTAAAAATTAAAGTTTTATTATAATTTTATCTTTATGAACTTAATTAAATTTCATTAATAGTTGTAAATATATTTAGTCGCATAAAATATTTAAACTAATTAATAAAAAAAATCAATAAATATTATATACAAAATTATAACTACGTTTTTTTTTATATAAAAGATCAAAACTTTTTTTAAAACTACCCAACGTGCAAGACCACCAGTTATATATTTTTTAGTTCCTATATATCACTTTTGCATTTAACTCCAAAAGTTTTAATGTGTATAAAATTTTAATATTCTAAAAATAATCATCATTATCATTAATTAATAATGTCATAAATTCAGATATATCACATTAATAGATTCTTGCTGGGGATATATTTTACGTCAAGGGAACCAGATATCCTTACAAAGTGGGTCATGTTATGGTGCACAAAAAGATTATTTGGAACAGTATCTTTTGTAAAATGTCATTGGGATCTTTTGGTACAGTGGGGTTATATAGTCCAGTGGCTTAACCGGCTGTGCCGGTTTTGGGGAAAATCATTTGTTTCAAGTTTTGTTGAAATATCATTTGTTTGAAAAGTTTGGGAGGTCTTCTTCGGGAGGGGAAAAAATCAACACCAGGTGGATAGTGCGGAAACGTGTTGGGGATAAGTTCAGCAGGTCGTTCGTGGTGGAAATAGGTGGTCACAAAAAGTTCAGCAGCTGCTTCATTTTGGGATGGCCAATCCAGGGAGTGGGATTCCGCTCAAAGGCGAAGTGAGCAACGATCGTGGTGGAATGGTTAGTACTCTACCTCTGTGTCTAAAAGTTTGGTCGTTGGCGGGGTTTGTTTGTAATCGGAAGTGGACACTGATGAAGTTCTTGTATTGAGTATTTCCATGTTCTGATGCATTAATCATCCTATTTTCTTAAAATCATCTTAATTAAAAAACATCAGTGACGGAATAACATTCACAAATATGGGAGGCTATTGTATCCACTATTAAGATTACATACCCTTTTACCTTGTTCTGAATATTGTTGTCGAGCAAAAGTATGAAAGTTCACTTGTCTTTAATACTTTGTATATTCCAGGATGACGAAGCAGAGTGGGATGGTTATGGTGACATGAGTTATGAGAGTAGTGAGTCGGGTGGAAATTATATGGATGAGGAGGATGAATATGGAGTAAATGGTGTCATAGAGATAGGGCGAGTTGATTTTGGTAAGTTATGTATTGATGAAGTCATGAAATTCCATTTCCCTGATATTGATGTTGCGTATATGTTTTATAACATGTATGAGAGGGTGAAGGGATTTGGCATTAGAAGAGACAGACAATTTAGAAACAAGAATGGAGATGTTGTGCAGAAAACATTTGTATGCTATCGTCAAGGGTATCGGGAGGAAAAATATTTAAGTCTGGGTAGTAGGAAGCGTGAAGCTTCAATGGAAACAAGGTGTGGTTGTCATGCCCAACTTCGTGTACATGTTTGTGGTGAATCAGGTCGATGGCTACTTTAAGAATTTTTGGTTGCAATAAAGGGCCAGTGACCAAAGTCTATCATCACTGATCAGGACTGGTCAATGAAGAATGTTGTCCGTAGAGTGTTTCCTGATACCTATCATAGATTCTTGCTTGGCACTTGTTAAAAAATGAGATGGACAGATTTCGCAATAACTTGGTCACTAAGAGGTTGAAGACGTTCATGTTTGGCGATTTACCACTTTCAAATTTTGATAACATGTGGAAGGAGATTTGGACTAGAAGGTGATGAATGGGTGAACGAGTTATATGAGAAAAGGTTTGCATAGGCAGATTGTCTTATTCGATGTGTATTTTATAGGACTAAAAACAACACCTAGGTGTGAAGGGTTTCATGCACAAATATCCCATTTTGTTCACTCACGCAATGATTTGATTGATTTTTTGAAACATTTCAATAGGTGTGTGACTGTAATGCGTTTCAAAGAAAAAAAGGCCGACTATCATTTACTAAAAGGTACTCCCGTGCTTCAGAGCCCTTTACCATTATTGGAGAAATCTGCTTGCCTTACATACACAAGGAGGTTTTCAAGTTATTCCGAGGTGTGTTGTCACCAGCAGGCTGCTGCATAATTATGGGGTGTAACGCAACCCCGTCGTTGTACATTTATGTGGTAAACAAGTTTGGGCATCGAGACAAGCAATGGCATGTGTCAGTGCACGTTGAAACTCTTGAAATGAAATGTTCTTGTTTGAAAATAGAATCAGTTGGGATTCCCTGTGGTCATATCGTTGCTGTGATGGTGTTCCTTGATATTGAATAGTTGCCAGACAACCTTATATTGTTGAGATGGAGGAAGTCCGTGAAGGAAATGGTGGTGGGAAAGAATCAAGCCACCCTAATGTTCCTCGAGTCACAAACAATTAGCAGAAATGCAGCCCTTGTGTATTCGTCGAGAAAAGTTTATAATTTAGCTTGTAAAACTGAAGAGGACTTTAATGAATATCTTGATAAATTCATATCAGAGTGTAGGCATGTACAGAGTAAACATATAGAGGGCTCAGGGGAGGTTGAGGTGGGTAATGTTGATGTACAGTAGAACATTGGGGATCCTGTTCAGGTGAGGTTTAAAGGTTACGGTTCTGAATTAAGAGCAGGAAGGAGTACACAGAAATAGGCAAGTCGGTGTGGCTTATGTAAAGAGGTGGGACACAATCCAAAATCCTGCAAAATGTTTAAAGCGTTGAAAAGGATGGAGCGGTTGACAGATGGTGAGTATTTTAGAGATGAAGATGATTTACAATGCCAAATTAATGCAGACAGCTCCAATGTTGATTGTGGAAGTGATTCTAATAGTGGAAATTCGTTGAATGATGTTTGTGGAAGTGGCTCACATGGTGAAAATTTGTTAAATGTTGACTGTGGCAATGGAAGCAGAAATTTTGTAAGTTTTAAATTTAATGTTTTAGGTCTTATGTATTTACTACACATGTTTATGTTGTGTGCCTAAGGTTTGTGCTCCTAATTTATGGTAGCTGAATTGGCTTTTTATTGTTGAATGTGTTGCAGGGTGGTAATTTTTTCATCAAGGAATCATCAAATGCTTATAATTGATGAAGAACATGTGAGGTGTGAGTTGGGGGATGGGGCTACGAAGCAAATTTGTCCGGTTGCATGGCGTGCAACATCGATTGACAGAGGTATTGATGCAAGTTTATGGTTTGCAGGTCATTATTGTCGGTTGTAGAAAGAAAAAATGAGTTTTTTTTACATGAAGGCTATCAACGTTCTGTAAATTTGGATGGATACTTCCTTGTCTTGTATTTTGTTATATATTCTTAATTTGTAAATCAACTTGTAATTATGACAATGGGTGAATTTGGTCTATTGTTATTTTCTTGTCTTTGAGTTATGTCTCTATCTATAGATACTCTTGATTAATGTATCACATGTGTATTTGATGTTGTCATTGTGGATGAGCATAATGTAGCTGTGGTTTTCCATGTCAGTGTAGTAAAAAATTAAGCAGGTCCTCCATGAGGTATGCGAGGTCAGTGTGACTCCACAATATAAATAACATCATAGCAAGTTGAGGACAGAAATGATTCGTAGTAGAAAAATATGTTTCCGTTAATTAAATTATCATGGAATAAAATGTACATAGACAGGTTTGAACAGGAAACTCATTGACTATTGTAATTTTTTTACAATGAACACAATCTTTACTGCATCATATGGAAGTCCACTCTGAAAAATGTTCAGCAAACTCGACTCTGCAAAAACATGCTTCAGACAATAGGTGAGTTGTGTTTCAAATGAGTGGTCTATGCCTAACAGACAAGTCCAACAATAGTTGATATACAAGCAGTGCATGTCCATAGCCCATGGTGGTAATTGTTGTGACTAATAGGTTTATTGTGAAATTTTATATAGATGTTGAAGTGTGAAATATTTGGCAAATGATTATTGAGTTGCAATGCCTCTCATTGACAAAGTTGAGAATAATAATTTCAGAATTCTTAATAAAGTTGATGTTGGTGATTATTTAAGGTGATATTATTGAATGTTTGAAATATGTATATAAGATGTATTTAATGTTAATTGTTAATTCAAACAAGTAGTCATCCTAAACTCTAAACTTGTTACAAGCTTATTTGGTAATTTAAGTGTGTTTTTTCCCAATGAATTCGCAGGATATGGAAACACTGTCATTAAATATTTTAACCAATGAAAGGTGTGCGGCTATGAATTCAGGCACTTTGAAGTTTTTCGGCGGGAAAAAAGTCATCCTATTGGTTGACGGTTACTATTCCTCATCGTCCCCCCAATCTCTGCCAAACATGACTTTCTGACGCGTGGACTGATGATACGTATGCTTAATCAATTACAAAAGCTAGTTTCCCATACCCCTAATAAACCATAAATGCAAATTACTACCAAAGACACCATAGGAACAAGAAGCGTTTAGCGGGTAGCATTTCCCTAAGGATACACGAGTTAATTTATTTATTAATATACCCAAACCATTAGTCGCCAGCGAACTAAACTAGTAGTAGTTTCCTGAACCCGTTTGTATAGAAAAGCAACTGATAATATGGAGAAGGGCGTGGGCCCAGGCCTATACTGATACTACATATAATAATGATAGCTACGTCTAACACTCGTGTGCCAGGTGGATGCATGCAGTTATAACATGACCCCGCGACAGGAGTTAAGATTTCTGAGGGTTTACGGAAGATCTGAAAGTATTGCTTTTGCAGTGACCCACAACGAGTTGTATCTTGGACATTTATTGTAGATTATATGCATGGACACACGATGATGATTATAACTCTTTTAAAATTCTTATGTTTGATTTCATATTGACCCTGAGGCAAATGGTTATTATAGTGTGTTCAGCTCGACCGATACGTTGCAATAAATAAAGTTTGGTGAAACAATAGTATAAATAATCCCTGTGTGGCTTTATGGTTCCTTAATGGCCCACTTGTATAGTTTACATTGTACATTTTATTGTTCCATTTCCAGGCTGTAATGGAGAACACTAGAAGTGAGGGGTATCACCCTTTCACCCGTGGAGGCAAAAATAAAAAAAGCAAAAAGTTCTATGTTGTCTACAAGGGGCGCAAGCCAGGAATATATACTCGTTGGAGTGAATGTCATATGCAAGTATCAGGATTTAGTGGAAATTCATACGAGTCTTTCTTAACATACGATGAAGCAAAGGAGAGTTGGCTATATCACTATCTAAATGTTTCCCATCAGGACATAGCATCCAACATGGACACCGAGTAGGGTCAAGGAACAAAGACAACAAATGGGGGATACACTAGTACTGAGGGTTCGTGTTCTACACCTACATCAAATGAGCTGCCTATCCCAGTGGCCTTCTGTGTAGGGGTGATGTTCGACATGACTATTTACAAAAGGAATGTGTCAGGATAAACCCACACTCACTTGGCATGAATGATGATAGTTTGTAATTTTTGTAATTGTGTTGGGTAAACCAGTATTTAATGACTTTTTGTTGTTGTTTAGGGTTAATGTTCTAATGCGTGTGTGATGCCTTTCTTTTGGTCATGAAATGATAATCAGGCGGATTCCTGGTGTCATAGCCTCCCTGAAACATACACTACACTGTCGTTCTTTGCATATTTATTACCTACCAGGATATATTTAATGGTAAGCGTTTAATATGGGGCGAAGTGCATAATCATTATACATATATAGAAAACATAGTTATTTAACACAAGCATTTAACATCCATAAGTTAAGGGGTTCTTGTTGTATCAAGCCCAAAAAAGTACGGTCCATGCTTGATACTACTAAAACCAACCGAACTCAAAAGAAACTACCAACGTGCACGCGCAACCCTTCAAATAACAGTCATGGATTTGTATGTAGTCACAACAATAATTGATAACAATTTATGCCTGCATTCACCACCGCCTACGTGGTGACCATATTGCCTCTCACTGACCCATCTGTCTGAACACCTGCTCTGTGTTGTTCCTAATAAGATCACTGAACTGATTGAATTGGTTATTCACTAGGTCTATTGCCAGCTTCATCTGGTACGTTTCTTGATATCCCTAATAAAGTGAATATCAAATCAGTAATTAGTTCATTGTACATCTTCTAATCGTTTGGACCAAAATGTCAACAATTACAACAACATAGGTTTTAGGTGCAAACCATTGTGTCAAACTTGAGTTTAAAGAACGAGCCCATTCTCATCCATGCAGTTACATACATACTTGAATCATGCCTGCAACGTATAAACCTGGGTTTTACATGGCAGGACCAATTTATACAGTGATGGTACATGGGTTTATAACACATGTTAAACAAAGGTGACGTGCATAGGTTATCGCCACAAACCTGTTAACATTCGTTGGTATTCCAAAAATATCAGAGTAAGCCCAACACTTTAGTTCCGGTTGATGCAACTCTAGGTACTCCATGTAGTCTTCACGATCGAGGATGGCAGACAGTATATCACACTACGTATGTTCGCTTATTTAGGTTAGTAACACATTGTTACATTGCAAACAAGTGACTTGTAAAGTTAGACTTTCACTTACCACTTCATCACAATTTGTTTTTGGATGTGGAACCCATGCATCCTTAGAATACGAAGTAAAGTTGAAGATCGTCGAGTCTGGAAAAGAGACCACTACCAAGAACCAATTACCATCCGTGCAGCAAGGTACATAAATCTACAATGGCTTTCAACTTGTTAATAATACGACGAGTATAACGCGTCAGTGGTCGTCAATGATCATAGGAACAACAAAAATTAACTTATGTATTGTAGCTCAGACGAGGGTGGTAACCAGTACTCAGTATAGTTTTCAAATATTTCCCCTACAGATTTCCCCATTTCAACATCCACCTATGATGGCTGATGAAAAAAGTAAATAAATACTTATAATTTGTTAGTTATGCACACCAAAGACATTATGGGTGGGTAATTAAATATATATCGCAAACTGGGGAGGCAACCACTATACTTTGACATCCTCTCTCTATTTTTCATTCCAGGTCATTTGTTCAGCCAAAATTGCTATGATCTGAAAAATATAGTGTGGAGGTTATTATGTTGGTTTTGCTATCCAACGTGAATCAAAGAAATCGTGGCATGATGTATTCATGTGTGGGGTTAACTTTAACGTTTCATGAACCGTACCTTTAGGTCAACATGTTCACGAGGTCTAACTGTCATTAACTCGGTCCGCCTGAGTCGAGTTTGTCCACGTTTGACAAGCACTTCACTGGAAAGAAAAAAATAACAATTAGTTGGCATCAAGTCATACGGCCACGCATGACGAGGGGAACAGTGGCATTGCCCAGTAGTATACTAACGTAGGGGGGAGAATTGAAGAGAATATGTAGCATGACAAATGCATTTCCTCTAGTGTTAACCGCATATGAAGGGTGCATTGGAACTTTGACCTCTGTGACTGAAACATTTAGCAGATGTTTATGACCATTAAAATGATGACTTTATTTTCATAATGAAAACCAATGTGTCCATCTGTCAAAAAGAGGAAAAAAATAAGAGTACCTCAGGGTATGGAAAGCAGCTTGATTGTCGTCGGATGTTGTGATGCCTCCGGAAATACAGGGAAATTTTTTGCGTTTTAAGATTGTATTTCAATCATGAGAAAATAAGTGGTGGAACATATAAAACAACACCTGGATCTATGGTAGACCTCTCCCATATATGAAGATATGAGAGGGTAAAACTAAAAGATTATTTTATAATAATTTTTCCAGTTAAAATCAGCGGAAGATTGAATTAATTTAATCGTTGCTTGATTGATTTTCAAGAGAATGAATTTCATGAGAAAATGGGATGTATTCCATATAGCTTAGAGGTCCATAATATACTCCAAAATACCTTTAAAGTAATGTCTAATGAAGAATTAATGCATAGGACATACAGATTTATTTGAAATAATAATTATGAGAATCAGTGTGCCGCTCGCTCAAGCGAGAATCCCATTCGCTTGAGCAAAGCCAGCGTAGGCGCGCTTGGGCGAGTCGAGGAGAGGTTGAGCGAAGGAAAGTTTAAGCATCAGGGGTTGTGCCACTCGATCTATCAACGACAACTCCATCTTTTGAGATAACATGTCCAAGAAATTGGACTTCAGACAACTAAAATTCACACTTGGAGAGCTTCGCATACAACTCTTTCTCGCGAAGAATAGTCAATACCAGACGAAGATGTCTTTCATGCTCTTCATGACTTTTGGAGTATACCAAAATATCATCGATAAACACCACAATGAATTGATCAAGATATTCATGAAAGATGCGATTCATGTAACTCATGAAAATCACAGGAGCATTCGTCACTCCAAACGGCATCACCACGTACTCATAGTGTCCATATCGCGTTCGGAAAGCAGTTTTTGGAATATCTTCAGTCTTCACCCGAATTTAGTGATATCCAGAACGCAAATCGATCTTCGAAAACACAACAGCACCCTTCAATTGATCCAAAAGATCGTCAATACGTGGAAAAGGATACTTATTCTTAATGGTTATGACAGGGCCCGCAAGCGCACGGGCTATGTCGTGTAATATAAAAGATTATCGTTCTCCACAGGGACTGTGTTCAAAGTACCAGCATATTGAAATTTAATTATCCACATAATTGATTTTTAATTTTTTGTAAAATAAAGCACAAATTAAAAATAAATTTAGAAACAAAATTTACTTGACACTTAAAAAAAATTAGAGTTGAGAGTATCTTAGGATTTCGGGGGATCAAGACTTTATTTTATGTTAATGAATTTTAACTTTTCATAAATAAGAATCAAATTAAGTTTTCCAAGGCGAATTTTCCTTAAGCTAATTAATATGTTCCTCTTGGAATCTTATTAATGTACCTAACCTATGGAAAGCGCTGCTTAATCCTTAGAAAAGGCTTATTATCGTTTTGTGAAAATCCCTTATTTATTCCCCAAAAAATTTTGATTACTTTCACGGTTTTACCGAGGCCACAAAAAGTATTTCAAAACCTTAGGCTTAGTTTAAAAACTTTCCAGTAACAATAAATCTCTCGATTCTATTAATTACTTAAACTTACTAATATACCCGCAAGTATACAGTTTTATCACTTAGGTTCTTGTTAGGAATTACTAAGGGCATTGAGCATTTTTTTGAACTAAATGGAAAACAGAAATTTATTTAATTTAAAGTCAAAATAACATTATCATAAAATATTATCACACCCCTTTCATCCCAAGATAATTAATTTAGTTACTCATGAAATAATTCAAATTCATATATATATATATGATGGAAAAATATAACATACAAGACATGGTAAAAATAAAAACTTACGGGTTTCTCCAAAAGCTCAGAATAATTTTACCACTGTATTTCCTTGTTGCAATATTCCTCTACCAATTACAAATTTGAACACTCAATTTCACAATTCACAACTCTTAAAATAAAAGAAAGAAAAAAAAATAAAAGAGAAAGAAACGGGACAGAGAAAAATGAAGGAAAAGAAAAGAAATGGAGAAGAATATAAGAAAGAAATGGAACAGAGAAGGGAACGAAGGAAAAAGAAAAGAAAAGAGAAAGGAAAGAAGAATGAGAACTGAATTAAAAGTGATCCTGTCAGTGATGCTCCTCAATGGCTTCAGACCTCCCCCCTATTAATAGAGATCTTGGACGTTGATAATTATGGGAACGGCGGCTAGTTGGGACCTTTTTTATTATTTTTTCTTTTGTCTTCTTGTCAGCCGCCCCACCAATTCAACTTGGATACAGCCTGGACCTTAGCAATTATAGGGATCGGTTGCTAGTGGAAAATCTTTTATTATTTTCCCTTTTGTTTTATCGTCAGCCGCCCCCTCATAAGTCAAGGATCCACTTGGATAGTGGAAATCCAAGTCAGCATGGGCATTCGGTGGGAATATGGAAGGTGCTCTTCATTCATAGAAGACCGAGTGAAAGCTTTGCTCGGAATTTGTCTCTGTTTGAAGCTGGACGGTGTTGGTTTGAGGAGCTGAACGTTGTGGGCTGGACGGTATTGAGAGGAGCCAGTGTACAATTGGATGGAGTCGGTGTTGTGGCTGTGAGGAGAGCTGGACGGTGTTGTGGCTGTGTGGAGTTGGACGGTGTTGTGAGGAGCCAATGTGGAATGGTGTGCAATTTGTGAGTGGACGAGCAAAGAAACTCTGATTGCTTTACTGATTGAAACATTCATTTAGAACTGATTAAAAAGTGACTCAAAACCGTTTAAAACATTCATTCGGAACTGATTGAAGAGTGACTCGGAACCGATTGAAAAGTGACTCTCTCGGGATCGGGAAGTTTTCATTCAAATGATTCATTCGGTATCCTCAAAATGTTTCACTCGGCTATGTCTCTGGAATTGAAACACTCGGACACATTCATTCGGACACATTTACTCGGAAGTCTGACTTGCTTCTCACTCGGAATTGCCTCAATCGTCAATCAGCCCATTCGGTTGTATTCACTCGGGAGTTGGCTTTGCCTTTCACTCAGGAATTTTAGAACTTGAGAGAACCTGGAATCTGACCGATAGAAGCTCTTCCCAGGTCCGAGCTTTGCTTTGCTCGGAAATGCAACTCTCTGCCCCCAACTTACTCGGAAGTGCCCCTCACATGTAACTCACTCGGAAGTGCTTTCCTTGGAGACATCTCACTCGGGCTTAGTTTGAAACTTGAGAGTCTGCCCGAAGAGACTCATTCCCGATCGGACTCTTTTCCTTGCTTGATAAGACACTTTCTCCGAAACAAACTACTCAGAAAGGACCTGTTCTTTTCTTGAGAATGCCATCTTCTCCGAATGACACCACTCGGAGACCTCCTTATTCAACAGGTGTTCATTCAGTGGCTTCTTCTGCTCGGACAATAGTATTTGAGACGGTCTACTCGGAGACAATTTTGCCCAGAAGAAGTAGTTGTTCCCCAAATCAGACCTGCTTCAATCAGTAATTCTTTCACTCGGACAATAGCTTTGGGCAGTCCCTTTTTCACTCAGATTAGTTGCAGTCAGGTAGGTTCCACTCGGATTTACCTCCAACCGGGACATATTCCTTCAAGGTCAGCCATTTTTCACTTGGAATGGTTTTGATAGGGAAGCTTCCACTCGGATTTTCCTCCAACTGGAAAGTATTCCACTCGGCAACACTCCATTTTGAGTTATTCTACTCGGATTTGATCATTTCTGAGTCCTTCTACTCGGATTTGATCATTCTGAGTCAGAATTCAGTATAAAAAAGAGAATTCTTTCCACTTGGGCTTGTTCTTCTTGATTCTTTATCATTTGATGGTCGTTTTTCTCTTGTTATTGACCCTTGTATTATCCTAATTTCTGCAAAATAAAATACCCAAGTAGAATATAGCGGAAAGAAAGTGAAAATCATAAAAATTAAGGAAATACAGTGTATAATGATTAAAATCCTAAGCAAACTAGATCTAATTTATTGTGTTATAAAACACTTATCAAAATACCCTAAACCAAAACATTGCTTGTCCTCAAGCAATTACCATATTCACAAGATAAGATACAGAAAACACTAAGTTCAGCAAACTAAGGAATCCAAAATAGAGAAAAAGATTTATTCAAATGCCAATATTAATTTTCTTATGTGAATTAATTTTCATTATCAAGACAGAGGATACTCTTCTCAATTTTCACTCAAAGTGTTTCATGGTTTGTGTATCACTCAGATCATCATAGTCAAAAAATATTACCATAAGCTTGTTAATAAATCAGAAACTCCACAGTTTAGATAGAAAATATGTCAAAGTCTAAAGGTCTTTCAAAGGTTGTAACGTGGCCTTGGGTTGTATTGTCAAGGTAGGAATTTTAAGAAAAATGGAATACAAAAGGGCTTTAATAGTTATGAATGATTCAAATTACCATCATAAATTTAACAGAGTAAATTTTTAAACTTTTATGGACTTTTTGTAATTCATTCAATATCATCCTTTTGATTTTCTTTTCTTTTTTCTTGCTTTTCTTTGCATCCAATACCATATTTTTCTTAAGTCCTTTTTTATTTCTTTGCTCCACTAAATTTCCAACTTTTTCACCATTAAGAGAATATCAGTCAATAAAAGGCTTCAAGGAAAAATTTTCACTTTTAGGCTCAAAAAGGGCAACTAGGGGTCAAATTGTGCAAAAATTCTGAGGCTTAAGAATAAGACCTAATTGTGCCTTTATTATCCTAAGACATATAATCAAAAACCATTTTGAATCGGTTGAAAAACAAGTTCTAGAATATTAATGACTATGAGATTCACTCAATCAAGAAGATATGGGTTTTGAAAATTTGTTTGATAAATAACCCATGTTGGCTCAAGTCTAACCATGGAAAGTCTTTTCAAAGAAAATTTTAATCATATAAAGTTCATTTAGACATTGATTTGGCATTTAAACAATCAAATTTTGAAAATTTTACTCAAAATTTTGGGGTCTTTAGATACTTTAGCCTTGTGTTCAAAGTAAATTTATCATATAATCATGGTAAATTACAAGATTACAAATAAAACAAGGAAAACACACATGCATGAAAAATATAACAATCACACAACGTAAACAAAATAGTTAAGTTTTCTTATCTACCACCCCAAACCAGAATTTGACATTGTCCTCAATGTTAAAATGGATGATAAAAGGATAAAAAAACTTACCTGTAGTAACCCCAAACCAGCATTTGACATAGTTGGTTTTTTTTTAGAGCTCAAAATGAAACAACTTTTTATAGGGTTACCTCCCTATCAGTGCTAAGTTTTAAGTCTTCAGCCAGACTTCTCACCGTTTGGATTTACTCATCAGGAGCATCAAACAAGTCCAAGTCACTTGCTTGTTGTATTGGTTGACCTATCAAGTAGTGCTTTACTCTCTGTCCATTTACCCTAAATGTACCAGATTTCTCGCTCCATAGTTCGACAGCTCCAAAAGGAAAGACCTTTGTTACCTTGAATGGTCCCGATCATAGGGATCTCAGTTTACCTGGAAAAAGCTTCAATCTGGAATTAAATTATAAAACCATATCACCTGGATTAAATGTTCTCCGTTGGATGTGACGATCATGCCATTGTTTGGTTTTTTCTTTATAAATTCTGGCATTTTTGTATGCATCTAGACGGAGTTCTTCAAGCTCGTTTAATTCCAACAATCTTTGTTCCCCTGCAGCCTTATGATCAAAGTTAAGAGTTTTAACAGCCCAAAAAGATTTATATTCTAGCTCAACAGGTAAATGGCAGGGCTTTCCATAAACTAGTTTAAAAGGTGTGGTTCCAATGGGAGTTTTGTATGCGGTTCGATACGCCCATAAGGAATCATCTAACTTAATAGACCAATCCTTACGTGATGTATTCACTACTTTTTGAAGAATATTTTTAATTTCCCGATTGGATACCTCAACTTGTCCACTAGTTTATGGGTGATAAGGTGTAGCAACCTTATGTCTAACTCCATATTTCTTTAGAAGAGTCTGAAAAGTTTTCTCAATAAAATGAGATCCTCCATCACTTATAACACATTTTGGGACCCCAAACCTTGGAAATATTATTTTCTTAAAAAGTTTAATAACAGTCTTAGCATCAGAATGGGGTGAAGCAATGGCTTCCACCCATTTTGACACATAGTCAACTGCCACTAATATGAACTGATTTCCAAAAGAGGAAGGAAAAGGTCCCATAAAATCAACACCCTATACATCAAACAATTCAACTTCTAAAATGGTATTCAATGGCATTTCATGTCTCTTACCAATGTTACCTGTTCTTTGGCAAGCATCACAAGTTAGAACACACTTACGTACATCCTTAAAAATATTTGGCCAATAGAACCCAGCTTGCAATATTTTAGCAGCTGTGTTAGAGGTACTCATATGCCCTCCACAGGAAAGAGAATGACAATGATCCAAGATAGCATGGACCTCATCTTGTGAAACACACCTCCGAATCAAACCATCTGCACATTGCTTGAATAGGAGTGGTTCATCCCAATAATAATGCTTGACATCTGCATAAAACTTTTTCCTTTGCTGAAAGCTAAGATCAGGAAGTAAGATACCACATGCAAGAAAATTTACAAAATCAGCATACCAAGGAACACGTTGGATACTAAGATTCAAGAGTTGTTCATCCAGAAAAGATTCATTAATGGGAATATTATCTGTTTCTTCTTTTTCAGATGTCAACCTAGACAGGTGGTCAGCCTTCTTATCCTTAATTTCCAAGTCAAATTCTTGCAATATTAGAATCCACCTAATTAACCTAGGCTTTGCTTCCTTTTTATTCAATAGATACTTAATGGCAAAGTGGTCAATGTAAACAGTAACATGTGAACCTACCAAGTAAGATCTAATTTATCAAAAGCAAAGACAATAGCTAACAGTTTTTTTTCAGTTATGGCATAATTTACCTGAGTATCATCCAGTGTCCGGCTGGCATAATGAATTACATGGAGCTTTTTATCCTTTCGTTGCCCCAACACAGCCCCCACTGCGTAATCACTCGCATCGCACATTAACTCGAATGGGAGTTTCCAATCAGGGGGTTGCACGATGGGGGCAGAGATTAGAGCTTGCTTAATCCTACAAAAAGCTTCCATACAAGATGAATCAAAATTGAAAGGCACATCCTTACCCAGAAGAGTTGTAAGAGGCTTTGTGATCTTGGAGAAATCTTTAATGAACTGACGGTAAAAGCCTGCATGTCCAAGAAAACTCTGAATACCTTTCACATTTGTAGGTGGAGGCAATTTTTCAATCACTTCCACTTTAGCCTTATCAACTTCTATACCTCTCTCAGACACCAGGTGTCCAAGAACTATGCCTTTTCTTACCATAAAATGGCATTTTTCCCAGTTTAAGACCAGATTGGTCTCTTCACAATGCTGCAAGACTTGGCACAAATTTGTTAAACAATTATCAAAATCCAAACCATGCACTGAAAAATCATCCATAAAGACTTCCATCACATTTTCAATAAGGTTAGAAAAAATTGCTTGCATATACCTTTGAAAAGTCGTAGGTGCATTACACAAACCAAAAGGCATACGCCTATAAGCATAAGTCCCATAAGGGCAAGTGAAGGTAGTCTTTTCTTGATCAGATGGATGAATGGGAATTTGATGAAAACCTGAATACCCATCCAAATAACAGAAATAAGAGTGTTTCGCAAGTCTTTCAAGCATCTAATCAATAAAAGGGAGAGGAAAATGATCTTTTTTCGTGGCGCTATTTAACTTCCTATAATCAATGCACATGCGCCAACAGAGACAATCCTAGTAGGAATCAAGTTATGTTTATCATTTTCAATCATAGTTATTCCCCCTTTTTTAGGCACCACATGAACAGGACTTACCCATTTACTACTATCAACAGGATATATGACTCCAGCATCAAGCAATTTCAAAATTTCCTTTTTAACCACTTCTTGCATTTTTGGATTTAATCTCCTAAGTGGTTTTACTGTGGGCCTACTTTCATCTTCTACAGTAATCCTGTGCATACAAAGAGAATGGCTAATCCCTTTGATATCATCCATTGTATAACCTATTACCTTTTTATACAACCTAAGTTGTTTCAAAAGTTTTTCAGTTTCACATGGATTCAATTCAGCATTAACAATCATAGGATATATGGAATTAGGACCAAGAAACTCATACCTTAAAGAAGCTGGTAAAGGCTTTAATTCCACATTGGGGCTTACCACTTTGTCACCTATGACCTCAGTATCATGTTTTAGTGGGGCCTCAGAGCAATCAGATGTTTCTGTCAACTCAATCATGAAAACAGTTTCAAGTGGGTCATTAGGAAGGGTTGCTTCCTTTACCACTCGTTCAACAAAATCCACACTACAGCAAACATCATTAAAAGGTTTTTCTAAAACATTTTTCAAGTTAAAATTAACCTTTTGGTCTCAAACAGTTAGAGACAACTTACCATTCTTGACATCGATCACAGCACCTGCAGTTGCTAAAAATGGTCTGCCTAAAATAATAGGAATCAAAGAATCTTCGTCCATTTCAAGCACAACAAAGTCAGCAGGTATAAAAAATTTTCCTATCTTAATAGGAACATCCTCTAAAATTCCTACAGGATGTTTTACAGATCTATCAGCTAATTGCAAAGACATCCTAGTAGGTTTCAGCTCACCTAATCCTAACTTTTCAGCAATAGATAATGGCATTAAACTCACACTCGCTCCTAAATCACACAATGCTTTGTCTATATTCATGTTACCAATCATACAAGGAATAGAGAAACTACCTGGATCTTGGAGCTTGGGTGGAAGTTTCTTTTGAATTAGAGCACTACACTCTTCAGTAAGTGCAACTATACCATCTTCCTCCAGTCTTCTTTTGTTGGACAAAATGTCCTTCAGGAACTTTGCATATGTGGGCATTTGTTGCAAAGCATCTATGAAGGGAATATTGATATATAATTTCTTTAAAACATCAAGAAACTTACCAAATTGTTTGTCCAACTTTGCTTTAGCCAAGCGCTGAGGAAATGGAATGGGGGGTTGATATGGCTTAACCTCCTCTTTCTTCTCTTGTGGTTTCTCTTCTTCAATCACTCGATGAGATGAAGATTCATCTGCTTTCTTTTCCTCCTTTGTAGTCTTGCCAACTGGTCAATCATATTGAGTACCACTCCTAAGAGTGACAGCCATGGTTTGGTTGGATGGTCCAGCCTCTGGTTTTCCAGGAAATGTTCCCGGTGCTCTTTGAGAATAGGAGGCTTGTTGGGCAATTTGATTTTCCAGTATTTTGTTATGGGTGGCAAGAGAGTCCATATAACACCCCCTGATTTTTCGTTCTCGAATCCCGATGTAATCGTCATAATTAATAAAAATGCGAATAAATTTTTCGCGTTTGAAAATATTTCCAAGACACCACCATGATCACATCAAGACCCAAATCACAGAAAACCAAAGAGTGAGATTAAATAACCTAAAACTGGATCGATAACTAAAATGCCCATAACGGTATACAAAAATAATAGAGTTTACAGCGGAAGAATGTGTATACCGGGCACACGCCTAGTCCCATATATGACGATATGGAAAAAGGCTAGGCAAGCATGCAAACCTATTACCTTATCACATTCATGCACATTCCGTAGACGTATGCATTGCCTAAGATAAATATATATATATATATATATATACATATACATATACATTCGGGGATATTCTCCCGACTATCTCAATCATCAATGAACATCATTCAATTTTAATCCTTCTAATATACATCAAATCATCTCTTACATTCCTCATATATATCCACCATCCACAAATTCAAGGATTATCTCATACATATTCACAATCACTAAATCATCTATATCCTCATATCCAATTCATTCATTACACAAGAACTCATATATGATGCCGGCCAAGGCACTTCCTCTACCACTATTCACTTTCACCAAAGCTTTAATTAAAATCCGAACTCATCCCATGGCAACCTGCATCACAAGGCTGAAAAGGATACCACATGGGAGAGTGAGTTATACATTCAAAATGATGAATAATATATATATATATTATGATCATGTGTATATGCATACAAACGTCATGTGTGCTTTGCTATCAAATCATCAAATTATCATTCATATATCATCTCATTATTATAATAGGCATACAAGCCTCATGAATCACAATTATATAATAAATAAGCACAACATATACACAATCACATACATAATCTCTTTGCCACTTATCAACAAGGGCACTCATAATCATTATCATCATTATTTCATTATGGCTTTGCTAAATACCTCCTCGTAAGGGGTTTCTCATCACTCGTGGTCATCCCATCTCAAATGCCATGGTCTTAAGGCTAATGCATATGTCAACTGTTTAATGCATATGCAACGGATCCGATTTTCAAATTCAACAATAATCACAATCACTTAAATTATCATTATCACTCAGGGATACACCCTTCGTGGCACCCCGCAAGGTGATTTATTCAACAACAATAGGACAACGTCCTCTTCACTCCAGGATATACCCTTTGTGGCACCCCGCAAGGTGATATATTCAATAATAATTACGATAACATCGTCTTCACTCTGGGATATACCCTTCGTGGCACCCCGCAAGGTGATTCTTTAATAATAATTCAATAACAATAGGACAACGTCCTCTTCACTCCGGGATATACCATTTGTGGCACCCCGCAAGGTGTTATATTCAACAATAATTCAATAACAATAGGACAACGTCCTCTTCACTCCGGGATATACCCTTCGTGGCACCCCGCAAGGTGTTATATTCAACAATAATGCATATCAATGCCATGCTATACCATGAATGCAACAATGCAATAATGCATGTGCCCAACAATCTCGCAAGGATATCTCACCCTCTCAATTAGGGTTATAATGTAATGTAATTTGGCATCTTCAATAATCATGTAATTATTTACAAGCCCCTCAAGGCATATCATCCATATAATTGGCATTCAATGGCCACAAACATCATTCATAACAATCCACACATGGATATAAAAAGACATGGCAGCCAATCATAGTATTAATCCATACATAAAATTATTCGAAGTATATTCATCATTCCACATAAGGCAATCACACTTATGCCCAACACAATCATGTTCTTGGACATACATCTCATAACTCATCATCAAGCCCTTAACATTGCTTTCGCATGATCATTCTTATTGGTTAAGATTCATATTCCACATTATGCATATTTTGGGGTATACACAAGTCATCCCAATATTTTAATCGTTATTCCCCACCACCATATTATTTCATAGGCATATATATATCTATGCATTCTCTCAAGTATTATTCAATATAGGGTAAGGAGAGCCAATACAATCAGAACCGAGAGAAAAGAAAGGAAAATTCCATCAGGGGGGTCACTCGCCCAAGCGAAATCCCCACTCGCTTGAGCGAGTACCAAATAATACACATGGGCGAGACAAAAGGGAGCAGAGCGAAAAGAAATAAGAAGTAACAGGGGGAGCTTCGCTCAAGCTAAAACCGACTCACTTGAGCGAGACACACAAGCTTTGCTTGGGCAGAGCCAGCGAGCATGGGCGAAAATCATCCAGAAACGAGTTCCATACCGACTCGCTTGGGTGAGCATCACAACTAAGGCCATTCGCTTGAGTGGAATTCGGCCAGTACCAGTATAACCCATAACTAACTTGGGCGAAACCACCTCGCCTAAGCAAATAACTCCTAGAGCCGAGCATATGCTCACTCGCTCAGCAAGTCTCCCAGCACTCGGGTTTCTGTTGACAGAATCCTTCCAAAACCAACCCATCATTCATTCGGTTTCCACTCGGCAAAGTTAATCCGGATCCGAGTCATCTCACACTCAGTTTCTCACTCGGCAATTACTCTAAAACTGACTCATCACTCAATCGATCCTCACTCGGTTAAATAATTCCAGACCGATCCCACACTCGCTCGGTCTTTCACTCGGCAATTCATTTCAAAACCGACTTCCTTTCTTTTTCACACGAGTGAAGTTATTCCAGAATACTTTTGGACAAACACACCATATATCCTCAATCGATGCCATCCCCACTCGGAATTACACACACGGAGGGGCTCCACTCGGAACGAGTTACTTTGAACTCGGGAATTTCCACTCGGAACTCTACTGCCCGGGGTATCATATTGGGATACCCTTCACTCAGAATTATACGCACTTCCTCACTTGGAAGGTTCTGTCTCAGACATAGCCCACTCAGAATTTCACTCAGAAATTCACTACATCATAAAATTATTTTCTAAAGTTCCCACATCTTAAATTATTTTCAAAACTCACACTCGGACAAAATTCGTCCAGAATCTCCCTTGCTCACCATTCATTCGTCTCGCTCGGTCGAGGCACAACCATACCAGTCACTCGCTTGAGCGGAAATCTCACTCGCCTGGGCGAGATTGGTCCAGAGACCATTATACCAATACAAGGGATCCTCGCCTGAGCGAGATCCCTTCTCGCTTGAGCGAGAATATTAGCACCCCAAACAAAAATGAAAGTTCAATCAACTCAGCCCTTGAAATTTGCATTCAAAGCCAATTCACTCCCTTCCAACACCTCATAAACAAAATGTAAAGCTTATGCAACTCGTTCTAAGCATTCTCGCTCGGAAGTTCTCATTATAAGTCAAATTTGAACATATCCAACGTTCTTACACATTATAAAAGGCATGTACCACCTGTTCACACATTCATATTTATCGATTTACATTCCGAACATATTATTCATGTTGAATTCAAACTCATCATCATCTCATATACATATATTCATACCTTGCCACAACAAATCCACATATTCTCATGCATCATCCTCAATAATCATCAACTTGCTAATTTAATTAATTCAATACTTACACAGGGCAAGGTAAGCATGAGTATTTAACACATACATCAAATCATTCTCAAATTTACTCATGCAATTTGAATGTTAACTCCTCTCCTACCTCGAAGAAAGAGCCGAACGGTTCCAATGCTTCGAATGCTCTATTGCATCTCCCGGAATACAATCTACATACCATATGCAAGTATATTCACATAATTAATAACCATCATAATTTTAAATACTTGCTAGCTTATCATAAAGCTCAACCCTAAGTCCTAGACTTGCTAAACACCAAGTTATGTAATTGTGTTAGGCTTCGAGAATTCCTTTCCCAA
Organism: Clitoria ternatea; assembly: GCA_037962975.1. Taxonomy (NCBI): domain Eukaryota; kingdom Viridiplantae; phylum Streptophyta; class Magnoliopsida; order Fabales; family Fabaceae; genus Clitoria; species Clitoria ternatea. The sequence continues at coordinate 37,764,403 of CM075672.1, read as the reverse complement.
AGCCAAGATCCTCTAGATCTTAAAGGCTAACTACGCCCAATAACATCATCATCTCATCCATTCCATAACGCAATCCCATATTACATCAATCCTTCAAACATCATCATTATCATCGTCTATTCTCATACCTAATGATACTCATTAATCACCACAAATGGTTCTATATTATTTTAAGCAACATTTAATCTTAAACATCATCCATTCACTTTCAATTTAACCTCCTAATTTACAACATATCCATTTTCCCAAATTCAAAAGGCTAGGGTTTTCATCAAAACCCAACAACATTTACCCGTGCTTATTAATCACCACCATTGGCCATTTTTCATCATTAATATCATTCTCCAATATCATTAAACCTACATTCTACTCATATTTCACATTTTCCCCAATTTACTAAAGTTAGGGTTTCACTAAAACCCAACAACACCATAAATGCTCATTTATTTTCCACTCATCCAAGTATTAATTCCATGCATCTATAACAACTCACCATTAATGCCATAATAACAACACCCCACCTTAGGGTTTCCTCATATAAAGCTTCTCCCAACAACCCTTATGAAATGAACACTCTCTCAAATACCAAGAACCAAAATCTAAGGCATAAACTCATAAAGAATGGTGAGGAACTTACCTCAACCAAGAGTTGGCCATGAGCTCCCAAGGAAGAGAGAGCCACACGAAAATATGAAGAAGAGGGGAGAGAAATTCCAGCCACAAGCTTCTCCTTCAAGCCTTCATGAAAACAAAAATGGTGGAGAAGGGGAAGACTCCACACGGCTTAGGTTTTTGTAGAGAAGGAAAGAGGAAATGGAGAAGGGAGATAAGAGAAGAAGAAGAAGAAGTGTCATTGCCAAATGATGGCAAGAACCCAACGAATATAAGAAGAGAAGAATGGGCTTTTGATTTTAATTTTTAATTCTCCACTAAAGGTTCATCGTTTTATAACAAACAGGCTCTCAGTTTGGGCTCAATACCATATCCAAAAATTATTCCGAACATAGATTCGGGTTCCCAATAATATTCTTAACAGCCCTGACCAGCGGCATCTCAATCGGAGATACTTGGTCCGACACCCATATTCTCTTCGGGTACAATTTTATCTCTTAAAGTCCCAGTAAATTATAATTTTCCAAAATAAATCCCAATTTAATCTTTCCAATATTTTTGGGACACAAATCCACACATATACAATTATTTACTATTTATTCTCATCAATTATTCATTTCTATAAAATTCGGGATGTTACAGTTCACTTTTGAAGCCAAGTTTTCTATTGCATCAGAGAATTTATCATTTTGTTTAAGTTGAGTAGCTACAAATGTCTCCATCAAGGATTCTAGCTTTGTTTTTTGTGGAATATAGGTTCCTTGTTGAGGTTTGTAGTTACTTTGATTACCTTGGAATTGAGGTCGCCTATTTTGGAAGCCAGGTGGACCTTGTTGAGGTCTGTAGTTACCTTGATAATTTCCACCATAGTTTCCAATAGCATCCACCTGATGCATTTCTTGTTCTTGATTAGGGGTCATTGCTAAATGGCAGTTTACAGCTCTATGTCCTAAAACACCACAAACTTCACAAACAATATTAGTAGCACCTGTTGACCCTATTTTATCAAGTTTTAATGTTAATGCTTCAACTTTGGTAGAAAGTAGGGAAAGAGCATCAACAGAGTACTTACCTGGTGTTTTAGCAGGTAATCCTCTCTCAGAGTTCCACTGGTGAGTGTTTTGAGCTATTTCCTTAATCAGGTTCTCAGCTTCATCAACATTTTTACTCATGAAGGCTCCTCCTGCTGCAACATCTAAAGAGATCTTTTGTGTGGAAGTCAGTCCATTATAGAAAATATGGATTGTCAACCACCTTTCTATCCCATAGTGAGGACATTCTCTTAACAACTCCCTGTATCTTTCCCAGGCTTCATATAAGGATTCATCATCTTTTTGTGAAAAATTTATGATTTGTTTTCTCAGCACATCAGTCTTGTTCCTTGGGTACCATTTATTGATAAAAGCACTGGACATTTGTTCCCAAGTCGTAATGGATCCTTCAGGAAGAGAGTATAACCACGCCCTCGCTTTATCTCTTAAAGAGAAAGGGAAGAGTCTTAAGCGAATGGCATCATTGGTGGCTCCGTTCATCTTCAGGGTATCACAGTATTCAAGAAAGATTTGAAGATGAAGATTTGGATCTTCAGAGGGTAAACCTCCGAATTGGTTCTGTTGAACCATAAAGAGTAGTGAAGGCTTCAATTCAAAATTGTTAGCCTCCACTGTGGGTCTAAGGATGCTAGATCCTCTTCCATTTGTACTTGGAGCGGCAAAATCTCTTAAGGCTCTATTTTGGTCTGCCATTTGTTTTTCTTTTTGTTGTTTTTGTTGTTTTCTTAAAGCTCTAAGGGTACGTTCTATCTCAGGGTCAAATCCTAAGTTTAGATCGACACTACGGCTTCGTCGCATAAAAAGAAAATAAATGACAAATAAAATAAACAATTATAAAAATAAAACAACCACAGATACACAAAATAAAGAACAAAATACAAAATAACAACAGAATAAAAATACAAAAAAATAAAAATAAACAAAACAAAAAAATATTAACAAGTATGATTTAATCAAATTTCAATATTGTCAATATTTGAGGGACAACAGTCCCCGGCAACGGTGCCAAAAACTTGACAGGGCCGCAAACGCACGGGTTATGTCGCGTAATATAAAAGATTATCGTTCTCCACAGGGACTGTGTTCAAAGTACCAACATATTGAAATTTAATTATCCATACAATTGATTTTTAATGTTTTTATAAAATAAAGCACAAATTAAAAATAAATTTAGAAACAAAATTTACTTGACACTTAAAAAAATTAGAGTTGAGAGTATCTTGGGATTTTGGGGGATCAAGACTTTATTTTATGTTAATGAATTTTAACTTTTCATAAATAAGAATCAAATTAAGTTTTCCAAGGTGAATTTTCCTTAAGCTAATTAATATGTTCCTCTCAGAATCCTATTAATGTACCTAACCTATGGAAAGCGCTGCTTAATCCTTAGAAAAGGCTCATTATCGTTTTGTGAAAATCCCTTATTTATTCCCCAAAAGATTTTGATTACTTTCACGGTTTTACCGAGGTCACAAAAAGTATTTCAAAACCTTAGGCTTAGTTCAAAAACTTTCCAGTAACAATAAATCTCTTGATTCTATTAATTACTTAAACTTACTAATATACCCGCAAGTATACAGTTTTATCACTTAGGTTCTTGTTAGGAATTACTAAGAGCATTGAGCATTTCTTTGAACTAAATGGAAAATAGAAATTTATTTAATTTAAAGTCAAAATAACATTATCATAAAATATTATCACACCCCTTTCATCCCAAGATAATTAATTTAGTTACTCATGAAATAATTCAAATTCATATATATATGATGGAAAAATAAAACATACAAGACATGGTAAAAATAAAAACTTACGGGTTTCTCCAAAAGCTCAGAATAATTTTACCACTGTATTTCCTTGTTGCAATATTCCTCCACCAATTACAAATTTGAACGCTCAATTTCACAATTCACAACTCTTAAAATAAAAGAAAGAAAAAGAAAATAAAAGAGAAAGAAACGGGACAAAGAAAAATAAAGGAAAAGAAAAGAAATGGAGAAGAAAACGAGAAAGAAATGGAACGGAGAAGGGAACGAAAGAAAAAGAAAAGAAAAGAGAAAGGAAAGAAGAATGAGAACTGAATTAAAAGTGATCCTGTCAGTGATGCTCCTCAATGGCTTCAGACCTCCCCCCTATTTATAGAGATCTTGGACGTTGATAGTTATGGGAACGGTGATGATGCATGATTTATCCTTAATTCCTCAATTTAAATGTGTATAATTTGCCATCACTTAGTGTGTAATATACTGCACTTTAACACATTTTCATCATTTGAGCTTTATTTAATATTTAATTTTAAAATGAATTAAGGATAAATTTTTAATAAAAGTTGGTTTTCTCTTGTTTTGTAGTGTGTGATTAAGCCTGTAATTAAAAAATAATTACCACAGGTCAAACAAAAGAAGCCACGACTCAAGAAATGGTCAAAAATGCGAGAAAAGCACCAGAACAGGTCTGGGAATCGATTCTCCAATGTGGGAATCGATTCCCACACAAAAGAACAGCTAGGAATCGATTCCCCACCCCTGTGAATCGATTCATATGCATTATAAAGGCCTAGGAATCGATTCAAACAAGCATGAATCGATTCATGTGCTTTGGAATCGATTCCCACCCCTGAGGAATCGATTCCTATGTGTAAAATTGCCCAAAAATTGCCTAGATGAATCGATTCAGGCACAGATTCATCAGTGGAAACATCAGATAACACATTATCAAAGTGGAAACAACACTAAAACGCTGATAATGGAGCACTGAAGCTGATAATGGAGCACAATGAATTGTAAATTGGAGAGTGCACCTTCCATTACAAATTTTTTAATGGAAATGGTTGCTTTTGCATTCCTATAAATAGGCACCATGAGGGAGCAGCAAAGACACCATTCATTCTTCATCAGAAGACTTCAATTCCTCCTTCATACGTTCTTCCTCTTCTCTGTTGGAATTCTTCCAGCAAGTTCTTCATTTCCGGGTTAGTTTTGTTGTTTGTAGTTGTAATTATGAAGGGCTAAAACCCCTAGACTGATTTTCTTGGAGAATGTTGTAATGTAATTTTGAGGTCATTAATTTTAATATAGTATGCTTTTATTATTGTTATTTCTTCATAATCATTCTCTACTTATTTAATTCCATTTTGTTTAATTGAATTTGTATGCTTAATCGGTTTAATTATTCAAATGGAGTAAAATAAGATTTCAAATTAGAATGGATTAAGGAAATATGCATGCTTAATGAATATTTTCATAATCACTTTTAATAATTATGGTTTGCTTAATTCCATAATTTGAGAATAGATTATGTATATAGGCGATGTTCTTATGTATGCTCAATAATTCCTAGATTTTAAGATCTTGACTCCTTTTGCTTAATTAGGATGCTTGATTAAAATATTCATTTTTAAATGAAAGTAAAGGAATTGTGAATTGAAAAAGACGCTTAGTTGATCAATTCAAATTGAGCTAAGAAATTAACATTAATAAGTATACAAATTATCTTTAGTGAACCAAGGATAAATTTATTTACAATACTCCAAGAAAATCAATCGCTTGTTATTTATTGTTTTAAATCCTTTATTTACCTTGTTTTAATTTTAATTGTGACAATAAAAATCAATCAAAACCCCCCCAATTGTATGTTAGTTGAACTTATGTTTGTAAAAATTTTTAGTTGTTGAGTTTTTATTTTTAATTGTTAAAAATTAGTTTAAGACTTGATTTTTCCTAAATTTTTGTGTTGATCCTTGAGAGAACGACCTAGGTTGACACCCTAGTACTACGTTAATTAATTTTAATGTACTAATTTGACGGAATAACGACTGTAAAAAATATCCACGTCAAATTTTGGCGCCGCAGCCGGGGATCAACGATCTTTAGGAAAAACACTTGTTTTAAATTAATTTTTCTTTTAAATTGAAAAAAAATTAAAAATTTAATAATAAAAATTTTTTTTTTTTTTGTTTGTTTGTTTACTTTATTTCTTTTGCATAATTTAGGATTCTTATGATTTATTGCTCATCATGATCAAATATCTTGTTGCATGCTATGTATGACTAGAAGAACTTTTGAGCATTTATATTCATTTGATCCTGAAATTGAAAGAACTTTTCATAGGTTAATTAGAGAAGCTAGATTTAATAATAATTTTGTTGATATTGATAGTGATAGTATTTTTTCTGAATCTGTTGAAAGTACTGCTAGTTTCTCTGATATGGCTGAACCTCGTGAAAGAACTCTTAAAGAACTAGCTGCTCCTGAATTCACTTATGAAAGTTTGTGTATTCAATATCCTGATGAGGATGTCCCTTTTATTCTTAAGACCGGACTTATACACCTGTTGCCTAAGTTTCATGGTCTTGCAGGTGAAGATCCGCACAAACACCTCAAAGAATTCCACATTGTGTGTTCCACAATGAAACCCCAAAACGTTCAAGAAGACCATGTCTATCTTAAAGCGTTTCCTCATTCTTTAGAGGGTGTTGCTAAGGATTGGTTGTACTACCTTGCTCCAAGATCAATCACAAGTTGGAATGACTTAAAGAAAATGTTCTTGGAAAAATTCTTTCCTGCCTCTAGAACAACTACAATCCGTAAAATATATCTGGCATTAGGCAACTCTCTGGAGAAAGTCTTTATGAATATTGGGAGAGATTTAAAAAACTCTGTGCAAGTTGCCCTCACCACCAAATTTCTGAACAACTTCTTCTTCAGTACTTTTATGAAGGTTTACACCACGTTGATCGCAACATGATTGATGCGGCAAGTGGAGGAGCTTTAGGAGATATGACTGCTGCTGAAGCAAGAAATCTGATTGAGAAGATGGCATCTAACTCTCAACAATTTGGTGTGAGAAATGATTCTTTCAAACCCATGTTTGATCCCAATTCTAGTTCATCTGGAATTAAACTTGAGAGCAAACTTGATGCTCTCACCACTCTGGTCACACAATTGGCAGTAAATCAAAAATCCATGACTGCTAAAGTGTGTGGCATCTGCTCTTCACAAGAGCACCCCACTGATTGTTGTCCTTCTCTACAAGAAAAGGATAATAATAGTCCCCAAGCCTATGCAGCTAACATCTACCATGATAGACCACCACCACAACAACAAAACCATGACCTTTCCACCAACAGATACAATCCAGGTTGGAGGAACCATCCAAACTTGAGATGGGGCAACCAACAACAAAATCCCCAACCTCCATTTCAAAACAATGCACCAACCTTCCAAAGACCGACACCTCAACCACCCACAAGTGGCCCTTCTTTGGAGGATCTGGTGAAACAAATGGCTGCACAGAACTTGGAGTATCAACAGAGGAATGATGCTACCATCCAGAGTTTAAGCAACCAAATTGGGCAATTGGCTTCATCATTAAGCCAGTTACAATCTCAAAACTCTGACAAATTACCATCTCAACCAGCCGCAAATCCAAGAAATGTGAGTGCAATTCAGTTAAGATCAGGTAAGAACCTTGAAGTACCCATACCTAAGGAACCTGAAAAACAAACAGATATGCCCACAACGGTTGAGAATGATGTGCCCTCTTCAAGCTCAAGAAAGTCTGAGATACAACCACCCCAAGTTCCATCTCATATCCCTCTTCCTTTCCCACCAAAAGCAATTCCAAGTAAGAAGATGGAAGAAGTGGACAAAGAAATTTTGGATACTTTCAGGAAAGTGGAAGTGAATATACCTCTTCTCGATGCAATCAAGCAAATTCCCAAGTATGCCAAATTTCTGAAGGAGTTGTGTACTCACAAGAGGAGACTCAAAGGTAATGAAAGGATAAGTATGGGAAGAAATGTATCTGCACTGCTTGGTAAGGAAAATATCCCTGAGAAATGCAAGGATCCAGGTACGTTTTCTATACCCTGTATCATAGGCAATAACAAATTTGAAAATTGTATGTTAGATTTAGGAGCTTCAATAAATGTTATGCCTATGTCTGTTTTTAAATCTTTGTCTCTTGGAAATTTACAACCTACTGGTGTAGTAATTCAGCTAGCCAATAGGAGCACTGCTTACCCTGCTGGAGTTATAGAAGATGTTTTGGTTCAGGTAGAACAGCTTATTTTCCCTGCTGACTTTTTTGTACTTGATATGGAAGCAGGTATGCCTCAAATTCCTGTTCCTATCATTTTGGGAAGACCATTTTTGAAAACAGCTCGAACCAAAATAGATGTTCATTCTGGAACTCTCTCTATGGAATTTGGTGACATGAGAGTTCAATTTAATATTCTTGATGCCATGAAATATCCATCTGAAAATCATTCTATTTTCCAAATTGACATTATTGATGAACTAGTTTTTGAACATTTTTCTAATGTTGATTTGGAATACATGGATGATTCAAATAAATGTTTTGCATGCAATGATTCTGGAAGTTGTGATATTTGTGCTGAAATTGATAAATACATAATTTCTGATTCAGAGTCTCTAGATATACCTGTTAACCATAAGGAGTTGTATGCAGGATTTCAAGAAAATTCTAACAAAATTTTTGAGGTGCAAACAGCAGAATCAAAATCTACTTTGTTAGTTCCATCTGTTTTGCAGGCACCAAAGTTAGAATTGAAACCCCTACCTGAGAACCTAAAGTATGTATACTTAGGGGATAATGAATAGCTCCCGGTGATAATTTCCACTTCTCTTGATGAAAATCAAGAAGAAAAATTGTTGCAGGTATTGAAAAGACACAAGAAGGCTATAGGATGGACATTGGCAGACATTCCTGGAATTAGTCCATCCATGTGCATGCATAGAATATTTCTGGAGGAAAATACTAAAGCAGTAAGACAACCCCAGAGGAGACTCAACCCTGTAATCCTTGATGTGGTTAAGAAGGAGATCACCAAGCTTCTACAAGCAGGAATCATTTATCCTATCTCTGATAGCCAATGGGTGAGTCCAATTCAAGTGGTTCCTAAGAAAACAGGGATCACAGTTGTGAAAAATGAAAAGGATGAATTGATCCCAACTAGAGTGAAGAATAGTTGGAGAGTCTGTATTGACTACAGGAGACTTAACCAGGCAACAAAGAAGGACCATTTCCCTTTACCCTTCATTGACCAAATTCTTAAGCGTCTCGCAGGTAAGTCTCACTACTATTTTCTTGATGGATTCTCTGGATATTTTCAGATTCACATTGCACCTGAGGATCAAGAAAAGACCACATTCACCTGTCCCTTTGGCACATTTGCTTATAGGAGAATGCCATTTGGCCTATGCAATGCTCCTGGAACTTTCCAAAGATGCATGATAAGTATTTTTCATGATTTCATTGAAAATTACATAGAGGTGTTTATGGATGATTTTACTGTCTATGGATCTTCATTTAATGCATGCCTTGATAGTCTTGATAAAGTTTTAAACAGATGTATTGAAACTAACCTTGTTTTGAACTATGAAAAATGTCATTTTATGGTAAAACAAGGAATAGTTTTAGGGCATGTAATCTCTGAGAAAGGAATTGAGGTAGATCCTGCCAAGATAGAAGTTATATCACATTTGCCTTACCCCTCTTGTGTTCGAGAGGTTCGTTCTTTTCTTGGTCATGCAGGTTTCTACAGAAGATTCATAAAGGATTTCAGCAAGAAGGCTAGGCCACTATCCAGTCTGCTTCAAAAGGATGTGGCATTTGAATTTGATGAAAAGTGTAAGGAGGCTTTTAATTGCCTCAAGCAAGCATTGACAACAACCCCAATAATCCAAGCACCTATTTGGACAGCTCCATTTGAGTTGATGTGTGATGCCTCTAATTATGCATTGGGAGCCGTCCTTGGTCAAAAGATTGACAAACAGCCTAGGGTCATCTACTATGCATCTAAAACTTTAGATGCCGCCCAGGTAAATTACACTACCACTTAAAAAGAGCTCTTGGCCATTGTTTTTGCATTAGATAAGTTCAGATCTTACCTACTCGGTTCCCGAGTAGTTGTCTTTACTGACCATGCAGCTCTGAAGTACTTGTTGAAGAAAGGTGAGTCCAAGCCAAGATTAATTCGTTGGATGCTCTTGCTCCAAGAGTTTGACTTGGAAATTCGTGACAGAAGTGGAACACAAAACCTCGTGGCAGACCATTTAAGCAGAATTGAGAATGCTCCTGATTCGGCACCTATTCGGGACCATTTTCCCGATGAACACCTCATGAGTATTTCTAACTCTTTTGATTCACCTTGGTTTGCTAACATTGTAAATTATCTTGTTGCTTCTGTTTTTCCACCATATGCATCCAGAAACCAAATTTCAAAATTAAAAAGTGATGCAAAATATTATATATGGGATGACCCGTATTTGTGGAAGTTGTGTAATGATCAGGTGATTCGAAGATGCATTCCTGATCAAGAGATAGAATCAGTTCTTCGATTCTGTCATGCTTCACCAGTTGGTGGACATTTTGGTCCACAAAGAACAGCAAGAAAAGTGTTGGATTCTGGTTTATATTGGCCCACAATTTTTAAGGATGCATGGAGAATTTGTAACACCTGTGATAAATGCCAAAGAGCTAGTAATGCTACCACATGGAGACAACAGATGCCTCAGCAACCAATGTTGTTTTGTGAAGTATTTGATGTTTGGGGCATTGATTTTATGGGTCCATTTCCTCCATCCTTTGGTTTTACTTACATTTTATTGGCTGTTGATTATGTTTCTAAATGGGTGGAAGCTAAAGCCACCAGAACTAATGATGCTCGAGTTGTTGTGGATTTTGTTAGATCTCAAATTCTTTGCAGGTTTGGCATTCCGAGAGCAATCATTAGTGATCAAGGAACACATTTCTGCAACAGGACCATGCAAGCTATGCTCAGGAAGTATGGGGTTGTTCATAGAGTCTCTACTCCATATCACCCCCAAACCAATGGACAAGCAGAAGTCTCTAACAGAGAAATCAAAAGAATCCTGGAGAAGATAGTACAGCCTAACAAAAAGGATTGGAGCAGGAAATTGGATGATGCTCTTTGGGCACATAGAACAGCTTTTAAGGCACCTATAGGAATGTCTCCCTATAGAATTGTTTTTGGTAAAGCATGTCATCTTCCAGTGGAGATTGAGCATCGTGCTTATTGGGCTATAAAAGCTTGCAACTTAGCACTTGATCAAGCAGGTGAGGAAAGAAAATTACAACTGAATGAGCTTGATGAGATACGTTTGGCAGCTTATGAAAACTCGAGGTTCTATAAGGAGAAAACAAAGAAATTCCATGATAGCTCAATAGCTAGAAAGGATTTTACTGCTGGACAGAAAGTGCTACTATTTAATTCCCGGTTGAAACTGATGGCCGGAAAATTGCGCTCCAAATGGGAAGGACCTTTCATTGTTACGAATGTATTTCCCCATGGAGCTGTGGAAATAAAAAGTGAAAACTCCAACAAAAGCTTCAAGGTTAATGGACAACGTTTGAAGCCATTTCATGAAAATCCTTCACTTGTGGATGTTACAATGGAGGAACATGCTTTGGGGGAACCACTTCTTGATCCCCCTTGAGGGAGTTTTTCTTACCCATCTCTTTACTTTTTCTTTTTATTGTCTATTTTGTATGCTCTGTCTTATATTGAGGACAATGTATGATTTAAGTGTGGGGGTGGGATCATTCATGTGTTATTGTGTGATTAAATTTTGTGTGATATAAAAAAAATAATAATAATAATAATTTAAAATAAAAGATTTTTGTGTGTGTTTTTGTTTTAAAAAGGCATGTTTTATTGGAATTTTAAGATATGCATGAGTAACAAGTAAATTCTTTCATGTCTGATATGAGATTAATGATATGTTATAATTTGAACTCAAACATTTTTGGTATGTTGAGAATGACATGATAATTGAGAAATGATCATATATGATGGAATTATACCTTGTGAGATTTTTGAGCCTTCAAATTTGATGGATCACTTTAAACCATCTTAATCCTTTCATGTGTGATTAATTCCTGAAAGCTTACATCTTAATTTTTGTCTTGTTTCTTGATGATACTTGAAACTCATCTGAATGTATTTGAAATGATACAGGCATTTTTGTTCAGTTGAGCCACTAAGCCAGATAAGCCTACCATGAATAAATTATCTCTTGCTAGCCATTTTGAGCCTATTTAACTGTTTCCTTGTTACAGCTCAAATAAGCCATGGATGAAGAACCAAAAATATACCTAACTTAAGAAATATATTGAAGCTTTGGAATCAAGTCAAAACAGGCATTCAAATAAGTGTGGGGGTGTGCAAAAAGGAATTGTAACTCTTGTTCCAAGTGTTATGCAATCTCATTAAAAAAAAAAATTTACCAAATACCATACAATAAATGTTTTACCCTCACTATTTTCCAGTGAAATTAATTGCTTCATCATTCTTTTTGGTATATATATAAATATATATATTTCATCCATTTTAACCTTGGCCACATTGCAACCCTGTGAAAGCCCTGTTGATCTATACATGCATTTGTGTTGATTGTGGAATTAAGAAACTTGCCAAATTTTTAGACTGTTTGTTTTTCAGGAATTGTTTTGAGAGTATACACAAACCTTAAACACTTGAGAGTTGAGAGTATGTCTTGTGAGGTTCTATCACTTATGATCTTCTTTTCAGTTTAATTTAATTTCCACATGCCTAAGTGTTTGAATGATTTTTATATATATTTTGATGCTGTATATCTTGCATGTTGAATAACTCTTGTTTCTCTGTATATTCTTAAAATTTCATGCCAATTCTGTGTGTTGTTTTCAACTTAATGTTTTCAATAAATTGTGATACTTGTTTTTATTTTGATTTTGCCCGGGAGTGCAAAAGAATAAGTGTGGGAGTATTTGATGATGCATGATTTATCCTTAATTCCTTAATTTAAATATGTATAATTTGCCATCACTTAGTGTGTAATATACTGCACTTTAACACATTTTCATCATTTGAGCTTTATTTAATATTTAATTTTAAAATGAATTAAGGATAAATTTTTAATAAAAGTTGGTTTTCTCTTGTTTTGTAGTGTGTGATTAAGCCTGTAATTAAAAAATAATTACCACAGGTCAAACGAAAGAAGCCACGACTCAAGAAATGGTCAAAAATACGAGAAAAGCACCAGAACAGGTCTGGGAATCGATTCACCAATGTGGGAATCGATTCCCACACAAAAGAACAGCTAGGAATCGATTCCCCACCCCTGTGAATCGATTCATATGCATTATAAAGGCCTGGGAATCGATTCAAACAAGCATGAATCGATTCATGTGCTTGGGAATCGATTCCCACCCCTGAGGAATCGATTCCTATGTGTAAAATTGCCCAAAAATTGCCTAGATGAATCGATTCAGGCATAGATTCATCAGTGGAAACATCAGATAACGCATTATCAAAGTGGAAACAACACTAAAACGTTGATAATGGAGCACTGAAGCTGATAATGGAGCACAATGAATTGTAAATTGGAGAGTGCACCTTCCATTACAAATTTTTTAATGGCAATGGTTGCTTTTGCATTCCTATAAATAGGCACCATGAGGGAGCAGCAAAGACACCATTCATTCTTCATCAGAAGACTTCAATTCCTCCTTCATACGTTCTTCCTCTTCTCTGTTGGAATTCTTCCAGCAAGTTCTTCATTTCCGGGTTAGTTTTGTTGTTTGTAGTTGTAATTATGAAGGGCTAAAACCCCTAGTTGATTTTCTTGGAGAATGTTGTAATGTAATTTTGAGGTCATTAATTTTAATATAGTATGCTTTTATTATTGTTATTTCTTCATAATCATTCTCTACTTATTTAATTCCATTTTGTTTAATTGAATTTGTATGCTTAATCGGTTTAATTATTCAAATGGAGTAAAATAAGATTTCAAATTAGAATGGATTAAGGAAATATGCATGCTTAATGAATATTTTCATAATCACTTTTAATAATTATGGTTTGCTTAATTCCATAATTTGAGAATAGATTATGTATATAGGCGATGTTCTTATGTATGCTCAATAATTCCTAGATTTTAAGATCTTGACTCCTTTTGCTTAATTAGGATGCTTGATTAAAATATTCATTTTTAAATGAAAGTAAAGGAATTGTGAATTGAAAAAGACGCTTAGTTGATCAATTCAAATTGAGCTAAGAAATTAACATTAATAAGTATACAAATTATCTTTAGTGAACCAAGGATAAATTTATTTACAATACTCCAAGAAAATCAATCGCTTGTTATTTATTGTTTTAAATCCTTTATTTACCTTGTTTTAATTTTAATTGTGACAATAAAAATCAATCAAAACCCCCCCAATTGTATGTTAGTTGAACTTATGTTTGTAAAAATTTTTAGTTGTTGAGTTTTTATTTTTAATTGTTAAAAATTAGTTTAAGACTTGATTTTTCCTAAATTTTTGTGTTGATCCTTGAGAGAACGACCTAGGTTGACACCCTAGTACTACGTTAATTAATTTTAATGTACTAATTTGACGGAATAACGACTGTAAAAAATATCCACGTCAAACGGCGGCTAGTTGGGACCTTTTTTATTATTTTTTCTTTCGTCTTCTTGTCAGCCGCCCCACCAATTCAACTTGGATACAGCCTGGACCTTAGCAATTATAGGGATCGGTGGCTAATGGAAAATCTTTTATTATTTTACCTTTTGTTTTGTTGTCAGCCGCCCCCTCATAAGTCAAGGATCCACTTGGATAGTGGAAATCCAAGTCAGCATGGGCATTCGGTGGGAATATGGAAGGTGCTCTTCATTCATAGAAGATCGAGTGAAAGCTTTGCTCGGAATTTGTCTCTGTTTGAAGCTGGACGGTGTTGGTTTCAGGAGCTGAACGTTGTGGGCTGGATGGTGTTGAGAGGAGCCGGTGTGCAATTGGATGGAGTCGGTGTTGTGGTTGTGAGGAGAGCTAGACGGTGTTGTGGCTGTGTGGAGTTGGACGGTGTTGTGAGGAGCCAGTGTGCAATCGTGTGCAATTTGTGAGTGGACGAGCAAAGAAACTCCGATTGCTTTACTGATTGAAACATTCATTTGGAACTGATTAAAAAGTGACTCGGAACCGTTTGAAACATTCATTCGGAACTGATTGAAGAGTGACTCGGAACCGATTGAAAAGTGACTCTCTCGGGATCGGGAAGTTTTCATTCAAATGATTCATTTGGCATCCTCAAAATGTTTCACTCAGCTATGTCTCTAGAATTGAACCACTCGGACACATTTACTCGGAAGTCCGACTTGCTTCTCACTCGGAATTGCCTCAATCGTCAATCAACCCATTCGGTTGTATTCACTCGGGAGTTGGCTTTGCCTTTCACTCAGGAATTTTAGAACTTGAGAGAATCTGGAATCTGGCCGATAGAAGCTCTTCCCAGGTCCGAGCTTTGCTTTGCTCGGAAATGTAACTCTCTGCCCCCAACTCACTCGGAAGTGCCCCTCACATGTAACTCAATCGGAAGTGCCTTCCTTGGAGACATCTCACTCGGGCTTAGTTTAAAACTTGAGAGTCTACCCGAAGAGACTCATTCCCGATCGGACTCTTTTCCTTGCTTGATAAGACACTTTCTCCGAAACAAACTACTTGAAAAGGACCTGTTCTTTTCTTGAGAATGCCATCTTCTTCGAATGACACCACTCGGAGACCTCCTTATTCAACAGGTGTTCATTCAGTGGCTTCTTTTGCTCGGACAATAGTCTTTGAGACGGTCCACTTGGAGACAATTTTGCCCAGAAGAAGCAGTTGTTCCCCAAATCAGACCTGCTTCAATCAGTAATTCTTTTACTCGAACAATAGCTTTGGGCAGTCCCTTTTTCACTCAGATTAGTTGCAGTCAGGAAGGTTCCACTCGGATTTACCTCCAACCGGGACATATTCCTTCAAGGTAAGCCATTTTTCACTCAGAATGGTTTTGATAGGGAAGCTTCCGCTCGGATTTTCCTCCAACCGGAAAGTATTCCACTCGGTAACACTCCATTCTGAGTTATCCTACTCAGATTTGATCATTTCTGAGTCCTTCTACTCGGATTTGATCATTATGAGTCGGAATTCAGTATAAAAAAGAGAATTCTTTCCACTTGGGCTTGTTCTTCTTGATTCTTTATCATTTGATTGTCATTTTTCTCTTGTTATTGACCCTTGCATTATCCTAATTTCTGCAAAATAAAATACCCAAGTAGAATATAGTGGAAAGAAAGAGAAAATCATAAAAATTAAGGAAATACAGTGTATAATGATTAAAATCCTAAGCAAACTAGATCTAATTTATTGTGTTATAAAACACTTATCAGGTTAGTTTGTTGAGTTGGCGATAATCAACGCACAATCTCATGCTCCCATCTTTCTTCTTCACCAACAACACAGGAGCACCCCAAGGAGACACACTTGGGCGAATAAACTCTCATTCGAGCAATTCTTCCACTTGTTTCTTCAAGTCTGTCAACTCCATGGGAGACATCCTATAAGGAGCTCTAGAAATAGGCTCAGCGCCGGGAATGAGGTCAATAGCAAATTCTACCTCTCATGGAGGAGGTAATCTGGGAATCTCTTCCGAAAACACATCGGGAAATTCCGAGACAATAGGGATCTCACAAGTTCAGGATGTACCATTCCCGTTGATCAAACAGAACATCATGAGAAGTTAAGAGATACCTTGCACATCAAAGCCTTTGGCATTCGAAGTCGGGAAGGTCACCGTCTTGCTATGACAATCCACCAAGACCTTGTTAGTGGATAACCAATCCATGCCTAGAATAACATCCAGATCTTTCATAGGCAAACACACGAGGGATACCACAAATTTTCTACCCTCTAGGTTCATCTCGACGTCCTCACATTGAGTTACCGATCTTAGGCAAGTACCGGTCGGTGTAGTCACCAATATAGAACCCTTCATCATACACACAAGCACCCGCAAGCGCCTCACACAATCTTTAGAAATAAACGAGTGCGTAGCACCAGAATCATAAATAATATGCACCGGAGTGCCAAGAATTTCACACTCACCACGGATAAGATCTTCAGCTTGAGCAGCTTCATCACCAGTAACTGCAAATACTCTTCCTGCAGCTTGCAGTTGATCACCACCATTACGGTTTCCATTCTTCCACCACGGCCATTACCTCGACCATTTCTTCCACCATTGTGATTGCCACCACGGCCACCATTACGGCCACCATTTTGGCCATTACCATTCCCAGGTCCACGGCCACCAAAGCCACCACGGTTAGCACCATAGTTCATGCGGTTAGGAGTGTCAACATTTGTACCTCTTGCATTCAATGGGCAATTAGGACGAATATGCCCGGGTTGGTTGCATTGGAAGCATACCACATCGTCACAAGGACAATCACGTGCCAAATGGTTGGCACCATATTTGTAGCAAGTTATGCCATGGGCATTTCCACGGCCTTGGTTACCACCACCATAACCGCCTCTAGGAGCACCACGTCCCCTAGTGTTTGAGGACCCACCACGAAAGAATTTCTTATTAAAGTGCCCTTGTTTCTTGAAACTAGAAAAGTGGCCTTTCAACTTAGGCTCATGTTTCCCATGTCTTGAAGGAACCACGTCGTCTTCTTCATAAATTCGACACTTATTTACAAGCGTCGGAAAACTCCTTATCTCTTGATGTCGGATAGCCCGCTTGATCTCGGGCCTCAGTCCATTCTCAAACTTCACACATTTGGAGGCTTCAGTACCCTCTTGTTGATAGGGCGGATAAAATGCACATAGTTCTTCAAACTTGGAGGCATACTCCTCCACAGTCATACCACCTTGCTTAAGCTCCATGAACTCGAGCTCCTTCTTGCTTCTATAGCTGTCCGGAAAGTATTCCTTCAAGAATTCCACCTTGAAGTTTTCCCAAACCAAGGGAACATCCGCAGATATCATTCTTCCCCTAGTAAGACGCCACCAAGCTTCGGCCTCATCGCGGATCATAAAGACCGCATACTCCACCTTTTGCGCCTCAGAACATTCAAAGCTTGCATAGATTCTTTCTAGATCATTAATCCAAGCATACGCGTCTTCAGGCTTATAACCTCCATAAAGATTGAATTAATTTAATCGTTGCTTGATTGATTTTCAAGAGAAGGAATTTCATAAGAAAATGGGATGTATTCCATATAGCTTATAGGTCCATAATATACTCCAAAATACCTTTAAAGTAATTTCTAATGAAGAATTAATGCATAGGACACAAAGATTTATTTGAAATAACAATTATGAGAATCAGTGTGCCACTCACTCAAGCAAGAATCCCATTCGCTTGAGCGAGCCAACGTAGGCACGCTTGGACGAGTCGAGAAGAGGTTGAGCGAAGGAAAGTTTAAGCATCAGGGGTCGATCTCACTTGAGCGAGCCTTGCCTCGCTTGAGCGAGATGCGAAGGGAAACCTTAAGTGAGCCAGCGAGACGCTTGAGCGAGGGGAGGAGGTATGCATCAGATACCAATCTCCCTTGAGCGAGGCATGTCTCGCTTAGGCGAGATTGCTCCAGATACATTAGTAACTCTCTGGTCGATTTTTGCTTGGGCGAGGCATCTCTCGCCTGGGAGAAAATCGTCTAGTATCAATTTCTCTTCCTCCTCGCTTGAGCGACCACTCCCACGCTTGAGCGAGAATTGTCTAGAGGCTAACATCTGATTCTGCACCAATCTCGCTTGGGCGAGATACACTCCCGCTCGGGCAAAATCAGGCTAGAGGCCAAAACTCTGATTCATAACTATCTCGCTCGAGCGAGATTCTCACTCGCTTGAGCGAGTTCTGCAGGATTTATGCAGAAAACGTGAAATTGCATACTTAACATACAACACACCATACCAAAACTCAATCTACTGTAATTCATTTAATTTCAACATGGTTTACACATTATATGACACCTTTGTAACTTGCCTCATTCATCATTATCCATTAAAGTCCATTCTAATTCATGAAAACATAAGGAATCCAACACACCAATTCATATAACCACCAAAACATAAATTTTTATATAAATGTCCATTCATTCATAAGATCAAATATCAACAAGCGTTATCATTCATCAATTTACATCCCTTGGGTCATAGATAAAAGTTGATTATACACTAAGATCCAATTTTCCTCTATGACCACCAAAATCATCTATCACCTAAAATTATCTAAACAAGCATTCATTACATCATATCCTATACAAAATCTAGATATTGCCGGCCAAGGCACTTCCTTTACAACCATTTCCCTCCACAGCCAAAATAAACTTTAAAATGCTAACTCTTCCCATGAGTACCCTGCATCACAACTCTAAAAATAGACAACATGGGAGAGTGAGTCCACATTCCAAAGGTATGAATATGAATACCATGTGATTATGTATATATGCATCTACACATGTATACTTTGCACATCTATAACATTCACCATGTCATATACCCTCACAATTCCATCATACATTTATCATAACTAACAACACAATTTCAAACAAAGTACACAAGCACATGCACAATCACGTCTCTCAATAATTGAACTATCACACAACCATTATTTGGTATTCATATCTTTTATGTTGTCTTAAAATATATTTTTACAACCTCAACACAACCATCATCATATCTCACCGCTTTGGCATACCTCCTTTTATATGCAAATGCTCTTAAGCTAATGCATATGCACAAAGGAATATTTCAACAATTGCAGATCTGACTGTGGGATTACAACACCGAATGTGGGATTCAAGCATGGTCATCTAACCATACCCCTACTGCAGTAGTAAAATATGTACACTTATTCTTCAAATTGCATGCATTCACCAATCGTTTTACTGGTACCAAACCGCATCGCCCATCTTGCAACACCTGGTCATTTTCACCATGACCGCGGTACTCAACATATCAACATATGGTATTGCGGGCCGGCCCGATATTAAATCATGGCGGCTGTGATCTCAAGGACCATCAGGGTCACCTGCTCATAAAGAGCCACCCCCCACGAGGGTCGGCCACATGTAGCTCCCCGAAGCAATACATGTGCGACTTCATGACTTCACGCCAAGTCACAGGGGAAAATACAACTTGCTCGTGCACCGAGCCACCCTCCCACTGGGTCGGCCGAGGGAACTCTCCTAATGTTCCAACAACGGCGGCTATGCAGTATGCCATGGATGCAAATGCAGATCATATGCATTTCTCACTCTATGCATCCTATATATGTCACTCAACATACATCATCATCATCACCAACATCACCACAAGGTTTTTAATGGATTCAATCTTGTTGGTTATTCTCATTAATTTGAATCTTTGTGTGGCGTTCACAACAGTTATCAAACGTATCATTCAACTTTAATACCAATCAAGAATACAATTCATTCTCTATCAAAATCATTAGAATTCGTTATGCTTTCTCGGTGGACTTATATTTATCTAACCACATATTCTTCAAACAATTCATGCCACCACACCACACATCAAAATTTCTTCTAAATGCATTCAAAGCATGTTGCCAACATATTATCTACATCATACACCACATCATCATTTCTCACAACATTCAAGCAAGGCTAACATGCATACCACTACATGCCACAATCAAATAACATTCAAATTCATGCATTTAGAACTTAAGACTCCTCTTCTACCTCAAGAGAAGAATTCCGATTGATAAGACGCTCCCGCCTCGTTGTTCGGAATAGGTCCTACATTCACATTCATGTAAAACCTTAATTAATCAACTACTCAAGTCATCAATTCTATTCTATTTAGTCATATTCATATTTATAATTTCACAACACGTGCTAGACATGTTGTAGATACCATTTTTATTCTTTATTAGGCTTTGGGAATTCCTTCCCATTAAACCACCACCATTAATTTCAAGGGTTACAAGACAACCCTAGTCCCAAGCTTCACAAAACTCCATCTACCAACATTCATATTTCTCAATGTCATGCATTTCTTCATAACTCCCATTCTTAAATCGACATTACCCATTTTCCCCTAAATCTCAAGGTTAGGGTTTTCTCCAAAACCCAACCACATTCATTAATACATCAATCTTTCATCTCCTTTCCATCATAATTGCACCAACCACCATTAACTCCTCATAAATACCCATATTTATTGCCATCCACCTTAGGGCATAAGCATTCAATGCCTTCTACAACCACTTTCCACACACATTACTCCCACAAAGAATAAATACACACATCCATGGCCAAAACTTACTAAATGAGTAAGTGTAACTTACCTCACACCCAAGACAAAGTGGGTTTTCAAGGAAGAGGAAGAGGTACACGAAAATGAGGGGAAGAACTCCCAGCTTCTAAGCTTCCTCAACGAAAATGGAGAAGAAGAGTCACCACCTTGGCTAGGGTTTTTAGAGAAAAAGAAATGAAGAAGTGAAGAAGAAAGTAAGAGGAAAGAAGAAGAGGAAGGTTTCCCACGGAAGTGAAAGAAGCCAACATGAAGAAGGGAAAGAAATTTGGGTCTTTTGCTTTATTTTTAGTTTCATTCATTAAAATTCATCGTTTTTCCACAAACAGGCTCTCTGTTCGGGCTCAATACTTCATCTAAAAATTACACCGAACACATATTCGGATTCCCAATATTATCCTTAACAGCCCTGACCAATATCATCTCATTTCGAGATACTTGGTCCGACACCCATATCTCAATCAGGCTCATTTTCAGCTTAACCGGTCTCCATAAATCACCAACAATTCCCAAAATTCTTAATTTAATTATTTCCAATAATTTGGGATGTTAAATAATTCACATACAAATTCCTAATATTTATTCTGTTAGGTAATTCCCTTATTTTAAAATTTGGGATGTTACAATCCACCCCACCAAAAAGAAAATTTCGTCCTCGAAATTTAACTTACCGGATTCGAATGTGTCAGGATACCGTTCTCTGATGTCGTCTTCACGTTCCCATGTAAACGTCTCCACATTTCCATGTTTCCAAGCGACCTTCACCAAAGGTACCAGCTTGTTCCACAATTTCTTCACGGAATGCTCGACAATGCGAACAGAAACAGGAGGAATAGATAGATCATCTCGTACATCAATCTCGTCCATAGGAATCACGTGTAGAGGATCATGGACATATTTCCTCAACTACGACACGTGGAACACGTTGTGTAGATTAGCAAGATGCGGAGGGAGTGCAATCCGATACGCAACATCACCAATCCGATCCAACACCTTGTAAGGTCCGATAAATCTGGGGCTCAACTTTCCACTCTTCAGCGCCCTTCTAATTCCTTTGTCACGCGAGACCTTCAGAAATACATGATCACCCACTTGAAACTCAAGTGGTTTATGCCTCTTGTCATAATAACTCTTCTGTTTGTCTTGAGCAATTTTCATATTCTCTTGTATATTCTTAATTTGCTCTGTAGTCTCTTAAATAATCTTCGGCCCTAAGGCCAAGTTCTCTCCTACTTCAAGCCAACATAAGGGAGTTCTACACTTCCTTCCATATAATGCCTCATACGATGCCATGCCAATTCTAGAATGGAAGCTATTGTTGTATGTGAATTCAATCAATGGCAGGAATCTCTCCCAACATCCACCGTGCTCAAGGACACAAGCTCTCAACAAATCTTCAAGACTTTGTATTGTCCTTTCGGATTGTCCATCGGTTTGAGGATGATACGCGGAACTAAGTTTTAGCTTAGAACCCAACTCATTATGTAAACTTCCGCAAAACCGAGAAGTAAACCGAGGGTCACAGTCGGATATGATACTAGACGACACACCATGCAGTCTAACAATCTCCTTGATATATATTTGTGCCAATTTCTCCAGGGAACTCTTCATATTTATGGGTAAGAAGTGAGCACATTTTGTCAACCGATCCATAATAACCCATATGGCATCGTTTCCAGCACGAGTTCTGGGTAATCCAGAAACAAAATCCATAGCCACACTATCCCATTTCCAGACAGGGATCTCCAAGGTCTCAAATAACCAGATGGTCTTTGATGCTCGACCTTAGCCTTCTGACAAACAAGGCAAGACGCCACAAAGTTCGCCACATCGCACTTCATGCCAGGCCACCAAAAATTCTTTTTCAAGTCTTGATACATCTTGGTGGAACCAGGATGAATGCTCAATACACATTTGTGAGCTTCCTCAAGTACACACTTTCTCACACTACCACTTGATGGAACATAAATTCGGCCCTTCACACGCCAAATGCCATCTTGACCTTCTACTAAGAACAAATTTTTCCCTTTCTCTTGGGTCTTCTTCATTTCAATCAAATACTCATCATTGGGTTGTTGCGCCTTCACATATTCAAGAAACTCATTTGTGACCTTCAACATCTCCAACGCCATTTTCTTGGGAGTGTAAGTCTCCACGCCCACATTCAAATCTCTAAAATGTTCAATCAACTCCATCTCTTTTGCCATCATCATAGAGATATGCAATGATTTTCGACTCAAAGTATCGGCAACTACGTTTGCCTTTCCAGGATGATACTTCAATTCAAACTCATAGTCTTTTAAAAACTCCATCCATCGTCTTTGGCGCATATTCAGTTCCTTCTGATCGAAAAGATACTTAAGACTCTTGTGGTCGCTGAAGACCACAAACTTCGAGCCATACAAGTAGTGTCGCCACAACTTCAATGCAAACACCACCACCGCCAATTCAAGATCGTGTGTGGGGTAGTTAACCTCATGCGGTCGCAACTGTCTCGATGCATAGGCTATCACACTCTCCTTTTACATTAACACACATCCAAGACCAAGCTTAGATGCATCAGAATATACCACAAAATCATCCGTCAAATCGGGCAATGCTAACACCGGTGCGGTAGTAAGTCTTAACTTCAACTCTTGGAAACTTTCTTTACATTCACGGGTCCACACAAAAGATTGATTCTTATGAGTCAACTTCGTTAATGGTAAAGCCAAACGGGAAAATCCTTCAATGAACCTCCAGTAGTAACCGGCAAGACCAAGAAAACTTCTTATCTCCGTCACAGACGTCGGTCTTTCCCAAGCCATTACAGCTTCAACTTTCGATCTATCAATGGCAACTCCATCTTTTAAGATAACATGTCCAAGAAATTGGACTTCAGACAACCAAAATTCACACTTGGAGAGCTTTACATACAACTCTTTCTCGCGAAGAATAGTCAATACCAGACGAAGATGTCTTTCATGCTCTTCATGACTTTTGGAGTACACCAAAATATCATCGATAAACACCACAACGAATTGATCAAGATATTCATGAAAGATGCGATTCATGTAACTCATGAAAATCGTAGGAGCATTCGTCACTCCAAACGGCATCACCACGTACTTATAGTGTCCATATCGCGTTCGGAAAGCAGTTTTCAGAATATCTTCAGTCTTCACCCGAATTTAGTGATATCCAGAACGTAAATCGATCTTCGAAAACACAACAGCACCCTTCAATTGATCCAAAAGATCGTCAATACATGGAAGAGGATACTTATTCTTAATGGTTAGTTTGTTGAGTTGGCGATAAGCAACACACAATCTCATGCTCCCATCTTTCTTCTTCACCAACAACACAGGAGCACCCCAAGGAGACACACTTAGGCGAATAAACTCTCGTTCGAGCAATTCTTCCATTTGTTTCTTTAACTCCGTCAACTCCATGGGAGACATCCTATAAGGAGCTCTAGAAATAGGCTCAGCGCCGGGAATGAGGTCAATAGCAAATTCCACCTCTCATGGAGGAGGTAATCCGGGAATCTCTTCCGAAAACACATCGGGAAATTCCAAGACAATAGGGATCTCACAAGTTCGGGACGTACCATTCCCGTTGATCAAATAGAACAACATGAGAAGTTAAGAGATACCTTGCACATCAAAGCCTTCGGTATTCGAAGTCGGGAAGGTCACCGTCTTGCTATGACAATCCACCAAGACCTTGTTAGCAGATAACCAATCCATGCCTAGAATAATATCCAGATCTTTCATAGGCAAACACACGAGGGATACCACAAATTTTCTACCCTCTAGGTTCATCTCGACGTCCTCACATTGAGTTACCGATCTTAGGCAAGTACCGGTCGGTGTAGTCACCAATATAGAACCCTTCATCATACACACAGGCACCCGCAAGCGTCTCACACAATCTTCAGAAATAAACGAGTGCGTAGCACCAGAATCATAAATAATATGCACCGGAGTGCCAAGAATTTCACACTCACCACGGATAAGATCTTCAGCTTGAGCAGCTTCATCACCAGTAACTGCAAATACTCTTCCTGCAGCTTGCAGTTGATCACCACCATTACGGTTTCCATTCTTCCACCACGGCCATTACCTCGACCATTTCTTCCACCATTGTGATTGCCACCACGGCCACCATTACGGCCACCATTTTGGCCATTACCATTCCCAGGTCCACGGCCACCAAAGCCACCACGGTTAGCACCATAGTTCATGCGGTTAGGAGTGTCAACATTTGTACCTCTTGCATTCAATGGGCAATTAGGACGAATATGCCCGGGTTGGTTGCATTGGAAGCATACCACATCGTCACGAGGACAATCACGTGCCAAATGGTTAGCAACATATTTGTAGCAAGTTATGCCATGGGCATTTCCACGGCCTTGGTTACCACCACCATAACCGCCTCTAGGAGCACCACATCCCCTAGTGTTTGAGGACCCACCACAAAAGAATTTCTTATTAAAGTGCCCTTGTTTCTTGAAACTAGAAAAGTGGCCTTTCAACTTAGGCTCATGTTTCCCATGCCTTGAAGGAACCACGTCGTCTTCTTCATAAATTCGACACTTATTTACAAGCGTCGGAAAACTCCTTATCTCTTGATGTCGGATAGCCCGCTTGATCTCGGGCCTCAGTCCATTCTCAAACTTCACACATTTGGAGGCTTCAATACCCTCTTGTTGATAGGGCAAATAAAATGCACATAGTTCTTCAAACTTGGAGGCATACTCCTCCACAGTCATACCACCTTGCTTAAGCTCCATGAACTCGAGCTCCTTCTTGCTTCTATAGCTGTCCGGAAAGTATTTCTTCAAGAATTCCACCTTGAATTTTTCCCAAACCAAGGGAACATCCGTAGATATCATTCTTCCCCTAGTAAGACGCCACCAAGCTTCGGCCTCATCGCGGATCATAAAGACCGCATACTCCACCTTTTGCGCCTCAGAACATTTAAAGCTTGCATAGATTCTTTCTAGATCATTAATCCAAGCATACGCATCTTCAGGCTTATAACCTCCATGAAACTCTGAAAGGTTTTCTCTTGAGAAACAGGTCAAGACCTTGGGAACCTTGTCCCATATTCAGCTGGCCTTGTCTTTCCAAGAGATCCGCGAATCGATTCAAGGCGTTTGCCATAGCAGCAGCCTCACGATTAGGTCTACCAGCCATATCTTATGCCTATACATTAAAATATGGCTCACACATAAGTACACTAGACCAAACAATAACTTTTCAACTCATGAATTCAAGAATTTTAGCATTCATAGGCCCATCATGGACTACACTACATAATCATATCATTTTCAATACATGATCACAACATATTCATCACTAGAGGTAAATAGTGTAAGGACCCTTGGCCGGACTTAATCACTCCATGCAACAATCTCAATTCAATGACAACCATCACAATTCACCCAAACAATTCATAAATCAATCAATCATAAACAATAATCACATGAATAATATTAATCATGATCGTATTAAGAGCAACTAATGCTCTGATACTAGGTTGTGACGCCCACGGAAATACGGGGAAATTTTTCACGTTTTAAGATTGTATTTCGATCATGAGAAAATGAGTGGTGGAACATATAAAACAACACCTGGATCTATGGTAGACCTCTCCCATATATGAAGATATGAGAGGGTAAAACTAAAAGATTATTTTATAATAATTTTTCCAGTTAAAATTAGCAGAAGATTGAATTAATTTAATCGTTGCTTGATTGATTTTCAAGAGAAGGAATTTCATAAGAAAATAGGATGTATTCCATATAGCTTAGAGGTCCATAATATACTCCAAAATACCTTTAAAGTAATGTCTAATGAAGAATTAATGCATAGGACACAAAGATTTATTTGAAATAACAATTATGAGAATCAGTGTGCCACTCGCTCAAGCGAGAATCCCATTCGCTTGAGCGAGCCAGCGTAGGCACGCTTGGGCGAGTCGAGGAGAGGTTGAGCGAAGGAAAGTTTAAGCATCAGGGGTCAATCTCGCTTGAGCGAGCCTTGCCTCGCTTAAGCGAGATGCGAAGGGAAACCTTAAGCGAGCCAGCGAGACGCTTGAGCGAGGGGAGGAGGTATGCATCAGATACCAATCTTGCTTGAGCGAGGCATGTCTCGCTTAGGCGAGATTGCTCCAGAAACATTAGTGACTCTCTGGTCGATTTTCGCTTGGGCGAGGCACCTCTCGCCTGGGCGAAAACCGTCCAGTATCAATTTCTCTTCCTCCTCGCTTGAGCGACCACTCCCACGCTTGAGCGAGAATTGTCCAGAGGCTAACCTCTGATTCTGCACCAATCTCGCTTGGGCGAGATACACTCCCACTCGGGCGAAATCAGGCCAGAGGCCAAAACTCTGATTCATAACTATCTCGTTCGAGCGAGATTCTCACTCGCTTGAGCGAGTTCTGCAGGATTTATGCAGAAAATGTGAAATTGCATACTTAACATACAACACACCATACCAAAACTCAATCTACTGCAATTCATTTAATTTCAACATGGTTTACACATTATATGACACCTTTGTAACTTGCCTCATTCATCATTATCCATTAAAGTCCATTCTAATTCATGAAAACATAAGGAATCCAACACACCAATTCATATAACCACCAAAACATAAATTTTTATATAAATGTCCATTCATTCATAAGATCAAATATCAACAAGCGTCATCATTCATCAATTTACATCCCTTGGGTCATAGATAAAAGTTGATCATACACTAAGATCCAATTTTCCTCTATGACCACCAAAATCATCTATCACCTAAAATTATCAAAACAAGCATTCATTACATCATATCCTATACAAAATCTAGATATTGCCGGCCAAGGCACTTCCTATACAACCATTTACCTCCACAGCCAAAATGTACTTCAAAATGCTAACTCTTCCCATGAGTACCCTGCATCACAACCCTAAAAATAGACAACATGGGAGAGTGAGTCCACATTGCAAAGGTATGAATATGAATACCATGTGATTATGTATATATGCATCTACACATGTATACTTTGCACATCTAAAACATTCACCATGTCATATACCCTCACAATTCCATCATACATTTATCATAACTAACAACACAATTCCAAAGTACACAAGCACATGCATAATCACATCTCTCAACAATTGAACTATCACACAACCATTATTTGGTATTCATATCTTTTATGTTATCTTAAAATATATTTTTACAACCTCAACACAACCATCATCATATCTCACCGCTTTGGCATACCTCCTTTTATATGCAAATGCTCTTAAGCTAATGCATATGCACAAAGGAATATTTCAACAATTGCAGATCTGACTGTGGGATTACAACACCGAATGTGGGATTCAAGCATGGTCATCTAACCATACCCCTACTGCAGTAGTAAAATGTGTACACTTATTCTTCAAATTGCATGCATTCACCAATCGTTTTACTGGTACCAAACCACATCGCCCATCTTGCAACACTTGGTCATTTTCACCATGACCGCGGTACTCAACATATCAACATATGGTGTTGCGGGCCGGCCAGATATTAAATCATGGCGGTTGTGATCTCAAGGACCATCGGGGTCACCTGCTCATAAAGAGCCACCCCCCACGAGGGTCGGCCACATGTAGCTCCCCGAAGCAAAACATGGGCAACTTCGTGACTTCACACCAAGTCACAGGGGAAAATACAACTTGCTCGTGCACTGAGCCACCCTCCCACTGGGTCGGCCGAGGGAACTCCCCTAATGTTCCAACAACGGCGGCTATGCAGTATGCCATGGATGCAAATGCAGATCATATGCATTTTTCACTCTATACATCCTATATATGCCACTCAACATACATCATCATCATCACCAACATCACCACAAGGTTTTTAATGGATTCAATCTTGTTGGTTATTCTCATTAATTTGAATCTTTGTGTGGCGTTCACAACAGTTATCAAACGTATCATTCAACTTTAATACCAATCAAGAATACAATTCATTCTCTATCAAAATCATTAGTATTCGTTATGCTTTCTCGGTGGACTTATATTTATCAAACCACATATTCATCAAACAATTCATGCCACCACACCACACATCAAAATTTCTTCTAAATGCATTCAAAGTATGTTACCAACATATTATCTACATCATACACCACATCATCATTTCTCACAACATTCAAGCAAGGCTAACATGCATACCACTACATGCCACAATCAAATAACATTCAAATTCATGTATTTAGAACTTAAGACTCCTCTCCTACCTCAAGAGAAGAATTTCGATTGATAAGACGCTCCCGCCTCGTCGTTCGGAATAGGTCCTACATTCACATTCATGTAAAACCTTAATTAATCAACTACTCAAGTCATCAATTCTATTCTATTTAGTCATATTCATATTTATAATTTCACAACACGTGCTAGACATATTGTAGATACCATTTTTATTCTTTATTAGGCTTCGGGAATTCCTTCCCATTAAACCACCACCATTAATTTCAAGGGTTACAAGACAACCCTAGTCCCAAGCTTCACAAAACTCCATCTACCAACATTCATATTTCTCAATGTCATGCATTTCTTCATAACTCCCATTCTTAAATCGACATTACCCATTTCCCCCTAAATCTCAAGGTTAGGGTTTTCTCCAAAACCCAACCACATTCATTAATACATCAATCTTTCATCTCCTTTCCATCATAATTGCACCAACCACCATTAACTCCTCATAAATACCCATATTTATTGCCATCCACCTTAGGGCATAAGCATTCAATGCCTTCTACAACCACTTTCCACACACATTACTCCCACAAAGAATAAATACACACATCCATGGCCAAAACTTACTAAATGAGTAAGTGTAACTTACCTCACACCCAAGACAAAGTGGGTTTTCAAGGAAGAGGAAGAGGTACACGAAAATGAGGGGAAGAACTCCCAGCTTCTAAGCTTCCTCAACGAAAATGGAGAAGAAGAGTCACCACCTTGGCTAGGGTTTTTAGAGAAAAAGAAATGAAGAAGTGAAGGAGAAAGTAAGAGAAAAGAAGAAGAGGAAGGTTTCCCACGGAAGTGAAAGAAGCCAACGTGAAGAAGGGAAAGAAATTTGGGGCTTTTGCTTTATTTTTAGTTTCATTCATTAAAATTCATCGTTTTTCCATAAACAGGCTCTCTGTTCGGGCTCAATACTTCATCTAAAAATTACACCGAACACATATTCAGATTCCCAATATTATCCTTAACAGCCCTGGCCAATATCATCTTATTTTGAGATACTTGGTCCGACACTCATATCTCAACTGAAGCCTTCCTCTTAGTCTCGTATCTGTTTCAAGCTTTTGCTGCTGTGTTCTGGGATCAGCTCCAGTTTTATTTCAACTCATATAAAATTTTCATTGAATGAATGAGATTTTCCTTGAATTTGCTTTTGATATTTGCAGGAAATGTACCGTTATAACATAACTTAGGTGTATATGCTACACTTTTACCTTTAAACTATTCACGAGACCGTTCTGTATAATTATCTCGACGTTGAAATGTAGTATGCACCCCAGAGAAAATAATTAAATAAAACTCGAAACAGACAAGTTATAGAACGTAGAATCATTCATACGTGTACTGTCCCCAAGTATGAGTATTTTGGGGGTAAATATCTGTCATGAGATATTACCTTTAACTCCTTTGAGGGTAAGAAATTCCATCCGGTCTCTATAATGCAATACTGCAGAACGGGTAATCATGATTAACAAATACTCCGAATAGTATTCCGTGCTTAGGAATCTACCAGAAAAATACTCCAACCATAAGGATGATGATTGAGTCTTCCATCATAAGAACGATGATGGGAATTTTCCACGCCAGGAGTTACATCATCAATTCACAGAATAGGTGATTAAGATCATCCGTCCTGGGGGAAATTACTTCAATTACGAGGACAACAATTGAGCCCTCACCAACGTTCAGCTAAACCTACTAGTTGTACTTGGAGTTCGGTTTATTCCTACAATCTAAGCCTTCGACGGTGTTCGGTTTAATCCTACTAACCGTACTCAGAGTTCGGTTTAATCCTACAATCTGAGCCTTCAGATGGGATTCGGTACAACCTTGAACAAGGTTTGATCCTACTACCCACTTCTTGAGGTTCGGTTCAATCCTACCACTCAGGTCTTCAACGGTGTTCGGTTTAATCCTACTAACCATACTTAGAGTTCGGTTCAATCCTACAATCCGAGTCTTCAGATGGGGTTCGGTACAACCTTGATAAAGGTTTGATCCTACAACCCGTTTCACCCCTCGAGGAGTTACATCGCCAATTCACAAAAATAGGTGATTGGGATCATCCGTCCTGAGGATCTTTATGCGCAGCGGCTTAAGGCTATAGATCATCACATAAAAAAGAAAAGGTAAGGGCAATAAGTTTATGAACTGCATTCTCATTAAACTGAAGGTAGATTACAGAGGCAGCGTAGTTAGGGTCATGCCTCGTTAAAACCTTCTTGAGAAAACCCTGTGGGAAAAACTCAAGTAAGGAAAAAGAGTATATGTCGTCTTACCAACTAGCTGTAATAAATACGCAAGTTCTGTGTGTTCCATTTATTGCGGATCGGTGTTCCATCGAGCGTTTCCAACCGGTATGATCCCTTTCCAGTCACCTCAGATACTCTGTAAGGGCCTTCCCATGTCGGCGCCAATTTTCCTTGATGGGCGAACTTATTTCCCACACTTGCCTTCCTTAAAACTAAGTCCCCAGTGTTAAAGGCTCTGTACTGCACACGCTTATTGTACCGGAGGGCGGCCTTCGCCTTTATCGCCTGGTCCCTGACAAAAGCCTCTTTTCTTAATTCATGGAGAACGTCTAGTTCTGATGCCAAATTAGCACTATTATCCTCTGTAGAGAAGTATTCCACTCTCGCCGATCTTGTCTGAAGCTCCACAGGAATCATCTCTTCAACCCCGTAAGTAAGACGGTATGGAGACTCATTGGTAGAAGAATAGGGCGTAGTACGATATGCCCATAAAACATGACATAGTTGATCAGTCCATCCCCCCTTTGCTTCACCCAGACGCTTCTTCAGTCCCTTTAGCACCTCTCTTTTAGCCACTTCAGCTTGGCCATTCGTCTGAGGGTGTTCCACAGATGAAAAGATTTGGACTATCCCTAGTCCTTCAAGCAATTCTGTGAACTTCCTATCAGTGAACTGGGTGCCGTTGTCAGTTACAATCCGCCTTGGAACTCCGAATCGAGCTATGATGTTTTCATAGACAAAACGTCATGTCCGTGCCGATGTGATATGCACTACTGGCTCCGCTTCAATCCATTTAGTGAAATAATCAACTCCCACAATGAGATACTTAATGCCGCAAGGTGCGGTTGGAAATGGTCCCAAGATGTCAAGGCCACTTGGTAGAAAGGTCATGGTACCACGGATGAAGAAAGTTCTTAGACCGGTGTGTGATGGAGATTAGAAAATTTCTAGCAAGCGTCACACCTCTTAACAAAATCAATGGAATTCTGCTTCATTGTGGGCCACCAATATCCAGCCCTGAGAATTTTTCTCATTAAGCTTCTTCCTCCGGCATGGTGCCCACATTGTCCCTTATGCACCTCCTCTATTACTCCTTGTATTTCACTCTCTTTTAAACAAAGGAGATATGGCACTGAGAATTCTCTTTTGTAGAAAACACCATCGACCATGGTGAAATATGGTAACTCTCTTTTCACCCTCCTTCTCTCCCTCTCATCGGTGGGTAGCTGTCCGTCAGCCAGATAACGGATATACGGGGTAACCCAAGAATTCTCATATGAAGAGCTAACCATTATAGCGCTCAAAGAAGGGAACAAAGGAATGTTGGACGATGTCAACGTACTCTGAACCACTGTCGTTGTACTGCCAGGCTGCTTTGTACTTGCGAGTCTTGATAAGATGTCCGCTCTAGTATTTTCTTCTCTTGGTACATGTTTAAACTCTAACACATCAAACCTCTCGTTCACACAGTTCAAATACAGTTGGAGTTGGGGCTCACGAATCTGGTATTCACCTTGGATCTGCGATATCACTAACTGTGAATCACTGTATAATGTCACCTCTGTTGCACCGATATCGATTGCTGCTCAGAGTCCAGCCAGACATGCCTCATATTCAGCCTGGTTGTTGGAAGTTTTGAAGTTGAACCGGAGAAAAATCTCCAGGTGTACATCGTCATCACTCTCAACAACCACACCAGCTCTACAACCTTTACTATTCGATGACCCATCCACATAAACGGTCCAATGAACGTAAGGTGTGGTTGGGTCTACTCCTGTCATCTCTACAACAAAATCAGCCAGGACTTGGGCTTTGATGGCTCCTCGAGGTTCATAAGAAATCTCGAACTCAGAAAGCTCGATAGACCATTTGATCATTCTTCTAGCGAGGTCCGGTTTACTGAGCACGGAATGGAGTGGCAGATCCGTTCTTACCAGAACTGGATACGTGTGAAAGTACGGCCTCAATCATCGTGAAGCCCATACAACTGCAAGGGCAGCCTTTTCTATCTTCTGGTATTTGCTTTCTGCTCCTTGTAATGTCTTGCTAGTGAAATACACTGGCCTCTATCCCTCTAGAGTTTCCTTGACCAATGCTACGCCCAAGGCTTTATCAGAAATTACCAAGTATAAGATGAGGGATTCACCAGGGTTTGGCTTTACCAAGATCGGTGGACTTGATAGCACTTCTTTAAGCTGCTGGAACGCTTGCTCCTGCTCCTGTCCCCATTTGAACTTCTTAGATTTTTTCAACACCTTATACAGAGGAAGGGACCTATGCGCCATTTTGGGCATGAATCGAGCCAGAGCGGCCACTTTCCCATTCAACGATTGTACTTCCCTCAAATTCTTCGGACTTTGCATGTCCAATATAGCCTGACATTTGCCTGGATTGGCCTCAATTCCACGCTGGGTTAACATGAAACCCAAAAATTTTCCAGCTAGGACTGTAAAGGTACACTTCAACGGGTTCAATCTCATGTTGTATTGTCACAACCGAGTGAACACTTGGCATAAATCTTCAACGTGATCACCTCCAACGGGAGTCTTGGCAATGATATCATCAATGTATACCTCCACCAGCTTAGTGTGCATGCCTTCGAATACCTTATTAATCATACGCTGATACGTAGCTCCAGCATTCTTCAAACCGAAAGGCATAACAGTGTAGCAGAAGACACCGCGGTCATTGACGAAAGCTTTTTTTTCCTGATCTTCCTCCCACATCAGAATTTGGTTATACCCCGAATAAGCATCCATGAAACTGAGGTATTGGTAACCAGACGAATCATCAACCATACAATCAATATTTGGGAGTGGATACAGATCCTTCGGGCAACATCGGTTGAGATCTACATAATCAGTGCATATTCTCCACTTGCCGTTTGTAACATCCTGCTTTTAATAATAGCTCTATTTTTGTAAATTATGAAGTATGGAAGGTCTGTAAGGGATAATCAATGAATAGAACATCCAATGGATGGCTTGTATTACTTCAAAAATTCCATTTTTGAGTAAAATTATGGAATTTATATAGATCCTTGTTGAAAATGTCCATTTTTCCGAGTGAAGAATGAAAATTCTGAGTGACTAAGATAAATTCCGAGTGAAATATGGAAATACCGAGTGAAGGTTGTGTTTTCCGAGTGGAACATGGCCGAGAGGGTTTATTCCGAGTGGAATTCTTGCCCCAAAGACACTTTTGTGTGAAGTGGACTGACAAAACTACTTCTGGGCGAAAGAATCCGAGTGACTCACCTTGGAGTGACTCACTACAGAGTCAAACATCTCAGAAAGACTCAATTCTGAGTCAAGTACTCCCAAAGACTCGTTTCCGAGTCAAATACTTCTGAATGACTAGTTTCTGAGTCAATCTTAGTCAGACGTTGCAATTCTGACTGAAAGTTCACTGAGTGCCTTCATTTCTGAGTGAAGTACAGAGGAAAATATACTTTCGAGTGGAAGGATTCCGACTGGGGACACACGGTGTATGATGGCCAGATATGTCAATCCTGGAATGAGATTCCGAGTGAATGGACAACTGAGGGAGAATCAATTTCTAAAAAGTCTTACCGAGTGGAACCGTGTGTGTATGGAGACTCAGATTTGGAATGAGGAACCGAGTGTTGAAGACTGAGTGAATAGGCGACTCGGTTTAGATTATTTTGCCGAGGGAAGAATGATTGAATGATGAACAATAAAGATTATTTTACTGAGTGATAAACTTGAGTGCATGAGTCGGTTTCAGAAGAGTTCTACCGAGCAGAGACTTAAAGAGTTGGGTATCGGTTTTAATTGATTTACCGAGTGGACAGCCGAGTGGAATAAGTCAGCTTTAAGGGAATTCACCGAGTGAGAACTATTTAGGAATTGAGTCGGTGTTGTAAGGAATTTCCCAGTAAGAACCGATTGGGTATTGACTCGGATTTAAGATAAATAGCCGAGTGATGGATTAAGTGAGTATGAGTCGGCTCTGGCTGACTTAATTGAATGAAAATAGATCAGTTTAAACTCTTATGCCAAGAGGGAAGCCGAGTGTGAGATGACTCGGACTTGAGTGATGATGCCAAGTAGACAGATTGAGAGTTGACTCGGTTTTGCTGAGTGAAAAACTGAGTGAAGAATGGCTCGTGCCGAGTGAAAACTGAGTGAGAAGGACTCGGATTTCCTTCTTTTCATGTTACTGACAATTTCTAGTCAGAATGGGAGGAATTCCAATCAGTTTAGAGAATAACCGAGTAGAATTCCAGTCGGTTTTCATTGCCAGGAGTAACTTTTTGACTCCAATCTTGTCTCTTGCGTATAGTTTAATATATCTAAACCCATTATGCACCCCTAGTATGTAGGACGGCCAGAAGTGGACCATTATAAGCCCACTTTCTTATTTTAATCCTCCATTATCTCCACTAACAGCACTACGATCCACTCACAAGGAGCTTGTCTCCCACTGCCTTGCATTATTAAACAAAGCACTATCCCTTCTGAAACTCTTAGAAACAGAAAAGATAGTGAACCTTCTACCTCTCATTTACTCTCCTTCCTCAAGACCCTTCGAACAGAAGCCAGGAGGACAACCAGGAAGCCATTTTCAGTCGGCAAAACAAGTAAGAGGGGACAGGGTTGTGAATAACTATGAAATAGGTAGAATTGTATGCTGTTCTAGGATTCCAATTTTAATTTTGTATCTTGTTGCTCAGTTTTGAGATTGAAAACGTGTGAATTCGATTCTGACTTCTTCATGAAAGTTGTATATCTTTTTGTTATCTGAAATTTGAGACCTTAATCAATTAATTTGGATAAGTATAGCAAAAGTTATAGCCAAAATACTACAGTATGTCCGAGTGGGATATTTGTCCTATGTTCTGCGTATATATTGATAGTCTGGGGCTTATACATGCATAATCAACCTTTGATGTCTTCATGAAAGTTGTAAATATTTGTGCTATGGATCGGTAGAAAGTAGTTTCAAGTCAAAATGATTTTTGTAGCCCGAGTTATGCCTAAAATACTGAAGTATGTCCAAGCTGTAAATCTGTTAACTTGAGATACGTATTTTATTTTTTAAAACTGGGAACTTTGTGTTGAGAATTAGTGATTGGTGTCTTCATCAAAGTTGTAGATCTTCTTGTTATGTGAATTTTGAGACCTGAACCGACTGAATTGGATATGTATAGCATGAGATATGATCAAAATACTACAGCATGTCCGATTGAAATACTTATCTTGTGTTTTGTGTATATATGAATATTCTGGGAATTATACATACGTTTTCAGACTTTGATGTCTTCATGAAAGTTATAGATATTTATGTTAGGGATCTATATAAAGTGGTTTTGATTTAAAAAGATGCTTGTAGCTCTAGATATGCTCAAAATACAGAAGTATGTTCATGATGAAAATTTGTTAACTATGAAATCCGAATCTCATTTTCAAAACTGAGAATTTTGTGGTGTGAATTAGTGGTTGGTGTCTTCATGAAAATTGTAGATAGTTATGTTAAGAGTATTTTAGAACTGGTTTCATGTTAAAATCATTTTTGTAGCTCCAGAAACGTTGAAATTACTAATATATGTACGTTTTGGAAACTCACCTTGAGGCAGTGTGGTATTTCGTGAATAAGTGATATTTCTGTTTGGAATTTGAAATTGTGTTCTTCATGAAAGTTGTAGTTAATTCTATTATTGACCTATAGAAAGTGGAATCACCTAAAAAGGATTTGATTTGCTCAAGTTATGGCTGTTTTAATAACGTGTGTTGCTGTTGGAAATGCTGAAACTTAATTATAATGGTTATTATGAATGAAAATGATATTTTCTCTATGAGTAACAATTTATTATTAAACTCTTGAGTGATTATGATTTATTATTGATGTTGTTGCGTGTTTAATGAGTATCATACGGTTGTATATTTTGGTGGTGAATAATTATGAATGACATAATTAATATATATGTACATGAATGCCTTGTGGTTATTGTTACATGTGGTTGAAACAGTAAATCCATGATTCTGAAAATTATTATATGTGATGTGTCCTTTGAGGACTTGTGGTTTTCCAAGTGGTTTTGGAAATATTAATATCATGGTATGTTAAATGATAAAGAGAATTAAAGGCATTCCTGCATCATAAGCATTTGGACGCACCATGGAATTTTAGGGGTTCCATGATTGCCTACCCTGGTGGGGGGTTACTCTATGATGAGTTAAAGCCCTATTTTTATGATGTGTTGGTCATGGGGCTGTAGGGATCCATGACTATATAAATT
The DNA here is from genome assembly GCA_037962975.1 of Clitoria ternatea. NCBI lineage: Eukaryota > Viridiplantae > Streptophyta > Magnoliopsida > Fabales > Fabaceae > Clitoria > Clitoria ternatea. The sequence continues at coordinate 37,726,819 of CM075672.1, read as the reverse complement.
CCTACTGATGTGTTGGTCATGGGGCTGTAGGGATCCATGACTGTATTAATTCCTACCGATGTCTCTATGAGACCTTTTACTGCAGTATTCCCACTAAACCAAATGGATCCAGCATGACATCATTTGACTAATTAAAGACTTAATAATTATAAATGAACTTGTTTGGCATATTCATCATAACATTATGTTTTGTTGATTGTGTTTGTGCAATTTTATTTATTTTGTATTTATTCTATATTCTGTCTCACTCTTACATTAAATTTTACAGTGAATGCTACGCAGAATGAAGAGTGATGCCCTGATTGATGCCTATATGAATTACTACTTGGACTTTGATTTTTATTTATATTTAATGGGTTGTAATAAATATAACGTATCATGTACTGTTATCATTCTAAATCGTTTCCGCTATGCAAATATTTCATGAATTTTATTAATCACGACAAGTATGCATGATAATATTCCGCAATTATCGAATTTTATGTGAACTCTGAGTTTAATTTATGAATTTTAAATTGATCTTTCAAAAACGCAAAAAATTTATTCGGAAAATTATACGGGGTATTACACCGTTGGCCTTCTACATCATTACCACATTGGAAAGCCAAGAAGAATATCGGACTTCTTTAATAAATCCAGCCTTTAACAGTTCCTCCATTTGTTCACAAGCTGCCTTCTGCTTTTCTGGTCTTAATCTCCTCTTCTTCTGGGCAACCGGCCTTGTTTCTGGGTAGACAGATAGTTTGTGGCAGCAGAAATCAGGGTCCATCCCAAGCATGTCGGCAGCAGTCCATGCAAAAAGGTCTTTGAATTCTTGGAGGAGTGCTAACAAGCGCTGCTCCATAACAGGCTCCAGCTTATCATTAATATGCGTGACCTTATCTGGGGAATCCCCCAAGACGACATCCTTGGAACCTCCTTCTGGCGTGGGCTTCGAGGGATTGAGAGAATTAATCTTCAACTCCGCTCTAGGGTCCAAATCAATCAGACTAACTGACCCAACCGTTGTTCCTCCGTCATTCAACTTCCTCTTCTTGTTAAATGCCTCCATCTTCACCATATTCAAGCTTAGGTTGTAACAATACCTGGCCATCTCTTGATCACCTCGGAGGGATGAGACACTGTTTTCCTTGTCAATAAATTTGATAAGGAGGTGCGGGGTAGACACGATTGCTTCCATAGCGTTCAAAGTAGGACGGCCGATGATCCCGTTGTAAGGGGACTCCACGTCAATCACCAGGATCCTGAACTTTACAGTTCTTGCTCCAGGTTCACCCTCAAAAGAAATAAGAGTACCAAGATATCCCTTAGTGGGTTGCTTTGCTCCATTGAACGCTATGAGCTCTTGTGTATAAGGTTGTAAATATGTATCATTAAAACTCATTCTTTTGAAGCAATTATAAAAAATAACATCACACGAACTTTCCTGATCGACGAGGATCCTCTTGACATCCTTGTTGGCTATGACTGCGACGATAACTACTGCATCGTCACCTCCTGGAATCGTTGGACCAAAATTGTCATCTGTGAATGATACCACTGGTCCTGTCATGCCGTCCCTGAAAGGGCGGTTGTCTCTAGGCTTTCCTTGTACTGATAGGATCATCCGGTGGTGATTCTTACGGGCTGTGATTGACGCTCCTCCTCCAGCAAATCCTCCAGCCTTGCCTTTGCTGTTGAGGCATGCCATCCTGCTGAGTTCCTTCATTGATCACTACTCCCTTCTGTTTCTCAGCTGCTGTGAAACTCCTGACTGGATTACGACTATTGTCACCTTCATCATCATAATCCCTTCCTCTTTTTTTCCATCCTGCCTGGCTCGTCTAAGGATTTCTCCTTGAATAAATACTGTTTCAGCTTTCCCTCTCTAATAAGGGTCTCCACTACGTTCTTCAACGCCTTGTACTCATCTGTGGTATGGCCAACCTGCTCGTGAAAAGCACAATATTTTTGAGAGTTACAAGGTCTTTTCATTGGAGAAGGTTTCCTTATCCCGTAAACACTGAGCGTGGGCCAGCCCACCTCCCTCAGGATTTAAGAGTGCCTGGAATTCAACAGGGCATAGTTGCTGAAAGAGGCCACACGCCTATCTCACTGTTGAGGTCTAAGACTCATGAAGTCATCTCTGTGTGCATGCCTCTCTGGCCTTACCCTTTCCTTATCTCTTCATGGTTGCTGAGGAGGGGCTGATGGCTTCAGTCTAGCAGTTATGGCTTCCAGATGCATCTCTATACCCACATACTTCGAAGCTTTCCTCTGGAACTCTTCAAACGTCACCGGAGGACACTTTGCCAAAGATAAAGCAAAGGCTGATCCAGGTTGTAGAGCTTCAACAACAATATGAAGTTGAATGGCCTCTGTGAGGTTAGGCACCAAAGCTGCCTCCTTATAAAACCTCCTTAAAAACTCCTTAAGGGTCTCGTTTTCTCCTTGCCTGATCTGGGCTAAGGTATGAGAAGTCCTGGGAACATCTCCGGAAATAACAAAATGGCTCTCAAATGTAGCCGCCATTTCTCCCCAGGAATCTATCGAACCTGAGGGTAAACTCTTGAACCAACTAAGAGCTTCCTCCATTAGGGTTCTTGGGAACATTCTGCATATGACATCTTCATCAGCTCCCAAATACATGGCCTCATACACATAAGCATCAAGATGCTTAGTGGGGTCCGTCTCCCCATTATACTTTCCGATCGAAAGTGGCTGGGTTGTTTGAAGATGCTTGGGAATAAGTATGCCCATGAGTCTCCTCGAGAAAGGGACGTTGAGTCTGTATACCCTAGAGGTTACTACTACCTGCTCTTTCCTCCTTGCACTGACTCTGTCCCCCGAATCTTGGGTTTGTTCCCTCTTCTCATAAGTAGGAATCTTAGAATACTGAAGAGTTGTGGACTTCTCCCTTGCTGATGCATGGTGGGTATCCTCTGCCTGAGACGTCACTTTTTCCCCAGCTCCCCTCTTTTCCCTTCTCAGCTCCATCAACTCCTCCCTAAGCTGCCTTATGACTTCGTCTCGAGGGTTAGGGGTTGCCACAGGTACCATCCTCCTCGTATTGGTTACAGGGGATTCAAAAATGAGTCTCCTACTAGCCTGCTGATGGGTCACATCCTCCACGTGACCATCAACAAAATCGCGTCCATCTCCTTCCATAGTGAACTACTAAACTTCTGCGAAAAGTGGGAATAACTCTATCGAGTCCCACTGGGCGTGCCAATGAGCTTGTCTGAACCGGGGTATGTAATCCGGTGTGAGAACCAGCCACAAAAGAGTATGTTTTATAATATTTGTACACAGGTACAGTGGGTATCCGGTATTATAATCCGATCTCTCAGTGGGAGAAACCGGTCTTGTTGTCCTGGAGATCCTTCACACCAGAGTTTCGCGTTGTTAGGGGGCGAAAGGTGGTGTCACCTGTGAAGATTCTTCGACGCTCAAGTTAGTAAAGTGTATGGAAACTCAGAAAACACTTAAGCAATGCAATAGAATAGTAAGAGTAAGAACAACGTAACCTTGCAGGTGTTTGTGAATATGCTATTTATAGTTGAGCGTAGAAAATGAATCGTTGGGCCTAAGAGTTCTGATACCATGTGTAGCGTATCAATCAGAGTGGCTCAGTGTTCAGAGCGTGACAGTGGGTAGGTCAATGATCAGTGTACGATTCTTACACAGGGATGGGGATAATCAACTTTTTCCGTATATCACACCTGTAATCGTACTTACTTCCTTCGGTGAGTGACACAGACACATTCCGCTGTGCAGGGTATCAACGTTGATAAGTAGTGACCCTTACTTATCTTATCATGACGTTAAGGCAAACAGTTGTACGTAACGGAAAACTGAGAACGGATAAGGGATTTAATATATCAGATGAGACCCCGGATGACCGGTATAGGATCCTTTCCTTTATCATATCTCTATAGCAGGGATACTGAGCCGTGACAGCGGTGGGCCCTCTAGGACAGCCAAAATGACGTACTGTCTTAAGGGCCGGTGTCCAAACTGGATCAAATCCAATTCATTATATAGAAACCTTCATATTGTGTAGGAGTTAGATTGTACAATTGTGATACTGTCTTTAATTGTGGATTATGGTAATTAATATTATCTGATAGAATTGTGGCTTACTTGTACTTTGACAAAGGGATGTCTCTATCAGCAAATGTTGATAGTGTGAAGGCAATTCCTTTGTTGTACAATATTCAAATGTTGTAGTCTGTTAGATATGATGCTTGAGATAATTCATTATAGTAATCATAAGAATTAGATTCCAAAACTCCTAATACATTGCATGAATAGTTTGGTTTGAGTCATGTGCATATAAGCGTAAATGTCTTGGTGGGCCATGTCTTCATAAGCAAATTCAGCTAGGATTTACAGTTCGGTTTATGTTCAACTCTAGCAATTCGAGACCCTGCACTTATTTTGTTTGACGTGAGATACCAAGCCATAGAATACTGACACACTCATGTGGTTCCATGTCTCACTACATCTCCACTGGGTGTACCAGCACCTATATGCATTGTCATAAAATTTACCATGGTGCCTTTCCAAAACGCATGTGTGTTCGAACGCCTGCTGGCATCTGCCACACTTACAGGCTTGTTTGTATTTAGATACTATTTAAATTTTTAATATAAGTTAACAAGGATATTAGTGCTTTACAAAATTGTGAAAATTTGTCCATATTTTGATTTATTCCTAAAAAAAAGTATTCAAATTACAGTATGGGGACTTTTGCATAAAATATTAAAACCACCACCGGATATAATACTTTCTTCAATCATGGCCATCCCTCGTTCATAGTCATGGAAGATGCGCCCGAATTCATAGTCGCACACCTTTCATTAGTTAAAATATTTAATGACAGTGTTTCCATATCCTGCGAATTCAATGGGGAAAAAAACACACTTAAATTACCAAATAAGCCTGTAACAAGTTTAGAGTTTAGGATAACTACTTGTTTGAATTAACAATTAACATTGAATACATCTTATATACATATTTCAAACATTCAATAATATCACCTTAAATAATCATTAACATCAACTTTATTAAGAATTCTGAAATTATTATTCTGAACTTGGTCAATGGAAGGCATTGCAACTCAATAATCATTTGCCAAATATTTTACACCTAAACATCTATATAAAATTTGACAATAAACCTATTACTCACAACAATTACCACGGTGGGCTATGGACATGCACTGCATGTATATCAACTATCATTGGACTTGTCAGTTAGGCATAGACCACTCATCTGAAACACAATTCACCTATTGTCTGAAACATGTTTTTGCAAAGTCAAGTTTGCTGAACATTTTTCAGAGTGGACTTCCATATGACGCAACAAAAATTTTATGTTCATTGTAAAAAAAATTACAACAGTCAAGGAGTTTCCTGTTCAAACCTCATCTATGTACATTTTATTCCATGACAATTTAATTAAGGGAAACATAATTTTCTACTACGAAACATTTGTCCTCAACTTACTGTGATGATATTTACATTATGGAATCACACTGACCTCGCATACCTCATGGACCTGCTTAATTTTTTTACTACAGTGACACGGAAAATCACAGCTACATTATGCTCATCCAGAATGACAGCATCAAATACATATGAGATATATTAATTAAGAATATCTATAGACAGATGTTGTTCAAGTGGCCTCAATACTCAAGAGGGGGGGTGAATTGAGTAATAAAACTTTTGCTTGGAATACCTTTGAAATTGATTTCTATAACCAAGTTTATGAGATTATGCAAGTGAAAGCAAGTAAGAATGATATGCAATGCACTACAAGAGGTAAGTATTGCTGAGGCAATTTAGCAAACACTTGGTGTGCAATATCTAAGATATAACAAATTAAGCAAGTTCAAGTATGCTCTTCTCAACCAAACAATACCAATCAACAAATATGCAGTATATGAAAGTAAAAGAGTAAGGAAGAGAAGCTTGCAAACCGATGTAACGAGTTCCACCCAATCCGGTGTACGTCTCGCCTCTAAGCAACCCACTTAGAGGATTTTCCACTATTGTAGACTAGAGATACAACTTTGAGCAATTGCGGCTTCCTAGTGTCCCACACTCAAGAACCCAATCCTCACAAGTACAAGGGCAACCCACCCAATCTCTCAATCTCACAATATCCCAAAGATTGAATCCTCAACCTTTGTAACCACTCAACCTAGAGTGAACAACCACTCAACCTAGAGTGAATAACTTGTGTTTGGTGTTTGTTTACAATCAATACACTCTCTCAATAGAGCAGATATACAAATGAAAGCTCTCACAAATTCTAACTCTCAAGATGAGAGGATATACAAGTGAAGTATAAGATACAAGAAATAGGCTTACAAAGCACAAAATAGAGCTAAGGATTTGTTGCTTCTTGTTCTTGTTGGTTGCATCTTGTGCTTGTGTTCTTCTTCCATTTATAGAGCCATGATAGCAGTTGAGGTGTGCCCTAGTTCATCATAGCCGTTGCACTTAGTGGAAATTTGAAGAATAATGGAGACATGAGCTGGTTTCCCACTTAAATCTGTTTTTCCACTAGCGTAATCGATTACACCCTCACGTTGTAATCGATTAGCTTCAAGTCAGAGACTCCCTAATCGATTATTTCACTTTCTCTAATCGATTAGCATCTGTACCTGATGCATTTAATTTGATTTCGCATCTGCCTAATCGATTAGAATGTCTTGCAATCGATTACCTTAAATCCAGTGACTTCCTAATCGATTATATGTCTTCATTAATCGATTAGATTTCATATCTGATGCCTTTTGTCCCATTTCTGATTGTTGTAATCGATTAGCTTCAAGTGTATAATCGATTACCTTAATTCCAGTGAGTGCCTAATCGATCCTAATCGATTGTTTAGCTTCCCTAATCGATTAGCTTTCATCCTGATGCAATTTCTTTCAAAACAGAAAGCTCCTAATCGATTAGCTTAGGTGACCTAATCGATTAGCTTCGCTGTTACTTAGTTCCTGTTTCCATATCTTTGTTTTTGCATAGGTTTCTTCAAGAGTGCTTGTCATTATCAAAATCTTTGCACATCCTTGGACCTGTTTACATATTCAAACACACTCTCCCCCTTTTTGATGATGACAACTATGTTCATCTCTTGAGGGTTGTTAGTTTAAACAATTTTAAACTTATCTCTAAATTTATCTTTTTGCAAAAACAACTCTGCTACATTTTCTCTTTTTCAAATAGCAGATGACCAATTTAAAGAAATTAGAGTAATCAGCAGCAAGTGTCTTATCTCCTTTTATCTCTTATCTATTATCTCTTATTTATAACTCTCCCCCTATCAAAAGGAATTTGTTAAACAGATATTTTTATCCAAATTTTTAAACAAGAGATAAACACATATCAGCGCATATATCAGAGCATCTAACACATTTGAACAAGATATGAACACCTATGAACACCTAATATTCTTCTCCATATTTTAAACAAGAATTGAACAAGATATGAACAGATATTCTTCTCCCCCTTTGTAATCATCAAAAATAATTCGAGTAATGAAAGAGATATTATATGAACTGAAACGAGATAATTTTATTGATGTGAAAAAGGGAAATACATAAAGTAAAATTATTCATAATTCAAAAGGAAATAACAAAAGCACAACTAAACAAAAGTATAACTAAGGATCTAATTATCCGGGTTGAAGAAGCGAATTTCTGCAATTTGGTGAGCCAGCTCTTCATATCGCTGCTGCATCATCTCAAAATGTTGCTGCTCGGTCATTGAAAACTCTTGAAGGGAGTTTTCAAGGCGATCGAAGCGGCGGTCAAGATGGGCGTAGAGAGATGCAAAGGGGTCAGCTTGGGGTGCAGAGGCTGATGGTGCAGCTTGTGGTTGAGGTGGAGGAGGAGGAGCAGCAGGTTCAGCAAAGGGATTGGCACCATGTTCTCGATCACTCCTGAGAATCCACATTCCAACAATGCAGACCATGCCCATTTTGTTGAGGTGGGAAGTGCCAATGCAAGCTCTTGGGGGCACTTTCTCAGAGAGTTCCCCTGCCAAATCTACTCCACAGAATTTAAGAATTTTGGTGAGGAGGATACCATAGGGGAGCTTTTGCTGATCCTTCACATGGCGCATATGAAACTTGATCAACTGAACCCAGTTGATCTCCTTATGGTTCAGCATTGCCCACATTAGGAGGACATCATCCTCTTCAACCAGAGCATAGTTCCCACCACGGGGAACAATCATCTTGACCAAGAAAAAGTGGAGCAGGCGGTTGTTCATGGTCAAGTGGCCTACCAGCTTGTGGTTGCTCATAGAAGGATCCGGTTTCCACAAAGAGCGGCGGGCAGTGATGGGATTAAAACCCCATTCATCCTCAGGTTCGCCTCCATCAAAGTCAGCGTTGTTGAGAGGCAGTTTGGAAATTTCCGCAAATTGGGCATTTGATAGTTTGATGGTTGTGTTCTTTACCTTGGATTCAACCATCCCATTCACAAGGCGGAGGTTGCAGTAGAATACCCTCATGAGTTCAGGATAGTATTCTTCTTCTTTGAGGGAGAGGAAAGGGAAGAGGTTGTAGTGGTGGAGGCTTTGGGTGAAGGTTAGGCTTGGGTTGTCAAAGGTGTCGGCAATGGTGTAGTGAGGGGTCATAATCTCCCTTTCAGAAAAGTTCTTCATGAAGTTTTGAAGTTCTCTAGGAGAAGAGAAGAATCTTGAGAAGTCAAGGGGGTTATGGGCTTGAGCAGCAGAGGACCTCGCTCTCTTGACATTTCTAGAGGTAGACATGGTTGGAAAAGGCAAAGAGGAAGATGAAGAGAGATGAGTGGTAGAGAGTTTTTGAGAGGTTTGAGAGGAAGGAGGTAGTGTGAGATGAGAAGATGAAGGAAGGGGTATTTATAGGTGAGAATTAGGTTTAGGAAGGAGGAAAGAGAGTTTAGAAAGGAGTGAAGTGAGTTAAGAGAGGGAGTGGTTCGAGTGAGCCTAGGAAATTGCAGTTTTGACTCTTCAGAACGCGCGCTAATCGATTACGAGATAGGTGGTAATCGATTAGGTCATTGTTTCTGGGGAATTTCAAACGTTTCATACAGAGGGTAATCGATTAGAGGCTTAGGGTAATCGATTAGTCTAGAAACAGAATCGTCCTAATCGATTGGAGCAAGGTGGTAATCGATTATGAAGAAGAGGAAACGTTTTGAACCTGAAACAGAAGCTTTGTAATCGATTGTGGATCAATGATAATCGATTATCTTAGAAACAAAATGATTGTAATCGATTATGGGTAGGTGCTAATCGATTATAATGGAAATAGAAGCATAGTAATCAATTGTGAGTAGCCATGTAATCGATTATTGAGTCAAAAACTTCAAATTTTACATACAGCAAAGTTCCAATCATGAAGTGTGATATATACCATGCATCATGCCATTCAATCATAGTTCTTATCAAAAATATCCTATCATTCAAACACAACTGGACATATCAAGAATGCCTAGAAGTGTGATATAAGTGTGAATGAATTGTTCTCTAGCCAAGGGTTTTGTGAAAATATCAGCTAGTTGCCTAGAAGTTTCTACATGTTCAAGTACACAATCCCCTTTTAACACATGATCTCTAATAAAGTGATGCCTAATCTCAATGTGTTTAGTTCTAGAGTGCATCACTGGATTCTTGGAGATGTTAATGGCACTTGTATTATCGCATTTAAGAGGCACATGGTTTAATACAATTCCAAAATCTAGAAGTTGTTGTCTCATCCAAAGGATTTGAGCACAGCAACTACCAGCTGCAACATATTCTGCCTCAGCTGTTGATAGCGCAACACTTACTTGTTTCTTGCTATGCCAAGAAACAAGAGAACTACCAAGCAAGTGACATGTTCCGCTAGTACTTTTCCTATCAAGCTTACATCCTGCAAAGTCCGAATTAGAGTAACCAACTAAAGTACATTCAGCCCCTTTGGGGTACCATAAACCAACATCTTGAGTCCCAACTAGATATTTCATTATTCTTTTTACTGCAGTGAGATGAGATTCCTTAGGACAAGCTTGGTATCTAGCACACATACACACAGCAAACATGATATCCGGTCTACTAGCGGTTAAGTAAAGTAAGGATCCTATCATACCTCTGTATTTTGTGAGTTCAACATCCTTACCTTTCTCATCCTTGTCCAAATAGCATGAAGTGCCCATGGGTGTGGCTATATCATTTGCTTTATCCATATTGAATTTTCTGAGTAGTTCTTTGCAGTACTTAGATTGGTTTATGAATGTGCCTTCATTGGTTTGCTTGATTTGTAGTCCAAGGAAGAAAGTGAGTTCCCCCATCATTGACATTTCAAATTCTTCCTGCATTAGCTTGGCAATCTCCTTGCACATTGAATCATTAGTGGCACTAAAAATTATATCATCAACATAAATTTGTACCAATAGTATGTTATTCTTGTTGTGCTTTATAAATAAAGTTGTATCAACCTTCCCTCTTTCAAAATGATTTTCTAAAAGAAATTTGCTTAACCTTTCGTACCAAGCTCTTGGAGCTTGTTTCAAACCATACAAAGCTTTCTTTAATTTGAAAACATGATTTGGAAATTGATGGTTTTCAAAACCTGGAGGTTGATTAACATATACTTCCTCTTGAATGTATCCATTCAAGAAAGCGCTTTTAACATCCATTTGGTACAATTTGAAATCTCTACAACATGCGAAGGCTAATAGTAGTCTAATTGCTTCTAATCTAGCTACTGGTGCATACGTCTCTTCATAATCAATGCCTTCTTCTTGATTATAGCCTTTAGCTACTAGCCTAGCTTTGTTTCTAGTGATTATTCCATTTTCATCCAATTTATTCCTAAAAACCCATTTGGTTCCTATTATTTGGTGATCATTGGGTCTTGGCACAAGCTCCCAAACTTCATTTCTTTCAAATTGATTTAGCTCTTCTTGCATGGCCAACATCCAATGTTCATCAATAATAGCCTCTTCTATGTTCTTGGGTTCTATTTGTGATACAAATGCTAGGTGATTACAAGTATTTCTGATAGCATTTCTAGTACTTACACCTCGAGTCATTTCACCTATGACTTTGTCTAAGGGATGATCCTTCAAAGTTACCCATTCTTGTTGTCTCTCAATTTGTGCTGTACCTCCATCATTGTTGACTTCTTCTTCTTTATCTTGCAAGTTCATTTCTTGAAAAGTACCTACAAGATCATCAACATCTTCCTTTCTCGGAGGGTTATGGCTATTTTCATCAAATTTAACATGAATAGATTCCTCAATGGTATTTGTTTGTTTGTTGAAAATTCTATAAGATTTACTTGATTGAGAATATCCTAGGAATATTGCCTCATCAGATTTTGCATCAAACTTTCCTAGATTATCCTTTCCATTGTTGAGCACAAAACATTTACATCCAAAAATATGAAAGTATGCAATGTTAGGTTTTCTACCCTTGTAAAGCTCATAGGGGGTTTTCTTTAAAATAGGCCTTATCAAACATCTATTCATAACATAACACGCGGTGTTTACCGCATCGGCCCAAAAATGTTTTGCAATATTATTTTCATTTAGCATGGTTCTAGCAAGCTCCACTAAAGATCTATTTTTCCTTTCAACTACTCCATTTTGTTGTGGAGTTCTAGGAGCTGAAAAGTTGTGATTAATACCATGTTTTTCGCAAAACTTTTCAAAAGATTGATTTTCAAATTCTCCCCCATGATCGGTTCTAATGGATGCAATTTTTGAGTTTTGCTCATTTTGGATAATCTTTGCAAGTTTCTTAAATGCATGATATGCTTCATTTTTATGAGCAAGAAACAATGTCCATGTATATCTTGAATAGTCATCTACTATAACTAGACCATAGTAATTACCTCCAAAGCTTTTGATTTTGGATGGTCCAAATAAGTCCATGTGCAAAAGTTGTAAAGGCCTTTGAGTAGAAACAATGTTTTTGGATTGAAAAGATGCCTTTACTTGTTTTCCCTTTTGACATGCATCACAAAATCTATTTTTAAATTTAAGCTTTGGTAGACCAATTACTAAATCTTTAGAAACAAGTTTGTTCAAGTGGTCTACATGTATATGAGCTATTCTTCTATGCCATAGCCATGTTTTATCCTCTTTTGAAATGAAGCATTGTTCATCATTTGTAGACAAACTATCCATATCAATCATGTAAATATTATCAATTCTTTGGCCTACAAACTTAATTTCCTTATTAGTCTTATGCTCAATTATGCAACAATTCGATTCAAATAGAACTCTATATCCTTTGTCACATAATTGACTTATGCTAAGTAGATTATGTTTGAGGCCTTCAACATACAATACGTCACTTATGGAGGTGGAAGAATTCTTACCAATATTTCCAATGCCTAGGATTCTTCCTTTAGTGTTGTCTCCGTAGGTGACACTTCCTTTCCTTTTGGGAGTGAATGATGTAAATTTGTTTATGTCTCCCGTCATATGCTTTGAACACCCACTATCCAAGTACCAATGGGTGTTGCTTGCCTTGAAGCATACCTACAAAACAAAATCAGTTTAGAGAACTAGGTACCCATTTTATGTTGGGTCCTTTAAGGTTAGTTTGTGGTAATGTCCCTTTGGGAACCCACACCTTTCTTAAGACCTTTGGTCCTAGTTTCCTAACACTACACTTATAAGCACTATGTCCTTTGGAACCACAATGATTGCATTTCATAAAAGGTGAGGAGGATTTGCTTGGTGGTGCAAAGAAGTTTTTATAGTGCTTCTCCATTTTATGATTACTATGTTCTTGGTCATATCCTAAACCGGTTTTACTAAACATGCATTTTTGTTGCCCAAGTAGGATATTCAAATTATCTCTTCCATTAGTGAACTTCTCTAGTGTCCTATTTAGGTCTTCAACCTTGGTTTCTAACACAATGCACTTCTTTACAAAATCACATGGTTTATCCTTAGAGTATGTTTGAACTTTCTCTAGTTCTTCTTTTAAGCTCTCATTTTCTTTACACACTTCCATGAGATGCATTTCAAGAGTATCACTAGTTTTCCTAGATGCTTTGAGTCTACTAGAGACTTTTGTAAATTTATCATATAATTCTTCAAATGCATCTAACAGCTCATTTTTATCTAAGTCAAGAAGATTTACCTCATTATCTTCTTCTTGATGATTTGCCATTAAGCAAAGATTGGCTTGCTCATTTTCCGAGTCGTCGGAGCTGCTCACATCGTTCTCATCCCAAGCAATATAGGCTCTTCTTCTTCTTTGTTTGTCCTTGCCCTTCTTTTTGAGGTTTGGACAATCGGCTTTGAAGTGCCCTTCCTTGCCACATTCGAAACAACTTGGTGAAGAAGAAGTTTCATTAGAGGTAGGTTTCTTACCTTGGGGCTTAAAGTTCTTTTGGAACTTTTTGTTCTTCATGAATCTTCCAAATCTTTTTATGAATAGCCCAAATTCTTCTTCTTCATCTAAGTCACTGCATGATTCTTCCTCATGCATGGAGGTGGCTTTGAGGGCTAATCCTTTCTTCTTGGTGGATTTCTCCTCTTCCTCGGCTAGCTTCAATGCTTTAAGTTCTTGCTCTTGTTCTTGCAATTGTCCAAAGAGTGTTGCAAGAGACATTTCATTGATGCTAGGGGATTGTTTTATTGCTGTGACAAGAGGTTGCCATTCCCTGCTAAGACTTTTCAAAATTTTGTGCACAAGCTCTTTGTTAGTATATACTTTGCCAAGAGTAATAAGATGGTTGATAATAAGTGTAAACCTTTTCTGCATATCTACAATAGATTCTCCTGAATTTATCCTAAAGCTTTCATATTGGCTAGTCAAGGTACTAATTTTGGAGTCCTTTACATCATTAGTACCTTCATGGGTTACTTGAAGAGTATCCCACATTTCTTTAGCAGTTTGGCATGTCATTATTCTGAAAAATTCATCTTGTCCTAAAGACATAGTAATGAGATTTTTGGCCTTGTAGCCATATTGGACTTTCTTTTCTTCCTCGCTTGTCCATTCATCTATAGGTTTTTCAACATTCTTGCTATCTATAGTATGCATCGGTATATAAGGACCATTTTCAATGGAATTCCATATTCTCAAATCAATTGATTGAATGAAGATTTTCATTCTTTCTTTCCAAAATGCATACCCTTCCCCATTGAAAGCGGGAGGTCTATTTATCGCACCACCCTCGGGAAAAACATTTTGAGAACTTGAGGCCATTTAATCTCTTGAAGCTGTTAAGCTTGATCTACCAAGAGTCAAGCTCTAATACCACTTGTTGTTCAAGTGGCCTCAATACTCAAGAGGGGGGGTGAATTGAGTAATAAAACTTTTGCTTGGAATACCTTTGAAATTGATTTCTATAACCAAGTTTATGAGATTATGCAAGTGAAAGCAAGTAAGAATGATATGCAATGCACTACAAGAGGTAAGTATTGCTGAGGCAATTTAGCAAACACTTGGTGTGCAATATCTAAGATATAACAAATTAAGCAAGTTCAAGTATGCTCTTCTCAACCAAACAATACCAATCAACAAATATGCAGTATATGAAAGTAAAAGAGTAAGGAAGAGAAGCTTGCAAACCGATGTAACGAGTTCCACCCAATCCGGTGTACGTCTCGCCTCTAAGCAACCCACTTAGAGGATTTTCCACTATTGTAGACTAGAGATACAACTTTGAGCAATTGCGGCTTCCTAGTGTCCCACACTCAAGAACCCAATCCTCACAAGTACAAGGGCAACCCACCCAATCTCTCAATCTCACAATATCCCAAAGATTGAATCCTCAACCTTTGTAACCACTCAACCTAGAGTGAACAACCACTCAACCTAGAGTGAATAACTTGTGTTTGGTGTTTGTTTACAATCAATACACTCTCTCAATAGAGCAGATATACAAATGAAAGCTCTCACAAATTCTAACTCTCAAGATGAGAGGATATACAAGTGAAGTATAAGATACAAGAAATAGGCTTACAAAGCACAAAATAGAGCTAAGGATTTGTTGCTTCTTGGTTCTTGTTGGTTGCATCTTGTGCTTGTGTTCTTCTTCCATTTATAGAGCCATGATAGCAGTTGAGGTGTGCCCTAGTTCATCATAGCCGTTGCACTTAGTGGAAATTTGAAGAATAATGGAGACATGAGCTGGTTTCCCACTTAAATCTGTTTTTCCACTAGCGTAATCGATTACACCCTCGCGTTGTAATCGATTAGCTTCAAGTCAGAGACTCCCTAATCGATTATTTCACTTCCTCTAATCGATTAGCATCTGTACCTGATGCATTTAATTTGATTTCGCATCTGCCTAATCGATTAGAATGTCTTGCAATCGATTACCTTAAATCCAGTGACTTCCTAATCGATTATATGTCTTCATTAATCGATTAGATTTCATATCTGATGCCTTTTGTCCCATTTCTGATTGTTGCAATCGATTAGCTTCAAGTGTATAATCGATTACCTTACCAGTGAGTGCCTAATCGATTGTTTAGCTTCCCTAATCGATTAGCTTTTATCCTGATGCAATTTCTTTCAAAACAGAAAGCTCCTAATCGATTAGCTTAGGTGACCTAATCGATTAGCTTCGCTGTTACTTAGTTCCTGTTTCCATATCTTTGTTTTTGCATAGGTTTCTTCAAGAGTGCTTGTCATTATCAAAATCTTTGCACATCCTTGGACCTGTTTACATATTCAAAATTTTTGCATAGCTACATTATGCTCATCCAGAATGACAGTATTCAAATACATATGAGATATATTAATCAAGAATATCTATAGACAGAGACATAACTCAAAGACAAGAAAATAACAGTAGACCAAATTCACCCACTGTCATAATTACAAATTGATTTACAAATTAAGAATATATAAAAAAATAAAAGACGGGGCAATATCCATCCAAATTTACAGTACGTTGATAGCCTTCATGTCAGAAAAACTCCTTTTTTCTTCCTACAACCGACAATAATGATCCACAAACCATAAACATGCATCAATACCTCTGCCAGTCGATGCTACACGTCATGCAACTGGACAAAATTTGCTTTGTAGCCCCATCCCCCAACTCACACCTCACATGTTCTTCATCAATTATAAGCGTTTGATGATTCCCCGATGAAAAAATTACCACCTTGCAACACATTCAACAATAAAAAGCCAATTCAGCTACCATAAATTGGGAGCACAAACCTCAGGTGCACAACATAAACATGTGTAGAAAATACATAAGACCTAAAACATTAAATTTAAAACTTACAAAAATTTCTGCTTCCATTGCCACAGTCAACATTCAAAGAATTTTCACCACGTGAACAACTTCCACAAACATCATTCAACGAATTTCCAATATAAGAATCACTTCCAGAATCAATATTGGAGCTGTCTGCATTAATTTGGCATTGTAAATCATCTTCATCTCCAAAATACTCACCATCTGCCAATCACTCCATCCTTTTCAACGTTTTAAACATTTTGCAAGATTTTTGATTGTGTCCCGCCTCTTTACATAAGCCACACCGACTTGCCCATTTCTACGTACTCTTTCTTGCTCTTAATTCAGAACCGTAACCTTTCAACCTCACCTGAACAGGATCCCCAATGTTCTGTTGTACATCAACATTACCCACCTCAACCTCCCCTGAGCCCTCTATATGTTTACCATGTACATGCCTAAACTCTTATATGAATTTATCAAGATATTCATTAAAGTCCTCTTTAATTTTATAAGCTAAATTACAAACTTGTCTCGACCAATATACAAGGGTTGCATTTCTGCTAATTGTTTATGACTCGGGGAACATTGGGGTGGCTTGATTCTTTCCAACCATTGTTTCCTTCATGGACTTCCTCCATCTCAACAATATGAGATTGTCCAAGAACTCTTCAATATCAAGGAACACCATCACAGCAACGATATGACCACTGCAAACCTTTTCTCATACAACTCGTTCACCCATTCATCACCTTCTAGTCCAAATTCTGCAACCATCTCCTTCCACATGCTATCAAAATTTGAAAGTCGTAAATCCCAAAACATAAACGTCTTTAACCTCTTAGTGAACAAGTTAAGAAGAGAAGTAGTTAAGAGTTAGTTAGTAGTTAGAGTTTGTTGTAACCAAATATGGTTAGTTATTTACTCAATCATTTCTGACCATATTGCTATATAATCATGTATATGTAGTCTTCTAAACAGAATGGAAATTCTTCCCTTCATACTGTTACTCCCTCTCTCTCAATCCATAGCTTTTTCTCTGTCTAAACAAACTTGAGATACCTTTATGGTATCAGTGTAACACCCTCTGTTACACCTTAATAAATTATAGAAAAATTCATAATTTTTTTTAAAGATATGATTGTTAAAAAGAAACTATCGGAATAAATTACATACATTATTTCTGAAATACATCATAAATATTATTAAAACTTTACATTCATCCAAAGAAAATAAACATTATAAGAAAGAGAGGAAACTCCATGGCCCAGAAGCAGTTACTTAACAACATTATTTATTCATTGGACCACGGTATTCATACCGAGCTCCCTTTCTAGAACGTGCTATATTTATTGCTGAGATTCTTCGATCCTTCCCTCTGAACCATCAATTTAAAACATGTGAAACAAAAATACGGAGAAGGAGTGAGAAACAGAATATAATATTCTCGCATAAGACATAAGCAACAAAGGGTTTTCACAAACCAATACATAATAATATCAATCACAATCACATACATAATCAATTATGAATGCATGAATATTATGCAATATCTTCATCATAACTTACCTATATATCTGGGCCCTTAAATTTTAATTTGCACTGGACCAACCAGGAGTTTACACTGTTCCATAAGTCCGGATAATAATAATATGAACAGCTCAACTGGCATGGAAACACTTAGAGACTAGTCAGATTGAGAAAGTTTTTATTGTGAAAGTACCCGACACTAGGGAGCTACCCCAGGTCCCCTGAAGCACCCTTTCACACCCTCTCATCCCAAGGCTCGTAATTAAGCCTCCTCTAATGTATCCTCGGTTTCTATAATCCGTCCCCAGACAATATCATTTTATTTCACTTTAATGATTCATGATGCATGAACTACTCGCGTATTTAGTTGGTTAAGGCTTTTAGAAACTCAATTATTAAATCCCTTAAAGGTTTACAATATCATTTCAATAAACTATACATTTTCTCAATTCTCTGAACTTCTGTCCCACAGAAATAAATTTGGTACAGTTTTCGAATCTCACTGAAATTGAGTTTCTAAGCCTTAAATATCTAAAAACTTACTCATATAAAATTTTACATAATTCTTTCTCAAATTGAATCTTAACAAGATCAAATTTAGAAATCTCAATTATTTCCAAATATCTTTAGTTATTAAGTAAAAATAAAATAAAATAATTTTCTTTTGAAAATTTTAATTAAAAGCGAATAATCTTTAAATCATTAACCAAAATTTTAAATTTTTTTCTTTAATTCAAGATTTAATTATCTCAACTTGTTATAAATTAATTTTCATAAAATGTCTACTTTCTAAAATAAATACTAATTTTTTTATTCTAAATATAAAAATAATTTCTAAGAAGAAATAAAAGATTTTAAAATATTAAAAATTTAAAGAGTAAGGTAAGAAATTCTTACTGAGTTTTAGCTTTCCGTCATGCTCGCTATATGCTCAAACTCCACATTATAATATCATCAATCAAATATTATCAATCACGGTTAAACATCATCAATCACAAATTAACCATAATCAAATCAATTAAATATCATTAATACATATCATAATACAAAATTTATTGATTATTAATATAGTTGATTTTTAAGTTCTTTTTGTCCATTCCTCGCATAAGTTTATGTAAGTCCATATAATCCAGTCATTGCATAGGTATAGTTCAGTCCATATGGGTCATAGTGGTCCAAGTCCTTGCATAGGTATAGTCCAGTTCATATAGGTTATAAAAGAACAGGTCATTGCATAGGTATGTTAGAGTTAGTTACATCAGATATTTAATTTAAAATTTATTAAAAATTTTAAGTTAAAGAGTTAATATTTTAAAATAATAATATTATTAAATTTAAAAGGAGTAGGGGACTCCTCTTATTATTCTTATGTCTTTTCATATCATATCCTTATCTTACTCCCCCTTACCTCTTGTATCCTGATTTGTTATTGAAGATCCGTACGCGTCTCGTCTCCGAGTTTTAAAACATACCAATTTCATTTTAATATAGTTACAAGATGAAAATTAAGATTACTACTTAAAACAGAAATGGTAAATTTTGAATAGTGAATAGTAAATCATGAATAGTAACGGTAAATAGTAAAACGTGAATAGTAACGGTAAATAGTAAAACGTGAATAGTAACGATAAATAGTAAATCGTGAATAGTAACGATAAATAGTAAAACGTGAATAGTAACAGTAAATAGTAAAACATGAATAGTAACGGTAAATAATAACAGTAAATAGTAATTTACTATTTAAATATTAATTTACTATTGAAATAGTATTTTACTATGCAGAATAGTAACTTAAAATAATATTATTTCCAGCATAATAATAGATTTCTAAAAACGATACGAAAATAACCTTAAAAAATATAAAGAAGAGATATTCGTACCTTAGGATTTTAGCAGAACCTTCTTCCAAAATAAATTATTTCTCTCTTACTTCCACCACTATCTCACTAGCACTACTATATTAAGAAAACTTAATCTGAAATTGTGAATTCTAAAGAAGAAATCCTTTGGTATTTATAGGAAAAAAATTACTATGCATTCTATTATTTTAATATAAAAGTACTGTGCATTTTTTGAATTTTTATTCCTGGTTACTGTGCATCTTTTGAAAATTTCGTACATACACAGTATTTTGCATAGTAACTGTCGGCAAAATTATTAAGCCAAATAGTAACCTTTCACTCGGTATATTTTAAATATTCAAACTCAATCCTTTTTGAAATTTAGCGATATTATATCAGTCCTCACTAATTTTATAATAACTAATATAAAGTTTAAATTTTAAAAATCTAAAAGTTTCTGTTAATAAAAATTTATTGATACGTTTCCAATTTTTTAACGATTGGAAAAAATCAAGATTTTTCTCAAACTGATAATTTTTAGATAAGTCTAGTTGAAATAGATTTTAGAAAATTTTCTTATAATTTAACTTCACTTTCTTATAAAATTTTTTTAATTTTAAGTCACTTATATGAATTTAAAATTATTTAAAATATATTTTATTAAAAAATTCAAAAATTTTGAAAAAATTCTAAAAAATCATAAATAATACGTAGATTAAAAAGTTCTAAAGAGTCATAATCTAATTCCTTCAAAATTTTAATATAAAAATAAAAATAGGGGTGTTACAACTCTACTCCCCTTAGAAAATTTCGTCCTCGAAATTTACATTATTCAGTGAAACAAATGAGGATGAAACTCTTTCATCTCAGTTTCTAGTTCCCATGTAGCATCTTCTCCTCTCGTTTCACTCCAAGCGGAATTGTCTTGTCTCTTAACTTTTTTATTCTTCTATCACCTATTCTGATAGGTGGTGCATCATATGTAAGATTATCTTTAACTTGTATGACATCAGGTTCAATAACATATGTAGGATCAGATATATACTTTCGTAAGTTTGACACATGAAAAACGTTATGGATATTAGAAAGAAAAGGTGGTAATGCTATTTGGTAAGCAAGAGGACTAACTTTATGAATTATTTGATATGGACCAATAAATCTAGGAGTTAGTTTTCGAGATTTCATTGCCCGACCGACCCCAGTCGTAGGTGTGACTTTCAAGAATACATGATCGCCTTCTTGAAATTCGAGCGGCTTTCTTCTTTTGTCATAGTAACTTTTCTGCCTGCTCTGTGTTGCCTTCATCTTTTCCTGAACTATTTTGATTTTATCCGTGGTTTATTGTACCAACTCTGGTCCTAGCATTAAGTTTTCACCAGTCTCAAACCAACATAGCAGGGTCCTACATTTTCTTCCATATAATGCTTCAAAAGGTGCCATGGCAATGCTAGCATGGGAACTGTTGTTGTAGGTAAACTCCACATATGGTAAGAATTGATTCCAACTTCCTTTATGCTCCAACACACAAGCTCGTAACAAGTCCTCTAGAGATTGGATTGTTCTTTCTAATTGTCCATCCGTCTGAGGATGATATGCTGAACTTAAACGCAGTCTTGTTCCCAAAGCCTTATGCAAGCTCTTCCAGAATTATGATGTAAAATGAGGGTCCCGATCAGAAATGATACTTGAAGGAATTCCATGTAATCTCACAATCTCCTCGATGTATAATTTTGCCAGCTTCTCCATAGAGTAATGAATATTGATGGGAATAAAGTGGCCAGATTTGATTAATCTATCAACTATTACCCATATTGAATCATGTCCTAATGGAGTTTTAGGTAGAGAAGTCACAAAATCCATGGTAATGCTATCCCATTTCCATTCCGGTATTTCCATTGATTATAGCATTCCAGGGGGTTTTTGGTGTTCTACTTTAACCTTTTGGCAAATTAGACATGCAACCACGTACTCTGCCACCGCTTTCTTCAATCCAGGCCACCAAAATAACTTCTTTAAATCTTGATACATTTTAGTAGCTCCGGGATGAATGCTCATATAACTTTTATGGCCTTCTTCCAGAATTGCTTTCCTCAACTCCTCTTGATCAGGGATACACACTCGATCCTTATACCTCAGTAATTGGTCATTTCTTATATTGAACTCGACTTCTTTTCCTTGTTTCAAGAGTTCTTTCTTTTCTTGCAGGAATTCATCATCTCTTTGAGCCTCTAAAACTTGCCTCAGAAATTCATTTGTCACTTGCAACGCTCCTAATCTGTAGCTGTTAGCATTAACCTTTACTGCTAGGTTAAGATCTCTGAAGTTCTCTATCAATTCCAGCTCTTTAATCATCATTGTGGACGCATGTAGAGACTTTCGACTCAAAGCATCAGCTACTATATTCGCTTTTCCAGGATGGTATTGCAACTCAAAGTCGTAGTCCTTTAAGAACTTCATCCATCTCCGTTGCCTCATGTTTAACTCCTTTTGGTCGAATAAATACTTGAGACTCTTGATCACTAAACACATCGAATGTTGCACCGTATAGATAATGCCTCCAAATCTTAAGGCAAAAACTACAGCGGCTAACTCTAAGTCATGGGTAGGATAGTTAATCTCATGTTGCCTTAATTGGCGCAACGCATAGGCTACAACCTTCTTGTCTTGCATGAGTACACTTCCTAGTCCTTGTTTAGACGCATCACAGTAAACTTCAAAACTTCGATGTGGATCGGGGAGTACTAACACCGACGCAGAAGTAAGTCGATCTTTTAACTCTTGGAAACTATTCTCGCATTGTGTCGTCCACACAAAAGGTTGTCCTTTCCGTGTCAACTTGGTCAGTGGGTATCCTAGCTTTGAAAATCCTTCAATAAATCTCCTATAGTATCCAGCCAAGCCCAAGAAACTTCTAATCTCAGTGATCGTGGTTGGTCTCTCCCATTTTAAAACTGCCTCCCCCTTGGAAGGGTCTACAGCTATTCCTCCTTGACTAATTACATGTCCTAAAAAGTTCACTTCTTCCAACCAGAATTCACACTTTGACAGCTTTGCATACAATTGTTTCTTTTTCAAGATTTCCAACACAATCTTCAAGTGTTCAACATGTTCTTCTCTACTTTTAGAGTACACAAATATATCATCAATGAACACCACTACAAATTTATCTAGATATGGATGAAAAATCCTATTCATGTAATCCATGAATACGGCTGGTGCATTAGTTACACCAAAAGGCATTACTAGATATTCGTAATGGCCATAGCGTGTTCTAAAAGCAGTTTTTTATACATCTTCTTTCTTCACCCTTATCTGATGGTATCCAGACCTCAAATCAATTTTGGAGAACATCATGGCACCACGCAGCTGATCCATCAAGTCGTCAATCCTTGGCAGAGGATATCTGTTCTTGATCGTCACCTTGTTCAGTTGCCGATAATCTACACACAATCTCATGCTACCATCCTTTTTCTTAACCAACAACACTGGTGCACCCTAGGGGGATACACTGGGTCGTATAAACTGCTTCTCTATCATCTCTTCAAGTTGTTTCTTCAACTCTGCTAATTCTAGAGGTGACATTCGGTATGGTGCAATTGAAATGGGTCCAACTCCAGGTACTAGATCAATGGCAAATTTTACATCTCTTTCTGGGGGTAAACTAGGGATATCTTCAGGAAAAACATCAGGAAATTCACACACAACCAGCAGATTTTTGATTTATGATTCTTGCTCTCCTTTCGTTGAAAGCAATAGCATGAATCCTTGAGCCCCTCTTTTTAAAGAGGAACTCACTTGGTTGGCGGTTAGAAATCTTGAATCCTCTGGATTCAAATTCACTAGTTCTTTAAACATTATGGTTTTATTATGACAATCTATTAGAACATGATTGTCAGACAACCAATCCAGCCCAATAATAACTTCTAAGCCAGAAAGGGGTAAACAAAAAAGATTAGCCTTAAAGTCCCTACCATTTATGACAATAGGGCATTTCCAACAGGCTTTAGAAGTGACAATGGGATTGTTTCCAGGAGTATGTACAGATAAGTCAAATGGCAATTCTATCACAGGTAATTTTAGTTTTTCTACACAGTCATTGGCAATAAAGGAATGTGATGCACCTGAGTCATACATAACAGTTAAAGGAATCTTATTAATGATACACTTACCTTCCACCATGGAATCAGAATGAGATCCTTCTTCTCAAGTGATTGCAAAAACCTTTCCTTTTGCCTTCGGCCTTCCGACTGCACTGTGCATGCCTCCTTGAGTATTTATGTTTGTACTTGCACCTTCAGGGTTTTCCCTCTTCATCTCAGGGCAATCCTTGATGTGATGACCTGGTTTGTTACACTTAAAACAAACATAAGTGTTTTTAGGACAATCCCTTTTCAAATGGGGTCCTCCACAGATAAAACATTTAAAATTTGGTGCAGATGTCGGGTAATAGCTTCCAGTTGAAGCTTGGGGTCTGTTAAGAACAGATGCTGCTCCAAACCGGCGAAATGGCGCTTGGTAAGGCTTATTTCTCCTGAAGTCTCTTCTTTGGTGATGGTGAGGTCCTCCACTTCTTATTTCTCCCACCTTATGAATGGGCTCATGACTTTTGGTCATTCTATCCTTATGATCCTCTTCAAAGATTCTGCAGTGATTTACCAATACAGAAAATTCACAGATTTCCTGCATTCGTATAGCTTCCTTAATTTCTGGCCGTAATCCATTTACAAACTTTGCACAGCAATCACCTTCGTTAGTAGCATCATTATAATGAGAATGAAAACGAGATAGCTCTTCAAACCTGGATACGTACTCTCCAACGGTCATATTTCCTTGGGTCAGTGACAGGAATTCGAATTGTCTTTTCTCTTTAACATCAGCTGGAAAGTATTTCTCCAGAAACATATCCTTGAAATGATCCCAAGTGATCTCCATGTCGTTGACTTTGAATTGTCTAAGCATGCTATCCCACCAATGTTCGGCATCCTCAGATAAGGCATAAGTAGCAAAGACTACCTTATCAGCTTCATTACATTGCAATGCTCGAAAGATCTTCTCTATCTCTCGAATCCATGTTTGTGCTCCATCAGGGTTATATCCTCCCTTGAAACGAGGTGGATTGCGCTTTTCGAATAGATCCAGCCTTCTCAAGGCATCGTTACCTTGACCTTCACGTGCTCCCATTGCATTGATTAAGCGTTCTACAACTCCAGCAAGATCGTTTCCAGCCATTAGTTTCCTGTTTCACAGTAACTGAGATTTGTCACATCAATCACAGTTACTACCAAGTCAGATATTCTATTCTCTATCACCTATACAGAGTTTACAGACAAAGCAAGATAGACCTTTTCCCCAGGCCTATTGGATTAACTACTCTGATACCACTTTGTAACACCCTCTGTTACACCTTAATAAATTATAGAAAAATTCATAATTTTTTTTAAAGATATGATTGTTAAAAAGAAACTATCGGAATAAATTACATACATTATTTCTGAAATACATCATAAATATTATTAAAACTTTACATTCATCCAAAGAAAATAAACATTATAAGAAAGAGAGGAAACTCCATGGCCCAGAAGCAGTTACTTAACAACATTATTTATTCATTGGACCACGGTATTCATACCGAGCTCCCTTTCTAGAACGTGCTATATTTATTGCTGAGATTCTTCGATCCTTCCCTCTGAACCATCAATTTAAAACATGTGAAACAAAAATACGGAGAAGGAGTGAGAAACAGAATATAATATTCTCGCATAAGACATAAGCAACAAAGGGTTTTCACAAACCAATACATAATAATATCAATCACAATCACATACATAATCAATTATGAATGCATGAATATTATGCAATATCTTCATCATAACTTACCTATATATCTGGGCCCTTAAATTTTAATTTGCACTGGACCAACCAGGAGTTTACACTGTTCCATAAGTCCGGATAATAATAATATGAACAGCTCAACTGGCATGGAAACACTTAGAGACTAGTCAGATTGAGAAAGTTTTTATTGTGAAAGTACCCGACACTAGGGAGCTACCCCAGGTCCCCTGAAGCACCCTTTCACACCCTCTCATCCCAAGGCTCGTAATTAAGCCTCCTCTAATGTATCCTCGGTTTCTATAATCCGTCCCCAGACAATATCATTTTATTTCACTTTAATGATTCATGATGCATGAACTACTCGCGTATTTAGTTGGTTAAGGCTTTTAGAAACTCAATTATTAAATCCCTTAAAGGTTTACAATATCATTTCAATAAACTATACATTTTCTCAATTCTCTGAACTTCTGTCCCACAGAAATAAATTTGGTACAGTTTTCGAATCTCACTGAAATTGAGTTTCTAAGCCTTAAATATCTAAAAACTTACTCATATAAAATTTTACATAATTCTTTCTCAAATTGAATCTTAACAAGATCAAATTTAGAAATCTCAATTATTTCCAAATATCTTTAGTTATTAAGTAAAAATAAAATAAAATAATTTTCTTTTGAAAATTTTAATTAAAAGCGAATAATCTTTAAATCATTAACCAAAATTTTAAATTTTTTTCTTTAATTCAAGATTTAATTATCTCAACTTGTTATAAATTAATTTTCATAAAATGTCTACTTTCTAAAATAAATACTAATTTTTTTATTCTAAATATAAAAATAATTTCTAAGAAGAAATAAAAGATTTTAAAATATTAAAAATTTAAAGAGTAAGGTAAGAAATTCTTACTGAGTTTTAGCTTTCCGTCATGCTCGCTATATGCTCAAACTCCACATTATAATATCATCAATCAAATATTATCAATCACGGTTAAACATCATCAATCACAAATTAACCATAATCAAATCAATTAAATATCATTAATACATATCATAATACAAAATTTATTGATTATTAATATAGTTGATTTTTAAGTTCTTTTTGTCCATTCCTCGCATAAGTTTATGTAAGTCCATATAATCCAGTCATTGCATAGGTATAGTTCAGTCCATATGGGTCATAGTGGTCCAAGTCCTTGCATAGGTATAG
This sequence comes from Clitoria ternatea, assembly GCA_037962975.1. NCBI lineage: Eukaryota > Viridiplantae > Streptophyta > Magnoliopsida > Fabales > Fabaceae > Clitoria > Clitoria ternatea. The sequence continues at coordinate 37,700,222 of CM075672.1, read as the reverse complement.
TCCAGTTCATATAGGTTATAAAAGAACAGGTCATTGCATAGGTATGTTAGAGTTAGTTACATCAGATATTTAATTTAAAATTTATTAAAAATTTTAAGTTAAAGAGTTAATATTTTAAAATAATAATATTATTAAATTTAAAAGGAGTAGGGGACTCCTCTTATTATTCTTATGTCTTTTCATATCATATCCTTATCTTACTCCCCCTTACCTCTTGTATCCTGATTTGTTATTGAAGATCCGTACGCGTCTCGTCTCCGAGTTTTAAAACATACCAATTTCATTTTAATATAGTTACAAGATGAAAATTAAGATTACTACTTAAAACAGAAATGGTAAATTTTGAATAGTGAATAGTAAATCATGAATAGTAACGGTAAATAGTAAAACGTGAATAGTAACGGTAAATAGTAAAACGTGAATAGTAACGATAAATAGTAAATCGTGAATAGTAACGATAAATAGTAAAACGTGAATAGTAACAGTAAATAGTAAAACATGAATAGTAACGGTAAATAATAACAGTAAATAGTAATTTACTATTTAAATATTAATTTACTATTGAAATAGTATTTTACTATGCAGAATAGTAACTTAAAATAATATTATTTCCAGCATAATAATAGATTTCTAAAAACGATACGAAAATAACCTTAAAAAATATAAAGAAGAGATATTCGTACCTTAGGATTTTAGCAGAACCTTCTTCCAAAATAAATTATTTCTCTCTTACTTCCACCACTATCTCACTAGCACTACTATATTAAGAAAACTTAATCTGAAATTGTGAATTCTAAAGAAGAAATCCTTTGGTATTTATAGGAAAAAAATTACTATGCATTCTATTATTTTAATATAAAAGTACTGTGCATTTTTTGAATTTTTATTCCTGGTTACTGTGCATCTTTTGAAAATTTCGTACATACACAGTATTTTGCATAGTAACTGTCGGCAAAATTATTAAGCCAAATAGTAACCTTTCACTCGGTATATTTTAAATATTCAAACTCAATCCTTTTTGAAATTTAGCGATATTATATCAGTCCTCACTAATTTTATAATAACTAATATAAAGTTTAAATTTTAAAAATCTAAAAGTTTCTGTTAATAAAAATTTATTGATACGTTTCCAATTTTTTAACGATTGGAAAAAATCAAGATTTTTCTCAAACTGATAATTTTTAGATAAGTCTAGTTGAAATAGATTTTAGAAAATTTTCTTATAATTTAACTTCACTTTCTTATAAAATTTTTTTAATTTTAAGTCACTTATATGAATTTAAAATTATTTAAAATATATTTTATTAAAAAATTCAAAAATTTTGAAAAAATTCTAAAAAATCATAAATAATACGTAGATTAAAAAGTTCTAAAGAGTCATAATCTAATTCCTTCAAAATTTTAATATAAAAATAAAAATAGGGGTGTTACAACTCTACTCCCCTTAGAAAATTTCGTCCTCGAAATTTACATTATTCAGTGAAACAAATGAGGATGAAACTCTTTCATCTCAGTTTCTAGTTCCCATGTAGCATCTTCTCCTCTCGTTTCACTCCAAGCGGAATTGTCTTGTCTCTTAACTTTTTTATTCTTCTATCACCTATTCTGATAGGTGGTGCATCATATGTAAGATTATCTTTAACTTGTATGACATCAGGTTCAATAACATATGTAGGATCAGATATATACTTTCGTAAGTTTGACACATGAAAAACGTTATGGATATTAGAAAGAAAAGGTGGTAATGCTATTTGGTAAGCAAGAGGACTAACTTTATGAATTATTTGATATGGACCAATAAATCTAGGAGTTAGTTTTCGAGATTTCATTGCCCGACCGACCCCAGTCGTAGGTGTGACTTTCAAGAATACATGATCGCCTTCTTGAAATTCGAGCGGCTTTCTTCTTTTGTCATAGTAACTTTTCTGCCTGCTCTGTGTTGCCTTCATCTTTTCCTGAACTATTTTGATTTTATCCGTGGTTTATTGTACCAACTCTGGTCCTAGCATTAAGTTTTCACCAGTCTCAAACCAACATAGCAGGGTCCTACATTTTCTTCCATATAATGCTTCAAAAGGTGCCATGGCAATGCTAGCATGGGAACTGTTGTTGTAGGTAAACTCCACATATGGTAAGAATTGATTCCAACTTCCTTTATGCTCCAACACACAAGCTCGTAACAAGTCCTCTAGAGATTGGATTGTTCTTTCTAATTGTCCATCCGTCTGAGGATGATATGCTGAACTTAAACGCAGTCTTGTTCCCAAAGCCTTATGCAAGCTCTTCCAGAATTATGATGTAAAATGAGGGTCCCGATCAGAAATGATACTTGAAGGAATTCCATGTAATCTCACAATCTCCTCGATGTATAATTTTGCCAGCTTCTCCATAGAGTAATGAATATTGATGGGAATAAAGTGGCCAGATTTGATTAATCTATCAACTATTACCCATATTGAATCATGTCCTAATGGAGTTTTAGGTAGAGAAGTCACAAAATCCATGGTAATGCTATCCCATTTCCATTCCGGTATTTCCATTGATTATAGCATTCCAGGGGGTTTTTGGTGTTCTACTTTAACCTTTTGGCAAATTAGACATGCAACCACGTACTCTGCCACCGCTTTCTTCAATCCAGGCCACCAAAATAACTTCTTTAAATCTTGATACATTTTAGTAGCTCCGGGATGAATGCTCATATAACTTTTATGGCCTTCTTCCAGAATTGCTTTCCTCAACTCCTCTTGATCAGGGATACACACTCGATCCTTATACCTCAGTAATTGGTCATTTCTTATATTGAACTCGACTTCTTTTCCTTGTTTCAAGAGTTCTTTCTTTTCTTGCAGGAATTCATCATCTCTTTGAGCCTCTAAAACTTGCCTCAGAAATTCATTTGTCACTTGCAACGCTCCTAATCTGTAGCTGTTAGCATTAACCTTTACTGCTAGGTTAAGATCTCTGAAGTTCTCTATCAATTCCAGCTCTTTAATCATCATTGTGGACGCATGTAGAGACTTTCGACTCAAAGCATCAGCTACTATATTCGCTTTTCCAGGATGGTATTGCAACTCAAAGTCGTAGTCCTTTAAGAACTTCATCCATCTCCGTTGCCTCATGTTTAACTCCTTTTGGTCGAATAAATACTTGAGACTCTTGATCACTAAACACATCGAATGTTGCACCGTATAGATAATGCCTCCAAATCTTAAGGCAAAAACTACAGCGGCTAACTCTAAGTCATGGGTAGGATAGTTAATCTCATGTTGCCTTAATTGGCGCAACGCATAGGCTACAACCTTCTTGTCTTGCATGAGTACACTTCCTAGTCCTTGTTTAGACGCATCACAGTAAACTTCAAAACTTCGATGTGGATCGGGGAGTACTAACACCGACGCAGAAGTAAGTCGATCTTTTAACTCTTGGAAACTATTCTCGCATTGTGTCGTCCACACAAAAGGTTGTCCTTTCCGTGTCAACTTGGTCAGTGGGTATCCTAGCTTTGAAAATCCTTCAATAAATCTCCTATAGTATCCAGCCAAGCCCAAGAAACTTCTAATCTCAGTGATCGTGGTTGGTCTCTCCCATTTTAAAACTGCCTCCCCCTTGGAAGGGTCTACAGCTATTCCTCCTTGACTAATTACATGTCCTAAAAAGTTCACTTCTTCCAACCAGAATTCACACTTTGACAGCTTTGCATACAATTGTTTCTTTTTCAAGATTTCCAACACAATCTTCAAGTGTTCAACATGTTCTTCTCTACTTTTAGAGTACACAAATATATCATCAATGAACACCACTACAAATTTATCTAGATATGGATGAAAAATCCTATTCATGTAATCCATGAATACGGCTGGTGCATTAGTTACACCAAAAGGCATTACTAGATATTCGTAATGGCCATAGCGTGTTCTAAAAGCAGTTTTTTATACATCTTCTTTCTTCACCCTTATCTGATGGTATCCAGACCTCAAATCAATTTTGGAGAACATCATGGCACCACGCAGCTGATCCATCAAGTCGTCAATCCTTGGCAGAGGATATCTGTTCTTGATCGTCACCTTGTTCAGTTGCCGATAATCTACACACAATCTCATGCTACCATCCTTTTTCTTAACCAACAACACTGGTGCACCCTAGGGGGATACACTGGGTCGTATAAACTGCTTCTCTATCATCTCTTCAAGTTGTTTCTTCAACTCTGCTAATTCTAGAGGTGACATTCGGTATGGTGCAATTGAAATGGGTCCAACTCCAGGTACTAGATCAATGGCAAATTTTACATCTCTTTCTGGGGGTAAACTAGGGATATCTTCAGGAAAAACATCAGGAAATTCACACACAACCAGCAGATTTTTGATTTATGATTCTTGCTCTCCTTTCGTTGAAAGCAATAGCATGAATCCTTGAGCCCCTCTTTTTAAAGAGGAACTCACTTGGTTGGCGGTTAGAAATCTTGAATCCTCTGGATTCAAATTCACTAGTTCTTTAAACATTATGGTTTTATTATGACAATCTATTAGAACATGATTGTCAGACAACCAATCCAGCCCAATAATAACTTCTAAGCCAGAAAGGGGTAAACAAAAAAGATTAGCCTTAAAGTCCCTACCATTTATGACAATAGGGCATTTCCAACAGGCTTTAGAAGTGACAATGGGATTGTTTCCAGGAGTATGTACAGATAAGTCAAATGGCAATTCTATCACAGGTAATTTTAGTTTTTCTACACAGTCATTGGCAATAAAGGAATGTGATGCACCTGAGTCATACATAACAGTTAAAGGAATCTTATTAATGATACACTTACCTTCCACCATGGAATCAGAATGAGATCCTTCTTCTCAAGTGATTGCAAAAACCTTTCCTTTTGCCTTCGGCCTTCCGACTGCACTGTGCATGCCTCCTTGAGTATTTATGTTTGTACTTGCACCTTCAGGGTTTTCCCTCTTCATCTCAGGGCAATCCTTGATGTGATGACCTGGTTTGTTACACTTAAAACAAACATAAGTGTTTTTAGGACAATCCCTTTTCAAATGGGGTCCTCCACAGATAAAACATTTAAAATTTGGTGCAGATGTCGGGTAATAGCTTCCAGTTGAAGCTTGGGGTCTGTTAAGAACAGATGCTGCTCCAAACCGGCGAAATGGCGCTTGGTAAGGCTTATTTCTCCTGAAGTCTCTTCTTTGGTGATGGTGAGGTCCTCCACTTCTTATTTCTCCCACCTTATGAATGGGCTCATGACTTTTGGTCATTCTATCCTTATGATCCTCTTCAAAGATTCTGCAGTGATTTACCAATACAGAAAATTCACAGATTTCCTGCATTCGTATAGCTTCCTTAATTTCTGGCCGTAATCCATTTACAAACTTTGCACAGCAATCACCTTCGTTAGTAGCATCATTATAATGAGAATGAAAACGAGATAGCTCTTCAAACCTGGATACGTACTCTCCAACGGTCATATTTCCTTGGGTCAGTGACAGGAATTCGAATTGTCTTTTCTCTTTAACATCAGCTGGAAAGTATTTCTCCAGAAACATATCCTTGAAATGATCCCAAGTGATCTCCATGTCGTTGACTTTGAATTGTCTAAGCATGCTATCCCACCAATGTTCGGCATCCTCAGATAAGGCATAAGTAGCAAAGACTACCTTATCAGCTTCATTACATTGCAATGCTCGAAAGATCTTCTCTATCTCTCGAATCCATGTTTGTGCTCCATCAGGGTTATATCCTCCCTTGAAACGAGGTGGATTGCGCTTTTCGAATAGATCCAGCCTTCTCAAGGCATCGTTACCTTGACCTTCACGTGCTCCCATTGCATTGATTAAGCGTTCTACAACTCCAGCAAGATCGTTTCCAGCCATTAGTTTCCTGTTTCACAGTAACTGAGATTTGTCACATCAATCACAGTTACTACCAAGTCAGATATTCTATTCTCTATCACCTATACAGAGTTTACAGACAAAGCAAGATAGACCTTTTCCCCAGGCCTATTGGATTAACTACTCTGATACCACTTTGTAACACCCTCTGTTACACCTTAATAAATTATAGAAAAATTCATAATTTTTTTTAAAGATATGATTGTTAAAAAGAAACTATCGGAATAAATTACATACATTATTTCTGAAATACATCATAAATATTATTAAAACTTTACATTCATCCAAAGAAAATAAACATTATAAGAAAGAGAGGAAACTCCATGGCCCAGAAGCAGTTACTTAACAACATTATTTATTCATTGGACCACGGTATTCATACCGAGCTCCCTTTCTAGAACGTGCTATATTTATTGCTGAGATTCTTCGATCCTTCCCTCTGAACCATCAATTTAAAACATGTGAAACAAAAATACGGAGAAGGAGTGAGAAACAGAATATAATATTCTCGCATAAGACATAAGCAACAAAGGGTTTTCACAAACCAATACATAATAATATCAATCACAATCACATACATAATCAATTATGAATGCATGAATATTATGCAATATCTTCATCATAACTTACCTATATATCTGGGCCCTTAAATTTTAATTTGCACTGGACCAACCAGGAGTTTACACTGTTCTATAAGTCCGGATAATAATAATATGAACAGCTCAACTGGCATGGAAACACTTAGAGACTAGTCAGATTGAGAAAGTTTTTATTGTGAAAGTACCCGACACTAGGGAGCTACCCCAGGTCCCCTGAAGCACCCTTTCACACCCTCTCATCCCAAGGCTCGTAATTAAGCCTCCTCTAATGTATCCTCGGTTTCTATAATCCGTCCCCAGACAATATCATTTTATTTCACTTTAATGATTCATGATGCATGAACTACTCGCGTATTTAGTTGGTTAAGGCTTTTAGAAACTCAATTATTAAATCCCTTAAAGGTTTACAATATCATTTCAATAAACTATACATTTTCTCAATTCTCTGAACTTCTGTCCCACAGAAATAAATTTGGTACAGTTTTCGAATCTCACTGAAATTGAGTTTCTAAGCCTTAAATATCTAAAAACTTACTCATATAAAATTTTACATAATTCTTTCTCAAATTGAATCTTAACAAGATCAAATTTAGAAATCTCAATTATTTCCAAATATCTTTAGTTATTAAGTAAAAATAAAATAAAATAATTTTCTTTTGAAAATTTTAATTAAAAGCGAATAATCTTTAAATCATTAACCAAAATTTTAAATTTTTTTCTTTAATTCAAGATTTAATTATCTCAACTTGTTATAAATTAATTTTCATAAAATGTCTACTTTCTAAAATAAATACTAATTTTTTTATTCTAAATATAAAAATAATTTCTAAGAAGAAATAAAAGATTTTAAAATATTAAAAATTTAAAGAGTAAGGTAAGAAATTCTTACTGAGTTTTAGCTTTCCGTCATGCTCGCTATATGCTCAAACTCCACATTATAATATCATCAATCAAATATTATCAATCACGGTTAAACATCATCAATCACAAATTAACCATAATCAAATCAATTAAATATCATTAATACATATCATAATACAAAATTTATTGATTATTAATATAGTTGATTTTTAAGTTCTTTTTGTCCATTCCTCGCATAAGTTTATGTAAGTCCATATAATCCAGTCATTGCATAGGTATAGTTCAGTCCATATGGGTCATAGTGGTCCAAGTCCTTGCATAGGTATAGTCCAGTTCATATAGGTTATAAAAGAACAGGTCATTGCATAAGTATGTTAAAGTTAGTTACATCAGATATTTAATTTAAAATTTATTAAAAATTTTAAGTTAAAGAGTTAATATTTTAAAATAATAATATTATTAAATTTAAAAGGGGTAGGGGACTCCTCCTATTATTCTTATGTCTTTTCATATCATATCCTTATCTCACTTCCCCTTACCTCTTGTATCCTGATTCGTTATTGAAGATCCGTACGCGTCTCGTCTCCGAGTTCTAAAACATACCAATTTCGTTTTAATATAGTTACAAGATGAAAATTAAGATTACTACTTAAAACAGAAATGGTAAATTTTGAATAGTGAATAGTAAATCATGAATAGTAACGGTAAATAGTAAAATATGAATAGTAACGGTAAATAGTAAAACGTGAATAGTAACGATAAATAGTAAATCATGAATAGTAACGATAAATAGTAAAACGTGAATAGTAACAATAAATAGTAAAACATGAATAGTAACGGTAAATAGTAACAGTAAATAGTAATTTACTATTGAAATAGTATTTTACTATGCAGAATAATAACTTAAAATAATATTATTTCCAGTATAATAATAGATTTCTAAAAACGATACGAAAATAACCCTAAAAAATATAAAGGAGAGGTATTCGTACCTTAGGATTTTAGCAGAACCTTCTTCCAAAATAAATTATTTCTCTCTCTTACTTCCACCACTATCTCACCAGCACTACTATATTAAGAAAACTTAATCTGAAATTGTAAATTCTAAAGAAGAAATCCTTTGGTATTTATACGAAAAAAATTACTATGCATTCCATTATTTTAATATAAAAGTACTGTGCATTTTTTGAATTTTTATTCCTGGTTACTGTGCATCTTTTAAAAATTTCATACATGCACAGTATTTTGCATAGTAACTGTCGGCAAAATTATTAAGCCAAATAGTAACCTTTCACTCGGTATATTTTAAATATTCAAAATCAATCCTTTTTGAAATTTAGCAATATTATATCAGTCCTCACTAATTTTATAATAACTAATATAAAGTTTAAATTTTAAAAATCTAAAATTTTCTGTTAATAAAAATTTATTGATACGTTTCCAATTTTTTAACGATTGGAAAAAATTAAGATTTTTCTCAAACCGATAATTTTTAGATAAGTCTACTTGAAATAGATTTTAGAAAATTTTCTTATAATTTAACTTCACTTTCTTATAAATATTTATAATTTTAAGTCACTTATATGAATTTAAAATTATTTAAAATATATTATTTTATTAAAAAAATTCAAAAATTCTGAAAAAATTCCAAAAAAATCATAAATAATATGTAGATTAAAAAGTTCTAAAGAGGCATAATCTAATTCCTTCAAAATTTTAATATAAAAATAAAAATAGGGGTGTTACAATCAGAGCTCATCGGTTATGATGAGCTCTCAGACAGGGGTAACCCCAATTGTGATGCAGCCTTTAACAGTTCCAGTCTCAATCAAATTAGATGATGAAAATTTCCTCACCTGGAAGCAGCAAGCGTTAGGCACAATCAAGGGATACAAGCTTGCCAAGTATATTTCGAAGGACGAGTTAGGAGGAATGCCAAAGAAATATCTTAGAGAGGAAGATGAAGCCCAAAAGATAATAAACCCAGAATTCGTCAACTAGGAACAACAAGATCAACTTCTATTAACATTGTTACTGGCCTTAATGTCAACAAACCTGCACACTAGAATGGTGGGCTGTGAATTTTCATTTCAAATATGGAAGAATATTATGGCATATTTTGCAATGACCACAATTGCAAAGGTCAGTCAATTAAGGATACAGCTCAAGAACATCAAGAAAGCAGGGGACTTTATGAACAAGTATGTTCTTGCTATTAAAAAGATAGCTGATACACTTACAGCAATAGGATATCCCATAAACAGGTCAGCGCATATTCAAATTTTATTAGATGGTTTATCAGAAGAATACGACCCCATAGTCACGTCCATTATATCAAGAACTGATCCCTACACAATTGCTGAAATTGAGTCTCTGTTAATAACTATTGAAGAATGTCGCGATCGGGATCATGGCGGCGCGGCCGACCCTCGAAAACGATAAAACAGAACAGGGAGTCGCCACCAACATTTTTATCCATAGGAAAAACGTTGGAAAAAAACTTTATCAAAGCACTGGTAAAAAGTGAGATTCAAGTTCGGGAGTCAGTTATGAGTGGGGAAGGTATTAGCACCCCACATCGCCTTCCAAAGTTGAAAATACGCATCATGAATAGCCTTAAGATTACCTTTGTTTCTTCCTTTTTGAAAACGAGGGAGGCAAATGAAATAATTAAATAAAGAGTTTGGAAGAAAGTTAACAGGACGTCTCGTCCAAATTAACCATAGTTTTAGTGGGAAAACATAAGGGAAAGGGGAGAATACTAACAAGACGTCTCGTCTAAATTAGTCATTCTCGTCAAGAGGCAGACTTAGAAAAGAGAAAAGGTTAACATGACGTCTCGTCCTGTTAACCTCATTTTGAGGAAGATGATAATGGCTAGAACAAAATGGAGAAAATCAACAAGATGTCACGTCTAAATTGATTTTCATGAAAAATAGTAAGAAGAGCGAGAAACTAAGGGAAATGGGCCCGACAGGAATTAATTCCCGGTCCTACGTATTCTCGATCTTTCAAGAAATCAAGGTTACGTAGTTCTTAAAAGGGGTAATTGACGTGAATATTTTTGCAGTCGTGATTCCGTCAAATTAGTACATTAAAATTAATTAACGTAGTACTAGGGTGTCAACCTAGGTCGTTCTCTCAAGGATCAACACAAAAATTTAGGAAAAATCAAGTCTTAAACTAATTTTTAACAATTAAAAATAAAAACTTAACAACTTAAAATTTTTTACAAACATAAGTTCAACAAACATACAATTGGGGGGGTTTTGATTGATTTTTGTTGTCACAATTAAAATTAAAACAAAGTAAATAAAGGATTTAAAACAATAAATAACAAGCGATTGATTTTCTTGGAGTATTGTAAATAAATTTATCCTTGGTTCACTAAAGATAATTTGTATACTTATTAATGTTAATTTCTTAGCTCAATTTGAATTGATCAACTAAGCGTCTTTTTCAATTCACAATTCCTTTACTTTCATTTAAAAATGAATATTTTAATCAAGCATCCTAATTAAGCAAAAGGAGTCAAGATCTTAAAATCTAGGAATTATTGAGCATACATAAGAACATCGCCTATATACATAATCTATTCTCAAATTATGGAATTAAGCAAACCATAATTATTAAAAGTGATTATGAAAATATTCATTAAGCATGCATATTTCCTTAATCCATTCTAATTTGAAACCTTATTTTATTCCAATTGAATAATTAAACCGATTAAGCATACAAATTCAATTAAACAAAATGGAATTAAATAAGTAGAGAAAGATTATGAAGAAATAACAATAATAAAAGCATACTATATTAAAATTAATGACCTCAAAATTACATTACAACATTCTCCAAGAAAATCAATCTAGGGGTTTTATCCCTCCATAATTACAACTACAAACAACAAAACTAACCCGGAAATGAAGAACTTGCTGGAAGAATTCCAACAGAGAAGAGGAAGAACGTATGAAGGAGGAATTGAAGTCTTCTGATGAAGAATGAATGGTTCTGCCCCTTGCCTTGCTTCCTATTTATAGGAGCTCAAAAGCAAAGCTTATGCCTTAATTAATTTGTAATGGAATGTGCACTCTTAATTTACAATTCAATGGTGCTCCATTATCATGCTTCAGTGCTCCATTATGATCTTTAGTGCTCCATTATCAGCGTTTTAGTGTTGTTTCCACTTTGATAATGCGTTATCTGATGTCTCCACTGATGAATCTGTGCCTGAATCGATTCATCTAGGCAATTTTTGGGCAATTTTACACATAGGAATCGATTCCTCAGGGGTGGGAATCGATTCCCAAGCACATGAATCGATTCATGCTTGTTTGAATCGATTCCCAGGCCTTTATAATGCATATGAATCGATTCACAGGGGTGGGGAATCGATTCCTAGCTATATGAATTGATTCCCAGGGTGCTTGAATCGATTCCTTGCTGTTCTTTTGTGTGGGAATCGATTCCCACATTGGTGAATCGATTCCCAGACCTGTTCTGGTGTTTTTCTCGCATTTTTGACCATTTCTTGAGTCGTGGCTTCTTTCGTTTGACCTGTGGTAATTATTTTTTTAATTACAGGCTTAATCACACACTACAAAACAAGAGAAAACCAACTTTTATTAAAAATTTATCCTTAATTCATTTTAAAATTAAATATTAAATAAAGCTCAAATGATGAAAATGTGTTAAAGTGTAGTATATTACACACTAAGTGATGGCAAATTATACACATTTAAATTGAGGAATTAAGGATAAATCATGCATCATCAAATACTCCCACACTTATTCTTTTGCACTCCCGGGCAAAATCAAAATAAAAACAAGTATCACAATTTATTGAAAACATTAAGTTGAAAACAACACACAGAATTGGCATGAAATTTTAAGAATATACAGAGAAACAAGAGTTATTCAACATGCAAGATGCAGAGCATCAAGATATATATAAAAATCATTCAAACATTTAGGCATGTGAAAATTAAATTAAACTGAAAAGAAGATCATAAGTGATAGAACCTCACAAGACATACTCTCAACTCTCAAGTGTTTAAGGTTTGTGTATACTCTCAAAACAATTCCTGAAAAACAAACAGTCTAAAAATTTGGCAAGTTTCTTAATTCCACAATCAACACAAATGCATGTATAGATCAACAGGGCTTCCACAGGGTTGTAATGTGGCCAAGGTTAAAATGGATGAAATATATATATTTATATATATATATACCAAAAAGAATAATGAAGTAATTAATTTTACTGGCAAACAGTGAGGGTAAAACATTTATTGTATGGTATTTGGTAAATTTTTTTTTTTATGAGATTGCATAACACTTGGAACAAGAGTTGCAATTCCTTTTTGCACACCCCCACACTTATTTGAATGCCTATTTTGACTTGATTCCAAAGCTTAAATATATTTTTTAAGGTAGGTATATTTTTGGTTCTTCATCCATGGCTTCAAGGAAACAGTTAAATAGGCTCAAAATGGCTAGCAAGAGATAATTTATTCATGGTAGGCTTATCTGGCTTAGTGGCTCAACTGAACAAAATGCTTGTATCATTTCAAATACATTCATATGAGTTTCAAGTATCATCAAGAAACAAGACAAAAATTAAGATGTAAGCTTTCAGGAATTAATCACACATGAAAGGATTAAGATGGTTTAAAGTGATCCATCAAATTTTAAGGCTCAAAAATCTTACAAGGTATAATTCCATCATATATGATCATTTCTCAATCATCATGTCATTCTCAACATACCAAAAATGTTTGAGTTCAAATTATAACATATCATTAATCTCATATCAGACATGAAAGAATTTACTTGTTACTCATGCATATCTTAAAATTCCAATAAAACGTGCCTTTTTTTTAAAACAAAAACACACACAAAATCTTTTATTATTATTATTTTTTTTAATAATTTTTTTTTATCACACAAAATTTAATCACACAAAAAACACACACACAATAACACATAAATGATCCCACCCCCACACTTAAATCATACATTGTCCTCAATGTAAGACAGAGCATACAAAATAGACAATATAATGAAAAAGTAAAGAGATGGGTAAGAAAAACTCCCTTAAGGTGGATCAAACTCAAATACCACATCCTTTTGAAGCATATTGGATAGTGGTCTAGCCTTCTTGTGCCTTCCCAAATCTTGCAGCAATTTCTCTTCTTGATTTTCATCAAGAGAAGTAAAGATTATCACCGGAAGCTCCTCATCATTTCCCAAGTATGAATACTTGAGGTTTTCAAGTAAGAAATTTAGCTCCAGATTAGGTGCCTGCAAAGTAGATGGAACTAACAAAACAGATTTGGATTCTTGCACCTCAAAAATTTTATTAGAGTCTTCTTGAAAATCTGCATTTAGAACAGGTATTTCTATAGACTCTAAATCAGCAGTTATGTATTTGTCAATTTCAGCACAAATATCACAATTCTCAGAATTATTGCATGCAAAACAACTGTATGAATCATCTATGCATTCCAAATCAACATCAGAAAAATGTTCAAAAACTAATTCATCAATAATGTCAATTTGGAAAACAGAATGATTTTCAGAAGGGTGTTTCATGGCATCTAGAATGTTAAATCTTACCTTAGTGTCACCAAATTCCATAGAAAGGGTTCCAGCATGGACATCAATTATAGTTTTGGCTGTTTTCAAAAATGGTCTTCCCAAAATGATAGGAACAGGAATTTGAGGCATACCTTCTTCCATATCAAGTACAAAAAAGTCAGCAGGGAAAACAAGCTGTTCTACCTGAACCAAAATATCTTCTATAACTCCAGCAGGGTAAGCAGTGCTCCTATTGGCTAGCTGAATTACAACACCAGTAGGTTGTAAATTTCCAAGAGACAAAGATTTAAAAGCAGACATAGGCATATAACATTTATTGAAGCTCCTAAATCTAACATGCAATTTTCAAATTTGTTATTGCCTATGATACAAGGTATAGAAAACGTACCTGGATCCTTGCATTTCTCAGGAATATTTGAAACTTCTTTACTAAGCAGTGCAGATACATTTCTTCCCATGCTTATCCTTTCATTGCCCTTGAGTCTCCTCTTGTGAGTACACAACTCCTTCAGAAATTTGGCATACTTGGGAATTTGCTTGATTGCATCGAGAAGAGGTATATTCACTTCCACTTTCCTGAAAGTATCCAAAATTTCTTTGTCCATTTCTTCCATCTTCTTGCTTGGAATTGCTTTTGGTGGGAAAGGAAGAGGGATATGAGGTGGAATTTGGGATGGTTGCATCTCAGATTTGCTTGTGCTTGAAGAGGGCACATCATTCTCAACTGTTGTGGGCACATCTGTTTGTTTTTCAGGTTCCTTAGATATGGGTACTTCAAGGTTCTTACCTGATCTTAACTGAATTGCACTCACATTTCTTGGATTTGCAGCTGGTTGAGATGGTAATTTGTCAGAGTTTTGAGATTGTAACTGGCTTAATGATGAAGCCAATTGCCCAATTTGGTTGCTTAAACTCTGGATGGTAGCATCATTCCTCTGTTGATACTCCAAGTTCTGTGCAGCCATTTGTTTCACCAGATCCTCCAAAGAAGGGCCACTTGTGGGTGGTTGAGGTGTAGGTCTTTGGAAGGTTGGTGCATTGTTTTGAAATGGAGGTTGGGGATTTTGTTGTTGGTTGCCCCATCTCAAGTTTGGATGGTTCCTCCAACCTGGATTGTATCTGTTGGTGGAAAGGTCATGGTTTTGTTGTTGTGGTGGTGGTCTATCATGGTAGATGTTAGCTGTGTAGGCTTGGGGACTATTATTATCCTTTTCTTATAGAGAAGGACAACAATCAGTTGGGTGCTCTTGTGAAGAGCAGATGCCACATACTTTAGCAGTCATGGATTTTTGATTTACTGCCAATTGTGTGACCAGAGTGGTGAGAGCATCAAGTTTGCTCTCAAGTTTAATTCTAGATGAACTAGAATTGGAATCAAACATGGGTTTGAAAGAATCATTTCTCACACCAAATTGTTGAGAGTTAGATGCCATCTTCTCAATCAGATTTCTTGCTTCAGCAGCAGTCATATCTCCTAAAGCTCCTCCACTTGCCGCATCAATCATGTTGCGATCAACGTGGTGTAGACCTTCATAGAAGTACTGAAGAAGAAGTTGTTCAGAAATTTGGTGGTGAGGGCAACTTGCACAGAGTTTCTTAAATCTCTCCCAATACTCATAAAGACTTTCTCCAGAGAGTTGCCTAATGCCAGATATGTCTTTACGGATTGCAGTTGTTCTAGAGGCAGGAAAGAATTTTTCCAAGAACATTTTCTTTAAGTCATTCCAACTTGTGATTGATCTTGGAGCAAGGTAGTACAACCAATCCTTAGCAACACCCTCTAAAGAATGAGGAAACGCTTTAAGATAGACATGGTCTTCTTGAACGTTTTGGGGTTTCATTGTGGAGCACACAATGTGGAATTCTTTGAGGTGTTTGTGCGGATCTTCACCCGCAAGACCATGAAACTTAGGCAACAGGTGTATAAGTCCGGTCTTAAGAATAAAAGGGACATCCTCATCAGGATATTGAATACACAAACTTTCGTAAGTGAATTCAGGAGCAGCTAGTTCTCTAAGAGTTCTTTCACGAGGTTCAACCATATCAGTAGTACTTTCAACAGATTCAGAAAAAATACTATCACTATCAATATCAACAAAGTTATTATTAAATCTAGCTTCTCTAATTAACCTATGAAAAGTTCTTTCAATTTCAGGATCAAATGAATATAAATGCTCAAAAGTTCTTCTAGTCATACATAGCATACAACAAGATATTTGATCATGATGAGCAATAAATCATAAGAATCCTAAATCATGCAAAAGAAATAAAATAAACAAACAAACAAACAAAAGAAAATTTTTTTAAATTTTTTTTAATTAAAAAAATTAATTTAAAACAAGAGTTTTTCCTAAAGATCGTTGATCCCCGGCTGCGGCGCCAAAATTTGACTTGAATATTTTTGCAGTCGTGATTCCGTCAAATTAGTACATTAAAATTAATTAACGTAGTACTAGGGTGTCAACCTAGGTCGTTCTCTCAAGGATCAACACAAAAATTTAGGAAAAATCAAGTCTTAAACTAATTTTTAACAATTAAAAATAAAAACTTAACAACTTAAAATTTTTTACAAACATAAGTTCAACAAACATACAATTAGGGGGGTTTTGATTGATTTTTATTGTCACAATTAAAATTAAAACAAAGTAAATAAAGGATTTAAAACAATAAATAACAAGCGATTGATTTTCTTGGAGTATTGTAAATAAATTTATCCTTGGTTCACTAAAGATAATTTGTATACTTATTAATGTTAATTTCTTAGCTCAATTTGAATTGATCAACTAAGCGTCTTTTTCAATTCACAATTCCTTTACTTTCATTTAAAAATGAATATTTTAATCAAGCATCCTAATTAAGCAAAAGGAGTCAAGATCTTAAAATCTAGGAATTATTGAGCATACATAAGAACATCGCCTATATACATAATCTATTCTCAAATTATGGAATTAAGCAAACCATAATTATTAAAAGTGATTATGAAAATATTCATTAAGCATGCATATTTCCTTAATCCATTCTAATTTGAAACCTTATTTTATTCCAATTGAATAATTAAACCGATTAAGCATACAAATTCAATTAAACAAAATGGAATTAAATAAGTAGAGAAAGATTATGAAGAAATAACAATAATAAAAGCATACTATATTAAAATTAATGACCTCAAAATTACATTACAACATTCTCCAAGAAAATCAATCTAGGGGTTTTATCCCTCCATAATTACAACTACAAACAACAAAACTAACCCGGAAATGAAGAACTTGCTGGAAGAATTCCAACAGAGAAGAGGAAGAACGTATGAAGGAGGAATTGAAGTCTTCTGATGAAGAATGAATGGTTCTGCCCCTTGCCTTGCTTCCTATTTATAGGAGCTCAAAAGCAAAGCTTATGCCTTAATTAATTTGTAATGGAATGTGCACTCTTAATTTACAATTCAATGGTGCTCCATTATCATGCTTCAGTGCTCCATTATGATCTTTAGTGCTCCATTATCAGCGTTTTAGTGTTGTTTCCACTTTGATAATGCGTTATCTGATGTCTCCACTGATGAATCTGTGCCTGAATCGATTCATCTAGGCAATTTTTGGGCAATTTTACACATAGGAATCGATTCCTCAGGGGTGGGAATCGATTCCCAAGCACATGAATCGATTCATGCTTGTTTGAATCGATTCCCAGGCCTTTATAATGTATATGAATCGATTCACAGGGGTGGGGAATCGATTCCTAGCTGTATGAATTGATTCCCAGGGTGCTTGAATCGATTCCTTGCTGTTCTTTTGTGTGGGAATCGATTCCCACATTGGTGAATCGATTCCCAGACCTGTTCTGGTGCTTTTCTCGCATTTTTGACCATTTCTTGAGTCGTGGCTTCTTTCGTTTGACTTGTGGTAATTATTTTTTTAATTACAGGCTTAATCACACACTACAAAACAAGAGAAAACCAACTTTTATTAAAAATTTATCCTTAATTCATTTTAAAATTAAATATTAAATAAAGCTCAAATGATGAAAATGTGTTAAAGTGTAGTATATTACACACTAAGTGATGGCAAATTATACACATTTAAATTGAGGAATTAAGGATAAATCATGCATCATCAGTAATCTTACAATAATGTTATGAGATCCAGTATCAGATCAGGTCTAAGAGGAAAAAGGAATACAAGGCAAAGTTCTTCGTACGTGTATAGGACCTAAAAATAGTGTAGGCAAAAGTACTTCTGTACGACACTAACCTAAAATTACCAATGTACAAAAGTATCAAAAATGCATGTGTTTGTTATTTTGCACTATGCAACAGAACAAAAAGGAATTTCAACAGAAACAGAAATAAATAAAAAGCAAGAATGAAATGAGGGGATTGTGACCGGTGTAGAAGTGCGCGCTGTGAAGACCGGACTCGAGACTCAAGGCTGGTGTGGACTGGGAAGGCAATGACCAGAGTGAGGCGGTGAGAATGGATCAGGCAGTTAACGAATCTGGTGTGGGGGCACAGTAAGACCCGGTATGCTAAATCGGAAAATTTTAGGAACTGGATCCGGTTGTGGGAACTGAATAGAACGGAGTCAGAATCGGTGTGAAAAAAATGATAACGGCCAGGAAAAATGGAAGAAAGTCAACAAGACGTCGCATCTAAATTGACTTTCACGAAAAATAATAAGAAATGAGATTAATTTTTAAAAGAAGAACGAGAAGAGAGAAGGAATGGGCCCAACAGGAATTAAATCCTGATCCTATGTATTCTCGAGCTTTCGAGAAATTAGGGTTACGTAGTTCTTGAAACGGGTATTCTTAAAATGGCGTTATAGGTCGGTGATGAAGGAGGTCTAAGAGGAAAGGAAATACAAGGCGAAGTTCTTCGCACGTGTATGGGCCCTAGAAGTAGTGTAGGCAAAAGTACTTCTGCACGACACTAACTTGAGATCACTACTGTGCTAGTTAAAAGAAATATCAAAAATACATGTTTTTTGTTATCTTATATTATAAATCAAGACAAAAGGAAAATTTAATAGGAAACAAAATGGTAAAAAGATCAAAATAAACAGAAAAACAAAAGAGAAGAGATAGTAACCGGTGTGGGCGTGGGTACTGAGGAAGCCGAACTTAAGATCTGAGTCGATGTAAACTGGGACAGCAGCAACTGGAGTGACGGCAACAAGACTGGATCGATTGACTATTGGGTCCGGTGTGGGAGTTCAGTGTAGATCCGATGTGCTTAGTTCAGGGGGACAGCTTCGGACGGGAAGTAGATCCGGTATGAGATTGGAAACGAACTTAAAACAGAATCCGTATGGAAGCAATAGACTAATCAAAGGTGAGTCCGATGTGACAAGAATCAAGGTGACAGGGACTTAATTGCTCTTTTTTGGCTAGAGGAGATGGAGTCACTCTGGGAAATGGGAGTTGATGATCAGTAAGCTGGAGTGCAAAGGGATTTTGGAAAAGTTTGGACAGAGTTTTGACAACAAGGAAGAATTTTCTCTCAGGGAATTCAGGGTTCAAAGTTTGGATCAATTTTTTCTTCTAGGGATCAAGGTTTCAGAAGTCGGACCCTTGGACCTCTTCAAGTGATGCATTTATAGAGGCTCCTTCAACCCTCCTCCTATGCTGCTGAGTGCTTTGACAGCTCAGGATTCCACTCGACCCACACGCGTAGTGGAGGGACAGCCTGGCCACTAACAGTTGTGGGGAACAGCGGCGAGTAAAGGTTTTTTTTTTATTTTCATTTTTTATTTCCTGTCTGCCATTTCCTTGGATTTCAGGATCGAATCTGTTAGTGCATTTCCAAGTCATAGTATGGGGAACCGGACCCATCAGACGATGTCATATGGGACGGACTTAGAGTCTGACGTTGGGTTCCATGAGACCTACACATCGGACACTAGGGGACACCGGTCATTGATTTGACACCGAATTTTCTTGGGAAAACGGCGTCCCTTCTAGTGGCACTAGACCGATGTAGGTGACGATGTCTATCCTTGTTACTTCATCATGCCTTGACATTGGATTTGGAGTGGGACGATCTCATTTTTGCAGAATGGGATGGTGTTAGTGACGGTGTTCCATTCTTGTGGATCATACCAGCTGTAAAGTTCACGTTTTTAATTCTTGACGGTGTTTATTCGACATTGAAAATGGACGAACTAAAATAGGTGTTCACAAAGAAATAATAGAAAGGAACAAGAAAGTTGAGTCCCAGCCGGTAGTAATCCAAGCCAACATGGTTCATCATAACTTGAACAACTTTAAAACAAAAAAAGGTTCCTATAGAGGAGGAAGACATAGCTATTATAGTTGCAGGGGTAGATTTAATTACAGGGGCAAGTTTCAGAATAATAAACCACAATGCCAAGTCTGTTGGAAGATAGGTCATACAACACTAAACTGCTATCATAGGTATGATTCGCAATTTAAAGAAAACACTAGTCACAGTTCAGTGTTCAGTAACAACTCAGATTTTAACCCTGTCTCTTCTACTGTACCTGCAAACACTATAAATTCCTATATTCAAAGCTTTTATGATCTATCTTGGTACCCAGATTCAGGAGCTACAGCTCATGTCACCCCAAATGCAGGTAACCTATTTAGACTAGGTGAGTATACTAGTGATAAATGTGTTAGAATAGCAAATGGTAAACCCTCTCATATAAAACATGTTAGTAGTTTTGTTTTTGTTTCACCCTTTAATCACAAACCTCTCTATATTCAAAATCTCCTACATGTGCCACAAATTAACAAGAACCTACTTAGTGTATCCAAGTTTGCTAGAGACAACAATGTCTATTTTGAATTCCATGCTGATAAGTGTTTTGTCAAATGTCAGGACTCCAATCAAGTTATTCTCCAAGGAAAGTCTAAAGATGGATTGTATTCTTTTGATCCTGTTGATTTTTGTAGTTCATTATCTGGTTCTAGGATTGATTCTTCTACCAGTCAGATTTTCCAATGTAATGCTGTACAATCAAATGAAAATAATTCTGATTCTCTGTATTTATTGTGGCACAACAGAATTGGTCATGCTAATTCTCAAATTGTCAATAAAGTCTTGAAAAGTTGCAATGTCATTTTCCCTTTACATAAATCTAATAACATTTGTAAAGCCTGTGCTCTCGGAAAATCATATAATCTGCCTTTTTCCGAGTCAAATACTGAATATACCAAGCCCTTACAATTAATTTTCAGTGATGTATAGGGTCCTTCACCTATAACTGCAAACAATGGAAGTAGATACTATGTTCACTTTACTGATGCCTATTCTAAATTCTCATGGTTTTACCTCATTGAAACTAAATCACAAACTGCCAACTGTTTTATACACTTTAAGTCACTAGTTGAAAATCAATTGAATCAGAAAATTAAAGTGTTACAAACTAATAATGGGAAAGAATTCACAGTGTTGTCTAAGTTTCTAGCAGATAATGGCATTCAACACAAAATGAGTTATCCCTATACACATCAGCAGAATGGCCTTGCAGAAAGGAAACATAGACACATAACTGAGATGGGTCTGTCACTACTAGCCAATGCTTAAATGCCTTTGAAATTTTAGGGAGAAGCATTTACCACTGCTGCATATATAATCAACAGACTGCCAAGCCCAATTTTGGATGACAAAAGTCCATTTGAAATTCTCATAGGGAAAATTCCTACATATTCTGATCTCAAAGTCTTTGGATCTGCATGTTACCCTAGTCTGAGGGCATATAATAAACACAAATTGGACTTCAGGTCTGAACAGTACACATTCATTGGTTATAGTTCAAATCACAAAGGCTACATATGTTTTGCACCAAATGGTAAATCCTATATTTCAAGGCATGTCAAGTTTGATGAAACTATATATCCATTTCAGTCAGGGTCCTTCTTATGCAATAATCCTAAACTGGTTAGAGATAATACTCAAGTTGTGCCTGTAATTCCTGTTGTGACCACTTCAAACATATTTGAAGTTCTTACAGAACAAATTAAACAGACTGAAGCTCCTGACCAAACTTTAACTCTTGCTCACATATTTGTGTCTGACACCACTTTCCCTACAGATGGTAACTCTAGAGCATCTCCAGTCAAGTCTGTTCCTACTCAAGAACCAAGGTCCAGTGGTATTAGTCCTCCAAATACAAGACATATGCACTCTATGCAGACTAGAAGCAAGAGTGGCATTTATAAGCCAAAAGTTCTAATGACTTAAACTGTTAAACACACTGAGTTTGAGAAAAGTGAACCAACCTCAGTTGAAGTAACTCTTCTCTCTTTAAATTGGAAGAAGGCCATGGATCAAGAGTATCAAGCCTTACTTTAGACTAATACCTGGTCCCTGGTTCCTAAGCCTCAAGACACTAATCTTGTTGGCTGTAAGTGGATGTTCAAACTAAAGAGAAATCCTGATGGTAGCATAAACAAATACAAGGCAAGGCTGGTGGCAAAAGGCTTTAATCAAAAGGAGGGGTTTGATTACTCTGAAACCTTTAGCCCGGTTGTTAAACCTACTACCATAAGAACTATTCTTACCTTGGCTCTTCATCATAATTGGCATATTAAGCAAGTTGATATAAGGTGACTTAGAAGAAACTGTGTTCATGATGCAGCCTCCAGGATATGAAAAAGGTGATAGTCAAAAGGTCTGCAAACTCAATAAGGCCCTATATGGCTTTAAGCAAGCTCCGAGAGCATGGTTTCAAAAGCTCCATGGATATCTTACTACACACGGGTTCACTTCTGCAAAAAGTGATACTTCTCTGTTTATCAAAATTTCCTCAAATGTGACTCTTCTAGTGCTTGTGTATGTAGATGATATTATTCTTACAAGTAACTGTCAAACCACTCTCAATCAGTTTATCTCTAATCTCAATCATGCATTTCCTCTTAAAGATCTGGGAAATCTTAATTACTTCCTTAGAATTCAAGTTAAGTCTTCTGCCTCAGGTAGCCTGCACCTATCCCAGAACAAGTATATCTCAGACCTACTGCAAAGAGCCAATATGGCCACAACAAAACCTATGAATACACCTATGACTATAGGACAGAAACTATACAACCAAGATCCTAAACTATTTGATAATCCTCAGCTGTACCAGTCAGTGGTTGGAGCTCTCCAATATGTCACCATCACCAGGCCAGAAATTGCTTATTCTGTTAACAAAGTTTGCCAATTCATACATTCTCCAAAAGTCTCTCATTGGAAAGCTACCAAGAGAATTCTGCGATATCTAAAGGGATCCATTAATGATGGCCTGCTTTTGTCTAAGTCCCCTAATCTCTTTCTCACAGCTTTCTGTGATGCAGACTGGGGTTCAGATATCGATGATAGAAAATCCACTACAGGGTTTTTTGTTTATCTAGGCTCTAATCTAGTAGTATGGTCCTCAAAGAAGCAAGCTGTAGTGTCCAGGTCAACCACAGAAGCAGAATATAGGAGTCTGGCAGCTGTAACAATGGAGCTTACCTGGATCCAGTCTTTACTTAAGGAACTCCATATCACAATTCCTTCAACTCTGACTATTTATTGTGATAACCTGAGTACAGTTCACTTGTCCTCTAATCCTGTGTTGTACTCTAGAACAAAACATGTTGAGCTCGATCTATACTTTGTTAGAGACAAAGTCATTGCCAAGCAACTAGTTGTTCAACACATTCCTGCCTCAAATCAAACAGTAGATGTTCTTATTAAACTAATCCCTCAACAGATGTTTTAGACCTGTAAATTCAAACTCAGAGTTATGCCTTACATACCCCTGAGTTTGAGGGGGAATGAAGAGAGAAGAAAAGTAGTTAAGAGTTAGTTAGTAGTTAGAGTTTGTTGTAACCAAATATGGTCAGTTAGTTACTCAATCATTTCTGACCCCATTACTATATAATCATGTATATGTAGTCTTCTAAACAGAATGGAAATTCTTCCCTTCATACTGTTACTCCCTCTCTCTCAATCCATAGTATTTTCTCTGTCTAAACAAAAGTTATTACAAAATCTGTCTGTCGTATTTTTAACAAGTGTCAAGCACAGAGTCTATGATACGCATCAGGAAACACTCTACGGATAACATTCTTCATTGACCGGTCCTGATCGGTGATGATAGACTTTGGTCGCTACCCCTTCATTGCAACCAAAAATTCTTGTAGTAGCCAAACATGTGTTTCTTCTTCTTCGTTTGCTATCAGTGCACCCCCAAACACAATAGTCTGCATATGATGATTAGCACCAACAAATACATGTACTTGTTCTTCTTGTAGGTGGCATCAAATGCCAAAACATCTCTAAAAATACGATAATCTAGTCGGCTAACTCCATCACACCAGAACAA
Organism: Clitoria ternatea; assembly: GCA_037962975.1. Lineage (NCBI taxonomy): Eukaryota > Viridiplantae > Streptophyta > Magnoliopsida > Fabales > Fabaceae > Clitoria > Clitoria ternatea. The sequence continues at coordinate 37,675,970 of CM075672.1, read as the reverse complement.
ATTCTGCAACCTCCCACCATCATCGGTTGTGTACTTCCAATACATATCCATATCACTTCTTTGCAACTCAGCTAAGTATGACAATGCAACACTTGCATCACCGGTCCTACACCGCCTTTGTCTCGCAATTTGGTTATATATATCACGTCGATGAAACCCAACCTTTGCAAATCCACCAGCCATTTTACCAAAAGATCCATATATAAGACTGGTGTTGGCACTAATTTCTTTTAAATTATTCATCCGCATTATGTTAGACTCTTTCATCTTCTTCTGACTTCTTAGCATAGGTGCATATGCACTGCCCATCAATGCATGTATGTGGTCATCACTAAAGTAAACAACATGTCATCGACCTCATTCACCATAAACATGTATACGAAGTTAGGTATGACAACCACACCTTGTTTCTACTGAAGCTTCACGCTTCCTACTACCCAAACTTAAATATTTTTCCTCCTGACACCCTTGACGATAGCATACAAATGTTTTCTACACAACATCTTCATTCTTGTTGCTGAATTGTTTGTCTCTTCTAATGCCAAATCCCTTCACCCCCTCATACATAGAACATATATGCAACATCAACATCAGGGAAATGGAATTTCATGACTTCATCAATACATAACTTACCAAAATCAACTCGCCCTATCTCTGTGACACCATTTACTCCATATTCGTCCTCATCATTCATATAATTTCCACCCGTCTCAGTACCCTCACAACTCATGTGACCATAACTATCCCACTCTGCTTCGTCGTCCTGGAAGTATACAAAGTATTAAAGACAAGTGAACTTTCATACTTTTACTCGACAATAATATTCAGAACAAGGACAAAGACAAGTAAACAAAAAAACACGTCAAAGGTATGTAATCTTAATAGTGGATACAATAACCTCCCACATTGGTGAATGTTATTTAGTCGTTGATGTTTTTTAACTAAGATGATTTAAAAAAAAGGATGATTAATGCATCAGAACATGGAAATACTCAAAATACAAGAACTTCATCAATGGCCGCTTCTGATTATAAACAAACCCTGCCAACGACCAAACTTTTAGACACAGAGGTAGAGTACTAACCATTCCACCATAATCGTTGCTCACTTCGCCTACGAACGGAATCCCACTTCCTGCATTAGCCATCCCAAAACGAAGCAATTGTTGAACTTTTCACGACCATTTATTTCCACCACGAACGACCTGCTGAACTTACCCCAACACGTTCCTGCACGAACCACCTGGTGTTAATTCTACCCCAATTTTAAATATAAATAAATTTTAATAATTTTTTTTACTCCTATAATGTAAACAAAATTATACTTTTTCAATATAGTAAATGTTTATCTACTAAATATGTCTTCACAAATATTTTCAAGACAACTAATATTTTTAGTAATAAATGATATTAAAAGTATTTTAAGATATTGTATCAAATATTTGATAATATTAATACAAATAACTACTTCTAACCATTATTCTTAATATGTGTAAAAATAATTACTTTTAATTGTATTTAAAATAATTATGAGATGAGAAATGATGAAACATATCTAAATGCATATAAAATCGTCAATTAATAATAATAACAACTATTGTCAAAACATTGAATTTTACAAGGATAAAAACTAGCAACTTTTGTCTGAACTAAAACTGGCTATATTTACATACACTAGAAACCATATTTAAGCTAAACAAAAAAAAAACTCTCAATCGTTAGTCATGCTCTTCAAAGGAGTCCCATAAATTGACCTTGGGATAAAAAAGACATAATGAATCCGAATGAGAAAAGTTGAGACAAGAAAACAACAAAGGTAAAGAGAGATGAGAAAGATGCACACAAAAATACAAGAGAATATAAATAAGTAAATGGAGTTTCAAAGAAAAATGAAAAATGAAGATAATGTAAAATAATAGTGAAGCCGATGTTTTCTTGCTGCAAGTTTTAAGATTCATTTATGATCCACCACTTACCAAAAACAGGTCCTTCCAGTAAAGCAATAGGATTTTTGGCCATTATGGTGTAATTTTAAAAAGAATTTTAGTGTTTGGGGTAGAAAAAAACTATTTGATAGACTAAGGTGAATGTGCATCATCTTTCAATTTTGCAATTTAACATGTTTCACAAATTCACACTTTCAAAGGACATCTTACGTGCATGTGTAACGCTGCATGAAGACGTGTTTCAAGGCATTTCCGCACGGTGGGCCAATGTGATAACCAGGTCTCGGTAAGTGTGGAAAAACACATTGTCGTTGGACATTTTTGTCCCTAAGAACACAACCTAATCATGATAACCAGGTGCTGACATGTGTCAGTCACCCCTTGTTTCACCGCGCATACATATAACTGTAGTCCTGCGTTTTCACTCTTTGCAAGTTAACTCCTCCCTCTTTGAGTTTCAAGTTGGTGTTTCCTTCAAATTGTGCAAATAGAGGATTTAAATATAAGGTCAATATTTATCATTTACAAAAAAATTTGTTTATAACTAATCTTAAAATGCATGTAGTTAATTTTGTTTATAACTAGTCTTAAAATGCATTTAGTTAATTGAGTTAATAATGTGAATTTCAAATATTTTAAAAAATAATATGACTAAAAAATAATTATATACGAGAATTTATGATTTACAGGATGGATGCAACATCTTCTTCAATGCACCAATCACGTGAAGTCAACCCTGGTCCTGAAAATTTGTCACTGCTGCGATTTTAAAATATTCATGTGTCAGAGAGTCAATATGGAATGGAAAACTAGACCTTATATTAAAATGCAGGCGTGCATTGACTTTTCAAGGTAGAAAAGGGCTAGTCTCAGAGCAAATAGTTAGTTCCACTTTAACATGTGTTGGTTTTGTGGGGATTACACAGTTACATTTTTTCAGGTCGAGCCTACATTGTTATCTACCCTCGTGGAAAGATGGAGACTAGAAACACGTAGTTTTTATATATCACCTGGTGAATGCACCATTACACTGCAAGACATGGCAATCCAGGTTGGACTTCGAGTATATGATCAACCAGTGATTACTGATACCACCGCCCGGGATTGGAGGGATGAAGTACAAAATTTGTTAGGTGTGTACCGCCCCCTTAAAGATGTTATACATGTTGGGTGTTTAAAGATGAAGTGGTTGTCTAACAACTTCGTCAACGTTGACGATCATATTGGGAATAATGTACAGTTGGTGAGGTTTACAAGGGCATATATTACGTTTAATCGAGGGTGTTGTGTTCCTGGATCATTCAAGTAATAAGGTGTCTTTGAAGTACCTACCGTTGCTGAAAGATCTTAATAGGTGTGGCAAGTATATATCAAGATCCCCAACTAAGTGCTGCAGATCCCCAACTACACTCACCACACCTACTAAGATCTATATACATATCTATCTACACAATTTATCTAATATCAATTTTCAAGAGGAATATTTTAAACAAATGATTATAATTCTTTTCCGAGAAAACCACCACTTTCATCGTTGAAGATTTATTTCAACTCATCTTTATGAATACAAAACTCAATTGATTTTATGATTTCACTTTACTTTTCAGCATGAAGACTTCTATTTAATATTACATTAATAATCAATAAAACAAAATCTTATAGTACACTAGAAATACAAAGATATAATAGTAGGAAATAGACTGATATGTATTATAGAATTGAAAGGTTTCCAGAGAAATTACAATTTCTCCTACTATAGCTAAAGCTCATTTGAGAGAACACTCGCTCAGTCACGCAAATTACAAAATTCTTCACTGCACACCCCCACCTATGCCACTACTCACCCCTATAATGCTGCCTGACCTAAACAAACAGAAGATTATTTACTGCCTAGCCCCCTTCTGGACTAATTTTATAGGTGGCTTATATATGGACCTAGGCCCAAAATTTAATCCCCAGCTGATCTCTTAACATCATTCAGCTGAAGTATCTATCATGATTCATAATCAAGCCATACTGCCATAAACAAGCTAATATTAGAGCCAAGCTTAGGATTTGAAAATTTTAATCAAGTCAAGCTGAAGCTTTAAATTAGACTCGTTTAGGTAAATGCAAGGTTGTTAAGACTTAGAGTCTACGTTGAGACGATGAAGATTTGCAAAACGTAGACTCGTGAGACGTAAGACGAGACAGAAGAGTCTACCACAAATACTAAATATATATAAATATAACAAATATCAAACTAAACTCATAAACTTCATAATATTAAACCAAATTTAATGTCATAAACACAAAAACACATAAACTCAATGTCATAAAACACAACCATCAATCATAAAAGTCAGTGGAACCAGACCCACCCACCCTTTCTCCATTGTCACTGGTTGTCATTTTTTTATAGAGAGAGAGGGGACCTGAGAAACAGAGAGATGGGTAGACAGTGCAAGCAAACTTCAAATAGAGAACCAACCAAGTATGAAATAGAAACAGAGGAGAGGAGCGGACAACCACCATACACGCGAAATAGAAACAGAGGGAGAACGGAGAGGAGAGGGAACAGAGAGGAGCAGATAGCCACCACACACGCGAAGCAGAAACAAGGTCACGAAACAGAGCTCGAAGTGCGACGGAGAAGGAAGGGAGCTCGAGGTGCGACGGAGGGAGATTAGCGGAGGGAAGTGCAGCGAAGGGAGGTGCGACGGAGGCTATGAGACAAACCAGAAAATAGAGCCATAAAGGAAAGGGAACGAAAGAGAAGGAGATTCGAATTTTAGGGTTTGTGGAACCGGGTCGCCTGCTTGACCTGGTTCTCCTGTGTGGGTTGGGCGCGAGACGGAGATGAGCCCACGATTCCACAAACCGAGACACGTCTCCACACCGTCTCTACCCGATTGCGTTTCTGTGCGAATCGTGACACGGTACTCGACGGTGAGACGTAGACTCGAACGTTTCTACGTCACGAAACGCGAGTCTAACAACCTTGGGTAAATGAGTCAATCTTAAATAGCTCTTTTCCATAAGTGAAGCCTAACTTCAAATGCTCTGCTTGGCTTAGATCATTTACACCCCTAAATATAGCCATTACTGGATCTACCAGGAACAAACAGTTCATGTCCATGTCCAACCTTCTATAAATATACCCATCACCGGGTCTACTCATCTAATTCAGGACAGAGAGGGTTGTCAATCACAATTCATAATTAAATGTTGGACTACTGTTTAGGTCAAAGAAGATAAGTAATGTCCATGTCCAGCCTTCTATTTAGTAAAATACAGTAAACAGTGGTAAAAGAATTCAACTAAACAGCCTAAACAGTAACTCAATAATTAATTATATTTGACAGTCTTTGTGCAGCATCAACATCCTACCCTTAAGATTTGAAATTCTAAAACATCTAAACAGGCCTATTAAGAATTTAACTACATGTGTAACAAAGTAAATAAATAATAACTCTCACTGTCCAGTGTCCACTTGCTTCAAACTTTCCAATATTACAGAAGTGTTCAACCACAATTAACGCCTAACCATCTTCATGGTCTGATTTTAAGATAAGAAAAAGGCAACAGACTTTTGCAAACATTCTGTGTAAACAAAGTAATATTTATCATCGAAGTTATAGTTGGAACTCTATAGATTGAACTAGTGTAATGCAACTTTTCTATTTAAAGAAAGATTAATTGAGCATGTACATACAAGAGTCTGGCAGAGAATCCCATATCCAATTTTCCTACTTCTACACTACCCAAGGCAAGAAGCTAGCTAACACTCTAGTGAAACTCAAGATGAGCAACCCTTGAAACCATAAATGCAGTCATCACTACAAAAACACCACCAAAAATGCCAGTTCAGTTCATTAATAGATAAAAAACCTATGTATCTGAAATATACAATAATAATGTATTTAAAATCACTAATGCAGTCATCATCAGTTCTTTGGGAGGAAGAAAAAAGTCATTGCTGGATATTACCAAGGCACTGCTGAATGTAGAAGAAAAGGTGATGACAGAGCATGAAAATAAAATACACTAAAACTAAAACTGATATCCCTGCTAGAGTGTTCTTGAAGGAAAAACCATGATTAATCCGTAAACATAAAAATGACAACTATAGTATTAGTACCTATTGGGGCAACCTCTTAGGTGCTGGGTTAGCTGGAGTTTGGATATGTACTGCAGGATCCGCAACATTGATACTTTTACTGCTAGGTTTAACAGCCATTTATGGCTTTGGTGGATCACAACTTTTAGGTTGTGGAGTTATTGTCCCTGATAGCCTTTCACGGAGATCTCGCAGACCAGGAACAGAACTCTTTCCAGTTTGAGCTCCAGGGTGAAGGCTTTTCTTTTGAAGCTTCAAACAGAGGTCTTGAGCAGTAACCTTGCGATCTTCACAAGTCATTAACACACAATCAAAACCAATAAAATGAACTATTGGCATCCAACAAGAGCAGCAACTTATATTTGCATATGAGAATAACATAATCATTCGATCCGATCCATACTAAAGAGCCTGGGTTCATCATCCTCAAAGAGATAATGTTCCCACTTGTCATCTTGTCTCCGCCTGCAGAAATAAAATAAAAATCACTTGCAATACACCACCAAGCCTTTTGTTTGAATAAGAATTTAAATTTCCAAGATGAACTTGCAACATAGGAGGTCCATAGTGCTAAACAATCAAGTAGAACATAGTATATCCTCAGCCAAATGAATGATCATTACTCCAACAAGTTTATTCTTATAATTAAAGTTGCCAAGTGTATCTTGGGGCTAATCTGCACCTAGTATTTTTGCAGGATCCCGCAGATTCTACATGCTGAGATATGCTCCAAAACAATTCTTTTAGAAACAAGTTTGTTTTGGGATTTGATCCACAATCCCACTCATGAAATCAAGCAACTGAACAAATAGGATCATGATTTTGACAGTCACCTCATTGCCTCGTTGTGGTGTGCCAGTAATGAAAAACAATTTAAATTGAAGTTGTAAGGTGTAAAATATCTAAACAGATCATCACCAAACTCCACATACAAATCACAATCACTCAACACAATAGTAAGATACTAAACGAAAAATGCCAATCAAATATCCATGCACAGATTCAATATCAAAAGTTAATGGCTCGAACTCAAAGCAAATGATACAATGTGAACCAAATAACTCCCCAAAATCAGGCACCACACCATCATAAACCATGGACCAGAAGGCCTTGGCAGCATCAAGCAATGTTACTTCTACCAAACATTATCCCACATCCCAGCGAGGTATTTAATTTACCAACGGTTTAACCTCACACTACTTCTCCAAAGTCCATCAAACACATGAAACCCTGTCACCACAATCCCCCCTACCACTACACTGGGATATTTAAAAGTATAAACTGAACCCCTCAACCATTAAAGCAAGATTAGGAGACCACTATCTTAGCCAACAAAGATTGGTCCAATTGGATAAAAATTGAATTTGTGGTCATATCATAAGGTCAAAGGTTTATATCCCACCGATATGAAAACCTTGGTGAATGATCAAGTATGAGGGGGAATAGACTGGGTCGACTTAGGTTTTACAGGGCTGAGTCTGGCCTAGTGCTTAATTTTGACCCCCGAGCCTAACCTGTAGTCTGACATAGGCTGTATTTTTAAGTTTGGCCTATTTAAAAGTTTGATTTCACAAAGAGTAAATAAGCATATATTAAATAGATCAATGAGTCTATTTTAAACAAATCAATATGTCTGTAAGGCTAGCAACCTACATACATGATACAAATAATTATCAATTTTGCATACTAAAAGAGATTTTAACAAATTTTAATTTTATAAATTATAACTCACAGAGTCATGCATATTTATAAATTATAATATATTACAAATTATATTTCTTTATAGAATTATATATAAAAGCTTAAAATGGTCAGCTCAAGAAATTAAAAAGACTTATTCAAAAGCCTAAACTTGAGCTATTTAATTAGATAAACTTTCTAAAAAGTATTAGTCTCATATTTATATTAAAGAGGTTGACTCAAACTAAGTCTTAAATATAAGAACAGAGATTCTCATCCCTATATATAAGTACCTCTACAAGGGCTCTTTGAGTCCAGACTTTGATGAGTACTGAAACAACTCATCTAAACTTTTGTCAATTAAAAATAAGGAAAAAAGAGACCACTATCTTAAAATTTGAGAATGAAACTCAACTATTATTAAACATACCCACAACCACAAACTTATTTGTGTTATAAATAAATGGAATTCTAAATATAGAGAAAGGATAGAGAAAGAAAGAGAGGAGAATTTTTAGAGAGGGTGATTGAGAGTTAGAGAGAGATTAAAGGAAGAGAGGTAGTTTTATTATGCAAACCCAAGTTCTATTTATAGAACTTGGGGAGGGGACATCCAATAATTCTTAATACTCCCCCTTGGATGTCCATAATTTAGAATGTGCCTCGTTAAAACCTTACTAGGAAAAACCCAGTGGGATAAAAACCTAGTGAAGGAAAAAGAATACAGCATTCTTTACAAAGTATATTCATGAAAATAATTAAATTACAAATATTTAATTCTCCCCCTCATCAGAACACTTATGTAAGCATCGAAGACCAATCTTCTGTACTAGTTGCTCGAAGACTTTGGTAGGTAATGATTTTGTAAAGATATCTGCTAAGTTCTCACATGATTGGACTTTCTGGACATTTATTTCACCATTCTTTATAAGATCGTGAGTAAAGAAAAATTTTGGTGAAATATGTTTTGTCCTATCTCCTTTGATATAACCTTCCTTTAACTGGGAGATACAAGCTGCATTATCTTCACATAATATTGTTGGTGATAATTTTCCAGCATGCAAGCCACAGGTTTCTTGAATATGTTGAATCATAGATCTCAACCAAACACATTCTCGACTTGCTTCATGTAATGCTAGAATTTCAGCATGATTAGATGATGTTGCTGTGATCGTTTGCTTTATGGATCTCCATGAAATTGCTGTATCACCACATGTAAACAAATAACCTGTTTGTGATCGACCATTATGAGGATTAGACAAATACCCCGCATCTGCATAACCAATTAGGTTTGCCTTAGATACATATGGGAAAAATAAACCCATGTCCATTGTACCTCTAAGATAGCGGAATAGGTGTTTAATCCCATTCTAATGCCTTTTCGTGGGTAAAGCACTATGTCTTGCTAACAAATTAACAGCAAATGATATATCAGGTCTTGTATGACTAGCAAGATACATTAGTGCACCAATTGCACTGAGATATGGTACTTCAGGACCAAGTAGTTCTTCATTTTTCTCTTGAGGTCGAAAAGGATATTTGCTCACTTCAAGTGACCTTACAACCATTGGACTGCTCAATGGGTGTGATTTGTCCATATAAAACCGCTTTAGCACCTTTTCAGTGTAAGTCTTCTGGTGCATTAAGATTCCTTCCTTTAAATATTCTAATTGTAATCCGAGACAAAACTTTGTTTTTCCCAAGTCTTTCATCTCGAATTCCCTTTTCAAACAATTTACAGCCTTTGAAAGCTCTTCGGGAGTTCCGATGATATTTAAATCATCTACATAAATAGCAATTATAACGAACTCTTTTCCGAGTCTTTTCATAAAAACACATGGACAAATTGGGTCATTTTTATACCCTTCTTTCAACAGATATTCACTGAGGCAATTATACCATATACGTCCAGATTGTTTCAGTCCGTAAAGAGATTTATTCAACTTAATTGAATAATTTTCTCTAGGATTTGTCTTGTATGCTTCAGGCAAATTAAATCCTTCAGGGAGTTTCATATAGATGTTATTTTCAAGTGAGCCATATAAATATGCTGCAACAACATCCATAAGGCGTAAGTCAAGCCTTTCACGGATTGCCAAACTTATTAAGTATCGAAAAGTAGTGGCATCCATCACTGGTGAATATGTTTCTTCAAAATCAATACCAGGTCTTTGTGAGAATCCTTGTGCAACAAGTCTTGCTTTGTATCGCACAATTTCACCATTTTCATTTCTTTTTCTCGTAAAGACCCATTTGTACCCAACTGGTTTTACACCTTTGGGTGTTTGGACTACAGGCCCAAAAACTTTACGTTTTGCAAGTGAGTTTAACTCTTCTTGCATTGCATCTTTCCACTTTGGCCAATCATTTCTCTGTGCACATTCTTTAACTGATTTTGGCTCATGATCTTTATCATCATTTATGATATCAAGAGCTACCTTGAATGCAAAAATTTCATCAACATCGACTTCAGGTCGATTCCATTGTATACCATCCATGACATAATTTATCGAGATCTCTTTGTTTGTATCAATTTCAGGTACCTTAGTTTCTTCTGGATTTGAAACTTTGATTTTGTCAGGAGACTCTATTAGAGTCTTTATATCCTTGATTCGACAATCCTCTTTATTTACTTTTCTTTTCCGAGGATTTTTATCTTTAGAACCAACAGGTCTGCCACGTTTTATTTTGGCTTCAGATTCATTTGCAAATTTAGATTGTCCTTCAGGGATATCAATCTTTATTGGAGTATTAACAGCTGGTATATGTGACTTAGTCACTCTTTTTGGATCGGTAAATGCATTAGGTAATTGGTTTGCTAAATTTTGCAAACTAATTATTTTCTGAACTTCTAGTTCAGATTGCTTTGTTCGAGGATCAAGATGTGATAGAAATATCTCATTCCAGCTAATCCTTTTATCCAACTATTTATTTTCTCCCCCTAATGGTGGAAAAATAGATTCATCAAAATGACAATCAGCAAAACGAGCTGTAAATAAATCACCCGTTAAAGGTTCAAGATATTTTATTATAGATGGACTTTCGTATCCAACATATATTCCCAACCTTCTTTGAGGTCCCATCTTAGTGCGTTGTGGAGGAGAAATAGTAACATATACCGCACTTCCAAAGATTCTTAGATGGGAAATATTTGGTTCTTTACCATGAACCAATTGTAAAGGGGAATATTCATGATTACTTGTAGGCCTGATGCGAATAAGTGCTGCCGCATGCAAGATTGCATGTCCCCAAGTTGAAATTGGGAGTTTTGATCTCATTAACAAAGGTCTTGCTATCAATTTCAAACGTTTAATCAATGATTCAACAAGTCCATTTTGTGTATGAACATGTGCTACAGGATGTTCAACATCAATTCCAATGGACATACAATAATCATTAAATGATTGAGATATGAATTCTCCAGCGTTATCAAGGCGTATTTTCTTAATTGGATAATCAGGAAAATGAGCTCTTAAACGAATTAATTGAGCTAGTAATCTCACAAACGCCTGGTTGCGAGTTGATAATAAGCAAACATGTGACTATCTAGTTGATGCATCAATTAAAACCATAAAATATCTAAATGGTCCACATGAAGGGTGTATTGGTCCACATATATCACCTTGTATACGCTCTAAAAATGTGAGTGATTCATTCCCAATTTTCATTGGTGATGGCCGAATGATCAATTTTCCTTGAGAACAAGCAGCACATGAGAAATTCTTAGTTTGCATAATTTGTCTGCTGGACAAACAATGACTATTTGAATTCTCAACTATTTTTCGCATCATAATTGATCCAGGATGGCCTGATCGTTCATGCCAGATAACAAAGTCATTCTTATTTGTAAACTTCTGGTTTACAATAACATTTGTTTCAACTGTACTAATATAAGTATAGTATAAACCAGAGGAAAATGAAGGCAATTTTTCCAATATATATTTCTTATTAGAAATTAACTTTGTGATGTAAAGATATTTATCTTTTCCTTCATTTGTGGTCTCAATATGGTATCCATTTTTGTGGATATCTTTAAAACTCAATAAATTTCTTTGAGACTTCTTAGAATATAATGCACTTTCAATGTGCAATTTTGTTCCTCCAGGTAACAAAATACTGGCTCTACCAGAGCCTTCAATTATATTTATACTACTAGATATAATATTAACATTGGCTTCCTGTTTTACTATATGGTAAAAATATTTCTCATTCTTGAGAATGGTATGAGTTGTTGCACTGTCTGCGAGACATATATCTTCGTCATTCACATGAGCATTCATTCTTCATAAAAATAAATCATGAGTAAGAATATAATTAGCAATAATATTTAACAAAATTTTATTGATAAAGACAAAATTTACAACAAAATAAATTACATGAAACATTAAAATAATTTATTTAAGGGCACTCCCTTCTCCAACCAAGTGGTCAATTTCTTCTTCAGGAAGAGTAAGAAAATCATCAACACTAAAATCAGAGAAATCATCATCTATACCAGTAAAATTTGTCTCTATTATTTTCCCTTTATTTTTAAGGGATTTTTGGTATAGATCTACGAGATGCTTTGGTGTGCGACAAACTCGAGACCAGTGTCCCTTGCTACCACAACGATAGCAGATATTTTTAGTTTGTTCGCTATTTTGAGCATCTGTCCCTTTTTTCATATGTTCTTTATTTTTCCATGTGAATGATGATCTCTTATCATTTTGACCATTACCACGACCATAACCATATCCACGACTACGACCAATACCTTGTCCTCGAGCATTACCTCGTCCACGACCGCGACTACGACCACGACCACGACCATGAGTATGATGATCGTGTGTTGCTACATTCACTTCTGGGAATGGAGCAGTTCCAGTTGGACGAGATTCATGATTTTGCATAAGCAATTCATTATTTTGCTCAGCCACAAGGAGACAAGTAATTAATTCAGAATATTTTGTAAAGCCCTTTTGGCGATATTGCTGCTGCAGGAGCATACTAGATGCATGAAAAGTGGAGAATGTTTTCTCTAACATATCACTTTCAGTGATCTTTTCTCCACATAACTCCAATTTTGAAGTAATTCTAAATAGCGCAGAATTATATTCATTTACAGTTTTAAAATCTTGAAAGCGCAAATGCATCCATTCATAACGGGCTTTTGGAAGAATTATATCCTTTTGATGGTCATATCTCTCTTTTAAATTATTCCACAAAACAAGAGGGTCTTTAACTGTTAAATACTCATTCTTTAAGCCCTCATGGATATGGTGACGTAAAAATATCATGGCTTTAGCTTTATCTTGACTGGATGCCTGATTTCCATTTTTAATCGTGTCTCCAAGACCTTTTGCATCTAAATGGATCTCAGCATCTAATGTCCATGATAGATAATTTTTTCCAGATATGTCAAGAGCCACAAACTCAAGGTTGGTAATATTTGACATATTTATTTCTATATAAGAAATTAAAACAATATATTAGATATCATTTCAAATAAATAAATTTGTTAATTATAAATATCTAATAATGGTAACAAGTCAATAATTATTATGAATATGTTTGGACATGGGTTTATTTTTATTTTTATTATAAGAACAGTATTTTTTTTATAAAAAAAATAGAGTAACTTAAATGATCCGGTAATAAAGATTTACAATTTTTATAAAATGTCATTCAGATACTAGTAGCCTAATGGTAAAGTGATAACTTATCATGTTATAAGTCCTGGGTTCAAATCCTTATAAATGTTATTTTATTAATTAATATAATCTGAATTGTAGTAGTTAATATAAAATAATATAACTGAATTGTTGTAGTAATTAGCAAATAAGTAAGTTATAGTATTCAATGTAGTTAGCAAATAATATAAAAATAATAAGTAAGTTATAGTATTCAATGTAGTGGAAATTGAAATCACAAGCAACAGTCCATATACATATAAGCGTGTAGTGCAATATAAAATGATATAAAGCACTAGCTGGTCATGGAAATGATGGATTAAAATAATAATAAGGCATAGTAGGTATTATAAAATCAATCAGCTTAAATAAAATTAATTCCATTTTAATAATGATTTTATTCTTTTAAATCCCATAGGGATGTTCGAAATATAAGTTCTTCAGGAACTTATTAATATTTTATACATCCTGCTGAGATGTGTGGAATATAAGTTCTTCAGGAACTTATTATAATATATATATATATATATATATAATATAAATTGAAATGAAATTATGAAAAGAAATTATAATTCTATGTTACCTTAGATCTCAGTTGGTCAGAACCTCGTGCTGATAATGTGTTATAAATAAATGGAATTCTAAATATAGAGAAAGGATAGAGAAAGAAAGAGAGGAGAATTTTTAGAGAGGGTGATTGAGAGTTAGAGAGAGATTAAAGGAAGAGAGGTAGTTTTATTATGCAAACCCAAGTTCTATTTATAGAACTTAGGGAGGGGACATCCAATAATTCTTAATAATTTACTTATTATAAATTGAAAACGGATAAACCAAAAAGTGGACATGAAATGATAATAAGAAGTATGAACCTCTTTCCAGTGATTTTGCATTGGCGACTGGAATTATAATGAATAAGAAGATTCCCGTCGAGGCGTTCCTTGACAGACTTCTGTTTCAGTCTCCACCCGTTCAGCATACATCTTTTCGGTGTTAGATCGAAAAGAAACAAAAACCAAAATAATAATAAAAAAAAACTAAATTCAAAAACGTGTTTGATTGGCGAAGGAGGTGTGATTGAAGGCGAATCAAAACCCTAATTCCCTTTGCTCTAGTTTAAAGGGAAGAAAACAAGGGCAATAGTCCTTTAATTTTTAATAAAAAAAATAAGTCACTTCCTTAATACTTCCTCCATTCTCCAATATAATCAGCAAATATTTGAAATGTTTCGATCTAAAATATTAGGAAATATTAATTAACTAGACGTTGTTTAATAATATATTCCTATAATATCTTTCTATTAATAAAGAGAGATACTGTGAATGATTTTTAAAATGAAAAGAAAAATTATCGTTTCAATACATTAATGATGGGTTAATTTAGAAATTATAGTCACTAATTAAGATAGACTAGTCTTTTTAATTAATGTTTATTACTTATTTGTTGGTTATATTCAAAATTGAGAGAGTTGAGCTTGTCTAAAAAAAACTCACATATGTGACTACCCGCATATTTATTTAACGAGTAGGTAGGATATTGAACTACCCGCCTCATGGGCATCTACATATCTATAATATTTGTTTTATTAAATATATTTAAATATTAAGATTTTTAATTTTATTAATGAGATAAAATTTATTTATTATTAATTCATGAAAATATTTTTAATGTATTAAGTTATATTTGTATCATAATAAACTAATTTATATTATTTTATATAGAATAATATGATATTTAATAGATTATTTGTTATTTTTTTCTCTTATAATTTTTTAAAAATATTAATATATACTCATAAATACCTGCTACAACTACTCGTAAATATGAGTACCTGTAAATTTTAACGTGTATTGGTAGTATACTATCCGCACACGCCTAGTTTACATCCCTAAAGGGAGTACTTTTTAACATGTATCCAAGAGTTTTAAGGTGGTTTGAAAACTCCTTTATAAAAGATGTATGAGTTGTGTAAGAGTAACCTTATCTGTTGAATCTTGTGGACTCCAAGCACTCTCGTATATAGAAATGCTTCAGTGTGAATGCTCAATGTCGATCCTATAACAAAAGTAAATATCATTTCAACCCTTAAAGCATGACATTCTAATGTTACAATAATACACTTGAGTTAATATTTATCTATGTTGAAACCAAGTGTGGTTTGAAAAAGAAATTTAGTAATAACCATTGACCAGACCCCAAGTTACGTTAATATAACCAGACCCCAAGATTTGTTAATAACACACATCAAGACATTTAAATTAAATCATGTGTGTTTTAATCTGTTCAAATTAAGTGTTTCACGAAACAAATTCTAAATACACATGTTATAAAAGAAAAAGGGAGTCCATCAGAACAAAAGTCTAATTCAATAAAAGTCTGATTCTAGACTTTTTCCAAAAAGAGTATGGTTCAATAAAGTTCAAATCTTTGAACCACCAATCAGATCTCAGACTTTTGAAGCAACAAGACATGCAACAAGAACGTTACTTCAAGTACTCATCATGCGATGTTCTAAAACTCTTTTTTTGGTGATGCTTCGAGTCAAGTTCCTATCAAGGATAACTATGTTTATCATCAAAGAAAATAAGAGACAAAACAATGGAGCAACCAAAGCTCACTTGTGAAGAAACCAATGTAGCTACCTTGCGTATTTTAGAAAAATTGATTGCAGTCAGCTCTTGTGTCAAGAAGTTACAGAAGGTCATCAGCAATATGCTGTACACATTAATGAGAAGAAGAAAGCCAACAAATGGTCTTTATGCTTTGAAGATTTCAAGGAACTCCTTTTTTTATGCAAGCATCAAAGTTCCTTCATACCAGACTTGTTTTTGGCCTGTTTATGGATCCTTGAATTATTTCTACCAGGTGTCTTATTTTGAGCAACTGAGCACATTTTGTTTTCCTTTTCTGGGGAAATGTTTCATTACAAATTAAGTGTCCATTATTCAAAAAAGACACACCACTACTCTGTATTTTGTTACATGAGTTGTTCTCACTTCTTACTCTCTTCTAAGTTCTTTCTTTGTCATAGGATTCAGGTGTAATCCTTTTTTCGTTTTTTATGCTTTTGGACTAGAGTGGTTGAGTTTAAGGTGAAAGATAGTGATCTCTAGGATACCTTAAGGCTATTGTGAACCAGTTGGATTGGAAACAGGTTGAGAGGTAGCTTTACATTGGATAGGTAGCCCAAGAGTTTTAAACAGACAACCTTGTAACTGTTTCGTATTATAGTGCAAAATTTTAAGCCTTTGTACTGAGAGACTGGAGTAGATCACAATGAGTGATCAAACCATGATACATCGTAGTGTGATCTTTCTTATCCCCGCTCTTTATCATCTCTTTTGTTTTTCAATTATTTGCTTTTTAAATCATATTTGTTAAACTCTTTTTGTTGATAAGTTCTTAATGATCCTTTTAAACTTGTTTTTTTATTAAAAGAGTGTTTTAAAATAATACTTCCTAATTATTGTGTTTCCGCTATTTGTAAGAAAATTTCAAAGACTTAATTCACCCCCTTTTAAATCCAAGACCACTTTCTCACAAAGATGTATGAGTAGAGAAAATAGAGGTAGATAGAGATCGTCACTACCTTGTGTTGACTAGTGCGAGTGTGACAATGGCATGGTAGTGAATAGAAATGACGGGGCGGGCTTGGCATGATTGAAAAATTTTACTAACACCATAAGGTTTAACATTTGAAAATATAAATTTGGGACTTTCCTTAATCGTATTTTAGGGAAAAGAAATTAAAGATTATTAAAGAAAATTGAGATTTTCTAATTTCAGTTCGGGGGAAAAGAAATTAAGGTTGGATGCTTAGGATTGTTGGTCTAATGATCTACAGGATAGAAATGTTGAGAAATAAAATGGTCTGAGATGTGACATTCGTATGTTGTCCTTAAGGATCTATTTCATGTTCGGTTAACTTGGGGTTGGAAGTGGTAAAATCAATAAACTTATGTCACCTAATCTAATGAAGACGAAGAAGAAAAGAAAACATATTATCTAAGACCATACATGGATTAAATAAAAGTATTGACAAGAGTTCATTAGTTATAAATGATAAAATCTAACCAAGTTAATTCAAAGATAATTTGATATCAATATATAAAATAGAGTAAGTTAAAACTTATCTATAAACATTTAATTATAAAATAAATTATTTTTTACTATCTATTAAAAGTAAAATTAATTATATTTAAAATTTTGAAATAAAACAAAATTTCCAACATATAGGCAATCAATTTTTTATCGGGGGTTTGCGGTCCTTTATTTTCTCAATATTGTTAACTAAGATATTCAATAACACATATGATTCAATAACACAGATTAAGTTACGCATGTTCACTATAGGTGGAACAAAATTTAATTTCGTGTTTCACGGGGGCAGAAATTAATTTGGAACAAATAACCGTATAGCAAGTTTTACAACTTCTTGAAGGCAAAGACAATAATCAAACAAAAATCAATTCTATCTTTAGAAAATTAAAAAACAATCAGCTTCCAGAGAACACTAACTACGAAAGAAAACAATATCATCCAATCATGATCCAACACCTAGATTTTAATTTCAACAGTAGTAAAATTATAAACTGACAATCATGATCCAACAAAATAGTAATCAATGCATCACTCTAAGTTCAATTGATAACTAACAATCTACTCAGCAGAAGTGTACCAACAGTCGATACTTGACAATGATATGAAACGACATATAGGACATAATTAAAGTCTGATAATGATAGTCAAACTTAAAATGAGTGTACTTAATTTTTCAATTAAGTAGGTGAGACAGAGACTAAGCTTTCAGCATAATATAGGACACTGTATAGAAATATGGTGGTACGAATTCCCAAAGATGCTACTGTACTGTCCTTATGCTTGTACAGGACTGCATAACGTTGATAAAAGCCTTCTGAGAAAATCATAAGGACATTGTTATTCTCAAACAAGCACATTGGAAGAGGCATCATACGAAATCCAGGATACTTGGATGGAAGACAGTCCAAATCAATGTTCAGAAAAACCCTCCAAGATTCCTTGACTCCAAACTCCTTCATCTGCCAAATCATATAATGATTTGCAGCATGATAATGAGAAACATAGAGACAGTCTTTCAGAACCCAGAGTGTCGGAGATAGCAAAAACCATGTTTCATGATCCAAAAGATTAGGTAGTGGGAATTCAGCATTTGTCTCATTCCCCAAATGAAACGAAACAATAACCACTTGCTTAACAATATTGTCAGAATTGTGACGAAACGCTACCCAATTAAGAGTGCCATTCACACACACCCCATTCATTTTCTCTAGAGTAACACCATCTTCCGGGAAACTTGCAACGTCTCTCCAACAATTACCACCCATGCTATAAACTCTCACCCTGTCTCTCTGAGGCACTTGAAGACGTATAGGGTTGGAAAACAACCCCACTACTTTGTAAGTGTCATTTATAGGATCATAACCAAACCCAAAACGAGTCAAACCATAACAGGAAGGGGAATTTCGAGATTTTGTCCTTGTAGCAGGGTTCCAAAAACAAACCCAAAAATATCTCAGAAGACCAACCCTATATATAGAGGAACCACGCAGAGCAATCAACCCATTGCAGGTACCAATAAAACTGTGGTCTTGAGTATAAAGATGTTGTGGTTTTGGGTTGAGAGTGTATGATGGGTTATCGAGAAGCTCGGTTACTGGCCAAGACGGCCCCATTGTTTCCACACAAGAGCTATCAATCAATAGTTGGAGGTTGGTGGGCTTGGCTGAGGAGCGTTGAAGGTGAAGTTTTCTGAAATGTGAATCAGAACCGATGAGAGAGTTCCATGACTTGGAGACACACTTGAAACGGATCAAAGATTTCACTGGGGCCCATGACAAGATTTCCACTATGAGATGATCAGGCAGAACTGGAAGCCACTCTGCTCCACTTTCATACACTTGTTTCTGCCTACTCATGCTATCTGCCTCTCAATTATACGATGGGTCTCACGATATTAACTGGGAAAAAACATAAACAATCAATCATTTTTGTAATTTAATTTCACATATAGGATCAACCATGCCATGATCGATGCAGGGAGTTAGACAAGAAAGGAATACTTTTTATATAGAAGTAGATAAAATACTAGATATACAACAAGATTTTAACTCTTAATATATTTCATATTTATCAAGATGGATAAATTAAATTTGATTTAAGTTTTAACTCTTAATAAATTATATTAAATTTAAATTATACATATTTAATTCCTCTTAAATAAAATTTTGATTTAAACCTTGTAGATAAAAAAAATTCTCACAAAAAGAATTAGTCATACCATAATCTAAATGTAAAAGTGATTTTTGTTCATGAGCATTTTATTATATTTATAAATACCACAGGAAAAAAATCCCCATATATATATATATATATTTGATTTATATATATTTAATATAATAAAACTAGTAAATATGCATGTGTTGTACGGGTGATTTGTTCATAAGAATCAATTAAATTATACTACCTCCGGTTCTAAATATGGTTCTAAATATAAGCAAATTTTAGTGGAATTTTTTGGTCCTTTAATATAAGCAAAATTAGATTTTCCCAATGTCAATAAATGCTTGTTTACCAAATATGTCCTCATCATATATATTTCTAAGGCCACTAATTTTTTATGTAATAAATGATACTAAGGGTATTTTAAAAAATTAAATCAAATATGTGATAACATTAATGCAAATAACTACCTCCAACTACTATTCTTAATATGTGTGAAGTTAGGTATATTTGCTTATATTTAGAACCGGAGGTAGTATTTTATTAACTTTATAAATATTGTGTTATATTTAATATCAATTATACAAAGAAATTTGAGTATTAATCATATAAATTGTTACCTGATATGATATATATGGTTGCTCAGCATGTAACTTGGGTTTGGTTGAACACAATTCGCTTCGACATATATGACCTGTGAAGTCACTTGAGTCTAGCCCCTGCAGACAAATGAAAAATGTTCATTCAGTATCATAAATGTCACATCATTAACAATTAATATATCTGCAGTAAAATAAATATTGGGTCTTTGTCGATCTACAATCCTAGACATAATGTATCTTAGATAATTCAATTAGTTAAGAGTTATTATTATGTATTTTGATCTGATCAATATATTTACGTGAATAACCTTTACTCTAGGGAATTTGTTATTGCTTTGTTTACAAATTTTTCTTTATCTACGTCCTCAATAATTAGATTAAAGATATTTCATTTTCCCTTTTTTCTTTCCTGATATGGTACTTGGGCTCTCAGATCTTTAAGAAAGACACAGATTCCACCTTTACTAACAAGAAATTAAGGAATAATAAAAAAGAAAAAGCAATATAAAAATTAAAAAAATTAATTCATTCAAACCTTTTAAATTAGAAGAATTAATCCACGTCAACAAACAAACCAACATGTGAGATGTGAAACAACATACGTTTGATATTCTACAAACACAAATTAAAGTAGGAAGATCAAGAAGAAATGAGAATCAAAATTATTACCTGATTTAAGATGAAACGAGGAGATGAAAGGAGAAAATAATCATAATTAGAAAAATCGGTTCACATCGACCAACAAACCAACATGTGAGATGCGAAGCAACAAACGTTCTCTATCACTACTTATTCTGTGAACACCAAATTGAAGTAGGAAAATCAAGGAGAAATGAAAATCATTACCTGATTTAAGATGAAACGAGAAGATGAAAGGAGAAAATAATCCTAAAAGAAATTGTTAGGGTTTAAGAAATGATGATTTAGGGTTTATGGATTAGGAATTTAGGGTTTCTGGATTGGGAATTTAGGCTTTGTGATGAAATGAGTGAGATTGAGAGAGTGTGGGGGTAAAGAATTATGGATATAGGGTTACGAGACTGAAAAGGTTGAGAGACTGAAAGGGTTGAGAGATTGACATGGTGGAGAGATTTTGAGGGATGTACCTAATTAGGACAGTGAGAGGAATTAAAGGAGATAGTACAAAAGGGTCTTAAATAGTTAGGAGGTTATGAAATATTAGAGTGGGATTTTGAAAGTGTTGAGAGGGAAAATAAAGAAATCAAGCAAACTTATTAAAATGAACCATACAAGTAAAAGAACAAAAGAAACAGTGCATTTCAATAAAGCTAATTGGAAAAAAAAGTGAGGAAATAAAAGAAATAAATGAGACACGACTCCTAATTTGTCCTTTCTGCTCTCAATGTAAAGTGCCTTAATTCCTTGGTGACACAATACTTTCCATTTTCTCTAGTTAGTATGTGATTTCTTCATCTTACAATATCCATTTTAAATTTAGGAAGAAACATTTGAGTCTTATTAATTTTAGACTATCCCACAACCCAATAAGGATAGGTTTTAGAGTTTAGAGATTATCTTAGAAGAAAAGGGAATCCTCTAGTGTTGAAAAATGCATATTATAGCTCTTAAGGTACGCATAATTTGATTTTCAGATTTATAGGATTTAACTGGTGTTAAGGTCAAGAATGAATCTATAAGGACATAATGGTTCTCTATTATTGTAAATGGATAGTAGTTATAGTGACTTAATATTTCTTTAATTAATAATAATTATTATTGTTCAAAATTAAAAATTTCAAAGAAATAAGATTTTATAAACATTTATTATTTTTAAAGTGTTGAATAATGTGTTTATAATAACCCTATTAAAAATAATGGATGAATATGTATTCTTTAATTGAATCTCTTGTTCTATTCTATTTGGTTATTTTTAATAGTTATGATGAATTGATATATTTTCTTCTATTGCACTATCAAATATTTTTTATTATGTTGAGACCTATAAATTATGATAAAAGTTATTATTGAGATGAATGAGTTTTAATAAATTAAGAATAGTGTTTTTTGTGTGAGCTATGTGTTATTTTTGAAAGATTCATGTTTGGATCCTGTATTCAGTGTGTTGTTAGTAGAGCGGTGATGACCTAGGTACATCTAGTATACCCATAAAAGAATAGAGGATAACTGGGTTATCAATGAGATAGAGTTACCCTTGTGGGGATGTTGTGAAATATGATTATATGATTTGATGTGATAGAGAAGGGGACTACCCATTACATATATACCTTTAAGGTTTACACCTAGCACAAAATAAGCTTTTTACACCAATTGTTTTTGATTTTTACACCGGTTTACCTACTTACGTAGAAATCATAGGTCTAAAAACTCATTACTTATTACATCTGTTAATACCCATCATAAAATATTCCCTTTATAATGTTCCTTCTTTGCATTCATTGTAAAAAATACTTATTTTACAATGGTTCTTGTTTTGCATTTGGTGTAAAATATGTTATTTACGAGATCTTATTTCGCTTAATGTAATAAGTTGGTTTTTAACCCCTACTATGTTAAACACTAGAAAGTATTATTTTGTTAGCACTTTTTATAATTCAAATTAAACCTTAATTCATATAATTTATGCATATATTAATTAAAATCAAGATAATTATAACAAAAACATCAGTTATAATATAAAACATCTTTATATGATTAAAGTAAACTTTTACACTATAGGAGTAATGAAATTTAGTTTGGGAGCTTGGCATGGGACTTAGCTTTAGCACGAGACATGTCTCATGCCATGTTTGGAATTTCAAAAGGTGCATACTTATTGATTTTTGCATGGGATGAGGCATCCTATGCCATTTTGAAACCTTGGTCCTGGGATCGATTTGACAGAAGCCATTATGTGTTGAGGACTTCAACTTTCTCTCGTTGCATCGAGAAAGGAATATTAGGGCTTAACTCCTTTCCCTTGTTGTGAATGTTTAGTCTAAAGATTAGGTCCTAGAGTATAAGATTTTAGGAGTTAGATAGAGTGAGAGGGAATAGGGATTGGGTGAGAATTAGAGGGTTATGTAAAAAGATTTTGGGTAAGTTTTGATAAGTGTGTTTTGCTTTTTTACGATAACTATGCACCAAAATTTTCCTGGGTTTAGACTCTAAGCCTATGTTTTTTTTACATTTTTTTCATATGCCACAATTTTATTTATGTGGCTTATAACTTCAAAAATGTTGAAGAGATTACACTTCTAAAGTGTTGCTTAATAACTTCTAAAATGTGTTCTATGTCCCAACTTAAGGTTTGACACATCTTTTTCAAATATCACCGGTTATAAAGAGTGGCTTAATAAGTTAAAAGTATGGTCTCTTTACAAATGTACCATGGTTAAAAAATGTCTTAATAACTTAAAAAATATGCTCTATTCAAGAATAAGCCATCGTCTCACACATTCCAAACTACCATATTTTTTGAAGTGTATCCTTTTAGGAGCTATAGTTCTAAAAGCACGACCTCTTGTTAATACACCATGGTTCAAAACCCATTTATAGTGTGGTGGAATTTTATATGTTTTTGGCCACGACTAGAAATGGGTTGTTATTGAGAAATAAGAAGAGGAAAATAAGGGAGAATGAGTTGTTTTTGGCCACTGAATAAGATGATTTGGGTTATGGAAATGGATAGGCAAAACTGAGAGCATGAGTTGTTATTGAGAAATAAGAAGAGGAAAATATGGGAGAAAAGGCTATTCTACCTGAATAAACATGTTATGGGTAGGGACATGGTCCTATGTCATTTTAGTAATGTTCTATGACCCAAAATACGTAAACTTTTTAAGAAACTTGCGATATAGATCATAGGATAGTGTCCTATGCTAAAAGCTTATATGGGGCACATCTTATGCCAATAATTGTCTCATGCTATGGTTCCATGTTATAATTACATTGAAGGTTCAGAGATAAACTTAAAAGGGGGGCGAATAAGTTTGTAACTCTTTTTTAAAAAAGAACCTTATTTAAAAAGAAATGAGACAACAACCTTACTAAGTATAGATTTAGACTTATCAAAGAGAAAAGATAGAGAGATTTGCACAAAGGATTTATACTAGTTCACTTTCAAACGTTGAAGCTATGTCCAATCCCTTCAGTCTGAAAGCTTTTTCACTATGTAAAAATCTTTTTACATAAACAGCATTTTTGTACCTCAAGTATTCTTGACTCCAACCACTTCTGACTTAACCCCAGTATTCTTTCATAAGCCACTCCTAGCTCAGCCTCAAGTATTCTTTCAAAAGCCTTTTCAGGCCAACAATGTTTCCCACAAGAAACTAAGACTAGTTAACACAACTAGACTTGAACTAGAGTACAAAGATTTTTAAAGATTAGGTACAATAAGGTTATGTTTGAGAAAAGAAACAGAGAGAAACTGCAAGCTGTAATGTTAACAATTGTAAGTTCTCATGACTCTATTTTTGGTTCTTTGACTTTTATATTCCAATTGCTAAGTCTATTCTTTTTGGCATCTTCTGCGTATTAGCCGTTACTGTTCCATTGAAGAAGATGTAGTCGTTTGAACATAGAAGCATGAGAGAAGAGATGAGGACAACGTCTAGTTTGAGGATAGATGAGAATTGCATAAAAATAGGGTGCCTCGAACCTTGTAGAGAGAAAGTCCTATTTTGGTTCTCTTTTGTCTAACATAGGATATTATAAAATAGCTTATTTGACTTTCTAAAGGCTTTTAACTTAAGCATAACACGTTGACAACTTTTTGATGTACTCAGAATTGCTTCATCGATTTCTCCTTATGCGAACGTTTGTTTCTCTAAGAGTTTTGTCTCTTTGTTCATTTCAGACTAGACTTGACTGAAGGAGTTTAGCACTACGATAACCTTGCATATTTTGATTTGGAATTAGAGATCCTTTCTTTAACTTGAAATGTCTGAGTCTGCTGTGTCTTGAAGCTTGAATAGATGATCATGTGAGAGAGAGATGTTGAGTTTGGAGAGTGATTTGTCTAAAGATCATGACTCAGCTGGGATAGACATACTTAGAGAAATTTCTTTTGAACATTGTCTTCAACATAGACTTAGGGATATGACAGACTTGAAATATTTTGAACTGGTCCTATGCAGACTTTAAATGCTTTTAAAATGATGGACTCCTCCTTTGAATTGTAGCTCTTGCATCATAGACTTCGCATTCTAAAACACTTAAGTAAAAGAGTTAAACAAAATTTATTTAATTAAAGGCCTTAATGTGTGTCATAAACAAATCTTGGGGTCTCTAAAATAATTTTTAGGTTCTCCAAAGTCCTTTATAAAATAGACTTGGTTCTAATAATTTTCTTATAGTGTCTTTAGATGAAGCACTTAATAAGGTGATTGGTGAGATGAAGATATGGGGAAGAGGGAGGATGAAGGATAGAGGATAGAAGGGAGGTAATCTTACCCGAGGCTTAGTCACGGTTAAAGTTCCTCACCATTCCTAATAAATGAATTTGGTGGGGAAAGAACTTGGGGTACATGCATGTGGTACATGCAAAATCTATCCAGCTTTATGATAGTGTCCTTTACACTCTTCCCGGGGCAGAAAACCTGCTTCATGACAAGGTGAAGCATTTTAACCTTTCTGAACAGAGTTGTATCTACTTTTCCTCTAGTAAAACCTCTTGAAATAAAAAAGTTACTAAGTCTGTCATACCAAGCCCTTGGAGTTTGTTTAAGACCATACAATGCTTTACTAAGTTTGAAAACATGATTTGGAAAAGATATATCTTCAAAACCAGGGAGTTGTTTTACATAAACTTCTTCTATAATAAACCTATTCAAAAAAGCACTTTTAACATCCATTTGATATAATGTAATAATTCCTTTAAATGCTGCAAATGCAAGAAGTATCCTGATAGCCTCAAGTCTGACTATAGGGGCAAAGGTTTCAGTGAAATCTATACCTTCTTACTGATTATAATCTTGAGCTACAAGTCTAGCTTTGTTTCTAATAACTTTTCCATCTTCATCAAGCTTGTTTCTGTAAACCCATTTAGGTCCAATGATGCTTTTGTTTTTGGATCTTGGGACAAGGCTCCAAACTTTCTTTCTCTCAAACTAATTTAGTTTCTCTTGCATAACAATGATCCAATCAGTGTCCTTTAGTGCTTCTACAACAGATTTTGGTTCTAATTCTGAAACTAAAGCAATGGTTGATTAATTATGAAGTTTGGATCTGGTCCTAACTCCAACTACTTAATCTCTAATTATGAGGTCTAAAAGATGATAAGCCTTGAACTTCCAGTCTCTTGGTCTTTCTGGTTCAGACACCATCTGATGCTGTTCAGATTCTTTATCTTCATGTTCAGTTGGTTCTAGTTAAACAGGGTCTGTTCTTTGCTGTTCTTATTCAGCTTCCTACCACTGCATACCTACATCATCAAGGTCTAGATCTGCCAATCTTCTGTCAATCTCTTGAAGGTCATTAAATCTTATATGCATTGATTCTTCAATATTGAGTTCTTGTATTAAAATCTCTGTAAGATTTTGATGTGGTTGAATATCCTATAAATATTCCTTTATGGGATATCGTGAGAGATACTTTTTCTTATATTGTTCGTCAATTGAAATATTGGAACCCTGATGTTGAACTTAAACTTGGAAGGTCTCTTCTGTAACATCCCAGAATTTATAAAAGTGATTATTGAGAGGAATAAATAGTAAATAATTAAATATGAGTTGATTAATGTCCCAAAAATTTTGAAATAATTAAATTGAGATTTATTATGGATATTCATAATTTATTGAAACTTAAGGAGACAAAATTATACCCGATTAAAATATGGGTGTCAGACCAAGTATCTCCGATTAAGGTACCATTGGTCAGGGCTGTTAAGAATATTATGAGGAATTCGAATATATATTTGGAATAATTTTTGGATAAAGTATTAAGCCTGAACGGAGATCCTATATGTTGTAAAACGGTAAAATTTTAATGAAGGAATTAAGTTAAAACAAAAACTCCATTCTTTTCTCTTTACTTTTCACATTGCTTCTCCTCCTCTCTCCCTTCTTCATTTCTTTTATCTTTTTCCTTCTTCCTTCTTACCTAAATTGTCCACTCTCTCCCCTTCTCCATTAACCATTTTTCACTCAAAAAGCTTGGGATTTCATGGAATCATGAGGCAAAGAAGGCATTTTAGGGCAAAGAGGGCATTTTGGGGCAAAGCTTGGCTCATCTCTTCTCTTCTTTTCTCTCCCTCATTTTTATGTTTGATATTGAGCTTGGAAGAGAGGTAAGATTTTTGAACACTTATGGCTTTTGTTGGTAATTTTAGGGTTATTGAAGTATCATACTAAGAGATTAAGTGTTATTTTGATGGATAATGGCATGTGGAACTAAACCCTAGGTTAGATGACCATTGAGGATCATTGTTGTAGTTGATAATGATTGGAATACAATGTTAATGGTCTATGGATGTTTAAAATGATGCATGAAAGTAATTGGAATTGATGATTTGAATTTTAGTGAAAACCCTAGAAAATTGGAATTTGGGCTTTTGACAAATCTTAAGGGAATTGTGATTAATTGATGTTGGAAAGATCTTGTATGTAGGAATGGGTTTCTAAGAAAGTGACATTAATTATTGAGGTTGAAGCGTTGTGAAATCAAGAGAATATGATGATAATCTTAAGTTGTTAAGTGTGTTGAAGTTGTGATATTGTTATGAGAAGCTTGAACAGTGAGAATGTGAGAATGATGGTTATTGAATTTTAAAGAATCTTGACCCTAAGATTTGGGAAAATGTACATATTGTGACTAGGAGGGTTGAATTGAAAGTGTATAGATAATATTTAATGTAAGAGTTGTTATTTATGATGATGGATAATGATAGTAATGGTGAATCATAGAGGATGAAACTCATGGATGAGTGTTGTTATGAAATGTATAGGAATTAATGTGAACATTAAGATCATAGTGATTGTGATGGACTAATGAAATTGTGGTTGATGAGGTCTTAGACCATGATGTGTGCCATTTGAATATGTTGATTGATGATGGTTTAAAAGAGGCTAAGTTGGCTCATGTTAAATTTTGAATGGCAATGATGACATTTAGAGGATTTAGGCAATGTTGGATGCATTTTTGATAAAGGATGTGATATTTTTGATGTTGGGTATGGCTCATCCTTAAGATTTAGAAAATATTGGTTTTAGGAAAAGAATTCCCGAAACCTAACACAATTATGTAAATTGGTGTTTTGACAAGTCTAGGACTTGATATTAAGCCTTGAGATATGATTACAATTGTTTGAAATTGTGATGATGCCTTGAGATAGCTTGTTGATTGAATGCATATATATGTACGTATATTGGTGTAAATAATATTCCGGGTAATGAGGCAGAATGATCAGGACGTGCGAATCGTCGTTCTTCTCTTGAGGTAGGAGAGGAGTTTACATTTCAAATGCATGATTTAAATAATTGATGATTAATGTATATGACAATGCTCATGTTTACCTTGCTATAGTTGTGTTAGTTATGTGATGAATGACATGCTTGACAATTTATTGATTTTGAGAATCATATGTGTGATTAATGACGATGAAAGTTTTCAAGACCCTTTGACGGACATGATTTATTTGTTGATGGAAATCCATGGATTGATGAATTGTTCAAAATGTGAAGTTGTGTTTATGATGTTCATGCAAAATTAAGGAACTGGTAGGGCTATAATGAGTTCTAGTATATTTGGATGCGACAAAATAGTTTCAATAACACCTATGCATGAATTATAACTTGTAGAAACTAGAATGAGCCAATTCCATTAAGAATTGACCCTTGTGTTGCACAAAAATACCTTAAAATAGGCTAAACATATTTATACGCATAAGTATCTTGTTTTTGGGAATTTTAGAGTGCGGCCAGTGGCTACGCGTCATAAATAATGTATATTAAGTGGTGTTAAAATTTGGTGGCCATTGGATTTCATATGAAAGAGATACGGTGGTTGGAAGTAGGATTTTTCAGTTTTTTGGGGAAAATTCTCTATAATTGCTGTCATGAATCTATTTATGGTATGTGTGAATCGATTCATGAGCTGTTGTTTTTCCTTGGGTGTGTTCCAGCACCGTGTGAATCGATTCCCATGTCGTAGGAATCAATTCATGGTCCCCTGGAAACGCATGAATCAATTCATGGTATGTGTGAATCGATTCATGGCCCTGTTTTGGCTGCCAGGATCCTCAAATCCGCATGAATCATTCATGGATCCCCTTGAATCGATTCATGGCCCTGTTTTCATAAAATCTCATAAGTTTTGATGTTGTTTGACGTTGTTGAGTCATGACATGTATACGTAATCGATTGTGCACATTTTTAATACATTTTAGCAATCGATGCATGATGATATTGTCATGTCCCTCGTATAACTTGGTTTGTGAAAGTTGCTAAGTGCTTGTTAATATCTAAAACCCTTTCTTTTTATATATGAAAAACAAAGAGATTGTATGAAGGGTATATGATTGTGGTGTGTCATGGTGGTAATTGATAATGGCCTAAGGCTTGGGAAAAGTATGTGTGTGCTTATGTCATGTTACAAAAACATGCATGCTTCACCACTATTGATATGTTATGATAAATGATAGTAGAAGTCAAATGATGTGGTTGTATGACACACCTTTGATTAATGATGAGATTAATGAGGGGACGATTAAATGACAATGTGCTATTATAAGCAATGAATTAGGATAACGTCGATAATGAACAAAGATGAACTTGAATTTGTGAGTTAACATTATACTCGATGGAAAATGTGGATGATGAATAGAGATAAGTGTTGTTGTGATGTGTATGTATATTACCACACATGTTGAATGACGAATATTGATGTTGAATGAAATGGGATATTGTTATTGAACATACCCTTGATTAAATGGTGATTGTTATTGATGATGATTACGATGCCATCGTGGTTGATATAAGTGTGATCTTGTATGTGTAATTCGAATTATATTAGTAAGCATATGATGCTATGAATTTGAAATATATTTATTAACATGCCTTGTTGGTTTCCATGTGTGGATTAATGTTATGAGGATTGATATGTTTTTGATTACCATGCGTGGATTGAGGTCGATGTGAATTATTGGCCATTATAATGCAAATTATGTGAATGGTATGCCTTGAGGGGCTTGAAATAGGTTGCTTACCTCTAATTGTGTTGCCAAATGTAAAATAGATATATATGTACCCTAAGTGAGTGGGTGAGAAATCTTTGTGAGGTTGAGATTCAGCATGTGCATTGTTGTATTATTGCATTCATGACATGCATGGCATAGCATTTCATATGTGGTTGCAATCACAATGTTGAAAGTCTTGTAGAACTAGATGAGAACGAGTACCCTATGCGTGGGGGAATGAGTTTGTGGTTGCGATCACATGACAGACTGAAATAATGAAGGTAGTTATGATCACCTGTGTATTGAAATAACAATGGTCTTGCAGGACTATGAGGGGAGTACCCTATGCGTAGGGGAAACCAATATGTGAATGAATGAAGGTGGTTGCGATCACCAATATATTGAAATGATGAAAGTCTTGTGGGACTATATGAAAGGGAGTACTCTATGCATGGGGGAAACCAATATGAGAATGATGAATATGGTTGTGATCACAATGATAAAGATCCTGTAGGATTCTATGAAATGGACCCTTGTGTGAGGGACATATGCTTGATTGAATATAAGTGGTTGCGATCACTTGAGAAACCATGTGCGAATGGGTTATGTAAATTGTTTCGGAATGGATCCATTGCATATGCATTAAACAGTGTAACATATGCATTAGCCATAGGTAAATGGAATTTGAGATGGAGATGACCCCAAGAGAGATGATAACCTCTTGAGAGTAATAAGTGATTAAAGATGTACAGAATTAATGATGAACAATTGTGATAGCCCATGATGATGAGGGCAATATGAATGTGTATGTGCTTGCTATAAGTTATGAATAATGAGGCTTGTATGCCTAAGATGATATCTTGATGACGGTTATTTAATAAACTGATGATTTTATTGCAAAGCACACATGCCATTTGTATGCATGTTCATATTATCACAATGTATTTAAATTCGTCATTTTGAATTGTATAACTCACTCTCCCATGTTGTCTCCTTTTTAGCATTGTGATGCAAGATTGTCATGGAATGAGAGTGTGCCTTTGAGCTAAAGCTTTTGAAGAAGGTAAATAGTTGTAATGGAAAGCCTTGGCCGGCAACAGTTGTTAAATATGATGTAATGAATGAATTATGCATATCGATGTTGATAAATAATGAATTATGGATATGTATATAATCATCTTTTGTAACGCATATGGTAGTGTATGCTTGATGTGTAAGTGAATGACTAGTTAAAATACTTGTGGATTTTACCTTGGTAATGTTTACATATTGGAGATGGTGATATTTGGATTAATAGCGATTTAGTGAATGAATGAGGTCAATTATGGGATGTGATTATCAGAGATGTGTGTTGTATAAATTCATACAAATTTGAGGCATAGGAGGTGTATAAATGTTAGAAAGTGGATAGTCTATATTCCCCATTGATGATTGCTACCTCATGTAGAGGCTACTTACAGTTTTAGATATATGCATACGAATTCTGTGTGAGGTCGGTTGTGGCCTAATAGGCCCATGTTATGTAATTGTATGTTTTGTCGAGCCTTTTCTCATATCTTCATATATGGGACTAGGCAGGTGCCCTGTGTACATATTGTTCTTCCACTATAAACTCTAATATTTTTGTATACATATATGGGCGGCGTATCTTGCGATCCAGTTATGAATTATTAAATCTCACTCTTCAATTTTCTGTGGTTTGAGTCTTGATGTAATTGTTGAGGTATTTTGGAAATATTCTAATCACAAAAAATTTACCCGTATTTTTATTAATTATTTATCTTGATTACATCGGGATTTGGGCCCGGGAAACTAGGGTGTGACATCTTCCATCATTTTATTGATGAGGAGTTGATGAAGCTTATGAGGGGTGGTAAATTTGTTGGGGCTCCTTTGTCATAATGGCAAGTCATCAGGTCCTGCTAAAATTTATCCTAAATAGTTTAATTATTTAAGGATTCACCAATGTACTTGCTTGTCAGGGGAATGAAACCAATCATTGTTTTTTGTCTTTTTTTATTTTTGGCAAATTTATATCCCCAACATTAGTCCTCAGTCTTGACTCTTTATTGATATATGATATTAGTTTGTTTTCTTTATTGTTAACTTGTACTTTGTAATGGTTTAAAGTTAGACTTAGAAAGGGGGGTTGAATAAGTCTTAGACTCTTTTTCACCAAAACTTTGAATCAAATAAAATTTACAAGTAATCAAACGATGATGAATGAGAGAAAATAAATACACAGAGTTTATACTGGTTCGCTTCCAACACGGAAGCTACGTCCAGTCCCTTCAAACTTGAAGGATTTCCACTATTGTAAAAATCTCCTTTACAATACCAACATCAGACCCGTGCTACAAGTATTCTTGACACTAACCACTTCTGGCTTATCCCTAGTATTCTTTCAACAAGCCATTTCTGGCTTAACCCAAGTATTCTTTTGAAACCCTTTTTAGACCAAAGTGTTTCCTAACACACAAATTTGTTTTGTTAACCCACCAGACTTACACAAATAGCAAGAATAAAAATGTTTTCAAAACTTAGTGTACAAATAATAGACAATTTTGAGATCGAACAAAGTATTTTTGACACAAGACCTGAGTCTGCTAAAAGCAGAGCTAGAAAGTAATAAGGGTCTTTGTCGTTTTACAAGAAAATGAACTTGAATGAGATTGAATGATAACTTGAAGAGCTTTCTTCTAAGATTTTTCTTGTATCTTGTGATGCTCAAACTTCCTTGATATTTATAGTGACTTGAAAGATATATCTGTTATTACTTCTTGAAAGTAGATATAGATGTTGGAAATCCTTTGAAGGTATTTTGCCTTAAGCTTCTTGAGATCAGACCTTGAAGTTGAATTCAAGCTTGAGAGAGGTCTGAATCATATTTCAGTATTTTCATGAGAATAGTTTCTCATGCATTTCCATGCACAAAACCATTCATGAACTAATTCTTGATTGAGCGAGAGGTTGCTTTCTGAGATGTCCTGATGAGATTTCTGACTTGTGATCAGAGTTCGTAGGGGTAGGTACATTAACAGCAACTGCTTATGTTGATTTCGTTCTTTTTGTTCTTTGATGATAAGTGTAATATCCCAAATTTTATAAAAATGAATAATCGAGGTGAATGAATAATAAATAATTATATGTGAAAGGATTTGTGTCCCAAAAATATTGGAAGTGATTAAATTGGGATGTTTGTAATTTATTGAGTTTAAGTGAGATAAAATTATACCCGGTTAGAATTTGGGTGTCGGACCAAGTATCTCCGATTGAGATGCCATTGGTCAGGGCTGTTAAGAATATTAATGGGAATCCGAATATGTCTTCGGAATAATTTTTAGATGTAGTATTGAGCCCGGACTGAGAGCCTGTTGGTGGAAAAACGATGAAATCACTAATGAGAAGATAAAATTTTAAACCAAACCCCCTATTTCCCTTCTCCTTTTCACGTTGGGGGATTCTCTAAGGCAAACACACTTGCCTTCTTCACTCTTCATTCACTCTTCCTCTTTTCTTCTTCCTCTTCATCTCCCTCCTTATATTTTTCTTTCTAAAAACCTAGACAAGAGTGGAATCTATCTCCCCCACCATTTTCATTTCATGGAAGCTTGAAGTCTTTTCTTCCTCCTCTCCCTCATTTTCATGTGGATCTCTCTCTTCCTTGGAAGCTCATGGATTTCTCTTGGTTGAGGTAAGCTCCTCATCATCTTTCATGAGCTTATGCCATAGGTTTTGGGTTTTGGGTTTTGGGTGTTGGGAGAGTGGTTTATGTATGTGGGTTATTGGTAGAAGCTATTATTATGGAAAACCCTAAGGTGGGGTGGTTTTAAATGCAACTTTTATGAGCCTTTAGTGGGGTACACGAAATTAGAGATTTGAATGGTGAAAAATGATGATGATACATGGTGTTATTGAATTTTTATGGAAACCCTAACTTTAGGAATTTGGGGAAAATATGAAATATGAGTGGGAAATATATTTAATGATGATAGTGAGTGATATTGATGTGGGAGAATGGTCATTGATAATGGTTGATGAATATTAATAATGATAAGTAAGTTTTGGTGAAACCCTAGCCCTAAGAATTTGGGGAAAATGGATATATTGTAACATGGGAAGTTGAATTGAATGTGAATAGGTGATATTTAATATGTGAGTTGTTATTTATAATGATGGATAATGATAGTAATGACGAATCATAGAGAATGAAGCTCATGGATGAGTGTTGTTGGAAAATGTGTAAGAATGAATGTTAATATTAAGGTCATAGTGTGGTGATAGATCAATGACTTGGAAGTGTGGTTTGATGAAGTCTTAGACCATAATATGTACCATTTGAAATATGTTGATAGATGAAGATTGATTTGAGCTAAGATGACTCATGTTGAACTCAAAGTGACGATAATAGCATTTGAATGATTGATGTAATGTAGAAATGCATTTTAGATGAGGGATGAAAGAGATATTGTTGTTGTTGGGTATGGTTAACCCTCTTAGATCTAGAGAATCTTGGTTTTGGGAAAGGAATTCCCGAAGCCTAACACACTTACATAACTTGGTGTTTAGCAAGTCTAGGACTTGAGGTTGAGCTTTATGATAAGCTAACAAATGTTTAGAGTTATGATGGTTATTGATTATGTGAATATACTTGTGTATGGTATGTAGATCGTATTTCGGGTGATGCAATAGAGCATTCGGAGCATTAGAACCGTTTCGGCTCTTCCCTCGAGGTAGGAGAGGAGTTTACATTCAAATTGCATGAGTTATATAATTGATGATTATTGTATGGCTTGATACTCATGCTTGCCTTGCCATGTTTATAGTGAAATGATATGTGACACGCTGTCGTTGTCGGGTCAAATAAAAAGTTAAATTAATATAGTATAAGGTGAACAACCTTAGTCGTCTCTCAAGGACCTTAGTTCAATTAGTTACACTCAATTTAGTTATAATAAAGGGGGGGTTTGTGTTGAGCTTGAAAGGAAAATTAAGTGATTATATGATAGTGCAAAAAGTAAATTTATGAGTAGGAATAATCAAATTTAGAAACAACCAACCCAAGGAATTAATAAATCTTTAGTTAACTAATCATTGTTCATAAATATGATTAAATATAATTAGTTTCTCAATCTTGAATCATTTGGAATCCCTAAATGATTATATTCTAGAAAATCTTTTAGAATTGAATTAATGAACTAATAAGAATAATCAATCGATATATTCTTATTAATTACTAAAATAACTTTAAGACCATAATTTGATTGAGTTAAGAAACTAAATAGAAATCTCTTATTTAGTAACTTAATCTTTGTTCTCAAATTGATTATTGATTAACCAACCAACATCAGTTTAGATTATAGATTGTTTAATTATATACCAATCGGTTATACACTTAAATAATCTACCATTATAAGTGCTTGAGAAACAAAGAAAAGTAATTATCTTTAATCAAAATATTAAGAGCAAGAACTCAAAGTTAACATAAAGACAAATTAAATTCCTTGAGTTGATTTTAAAAGATTAAGCTTCCATGATAATTGTTAACAATGAAAGCTAATATTAAATTTACTAAAACTTTGATTATAAAAGTAAATAACAAATAATAAAATTAACTTACTTGATATTGAGGAAGGGAAATGAAAACCATAACTTGAAGGATGGAATATAGAACAAGGAGATAAAAGCAAAAGAAAGAACTAAAACTTAAGAAGCTAAAACAAAGATATAGAATTATAATGGAAACTAAAGCATGTATTTCTTATGTATTTCTTGTGTATCTTCCTTACAACTTCAAGCATCTATTTATAGGCAAGATATGATGATACTATACATTCATTTTCTAATTATTAATGCATTTTTTCAACATTGGTGGGCTTGAAATTACAATAATTCAAAAGAAGATAATGGTAGGTGTTGAAATGCATTCTCCTCTTTATCTTCTCCACCTTGCGAGTCCAATATGACCTTCTAGATGGCCGAATTTTGAAACACCTTCAACATTAAAGTTGTATATCTCTGTCTTATTGAGAATTTGGTGCAAGAATGAGGTCATTTGGACACCTAGAGCTCCAGATATGTGTATTTTGGTGAACTATGTTAATGCTGGTGGGACATATGAGGGCTGATTGATTCAAGCTCCATTTCTTTATTTTTTCCAGATGAAAAATAACCAAATTTGATCATCATGATGTAGCCCTCTGTCTTAGCTTTCCATGGGCTCCAAGATTAGCCCATTTGGATTACAAAAGCCCAAGTTATGGCCAAAATAAGGCAAGATACTCAAGATACATACAAAAAATGAAAATTGAAACATATATACATAATACTTCAATTTAACTAAACAACATAAAACTTAATTAAAATACTATTATTAAACATAGTAATTATATAATAAACCCCAAGTGTAAAACTATAATAAGTGTATTAAAATTGATTTATCAAATTCCCCCACACTTAAGCTTTTGCATTCCAGGGCAAAACCAAACCAAAAACTAAAATGAGAAACAACAGAAAAAAGTTTTTTTTTTTCAAATTGATTTTTTTTTAAAGTCTAAAATAATAAGTAATACACATCATCCCTTATATCAAGAGGTCATGATAAGTGTGAATAAGAAGCATTACAAACTAGTTTCACAAATTGAGTGATCAAATCAAAGAGTGGATGAAAATATGATAGATGTTCTCTTTATGCTCTCTATATCTCAATTGCTTGGGTTTGTGTATACTCTCAGAAATCACCCAAATAAATTAGCACTACCATAGGCTTGACAAATTTCTAATTTCCATATTTGAACACATATGCATGCAGAGATCAAAAGGACTTTATTAAGGTTGTAATGGGGCCAAGGTGACATAGGGTGGATAAAATGAAATAGTATGGCTAAACTTAGGGTTGAAAAAGAGCAATGGAGTAAGTGATTTAGTGATTGTGGAAGTACATTTTGAAACTCAATACTTAGCAAAATGAAACATGATGGAGGATAAAACATGAGAATAAATCCTCCTGATTATTTTCATACATATATTCACCACTTCTTCTTTTTCTTCTTTTTCTCTTTTTTTTTATTATTTATTTTTTTTTACTTTCTTTTTGAACAATGAAACAACAACATATATATCTTGGGTACATTTCCACAATCATCAAGAATCTTTATTCATATTAATTCCAAAACTCCTAATCAATTCCTAAGCAAAGGTGATCATGTTTTTTTTTTGGGCTTTTGGCAAATTATGTGGCTGAATCAAGAAATGGATATAGGCTCAACGTGGGTAACAATGGAAAGTATGTAAGGTAAGGCATATGGCTAGTGGCTAGTTAAAAAAAATGGCCTTAATCACATCAAAGCATGCACATGGAACATAATACATCAAAAAGAAACAAGTCAAGTTCTAGAGTACTAATAAATAAGGGTTAATCAAGAAAAAGGAAAGATGGCATAATATGATCCATCCAATTAAGCTCAAAATCTCACCGAGGGTGGTCAATCTATCACAATTCATATACAATTTGATCTTCACAAACAACTTATTAAATTAATATGCAAGGAAATTATTCATAACATGTCATGAAATATTGGACAAGGGTGATGCAATTACTTATTACTTAGACAAATTTAAAAAACAAATTTAGTGAAAAGCATGTAGAATTTAAAATAAAAAACTGGAAATGATGATTTTTTTTTGTGAACAAGAAACAAAAAAAGAAAAATAAATCATAACCAAATATTGGTGTCAAGATCCGATTCCTTATGCTTCTTGCTCTGTACTTTTTTTTTAAGGGCGCTTAGTAACAAAGATACCTACAACAAATTAGTCAGTTCAATTGCATGTGAAATGATTAGTATAACTGAACAATTTGATTGTGTCATACAACCCAGTTTCATAGGCCTTGTGTTAGAACCCAGAAGAGAAATATCATCAACACAACCATGAGTAGCATCAAGAGCAATAACATACATCTTAATTCATTCGTATGCCTATAGAAAGACTCTGCTATATCATCCATTAAGAGAAAATAAAGAACCTGATGATTGACTAGTGGTGAGGTATGGCTCCGATCTGAAAGAAAAGGATGAAGGCAAAGTGTGGCGGCTGAAGAATGATGAAGATGATGTTTATGGTTGCAGAATGGTTGATGTCGAATAAAAATGATTCGGGTGAAGGTAAAGGCAAAGGCGCGGCACTAAAGTAAATATAGTGGCTATGTGTGTGTGTGTGTTTTTATTTTTTTATTTTTATTTTTTATTTTTTTATTTTTTATTTTTTTTATGAAAAATGGTTTTGATAAGGAAGGTGAAACGATTGTAGTAATCCGAGTGAGATTTGTTATGAGGATGTGTCTCAAGAGTTTGGACTCTTTACTCAGCCCATCCCAACAAAAGTACTCATGAAAGAAAAGTAAAAAAAAATTATTTATTTTTTTATTTTAAAAAAAATTAAACAAAAGTGATACTGACACTATATAGTGAAGGATACGTCTCAAGACTTTGGTTCTCAAAGATGCATCTTTATGACTTTAGATACAACTTTCCCAAATTAATCTTTACTCTGTCTATCCCTCACAAAAAAAATAATAAAATATATATATATATAACTCAGACCATATATATAACTCAGACCCCCCACACTTATTCAAGACATTGTCCTCAGTGTCTTATATGATTTCCACAGTCTATTTTTTTTTCTTTTTCTTTTTTTATATATTTTTTTTAAATATAGATAAAGGTGAGAAAGAAGTTATAACCGAAGGGTGGTGTCTGGTTCTGGATTCTTTCGCTTGTGTGTGTGATCCTTATCTTGCTTCAAGAGGGGTTGAGGTTGGGGTAAAAAGCTCTGCAAAATATCAATCAATTCATCTGCATCTGATGAAGCATGAATGAATGATCGATCATCTTGAGTTATAAGGCCCTGTTCCACAGCTTTATCTAAAAACATTAACAAACTGTCATAAAAACCATTAATATTTAATAATCCTAATGGCTTTTTATGAAAGTTCATGCTACACCATGATAAAATGCAAAATATTTCCTCAAAAGTACCAAAACCTCCAGGAAGTGCGATAAAGGCTTCAGCACCTATAACCATACGAGCCATTCGTTGATAGAGACTTGTAACTTTTACCTCAGTTCCTACAACAATATCTGGTGTAATACCAACATGATG
Organism: Clitoria ternatea; assembly: GCA_037962975.1. Classification (NCBI taxonomy): domain Eukaryota; kingdom Viridiplantae; phylum Streptophyta; class Magnoliopsida; order Fabales; family Fabaceae; genus Clitoria; species Clitoria ternatea. The sequence continues at coordinate 37,636,417 of CM075672.1, read as the reverse complement.
TAGGATGATACTAGAAACGTTGCTTCCTTCAACTAGTGCAGATAGTGCCATGGAGCCTCTCAAACCCTGTACTCCTCCTCTATACAAGACCTTTATTTCTTTCGCAGCCAATAGTTTTCCCAACTTAGTAGCTGCTATTAGGTACTCCTTACAATTACCATTGTTGGATCCACCAAGCACACAAATGGATTTGATTTTTTTCATCTCTTTTTTTTTGTGTTTTCCATATAGAGTTATGCGCCCTTATATAGATAAAAACTGAGATGAAATAATTGATGAAAGATAAAAAGTTTACATAATTATTATTATATAAAAATAAATGACGGTAATGAAGAAATTTGAAAAGACATGATTGAAGAAAATAAAAATAGGTAATTTTAAAAGTCAAAGTGAATTCAGAAAAGTAAAACATTGAAAACAACAGTAAATATGTACAGTAGTTGTGATTATGGCTCACATCTTCCTCTGGTTTTACGTCCAGTAACGGCTTAAACGCCTTCTATGAGTCGAGGTTTTTGCTACCCATCCAGTTTTCTTATAAACTGGCAAACAGGGTCGTTTAACGCCAGATTCCCAAGGCTATAGTTTTCTTTTTGTTGAATGAATAGATCATATAATTTCAGAAGGACTCCTTGAACCGTTCCACATGGATGCGTCTCAAGAGTTTGGATTAAGTTATCCAAGTTCTCTTTACTCAGTCCATCCTTTATAAATTTAATTTTGTCCTCCCGATTTATAGATACCATTCCAGGGTTCCTACAACGTGTATCACAATTCCATCTTGCACACTTATGGCAAACTCCCATCCTTTTAGCTCTTCGTTTTTTAGAATAAGAACTACGTCCCATACCTGGCAAATGTTTTATATAGGACTTATGTAATTCACCAGAGAGACGTACCTTTGCTTCAATAAGCCAACGAACATCCTCTGGAATGCCAAAATATGTGAGTAGTTTTAACCTTTGAACTCGAGCTTTGTAAATTTTTACAATCACATCGCGTGGAAGTGTAGGGAATCTTTCCATAAGTTTTGCAAGGGTTTGTTCCATTGTCAGATTACTTTGAAGTTGTGGCTGTTTAGAAAAGAGAGAATAGAAAACGAGGTTATAGAGAATAGTAGAGATGAAGAAGGTGAAAAGGTGATAGGTTGCCTTCTATCAAGCGCTTGTTTAACGTCACGAGCCTGACGATGACCTTTTAACTACTGCAAGAAAATGTTAATAATGCCAAAACAATAATAGTAATAATGATTAAGACAAGTGTTACCACCGAAAAGAAGGATGATGTAATTAATTGATATCTATTTTTTATTTTTTTTATTTTTTTTATTTATTTTTTTATTATTTTTTTTTATTTTTTTTATAAATATTGTTATTAGGAAAAATTAGTCAAAATATTTGGCATCACACAAATACACCTCCGTATCTATGTGCTCTTGGAACCCTTGAAAGAAAGGTTTAAGTCGGTGCCCATTTACCTTGAAAACCTTGTTTGTCGCTTTATCTGAAATTTCAATCACACCATAAGGAAAGATATTAGTTATTTCAAATGGGCCAGCCCATTTAGAGCAAAGCTTACCAGATATGAGCTTTAGACGTGAATTGTACAACAAAACTTTTTGTCCAATGAAAAAGTTTTTTCTCAAGATCTGTTTGTCATGAAAGGATTTGACTTTTTCTTTATAGGTTTTAGAACTTTCATAAGCTTGCAAACGAATTTCTTCCAATTCCTGTAGTTAGAGTTTCCTTTCTTTACCGGCCTCATTTAAGTCCAGGTTACATTGTTTTACTGCCCAATAAGCTTTGTGCTCAATTTCTACAGGTAAGTGACATGATTTTCCAAAAACAATCCTATAGGGGGACATTCCAATAGGTGTTTTATAAGCTGTTCTATAAGCCCAAAGAGCATCTTCTAACCTTTTACTCCAATCTTTCCTATTTGGTTGTACTGTTTTTTGAAGGATCATTTTTAATTCTCGATTAGACACTTCAGCCTGCCCATTTGTTTGGGGGTGATAAGGTGTTGAAACCTTATGCATAACTCCATATTTTTTAAGAAGGAACTCCATTTTACGGTTGCAAAAATGTGATCCTTGATCACTAATGATGGCTTTAGGAACACCAAACCTGCAAAATATGTGTGATTTAACAAAATCTGCAACAACTTTAGAATCATCAGTTCGAGTAGCTTTAGCTTCAACCCATTTAGACACATAATCGACCGCAAGTAGTATATAAACAAAACCAAAAGATACAGGAAAAGGTCCCATGAAATCTATGCCCCAAACATCAAAAATTTCACAAAATAACATGGGTTGTTGAGGCATCTCATTTCTACGAGATATGTTTCCCATTCTTTGACATCGTTCACAAGATTTACAAAACGTATATGCATCACAAAAAATTGTTGGCCAATACAAACCAGATTCTAATACTTTCCTTGCTGTACGTTGAGGTCCAAAATGTCCTCCACATGCATATGTATGACAAAATGTAAGAATGGAATGAATTTCATTTTCAGGTACACACCTTCTAATGATTTGATCACTACAAAGTTTCCATAAGTAAGGATCATCCCAAACATAGTATTTAGAATCACTTTTTAGTTTTATTATTTGTTGTTTAGATGCATGTATGGGAGTAACAGAAGCAACTAAGTAGTTTACCAAATTAGCAAACCATGGAGTGGAATCATGTATTCCCATAAGTTGTTCATCAGGAAAATCATCTTTAATGGAAATTGGGTCAAGTTCTTTTTCAATTCTGCTTAAGTGATCAGCCACCAAATTTTCTGCTCCAATTTTATCCCTAATTTCAATGTCAAATTCTTGGAGCAACAACATCCACCTGATCAATCTTGGTTTTGCATCTGGTTTCTTTAAAAGGAACTTTAATGCTGCATGATCTGAAAATACAACTACTTTTGAACCGAGCAAATAAGATCTAAATTTGTCAAGTGCAAACACAATAGCAAGTAGTTCTTTTTCTGTGGTAGTATAGTTTATTTGTGCAGTATCCAAAGTTCGTGAGGCATAGTAAATAACATGTTGTACTTTACCTACTCTTTGAGCAAGAACAGCTCCTAATGCATAATTTGATGCATCACACATAAGTTCAAATGGAAGTGACCAATCTGGTGCCTGAATGATAGGAGTGGTAGTTAAAGCTTTCTTTAAGCAATCAAAAGCCTCTTTACATTTGTCATTAAAGTCAAATGTTATATTTTTTTGTAGTAAGTTAGACAACGGAAGGGCTATCTTACTGAAGTTTTTTATAAACCTTCTATAAAAACCTGCATGACCAAGAAAAGAACGAATATCTCGCATACAAGAGGGATAAGGTAATTGAGAAATTACAGTAATTTTTGCAGGATCTACTTCTATGCCTTTTTTAGATATCACATGGCCTAAAACTATTCCTTCTTCTACCATCAAGTGACATTTCTCATAATTAAGAACAAGGTTAGTTTCAATACATCTATTTAATACTTTATCTAGACTATTTAAGCAAGCATCAAATGATGAACCATATACTGTGAAATCATCCATACATACTTCCATGCAATTTTCAAGAAAATCAGCAAAGATACTAATCATGCATCGTTGAAAGGTACCAGGGGTATTGCATAAGCCAAAAGGCATCCTCTTATAAGCAAAAGTGCCAAAAGGACATGTAAATATTGTTTTTTCTTGATCTTCTGGTGCAATATAAATTTGGAAGTAACCTGAAAATCCATCTAGAAAGCAGTAATGTGACTTACCTGCCAGTCGTTCCAACATTTGATCAATGAAAGGTAAAGGAAAGTGATCCTTTCGAGTTGCTTTGTTAAGTTTCCTGTAATCAATGCATACTGGCCAACTATTTTGGATTCTGGTAGGAATTAGTTCATCATTTTCATTTTTAACCACTGTGATTCCAGACTTCTTGGGAACCACTTGTACAGGGCTGACCCAAGTGCTATCTGATATAGGGTAAATAATGCCAGCTTGTAATAATTTTGTTACCTCTTTTTTAACTACATCAAGGATCTGAGGATTAAGTCTTCTTTGTGGTTACCTTACTGGTTTAACTTCTTCCTCTAATAGAATTCTATGCATACACATGGAAGGGCTAATACCTGGGATATCTGCCAAAGTCCAACCAATTGCTTTCTTATGCTTCTTAATAATCTGCAACAACCTTGTTTCTTGATCAACATTTAATTTGTTAGAAATAATCACTGGAAGATTCTTATCTTCCTCTAAATATGCATACTTTAAATGTTCAGGAAGAGGTTTTAACTCTAACATAGGAGGCTGCATTATTGAAGGAATCAACTTGGTTGAATTTGTCTCAGCAACTTGTACTTCAACATAATCAGATGTATTTGTAACTACTTTAATCAAATTATCACACTTTGATTCTTTTGAAACAACATCTAGAACTATATTTTCTGTTTTAAAGAAGTTTGGATCATTATTATCATTAAGTAAATATTTCTCAATTTCAGTACACACATTGCATTGATGAGAATCCATGCATGAATCACAAACAAATGAATCATAAAAATCAGACAATACAGGAAAATTAACATCATCAGACAACTTAATAATATTATCCTCAACTAAATCAGTTATTAAGTCAATTTGAAAAACAGAATGATCCTCAGTAGGATGCTTCATAGCATCTAAAATGTTGAATCTAACCACACTATCTCCAAATTCCATAGAAAGTGTTCCTGCATGCACATCTATCTTTGTTCTAGCTGTTTTTAAGAATGGTCTACCTAAAATTATTGGAGCTTTATTGGTGGAATTCTCACTTTCCATATCTAGAACATAAAAATCTGCACGAAAAATTAAATCATTAACTTTAACAAGGACTTCTTCAATAATTCCTGCAGGATGTGCAGAGCTTCGATTTGCTAATTGTATAACCACACCTGTAGTTTGCAAAGGTCCAAGGGAAAGTGAAGTAAATACAGTCATAGGCATAACATTAATAGATGCACCTAAGTCTAGCATGGCATTTTCAAATTTGTTATTGCCTATTATGCATGGAATGGTAAACGTCCCAGGGTCTTTACATTTTTCTGGTATATGTGACAAAGGTTTTTCAATTAATGCAGACACATTTATACTTATATTAATCCTTTCATTGCCTTTTAGTCTTCTTTTATTAGTGCATAGTTCTTTAAGGAATTTGGCATATCTTGGGATTTGCTTGATGGCTTCTAATAAAGGTATATTTACCTCTACTTTTCTAAATGTTTCCAAGATCTCCTCATCCATTTTCTTATTTTGTATAGATTTTTGTCTTTGTGGAAATGGAAGAGGGATATGTTGCTTATCAGGACCAGCTGCAAAAGGAGGATTTGTAAGAGATATATCATTACTATTATTACTTGAACTATCTAAAACTTCTTCTGCATGTTTTTCTGTGACAATAGTATTTTCAGTTTGTTGTTGTTTTTCTGGTCCATGGATAGCTTTACCAGATCTTAAAGTAATTGCACTTACATTTTTAGGATTGACAATTGTCTGAGCGGGCAACTTATCTGAACCTTGAGACTGCAAATGGTTTAAAGATGTAGCCAATTGACTAATCTGATTTTCAAGAGTCTGAATTGTAGCCTCAGTTCTTTTTTGGAAGTTCAGATTATCTACTGACATTTGCTTTATCAATTCCTCCAAATTTGATTTCTCAGTGGAAGGTGCAGCTATTTGTGTAGCTTGTTGTTGTACATGAGGAGGTTGATATGGTCTGCTTGGTCCAGTATTTGCCTAAAAAGGTGCATGAGGTTGTTGTGAGGAATTACCCCATCTTAAATTAGGGTGATTCCTCCAACCAGGATTATATCTGTTAGAAGAAAGATCATAATTATTTTGTTGTTGTGGCGGTCTGTTATTGTATAAGTTGGCAGCACATACTTGAGGATTTTCATCTAGAATTTTAGCTTCCTGCAGTGAAGGACAACAATCGGTATAATGATCTGATGAAGTACAGATAGAACATACCTTAGCAGGGGTTACAGGTTGTTGTTTTTGAGACACAATAATATTTTTCATAAGTGTTGCTAGTTCAGCAAATTTACTTTCCCATTTTTTATCTCCATCATTAGTAGTTTCAATTTCATGGACTCCTCTAATTACTACAGAATTATTTCTAGTGGCATGTTGTTGAGCATTAGCAGCCATGTTCTCAATTAAAGTTTTTGCTGCATTTGTAGTTTTATTTTGCAAAGCACCACCACTAGCTGCATCAACCAAAGTTCTATCCATTGGATTAAGACCTTCATAGAAATATTGTATGAGAAGTTGATCCGTAATTTGGTGATGGGGACAACTAGCACACAATCTTTTAAATCTTTCCCAGTATTCATAAAGATTTTCCCGGTCATGTTGCCGGATGCCACATATTTCTTTTCTAATTGAGGAAGTTCTTGAAGCGGGAAAATTTTTTTCAAGAAACATTTTCTTTAAGTCATCCCAACTTGTAATAGAGCCAGGAGGAAGGTAAAATAACCAATCCTCAGCGATATCTGCTAGGGAGAAAGGAAAAGCTTTAAGTTTTACATGTTCTTCTGAAACCCCTTCAGGTTTCATGGTAGAGCAAAGGATATGAAATGCTTTTAAGTGTTTATGAGGATCTTCACCTGCACGACCATGAAACTTTGGTAAAAAATGAACTAAACCAGTTTTAAGCACAAAAGGAACATCTTCCTCAGGATATAAGATGCATGATGTTTGATTAGTGACATCTGGTGTAGCTAGTTCTTTTAATGTCTTTTCAGCCATGTTATGCAAATATTCAGAAGTTGAAGGTTTAGTTTCACTATTTATGCTATTAGCTAGAATATTATTATTATTATTATTATTATTATTATTATTATTATTATTATTATTATTATTATTATTGTCTAATAGTTTTTTAGATGATTTAACTAATTGATGAAATGTTCTATCTATTTCAGGATCAAAAGAATATAGTGTCTCAGGATTAGATCTAGTCATGCACAATACATCTACATATATTGTAACAAAATACTGTAACTATGTAATAAAAGGAAAAAGTTATCATTTTAATTATGAAATACTTAGAACATATATTTAAAAATTTAAAGATTTTTTTTCATATTTATATTTTTTTTCAATGGTTGAAAATGAGATTACTAGAAAATGAATACGAATATAATACAGTGGATTTTTTTTTATTTTTTATATGCTCACATTCAACCAAACCTTAATATCTTCAATATACCTACAAAAAAAATGTAAAATATATTAGATAATTGAATGTAAATAATTAGGACCAAAGGTCCCCGGCAACGGCGCCAAATTTGACACGCTGTCGTTGTCGGGTCAAATAAAAAGTTAAATTAATATAGTATAAGGTGAACAACCTTAGTCGTCTCTCAAGGACCTTAGTTCAATTAGTTACACTCAATTTAGTTATAATAAAGGGGGGGTTTGTGTTGAGCTTGAAAGGAAAATTAAGTGATTATATGATAGTGCAAAAAGTAAATTTATGAGTAGGAATAATCAAATTTAGAAACAACCAACCCAAGGAATTAATAAATCTTTAGTTAACTAATCATTGTTCATAAATATGATTAAATATAATTAGTTTCTCAATCTTGAATCATTTGGAATCCCTAAATGATTATATTCTAGAAAATCTTTTAGAATTGAATTAATGAACTAATAAGAATAATCAATCGATATATTCTTATTAATTACTAAAATAACTTTAAGACCATAATTTGATTGAGTTAAGAAACTAAATAGAAATCTCTTATTTAGTAACTTAATCTTTGTTCTCAAATTGATTATTGATTAACCAACCAACATCAGTTTAGATTATAGATTGTTTAATTATATACCAATCGGTTATACACTTAAATAATCTACCATTATAAGTGCTTGAGAAACAAAGAAAAGTAATTATCTTTAATCAAAATATTAAGAGCAAGAACTCAAAGTTAACATAAAGAAAAATTAAATTCCTTGAGTTGATTTTAAAAGATTAAGCTTCCATGATAATTGTTAACAATGAAAGCTAATATTAAATTTACTAAAACTTTGATTATAAAAGTAAATAACAAATAATAAAATTAACTTACTTGATATTGAGGAAGGGAAATGAAAACCATAACTTGAAGGATGGAATATAGAACAAGGAGATAAAGCAAAAGAAAGAACTAAAACTTAAGAAGCTAAAACAAAGATATAGAATTATAATGGAAACTAAAGCATGTATTTCTTATGTATTTCTTGTGTATCTTCCTTACAACTTCAAGCATCTATTTATAGGCAAGATATGATGATACTATACATTCATTTTCTAATTATTAATGCATTTTTTCAACATTGGTGGGCTTGAAATTACAATAATTCAAAAGAAGATAATGGTAGGTGTTGAAATGCATTCTCCTCTTTATCTTCTCCACCTTGCGAGTCCAATATGACCTTCTAGATGGCCGAATTTTGAAAAACCTTCAACATTAAAGTTGTAGATCTCTGTCTTATTGGGAATTTGGCGTAAGAATAAGGTCATTTGGACACCTAGATCTCCAGATATGTGTATTTTGGTGAACTATGTCAATGCTGGTGGGACATATAAGGGCTGATTGATTCAAGCTCCATTTCTTTATTTTTTCCAGATGCAAAATAACCAAATTTGATCATCATGATGTAGCCCTCTGTCTTAGCTTTCCATGGGCTCCAAGATTAGCCCATTTGGATTACAAAAGCCCAAGTTATGGCCAAAATAAGGCAAGATACTCAAGATACATACAAAAAATGAAAATTGAAACATATATACATAATACTTCAATTTAACTAAACAACATAAAACTTAATTAAAATACTATTATTAAACATAGTAATTATATAATAAACCCCAAGTGTAAAACTATAATAAGTGTATTAAAATTGATTTATCAATATGAATGGCAAATTGTTGGCTATTGATGATAATGTATGTGTATATATGATGATGAATAACCCATGAGGGGTTGAAATATGTACATGTTAATGAACCATCCTTGAGGGGATGAAGTATATTTTTTGTGAATTGAGAATTTATGTAGATGATTGGCATTGAATGTGATAGCCATTGTGATGGTATTGGTGATAAGTTTGAGGTTTATGCATAATTGAGGAACTCATAGAGTCAAATAGAGTTTTATGTGATTTTGATGGCTTGGGTTAGTCCCAATAGCCCATATATGTAGTTTATGACTTGTAGGAATTGGAATGGGCAAATTTTAATGAGAATAGACCCTTGAGTTGCATAAAAACATATTGAAATATTCTAAATGCACTTATACGTATAAGTCCTTCAATTTTGAGAATTTCTAAGTGAGGCCGGTGGCCACACGTCACAAATAGTATATTTTAGCTTGTGACAAATTTTGAAGGTCATTGGATTTGAATTGAATGAGATTGGGTGATTGGAAGTTGAAATTTTGGTGCTGTTCTGCATAAAAACAGCAGCAGGGCTGTCTTGAATCGATTCAAAACCCTTTGAATCGATTCAAGAGGTGCTGTTTTCACTATTTTGGGCTCTAGGGGCGTTTGAATCGATTTATACGAGTTTGAATCGATTCAAGGCCCTCTGTTTGTCAAATTTTGATATTTTGGGACGCTTGAATCGATTCACATGAGTCTGAATCGATTCAGAGCCCTGTTATGGCCGCTGTTGTGCTATTTTTCCAACTGGTCTGTTTTCTTTGCTATTTTTGGCCCGTTTGGGCACCTTAATGACATTTTTAGCCTCCAACTTCTTCATGAAAGTTGTAGATAATTGTGTCACGGAGGTGTGAGAATTTGTCTCACATTAATTGGAGTTTTCTAACTCTCATTAGGCAAAAAATACCGAACCTATTGCGTTGAAAAATTCAAGTTTAAGGGGGTTTTGAACCCAACTTTTTATGGTGGCCAAATTGGGACTAATAGGTGATATTTGTGACATGTCCCACTATTTTTAAGACTAAAAATAAGATTTCCTCATGCCTTAGTGCTGAAATTTATCATGGGCTCATTGTTGCCCAAAACCCCTTTTATTATGTAACAACAAGCGATTTCATTAGGGGTCCATGTATGGTGTGTCTTAGTGGTGATTGAGGAATGGCTTAAGGCCTTGGAGAGGTACGTGTATGCCTATACTATGTTATGAATACATGTGTGCCTCACCACTATTGATGTATTATGAATCATAATAAAAAGTAAATGATGTGGTTATATGACACACCTTGTGTGATAATAAAACCAATGAGGGGAAAATTGAATGGCCACGAGTGTATAAATCAATGGATTTGAAATGGTGGCAATGATGATTGCTAAACATATACTTTTGAAATACCTTATTGTTTTCCATGCACGGATAAATGCCATGATGCTTGATATGATTTTAATTACCATGCGTGGTTTGATGTGGTTATGAATGTTGTGCCTTGAGGGGCCTTATGATTTCTTATGTGCCAATGATAATAAGATTAAATATACGATTTATCCCTAATTGAGAGGGTGAGATATCCTTGCGAGGTTGTTGGGCACATGCATTATTGCATTGTTGCATTCATGGCATAGCATGGCATTGATATGCATTATTATTGAATGAATCACCTTACGGGGTGCCACGAAGGGTAAATCCCCGAGTGAAGAGGACGTTGTCCTATTGTTGTTGATTTATTGTTGAATATATCACCTTGCGGGGTGCCACGAAGGGCGTATCCCTGAGTGAAGAGGACGTTGTCCTATTGTTGTGAATGATATTGAATATATCACCTTGCGTGGTGCCACAAAGGGTATATCCCTGAGTGAAGAGGACGTTGTCCTATTGTTATTGAATAATGTTGAAATATATCACCTTGCGGGGTGCCACGATGGGTATATCCCGGAGTGAAGAGGACGTTGTCCTATTATTGTTGAATATATCACCTTGCGGGGTGCCACGATGGGTAAATCCCGGAGTGAAGATGATGTGATCATATTGCTGTTGAATAAATCACCTTGCGGGGTGCCACGAGGGGTGTATTCCCGAGTGAGGATGGTATTGTGATAATTATTATGAAGAGAATCACCTTGCGGGGTGCCACGAAGGGTATATCCCAGAGTGAAGAGGATGTTGTCCTATTGTGTTGAATGAATCACCTTGCGGGGTGCCACGAAGGGTGTATCCCTGAGTGATGATGATAATTTAAGTGATTGTGAGTATTATTGAATTTGAAATCGGATCCGTTGCATATCATTAAACAGTTGACATATGCATTAGCTTTAAGACCATGGCATTTGAAACGGGATGACCACGAGTGTTAAGAAACCCCTTGCGAGGAGGTATTTGAGTGGAACCTTAATGGAATAATGACGATAAAGATTATGAATGCCCTTGTTGATAAGTGGCAAGGAGATTATGTATGTGATTGTGTATATGTTGTGCTTATTTATGATATGAATTGCGATTCATGAGGCTTGTATGCCTATTATAATAATGAGATGATATATGAATGATGATTTGATGATTTGATAGCGAAGCACACATGACGTTTGTATGCATATACACATGATCACAATATATATATATTATTCGTCATTTTGAATGTATAACTCACTCTCCCATGTGGTCTCCTTTTTAGCATTGTGATGCAGGTTGTCATGGGATGAGTTTGGATTTTAATTAAAGCTTGGGTGAAGGTAAATAGTGGTAGAGGAAGTGCCTTGGCCGGCATCATTTATGAGTTCTTGTGTAATGAATGAATTGATTATGAGAATGAAGATGATTTAGAGATTTTGAGTATGTATAAGATAATTCTTGAATTTGTGGATGGTGAATATATATGTAGAATGTAAGAGATAATTTGTTGTATATTAGAAAGATTGAAATTGAAAGATGTTCATTGATGATTGAGATAATCGGGAGAAGATTCCCGAATGTATATGTATATATATATAATTATATCTTAGGCAGTGCATGCTTATGTAATTATGTAAAATGATGATGGTTGTCTATTAGGCTTACGATATGCCATTGCATGCTTTGCCGAGCCTTTCCTCATATCGTCATATATGGGACTAGGCGTGTGCCCGGTATACACATTCTTCCGTTGTAAACACTATTATTTTCGTATACCGTTATGGGCAATTTATCTATCGATCTAGCTTAGGGTTATTTAATCTCACTCTTAGGTTTTCTGTGATTTGGGTCTTGATGTGATCATGGTGAAGTCTTGGGAATATTTTCAAACGCGAAAAATTTATTCGCATTTTCATTAATTATGATGATCACATCGGTATTCGAGTACAGAAAATCTAGGGTGTTATAATAAGCATGTAAATATGATATAATCATTTCTCTCGAAGCATCACCAAAATAGAATTTTCAAACGTTGAAGGAAAGTTCTTTAATCAAGATGCTTCTATTAGACTTTTGTTGTTCTACCAGACTTTTGAACATACACGCTCCCCTTTTGTTTTTACAACCTAATCTTCGTATCCTGAAATTACTCATGTACTAAAAGAAACATTATGAACAGTTCAGACTTTATTCTTTTAGAGAAAATACTTGATGGGCGATATAAACAAATTTAGGAATTTATAAAATCTGAGGTCTGGTCCTTCAAGACTTAAAACTGATATTTTATACCAGACTTTTTCTCAACAATCTCCCCCTATTTGTTGATAACAAACATCAAGTCTTTTCGTGGGTGAATTCTGTCATCAAAATATCATAGAATCATAATTAAGATGATAGAAATAGAATGAAATAAAAGAATTCTTCATTTATCAAAATAGTGCATACAACACATGTATCATTCTAAGTCATTACATTGATATTTAAAAAGACTTCTAAACAACTCCCCCTTTTGTTATCAACAAAAAAGAGGACATCAGTGAGACTCGAAGAGCAAATCACGAGTTACACTTGAAGTGAAAAGAGGGAAAGTAGTAGATGAATCAACCGTGAAAAAATAAGTTTGAAAAACAAATAGAAAAGAAGAAGTAAATGTGATTAATGCGGGAAGATAAAGAAAAATAGGATTATAGGAAGATGAGGAATAAGAGCATGAAGGTTTTTCCCTTATAGCCCAAAGATAATGGCACCACAATGCATCGGCATGAGCTTTAATTGGATTAGGCGCAGTCCAGAGACTTTTAAGAGTGGTTGTAGGTAATTGCTTGGACTTAAGAGGACCTTTGTAATGGGGCTTAGGCTTTAGAGGCATGGGCTTCTTGAGTCTGCGATATAATAATACTTGATGGAGACATCATCAAGAGTTATGAAGCCATACTTTAGATCACAGGCTACAGAGGCCTGCTCAGCTTGAAGCACATGGAACATCCCAAGGTCATCATCTGAGAACAGGTCTAGGAAGCCAAGAAGCTTTTCAATGGGAAGAGGAGGGTAGCATTTTGGAGTAAATGGTTGTATGTGAAGCCTGTGAGGGTTTAAATTAGGGTGGTTCACAATAGCTTGATTTTGCAGGCTTCAATATCCAGGGTCAGAGGTGTTAAGAACAGGTTTGTAGTCAAAGTATTTAGGTAAGATGGGGTAGTGTTTAAGAAGAGGGGGAATGAACGACTTATGAACAACAGTGGAGATGAGAGGACAAGGGACAAGGGCTAGAGAGGAGATGGTGTAAGGTAAAGGTGGAGGTAAAATGGTAAGAGGAATAGGTAGGGGAGAGGAGAAAGTAGAGTCTGGAAAAGGTAAGGGTTCAAACCATGACCGTTTGGAACATGGCTGAGGAGATGAAGACCTTTTTCTCTTGAGTGAGGCTTTGAAGGCACTCGTATCACTATGATATAGAGCAATAGTGGTGTAGAATTGATTGATCCAATCAATGTGTTCCCAGGTGTGGACCTCTGAGATTGAATGATTCCTTAGATAACCACAAATGAAGCGTAAATAATGAATGTATGCTGGATAGCCACAACATTGTTGTAGAGTATTATAATTCTCAGTCATAACTCTCTGATAATCATCATGAAGCTCAATAAATTTAGAACTCCAAGCTGAAGAATCCCATCCTGATAATGAAATATCTGGATTCAAGAAGGTAAAAATAGAGATAAATAAATCCAATGCTTCATCATCAGAAAGCTTATTTAGATAAGACTCAAAAGAGGGTCGAAACAAAGGAGGTTTAGTCTGTGAAGCCTTGGAGAGAGCTAAAATCTTGATTCTTTTGCCAGGGCCAGACTTCTTCTTGGTAGAATGCTGTTACAGTATGTTAATTGGAAGATGATCATCTAAGTCTGGGGAACCCTTAGTTAGTGTTGAGGTTGCAACATGAGATGAGGAGGGTGCCTCTGTATGTAGGGAGTCTGATTTGTCTGAGGGAGCATCAAACTCTTCGAGAACTAATTTTCTTATCTTATTAGCAGAGTGATTGGAGTACGAGATGGAGCAGAATTTCTTTTCTTGGAGGGTACAGGCTTTTTCTTCTTTGGGAAAGCCAGAGCAATACTTGGAGGTGGATCAGATTGAAAGAAAAATGCAGGCAACTTACTAACCATCAAGGAGGGAGTGACCAACTCCTTCAATGAGGGGGATTACACATTCTTAAGTGTAAAAAATTTCATGAGAACGGCAGGGTAGGGAATCTTATTTTGCTTTTTCCTATGGAGGAAATCAGATACATCATGATGATATTCGGCAAACTAACCTTTTCTTTGGTGAGCATGTGGTACATGCAAAAACGGTCGAGCTTGCTAATAATATCTTTTACACTTTTTCTAGGGCAAAAGACTTGCTTTATCACAAGGTGCATCATTTTTGCTTTTGGGAGAAGAGACCCAAAAGCGACTTGGCTAGATGCTGAGTACCATACAACATTTTGTTGATTTCCAACGAAGACACAACATTAAACTCAAAGAGTTCATCAAACACTTTCCTTGCATTCAGACAGCTAGTAGCAATAGCAATGAGGTTCATAGAAATTTCAATGGACTTTCCCTGAAGAGTGCCAAGAACAAGAATCTTGGACTTGTCCACAAAAACTATATTCCAAAAGCTGAGACCATTGATGGAGAGTAGGGAGTTTAGTCGAGGCAAAACTTCATCCATCCAATGCCATTTAGCTTCTCAGAGATATCACGCCTTTCTAATTTGCGTTGCTTGAGGTTGAAGATAGAGGACTCAACAATGTCGGATTCCTTGTATGTCATTTCTTAGGTGTGATGAGAAGAGAGAAGTTTTTAGAAACTTGAAGAAGTTTTTCGAAAGAGAAGTTGAAGAGGGAAAAGAAAGGTATGAGGAAAATGGTGGAAAAAGTGAAAATGAAGAGACAATAATAAATAAAATTTTGGCCACAAAAATGAAGAGAGAAAACACGTTCAGAAAGTGGTTATACTAAAATGTGATCACTGCTGCCACGTTTTAAAAAGGAAAATCTGAAAATGATTTAATAAAGTAAGTCTCTCAGAGTGCGGAGTCAAACAATGTAAGTTATATCAGACTGATACATGAAGCAGACTACTCAGACAATAACTTTTAAATTTGAATTATGCTTACTAAAATTAAACCTGGCCTCTGCCAGAGGCTTAGTGAAGATGTCTGCCCATTGATGATCTGTATCCACCAATTTCAAATCCAAGGTTCCTTTATATACATAGTGACGAATGAAGTGATATTTTACTTCAATGTGTTTTGCTTTGGAGTGCTGAATTGGAGAGGTTTATTGCACTAGTATTATCACAAAATACTAGGATTTCTCCTTCTTTGGTTGAGTAATCTTCAAGTTGATATTTGATCTAAAGAAGTTGAAAGCAACAACCAGCTGCAGACATATATTCTACTTCAGTAGTTGAGAGTGCAATGGAGTTTTGCGTTTATAACGTTAAGAAATTAATATTAATATAATAATACAATATAATAAAACAAAAACTGAACGATAATAAATAATAATATTTATAAATAAATAAATAAAGGTTAGGTTTAGTCTCGAAATTAATGTCTCACATCATATTTTGGTGTTGGAAGTGGCCTGTGTCTCGCACTATAGCCAATTAACATGGATGCTGAACTAGAAATTTCTTGAAGTGAATGTAATTATGTTACCTTTATAGTAACAAAATTAATTATTATTTAATATTTAAATAAAACGTCAGGTCTATTTTTAAGTTAAATATTAGGTCTAAACCATATAGAATTTAATAATAAATTCATCTCAATTACAATTATAGTAAACTTAATTTAACTCATGAGTTGTGTGATATCAATATCCAGTAAAAAAAACTAATACTTTAATTGGTTCGTGAAACAAAACAAATAGTTTTTTTAAAGTTATTTTATATTCATGTATTTAATATTAAATTGAAAATTTAATGAAGGCAATAATTGAATTAAGGTATTCCTTAGCAGCGAATAAAAGAATAGGTATTGTATAAAATTTGGCTTATTATATTTAATTTATAAAAATATATATTTACTTAAATATTTAATTTAAATTCTTAATTTAGTTATTTATGATTTTTTTATTATCGATTTTATGTTTGCTCAAATTTTCAAAAGTTAGTTATTTATTTAAATTCCTAATTTATTATTGATTTTTTCATTAAATTAAAGAAGATCTTCAATGTACTTGTGTTTTACGATACATTTAAGTGTCGATATGGAATTTAATCAGAATTCTTTACTCAAGTATTTAGTGTAGATTTTGGATCCTAACTCCATAATAAAAGAATAGGTATTGTATAAAATTTGGCTTATTATATTTAATTTATAAAAATATATATTTACTTAAATATTTAATTTAAATTCTTAATTTAGTTATTTATGATTTTTTTATTATCGATTTTATGTTTGCTCAAATTTTCAAAAGTTAGTTATTTATTTAAATTCCTAATTTATTATTGATTTTTTCATTAAATTAAAGAAGATCTTCAATGTACTTGTGTTTTACGATACATTTAAGTGTCGATATGGAATTTAATCAGAATTCTTTACTCAAGTATTTAGTGTAGATTTTGGATCCTAACTCCATATTACAATTCAATTGGACATGGAGAGTTCATAGTGAATGAATTGGAATTAAGAAGATTCGACATAGATGGATCAAGAAGAGCACATGCTTGGCATTTGTGATGTCCAATGAATCCTTGTTCTTCATGATGATTTGCTAGAGCGACATGCATTAGTGTAAAAAGTAGATATTAGGACAGGGTATTAACCCGGTTATAATGAAATCAAGTTAATAAAGAGCGCAGTAACATTTTAAAAATTTTAAATGGCACATTTAATCAGGGTTATTTGGGAACGAGTTTAAAACCAACAGATAAACTTGGTTATATTCCTTAACCGGGTTTATGATTTATTTATTTATTTATTTTAGTAGAACTATAATTGCTGAAGT
This sequence comes from Clitoria ternatea, assembly GCA_037962975.1. Taxonomy (NCBI): domain Eukaryota; kingdom Viridiplantae; phylum Streptophyta; class Magnoliopsida; order Fabales; family Fabaceae; genus Clitoria; species Clitoria ternatea. Next base: position 37,619,083 of record CM075672.1, on the reverse strand, counting down.
AACTAGGTTTATAGTTCTACCAGAATAAATAAATAAATAAATAAGTACACTCTTAGGCTTTTACACCCTCAATGTTGGTTTTTGACGCACTAACGCTCTCGTCTCCATCATCAAGCCACATTGTTGTCTCTATTTTCCTTCGCCGTTTCAACTGCAGGTTGGTTACTCTGTTTCCCTTTTCTTATTTTTCATCTTTTCATTTGTTTGGCTGGTACTATTGTTGTGAGTGTGTTTCCCTTTGTTGCTTGAACATGAACCAGTACATCTATTTTTACGCGAACCAGTACGAATATGAAAGGCTTCTCTATATAATGAATCTAACAACTAGGCTTTAACTCTTTATAGTGAATCAATATAAATGATAGGCTTCTCTATATAATGAACTAGTACGTGCCTTTGTGTCTTTCCTATGTGCTGGATTAATGCAATATGTTATAGTAAATCCTAACAGTTTTGCGTAATATATAGTGATGAATGGATGTATAACAAGCATATTCCAAGCTCGTGCATAACGTGTATTAATTTTGTATATTCATGTGTGTATATTTGTTTGTATACTCCTAATAGTTTTTCATAATTTTTTTGTATAAAGAAATTAGGTTAATTTTATTGAATAAGACAAGAGCAAAATGCATCCTCTCATCATATGCTAACTCAATTTTTGATTACATAAACACTGTTTGATTAACATTTGAGAAATAAAATAAGAATAAAAAGTATGCAAACATAGACATAATTTGGCTAAATTAAAAATATTGTGAAAATTAGAGCGATCAAATGGATTGAGCCTTATGCATTGTTAGATTGGATCATAAAATGCACAAATTTGGACTCACCTTCAAAACACAAAATATTTTAGTTCATTTTTAGCTTCATTTGAAAATAATTGTCTAACCCCTAACCTCTAACCCAAACCAATATACCCTCCCCTAAATCCAAGACCCTAAACCTTAATCCATAAACCCTAAACACTAACCTCTAAGTCCTAACACTTAACGCCTAAATTGTAACCCGTAACCCCTAAACCATAAACCCTAACCCCTAACTCATAAACCATAAACCTTAACCCCTACCCATAAACCTTAGACCTTAACCTTTAGTTAAATCATTCATAGAATTTATAATATGAAATGCTGAGGAGGTGAATGAAAGATACTTTTGTCCTTGTGTTAAATGCCTGAATACATGACGAATAAAATTGGAAGTGGTCTGAGAATATTTATTATGTGATGGTTTTATGATGAACTATACACGTTGGATATGACATGGTGAAGATGTTGACGTGGCAAGTAGCAGTTTTCACATAAAAACAGAAAACCAAAGGTTTACGCATAAGGTTGATGTGGACATGGATGACCGACTTGAGGATATGATTCATGATGTGAGAGTAAAAAGTTTTAAGAGAGCTCATGTATATGAAACTTTGTGTGAGGATTCTAAGAAACCTTTATATCTGAACTACGTTAATTTCACGAGATTGTCAATAGTTTTACAATTGTTTAATCTGAAGGTGACAAAACTGATAAAAGCTTCACTAAGTTTCATCTTTCCATTCCACCAAATTTTACTCGTGAGGGAAGTTCTAATCTTAGATGCACGAAAATGCCGACCGACCACCGTACTACGTACCAAAACCATCCTAGAAGCGGGAAACAATCAGAAATAGCTTGGAAATGGCTCGAAAACGTTTCCCATGCATACTCTGTTATGGGCCTAAATGGAAATGACCCGAAAATGCTTGGTCCATATTTCCCAGGTGTTTCCGGCCTTAAAAAAAACCTACCCTGTTTTCCTTCTTTTCTTTTCTATCCCGACCCGACCCGACCCAACCCAAGTCCCCCTTTCCTGAGTCACCCCCTTCCTCTTCCTCTTTTGTTTGCTACTACGTCTTCACCACACTGTCGTCGATCATTTCGTGACTCTAGCGACAACATTGCATCTTCATCTCCAACAGTTTCTTCTGACTCTAAGCCTCCGACGATGAGTTAGCTTCAACCTTCATCGTCATCAAGCATTCTAATTCTTCTCCAACCACCACTGGCAGTGAGTTAACTCTGAGGCTCTTCATCTTCTCTAATGACCAGTGGCACGAGCACAGGAACTCCGAGCTTCTTCTTCATCAACCACCAGTCAGTCACTATGCTTCTTTCCTTCATCGTCATCAAGCATTCTAATTCTTCTCCAACCACCACTGGCAGTGAGTCAACTCTGAGGCTCTTCATCTTCTTTAATGACCAGTGGCACAAGCACAGGAACTCCGAGCTTCTTCTTCATCAACCACCAGTCAGTCACTATACTTCTTTCCTTCTTCTTCTTCTTCTTCTTCTTCTTCTTCTTCTTCTTCTTCTTCTTCTTCTTCTTCTTCTTCTTCTTCTTCTTCTTCTTCTTCTTCTTCTTCTTCTTCTTCTTAAGTCTTCATGATTATATTTATATTACTATTCCTAATACTGATAATGTCGAACTGATTATATTTATATTGATTAAATTATACAATGACAAATGCTAAAAATTATTGAATGAGGATAAAGTCGGCTAATTATTTGATTATTTGATTAAATTATTGAATGATTAAGGATAAGGATGATTATTTCTTGGTTGTGTTTTTCTTGTTAAATGTTAATGTTAAATGTTTTCTTGTTAAATGTTAATGTTAAATTCAGGTTGAAAATTGCTAAGTGTTATAGCTATGTTTTTCCTGGCTATTTATTTAGGTTGTTAATTATTTAGATTAATCTCAACTCTTAAACAAGTCATGGATTTATCTAGTTCTGGTTTTGGTTCTGGTTTTGGTAGTAGCACTAGCATTGGAAGTGGTAGTAGGACTAGGAGTGTTGCGTCTTCTGTTGGGGTTGACCATGCATCGTTATGGAAGTATGTTACTAAACTAGGTAAAAGTGTTGATACCAGGGGTACTTGGAGGTTTCAGTATAATTTTTGTAATGAAGTAAAATAAGGCTCTTATCGTAGAGTAAGAGCCTACCTGCTTCTATACCAAAATAAGGAATAACTATTTGTAAGAAGGTCCATCCTAGTGATGTGTATGAGATAGCAAGGTTGAAAGAAGAAATCGAGAATAATAAAAGAAATACAACCCTTAGTGACGTTCCTTTACCTTTTAGTGGATCCCAAATGTAGCCCCTAAGTAGTAATCCTACTTCTACTAGCAGATTATCTAACAAAAGAAAATGTAGTATGGGTCTATTGGAGAAAGCATCTGATATGGATACAAGAACCTAACTTGATCAAGAAATTGCTAGGATGTTTTTCACTAGGGGTTTGCCATTTAACCTTGCTAGGATCCTAGATTACTTGAGGGCATTTACATTTATAGCAAATCATAATTTAAGTGGTTATATGCCTCCAGGTTATAACAAACTAAGAACCACATTACTCTAACAAGAAAAGACCAATGTTGAGAGGTTATTGCAACAACTTAAAGCTACATGGTTAGAGAAAGGTGTGACAATTATGACTAATGGTTAGAGTGATCCACAAATGAGGCCTATAATTAATTTCATGGCAACTGGTGGGACTGGTCCTATGTTTCTTAAAGTAATGAATTGTATGGGTAAGGTTAAAATGAATGAGTTTATTGCTAATTTAATGAAGGAATTAATTGATAAGATTAGGATCAAAATATAGTTTAGATCATAACTGATAATGCTACAAATTGCAAAGGTGCAAGTGAAATAATTGAAGGAATCTACCCTCACATTTATTGGACATAGTGAGTTGTTTATACTCTCAACCTTGCATTAAAGAATATTTATGTTATAAAGAATATAAAAAATAATGCAGAAGTGTATAATGACTGTCATTGGATCACTGAAGTTCAAGGTGATGCCATTCAAATAAAGAACTTCATCATGAACCATACAATGAGATTATCCATGTATAACAAATTCACATCTCTTAAATTGCTTTTAGTGGCTGACACCCACTTTGCTTCTATAATTGTAATGCTTAAGAGGTTTAAGCTTATTAGATGTGGTCTTGAAGCTATGGTGTTGAGTAATGAGTAGGCATCATATCATGAAGATGTCCAAGTCAAGGCAAGGTTTGTTAGGGAGAAGGTTTTAAGTGAGTGTAGGTGGGATCAAGTAACTTATATTCTTAGTTTTACAGAACCGATTTATAGTATGATTTGAGCATGTGACACCGACAAGTCATGTATTCATTTGGTGTATGAGATGTGGGATTCAATAATTAAGAAAGTCAAGATTGTAATATACAAGCATGGAGACAAACCTCTTGATAGCCATAGTGCTTTCTACAAAGTAATGTATGATACTCTTGTGGCCTATTGGGGGAAGAGTTCTACATCGCTTTATTGCCCAGCCCATTCGTTGAACCCAAGGTACTTTGTCCTTTAAGCTCATTTTTTATTAGTTGATGACAATGTCATATCATTTTTTTAGTCAATTCCTAAACTATGTTGTTTATCTATATCTCAAGGTTTTATAGCGAAGTTTGGCTTAATAAGGATTCCGCCAGGGTCCCTCCTCATCAAGATGGGGAGGTCTCCCAAGAAATTATGAAGTGTTTTTGAAGGCTCTACCTAAATGAAGATGATTATGATCAAAATTTGGATGAGTATGCTTCATTTTCACTTAAGATAAAGACCTTTTGCAGATGTTAACGCTCTTTCTAAGATGGGTAATACCGATCCTAAGAAATAGTAGGTCAACTTTGGTGCTTAAGCAAAATTGTTACAATCATAAGCTTTTAGGGTCCTTTACCAACCCACTTACTCATCCTGTTGTGAACATAATTAGAGCATATATTCTTTCATTCATTTACTTAGGTGGAACAAGTTATCTCCCAAACATGCTGAGGATCTGGTATTTGTCCACAATAACCTTCATTTGTTATCTAGGAGTTCTGACCAATACCAAGATGTGGGATATTGGTGGAGATGAATCTGGAAACTTAAATGATTTAGGGTATTTGGAGTTTGCTACATTGTCCGTAGATAAGCTGGAGAGTGTGTTTTTTATTTGAACAAAACAATTAATTTTTAGTTATTTTACTTATTTAGGTTTTTGTATAGATATTGTTGTTTTTATATATTTTGATATGAACAAATTTATTTAGTAGTAATATTATATGTAAAATTTTTATAATTTTTACAATATTTCCACACCGTACCCATTTCTTGATTTTTTTGGATTGGCGTTTCCTTGTCCTCATTTCCGTTTATGTTTTCGTACCCGTGCTACATAAGTTCTGATACGTATTCTATTAAAATCTAACCTCTCCATATTTTTGTTTTATCGTCCTAATCCACCATTGCACCAACACAGACAACAACGTTCCTAAAGATTTTTCCATTCCATATAGAGGTTGGTATATGTCAACATTTTACCCATATAAATACATTCAATATTACCAACTCTTCCGACCTCTACCTTCCACCGCCACTACTTTTTCTTCCTTCTAAGTCATAGATTGTTTGATATTGTATGCCATAACTTGTGCATGCATACTCATCTTAGTCTACCTAATTTGCTTCCTCTCCCGACAATGATGTCCCTCATTCACCTTCATTCGTACCACTTTATTCTTCCCATACTTTGATAAGTTTGTTGACTTCAAGCTTATGGTCCCTAATTAGCATTTGATTTAATTTACATTCAAAGGAATTCTTATCTTGAACTTTAAGACATATCATAAATTCGAATTGATTGCCATTTTTGTCCCTTTTCTTTGGAATAAATATATCCCATATATGTTCTCCCTGAATATCTAAAGACTTTCCACAAGTGTTCCTTAGCGTAGTCCTCAAGAAAATGAGAAATAATAGGTTGTAATATCCTTTATTTGGCTATCCCTGTAATCCTACCTTCATGGTGGTTGCATTCTTCATTGTCCTCTTGAAAAGTTTCCATTTACACTCAATAACACACTATTGTTGGATTCTTGACCTCTCACCTGACCCTTACCTTGCTCTCTTATCCCTAGGGGTTTATATTCTTTCAAATAGAGATAACTTAGAGATATATTATTATTTGACCTCAATCCTTAAGGAAATGATCGATTCTATACCTGATTTAATGATTGATGTACTTGCCAACTTAAATACACTAATACCTGAAAATGATGCATCATGTGTTGGCTACATAATTAAGATGAAATCATATAGTGAAACTGAATGCCCCGATGACATCTTTAAAACATAATAATCTTTACTGTTTTTCCATATTCTTTGGTTTTTGTTTTGTTTTATTTTATCTCTATAATCTTTACCTTCTTAAATCATTCTCTTTTCATAACTCTTGCTTCCAATTAGTTAAGATTTAAAGAATATTAGTTGTAAGTGTGATGTCTTTTCATAGTCCTTATGCATTTAACACATACGGTCATAAAAACTCTTCATATTACACTAAAGGATGCACTTTCTTGTGAGTGTTAAAGATCAACTTCAGAATTATGTGAATATAATTTGGTGAACAACGTTGCTAAAAGCATACTCCGTAGTCTTTAAAAAATTATACGATTCAAATCATTCTCAGCTTTATCTTTATCCAAGGTTATATTTAAAATCTAAATTTTAGCGACTTGGTAGGAGAAATTTCTCATTTCTTTCTTAAGCTTATCACGTTTCTTCTTGAGGGCTTCCAAAGAATCTTGGACCGTATTTGCCTTATCCTTTTCAATATTAACCTCAGTCCTTAGATTTTAAATTTCATCCTTAAATTAACATTGATTTGAAGAGTTTCAAGTTTTGACTCCCGTGCTTTCTTCCCTTAAGCTTTTAGGGAAGCAGCCATAAATGAAATTACATGACCCTTTTAAGGGAATATCCCAAATTAAATTCATTAACATTCAAAATGCACCATAGTTTCTAAGAATTTTAGAAAATTAAAGTGACTCAGCTCATCAAAGTAATATCCAATGCTTTAATAGCCTATGTGATTTGAGTGTGATACCAATACCGGTATCCATACACCTATATAAGGTACTATTGTAACACCCTTGGTTTTTTAATTAGGATAATTCTTCGTACGAGATCCTACTTAACTAAGGTGTTACTTAATTTGTAAAAAATTATGTAAAGAATTTTTTTTGTACAAAAAGAATAGGGTGAATTAGGGCATTGGCATATCAATCAAAACGTATTTATTCATGCAATTGAATGTATAAACATGTCATGGCTCAACCATATCAAACAACATCAAAATAGAGTGAAAATGAGCCAAAAACATACTATGAATCGATTCAGGAAGGTCCTTGAATCGATTCATGCGATTCTGAAGTACCAACTGTAACATCCTGCTTTTAATAATAGCTCTATTTTGTAATTTATGAAGCATGGAAGGCTTGTAAGTGTTAATTAATGAATAAAACACTCTATGGATGGCTTTTAATGCTCCAAAAGTTTCATTTTGGGTATAATTATGGAATTTTAGAGAAATTATTCAAATTCCGAGTAAAAAGGCTCTGATCCGAGTGACAGAGTGAAATTCCGAGTGAAGGATTACCAATTCCGACTGAAGGTTACAAAATCCGAGTGAGGCTATGGTATTTTCCGAGTGAGAATAGGCAAAGATATCGAGTGGATGTTTGAGTGAGTGATGGTCAGTGTTGTATTAAGTTTACTGAGTGATAGATTGATTGAGGTGACTCGGTTTGGAGGTAGATCACCGAGTGATGACTGACCTGATGTTGAGTCGGTTTTGGCAATGAAAAACTGAGTGATTGGAGTCGGTTTCAGGAAATTTACCGAGGGGACTCAGTTTTCCTTTTTCTTCACACGACTGGTAGAATTCCAGTCAGACTAGAACTCGACCGAGTGAAAGGATGAAGGAAGAGGAGTCAGCTGAGTGAGATCGGAAAGAACACTTCTGATCCGTTCTGACCTCCAAGGTCAGGACGATTTCAAGACTTCAAAGAAGAAGATCGGATGTCAACTAATGCCACATTACATCGGATGACCGATGTATGGAGGACACCTTATGTGAAGCAGACCGGATCCATGTTTAACTGAATGAGCTATGGGTCGCATGACCATGAGACCGGATCAATGCTTTGTTATTAATGAACACCAGTTAGTTTCAAGGAAGGTTCATCCTTAGAACTGATGTTCACACCGGATAAATTGTACCGGTATTAAAGACCGGATTTAGTCCTTCCAGAGAACAGAAGACTACAGAATAGGAAGGGTACAGTTTTCCTACAAAACTGGAGTCACACGTTTTGACGGAGTAATAAGCCTAGACGGGGTCTCATGCCTTGGCGGAGTAATAAGATTAGGCGGAGTCACACGTTTTGACGGAGTAATAAGCCTAGACGGGGTCTCATGCCTTGGCGGAGTAATAAGATTAGGCGGAGTCACACGTTTTGACGGAGTAATAAGCCTAGACGGGGTCTCATGCCTTGGCGGAGTAATAAGATTAGGCGGAGTCACACGTTTTGACGGAGTAATAAGCCTAGACGGGGTCTCATGCCTTGGCGGAGTAATAAGCTTAGGCGGAGTCACACGTTTTGACGGAGTAATAAGCCTAGGTGGGGTCTCGTGCCTTGGCGGAGTAATAAGCATTGACGAGGTCAAATGCCTTGGCGGAGTAACGTGAACGTCTTTTAGGGCATGAATATTTCTTAAGAAACACTCAAGACCGCCCTCACACTCAATACCGCCCTCACACCCCACTCCGCCCTCACATGTAATACCAACCTCCTCAAATCCTCCAACATTGGACACCTTTCTAATTCCACTTCAACTAGTGATCAGCCCACTTAATCACATGAATCCAAAAATAAGTGGCACAACGAACCAATCACAGGGGAAAGTACATCCATTATAATACTTTTATATATTTTATCCCAATCAATGCAAAGCTGACTGTGAAAGGAATCAAAAGGCTCCATTATCCCACCTAATCCTCCAACCGATGTTCCCCACTCACTTTCTTATTATTAACCCAGTGATATGACTCTCAGAACACTCCTACATACGAACCACTTAGCAAATCACACACCCTTCTTCTTCTCATTTTATACGTTCAGAGGCTTTTCTTTCCATATTCATTTCTTCCACTACGGACTAGAACGAGGAAACTACAAGACATATCTTGCTAAACAAAGGACTCCATTGAGGTAAGAGGGGACAGGGTTGTGAATATTTGTGAAATGGGTAGAGTTGTATGCTGTTCTAGAATTCCAGTTTTAATTTCGTATCTTGTTGCTAAATTTTGAAGCTGAAAACGTATGAATTTGACTCTGACTTTTTCATGAAAGTTGTAGATCTTTTTGTTATGTGAATTTTGATACCCGATTCAACTGATTTGGATATGTATAGCAAAAGTTATAGCCAAAATACTACAGCTTGGCCGAGTGAAATGGTTAAGCTATGTTCTATGCATATTTTGATATTCTGGGAATTGTACATGCATAATCAGTCTTTGATGTCTCCACGAAAGTTGTAGATATACATGTTAGGGATTTATAGAAAGTGGTTTCAAGTTAAAAAGATGCTTGTAGCTCTAGTTATGCTTAAAATACAGAAGTGTGTTCATGATGCAAATCTGTTAACTATGAAATCCGAATCTTGTTTTCAATACTGGGAATTTTGTGGTATGAATTAATTGTTGGTGTCTTCATGAAAGTTGTAGATAATTATGTTAAGAGTATTTTAGAACTGGTTTCATGTTAAAATTATTTGTGTAGCTCTAAAAACATTGAAAATACTAATATATGTACGTTTTGAAAAACTCACCTTGAGGCAGTATGGTATTTCGTGAATAAATAATATTTCTGTTCAGAATTTGAAATTGTGTTCTGCATGAAAGTTATAGACTATTATGTTATTGAACTATAGAAAGTGGAATCACCTAAAAAGGAGTTGATTTGCACATATTATGATTGTTTTACTAATGCATGTCGCTGTTTGGAAATGCTGAAATTTACTTATGATGGTTATTATGGATAAAAATGATGTTTTCTCTATGAGTAATGATTTATTATTGAATTCTTGAGTGATTATGAATTATTATAAATGTTGTTGAGTATCACACAGTTAGTATATTATGATGGTGAATAATTATGAATGACATAATTAATATATATGTACATGAATGCCTTGTGGTTATTGACATGTGTGGTTGAAACAGTAAATCCATGATTTTATGAATTATTATGTGTATTGTGTCCCTTGAGGACTTGTATTATCCAAGAGGTTTTGGAAATATGGATATCATGGTATGTTAAATGATAAAGAGAATTAAAGGCATTCATGCATCATAAACATTGGACGCATCATGGAATTTAGGGGTTCCGTGATTGCCTACCTTGGTGGGGGGTTACTCTATGATGAGTTAAGCCCTATTTTGTTATGTGCCATGGAGTGTAGGGATTCATGGTCTATGCAAAGCCCTACTTATGATAATTGTGTACTTCGGTACTTAAGCGCCATGAAGTATAGGGATTCATGGTATATGCTAAAGCCCTAATTGTTTAAGCGCCATGAAGTATAGGGATTCATGGTATATGCTAAAGCCCTAATTGTGTAAGCGCCATGAAGTATAGGGATTCATGGTATATGCTAAAGCCCTAATTGTGTAAGCGCCATAAAGTATAGGGATTCATGGTATATGCTAAAGCCCTAATTGTGTAAGCGCCATGAAGTATAGGGATTCATGGTATATGCTAAAGCCCTAATTGTGTCTCTATGAGACTTTTACTGCAGTATTCCCACCAAACCAAATGGATCCAGCATGACATCATTTAAATAATTGAAGAATTATTAAATGGACTTGTTTGGCATATTCATCATATCATTATGAGTTGTTGATTGTGTTTGTGCAATTATATCTATTTTATATTTATTCTATATTCTGTCTCACTCTTACATTAATTTTTACAGCGAATGACACGCAGAATGCAGAGTGATGCCATGATGAATGTCTATTTGGATTATTACCTAAACTTTGATTTTATGGGTTGTAATAAGTATAATATGTCATGTACCATTATTTTCTAAATCGTTTCCGCTACTTAAGTATTTTCTTGAATTTAATTATTCACGTCTAGCATGTATGATAATTTTTCCGCTGTTATCAACTATTACATAAACTCTGAAATAAATTGATGAATTTTAAAATGATCTTTCGAAAAAGCGAAAAATTTATTCGAAAATTTTAACCAACATTTCGGGACGTTACATGTTGGTATCAGAGCATTTTCAAAAATTCAGGACCAATTACTATGATATGTATTGATTCTTGATATACTATGTGAATTGTTTGATTAATTGTTTGAGAATATGTCTTATATGTGCTATATGACTTGTGCCTGACTGATAAACTGCAAAGTGATTTGTTTGATTACTAGCTTGATGATATGATAAATGTGCGTTATATGACTTATTGCTTATCTGATAAATTGTAGTTACGTTATAATATTATATATATATACATACGATATATTTTCCCATAGGATTAGTATAAATCAAACCATGAATATAGGATGACAAGGAACGAGAACGACGCTATGGCAGCTGCTATCAACCGTTTGGCTGAAGCTATAGAAAGGCAGAATCAACTAAGAATTTTCGAAGGAAATCACCAAGACAGATTGGCACGAGAAAAGATTAATAGACAACTGAAACCTCAGTCAATTGCCTACAAAAGGAGAGGATCGTTTTATCCAAATCGCTTCAAGGGAGGATCATCATCATCTTCTGAGAGATACAATAATCATATGGATATAAAGTGTTTTAAGTGCAAAGGTAATCACCATGTACGTGATTGCAATAGACGCTTAGAAAATATCACTTGCTATCAATGCAATCAGAAGGGTCACATCAGCCCAAATTGTCCACTGAAACAGCGAATCAATAACAACAATAACACTATGAAGAAACAAAGAGATTCGGGTTATCAAGAAGTCTGTAGAGGAAACACTCGCACTGTTCAACCTATAAGACAGTATAGGGAGTCAACAGACGAAAGATCACATACAGGAAGAGTCTTTGACATTAGCAGCTCAGAGGCAGACCAAGCAGGCGACCTCATGCAAAGTAAGTGTGAGATCAATGATACTATTTTATCTGTGTTATCTGATTCGGGTGCTACACAGAAGTAAGTTAGACGTTTTCAATTACCCGTAAAGCCTATAATATATGACTTGATTATTTCCATTCCCAACGGTACATAACTTAGGATTACTAAGATGTGTAACGATTATTCTGAACTCACAGAAGGTAGGAACTTTCTTGTCAATCCTATTTATCTTTAAAGAATATGGAAGTAATTCTAGGAATGAATTGGTTATCGGTGAATCAAGTTTTAATAGACTGTCATAATGAGACCAAGATAGTCCAAATGTTGGAAACTCCTTATTCTCTCTTCATTTTCTTGGACATACTAAGGCTAGAGATAGCTTGGAGCTTAAGGTGAAATTCTTATACTCTTTTGTTGTTTTTGGTTTTAGGTTTTGGTTTCTATGGTGATAGAAGAATACTTTATGAATGAGTTTAAGAATAGAAATCATTTTTCATGTGAAACCCAAAGGAAGAATATGTCTTAAGAATCTTTGGATAAGTGTGAAATGGTATACGAAGATTTTAAGATTTGGGATGGAAGATAATGGCTGTTAAGGGTGACTGTTTAATTTTAGTGAAACCCTAACTCTAGGATTTGGGAAAAATGAATGATAATGTTATGAAGAGTGATTTTGTAGAAGCCCATGATAATGTGTGTGTAGGTGTTATTAATAACGGAGATTAGTAGTTATTAGAAATGATTATTAAGTTTTGATGAAGAGTATAATAAGTTGAGGATTTTGGTTAAGTTAATGATTCTGATGACTTTTAATACTCTAGGATGATGATATATATGAGGAATCGAATTATTAAAACATTGGTATTGATTATTGGGGATTAGGAGAAGAGTGTATATGAGTATGTGAGTGATTAGAGGACTTAAATTTAGATTGTTGATGTTTATGATGATGTTAATAATGGTTGCAAGCAATTGATAGTGAATTAAGGTAATAAATACTAGAGTCACTTTGAAGTAGTTGAAATAGTAATAGTTGAATGATTCATGTGATGATCTTAAAAACTAAGGACCATAGTATTATTATTGACGGGTGTGATTAGCTCTTGTAAGATTTAAGGAATCTTGGACTTGGGAAGGGAATTCCCGAAGCCTAACACGAGCATGTAAATTGAAGTTAGACGAGCTAGGATTTGATAAAGAGTATTGGAGGAGGATATTTACGATGGTATATTAATGGCATAAATATGTATATTGTAATAGGATTGTATTCCGGATGATGATACGGAAAGATTTCAGCTTTGAAATTTCGAGGACGAAATTTTTATTAGGGTGGGAGAATTGTAACATCCTGCTTTTAATAATAGCTCTATTTTTGTAATTTATGAAGCATGGAAGGCTTGTAAGTGTTAATTAATGAATAAAACACTCTATGGATGGCTTTTAATGCTCCAAAAGTTTCATTTTGGGTATAATTATGGAATTTTAGAGAAATTATTCAAATTCCGAGTAAAAAGGCTCTGATCCGAGTGACAGAATGAAATTCCGAGTGAAGGATTACCAATTCCGACTGAAGGTTACAAAATCCGAGTGAGGCTATGGTATTTTCCGAGTGAGAATAGGCAAAGATATCGAGTGGATGTTTGAGTGAGTGATGGTCAGTGTTGTATTAAGTTTACTGAGTGATAGATTGATTGAGGTGACTCGGTTTAGAGGTAGATCACCGAGTGATGACTGACCTGATGTTGAGTCGGTTTTGGCAATGAAAAACTGAGTGATTGGAGTCGGTTTCAGGAAATTTACCGAGGGGACTCAGTTTTCCTTTTTCTTCACACGACTGGTAGAATTCCAGTCAGACTAGAACTCGACCGAGTGAAAGGATGAAGGAAGAGGAGTCAGCTGAGTGAGATCGGAAAGAACACTTCTGATCCGTTCTGACCTCCAAGGTTAGGACGATTTCAAGACTTCAAAGAAGAAGATCGGATGTCAACTAATGCCACATTACATCGGATGACCGATGTATGGAGGACAACTTATGTGAAGCAGACCGGATCCACGTTTTACTGAATGAGCTATGGGTCGCATGACCATGAGACCGGATCAATGCTTTGTTATTAATGAACACCAGTTAGTTTCAAGGAAGGTTCATCCTTAGAACTGATGTTCACACCGGATAAATTGTACCGGTATTAAAGACCGGATTTAGTCCGTCCAGAGAACAGAAGACTACAGAATAGGAAGGGTACAGTTTTCCTACAAAACTGGAGTCACACGTTTTGACGGAGTAATAAGCCTAGACGGGGTCTCATGCCTTGGCGGAGTAATAAGATTAGGCGGAGTCACACGTTTTGACGGAGTAATAAGCCTAGACGGGGTCTCATGCCTTGGCGGAGTAATAAGATTAGGCGGAGTCACACGTTTTGACGGAGTAATAAGCCTAGACGGGGTCTCATGCCTTGGCGGAGTAATAAGATTAGGCGGAGTCACACGTTTTGATGGAGTAATAAGCCTAGACGGGGTTTCATGCCTTGGCGGAGTAATAAGCTTAGGCGGAGTCACACGTTTTGACGGAGTAATAAGCCTAGGCGGGGTCTCGTGCCTTGGCGGAGTAATAAGCATTGACGAGGTCAAATGCCTTGGCGGAGTAACGTGAACGTCTTTTAGGGCATGAATATTTCTTAAGAAACACTCAAGACCGCCCTCACACTCAATACCGCCCTCACACCCCACTCCGCCCTCACATGCAATACCAACCTCCTCAAATCCTCCAACATTGAACACCTTTTTAATTCCACTTCAACTAGTGATCAGCCCACTTAATCACATGAATCCAAAAATAAGTGGCACAACGAACCAATCACAGGGGAAAGTACATCCATTATAATACTTTTATTTATTTTATCCCAATCAATGCAAAGCTGACTGTGAAAGGAATCAAAAGGCTCCATTATCCCACCTAATCCTCCAACCGATGTTCCCCACTCACTTTCTTATTATTAACCCAGTGATATGACTCTCAGAACACTCCTACATACGAACCACTTAGCAAATCACACACCCTTCTTCTTCTCATTTTATACGTTCAGAGGCTTTTCTTTCCATATTCATTTCTTCCACTGCGGACTGGAACGAGGAAACTACAAGACATATCTTGCTAAACAAAGGACTCCATTAAGGTAAGAGGGGACAGGGTTGTGAATATTTGTGAAATGGGTAGAGTTGTATACTGTTCTAGAATTCCAGTTTTAATTTCGTATCTTGTTGCTAAATTTTGAAGCTGAAAACGTATGAATTTGACTCTGATTTCTTCATGAAAGTTGTAGATCTTTTTGTTATGTGAATTTTGATACCTGATTCAACTGATTTGGATATGTATAGCAAAAGTTATAGCCAAAATACTACTGCTTGGCTGAGTGAAATGTTTAAGCTATGTTCTATGCATATTTTGATATTCTGGGAATTGTACATGCATAATCAGCCTTTGATGTCTCCACGAAAGTTGTAGATATACATGTTAGGGATTTATAGAAAGTGGTTTCAAGTTAAAAAGATGCTTGTAGCTCTAGTTATGCTTAAAATACAGAAGTGTGTTCATGATGCAAATCTGTTAACTATGAAATCCGAATCTTGTTTTCAATACTGGGAATTTTGTGCTATGAATTAATTATTGGTGTCTTCATGAAAGTTGTAGATAATTATGTTAAGAGTATTTTAGAACTGGTTTCATGTTAAAATTATTTGTGTAGCTCTAAAAACATTGAAAATACTAATATATATATACGTTTTGAAAAACTCACCTTGAGGAAGTGTGGTATTTCGTGAATAAATAATATTTCTGTTCAGAATTTGAAATTGTGTTCTTCATGAATGTTATAGACTATTATGTTATTGAACTATAGAAAGTGGAATTACCTAAAAAGGAGTTGATTTGCTCATATTATGACTGTTTTACTAATGCATGTCGCTGTTTGGAAATGCTGAAATTTACTTATGATGGTTATTATGGATAAAAATGATGTTTTCTCTATGAGTAATGATTTATTATTGAATTCTTGAGTGATTATGAATTATTATAAATGCTGTTGAGTATCACACAGTTAGTATATTATGATGGTGAATAATTATGAATGACATAATTAATATATATGTACATGAATGCCTTGTGGTTATTGACATGTGTGGTTGAAACAGTAAATCCATGATTTTATGAATTATTATGTGTATTGTGTCCCTTGAGGACTTGTATTATCCAAGAGGTTTTGGAAATGTGGATATCATGGTATGTTAAATGATAAAGAGAATTAAAGGCATTCATGCATCATAAGCATTGGACGCATCATGGAATTTAGGGGTTTCGTGATTGCCTACCTTGGTGGGGGGTTACTCTATGATGAGTTAAGCCCTATTTTGTTGTGTGCCATGGAGTGTAGGGATTCATGGTCTATGCAAAGCCCTACTTATGATAATTGTGTACTTCGGTACTTAAGCGCCATGAAGTATAGGGATTCATGGTATATGCTAAAGCCCTAATTGTTTAAGCGCCATGAAGTATAGGGATTCATGGTATATGCTAAAGCCCTAATTGTGTAAGCGCCATGAAGTATAGGGATTCATGGTATATGCTAAAGCCCTAATTGTGTAAGTGCCATGAAGTATAGGGATTCATGGTATATGCTAAAGCCCTAATTGTGTCTCTATGAGACTTTTACTGCAGTATTCCCACCAAACCAAATGGATCCAGCATGACATCATTTAACTAATTGAAGAATTATTAAATGGACTTGTTTGGCATATTCATCATATCATTATGAGTTGTTGATTGTGTTTGTGCAATTATATCTATTTTATATTTATTCTATATTCTGTCTCACTCTTACATTAATTTTTATAGCGAGTGACACGCAGAATGCAGAGTGATGCCATGATGAATGTCTATTTGGATTATTACCTGAACTTTGATTTTATGGGTTGTAATAAGTATAATATGTCATGTACCATTATTTTCTAAATCGTTTCCGCTACTTAAGTATTTTCTTGAATTTAATTATTCACGTCTAGCATGTATGATAATTTTTCCGCTGTTATCAACTATTACATAAACTCTGAAATAAATTGATGAATTTTAAAATGATCTTTCGAAAAAGCGAAAAATTTATTCGAAAATTTTAATTAACGTTTCGGGTCGTTACACCAACCAACAAAATAGGGGTCCTTGAATCGATTCAAACCCCGTATGAATCGATTCAAGCATGGTGAAATTGATGAACAGTAATTCCAGGGTGTCTTGAATCGATTCAAGGCTTCGTATGAATCGATTCAAGCTCATCCAGGGGCCTTTGAATCGATTCAAGAAAATGTGTGAGTCGATTCAAAGCCCTGGAAGTCCTTATTTTTGGAAATAGAATGCATTGAACCGATTCAAGTCCTGGCATGAATCGATTCATGCATTCCCAATAGCCTTTTCACTCTAGGAAACACCATCATATGACTCCATTCATCAAATCCAACATCCATTATGCTTAAACACACCCTCACATGGGGTTTTAACTCAATAGATCATGCATCTATATACTCACATACATATTCCATTTCATCATTAATTATTCACCAAGAACTATATTATATCCTTCAAAGAGACTCAAAACTCTTAATGTCATCTCACATACATATTCATATCATTTTCAAGGCCAATAAATTACCAATCTTTTCATTCAATAACCATTACTCAACTTATCATATTTATACAATCATGGCAAGGCAAGCATGAGTATAAATCATATACATTCATCATCAATTACTCAACTCATGCAATTTAAATGTAAGCTCCTCTCCTACCTTGAGAGAAGAACCACAACTCAAGTGCTTCGATTGTTCCGTACCATCATCCAGAACATAATCTCCTATCAACACATATATGTATTTATTCAATCATGAGTATGACATCCTGGTCCTGTTGAGGGCGGGGAGTGATCGCCGGTGCATAGGCACGGACAAGGAGCGGCTCCTGGCAGGCTTCTAGCGGGGAATGTAACATCCCGAGCACTGTTGAGGGCGGGGAGTGATCGTCGGTGCATAGGCACATACAAGGAGCGGCTCCTGGCAGGCTTCCGGTGGGAGGGACACATGAACGAACCGAATACATACCAGAATGAAAGGGATCCAAAGACTTTATAGGTATGGGACTATACAGTCGAGGATAGCTTAAAGAAATGAATTCGTACTACCTATACCAACAAATGCATTAGCCTTTTCGGTAGCCTATCACTTAAGAACTCCAAAGTTAAGCGTGCTTAACTTGGAGTAATTCTGGGATGGGTGACCTCCTAGGAAGTTCTCAGGAAATGTGTGAGTGAGGACAAAAGCACATTGGAAAGGTCTCGTGTTTGTCTGTGGGGTGAGTCGTTCATTCCTGAAAAGCGGCTGGGGTGTTACAGTGAGCCATCACAAGGCTTTCATTATAATTCTAAATAATTGCTCCCATATCATCAAGCTTAGTAATAAGTCCTAAGCTTGTCAAAACATCCATTTATACTCTTATGTTAGGCTTCGGGAATTCCTTTCCCAAAACCAAGATTTTCTAAGCTTCAAGGGGTCAACTAAACCCAACAGCAATAATATCAATCCTTTATCACTATGGCGTCTAAATCATCATATAAATCACCCAATTGCCATTATTGTCACCCAAATTCCTTTAAGCCATCTTAGCTTCATTCAAGCCATTATAAATCAACAATTCCACATGGAAACATCATGGCCTAAGTCCTCATCAAATCCTCATCAAAATTCAACAACCTCAAATATCAACTCCTCTAATTCTCCTATATCCTTATATACATATATCTCTCAAACTTTGAGATTGGAACCTCATCAAAACCCAATAACTCTAACAATCATGACCAATAATTCCATTCATCTTTTCTACATATCAAAATCATTCTCATGACAACAAAATCATCAATCTCTTTATCTAGGCCAAAAGCCCTAAAATTATCAACTTTTAAGGATTCCACACAATTTGGCAATCATCAATTCCATCAATTCTTATACATCATCACAAGCATATTATCGTTATCGAAGTGCCAACCAATGTAAACAACACACAATGTTCCCAATGGTCATCTACCCTATGGTTTGGGTTTCACATGTATAATTCATCATTCAAATAACACCAACTTAGCTCGAAATTCATCAACATCAATAATCAATCTCAATACTTCTAAAATTTCATTTTCCTCATATAAATTATTCTAAGGCATCCAAATCTTCAAAATCATAATTTGGGCCAAAAATCCCCAAATCACCACACTTAGGGTTTTCCTCTAAAATAACGAATCAACCACTATAACCTATTTCATGAATCCTCATAACTCAATAGCCCTCATTCTCATACATCCATAAAACCATAATCAAAATCACTTCTCAAGCCCTTCAAGCTTAGGGTTCATCATTTTCTTCAATACCCAAAGTTTCTAACATCACCATTTCAAGCCTAACAACATCAAAACCACAAATAAAGGAAGAGGGGTTCAAAGTCTTACCTCATTTCCAAGCCATGGCCAAAACAAAAATGGTGAAGGAAGAGAGGAGACCACCAAATATTTGCCCCACAATGCCATACAAGCCTCATGAATCCATGCTTTGATTTTAATTTTTGTAAGAAAATGGGAGTGGTGTAGGTGGTGGACGGTTTTAGAGATGAAGGGGTGGATGAGAAGAAGAAAAATAAAGATAAATGGGAGAAGAAGAGAAGCCCACGGTTGGGAGAAGAAATAGGGGAAAAAGATGAACAAAAATTGGTCATTACCCACTGGATAAAGCCATGCCTCTTTGCCCTTTTGTCCATTGTGTCATAAAACCCTTTAACCATTATGTAATAGAGTGTAAAGTGAGTGAAGGGAGAGAGGAAAAAGTGGACGGCTATACCAAAAGGAGAAAAAGGGATTTTGGTTTTCTTTGAATTCCAATTGGTTCATATTTTCCCCGATTAATATGATATGCCGTGTCCAATTAATTATCTCCTCAACACTAAAAATTATTTTAACTATACCACTATAACCATAATAATTTTCTAAGTATTATAGACCCATCAAATATTCAATTTGACCAAGTAGGTCCCACCCATCTGTTAAATCATTCGGTTCTAGTAAATCTTAATTTACCGATAATTCACCTCTAGCGTCTAATTAATTTTCCCATAATTATTGGGCCATAAATAATTGTTCATCTTTATCTAATAATTTTATTTTCCAAAATTTGGGATGTTATAGTCTCATGGTCCCAACAATACAAAACATATTCTGAAAGGAAAAAGGGGGCATGCGGGCTCCTACAAATACATATTCCATAAAACATTTGATACATAAAATCTACGAAAGATAAGATCTTATCCCTTATTTTCATTGAAGGAGGAAGGGGTGTCAGAACTATCTTCATTATTGGCTTAGTTCTTCCATGGTTCTTGCAGCAATACTCCCAACGTGCACCTTAGATTAGATCTTTTCCTGCGGGGCTCGCCTCGGCGTACTCCCCGAGCTCATCACGAATGAAATGATGATATACATGCCGGAGGAAGCTACAAGAAGGATTCTGTTCAACCTTGGCAATAAGATGATCTAATGACGAAGGTTCAAGCCTTTCTTCTTCTTCTTTTTCTTCTTTTTCTTCCTCTTTTTCTTTTTCTTCTTCTTCTTTTAGGGGCTCCATGGGTATGGTAGGATCTTCCTCGCTAGTCTCTTCCATAGCCTCTCCCACTTCTATGTTTTCTGCTACCTCCTTGTCTATGGGCTCATACTTAAGAATAAGAGCACAGGTTCTTGTCCTTGAGATAGCTCTAACTATGGGTGGAAACTCATATCTTTCGGCACCGGTGGAAGGTCATCTTCTAACATGCTCATAATCTTCCAACCTAAATACACAAGTTAGATCTCCATAACGTCGTATAGAACTCTCCACTATTCCAACATCATTGTTAAAGGGAGGTAGTTCTACTAGTGGTTTTTCAGGTTGCACCTTCGTCTCTTGGGAGGCTGGGTGGAATTTAATGTGGGCTTTTTCCTTGATGGTAGGTAGTCTTCCCTCAAGCGCTATTGAAGCGTTACCCCTATGGGGTCTCTGAGAGCATTCCCCTATGATGGATTTTCCCTTTGATCTTATATTCACCACTCTAAGGAAACCACGAAGAAAAAGAAACCATAAACAAAAGGGGTAAGTATATCACTCCAACCTTATTGGTCATACATACAAGGGTGCCGCCATCACATGTGACGGTTCACACAACCAACTTCAATCACTATAGTAACATTCACAATCATCTGAGTCTTGGGATAACTAGTAACACATCATCCAATATTTAACCATCATTTCATCATCATTAATCTAATACCACAATACAAACCAATATATAATATTCATCATATTGTTCCATATTCACACAAAGGACAGAATCACAAGTCGTAATAGGGTTAGTTACTTAGTATGCTATGCATGAGTTATATGTCTTATGATTTTCTCTTTACTTAACATTTCATGATGAGAATGAGACCCATGAGATTTATGTATCACCGCAATCACCCTGCCATAGTATGTCTACCTATCTTTGATGCCCTAGTTTCTAGGCTTAAATCTATGCACATGATGCACATGCGATGCAACATTTTACTGTTTACTCTTTTAACTTTTTGTCAGGCAGGTTCTTACGCATAGTGCCCTTTGTCCTTAATGCCTTGGGTAAATAAATATCATAATTATACTCATCTCTCATACTTAAATATTGGTCCACAGGGGTCTGGAGAAGTCTTATATAGAAAGGCCTTAAGTAATTCACTAGATATTTCAAGATTACTAAAATTTAATTCTAGAAAATATACTTGGTACTTATAAGAATATGGCAGAAGCATTATGGAAAATAATGGTATTTAATAAGAAGGACTTAAGTGGTCCAAAATTATTAAAGAAGTAAAGACTTTACTATAATAGGGGAAAAGTCATAAAATAGCTTTTGCGAATATAACGTTTTTTTGACTAGATTTACAGAAGAAATCTTGCTATACAATTCGAACACTTAACTTAATTGGATAGCTTCTCCAAAATATTATTTAGAGTTATTATGAAAGCTTAGATAATATATTTGTGGTCACAAAAATCCTTCATAGCTTGATCCTTTTACCAATTCGTCAGAAATGTTGCTTCGATGTGTTTTTGGCTTCGAACTCTGTTTCCTTCAGTACCCAAAAACCAAAATCCTTTTAAGACCTATATTTAAAACTTAAGAAATTATTTAAATTTTTTAAAATAAGTGGTAGTACCAATTCTGAATGAAATTTGAAGTTTTCAAAAACCCTTTTCTCGCCAATTTTACCAAAAATGTAAGTTAAACCTTATTTTCTTTAGAAAACACCGATTTAGCCAAATCAAAACCCAAATTGAATAACTTTTGGAATTCTACATTCTTGACATCAAATTATTTTATAATTTCAACCTAAAAACCTGGTTTGCTCTTATGATCAAATTCTTTCTCCAAAAATCCTATTTTTACCTTTAAATCATTACCGATCATGATTAAGTACAAAGTCATTAATTCTTTTATCTACTTTTCTCCATTTTTGAAAATGGGCAGCAACCCTACTCTACAACATCATCATGTATTTTATCAGCCATTTTTAGGATCCAAAGGTCCTAACATCACCCATCATTTTTACCCTTCACAAATTCAACTTTTCTTGTGTTTTTAAGTAAGAACCCGCATCTACATCTAAAATTTTTCTTTCAATATTCAAACGACCACAATACTGAAATTTGTTTTATATTTAATCCAAACCAATTTAGGGAGGTCACACGGGCTTGGCACTCCAAGGATTCCCATAGAAACATCACTGGAACTCGTTTAATTCATCATACACTTTAGCCATTTTCTAATTGATTGTTAAGCTTAGCTTCTTAAAATTCCTCACAAATCATTCAAGCAAATTCATCCAGCATTCACACAACCCTTTAATCATCATTTCACTCAAACTCAAGCCATGCATGTACAAGATTTTACCATAGAATCAAGATACCATACATGTGAATCAATATATTATATTTTCATTCATATCTCTATATATCTCATGTTTTGTCTTACCAAAAACCATCATTTAACTTTTTCTTCCAGCACCCAAATTCACATAATCCTCTCTTATTTTATTTTAAACTCAAGAACATCACATGCATACATAGAAGTCCAATATACACAAAAGATACTATATATGCAAGGCACTTTGTAGGATTTTCCATACATATTCTTAAATTTGGACTTTTAACATATATATATATATCTCATAGTTTGACATATCCAAGGGAAACTATCACCCTTTATTTTTCCAGTCATAAATAATGAAATTAACTTCACCAAATTCAGTAATTCATGCATACAATGGCTTAACATAACCACACACGTCAAGCACCACGCATGCAAGACCAAAGGTGACATTTTTTTGCACTAATCTTTTGCATGCAATGGAATTATGGACACTTTTTCTTGTCCATCCCCATAGCCACGAGATTTAGCTCAACCATTCATATATAATCACATGTAAGGGAGCTTAAGATACAAGAAAATCAACATGCAAGACTTTTTCTTCATCAAGGTCAATAATGGAGCATTTTTTTCCCAAAAGTGGTGTTGAAAACCTTGTTTATTCTCTAGCTCAAACATTTTCCAAAGTTGGTTCAAAACTGGATTCTTAAAGAAAGCTATTTTTTTACTCTTGATTTAGAGATGAAAGCCTTAGGGTTGTTCCCATCACCCTTGGATACATGCAACACCAAAAGATTAAGAAGAACTCCCCTACTTCAATAGTGATGTCTACGTAGAAATAAAAGAGAGAAAGGATGAAACTTTTGTTTACTCCTTGTCCAAGTGCTTCCAAGCTTAAGAAGGTTTGAGGGATGATTTGTGATGGTGAAGAGTAGAAAATTTTATTGATGGTAAGGATAAATGAGAGAGAAAGCTCTCAATTAAGGTGGGGAGAAAATAAGTCAGCTTTATGTTTCCTTTGGCTAAGTGAGACAAATACATGTAAAAATGGTTTAGGAAGCCATATATATAGAGGGAAAATGAGTGGGAAGGCTGGTGGGAGAGTGGCAGCTGAAATTAGGGGAAGTGGATAAAGAGAAAGTGATGTAAAATAAAGCAATGTGAAGTAATGGGAACTAGTAAGCTTTGGCGAATTAAATGGCATACAAATAAAAGGAATTTTTCTTTGTGAAATGGTGATGATTTGATGTGGTGTGGCTGTGATTTACATTGAAGGAGGAGAAAATATTTTTGACTAAATTTAAATACTAAAATATATCGAGGTTCCACTTACAAACTTTAGACTTTTCCAACAGTGAATCATTGGGAAATTTAATCAAATTTTAACAGAATTTTTGATAATTAATTGATTTATTCAACCTCATGACATTTTCATGTCGAAAGACAACACTAAGGCCCTTAGAACTCAACTCTTAACTCAAGGTACAAGACACAGGCGCGATACACAAACAATCAGAAAGCCGGTTTGTGACACCGATGAAACTCTTTTTAGCATAAATTTTATTATGGATATTATTATTATTCCCTACATTTTGGCAATATAGACCCCTTCACAGGGTCACCATCTTTCCCTGGAGGCCATCTATCACTACTGCCAACCACACTCAGTAAAACATTATCAGATACAACATCAGTCAAAGCCTAACTTTTTTAGCAATTTATACAACGTAACCATTTTAATGGATTCTTATCCTACAAGTTCTCTATAATAATGAGAGGTGTTACACGCTCCCCTATTTTTAGAAATTTTGTCTAGAAATTTTCTTTGTTCAGTGCCAACAATGAGGATTTGATTTCCATATCCTTCTCCAGACTCCTTTGTAGTATCCCTTCTATTCAAGATACTTCTCATTACATCCCTTGAAGACATTTATTTATAGCTACTTTATTTGTCTAGGGCGTTGCTTCAAAGGTAAAAATTCTCTTTTAAATAATCCAGTTTGACTGGGATCAAGCAAGATTGAACATATACAGATATATAATTTTAGGGATTTAACAGAGCATGAAGAATTACAAGAAGATTTGAATAATTTAACTTATAGAACTTTTAGGGTTTAACTCTTTCAAGGACATTATGGAGTGTATATACTTAGGAACTAGCTTTTAGATTTTAACTCCTTCCCAACCTCAGCCATTAAAGTAGCCTTTTGGAAACACATGGTTTCCCTAAAAGAAATTTAGGGTTCTCTTCGCCTATCGTAACACCTTTACTACTTATATGGGAATATCTCCGTCCTCTAGGGGCTTCATACACATGCTTGGTGGTCTTCTTAAGTAGCTCTTCACTAATGATGTTCCTTCTTTGCCTCGTACTTATGTCGACGATCACAATATTCCTTCATCTTAAGATTTCATATGAACTGGCATGACAATTGTTACGGTGATTGGTTCCATGAACGATAACGACTTCTGCTAATTATTACTGTACTTCACTCTTAAAGCTAGCCTGGTTCATTAGAGTCTAACACGATTCTTCAACTATCTGTCGATATTGGATGCTACGCTGAGCTTAACACTCGATTGTATCCTCAAATCCAGTTGAGGTCCTAAAGAACTATGAATCTTGGTTACGTTCTTTAGCCCTTCCTATCATTCTTACCCTTATGGAGCTTAGCTCTACGTTTTTTTCTGATGAAACGTGTTCCAAAACTACACTTTTATTGATGAAAACCCATACTTGGATAACCTTGTATACTAATCCCCTTATCGGTAGAAAACTCTAAAGCTACTTTGGACACTCCTCAAGCTACATTAGATTCTTGGAATAAGTTGGTACGTCATTGATGGACAGTATCATAAACTAGACTAAGGGTGAAAGAAGACCTGATTCTAAGAATCCAAAGAATAGATGACACATCGATTACTCCTGATAACATGTCCTTGATGACTTTAGGATGATTTAAACAAGCTTGGGTCGTGATCTCCAAAGATACCTTCTTTTCTAACACACTTTGTGACAAAGAGACCTTAGTTGATCAAGAAGAAGACTTACTCCACATAAATGGTTCCGCATCTTATTGATTTCCAAAGACGAGGAATTATTCTAGATCACTACCTCATTTAGGCTACAAAAACCTATGTAGGTCATAGGTTTTGACATTAACATCTTTTACGGTGACATGCATGATCACCTACATGCATGATACTTTCTTCACTAATCCAAACATGATTTAATTCCTAAGGTTGGGAGGTCTCAAGAGTAATGTCCCAAATAAAGCAAACTTATCATAGAAAATCTAGTAGAATATGGCTGATATCAATCCAAGACATCCAAACGATCAAATGTGAACAAGTTAAAGCCATCTTGAAAAGGTTTAGTGTAACACCCTTCATTTTTATAAAGAACCCATAGGATAAAAATCCGTTGAATTAACTATGTTATGCTAATGGTTGAAGAAGTTAGGCTTCGGCCAATGTTGTATATGATAGTTCTTTGCTAAGTGTGACTAACAAATGTGGTAGATGACTTTTAGGGAGTAATGGTGACCCTGTGAAAAGGCTTATATTACCAACATGTAGGGGAGTAATAATAATATTCATATTAAAAAGTTACACCAAAAGAGTTTTCATTGATGTCGTGAACCGACTTCTCGATTGCTCTGTATTGCACTAGTGTCTTGTGCCTTGAGTTAGGACCTTGGTGTCAAGAACTTTGGTGCTATCTTTGAACATGAAATCATTATGGGGATGAATCAATTAATTAAGATTTATTTCTTCATTAATTGCCATAAATTTTGTTAAAAACTAATTAAAAAAGTCTTGGTGATTCACCGCTAGAAAAATATGAATTTTATGAATGGAACCTCTGTGTATTCTAATACTTAAATTTAACCAAAGACATTTTCTCCTCCCTCCATGTAGACGATGGCCACACCACATTAAATCATCACCATTTCATAAAAAATTTCATTCAATTTGCATGCTATTTAATTGGCCAAAGCTACTTGTTTCCATTACCTCACTAATTGTCACTTCTCCCTACCTTCTTTCCATTATTTCAGCCACCACTCTCACCATGCCATTCTCCACTCATTCTCCCTATATATATGTGCCTTGTTAAACCATTCCATGTATTTTCACTTGGAAGAAAAAGAAGCAAAGCTGTCATCTTTATCTGTCTTGGCCATGAGCCACTCCCCCATTTCCTCTCATCACTAAAACTTTTTCTTTTCCTTTCCACCGTCAACCACCTTAGCCACCACCTCAAGCCACCTCAAGGCCACACACTTGGAACAAGGAAGAACAAAGCTCAAAGTCCTCTCCATTTTCTCCATTTCTACGTGGACGTCACCATTGAGGTAGGGGGAGTTCTCCTAAATCTTTTGATGTTGCATGCATGCAAGGGTGATGGAAACCACCTTAAGGTTTTGTTAGACCCGTAATATAGTGTTGCAAAAAACTTGTTAAATCCATGTTACTATTGGGTCTTTTAATTGGCAAGCGTACCAATCGTTTGTAGTTTTCAAAATTTAGATATTGTTCCACTAGGATTGAAAGTCTAATAGTTATAGTAATTTTCTAGTTACTATGGTAAATTTATCGAAACCTATTCACAAAAGAATAATTTATATACAATTTATACAATATTCACAAGATTGCATAGCTGAGTTGTTCATGTGATAAAAAGAAAATAACAATCTATCTAAAAAGTTGAGTTGCAATTTAGAATAGCTAAGATACTTGAGGATAAAATACAGATAAACAAATTATGTTAGAATTTGGATCCCTAATCTAGAATAACAATGGAGGAACTCAAGACATGCATATTTAATCATCAAATTCATGTCATTGCAGCTTAAAATCATTATAACCGATCCCTCGTAATATAAATTCTAAGTATTCACCGTAAAGTCCGATCCCTCGTGAGCTTTCTCAGTAAAAACTTACATTAAGTCCTAGCCTTATGGCAACAATAATCACTAATTCTATCCCTAGTAATTGGCATATTAAGGGTATTTCAACTTTTACTTTCATTAAAATAGATTTTAATACGGCATGAATAATCATTCTCCTGTTTGACATTCACACTAATAAAACAAGTTTCAATACACATGAAAATCATTCTCCCGTTTGATATTCATATTAATAAAGAGTTGAAATACTAACATGTAACTGAATCATAAACATGCAGAGGTCAAATTCACAACATCATACTCAATAGACTAGTTCACCAATTCCAACATAAATAGATTATTACACATGGTGAAAGTAAAAACAACACTTACAGAGATTGACATTACGAAGGCGATGGAAACTTCATGGTACAACGATCACAATACTACACAACACTCTCAAGTATCTAGAAAACTATTCTAGAACTACAAACTCACAAAAGAACCACTCAAACACGAGTGTATAAGAGAAGAAGAGAACTCAGAATGTGAGATGGGATGGGACGCTTGAAAGTGTGGAAAATGGCCCTATTTATAAGGCTGCGGAAGGGTCCTGACTCAGCCTCCATTAATTAGCTCGAAGTAGCCATTATTGTATAATTATTTTAATTAATCATGCCCAGACAGATGTGCCTTGTCCCCCAATTCGGCTTGGACACTTGTGGGTAGTGGAGGGGTCATTGGCTGAGTGCTTGACCACCTGTCAGTGGTGTCCACGTAGCTCCTGACGCTACGCGTGGGTGTGACACGTAGCGTCAGCATCAGAAGTTCCTACGCTATGCGCGGTGTTGATGCTACGTGTCAACTCTCCAGTTCTTCAATTTTTCTCTTTAAATTCTTCATATTTTTATTGCAAAACTAGAGAAATTGATCAAGGGTAGATTATTTCCAATAACATCCATTTATTGAATTTAAAACCTAAATTTCTAACAAATTCACCAAATTCTTATTCTTTTTACAAAATTTTTATTAAAGATTTTAATGTAAATTTGAGGACTAACAGGTTTTCATCTTTAACTCAAGAGTAAAAAGATAGCTTTCTTTAAAACATCTAGTTTTGAATTAGCTTTTGGAAAAATATTCGAGTAAGAGAATAAATAAGGTCTTCAACACCATTTATAAGAAAAAATTGTTCCATTCTTGACCCTTGATGAAAGAAATAGTCTTGCATGTTGATTTTCTTATATCTTGGACTCCTTGTTTGTGATTGTAAATGGTTGAGGTGAATTTGATGGCGATAGGGTTGGATAAGAAAAAGTGTCCATAATCCCATTGAATGCACAAGATTAATGCTAAAAATATCACCTTTGATGTTGCCGTGTAGTTCTTGGTGTGTGTAGTTATGCTGAACCTTTGCATGCATGGATGATTAAACACTTATGAGATACTTTTATGATCACGGTGGATGAATATTGAGTGGTGATGTTGATGTCATTGCATGCAAAGTTTTATGGTGAAAAATGCTATCTTTTACCTTGTATATGAGATATTTGATAACTATGCTTGAGATCTTTTTGTGCATGCATGAAATATGGAATTTTAAGCATGATTTGATGATTAAAAATGTGGTTGGATGTTATGTTTAGAAAGGACATTAAGAAGCTCTAAGTTGTTCAAAATATTTACTTGAAGAACCATGAAAAAATGTGTGCTTTTAGAGTATTGTATGGTATATGATGTGATGACCATAAGGATGTTGAACCCCTTTACTTTGTCATTGGAAAAATGAATATATTGAGCATATTAAATTTAAGTATTATGGCCATTTGAATGGTGAAAGAAAAATTGCTAAGTGTCAGTGTAGGTTCCTACTAAAAAACGTAAGAAAAATATGATTTATGGAGGGTATAAGGATGGGTGATCTTAGGATCTTTAGATCCTAAAAATGGTTGATAAAATAGATGATGTTGTATAGTAGGGCTGCTGCCCAGTTTTGGAAATGGGGAAAAAGGGATGAAAGAATTAGTGACTGTCCTTAACGATCGATAATGATTTAAGGGTAAAAAAGGGGTTTCGGTGAAAGAATTTGGTCACAAGAGAGAAGTAGGTTTTTGGGTTGAAATTATGAAATAATTTAGTTTCAAAAATGTAGAATTTAAAAAGTTATTCAATTTAGGTTTTTGATTTGGCTAAATTAGAGTTTTCTAAAGAAAATAAGGTGTAAAATACGGTTTTGGAAAAATCAACAAGAAAAGGGTTTTGAGATTTAAAATTTTGTCCAAAATTGGTACTATCACTTATTTTTAAGGATTTAAATAATTTCTCAAGTTTAATAGATAAGTCTCAAAAGGATTTTGGTTTTGAATACCAAAGTAAACAGAGTTTGTAGTCGAAAACACGATGAAGTGACGTTTTCGACGAATCGGTAAAAGGATTAAATGGCAAGGAAATGGAAGGAAATTTTTTATGTAATGATGATGATTTGATATGGTGTGGCCAAAATTTACATTGAGGGAAGACAAAATATTTTTAACTAAATTTAAATACTAGAATGCACCGAGGTTCCACTCACAAACTTTAGACTTTTCCGACGGTGAATCGTCAAGAAATTTAATCAATTTTTAATAGAGTTTTTGACAATTAATTAACTCATTTAGCCCCATGACATTTTCATGTCCAAAGAAAGCACTAAGGCTCTTGGTACTCAACTTCCTACTCAAGGTACAAGACACCAACGCAATACGCGAGTGATCGAGAAGCCAGTTTGTGACATTGACGAAACTTTTTTTAGTGTAACTTTTTAATATGAATATTATTATTATTCTCCTACATTTTGGAAGCATAGACCTCTCCACAAGGTCACCATCACTCCTTGGAAGCCATCTACCACCATTACCAATCACACTTAGCAAAACACTATTAGACACAACATTGACCGAAGCCTAACTTTCTCAGTAATTCACACAAAGCAACTCAACAGACTTTTATCCTACAAATTCTCTATAAAAATAAGGGGTGTTACAACTATCACCATCTTTGCTCTCCTTTGAATGCTTCAACCAAGTTCAACATTCTTTAAAGGTGTTGCAAGAATTTGGTTCTATAGCACGAGAGCATAATCCCTACATGAATCTAGTTCTATAGCACGAGAGCATAGCGTGAGACATTTCCCACACCCAAGATAGTATGAGACTTAATGTTAGTGGCATAGGATATGTACCACGCTACCATTGGAATAAGAAATAAGTGCATATGATAAGTTTTAGGCCTAAGAGAAGCCTTTGATAGCCTTTTCAAATTGAAAATTAGATTGGGACTATATCCCATGCCATTTTGAATGCCATATGTGATTTACTCATTTACACATATGGATGGCTAGGATTTTAAAATCCTGGCTTGGTCGGATGCCATTTTGGAGCTTTTTTATCTACAATAATCCTTCCTTCCCTATTCCTTCACAAAGTCAAAACTTTCTCTTAAATCCTTTAAAGATTCTAAAAATTCTTTTGTGTGGTTCTTTACGTAAAGGAGGCCATTCTATTCCTCCTCGGTGTTGTGTTTATGACGTAGAAAGGAACATGCTAATCAAAATGAAATTGGAAATGACTTAAAGGTTACTAATTGAGTTCCTTTACTGTTATGCTTTAAGATTCTTTAGGTTAGTCTTATTAAGTTTTTCATGTTTTATAAAATATTGATATTTGAACCCTATGATAAATGTCATGCTTTAAGTTTATGTTATAGTATATTATACACATTGGTTATGATAGAAATTTACACCTATTTACTAAGAATCATAAAATATTAAATTTCTACTTAATAATTACAAAAAATAAATATAAACTTACAAATTAAATATATATTCAATTATTACATAATTAATTTAGGTGTATTAATAATAAATTTTTTATTTTAATTATAATTTATAAAATTAATAAATTATAAATTCCTAATTAGAGTTTAGAGTTTACTAAAAAGTTTAAAAAGTTGATAATTATAAATTGTAAAATAGAAAAATTAGAAACTTACAAATTAAACATGTATTCTAGTACTACATGATTGATTGGGGTTTATTAATTATTAATTTTTAATTTCTATTTAAAAGTTACCAAATAAATAAATTATATATTCCTGATTAGAGTTTAGGATTTAATAAAAAATTTTAACAATGTTAAATATAAATTATAAAATAAAAAAGTAGGAACTTTTAAATTAAATATGTATTCAATTAATAATTAATTTAGGTTTGGTAATCATAAAATTTTAATTTTTATTTAAAATAAATAAATAAATTATGAATTCCTAATTAGAGTTTAGGATTTTATAAAAAAATTAAAAAATGCTACTTATAAATTAAAAAATAAAAGAATTAGGAATATATTATTAAATATATACTTGAGTACATATTACATAACTAGTTTAGGTTTCATAATCATAAAATTTTAATTTCTATTTAAAATTTATAAAATAAATAAATTATGAAATTAGAGTTTAGTGGTGTAGTTTTGAATTCCTAATAAAAAATATGAATGAATTTTTCACAATGAAGTTTTATAAGCCAACCACTTGCGCCAAGAACCAGACCACATAGAACCAGAGACCACATAAAATAAAAACACAAATAACTGGATCGACAATCTAAAACCCTCATTGTATCCACAAAGAGATGCAAAAGTAGCAAAATAAAGAATATGTATAAAGGGTATCATTCCCTTCTTATATATAAAGATATGAGAATAGATCCAAGGGAAACCAAGGCCTATGTTAAAAGTAGGGATGACAATTTGGGCTGATCCGCGAGCCAACCCATTTGACCCATTAAAAATAGGCTGACCAGATCAATGATTTGAGCCTATTTTTCCAAATAAGCCAAGCCTATTTTAGCCAAACAAAAAAGGGCCCTATACAGCCTGGCCCGGCCCGGCTCGTCGGGCTGACATTAAAATATTAAAACATAAATTTATATTAATATATAATTTATATATGTTAAAGAGACTATGTTTCTATTTCCTTTCTCTACGCTGGCCCTAAAACATTTCCTTTCACTTACATTATACATTTCCTATTTTCCTAATTTATATATGTTACTATAAGTTTAATAATATAATATTATAAAATATAAATAATAAAATTTTGTTTCTATTAATGCAAATATAATTTATTTAGACTTTTAATGAAATAAATTGGGTTAATTATAAAAAAACTGGTTTTAAAAAAGGTAAAATTTTATTTTTATATCTAAAAAGTTTTCTTTTAAAAAAATGCTTAAAAAGTATAAATTTAGAATAAAAAAATAATATGCATAATTTGAAAAAAAACGGACTGGCCTGTTAGCCCACGAACCACATAGAATACGGGCCGGGCTAATGTTTTTAGGCCATTTTCCTTTTTTGGCCTAGCCCGACTTGTATTATGATGAGCTTATGTAGGCCTTGGTCGTGGTTCACATTGCTTGACAGGAAAATCAGGCAAGTTTTGAGCCCCAGAGGCAAGGAGCTCCACAGCCTAGCTGTGGTTCTCTCTACCAAACCCTGTTTCTGACATAAAAATGTTCTGCCTTTAGGAACCCTAATCCATGCATTGCCTAGGACCATTTTGGCACTCATTAACCATTTAATTCATGGCATTTTGACATGGTAATCAACTCAACCTTTTGAGGTCTTTGAACCATAATTCATACGTTAATTTAATCATTAACAATATGTTTAAATCATGGATCATCAATAAAATATGCATATATGAGAGGTTCTCCCCACCTATTCTATAATCTATACTTGACTTTATCAAAATACTCACAAACATGGAATTTCTAACTTTGGCAAATCATTAATTGTTCATCATCATAAATGTCATAGCCATAATATTGGTAACCAAATCAATATGTCAAACTATCATACATTATCATATACAAAAGAATTAGCAAATTTACACCATTAAAAGAATAAGGATTCAATTTACAAAATAATTGAGACCACTATCAACATAGCTATCTACATCATCACATATCCATTTCATATTGCCAGCCAAGGTATTCCATAACCGTTATTTACCTTTACACAAAAAGTATCACTTCCCCAAAACAAGGCACCCCATCCCATACAAGGTTCTGCATCACAATACTAAAAAGAAACAACATGGGAGAATGAGCAATACATTTAAAATGATGAACTTAAACACTTTTGATTATGTATACATTCATATAAATCACTTATGTGTTTTGCAACATAAGTACCAACATCATCAAGCTCATCAATTTTTGTATCATAGGCACATATAAAGATATAGAATCAAGCTCACATCAAGCATA
This sequence comes from Clitoria ternatea, assembly GCA_037962975.1. Classification (NCBI taxonomy): domain Eukaryota; kingdom Viridiplantae; phylum Streptophyta; class Magnoliopsida; order Fabales; family Fabaceae; genus Clitoria; species Clitoria ternatea. Next base: position 37,584,874 of record CM075672.1, on the reverse strand, counting down.
TACACAATCAAAAATCATTTCCCTTCATCACAATGAGCTATCATAAGTATTTTCATATTTTCTTATCTTAGTATTCATCAAGGTTAATTATTTCAATCGATTAGAGGTTTTAACCACCATTCATCCATCACCTTTCAAGGTCTTAATCTTATACCGATATATCTCTAAGCTATATGATATTGCTCTTAGGCTAATGCATATGCACAAGAAATCATACTCAACAAATGTAGATTCGACTGTGGGAATAATCACCAAAGTAGGTATTACTATAATATCATCTCAACAATAGTGTGTACACACACACACACATATATATATATATATATATATATATATATATATCATTCGATATTTTTACTAGTACCAAACAACATTGCCCAATAATGTAACATTGGTCATCTCATTATGAGTGGGGCAAATAAAATACAAGATATTAAAAAGATGGTGTTGCGGGCCAACCATGATTCCTCACCATGGCAAATGTGATTCAATTAAACTACGGGGTAATCTTGCTCCTTAAAGAGCCACTCCCTATTGGGTCAACCATATGCAATCCCCCGTGATTAAATATGGACAGTTTTGTGATTTAACCACGGAACCACTAGGGTAACAAATATGGTCATGCACTAAGCCACCCTCCTACTGGGCCAACCTGTGAAACCCCTAACATTTCAAACCACGCAGTTGAACAAATATGCCATGGATTCAAATGCAGGTGCAAATTGTGACGCCCTTTATTCCATAAATAATATTAATGATATTAATATTTAGTTAATGAAAATTAGGATAAATATTTTATGATTAAACAACCGTTGGAAGAAGAACACCATAATTAAAAATTTTAACAATCAACCCCGGATCTATTTAGAGACCTATCTCACATATGACGATATGAGAAGGTATGTAATTTAAATAAATGCCTACTTTGGATAATCAATCACATAATTATTAAATAAGTATTTACGAAACATTTAAAATTAGTCCAAAATGCAAGAGTGGATTTTTAAGAATAGGTTCTAAAAGGATACATTTGTAACACTTACTCATTTTTCTAAATTTACACAACATTTCTAAGATTTAAATTACATGATCATGTCTTATCACACTCAATACACATATCTAGGTACAACACTACCATGTTATGTTTAAAGTACAATCCAAAGACATCTTAATATGTCACTAAGTCCATTATCAATAACCTTATATTTTACTTACACAATCTCAATGTATATGTAATTTGACAACATCATTCCAATACTTTAAATTGGGACAAATTCCACATATTCTTATCATTATTCTTTATCAATTAATCACCATCATCATACTATCACTATATGCCATTAGCCAAGATTAACAATCCTTCTTACAACTTATTCATCATAATATTTATCAATTTATAAGAAAAATTCAGCATATATCATTCATAATCCTAATCACAAACATCATTGACTAGATTCCAATTTAATGTCATGCATTAACATTGGCCAATTTATGATACAAAAAGATCACAAGTCCATCCCAATGATCCTAATATATCAATAATGTCTTAAGAATATCAAACTATTATCACAATTATAAGGCATTAAATAATAGTATGTCTATACAAAACTAATGCTATATACAAGTAATTCCAAAAATATGTCGTAGTCAATTTAATTCAAAACATGTCAGCCGAGGCATCTAAGCATCTCCTTTTTTACACTATACCTCATCCCTTCAAAAAGCACCAATTTCATAACTGTTCCCTATAACAGAAGAGCTAAAAAATAGACAACATGGAGAGTGAGCATACTTTGTCAATGATGAACAATTAAACAAAATGTGATAATATAATTATGTAAGTGAAAACAAACATATTTTTCCCATCAAGGATTTCAACTTAATAAAAAAAGACATAATTCAACAATAATCACCAAGCATCTAGATGAACATTTCCCTTAGCCATATCTCATCATGGAATCAATTTATTGATTCACCTCTTTACCACACCATAAACATATGCCATATAATCATGTACATATTCAGAGAGGTAACACCAACAACCATAACATAATTAGTTAGTACTCATAAATTCTAATTTCATCTCTCAAATTTTATCAACCATAGAATTCAATCCCTCTTAGGTACCTCAAGGTCATATGCCATGTCCCTATGACTAATGCATATGTTATGCCACCAAAATAACGGATCCGATTTCAAGAAAATATTTATAACACATGTGTGCAAAATTTATCAAGTGCCCGTAAGCACAACATGTTTTTACTAGCACCAAACCGCCAATGCCTTTTTCGTAACACTTATCACTCTCGCAAAAGTGAATATGGTAACAAACAACAAATGACATACATATCTTAAATGTGTTACGGGCCCATCATTAATTCCAATATCAAGTAATCATAACCACACATAGTCGCTTAAATATTTATTCTCCCGCAAGGTGTAACATCCCAGATTTTAAAGAAAATAATTTTATTGGATAATGATAATTGATTATTTATGGTTAAATAATCGTGGGAAGATCAATTAGACATTAGAGATGAATTATCGGTAAATTTAGATTTACCGGAACTGGATGGTTTAACGGATGATATGGGACCCACTTGGTCAAATTAGATATTTGATGTGTTTAGAAGGCATGGAAAATTATTGTGGTTCTGGTGATATAGTTAAAATAATTTTTGGTGTCGAGAAGATGCTTATTTGGACACGACGTAGGATATGAAACGGGAAAATACGAGTCAATTAGAATTAAAAGAAAAACCAAAAATCTCAATCTCTCTTCTCCTTTCAACCATTGAATTTTCCCATCTCTCTTTTGGTCTTTTACCCATTGGACAATAGGGAATTATTAACCATTGGTAAAAGTGACTTGATGCATTCTTTTATCCATTGAGTAAAACCCCAATGTTTAACATTTTTCCTCTCCTCCTTCCTTCCTTTATTTCCGTGGACTCTCTTTTCTCTCTCCCTCTTCTCTTAATTTTTCTTCTTCCTTCATACTTCCCTACCAAAAACCATCCACCATCTCCCTCATCTTCCATAATCATTTTTCACCTAAAAGCTTAGGTTTACATGGATTCATGGAACTTGGAAGACTCTCAGGAGTCAATAATGGGTCACCTCCTCCATCCTCTTCACCATTTTCGTTTTGGCCATGGCTTGGGAATGAGGTAAGACTTTGAACCCCTCTTCCTCCATTTGTGGTTCTTATGATGTTTGAGCTTGAAATGATGGTGTTGGAGGTTATGGGTGTTAATGAAAATATGGAAACCCTAGGCTTGAATGTTTAAGGAATGATTTTGATTATGGTTTATTGTTGAATAGATGTGGGTTATTGAGTTTATGAGGATTATTGGAATATGGTGGATATTGGGTGTTGTTGGGTAATTTTGATAGAAACCCTAACCCTAAGATTTGGGGGAAATGCAAGATATGAGTGGAGAAGCATTTGTTGTGCTAAATAACTGATTTGGTGAGGTGAGATGTTGTTATTAATGGTGAATGACCATTAATGAAGCTTAATGGTTGTTGGGAACCATTAATGTGGGAACCCGACTTTGGTGGTGGTGGCTGATCGAGTGAAATAAATTGAACTGGGAGTTAAGACGCCGAATGTCACCAAGTAAATAAATATGAACATTAGGCCGAGGTGGTTGAATAGGAAATTGATTATGTGATATATTGTGATGTAGGAAACAACCGCAGTCTCGAGGCGGAACCATATGACCGTGTTGATCACTACTTCTCTTGAGGTAGGAGGGGGTAACTATTCTAAATGCATGATTTCATCCATTTTTGATATGAAAATTTGTGTGTATGATTATGCTTAATGATTGCTTGTGTGTAGATGGCGTGTTGATTTCATGAATTAAATGCATTTAGAATGATTGATGTTATGTGGCATGTGTTTAGGATGATGAATACGATATTAAACTGTTTTAGGTCCGAGTTGATTACTCGGTATTCTAATGAGAGGAGACCGACCGGTGCTATGCGTAATCGGTATGATTACCCGATATCCTAATAAGAGGAGACCGACCGGTGCTGTGTGTAAGCGGTATGATTACTCGGTATCCTAATGAGAGGAAACCGACTGGTGCTGTGTGTAATCGGTATGATTACCCGGTATTCTAATGAGAGGAGACCGACCGGTGTTGTGTGTAATCAGTATGATTACCCGGTATCCTAATGAGAGGAAACCGACCGGTGCTGTGTGTAATCGGTATGATTACCTGGTATCCTAATGAGAGGAGATCGACCGGTGCTATGCGTAATCGGTGGGATTACCCAGATCCTAGCGAGAGGAGACCGACCCCGATGTCGGATGTTTACTTGCTGAGTCTGTATTGCTCACAGGACGGATGAAGTGATATCCGTATTGTGGTGTCGGTATTGAGGCCGGATTCGATATTATGTTGAGAATGTTGACAAAATGCTATGATGGTTTGAGATTGTGCCTTGAATTGAATTCAATAAAGTAAATTATCCAAAATGTGTATATGTGAATTGATGATTATGATTGCCATTAAGTATCGATGTGTATGAGCCCAAAGGGGATCGATAAAGATTGAGAATACTGAAATCCACTAAGTGGTGGTTGTGAATGGACGATTGATTGAGTGACATTTAGGATGCACAATATGAGAATGCATTGATCGGCATTTGCATCCATGGCATATCATTCGCTGTCTATGTGGAATGTTAGGGGTTCCATTAGGCGGGCCCAGTAGGATGGCAACCCAGTGCACGAGTACATTATTATATTTCCCTAGTGATTCTAGGAATCTTGAAGCTGTCCATAGATCGGTGATGAGGCACCCTATGTGGCGGGCCCAGTAGGCGGGCGGCTCTATGGTAAGTGAGTTACCTCGGTGTCCGACGGGGCACGGCTCTGTCGATGTGTGTTCGGGAGGGGCCCGTAGCACTTGTGGCAAGTAAGGCCACGATGATGATCCGCAGTCACGGGGTGACTAGTGCTACAGATGGACGAGAGCGGTTTGGTACCAGTAAAAATATGTTGTTGATCATGATCGAAATCGGATATAAGTGTACACATTTACTACTGCAGTAGGGGCATAGTAGCACACCTATGCTTATCCTATATTTGATATGTAGTTGTTTTTCCCACAGTCGGATCCACACCTGAAAGTAATTCTGTTATGCATATGCATTAGCTTTAAGAGTATTTTTATATAGTCGGGATATGCCAAGTAGATAACCCGAGGTGGTGATGGATGATTGTTAACTAGAGGGAAAGTAAGCCGAGGTACTAACATTAAATGTGTAATGATTTTTGAGAATTGTTGAGGATATATTGTGTATTGTAGTGCCGTGTGAATATATTATGTCGAGTGGAATAATGTATCATGTGTATGAAATTGTGATGTTTTCTTGAAAGATGAATGTAATGCATACATGTATTGGTATCATCATAATGTATGACTTTGATTCATTTGGATTATATTACTCACCTCCCTGTTGCGATTTTTAAGGTTGATGTAGGTGTGATGAATCCTACTCTTTTTGGAGGTCAAGTATTAGAGAAGGTAAATATGAAAGGAAATATGGGTGAGCCTTGGCTGGTATATATATTTATATATCCATTTTGTATGGTATACGATATACGTATGCTTATTTGAAATTAATTTGTCAACGACTGATTTTGGAAGGTCATGTAGGAAAGTTAGACCGGATGTGTAAGGCTAATTTTCATTAATGACCTTGATAATGTATGGACGACACTATTATTATTTATGAAAATGTATTCTATTGTTAAACAAGTCGGCGATGCATTTTTCATCCTCTTTTTGGTTGATATTTTAATCATACTTGAAATTATTCTTATTTTTATCTTCCGTTTTTCCCTTGTGACGGTCTGCAGTCCGGTCGTCTGAGGTGCACTCTGATACCTTTCTCATATCTTCATATATGAGATAGGTTATTTATGATCTGGGGTAATTACTCAGTATTTTATATATTGAATCCCTTCTACTTTTAATTATTTTAAATTATGAAAAATTTACCCCTGTTTCCGAAATGGGAAATTGGGATCGGGGCGTTATAACCTGGTATTAGAGCATTGATTGCTCCTTGATGGATTTTGTGAGTTAAAATGTTGTTAGAGGTTGATGGTCACTTAGTGTTGACATGTCATAGTTATGGTTAAGCATTGTTGGAGCTTTAATTACTCATTACTTTATATTGTGACTGATATTAAGCCCGGCCAGGAATTTCCTTCCTTATATTTACCTTCAAATTATGAATATATTATGATGATATTTGTATTAATGATGAAGTTGTGGTGTACTATCGATGCAACCAATCGGGACACATTCGTCCCGATTGTCCTTTAAATGCCACGGATGTGGTGGCGCGTAATGATGCATATTGGGGTGGCTTATAGCCAAGGTATGATCATTAAACGTGAAATTGTGTTGGCACATGATTGGGGTTGGACTCGGTTTCGTGTTTGTGAACCGAGTGAATGATCGATTTAATTGTAACCCACTAAGTGTGGTAACCCCAGATAACTCAATATGATCTTGAAAGATCGGACCTTTTGGAATTAGACCCTATGGTGGTCTAGGCTCTATGATGCTTATATGAGCCATGTTTAATGATTTTAGGTGTTGTGGAAGTATTCCACTATGGGTACTAGGTAACCCTTAAACTTTTTAAGCCTAATAACAAATTGAGTCTTATAAACAATTGAGCCGTAGTGAAATAAATTGTGGAATGAACTGTTGAGGCAAGAACCGATGTATGATTGGATTAGAAATGTAAATGTAAACCCCTAAGTGTTTGGTGAATAACGATGTTGAATTCGGGGTATGATTTAGCGTTGACCATGATAAAAATTTTATAATATGACTTTGGGCCAAGTTGTGTGCCCTTGACGTTATGATTATTAGATTAATTATGGATTATGATATGATGTAGAGGTAATATATGTGAACATAAGTTGGTAAATGGCGTTTAAACTTGTCGATACCTCCCTTTTGCTTTGAGAAGAAATTATATTGGTGACAGAAAACCACATACCGATGTGACACAATGTAAATCATATATCCAGTATATGGACTTCGGCTATGATAAATGGGGAAATCCAATAGTGTGGAAGATTATTATATGATTGTGGACCTTATTTGAGCATTGAGAATGTATATTTGACATGAGATAGGCGAATTGATTAGGCTTGAATTGAATTACAACAGACAAAATTTGAATTAAATAAATGATTACTAAGTTATTTGACTATGACTTTGGATGGATGAAGTCCAATGGTAGGGTGATTACCCCATGATGATTGGAGATCTATGGTTGATATGTCGATATATGGTTAAGGTGGCTGACGATTGATGAATTATATGGCATGATTCACGCCAGATTATGATTGAATGATGATATGATGTAAGTGTATTGTTCGTGGACTTGTGTGACTTCTCACGAAGTCTCGTGTGTGAGGTGATATTATTTGAATTGATATGAATAATGTGAGCGATAAGACATGAAGGTACTTATCTCGATATGTCTCTACATGCCATAAGCATTGTAGCGACGTGCACTTATGCACCGAACTCATGTGTCTGTGGTAACCACTAGGGGATTGGGACACCTTCCTGTAAGTCGGATGCAGCAAGACATAGACTGGGCAAGTGTAGTGTTGTAACTGCTTACGGTGAATGTATTGAACCTATCCGGTGGTACTGGATAAGAATGTGAGAGTTATGATGAATAGACTGAGTATTGATTAGTGGTGACGCACTTTAGATACGTGAGATCTTGTACTTGGACAAAGGAATGATGGTAATCATGTCCTGCTAAACTTTAGAGAGTCCGATATTACTTCACGATGTCATTGAACTCTAGTGGTGTGTGGCCAAAAGGTGGCCTTACGATGTATGCCGATGTTACTTCGAGGACGAAGTTTCTTTTTGGTGGGGTGGATTGTAACATCTCGGATTTTAAAGAAAATAAATTTATTGGATAATGATAATTGATTATTTATGGTCAAATAATCTTGGGAAGATCAATTAGACATTAGAGGTGAATTATCGGTAAATTTAGATTTATCGAAACTAGATGGTTTAACGGATGATATGGGACCCACTTGGTCAAATTAGATATTTGATGTGTCTAGAAGGCTTGGAAAATTATTGTGGTTCTGGTGATATAGTTGAAATAATTTTTGGTGTCGAGAAGATGCTTATTTGGACACGACGTAGGATATGAAACGGGAAAATATGAGTCAATTAGAATTAAAAGAAAAACCAAAAATCTCAATCTCTCTTCTCCTTTCCACCGTTGAATTTTCCCATCTCTCTTTTGGTCTTTTACCCATTGGACAATGGGGAATTATTAACCAATTGTAAAAGTGACTTGATGCATTCCTTTTATCCATTGAGTAAAACCCCAATGTTTAACATTTTTCCTCTCCTCCTTCCTTCCTTTATTTCCGTGGACTCTCTTTTCTCTCTCCCTCTTCTCTTAATTTTTCTTCTTCCTTCATACTTCCCTACCAAAAACCATCCACCATCTCCCTCATCTTCCATAATCATTTTTCACCTAAAAGCTTGGGTTTTCATGGATTCATGGAACTTGGAAGACTCTCAGGAGTCAATAATGGGTCACCTCCTCCATCCTCTTCACCATTTTCGTTTTGGCCATGGCTTGGGAATGAGGTAAGACTTTGAACCCCTCTTCCTCCATTTGTGGTTCTTATGATGTTTGAGCTTGAAATGGTGGTGTTGGAGGTTATGGGTGTTAATGAAAATGTGGAAACCCTAGGCTTGAATGTTTAAGGAATGATTTTGATTATGGTTTATTGTTGAATAGATGTGGGTTATTGAGTTTATGAGGATTATTGGAATATGGTGGATATTGGGTGTTGTTGGGTAATTTTGATAGAAACCCTAACCCTAAGATTTGGGGGAAATGCAAGATATGAGTGGAGAAGCATTTGTTGTGCTAAATAACTGATTTGGTGAGGTGAGATGTTGTTATTAATGGTGAATGACCATTAATGAAGCTTAATGGTTGTTGGGAACCATTAATGTGGGAACCTGGTGTTGGGTTCGGCATTGAACGTGCAAGATAATAAATGCTGACACCTAAACCGTGGTGGTGGTGGCTGAACGAGTGAAATAAATTGAACTAAGAGTTAAGACATCGAATGTCACCAAGTAAATAAATATGAACGTTAGGCCGAGGTGAATGAATGGGAAATTAATTGTGTGATATATTGTGATGTAGGAAACAACCCAGTCTCGAGGCGGAACCATCTGACCGTGTTGATCACTACTTCTCTTGAGGTAGGAGGGGGTAACTATTCTAAATGCATGATTTCATCCATTCTTGATATGAAAATTTATGCGTATGATTATGCTTAATAATTTCTTGTGTGTAGACGGCGTGTTGATTTCATGATTTGAATGCATTTAGAATGATTGATGTTATGTGGCATGTGTTTAGGATGATGAATACGATATTAAACTAGTCTGGGTCCGAGTTGATTACTTGGTATTCTAATGAGAGGAGACCGACCGTTGTTGTGTGTAATCGGTATGATTACCCGGTATCCTAATGAGAGGAGACCGATCGGTGCTGTGCGTAATCGATATGATTACTCGGTATCCTAATGAGAGCAAATTGACCAATGCTGTGTGTAATCGGTATGATTACCCGATATTCTAATGAGAGGAGACTGACTAGTGTTGTGTGTAATCGATATGATTACCCGGTATCCTAATGAGAGGAAACCGACCGGTGCTGTGTGTAATCGGTATGATTACCCGGTATCCTAATAAGAAGAGATCGACCGGTGCTGTACGTAATCGGTGGAATTACCCGGATCCTAGCGAGAGGAGACCGACCCCGATGTCGGATGTTTATTTGCTGAGTCTGTATTGCACACAGGACGGATGAAGTGATATCCGTATTCTGATGTCGGTATTGAGGCTGGATTCGATATTATGTTTAAAATGTTGACAAAATGTTATAATGGTTTGAGATTGTGCCTTGAAATGAATTCAATAAAGTGAATTATCCCAAATGTGTATATGTGAATTGATGATTATGATTGCCGCTAACTACCGAAGTGTATGAGCCCAAAGGGGATCGGTAAAGATTGAGAATACTAAAATCCACTAAGTGGTGGTTATGAATGGAAGATTGATTGAGTGGAATTTAGGATGCACAGTGTGAGAATGCATTAATCGGCATTTGCATCCTTGGAATATCATTCGCTGTCTATGTGGAATGTTAGGGGTTCCACTAGGCGGGCCCAGTGGGAGGGCGACCCAGTGCACAGGTACATTATTGTATTTTCCTAGTGATTCTGGGAATCACGAAGCTGTCCATAGATCGGTGACGAGGCACCCTATGTGGCGGGCCTAGTGGGCGGGCGGCTCTATGGTGAGCGAGTGACCTCGGTGTCTGACGGGGTACGGCTCTCTCGATGTATGTTCGGGAGGGGCCCATAGCACTTGTGGGAAGTAAGGACACAATGATGATCCACAGTCACAGGGTGACTAGTGCTACAGATGGGTAACAGCAGTTTGGTACCAGTAAAAATATGTTGTTGATCATGATCGAAATCAGATATAAGTGTACACATTTACTACTGCAGTAGGGGCATAGTAGCACACCTATGCTTGTCCCACATTTGATATGTTGTTGTTTTTCCTACAGTCGGATCCGCACCTGAAAGTAATTTTGTTATGCATATGCATTAGCTTTAAGAGCATTTGCATATAGTCGAGATATGCCAAGTAGATATCCCGAGGTGGCAATGGATGATTGTTAACTAGAGGGAAAGTAAGCCGAGGTAGTAACATTAAATGTGTGATGATTTTTGAGAATGTTGAGGATATATTGTGTATTGTAGTGCCTTGTGAATATATTGTGCCGAGTGGAATGATGTATCATGTGTGTGAAATTTTGATGGTTTCTTGAAAGATGAATGTAATGCACACATGTATGGGTATCATCATAATGTATGACTTTGACTCATTTGGATTATGTTACTCATCTCCCTGTTGCGATTTTTAAGATTGATGTAGGTGTGATGAATCCTACTCTTTTTAGAGGTTGAGTATTAGAGAAGGTAAATATGAAGGGAAATGTGGGTGAGCCTTGGCCGGCATATATATTTATATATTCATTTTGTATGGTATACGATATGCATATGCTTATTTGAAATTAATTTGTCAACGACTAATTTTGGAAGGTCATGTAGGAAAATTAGACCGGATGTGTAAGACTAATTTTCATTAATAACCTTGATAATATATGGATGACACTATTATTATTTATGAAAATATATTCTGTTGTTAAACAAGTCGACGATGCATTTTTCATCCTCTTTTCGGTTGATATTTTAATCACTCTTGAAATTATTCTTATTTTTATCTTCCGCTTTTCCCTTGTGACGGCCTGCAGTCCGGTCGTCGAGGTGCACTCTGATATCTTTCTCATATCTTCATATATGAGATAGGTTATTTATGATCCGGGGTAATTACTCAGTATTTTATATATTGAATCCCTTCTACTTTTAATTATTTTAAATTGTGAAAAATTTACCCCTGTTTCTGAAATGGGAAATCGGGATCGGGGCGTTACACAAGGGTCCTTTTCACAAGATCCCGTAAGATCCCAATACATTATAATATGATATATCATGCATGCCATGAAATACAAGAATGCATATGCTAGCCTTAACTTTACAAGAATCTCACACCCTCTTAAATAGGAATACATAGTGTTAGTCAAGTGGCCTCAATACTCAAGAGGGGGGTGAATTGAGCTTTTAAAACTTTTGCTTAGAAAGCTTTTGAACTTGATTCCGTTTTCACAAAAGATAATTATATGCAAGAAACAACAAGTATGGTGCAAGAAATGAGATAGAAAAGATGTGCAGAATTCACTTTGGCAATATATCAAACACTTGGTGTGCAAGAACTTAGCTTATCTAAATCAATCAATTTTAAGTAATGCAATCATAACTAAATCAATAACCCAGCCAGATGCAAAATGTAAATGTAAGAGAGTAAGGAAGAAAAGCTTGCAAACCGATATAACGAGTTCCACCAACCCGGTGTACGTCTCGCCTTCAAGCAACCCACTTGAAGGATTTCCACTATTGAAGTTTAGAGATACAAGCTATGAGCAATTGTAGCTTCCTAGTGTCCCACACTCAAGAACTCAATCTTCACTAGTACAAGGGCACCCCGCTCAATCTCTCAAACTCTCAATATCCAAAGGTTGAACCTCAACCTTTGTGACCACTCAAAACTTGAGTGAAGCTTTATGTTTGGTGTTTTACAAGCAAATAACTCTCTCAATAGAGTAGATATACAATTGAAAGCACTCTCAATCTAATAAATCTCTAAGAGAAGAGAGAATAGGCAAATTCAAGCTCAAAGTTTTAGAATAATGAAACTATACACAGAACATAAACTCACAAGGCATAAGTACAAGCTATGAATGATTTTCCCTTGATTGCTTTGAGTAGCTTAAATGAATGGTGCATTTATAGGCCTTGGAGAGGAGCTTTAGAAGTTCATAGCCGTTTCACAGCATGGGTACATGATTGGAAAATGGAGAAGTAAGCTGGATATACACTTTAAAAACATTTCCCCATATTCTGGCACTTAGGTAATCGATTATATCTCGATCTGTAATCGATTACGCTTCTCTGTATTCCATTAATTTAAGTGTCCAGTAACTGTGTAATCGATTATATCTTTCCCTGTAATCGATTAGTGGTCAGACAGAGTCAATGTAATCGATTAGCATATGCCTGTAATCGATTATCCATTATACCTGATGCATTTAATTTCTGTACGCAGCACTGTAATCGATTGTGTTTTATGTTGTAATCGATTATGAGTGAATCAGAACCAATGTAATCGATTGTCCTAGCCTTGTAATCGATTAAGCAAAATACCTGATACATTATATCATTTGTTGTAACATTGTAATCGATTATCCTCTTTGCTGTAATCGATTGTGTGCATTCCAGAATCAAGGTCGATTATCCCAGTGCTATAATCAATTAGGACATATACCTGATACATTTTATTTTCTGTTTCGCAGCTCTTTAATCGATTAGCTTCATCATGTAATCGATTATCTTATGCATAAAGCTTAAGTCTGGTCTTTGATTTATTGTAGACTCTTTGTACTTCTTCATTTTAAACTTCCTAGAAGTTTATGCACATGTCTTTGGCATTTTGAGTCTTCATTTGTCATGTCATGATTCTTCAATTTGTTTACTTTGTCATTATCAAAATCTTGAAACAATTTTCAAACACACATAGTACACTTAAAATTATAGTTAATGACATGCACCCAGTTATACTACTCTCCGAGACATACAATTTATCACATAAATCTCTAAGACATCAATTTATACTATCCATAATATAATAGCCAAGGAGTCAAATCAATATTAATCCATACGTGGAAATTAAGAGAGCATATCAAACAAGTATATTCCAAATGTATATCATTATCATATTTACCAATCCAAAATCCAACCATCAAACAAGAATCACTCCTATAACAATTTATACATAAGAGGTAGTATAACCATTCAAGGCAAACATGCAAGTACGCACCAACATATATATATATATATATATATATATCATTAACAAATATTGCACATGCATTTAGAAAATATACTTCTCTCCTACCTCAAGAGAAGTACTCTGAGTGAGATGGTCCCACCTCATTTGAATGGTCAAGTCCTACATTAAGTAAATGTAGCACTATATCAAACACCGAGCTAAAATTTCTTTGATGTTAATAATTATGCCCATCACATATATAACATTATACTAACTCATAAAAATTTTATCTTTGGGATTTTAGAAGTTTTGTTCATTTTTTTTTGTTTTCCAACACTTAAAGATCTAGAACATGTCTACAATTTGCTAAGTGTTCAATAATTATTCACTAAGCTTTACAAAGCTTCTAAGAAATTTTTCACATCATTATAATTATTTATAACACTTTTCTCCTAGAAGGTAACAAGTCCTTCATCACTAACAATTTAGCTAACTTTGTTCTTCATCCATTAAAACACATAACTCATTTGATAATGGTTTTAAATGTTAAATTAAATCATTATAAATATTTAGAAACATTTATTATTCACCCAACACATGATTTATACACAATACCACTTAAAATACTAAGTCGTTTCCTCCTAAATAATTACCTAATTCTCACTAACACACTAATTAAATTCCATAAATGTTGTTTCACCACTAAAAATAATTTCCACACTTGTTCTAGCTTGTCCATAACTTTCAACATCATGTTTCCTTTACTTATTAAACACTAACTTGCTATTCATTCAACCATAATTATTTCCAACCATAAACAATTGTTATATCACTTTCAATAATTCTTTTTATTCACTAAACCAATGACACATTTATTTCCTATAATCATTCATGTCCTTCATTAAATTCACCATAACCATCATATATACTAATCAACATCCAACACTATTTTCCAAGTACACTAACTAAACTTATATATTTATAAAACTAATTAGAACATTTTGTGATAATTTTCTCACTTTAAGAGACATTTAAAGCTTACTAAAAATTCCAATATTCATGTCAACCACACCAAATCAATTCAAAACACGAATCTAAGTCTCATAATTATTTTAGAGTCATTAATGAACTATTCAAAGTCTTAAATGAAAATTTCCCCTTAACATAAAGTAAGGTTTCCAATTCCAATCACTACAAGAAATATGTTTTTTAGTGGCGTTTTTTTAAATGGTTTACTGGCGGTTTTAAGTGCGCTAAATGGACTTCCGACGGTTTATAATCGCCGCTAAAATTGGCGATGACAAATATTTAGCGGCAGTTTTTACTAGACATCGGAACCATTGTCGGCAATATAACGACGTTTCTTTGGTGGCGTTTGAGATACTCCAACCGCCCTTAAGATGCCTATTACCTAAACATATGAAGATTAGAGTACCGTTAGTTAAAATCGCCATAAAATATGTCAATTAGAACAAAAAAACATGCTCATAATTTGAAACGTCACCCTTACAAACCTAACATCATTCCTCCAAAAATCCAATATCCATTTAGAAACTTGCACTTACAATCAAGGCACCTTGAATCCCTCTCATTGTGTGAGTAAACCTCAAGAGAAATCAAACATATGGGACAAGTTAGCAAATACAATAACAAAAAATGAAACCATAAAAAATTGTAACATTAACCTTATAAGGATTTGTATATGAACTATATCTTCTGGCCTG
Source organism: Clitoria ternatea (assembly GCA_037962975.1). Classification (NCBI taxonomy): domain Eukaryota; kingdom Viridiplantae; phylum Streptophyta; class Magnoliopsida; order Fabales; family Fabaceae; genus Clitoria; species Clitoria ternatea. The sequence goes on along the minus strand of CM075672.1, from coordinate 37,569,579 downwards.
GATAAAAGAAATTATAGGGATTGAATTGTTTGGACTGCCCTCTAATTTGATTATACTAGAAATCAAGTTAAACTATCTAAGATATTATAACATATAGCATTGGGGACCACCATGCTAGTTTAGTTCCGAATCAGAAAACAAATATTTTTGAGCTATTTGTTATGTTGTTTTCTATTCAGATGTTAATATTAAGAAAGAGAAAATGTCCCTTTCACTAATCTACATATATAAATGTGATCAACAGATCAGCTTGGTCTTCCATTTATAACTACATCAAGCTAGCCATCCAAGTCAACTGGTGCCATCAAATCAGATTAGTTGAGCACTCAGTCACTAGAATTGCATAAATTGATATTGAAAGGCCAAATTGATGTTGCTAACAAATGGAGGTCAAATGTGATGACCTTTATATACTTGAATGACCAAAATAGATATTCTTTTCTCAAGAATGAAGTAGATGAAATGAAATATAGAGGTAGGTTGAGGAGGCATAACCACCTAACTCTCTAATAGGCCGAGGAGCTATATAAATATAGAGGCATCATTTGTATCAGACACAATTTTGGTAGATATAGATATCAAATACAATTTTTAGATTTAGTCTTTTTTTTTTTTCAAATTCTCCCAATTTCAATTTCAATTCTTACAAATTATATTATGCATGAATACAAACAAACAAAAATACAACCTAAACTTAAATTCATGAGTATATGCACGAAGCAGAAATTGAGATAACATAACCATATGAATGCATGTGTGTACTTATTCATAACTTCATTTCACCTACTACTAAGAATGAAGTATTAATTAGAAGAAGCTAAACAAGACTCATAAGCCATGTCAGTATATTGATTGATAGGAATAAACTTTGGTCTTAGGATACAGAAAACTCAAAGGAAGGGTAGGAACTATGCTGAATAAGCTTAAAGTTAGCATTAAAAACCTTATGTTTCAGCCTCCTAAGTACAAATGGTCTCAAAACTTGGTGTAGACGGTTTATGATCAAGAGATTCTCCTCCTTGGACAATAAAGCCTACTTATAGATAAAAATAACAATAAGTACAAAAATAAAAAATAAAGAAGCTTAAATTAGAACTCAAAATTAAGTAAATTTAATAGATATCAAAAGAAAATGTCCAAAACTTACTTCATCAGGTGAGTTATCTCCAGTTGTCTTAAATGGCTTGTTAAACCATTAAGTGAAGTCCTCTGATGAATTGAATATGTTTGGTAACAAGAAGTTAAGCAGTGCCCATAGTTTTTCAAGATTGTTCTGCATATAAATTCAAATTATAAAATAATGAAACCAAATATTATAAAAATAAAGGCAACAGTGAAACAAAAGACATAGCATGAGCCTGCAATAAGGGCTACAGAAAACCTTTCAACTATTTGCAAGTAAAAGAACATGTAAATATTTGAAAAGTATTATAGAACCTGCAATGGTGTTCTGGTTAACAACAATCGGTGAGAGCTCTGATAGTGCTTCAGGTCAGCATTTAACTTGCAAGAAGCATTCTTTATGCGATGACCTTCATGAATTATTATATAGTGCCAATGTATTTTGCAGAGCTTTGGTCTATCGTGCTTGTTCATCAAATACTCATATGTTGTCAAAAGAACATTGAATTTTTGGTGAACAATCCTTTCCCTAAAATATGAAAGAACTGATAAGGAACATACTCCAAGATAAAAACATCACATAGATGAAAAGGTATCATAAATTCCATTTACTTGAATGCATTGACAATTTTATGGACACTAAGGTGCCCAGAAGTTTATTTTCGACTCCCAACCATGGTTTAACAGGAAGAACTGAAGATGGCACAACCACGCGAAATGGTCCTCTATCATTTTTTGTTTCCATAAGGTAACAAATTAAAGAAATAACCTGTTAAAAAATAAAAAGGGTATTAGAATGTTATAGATGCAAAAGTTCTTTCGATCTTTTATTGCAAAATATGTTCCATGAGCATTTATAGTAATTAACTAATAATTAATAATTGTAAAACCCCAAAAAATGTAAATTATCCATAAAGGGACAGAGACAATGAATGACACATTGCCAAAAATGCTAATAATGAAAAAGACAAAAAGGAAGAAAATAAGAATCCAACTAAGTACATTATGTTCCACAGATAACAAAATCGATTACTTGTACTCTTTTACCCAGTCCTATTTCATAAGTAAGAATTCCATTCAAATGATTGTTGTATAGGGAAACCAGCCATCTTAGGCCATTCATTTGATATCTAAGGACAAAAAATAGCAATCAGAACCATAGTAAGTCTGCAGAACCAAAAAAAGGGAGTGAAAGTCCAAACTTCTTGCATGTCAAACAATTTTTTTTAAAAATCTAACAAAAAGACGTAAGATGAAAAAGATAAAATTCCTAGTGAGACAAATATGATGCAGAATTACAAAAATAACCTCACCTACTTCATTAAATGCAATAAATATAACTTGACTCTCCATTGCAAGACACAAAATTAGCAGTTAGGAAAAACTACTTAAAATATAGAAAGGAACATAATTAATATACTCCCTCAATTTTTGGTCCTATAAACAAGTTGGCTGGTCTGCAATGCTCTCCTTTATACTGCAGGGTGAAAAAAATCTTAGAATGAAGCAGATTACTCAACAAAGTAGAAACCTCAAAGACATTTATCGATTAATGGAACCAATACACCATGAGCACTTCTGAACCTTTGAAATGAAAAATAAACCACTAAAACTCCCCAGTCTCATCACTAGTTCATCCATTCATTTATAGCATAAGTAACTTACACTACAGTACTAAGACCTTCTCTTAAGCAATGCATAAATGTAGAAATAGTACTTGTTGTGGCGCTCTTAATCTGGTAAAAGATATTAAAGATATTAATATTTAGATGATGAAAATTAGGATAAATTTTTCATGATTAAGAACAACCGTTGGAAGAAGAACACCACAAATAAAAACTGTAACAATTAACCCCAGACCTTTTAAAGACCTAACTTATATATGACAATATGAGAAGGTATGTAGCTAAACAAACGTCTACTTAAGTCAATCAATTTCATGATCACCATACAAGTGTTTGAGAAATATGCAAATTAATTCAAGAGCAAGAGTGGATATGAGAAATAATCCATGTAAGCACAAGGTGATTTCCAAAACTTAATAAAAACATATACGTTCATCTATACAAACATTCCATAATTGGAAGCATATGCATTTAATTAAGGAAGTATGTCAAAGAAGCGTTCTATAAGCTATTTTGGATAAAAGATTGAAGTACAAGTATAGGGACCCAAGGAGTACAAGCCCATGGCAAGAAAAACTCATTTTTAGTCTTAGAAATAGTGGGACAAGTCATAAATATCACCTATTAGTCCCAAATTAAAAATCATAGAAAGTTGGATTCAAACCCCTCTTAAATTTGAGTTTTACAACGCAATGGATTTGATGTTTTATGCCTAATGAGAGTTAGGAAACTCCAATTAAGGTGAGACCAATTTTCACACCTTCCTAACACATTATCTACAATTTTCATGAGAAAGTCGGAGGCCAAAAATGTCATTAAGGTACCCAAAAATGCCAAAAAACTATAAGGGAAAAGCAGCAGTTCACAAAATTCTGACAGTGGCCAAACCACTGGCCATGGTTGGCATTGTGTTATTTTCATGTTTTGAGGCAGTGAAAACCACTGGCCGTGGAAGGCACTGCTGCAAGCACCATTCTGAAGCTTTTTGATCCTTATGTTTTTGCCAAGTTTGGGTCCCCTTTTCACTAGGCTATTCAACTCCAATTTGCATGAAATCTTATACACAACTTACCTACCATAATATCAATTTGTGGCAAAGTTTCAAGCCCAAATTCCATCTCAATCAAAATCTAAGCTATAAGGTAGTTTTATGCATATTTTAGGCATTTTACGTGACATACTAAAATGCAATTGACTAAGTTTTGGTCTAAACTCTCCATGGACCTATATTCACATATATAAATGTGACTTGCTCTAACAAGTCTCATCCAATAACTTATTTCCTAGATCAAAGTATGTCCCATTAGCATTTCAAGCCCTCTTTGGCTAAACCAAGCATGCCAAATTACAAACTAAACCTATTTGACCATAACCAACCATGCACACAAGTTTTATACATATATTATGGATTGTAGATGACCGATACATAAAATGTAGTCCATTAAATGAGAATATCACCTATCCACTTCCTTATTGTGTATAAGATTCATAACACCAATCATGTACAATCACATATAACATTGCCAATGATCATAAATCTCATAATATCATCCTTCATTCATCAATATGACATGCATACAAAGACCTAATGTCCATCATTCAACCCATGCCTGCAATTCATCAAGATAGCCATGCAAGGCACTACCAAATATTGGCAATCATCAAATTTCATTGTCATAAATGTCATCACTATCACAATGGCATCCAATTACATTAGTCCAAACATCATACAGTGTTAGATACAAAGGAATGACTAGTACACCTTGTCAAAGGAATAGAGTGTAATGATTTTCAAAACAATGAACTATAATCATTCATTTACATTACCACTTATACCATAACCACAAGATCACAAATTATCAATATTGCCGGCCAAGACATTCCTTTATAACTATTTACCTTCTCCAAAAGCTTTAATTCAAAACATAATCTCATCCCATGGCAATCCTGCATCACAATGCTAAAAAGAGACCACATGAGAGAGTGAGTTATACATTCAAAATGATGAATCTGAATACATTATGATCATGTGTACATGCATATAAACAACATGTGTGCTTTGCAATATAACCATCAATTTATCACCAAGCCTTCATCAAGATATCATCATAGGCATACAAGTCTCATTGTTTATAACATAATAGCAAGCACATACACTTACACATACACATTTACATTACCTTTCACCATCATGGGCTATCACAAGTATCATCAACAAGCTTTTACATCTTTCATTAATTCACATTCTCAATAGGTTATCATTTTTCTTGGCCATCTCCAACTCAAATGCCATGTTCCTATGGCTAATGCATATGTCATAACATGAGATGCATATGCAACGGATCCGATTTATAACATATTTTCTCGTAATACATGCATACATGTCTAATCAAATAATTGCAACCATGCATAGTTGCTTAAACATTTGTCCCCCCGTAAGGGTGTTTTTCATGAGATCCCGCAAGACCTTTATTATTTTAATATATCAAGTGAACGCAACCACATATAATCATCCAAATATTTGTCCCCCACACAAGGGTCTATTTTTCATAAGATCCCGTAAGATCTCAATCATTTCGATATGTCAATATGATCGCAACCATATATAATTGTTTGAATATTTGTCCCCCCACAAGGGTCTTTTCCACAAGATCCCACAAGATCTCAGTCATCTGGACATGTCACAAGATCGCAACCACGTATAATCATTTGGATGTTTCTCCCATGTAAAGGTCCCTTTTTACAAGATCCCGCAAGATCTTCATTGTTCCAATATATCATGTGATCGCAACCACATATAATATCATATGCTATGCATGCAAGAAAGCATATGCTAGCCTCAGCTTTACAAGGATATCTCACCCTCTCACTTAGGGTACATTTTACACTTAACATTTTGGTTAATGACATGCAATAAATCATAATACTCTCCAAGGCATACAATTTATCACAAAATCCTCTAAGGCATCAATTCACTTATTCATAATATAATAGCCAAAGAGTCTCATTAATTTCAATCCACACATGGAAATTAAAAAGGCATATCAAAAAGCATACTTCAAATGTATAACACCAACATATACATATTGCTTTCCAACTAAAAATAAGATTCATTTTTCTTTCTTTTTGCTGTCCTATTTGAAATTGCTATCATATAATTATATCATTAATATATCACATTTAGATTTCTATCTTTATTTAGATTTTTTGTTTTGAATTTTGTTTTTTTTTTTAGATTCAGATAATGCGAAGCGATGAATTAGTTATTAGTTCTTTTTAAATTATTTCATACTACGAATAAGTTACTTTATTTTTTTGTTGAATTTTAACTTAAAAAAAATGAACGAGTCGCACACTAAGCATAGCAATTATATAAATATCAAACGATTAATTGAATTCTATATTTTATTCAATCTTATAAAATTTATCATTAATTCTTAGTGAATTTCAACTTCAATTATCTTGTCATTGTTTCAAGCTTTAGTGTGGTATTCACAATCTCTTTAATCATCTTAATTTCCCCTCATCATTTTAATTCACTAATTGGCAACAAATACAATGACATTCAATCATTGTCTTAATATTTTCATCATCAGTCATGGGTGTGACACACAACCACATTATTCAATTCTCATCATCAATTATCATATCTCATTAATAGTGGTGAAACATACATGGTTTTCACAATATGGCATAGGCACACACTTCGCCAAAATTTCAAGTCATTATCAATCACCACTAAGGACACACCACATATATTTGCCAAGCACATCATCATCACATTATCAATCACCACATCATTCCCACATAACTATAGCAAGGCAAACATAAACAACATCATATACATTAATCATCAATTATTCAAATCATGCATTTAAAATATAAACTCCCCTCTACCTCAAGAGAAGAACAATGATTCGAACAGTCCGATTGTTCCGCCTTATCACCTGGAATATAATCTACACATATTCACATATATATACATACATTTAATCAATAAGCCATCTCAAGGCATCATCACAATTCTAAATAATTGTTAACATATTATAAAGCTTAATAACAAGTTTTGGACTTGTCAAAATACCAATTCACACAATTGTGTTAGGTTTCAGGAATTCCTTTCTCAAAACCAATATTTTCTAAGTTTTAAAGGGTTAGCCATACCCAACAATAACAATATCACACCCATCATCTACAATGCATCCAATATTATATAAATCATCCAAATTTCATCATTCCTAAGGTTCAACATAAACCATTTAAGCCTCTTTTAAACCAACATCAATCAACAAGTCCAAATAGCACTTATTATGGTCTAAGACCTCATCAAACCACAATTTTATTTCATTAATCCATCACAACCACCATAGGTTTGGTGTTCCCATTCATGTTTTCACATTTTTAACAACACTCATTTATAGGTTCCATCACCAATGGTCATCTACCATTATTATTATCATCTATCATCATAACTAACAACACCCAACATTAAATATCATAGATTCACTCTTAAAATCAACTCTCCTAGCCACAATATATATATATATATATATATATATATTTTCCTAAATCTTAGGATTAGAATTTCATCAAAATTCAATAGCCATTATTTTCACATTTCAACATGGTTCCTTAACCATCATCAACAACAATTCATGCTAGTCATTCCAAAAATTCATTTCTATGTCCAAAATGATTCTTAAGACAAATGAATTCCCAATTTATCAAGTTTTGCCAAAAGTCCTAATTTCCACATGTTAGGGTTTTTATCAAAAAATGCCAAACATCAATTCAACCATCTCTTTGCATCATTTAAGCATCTTCAAGACAACAACACCATATTCACATCATCATCATTAATAACAATAATTCCCAATGGTCCTCTACCCTAGGGTTTAGGTTCCACATGTATTTTCTCATCACAGTAACACTTAATCCTCAATTATCAAAGCCTTAACAAGTTTAAAACTATTAAGAAAAATCAATAATTACCAAGAACACTTACCTCTAACTCCAAGGCTTTGTGAAAAATGAAAATGAGGGGAGGAGAAGAGATGATGAGTCAAGCTTGGCTCCAATGTCCAATATGAGCTTCACAAATGATGCAAAGAGAAGAAAATGAAGTGCGGAGGGAGAGTGGAGAAGCCAACGAAAATTAGAGGAGGAGGGGAGAGAAAATTACAAAAATTGGTTATTGTCCAATGGGTGATGCATTGTCTTTTTTTTCCTTTTTCCTTTGGTCCATAATTCCCCTTTATCCTTTGGTTAATAGAGATTAGAGAAAGAAAGGGACCATGCTATAGTGATGAGAAGAGGAAAAAGGGATTTTATAATTTCTTTTATTTCCATTCCGCTCATATTTTCATCATTTATTAACATATGTTGTGTCCATATAAATATCTCCACAACGCCAAATATTATTTTAATCATACTGCCATAACCATAATAATTTCCTCAATATTTTAGACCCATCAATATCCAATTTAACTTAGTGGGTCCTATATTATCCGTTAAATCGTTTGGTTTCAGTAAATTTTAATTTACCAATGAATCACAATTAATGTCTAATTAATTTTCCTATATATATTAGACCATAAATACTTAATTATCATCATCCAATAAATTTATTTTCTCTAAAATTTGGGATGTTACACCTGTGAGCCATCTTATAATACTTCTTATTGCTATCCATATAATGCTGTAAAACAGAATTGGACTAGATGAATAACATATTAAAGAATTAAGATGTTATCCATGATGATTAATATTTAGTATTACCATTCTGCTAAAAAGTGAATAATTGAAAAAGGGAACAACATTTTGAATTCATACCTTTGGTTATCACTTTGTTGTTGTAGAAGAAAATTCATGCTTTTTGGTGATTATAAGATTTTGTACATCATCAACTTATAAGATTTAATTAGAAAAAATGGAACTGAAATTAGTCCAAAAGAGATATAAACAACATGACTAGCAAAAGTTTGGCTAGCTTCTTAAAATTTAAATATTTATTGGTTATAAAATTTTTCTTGTTTAATACATGTATCGTTAGCCAATAACAATTATTGTTTTGTTTAGAGTTCAGAATGCCACCATTAAAGATTGAATAAAATGCATAAAAAAGGGAAATCATAAAAACAAAAGCAACTATATTAATCATCCTGAAAAATTAACTAGACCTACTAACATTTGACTAGTGTAAACAAAAGCAACTATATTAATCATCCTGAAAAATTAACTAGACCTGCTAACATTTGACTAGCGTGATATTTAGAGGACTTCACCTTAACACTTGTGTAACATCCCAAATTTTTAGAAGAACAAATTATTAGTATGATGTTAATTAATTATTTGATACCCAAGATGCATAGGAAAATTAATTATGCAATAATTGCGATAAATTAAGATCTACTAAAATGGATAATTTAATGGATGATGTGGAACCCACTAAGTCAAATGAGATATTTGATGGATCTAGGATAATGAGGGATTTATTGTTGTTACAATGATATATTCAAAATAATTTTTGGTGTTAAGGAAATATTTCTTCGTACATGACGTATGTGAATAAACAACAAAATTATGAACGAAATAGAAATTAAGAAAGTTCTAAAATCCCCTTTTCTCCTCTCTTCACCGTGGACACTTTTCCTCTTTCTCTAAACTCTTTTGTCCATTGGACAAAAAGGGTTTTATTAACCAAAAAGCAAAAGCAAGAGACAATGCATGGACCATTGGACAAAAGAATCAACTATTGGCTTTTCTCTCTCCTCTCTCTCTTCTTTTTTTCACTGGGTCCTTTTTTCCCCATCTCTTCTTCATTTTTTTCACTTCCTCTTCTTCCTCTAAACACAAAAACTGTCCAACACCCTTCCTCCTCCATTTCTTACTAAAATCAACATCTAAACCAAGAATCATGAAGCTTTAATGGAGCATTGAGGCATTGCTGCTTCCATTTTCTTCTCTAACTCTCTATTTTCATTTTTGGCAATAGCTTGGAAATAAGGTTGATGATTTTGACCCTTTATGGTTTCTAGTTGTAGTTTTAAGGTTTTTGGAGTATTATAATGAAGAATTAGGTGTTGTCTTGATGAATAAATGTATATGGAACCAAACCCTAGGCTAGATGACCATTGGGAAATTATTGTTTATTGTTAGAATATTTTTAGGAGCTTGAAATTAATTTGAATTGGTTGTTGGAATTGAATTAAATTTTATTGAAAGAAATGGTTTAATGTTGGTTGACATTAAATGTAAAAATTGGAATTTAGGAGCTTACTTTAATTTAAAGGAAAAATTTATTTTAGACTTAGAATGGTTAATAGATGGTTTTAAAATAATTATGAGGCCGTGAGTGATGTTCTAAAATTAATTTGGTGTTGGTAGGATGTATGAAATTATTAGTAAGCCTTAAATTGCTCTTGAAGTAGGAAATGATGACAAAGTGACATAAATTATTTCATGAATGTATGGACCTTGTTAGTGGACTTGGATATCATGGTTGGATGTGGTTTAGTATTTATAATGGTTGTTGGGTAATTATTGATTGAAAAAGTGTAGGATGTGTGATGAATTAAATAAAGGGCATATTTGATTGAAGAGAATTGGGTATGTTACTAGATTAAATAAATTTGTTAGAGTACATTAGGACTTAAGAGAATAATTATGGAATTGAGAAAATACTACTAAATGTAGTTTAAGAATTTGAATGATTATTAAGTAAAAGAGGTTGGAAAAAGAGTGTAGTGTTGAAAGTGAATTAGATGAAGAACATGGACCATTAAAGTTGAAAGAAAGGATTAAGGGCCTAGAAAATAATACTGGATTATATTGGGCATAAAATGGTTACTAGTTGAACTTAGAAAATGTTGTTGTGAGTGATAGGTGACTTAGGCATGAAGTTGGTGCTTAATAAAAGATTATTAGAAGTAGTATGACCATTCATTATGGTTAGAGATAATTGTGGTTGAATGAATAAGGAATTAGTATTTAATGAGAGAAAGAGATGTGATGTTGGAGTTTAAGAACAAGTATAAAAGTTTGTGTGTTAGTAGGGATTTAATAATCAATTAGGAAGAAAGGACTTGGTATTTTAAGGGATATTCCATATGCATCATGTATTAGGTGAATAATAGATGTTTCTAAAGATTTATCATAATTTGATTTAGCATTTAAAAACTATCATCAAATGGGTTATGTGTGTTAATGGATAAGGAACAAGTTAATTAAAAGGTTAGTAGAGAGAAACTTGTTGTCTACAAAAGGAAAGTATTGTAAATAATTATAGTAGTGGGAAAAAGTTAGTATGAGCCTTGTAAAACTTCATGAATGAATCTTGAACATTGGCAATTTGTAGACAAGGTTCTTCAAAGTATTGGGAAACACTGAGAGAATCCATAAAACTCCTAAATCTCATGTATAAAACTTTTATGGGTTAGTATGAAGTTATGTATGTAAGAAGTGAAATTGTGAACATCACAAAAAGATTAGTAAGATGTTGATGTGATTTTACATTTATTTAATGTAGGCTTTGATCACTCTTGTGCGGTGAGATCCTCCAACTCATCCAACCCCACGGAATACTTCTCTTAAGGTAGGAGAGCAGTTTACTTTCTAAATGTATGACAATGGTATTGATAAGATATGCATGTGTAGATGTATACTTGCTTGTTGGCTTGAGTGGCATTGGTGTTGTTATTATGTGAGATTTATATGAAGTGAGTTGTTGTGGATGAAATTATGATGGACTAACAAATGGGTTGGTTATGTGTTCTTGATATTATTATTGATATGCCACTTGATTCCTTGTATGAATATCTATTAAGGTGTCTCCTTGGCTCTTGTGTATTGTTGGAGTAGAATGATGCTTGTAAATAACTTGTAGCTAAATGATTGCCTTGGGAGATAACATGATTGAATGCATGCCTTGTTTAAAGTCTTAGAGTGTATGTGTTGACACTAAGCATGAATTGGTGGAATTCTTGTAATAATTAAGACTACCATATGCATTCTTTTGCATTTCATGGCATACATAGCATATCCCATCAAGTGATACTTGGATCTTAGAGGATCTTGAGAAAGAAACCTTGCGTGGGTTGAATATGTAAGTGACTATGTGTGGTTGTGGTGTTTAACATGTGACATAATTGATGATCTTGCGGGATCTTAAGATAGAAACCTTGCGTGGGTTGAATATTAGAAGAACTATGCGTGGTTGTAACTTTGAAAATAATATATGCACATGAAAGGGAATTGAATTATTAAAAATCAAATCCGTTGCATGTGCATGGTTTCAATGGATAACATATGCATTAATTATAAGGGCATGGTATTAGAATTGAGAAACTAAAAGGTTTATGACTTATGTGTGTCTTGAATTAAGAGATGATGTTGGTGTTATCTTGGTGTGTGGTCTACTATGGTCATATGATTGGTTGTTCATTGGAAAATGAGTATAGTTGCCTTTCCATGTGTATATGTTATCATGTTAATATAAATTGGTGTGAAGAGGGCATAACAGTTTGCCTTGGCCAGCAATCTTTTTTGGAATTGATGACTTAAATTCTTTTATAGAATTTCTTGTATTTGGGCATTGTTTTGTATAGCTTGACTATTTACGTAAATGCCTAAGTTTTGAATTGATGGATAGAGGTTGTTAAATTACTTGTTGTCATATTTGAGATACTAAGATTGACCCATGATTTTATTAGTGAGATGGAAGATAGTGATTACGAAATTTATGTTGGTACTTGGACCTAGAGAAAGGGAATTTTTGTGATTTTGTTTATTATGGATGGATGATGAGATTGAGTTATAATATTGTGTATGTTATGTGGGAGAAGTTATAGAGTATATTTAACCTTGATTATGACTCTATAAAAAGGACTAGATAGTGAGAAGTAAAGATGGATGTTCATTTAGTATGTGTAAATGATATTGTCATATAAGTAGACTCTTGGAAAGGATCCTATTGAATTTACATATGAATATGCACTATTAACTAGATGTCATTATCCTTATTACCAAATAGTGGATTTAGGGCGCCACAACTTGCGCCATATTCTTGACAAAACTACACCTCTACTTCTTTATCCATTTTTCTCTACTTCACCTTAGATCCAAATCTCTGTTTTATCCTTAAAAATTTCACTGATAGCCAATCAATATTTATAATTTTGATGTTGCAAACAAAAAGGAAAAGGGAGACATATGCTTGTAATAATTCCCCCATGTACTTTATATAAATGAATAAATTATAACCCTTTAGGAATTACAAATTATTGTGTAGGTGAACAATACAGGAATTAGTGGTGTCAACTATTTGAAAAGTGAAACATCAATCTTTATTTGGAAAATATAATCACAATATGCATATGACGTGAAAGAAGCTGAAGAAAGACAATTGATGTAACAATTTCTTTGACTACTTTTAGAAGGAATTGACTTCAACTGCCGGATGCAATATCCAAATCCAAAAGGAAAATGATTACTTTGGCGGATATGTCTTTGTAAAATTAGCATATTGACTGTCATCATAGTTGGTTAATTTCCTTAAGCCAATTTCTTTTTCATTTGTGATCTATTTTTATTTATTTAGCATTCTTACATTTCTTCCTTAATTAAGACTAATGGAGACGACAACTGATTCCTATTGTGCAAATCAGAATGTGAGACTAATCAAATGGTGTTGTTCAACAAACCGAGCTAAGAAATTAAAATTAAAGAAAAATAATAACATTTATTTCATAAAGCTTGCCTGGCCTGTTGAGAGACGACCCTTGTAAACCCTTCCAAAACCACATTCCCCAATCAAAGTAACTTTCTTGAAACCCCTCATTGCAGCTGCAAGCTCGCGAAAACCAAAACTAGCTTCTGCTTTATTTCTTTTGCTATGACTCATACTCGTTCTTTTCAATTCTTTCTTCCTTTCACCATCTACAAACATAATAATTCTAATTATACTAATATATATCTATATAAACAAAAAATAACATTATTAGAAAGTAATTAAAATAATAATAATAATATTTATTTAAAACTGATCTGTCCTGAACCGGGGTCTAGAGATCCGGACTTAAGTCAATCACAAATAGTATGCAAATACTGTGCAGAAGACCGGATGTATGAGTATCCGGTGTAAATATCCGTTGTCCTTGCGTGAGGAGAGCGGATTGGGCGTTCTGGAGATCCTTCACACCGACCTAACGCGTTGATGTGGGCGAATGGTGGTGTCACCTGCAAAGATTCTCCGACGCTCAAGTCAGTGATATATTCCAAGTAAGGAATGTAATTCAGAGAGTAATCGTTTATAGATTAAGTTCAGAATCCCCCCTTCATTGATGAAGAGAGTTCATATACCTGATTGGCTCGTTTTACGAGGACTCGTTAATGGGGAACCACTAACTTCCATTAGCATTATTTTATTGCGCACTTACCAGCATGATTGGGTCAAGTGGCTATTTTATATTGAGCGTAGAGTGTATAGACTAGAATTAGGGGACAAGTGGAGCATTCCCATGAGCAGATTTTGGCTCGTAGTGCAGGGAATTATTGATCGGTCCCCGTAGCAATGCCCTTTGTCCTTTGTGGGGTGACGTGTATAGTATCCGGTGTGTGTGGTGTTATCCGGACTAACCGGTATAGGGAGAGCACCTGATACGGAATTATAGTCCAGATGTATACCGAGGACACCGGTCATACTTTGTTTGACTGTCAAAGATGCTGAAATACACCTTGTAGATCGGATACCGGTATTGAGACCGGATCAAAAACCCGTATCAGCAGCTACAATGTTCACTCCTCCATTCCCTGCAAAATTCAAACAACAAATTTAAGATTAAAAAATATTTTATAAAGAAAATAAAATTGACTTTGGAAATTAGAACAAAAGAAACAAAGAAGGTAAAGTGTACCTAAAGAAGAAGCAAATCAAGTGTCATTGTCAACTTCCATCCTTCTCACAACACCTACATAACACGATTATGTGTTATGAAAATTGGTGTTCGAGAGGAAGGAATTTAGGATTTAAGGGTTCATCATTAGGGGTTCCGTCGAAGGGAGAAGCAAATTTATGATTTAAGGGTTCAAAGGGATAAACAAAAATAGAGTTCAAAGGGTTTCGAGAGACATACCTCACAACCAGTCATCGACTTCATAGATCATTGGATCGTGTTTCGAGAAAAGGACTGCACTCGCCATGTTCTGAGAGAATAACTACGCTTATAAGGTTTAGAGAGAATGACTATATGCTCGCGAGATTCAGAGAAAGACTACACGCTTGTGAGGTTCAGAGAGAAGGACTTATTTTGTTAAAAATAAAGGAGAGAATACGTGCCACCCGCGTGAAATATAGCGTTTCAGTTTTGTTAAATAAAATTACCTTCCCGACGGTTGCGAAATGTGACACTAAGTTTTTAACCCAAATATATTACCGGCAGTTTACAGCAACCGCCAGTACTAAACTGCCCCTAAAAAGCGAATTTCTTATAGTGAATTTTGACATTAATGCATTCCCAACACCAACCAACCACATTTAAGAATATTTAATTCATTTCTAAACTACTAATTCCAATTAAATTCAACTTTCTAACAACATTTTCAACAACAAACTTCAAATCCCAATGGTCTCCTTGTGATGACTTGGAAAAATACGGGTAATATTTCGCGTTTTATAAATCATTATTATACAAAGAAATAAAGTGGTGAAGCTTTAATTCAACACCCCAGATCTATGAACAACCTCTCTCATATATGGAGATATGAGAGGGTGAATTCCAATTAAAAACAATGGAAGAATTAATTAAATTGATGTTGCATGATTAGGTTTAAGGGAATAAGCATCATGATGTTTAATGATGTTAAAATAGGTCGATGGTATTTTTGAAATGAAGCAAAAGATGATTTAATGCAAAGGAAAGGAAAATTAAGTGAAATAAAGGCATTGGGAGAATCAGGGGCATCTCGCTCAAGCGAATGCCCGCTCGCTTGAGCGAGTCCTAACGACCATGCTTGGGCGAACCAACGAAAACGCTTGAGCGAGAGGGAAAATAGTAACAGGGGTCAATCGAAATTACTCCAGTATCATCAGGCACCTTACTGTCCGATTTTCGCTCGAGCGAGGCTGGCTCTCCTGGGTGAAAATCATCCAGTGTCTATCTTCCCCTTGCTCGCTTGAGTGAACCACCTAGCACTGACCATTTCGCTCGAGCGAAAATGTTCCAGTAGCTCTCCCACTCGATCTCGCTCAGGCGAAGCCTCACCCGCCTGAGCGAAATAATTCCAGTAGCTAACCTCTGATCCCAAGCTGATCTCGCTTGAGTGACATCATCACTCGCCTGAGCGAATTTGGGCCAGAGGCCACACCCCTGATTCAGAAGGATCTCGCTTGAGCGAGATTTCCACTCGCTTGAGCGAGTTCTGTAGGACATATGCAAAAACGTGAATTTCACACAACTCCATACACCAATTCTCATCTTATACCATTTCAACCTATCCTAATGCACTATATACATTCCTTCTAGCATTCAAAAGTTCATTCAATGGTTTTCACACATCAACTCAAATCTCCTTCATTCAATGCATAGGATTAAAATCATTTCTACATGAACTACATGAAATGCTACAAATTGTGAATTATATCATTCATTCGTAGAAGTTATCATCATTAAACATCATAGTTCAACATTTTACATCATTTGAATCATTAATGAAAATTAGCCATACATGTCAAGGTCCAATTTTCCTACATGACCCTCAAAAATCATCAACTACAATCTAGATGGCAAAATAAGCGTACATCTACATTATATGCTATACAAAAATCTAGATTTACCGGTCAAGACACTTCCTATACATCTATTTACCTCCTTCCACAAAATGTACTTCAAAAGAGTTTCACTCCTCCCATGAGTGACTTGCATCATAAATCTAAAAAGTGGACAACATGGGAGAGTGAGTCATACATTCCAAAAGAATGAATATGAATACCATGTGATCATGTGCGTATGTATCACAACATGTATACATGCATTCACATACAACTCATTATCAACTATCATCATAATATACAATCATTTTTGTAAATCAAGCAAGTATAAACTCACACACATGATCTAGTCCTTCAATAATTGGACTATCACACAATTCATCATCTTACTCACATTGTTATTTTGGTATTCACATCTTTTATGTTGTCTTAATATAATTTCTCATTCTCAACACTACCATCATTATATCTCATCATCTTTGGCATACTTCCTTGCTATATGCAAATGCTCTTAAGCTAATGCATATGAACAACAAAATATTTCAACAATTGCAGATCTGACTATGGGAATATGAACACCAAATGTGGGTTTCAAGTATGATCATCTAACCACACCCCTACTGCAGTAGTAAAATATGTACACTTATGTAACACCTTATTTCTTTGCAACTAATAAATTCCAGAAATATGAGAAAATTTTTCACAAAAACAGTCACGTATTATTCGATATAGAAGGAAGCAGGCAAGGGAAGAATGAAGAGCATTCACACGCATATGGCGACCTACAGAGAAGCTAAGACTGGGACCGGCTCATTGGGTTTATCGTAACACACCAACAATGGGCGGATTACACAACACCGTTTGCTCGCTCAGACGGGGTCTGACACCGTCCAGGCGGAGTATGGTAATGCAACAGCGGATAGAGGGGATTTCACAAGGAAGCTTTCCTTCGAGTAACACTGGTCACTCAATAGGAGGAAATAGCTAAGGGAAAGATGTTAATACATTCACACGTGTAGCACTTGGTGGAAAGGCGGAGTTCGAATCATCCTACCTGACTAGGCGGGGTATGTTTGTCCTGGGCGGACTCTATGGCGAAGGTGACCTGCTCAACCTTTGTCTCACACCGCCTAAATGACGTGTGGCAATGCAACATCAGACGTGAAACTCTTCAAGTAAACCTTACATTAGCGTCTATTCGTTCCTACGGGCAGATCCTTTCTCAGAGAACGCTGGACGTTCAGCTTCAGAGGACAGGTGAGGGAAGAAAAAAGGGAGATATACATATGCAGGAGTAATTTGTAGAAAAGAGGAAGTGATTACACCGCCGTCCAGTTCGGCAAGGCACAACAACACCTGGACGGACTACATCACAACATTCACTTACTCAGACGATGTCCAACACCGCCCTGCGAGGCAGAATAATACGACAACGAAGGAGGGAAGTACATAGGCGGAGTCTCACGTTGATATCTGCTTGCTTCAGCATGGTTCTACGTGTTTGGGCGAACTGTCCTAGTTACTTGGGCGAGGTATGACACCGCCTAAACGAAATCTGCACCACGCCTCTTCAACACAAACACAAGGTAATTCCTCAATCGGTATGGACAAGGGTTCACTAGGTAAATCCTCACGCTTGCACTTTACTCAGGAAAACGGGTAGTTATAGTGTACATATGTGGTAGTAGATTGTGGAGGAAGGAGGGGCTTGAACCTATTCCGCCCAACTCAGCTAATTATGACAACGCCTGGGCGGACTCAACCTCAACGCCCAAATCAGGGGTCAACACCGGGGTCTGGATTGCATTAGCATCACAACGGATAGGAGGGATAATGGGCGGTATCTCACTCTGATAATTACTCGCTTCAGCGTGAGTCCTCACGCTTGGGCGAATTGCCCCCCACACTTCGGGCGGGGTGCGACTCCGCCCAACGTATCCGACATAAGTCTTCCTAGAGACAATTCATAATTCACTCAGACTTGGCTGTAGCCTGCTAAATCATGCCGTCCCTGCGTATTCAATAAAGCACAAGTATGAAACAAGGTAGCACATATCATGTCATACACACGAAACCATACATCCAGATATATATATAATAAGAGCATATGTCAATATTTACAAACAAAATCAGATTTCTCCTTGTCCATAAGGTTCTATTCATCCAGAAACACTAACATCCGACATGAACCAGTCAGGGCTTAATCTAACATCGCATTAATTAAGCCTTCCAGATACATTAACACTTCGCTCATCGTTCCAGCTCTACTTCTGGTCCTCATCTCGAGAGACATTCACTGAAAAATGGCCACTGCAGGGGTGAGCATCTTAAATTTCAAATGATAGATACCGACTCAGGTTATCTGCCAATTACACAACAATACATATACGTACAACACGATTAAGATTAGGGCAACATCCATCAATCAAGACATATATGAGTAACACTTACCGTTCTATATTTACCGATCGTCACTCGACTGTAGTCATAGCATTTTCAATGACACGGATACACTTGCATGCATATATATATATATATATATATATACGAATATTCATGAAACAGTTTTCATTCAGCATCTAGGGTACGTACACACGGAATGGATTACTTGGCATACACGTTCAGTATACTCATACACGATATCAAATGCATAATAAATTTTCTGTCAATAACACATGCATAGAGCATCCACTTAGTCCTACGCATTTCACCCATTCACTTCCCACTCGGCATACTTAACCAATTCCAACAACATTAACAGTAGTAGTAATATTAACAATGATAAGCACAGAAGATTTCACTTGGTTCCGCATCATGTGTATCGGTCCGACGTTGCAACGTAGGCATCACAGCCTTTTTATACATAGCTCACAACTATCAGGTCAGCTCACAGCTGCTTGGCCGTTTTACAGGTACCCAACCGTTTGTCCACAGGTGACACCAACGCTCACAGCGCCAACGGCGGTGTTCACAGACAGCCCGAGTCCACTCAAGGGCTACCTTGAGTCACACTCAAGGATTTTACAGCGTCACACGCTGGATGACCGAAGGTAGTGTCACACACTACGTGCTCCCAGCACAACGCATCACATGCGCCACACGCGGATTCGACGCACAACATTTATTTCATGCATGCATTCTCGCATTCAAGCACACACACATACCATGCAATCCGTAGTACACATTATCCGGACTCAATATATATAGCTGCCATGCAATCAGTTATCATTCCATATCCAGATATCCACAACATTTCATTCGATCAAGACATGCAATCAGTTTATAGCTTCATTCAACACATGCATCATTCTAAAAATCACAACCTATCATGCAATCGATGTAAGACAGTATCAGAATTCTTCTAAAGAAGGCATTTCCTACACGCAAACAATTTATTATAGCAGACGTATCAACATATGCATTTCTATAACCTGGGTAGCTTCAGTCAGACATTCATATCAACACAACTCAACATGCAAACTGAGATCCTGCAACACATACATCTGTGAGAAAGGTGCTAACATGCAATCACTCATTTCTCACTCGTCATGCAACCGAACTATACACACTCACATACAACGCAATACACCATCAGAGCACGGATATAGCAAGCATCCGCACTCGAAACCTGTTCATAACCCATGCATTTAAGATAGAAGATACTCCCCCTACCAATTACGAAACTCTGAGGGATTTCTTCCTGCTTGGGTAGTGGTTCTCCACTCTGCTGCTTCACTCGGCGATCGTCTTTTCAAGTGTGGGGAGTTCCACTCCACTGTAGCACCGTCACTTTGGTTCTCGAAGCAGGGGATGGACTGGAGAGCGGAGAAGGCAAGAGAGAAAACAAGAGGAATGAAGAAGAGAGTTCGTGGAATTCTCTGTGTGAAGAGCATGGCCTCACCTGTATAAATACCCGCGTGGAGTGCAGTATGGTGGGATGGGGAAACGTGATAATCCTGCCCATGTCACCATGCTTCCACGTTAATCATCCTGTTACTCTTAGTTAATTAAATTAAGGGAGGTGTTGACTTGTTGACTTGTTGACTTGTTATTTAACTCAGTTGCTTTAATT
This sequence comes from Clitoria ternatea, assembly GCA_037962975.1. Taxonomy (NCBI): domain Eukaryota; kingdom Viridiplantae; phylum Streptophyta; class Magnoliopsida; order Fabales; family Fabaceae; genus Clitoria; species Clitoria ternatea. Next base: position 37,548,995 of record CM075672.1, on the reverse strand, counting down.
AAAATGGGGATGTTACAACTTATACTCAAATTGCATGCATTTTCACCAATCTTTTACTGGTACCAAACCGCATTCGCCCATCTTGTAACACTTGGTCATTTTCACCATGACCGCGCTAACCCATATCTATATATGGTGTTGCGGGCCGGCCATGACTCATTTCATGGCGGTTGTGATCCGAAGGACCACCAGGGTCACCTGCTAATCAAGAGCCACCCCCCACAAGGGTCGGCCACATGTAGCTCCCCGTAGCATTACATGGGCGGCTTCGTGACTTACGCACCGAGTCACAGGGAAAAAATAAAATTTGCTCGTGCACCGAGCCACCCTCCCACTAGGTCGGCCGAGGGAACTCCCCTAATGTTCTAACATCGGCGGCTATGCAGTATACCATGGATGCAAATGCCAATCATATGCATTTCTCACTCTATGCATCCTATATATGCCACTCATCAAACATCACCACCATCACCACTCCATATTTCTTAATGGATTTATCATTGTTGAGTTTAGTCTTTGTTTTCAAGTTTTGTATGTGGCATGTTAACAATTCATTCACCATTTACAATAGCACTCATCATCAATTTCAATCATCAACTTTTCATTATTAAATCATGGTATGCTATTCATTCACACCCATTCTCAATCAAACATCAACAACGCTTCTTTCACATCTATGGTGGACATAAGTATAGCATCATATTATCAAACAATCCATACCACCATATAACACACCATATCTATTCTAATTGCACAATGCATGTTGCCAAACATTATCACCAACATCATGTACACCATACAAATTTTCCATAACATCAAAAGCAAGGCAAACATACAAGTTGTTACATATGACAATCAAGCACTATCCAATTCATGCAATTAGAATATAAGGACTCCTCTTCTACCTCAAGAGAAGAATTCTGATTGATACGACATGCCTGCCTCGTCATTCGGATTGGATCCTACATTAACATACATGTAAAATCCTAATCAATCAACCATTCAAGACATAATTCAACTCTATTTAATCATAATCATATCTACAATTTCATAACATGTTTAGAACATGTTATAGACATCATTTTCCATCATTTATTAGGCTTTGGGAATTCCTTCCCACCAAGCTTCATTCATTAGATTCAAAGGCTACAAAATAACCATAGCCCAACATACCTAAAAGTAATCCATTTGCCAACATCCATATTCTCAATATTATACATTTCCTCTCAAATATATTGTCCTAATCACATTGGCCATTTTCCCCAATTCTTAGGGTTAGGGTTTTCACCAAACTCACCAATATCTATAAATACATCATAAATCTCATCTCTTTCGAACCTTAAATGCATCTACCACATTTATTCCTAATTAAAACCTCATATTTATGGCACCCACCTAAGGCTCATGCATTAATTACTTCCATTAAACACCCCACCAATAAATATTGCTCTCCCAACACAATAACATATACCCATGGCCATAAACTTAACAAAATGATGAGAATAACTTACCTCACATCCAAAAATGGAAATAGAACCAAAGAGAGGGAGAGACCACACAAAAATAAGGAGAAGTAGGAAGAGGAAACTTCAATCTCCAAGCTTTCTTCAAGGACGAAAATGAGGGAGGAAGAAGGTTCACCACTTGGCTAGGGTTTTAGAAGAAAGGACGAGGAGAAAATGGAGTAGAGAAATAGAGAAGAAGAAGAAGTGAAGTGTCTTTCCTATTCACTTAGCATGCTCACGAGAAAAGAAGGGAAAAATTGGGCTTTTGGTTTTAATTTTAATCTTTCTCATTAAAGTTCATCATTTTATGATAAACAGGATCTATGTTTGGGCTCAATACTTTATCCAAAAATTATCCCGAATATATATTCGGACTCCCGATAATATTCTCAACAGCCCTGGCCAATATCATCCCAATCGGAGATACCTGGTCTGACACCCATATTTTAATTGGGTCAGTTTTCAGCTTATTCGGTCCCCAAAAATCTTAATTTAATTAATTCTAATATTTTGGGACATTAAATAATCCATATTCCATTATTCAATATTTATTTCTTTAATTAATTCTATATTTTAAAAATTTAGGATGTTACAATCCACCCCACCAAAAAGAAAATTTCGTCCTCGAAATTTAACATACCGAATTCGAACACGTCGGGGTATTGTTCTCTGATGTCGTCCTCACATTCCCATGTGAACCTCTCCATATTTCCATGCTTCCAAGCGATCTTCACCAAAGGCACCAACTTGTTCCGTAATCTCTTCACGGAATGCTCGACAATACGAACAGAAACAGGAGGAATAGATAAATCATCTCGTACATCAACATCCTCTATAGGAATTACATGTAGAGGATCATGGACATATTTACTCAACTAGGATATATGGAACACTATGTAAATTAGTGAGATGTGGAGGGAGTGCAATCCGATAAGCAACATCGCCAATCCGCTCCAAAACCTCATAAGGTCCAATAAACCTAAGGCTTAACTTTCCACTCTTCAACGTCTTTCCAATCCCTTTATCACGCGAGACCTTCAAAAGTACATGATCACCCACTTAAAACTCAAGTGGTTTATGTCTCTTGTCATAGTAACTCTTCTGTCCGTCCTGAGCAATCTTCATATTCTCTTGTATCTTCTTAATCTGCTCAGTAGTCTACTAAACAATCTCTGGCCCTAAAGCCAAATTCTCACTAGTCTCCAGCCAACACAGAGGCGTTCTACATTTTCTTCCATAAAGTGCCTCATAGGGAGCCATACCAATAGAGCTATGATAGCTGTTGTTGTATGTAAACTGTATCAGCGGTAAGAATCTCTCCCAACATCCACCATGCTCCAATACACAAGCCCTCAATAAATCTTCAAGTCTTTGTATCGTCCTTTCAGATTGTCCGTCGGTTTGAGGATGATAAGCGAAACTAAGTTTCAACTTAGAACCCAACTCATTATGAAAACTTCCCCAAAATCAAGAAGTAAATCGAGGATCACGGTCAGATATGATACTAGACGACACACCATGCAGCCTAACAATCTCCTTTATGTATAATTGTGCCAATGTCTCCAAAGAACTCTTCATGTACAAGGGCAAGAAGTGAGCACATTTTGTCAACTGATCTACAATCACCCATATAGCATCATTTCCAGCACGAGTTCTGGGCAACCCAGAAACAAAATCCATTGCAATATTATCCCATTTCCATACAGGGATCTCCAAAGGTCTCAAATAGCTAGATGGTCTTTGATGTCCGACCTTAGCCTTTTGACAAACAAGGAAATGTGCTACAAAGTTCGCCACATCACGCTTCATACCAGGCCATCAAAAATTCTTCTTCAAATCTTGATACATCTTGGTGGAACCAGGATGAATGCTTTGTGAGCTTCCTCAAGTACACTTTTCCTCACATCACCACTTGAAGGAATATAAATTCGGCCCTTCACATGCCAAATACCATCTTGACCTTCCACTAGGAACAAATTCTTCCCTTTTTCTTGAGTTTTCTTCATCTCGATCAGATACTCATCATTTGGTTGTTGTACTTTCACATATTCAAGAAACTCATTTGTGACTTTCAACATTTCAAGCGATATTTTCTTTGGAGTATATGTCTCCACGCCCACATTCAAATTCCTAAATTATTCAATTAGCTCCATCTCTTTCGCCATCATCATAGAGATATGCAACGACTTCTGGCTCAAAGCATCGGCAACCACATTTGCCTTTCCGGGATGATACCTCAACTCGAACTCATAGTCCTTTAGAAATTCCATCCATCGTCGTTGGCGCATATTAAGTTCCTTTTGGTCAAACAAGTACTTAAGGCTCTTATGGTCACTAAAGACCACAAACTTAGAACCATATAAGTAATTTCGCCACAACTTCAAAGCAAACACCACCGCCGCCAATTCAAGATCATGTGTAGGATAATTAACCTCATGTGGTCACAATTGTCTCGACACATAGGCTATCACACGCTCCTTTTGCATCAACACGCATCCAAGACCAAGTTTAGACGCATCACAATACACCACAAAATCATCTGTCAAATTGGGCAACGCTAACACTGGTGCGGTAGTAAGCCTCAACTTCAACTCTTGAAAACTTTCTTCACATTCACGTGTCCACACAAAAGGTTGATTCTTATGAGTCAACTTCGTCAATGGTAATGCTAAGCGGGAAAATCCTTCAATAAACCTCCGATAATAACCGGCAAGACCAAGAAAACTTCTTATCTCCGTCACAGAAGTCGGTCTTTCCCAAGCCATAACGGCTTCAACTTTCAATCTATCAATGGCAACTCCATCACCAGAAATTACATGACCAAGAAAAGAGATTTCACCCATCCAAAATTCATATTTAGAGAGCTTAACATACAATTCTTTCTCTCGAAGAATAGACAATACAAGACGAAGATGTCTTTCATGCTCTTCATGGCTCTTAGAGTATACCAAAATATCATCGATGAACACCACGATGAATTGGTCAAGATATTCATGGAAGATGCGATTCATGTAATCAATGAAAATCGTAGGAGTATTTGTTACCCTAAATGGCATCACTACATACTTATAGTGTCCATATCGCGTTCGAAAAGTAGTTTTTGGGATATCTTCGGTCTTCACCCGAATTTGGTGATATCTGGAACGCAAGTCAATCTTGGAGAATACAACGACACCCTTCAATTGATCCAAAAGATCATCAATACGAGGAAGAGGATATTTGTTTTTGATAGTTAACTTGTTGAGTTAGTGTTAGTCGACACATAATCTCATGCTCCCATCCTTCTTTTTAACCAATAACATAGGAGCACCCCAAGGAGACACACTTGGGTGAATAAGCTCCCGTTTGAGTAATTCCTCGACTTGCTTCTTGAGTTCGGTCAACTCCATAGGAGACATCCTATAAGGAGCTCTGGAAACAGGCTTAGTGCTAGGAATAAGGTCAATAGTAAATTCCACTTCTCGTGGAGGAGGCAATCCAGGAATCTCATCCAGAAAAACATCGAGAAACTCTGAAACGATAGGAATTTCACAAGATTGGGAAGTACTATTCCCATCAACCATGCAGAACATCATAAGAAGCTAAGAGATACCTTGCACATCAAAGTCTTCAGCATTTGAAATCAGGAATATCACCGTCTTATTATGACAATCCACCAAGACTATGTTGGCAGACAACTAATCCATGCCTAGAATAATGTCTAGGTATTTCATGGGTAGGCACACAAGGGATACAACAAATTTTTGACCCTCAAGAGTCATCTTGACATCCTCACGTCGAGTCACCGATCTTAAACAAGTACCGATCGGTGTAGTCACCAATATGGAAGCTCTCATCATGCAAACAGGCACCTTTAAGCACCTCACATAGTCCTCAGAAATAAATGAATGAGTTGCACCAGAATCAAATATGACATGTATTGAAGTGCTAAAGATTTCACACTCACCACAGACAAGTTCCTCAGCTTGTGCGGCTTCTTCACCGGTGACGGCGAAGACTCTTCCAGCTGCTTGTGGTTGATCACCACCATTGCGGTTACCATTTCTCTCACCATGGCCATTGCCTTGACCATTGCCATTTCTTCGACCATTGTGGTTTCCACCACGGCCACCATTATAACCATTTCCATTTCCACGACCACGGCCTCCAAAGCCACCATGGCCTCCATGGTTACCATTAGGATTCACACGTACAAGAGTATTAACACTAACATCTCTTGTGTTCAATAGGAAATTAGGGCGAATATGCCCAGGTTGGTTGCATTGGTAGCACACCACATCATCTCGTGGGCAATCATGTGCCAAATGGTTGGTACCACATTTGAAGTAAGTTAGGCCTTGGACATTTCCACGACCTTGGTTACCACCACCGTAACCACCTCTAAAAGCACCACGTCCTCTTGTATTTGAGGATCCACCACGAATGAACTTGTTCTTCTTGAAGTGACCTTGCTTCTTGAAACTAGAGAATTGGCCTTTTAACTTAGGCTTATGTTTACCATGACTCGAAGGAGCCACATCATCTTCTTCATAAATTCGACACTTGTTCATAAGTGTAGGGAAACTTCTTATCTCTTGATGCCAAATAGCCCACTTGATCTCGGGCCTCAACCCATTTTCAAACTTCACAAATTTGGAAGCCTCGGTACCCTATTGTTGGTAGGGCAGATAGGATACATAAAGTTCTTCAAACTTAGAGGCATACTTCTCCACAGTCATACCACCTTGCTTTAGCTCCATGAACTCGAGCTCTTTCTTACTTCCGTAACTATCCAGGAAATACTTCTTCAAAAACTCCACCTTAAAATTTTCCCAAACTAAGGGAATGTCAGCAGACACCATGCGTCCCCTAGTAAGACGCCACCAAGCTTCAACTTTATCGCAGATCATGAAGACTGCATACTCCACCTTTTGTTCTTCAGAACACTTAAAGCTAGCATAAATTCTTTCCAAATTGTTGATCCACGATAAGCATCCTCTAGCTTATAACCTCCATGAAATTCTGAAGGTTTCCTCTTGAGAAATAGATCAAGACCTTGGGAGCCTTGTCCCACATTCAGTTGGCCTTGTCTTTCCAAGAGGTCAGCAAAACGATTCAAGGCATTTGCCATAGCAGCAGCCTCACGGTTAGGTCTACCAACCATATTTTAAGACTATACATCAAAACATGGCTCACACATAAGTAAACTAGACCAAACAATAACATTTCAACTTATGAATTCAAAGGTCTTAGCACTTATAAGCTTATTATGCACCACATCACATGATTATATAAATTTCAATACATAATCACAACATATTCATTATTAAAGGTAAATAGTGTAAGGACTCTTGGCCAGACTCAAACAATATAGATATTGACTTCAATTCAATAGCACACAGTCACAATTCAGTCAAATAATACACAACTTAGGTGTTTATAGCTCACATGATTCAATCATAAGCAACAACTACTTGAACACATTAATCGTGTTTGTATCAAGAGCAACCAATGCTCTGATACCAGGTTGGGACGACCCGAAAAAATAGGGGTAAATTTTTCATGTTTTATAAATCATTATTAGACAAAGAAATAAAGTGGTGAAGCTTTAATTCAACACCCCGGATCTATGAACAATCTCTCTCATATATGGAGATATGAGAGGGTGAATTAAAAATGATTTCATGAGAAATTTCTAATTAAAAACAACGAAAGAATTAATTAAATTGATGTTGCATGATTAGGTTTAAGGGAATAAGCATCATGATGTTTAATGATGTTAAAATAGGTCGATGGTATTTTTGAAATAAAGCAAAAGATGATTTAATGTAAAGGAAAGGAAAATTAAGTGAAATAAAGGCATTGGGAGAATCAGGGGAATCTTGCTCAAGCGAATGCCCCACTCGCTTGAGCGAGTCCCAACGACCATGCTTGGGCGAGCCAGCGAAAACGCTTGAGCGAGAGGGAAAATAGTAACGGGTCAATTTCGCTTGAGCGAGCCACGGTCGCTTAAGCGTTATTACTCCAGTATCATTAGCACCTTACTGTCCGATTTTCACTCGAGCGAGGCTAGATCGCCTGGGTGAAAATCGTCCAGTGTCTATCTTCCCCTTGCTCGCTTGAGCGAACCACCTAGCACTGACCATTTCGCTCGAGCGAAAATGGTCTAGTAGCTCTCCCCCTTGATCTCGCTCGGGCGAAGCCTCACCGCCTAAGCGAAATAACTCAGTAGCTAACCTCTGATCCCAAACCAATCTCGCTTGAGCAAGATCATTACTCACCTGAGTGAATTTGGGTCAGGGGACACACCCCTGATTCATAAGGATCTCGCTTGAGCGAGATTTCCACTCGCTTGAGCGAGTTTTGTAGGACATATGCAGAAACGTGAATTTCACACAACCCCATACACCAATTCTCATCTTATACTATTTCAACCTATCCTAATGCATTATATACATTACTTCAAGCATTCAAAAGTTCATTCAATGGTTTTCACACATCAACATCAAATCTCCTTCATTCAATGCAGACGATTAAAATCATTTCTATATGAACTACATGAAATGCTACAAATTGTGAATTACATCATTCATTCGTAGAAGTTATCATCATTAAACATCATAGTTCAACATTTTACATCATTTGGGTCATTAATGAAAATTGGCCATACACACCAAGGTCTAATTCTTCTACATGACCCTAGAAAATCATCAACTATAATCTAGATGGCAAAATAAGCATACATGTAAATTATATGCTATACAAAAATCTAGATTTGTCGGCCAAGGCACTTCCTATACATCTATTTATCTCCTTCCACAAAATGTACTTCAGAAGAGTTTCACTCCTCCCATGAGTGACCTGCATCACAAATCTAAAAAGTGGAGAACATGGGAGAGTGAGTCATACATTCCAAAAGAATGAATATGAATACCATGTGATCATGTGCATATGTATCACAACATGTATACTTGCATTCACATACAACTCATCATCAACTATCATTATAATATACAATCATTTTTGTAAATCAAGCAAGTATAAACTCACACACATGATCTAGTCCTTCAATAATTGGACTATCACACAATTCATCATCTTACTCACATTGTTATTTTGGTATTCATATCTTTTATGTTTTCTTAATATAATGTCTCATTCTCAACACAACCATCATTATATCTCATCATCTTTGGCATACTTCTTTGCTATATGCAAATGCTCTTAAGCTAATGCATATGCACAATGGAATATTTCAACAATTGGAGATCTGACTGTAGGAATATGAACACCAAATATGGGTTTCAAGTATGATCATCTAACCATACCCCTACTGCAGTAGTAAAATATGTACACTTATACTTAAATTGCATGCATTTTCACCACTCTTTTACTGGTACCAAACCGCATTCGCCTATCTTGCAACACCTGGTCATTTTCACCATGACCGCGGTAACCCATATCTATATATGGTGTTGCGGGCCGGCCATGACTCATTTCATGGCGGCTATGATTCGAAGGACCACCAGGGTCACCTGCTCATCAAGAGCCACCCCCACAAGGGTCAGCCACATGTAGCTCCCCGTAGCATTACATGGGCGGCTTTGTGACTTACGCACCAAGTCACAGGGGAAAAATAAAATTTGCTCGTGCACCGAGCCATCCTCCCACTGGGTCGGCCGAGGGAACTCCCCTAATTTCCAACATCAGCTGCTATGCAGGATGCCATGGATGCAAATGCCAATCATATGCATTTCTCACTCTATGCATCCTATACATGCCACTCATCAAACATCACCACCATCACCACTCTATATTTCTTAGTGGATTTATCATTGTTGAGTTTAGTCTTTGTTTTCAAGTTTTGTATGTGGCATGTTAACAATTCATTCACCATTTACAATAGCACTCATCATCAATTTTAATCATCAACTTTTCATTATTAAATCATGGTATACTATTCATTCACACCCATTCTCAATCAAACATCAACAACGCTCCTTTCACATCTATGGTGGACATAAGTATAGCATCATATTATCAAACAATCCATACCACCATATAGCACACCATATCTATTCTAATTGCACAATGCATGTTGCCAAACATTATCACCAACATCATGTACACCATACAAATTTTCCATAACATCAAAAGCAAGGCAAACATGCAAGTTGTTACATATGACAATCAAACACTATCCAATTCATGCAATTAGAATATAAGGACTCCTCTCCTACCTCAAGAGAAGAATTCCGATTGATACGACGTGCCCGCCTCATCGTTCGGAATGAATCCTACATTAACATACATGTAAAATCCTAATCAATCAACCATTCAAGACATAATTCAACTCTATTTAATCATAATCATATCTACAATTTCATAACATGTTTAGAACATGTTATAGACATTATTTTCCACCATTTATTAAGCTTCGGGAATTCCTTCCCATCAAGCTTCATTCATTAGATTCAAAGGCTACAAAACAACCATACCCCAACATACCTAAAACTAGTCCATTTGCCAATATCCATATTCTCAATATTATACATTTCCTCTTAAATATATTGTCCCAATCACATTGGCCATTTCCCCCCAATTCTTAGGGTTAGGGTGTTCACCAAACTCACCAATATCCATAAATACATCATAACTCTGATCTCTTTCAAACCTTAAATGTATCTACCATATTTATCCCTCATTAAAACCTTATATTTATGGCACCCACCTAGGGCTCATGCATTTATCCATTAAACACCCCACCAATAAATATTGCTCTCCCAACACAATAACACATACCCATGGCCATAAACTCAACAAAATGATGAGAATACCTTACCTTACCCAAAAACGAAAATGGAACCAAAGAGAGGGAGAGACCACACGAAAATAAGGAGAAGAAGGAAGAGGAAACTTCAATCTCCAAGCTTTCTTCAAGGACGGAAATGAGGGAGGAAGAAGGTTCACCACTTGGCTAGGGTTTTAGAAGAAAGGAAGAGGAGAAAATGGAGTAGAGAAATAGAGAAGAAGAAGTGAAGTGTCTTTCCTATTTACTTAGCATGCTTACGAGAGAAGAAGGGAAAAATTGGGCTTTTGGTTTTAATTTTAATCTTTCTTATTAAAGTTCATCGCTTTATGATAAATAGGATCTATGTTTGGGCTCAATACTTTATCCAAAAATTATCCTGAATATATATTCGGACTCCCAATAATATTGTCAATAGCCCTGACCAATATCATCCCAATTGGAGATACCTGGTCCGACACCCATTTTTTAATCGGGTCAGTTTTCAGCTAATTTAATTAATTCTAATATTTTGGGACATTAAATAATCCACATTCCATTATTCAATATTTATTTCCTTAATTAATTCTCTATTTTAAAAATTTGGGATGTTACATTCCTAACCTAGGGTTTTCATCATCATGCCAAAATCCTAAAGTTTCAACACTAATAACATCATTTCTAACAACATTACCATCAATTTAAGGATTAGCAAGTATTTTATAACTTACCATAAATTGTTCCAAACCTTAACTCAAGAATGCAAGAGACTTTGAGGGGAAAGGTTCCAATGCGCTTAATAGCTTTCAAAGAGTGCAACAATGTCTTCCCTAGCCTTAAAATTTGAAAATTTTAAAGGAAAAATGAGAGGGTGATTTTGGTTTTAGAGCAAGGGCATAGAAAAGAAGATGCGAATATGAGAAAGAAGGAGAAAAAGAAAAAGAACAAAGTCCCATGGAACTTACCAAGCTTTCTTCTTCAAGAAATTTCAAGAAATCATCAAGAATCATTTATAGTTGCCATGGCCTTTCGGTTTTGCAATGGAGAGAGGAACGAGGGCTGAAATTTTTAGTGAAAAGAAGAAAGAATGTAGGTTTTCACATGAATGAAGGGGGAGAAGGAAGAGGGAAGTGAAAATCCATGTTCTAGTAATTACAACATTGTCATTCACTTAAGTTTTTTGGTCCTAGACCTATTTTTTTGGCACAATTCAAATATAGACCCAAAATTTTGACACAAAATCACCCTCCACATGCTGCACGATTGTCCCAAAGAGAGTGGGGAAAAATCGTTGCATTTTTGGCTCAAAAATGAAGCGTTTTAGCTACCCGGCCCCCTTTTTGTACAATTAATTGTCTAGAATTTTTTTTGAGTTTATTTTTGTGTTTAACATAATTATTTTGGTGTTTTCTAATTCTTGACATTTATTTTTGAATTAGCCCATTTAAAGTCCATTTCCAGACCGGATATTTTTTGACATTAAAACAACATTGATAAATTTTGAATAATTCGCGATAACTCCAACAAATGCCCAAATTAATTTAGCTTTATTCTTGGGACATAAATAATCATTTCTAATATTTATCTAATATATCTCTAAACATTTAGCCCATCTCCGCACTCTATTCATACGTTTTTCGTCAATTAGATGACAACAGTAATTATTGAATAAATCGTATTAATTCAAGGGGTGCCCAAATAATTTTCTCTACCTGTTTGGGATATCAAATAATTATTTTCTATATTTTTTCTATTTATTTAGTCTATTTAATTAATTATACGTAAAAATTGGGGATGTTGCACAGATCAAATGCATTCTCACACTAATGCATCCTACCATGCTACTAATCAACCATAAATCATTATTCTCATCATTATCACCATTTTATCTTAGTGGATTTTAATTACACAAACATAGTTTTGCCATTGTTTTCATTAATCAATTGTGACATTTACTTCCTCTTTTAACAACTTAATCTCATCATCATTACAAGTATATAGCTTCGTACCACTCATAATGGCTCAACAATATTCATTAATTCATCACCACTTATAGGTGTGTCACAATAACAATTCATCTAATTTCATTATCAATCATCAACATTGAACACTAGTGGTGAATTGTGTATATTTTCACAACAATACATAGGCACACAATTGCCCAATTTTCAGAACATTTATCAATCACCACAAGAGGCACACTTTATATTCTAAATGCATTAAACATATTTGCCAAACAATTTGGCAACCACAAGACCATACATTCCAACAAGACACAATTATGGCAAGATAAATATGATTTATAATACTATAGAACAATCATCAAGTCATTTAATTCATGCATTTAGAATATAAAACTTCTCTCCTACCTCAAGAGAAGAAATTTGGGCAATTTGACGATCCTGCCTTATCTACCGGATTAAGCCTTACATTTAATACATATATAAACACAACCAATTGCCTAGCCAATCATCATTTTCAATCTTAAATTCAAAAACAATCACATTCATGATTTCTAATATGTTTCTAATATTCTCTAAGCCTTGGTTTCATATCATATTAGGTTTTGGGAATTTCTTTCTCTTAATTAATGTTTTCTAACATTTAAATGGTTATACCCAATATCTAACAATACCAAATCAACATCATTCTCTTGATCCATCATCCTTTATGTGTGTTAAATATTCCATAACGCATCATTATAACTATCTATAAGATTCACACTAAGGGAACATCTTCTACCTTATTAAATAGAAAAGACATTGCTACTTTTTCATGGTTTCTCCACCTTTCATCACCAATAACTCATGTCATACATTACAAAAATTCACTTCCATTATCTTTAACTATTCTCATAGCAATAAATCATATTTTCCTCAACTTTACCATAACCCAACCATTGACCCAAACCTAAAGTTTTCAACCAAACCACCACTAATAATTTCCATTAACTTTTTTCCTTATTTTAAGCATATTTGGAGCCAAAATTCATGTACCATATGCTCACCGTAAAACCCACTTCTCGATTATCATCTAACCTAGGGTTTCAAAACCCATTTTCATATTTCTTCACAACAACAACAAAAATCATCATTTTCATGCTTCAAGGGCTCTAAATCAATGAATGGAAACAACAAAAATAGTAAAGCTCTTACCTTGTGCCAAAGCTCAAAGAAATAAAATGAAGAAAGATAAAGGATGGAGAAGATGATGAAATGAGTGGAAAAGAGTCCCTAAGTCTAATTAAAGCTTCATGAATCAAGTATTTGTAAGAAATTTTAGGAGAAAGGGGACCATGAGTGCCACACAATTTCGAGAGCTTGGGAGGGAGAGGGAGAAAATGAAAATAGAGATGGAGAAGAGACAAGAGAGTGACATGAATTTGGGAGGAAAAAAAGAAGAGAAAATTGATTTTCTCTTTCCAAATCCTGACCCTTGATTTAATCCAATGGTCCACATGCAATTGCCTTTTATCTAATGGTCCATCAATTGCTTTTACCTAACATGTAATAGAGGAAAAGAGAGTACAATTTCCCATGGCAATCTCATAGGCATTTGGAGGAAATTTTGAATTTTTCTTAATTTAATTGCCACTTATATTTTTACCGATTACAAACATGTTCTGTGTTCGTATAAATCCTTCCTCAACTTTAAAATTTAATCTGAACATATCCTCATGCTCACCATAATTATCTTACTATCTCGAGTCATCTAGTGCCCAAAAATAATTTAATGGGTTCCACATCATCAGTAAATTTTATTTTACCGATACATCACAATTAGTATTTAATTAATTATCCTACATATTTTGGGTGTCAAATAATTAATCATTATTTTCTAAAAATTTAGGATGTTATAGTAATCAGAGAGGACGATATGCCCCAACCTCCGAAGAGAAGAAGATAGGTGATTAATAAAATTGCTACAGGCTTTTCTGAAGGCAGTGTGTCTAACATCGTGAGGAAGAATCATCTCAAAATGACCATGTTAGTGTAGAATAAAAAGGATAATAGACCCTTCAGGGATGGTGTCCAAACTCCTCTAATTTTCTTTTGACGATTATTTCTACCCAACCAACCCTCGTGGAAACGACATGATGGTTATAGTTGTCATGATTGCCAACATGGATGTGAAACGACTTCTAGTCGATCAGGGGAGTTCCTACAATGTAATTTTTTATGATTGCTTTACGAAAATAGGTTTAACCGATATGGGCTTACAATGAAGTAAAATAACCTACCAAGGGGTACTTAGACACAAGGATCACCTTTGACGATGAGCTCAAAGCCAGATTGGTCATGACAAAAACTGCGCAACTTGACAGATATGTCATGGATGCAAATATAGCCTTGTCATTGTTTTCAATAATCAATTATGGAATTTACTTCCTCTTTCAATAACTTAATCTCATCATCATCAAAAGTATATAGCTTTGTACCACTCATAATGACAACAACAACATTTATTAATTTTATCATCACTCATAGGTGTGTCATAACAATAATTCATCCAATTTCATTATCAATCATCAACATTTAATACTAGTGGTGAAACATACACATTTTTCACAACAATGCATAGGTACATAATTGCCTAAATTTTCAAAATATTTATCAATTCATCACAAGAGACACACCATATATTCTAAATGCATCAAACATATTTGCCAAACCATTGACATAACTAGGTTATACATTCCAACAAGTCATAGTAATTATAGCAAGGAAAATATGATCTATAATGCTATACAATAACCAACAAGTCATTTAATTCATATATTTAGAATATAAAACTCCTCTCTTACCTCAAGAGAAGAAATCTGGGCGATTTGACGGTCCCATCTCGTCTACCAGATTAGGCCCTAAATTTAATGCATGTATAAACATAATCAATTACCTGGCCAATCATCATCTTCAATCTTAAATTCACAAGCAATTGCATTCATGATTTCTACTATGTTTCTAATATTTTCTAGGCTTTGGTTTCATATCATATTAGGTTTCAGGAATTACTTTCCCTTTTTAACATTTAAATAATCATCCCTAATATCTAAAAATACCAAATCAACATCATTCTCTTCACCCATCATGCTTAATGTGTAATAAATATTCCATAATGCATCATTATAACTATCTACACTATTCACACTAAAGGAACATCTTTTACTTCATTGAATAACAAAGACATTGCTACTTTTTCATGGTTTCTCTAACTTTCATCACCAATAACTTATGCCATAAATCCAAATATTCATTTCCATAATTATTAACTATTCTAATGGAAATAAATCATATTTTCCACCATAAGAGCTACACAATTTTAGGCTTGTAATGGAAAGCAAGAAAATGAAAAATTAGAGATGGAAAAGTGGAGAAGAAGAACCAACGTGAATGTGAAGGAAAAAAGAGAAGAGAAAAGTGATTTTCTCTCTTAAAATCCTAGCTATTGATATAATCTAATGGTCCACATGCATTTGCCTTTTATCCAATGGTCACTCACATGCCTTTACCCAACGTGTAATAGAAGGAAAAGGAGAAACATTTTCCACAACAATCATATGTGGGGAAACGGAAATTTTGAATTTTCTTAATTTTATTTTCACTCATATTTTTACCGACTACAAACATGTTCTATGTCTATATAAATCCTTTCTCACTTTAAAATTTAATTTGGACATATCCTTATATTCACGGTAATTATCTTACTATCCTCAGCCATCTAATTCCTAAATATAATTTAATGGATCCCACATCATCAGTTAAATTAGTTGAGTTCAAGTAATTAACCAATATCGTATTTATAATTTATTTCTAATATGATAGAGTGTGTCCCCATAGAAAAGGTCTAAAAAGTGAGTTTATTATAAGGGTTAGGGAGTTTGTTAGTAAGACTTCAAAGTAACCTTATCACTATTTGGATCAAGTTTAAAGTGCCCTTGTGTGATGTAACATCCTTGTTTTTAGAAACAATTTTATCCTTGTAAATTTTAATTATGGAGGGTTTGTAAGCAAGAATAAGTCAATATATACCCTGTTGATGGTCTGAAGTACCTCAAAAATGTCATTTTTACACGTAATAATAGAATTTATATGGAATATTAGTGAAATTATGCAAAAACCGAGTGAAAAGGGCTCTGTTCCGAGTGACAGAGAAGAATTCCGAGTGAAGGATTAGAAATTCCGAGTGAAGGAGAGAATTCCGAGTCAGTACCATGTTTTCCGAGTAAAACATGACTGAGAAGGCTACCACCGAGTGGAGTCCTGACCTGAGAAGCAATTCTGAGTGAAGGGTGTTTAAAAGAATCACTTCTGAGTGAAAATCCGAGTGAAAACACCCTAGAAAGGTTCGGTTCCGAGTTGAATGTTCCTTTTCTGAAGGAAATTACTATGGTTGGAGTATTCCGAGTGAAAGAATGCATAAATGCTTCTATTTATGTTGATTTGATGCTTCCTTTCTGATTGAAGTATGTTGTGGAAACAATTGGGAAGGCTTCCGAATGGTTTTGCTTAGGAAACCGAGTGGAAAATGGTGGAGGAAGTCAATTCCGAGTGAGATACACTCCACTGGACCAAAACCGAGTGAGAGAAGTACGTGTGGGTATTGGTCCGAGAGGTAATGGCCTAAACCGAGTGAATTGAGTAAAGGAAGACTCGGATTTCCGAGTGAAGATTCTGAGAAAGAGAGGACTTAGTCTGAAGAGGTATTACCGAGTGAGAAACCGAGTACCTGAGTCGGTTTCAAAGGAATTCCGAGTGAAGAATTGAAGCTTCACTCAAGCGAGCCTTGAAATTGTTGACTCGAAAGTAGGAATTCCAGTCGGAATAGCCCTTAACCGAGTGTAATTCCACTCGGAATTCAGTGACAGAAGTGCGTATTGACTTCAATTTTGTCTTTTAATGATATTTAAATCCAATCGTGCGCATTATGGATGGTGGACGACCAGAAATGGACACTGACTCAGCATATATCTTATTTAATCCCTAGTGACCCTTCCATTAGCAATCCACTCACAGCCCACTCAGAAAAGCTGTCCCCTACTTATTTTTCCACTCACTCTCTCCCTATTTAAACGAGTTCAAGGTCCTCAGAACTCACACCACACACACGACCCAAACACCCTTCATCACTCTCCTTCCCAGCAAGTTTCTTTCCCTCTTTTCCCTTTCATTTCACTCAGATTTGAAGCAGGACAGTGAAGGGAACCTCTTTCTTCTCCTCCAGGAACTTCATTGAGGTAAGGGGGTATATTCTTGGGTGCCTTGTGGGAAAACCGAGTGAAGGACAGATTCAGTGTGTATGAATTAAATGCTTTATATTGTTATCTGTATATGCATGTATATATATATATATATATATATCTGTTACCGAGTGATGAATTGTGATATGACAAGTACTTATTGGACTGAAAATACTAATAATCATGGGTACCGTGTGATTTCCAGTGAAAAACTATGAGTTTAATGATAATAGGTTCTGTTTTAGGCCAATCCGATCGGTTTTGGTATCATTTCAATCGGATTCTTTATATTACCAACTCATTTTCATTCGGATATAACATATTTCACTCGGAAAACACTCTATTGCTCTTGGTCAGTAGCTTCCCAGTCTTATTTCACTCGGCAAACACTTTATTTTACTCAGCAAGCAGTTATTTTACTCGGATTTGTTTTTATTGCATTCAGACAGAACCCTTTTTAACTAATTTCACTCGGTAAACTCATGTTTCACTCGGAACTTATCTTATTTTTACTCAGGAAACTCTTTTCATACTGATTCCACTCGGAATCATACTTGATTTCATTCAGGAGCTCATTTTCACTCAGCATTTAAGTAGTTTCACTCATGAAAACCATTTCCAGTGTTTTTAACTCGGTAAACCCTTAATTTCACTCAGAAAACTCCCTTTAGTTTATTTTCACTCAGAATATATAGTTAAATTAACTCAGAAAACTCTTATCAACCTGATTCCACTCAGAATCAGGATTATTTCATTCGGATTTACTTACTCGAAGGCATTCTAGTCAGCAGAATAATTTTCACTCGGAAATTATATAGATTTTACTTAGAAACCTTTCTGCTCAACACTTTTAACTAGGTAAAATATTTTTAACTTCCCTGAGAAAACTTTTAACCTGATCTCACTCGGATTGATGCTTATTTTATTCAGAAACTCACTTCAGCCTGAATTTACTCGGTATTTAAACTCATTTCACCCAGAAAATTCATTTTTCACTCGGAACAGATTTATTTTACTCGGATGATTCAGTTTCACTCGGTATTCAACTCATCCCACTCGGAAAACTCAATTTCTCACTCAGTATTAAACCTATTTTTCTCAAAAAGTTTGGAAATCAACATTTCTACTCGGACATAATTTATTCCACTCGGAATCAGACCTGTTTCAGTCGAAAAACAGCCTTCCAGTACAATTTCACTCGGATTTTTAGCCAGATCGCTTGGAGAACCCTTCTCTGTATGATTCCACTCGGAATCATACTCATTTCACTCGGATTTACCCCTATTCCACTCGGAAAACTCTGTTTTTAGTGTTTTTCACTTGAATTTTCAATTGGAAACTAATCTTCAATACTTTTTAAGTTATTGGTAAGTTATAATTATCATTCTTATTCTATTATTATCATTATTTATTGTTAAACTTAATATTGTTATCATTATTATTAGTTTTATTATTATTATACATTGTTAACATCTAAATTATGCGTAATTACATAAAGAATATATATTATTTTACTCTTTATAAAAGAATATATATATAATAGTTATATTTCTAAATTAATAAACGAATATCTTACAAGGTTTAAATGATTGATGGAATTCAAAGAACTTGAGAATGATATGATGAGACTGGAAATACATAAGATACCCAAGGAATCAATTGATAAAAATAAATGCATTTCGCATCATGAAAATATTTTTGAAGAAGAAAAACCTCTAGAGCATACACTTGGTACAATGGAGGACACTCACGTTCGATCTCCATGAAGAATCTTGGGAGTACAACTGGAACGGCAACCCAATGGCATCAGAGTCGCGCCTGATAGCTGTAACACCCTCGGTTAGATAAGACAAATCCTTTTGTAGGTTCATCCTATTTAACTGAGTGTGTTAACAGTTTTCAGAAAAAGTGAATATATATATTTTTTTTTAATAAATAAGTACGTGGCAGATCAGTGGAAGCAATAATGTATATATCACATAGTCATTCACAAACTGTAAGTAATTGTACTCTTAACAGAATGGGGCACGCAGGCACCCTTAGATATTATACAGTTATCCGATGTCTGATTATTAATCATAAATATTCTATCCTTAATGATTATTCTCAATAGGTTCAGCACATTGCTGATCTTCACATTCGGGTTCTTGAGTTTCTAATTCCTCTGAAAAATGGTCAACAGTAAGGGTGAGTATAACCCAAGACCCTGATTGGTTAATTCGGTGCGGACATAATCCAGTTAACATACAATGTCACATAGATCATACATTCACAATTATATCAATCAAGCATGTTATCATCACATAAATTATACAATTAGCATATTCATAATCATAGCAATCAAGCATATTATTATCATATAAATCGTACAATTAGCATATTCACAATCATAACACTCAAGCATATGGTCATGAAATGCATGAGTCAAATTTATTATGATTTATCTTTATTTAAGTCTCATGATGCATGTGGGCCCAAGAAATTATTTCTTCTTCTCTGGAATATCACCATTCCAATTCTCTAGAGCGATCAGGGTCCACCCAAGCTCTGGTACAAATGAACTCATTGGTTCTCATCATTGATTTATATATATATTTGAGACTTGGATCCCTACGATCATGGTCACACTCCGTCATTTAGTCAAAGTACACCAGAATTATTCGTCTCACCCGGCTATCAGGGCGCGACTCTGATGCCATTGGGTTGCCGTTCCAGTTGTACTCCCAAGATTCTTCTACTGAGATCGAACGTGAGTGTCCTTCACTGTACCAAGTGTATGCTCTAGAGGTTTTTCTTCTTCAAAAATATTTTCATGATGCGAAATGCATTTATCTTATCAATTGATCCCTTGGGTATCTTATGTATTTCCAGTCTCATCATATCATTTCCAAGTTCTTTGGATTCTATCAATTATTTAAACATTGTAAGTATATCTATTATATATAGTATTTTCCATAAGGAGTAAAATAATTTATTCTTTATATAATTACGCATAATTAAAATGTTAACAAGGTTTATAACAAGAAAACTACTGATAATAATAATATTAAGATTAATAATAATTAGGATAATAATAGAATAAGGATAATAATAATAATTATAACTTCTCATTAATTTAAAAAGTATCAAGAAGTAGTTTCTAAATGAAAATCCAAGCGAAAACCATTAAAAATAGAGTTTTCCGAGTGAAACAGGGGCAAATCCGAGTGAAATATGTATGATTCCGAGTGGAATCATACTGAGAAGGGTTCTCCAAACGTTCTGGTTAAAAATCCGAGTGAAATGACATTGGTAAGTTATTTTCCGACTGAAATAAGTTTAGGTACGAGTGAAAATGAACTGGAATGCTGTTTTCCGACTGGAACAGCTTGAATCCGAGTGAAAAATAAGTTTTCCGCATGAGATAGCCATGAATCCGAGTGAAATAAACTGAGCAGAATTTTCTAACTAAAATCAATAAGTAATCCGAGTGAAATCAATTTGAAAGAATTTTCTCAGTGAAGTTAAAACATTTTTCTGAATAAATCATAATGAAGAAAGAGCTCTCTGAGTGAAATAATTATTTTCTGAGTAATTTCTGATTTTAAAAGAGATTTTATGTGTGAAAAGATTATAAATCCGGGTAGAATCATACTGATGAAGTTTTCTGAGTTAAATAAGATGTTTTCCGAGTAAAAATCAAACTGGGTAAGTTTTCTTGAGTGAAATAACTGATTTTCCGAGTGAATTAAAAATGAAATAAGTTGAGTGAATAACTGTTTTCTGAGTGAAATAAGTTTTATTCTAGTTCAAATATATATATATATATAGCTTCAAATGAAATCAATTAAAAAGAGCTTTCTAAGTGACATACTGAATTCCGAGTGAAATCAACTTGAAAAGATGTTTTCCGAGTGAAATTAAGGTGTTTATCAAATGTAATATAATCCTGTTTGAAAGTTTTAAATAAGAAACTTGTATTCTTCAGATAACCAATCGGATTAATATATAACTGGTCATATCACTGTAATTTTTGAGTGAATTTGTGTATTCTTAACTGCTCTGGTTGATTGGTACAATACCGAGCTTAATATCATAGTATCCGATGTCAGTTCATATCTCTTCACTGGAGTCCTCATAAATACCCATGATACTTTTAATATTTTTACAGTCCAGCATCAAACATATACACTTATTCATTCGTATTAATCAATAAAATCAACAGGTTCACTGAATTCTCATGGTCAATAATAAACAACGCTATAATTAAACATGTTCAATACATCATATATATAACAAACAATTAAAACAATTAAATCACAACAAACCAGATCTGTCCTGGAGAGGTAAGGAAACACATTCCTTAACCCTTTCCTTTCACTCAGATTCCCTTAGAATACCCGAGAATATACCCCCCTTACCTCAATGAAGTTCCTGGATGAAAAGAAAGAGGTTCCCTTCACTGTCCTGCTTCAAATCCGAGTGAAACAGAGGAGAGGAAATTGAGAGAGAATGAAAGAGATTGGTGCTGGTACGTAAGAGAAAGAGAAAAGGAGGAAGAGGAAGAAGTTCTTAATTTTTGGTTCTGATAGTTTGGCTTGGAGATGCATTGATTTAATAGTTGGAGGAGACAAGTGGGAGACATCAATTGGAGGATTAGGTGTGATAATGGAAATTTTTGACTCACTCCACTGTCAGCTTTGCATTAAAGGGGTTAGTGGTATATTAAAATATATAAAGTGGTCTGAGTGGGGTAAAAAGGTGTTCGATGTTGGAGTTTTGAAGAGGGCGGTATTGAATATGTGAGGGCGGAGTGTAGTGTGCGGGCGGAGTTAAGAGAGGGCGGTGTGGAGTGTGAGGTGGTGTACTGTGGGAGGCAGTGTGGAGTGTAATGACGGTGTGGAGTGGGCGGTGTTGAGTGTGAAGTAGGGAAGGACGGTGTGTGTGAAGGAGTTAAGGACACCGTCTGTGTAAAGAGGGCGGTGTTGTGATGAACACCGGCTCAGAGCTGTCCGGTGTGAACTCCTGCTCTAAGGACGACCCAATTGGCCAACCGGTGTGAAGTGCTGACATTGGATTACTTAAGCGAAATCTGATTCGCTTGAGCGAGTCCGCCCTTCATGGCTCGGAAATCTTCAAAAAAACTGATTCGTTTCTCTTGGTCCTCACTCTTGATTATTTCTTCTTAAAACATCTAGTCGGATTTCTCCTCTCTAGGTCGGATTTCTTCTGGATTCAGTCGGATTCTTTTTACTCAGGATTTCCATTCGGTAAACAACCTATTCTTATTTATTTCATACTTAACTAAATCATTCCTTAGCCAACTCAACATCAAATCACTTTTTACTCGTATTTCATAACACCTTAGGCTTACTCGGAAAAGGGTATCCATATTCATTCAGTTTCCACTCAGAATTATAACATCCTTTATTTCAGAAGTCAACACTTTCTCCACTCGGTCCACTCATATTTCTCCCTCGGTTTGAACCAAATTCTTCAACTACAATTTCAATCGAAGCCTATTAAGGTCATTACCTCTCGGAAAAGACACACACGTATGAGCCTCACCCGGACTTGG
The DNA here is from genome assembly GCA_037962975.1 of Clitoria ternatea. Taxonomy (NCBI): domain Eukaryota; kingdom Viridiplantae; phylum Streptophyta; class Magnoliopsida; order Fabales; family Fabaceae; genus Clitoria; species Clitoria ternatea. The sequence continues at coordinate 37,525,929 of CM075672.1, read as the reverse complement.
TCCAGTAGAGTACTTCTCACTCGGAAGAGGAGTCATACTCATAGACTTACTTGGAAATGGCCCTGCCTACTACAATTCACTCGGAATGGGTTCCCAAATACCATTTTCCGCTCGGTATCTACTCAATTATCATTATTCATTCATCACCACTCATATTCAAGCCAAGTAATGCTTTAACCATACAATATATATATATATAACCACTCGGAATCCATCACTATTTCTTCCATCAACACCTTCCAAATAATTTTAATAACTCATTTCAGTCGGTAGAAGCATCAAAACACCTATGCATTCATTCACTCGGAACTCCTCATCATTCACTCGGGTTTATTTCATGCTTAACCACTCAGGTAAAACTTATTAAGTTAGGTTCCTCTCGGACTCATTTCATACTTAGACATTCTAATTACACATTATTTAATCTACTCGGAAATATCATCACACTAAGTTCAACTCAGGCTTGTTCTAACCCCATCCACTCGGATTTATATATGGATCATTCATTCGGTTTATCATATACTTAGAAATTTTCCAATCTAAGCCATTATAACCAATCTTCCCTCGGATTTTATACTCAGAAATATCCAAATTCATTCTTATACACACATTTCACTCAGTATTATTTTCCACTCGAGCATATCTTACTCGGGAATATTCAAACCCATTCACTCGGAAAGGCTACATATTAAGTCCTACTCAAAATGGCTTTCAACCTACTCGGATTGCTATCTTCTATCTTATTAGGAAGGTCTGACTTGGACAACTTCACTCGGATTGCATCAGTTATATCCCTGACTGAGTCTATTCATTCGGTATCGTAGAAATTGTCACTCAAGAAAGAAGCAATTGGCAAGGTTTGACTCGGAAATGAGTCTCTCAAGGGTATTTTCACTGGGAATATTCACTCAGAAGTGGTTCCCTTGAACCCACTTCACTCCAGCTATCTCTAAGACCAATATTTCACTCGGTAGTATCCTTTTTAGTAATGTTTTATTCGGTCAACCTAACTTTACACTCGAAATTTCATTCCTCACTCGGATTTTCTTTCTATTACTCGGAATTGCTTCCTGTCACTCGGAACAGAGTCTTTTTCACTCAGAATGTCACTCTGTCACGCGGATCAGAGCCTTTTTCTCTCGGAATTTGAATAATATCCTCAAAGGTCTGTATAAATTCCATAATTATACCCAAAATTAGAATTTTTGGAGTATTACTGACCCTATACAAGGTATTTACTCACTTATTCTTACTTTCTGACCTTCCACACTTCAAAATTTACCAAATAAAACTGCTACTAAAAACAGGGATGTTACAATAGCCGGGTGAGACGATGCAATTCTAGTGTACTTTGACTAAAAGACGGAGTGTAACTATGATCGTAGGGATCCAAGTTCCAAAAATATTTAAATCAATGATGAGAACCAATGAGTTCATTTGTACCACATGGAACTTGGGCGGACCTTGATCGCTCTAGATGATTGGAATGGTGATATTCCACAGAATGAGAAGAAGATGAAACGATTTATTGGGCCCACATGCATCATGAGACTTAACCAAAGATAAATCATAATAAATCCGAACTCATGCATTCATTACAGCATATTTGATTGTTATAATTGTGAATATGTTATATGTACGATTTATTTCATGATAATATGCTTGATTGTTATAATTGTGAACATGCTAAATATACGATTATGTGATGACAGCATGCTTGATTGTTATAAATATGCTAAATGTATGATCTATGTGACATTGTATGTTAACTGGATTATGTCCGCACCGGATGAACCAATCAGGGTCTTGGGTTATACTCACCCTTACTGTTGAACATTTTTCAGAGGAATTAGAAACTCAAGAACCCGAGTGTGAAGATCAGCAATACGCTGAACCCATTGAGAATAATCATTAAGGATAGAATATTTATAATCAGACACCGGATGACTGTATAATATTTAAGGGTGCCTGCGTGCCCCATTCTGTTAAGAGTACAATTATTTACAGTTTGTGAATGACTATGTGATATATACAATATTACTTCCGCTGATCTGCCATGTATTATTTTTAAAAAAAAATATTCACTTTTTCTAAAAAACTGTTAACACTCTCAGTTAAACAGGATGAACCTACAGAAGGATTTGTCTTATCTAACCGAGGGTGTTACAAAGGTGGTATCAGAGCATAGTCGATTCATTAAGCTTGTGGAGTGGACCATTAGGTTTCCACGTACTCTGATAGAAATATTGAACAGTCCATAACACTCCTAAGACTAAATATCCTATGTGGAATGCTCCACATAACGCATACCCTGAATCTGTTTGTTGATATTCTTTCAGCAAATCCCTAATGGCACGCCAAAATAACAATCACGTGATGGAGAATCTTCTTACCAGAATTGTGGAGGTAATAGAACGACAAGAGTTACCTCATGCTTCTGCCAGACAAGGATTAGCTGATTTTTAAAGGAACAATCCTACGCAGTTCAAAGGAGGCTTCAATCCAGAAGGAGCACAACTATGGATTAAACACCTTGAAAAGATTTTTGTCGCTATGCGATGTTCTGATGAAGATTGTGTAACCTTTGCTGTCTTCATGCTGGTTGGAGAAGCAGAACACTGGTGGACTCATGCTAGAGTCAGAATAGCTACTGATGGGCATATCATTACTTGGGGACGATTTAAGACAGAATTTCTCGCTAAATATTTCCCCGAAGACATAAGGAGGCAAAAGGAGTAGGAATTCTTTAATCTGAAATAAGGCAATATGATTGTTGGAGAGTACGCAGCTAAGTTTGATGAACTGGCAAAATGTTGTCCCTACTACACTCACATGGGAGAAGCATCAAGATGTGCAAAGTTCGAGGCAGGGCTACGACATGAGATTCGTCAAGCCATATGTTGTCAACAAATTACACAATTCACTACTTTGGTTGACAGATGCCGTATCTTTGAAAATACCTCTAATCTTCGATGACCTGGAGCGTCTAATCATGGGCCAGAGCGACATATGCCAGATCGACAGCAAAGAAGGGATTTTCGAGGAGATCGACCATATTTCCGATCTTTCAACTCAGCCAACTGAATTCCTCCTAAAGGTCAGGAGAACCAAAGTAGTAGAAACTGCACAATTTGTGGACGGATCGGACATCGTGATGTTGACTGTTGGTACAGGAATAAAAATAACCAACAACAAGTAACCCAAAGACAGGCAGTACGACCAACAGGTCAAGGAAGTGGAGGATCTACTGCAAATGTCTCTACCAACAATGCCCCGAGAATGCAAAATGTTCCCCGCAACAACAACTTCAGACAGAACAATAATCCTAGAAGGCCCGGAAACAACTCAACCGGAAGGCCAGGGGGAAATGCCAGAGTTTTTACCATGAATGGTGCAGAAGCATCACAAGAGAACGATCTTGTGCAAGGTACATGCTTTATAGGAAGTACTCTATTAAATGTATTATATGATTCTGGAGCCACTCATTCTTTCATATCTGAGAATTGTGTAAAATATTTAAAGCTTCCTACAACCTCTCTGCCCTATCAAATGATTGTCACAACTGCCGCCAATAAGCCCATTTGCTCTACTCGCATATGTCTAGAATGTCCTCTTAACATCGAAGGGAAAGCTTATCAGGTAGATCTGATATGTTTACCTTTGATTGATCTAGACATTGTTCTAGGGATGAATTGGCTTGCTGCCAATCATATTCTGATTAACTGTCATAATAGATCCATTTCTCACGGGTCTGCTACATCTGAATGTGATCAAGTCACAGATTCTTGCCTTGTTAGCTCAGAAAAGGTAATCTCAAAAGAAGTCCAACTATACATGATCCTTACTGAAACTGAAAGTAAGGCCACTTCTCAACTTGAACAGATTCCTGTTGTTCAAGAATTTCCAGAAGTATTTCCTGAGGACATACGAGAGCTACCTCCAGAGCGAGAAGTCGAATTCAGCATTGATATTATACCGGGCGTGGGACCAATCTCTATTGCTCCTTACCGGATGTCACCCAAGGAACTCAGTGAACTCAAAGAGCAATTAGAAGAACTTCTAGAGAAAGGAATGATTAGACCCAGTGTTTCACCTTGGGGAGCACCAGTTCTTCTAGTCAAAAAGAAGGATGGCAGTATGCGGTTATGTGTTGACTATCGTCAGTTGAATAAAGCTACGATCAAGAACCGTTACCCTCTTCCAAGGATTGATGATTTGATGGATCAATTACGAGGAGCCACTATCTTCTCGAAGATTGATCTGCGATCAGGCTATCATCAAATCAGAGTAAAGAAAGACGATGTACCCAAAACGGCATTCAGAACACGATATGGGCACTATGAGTATCTTGTTATGCACTTTGGAGTTACAAATGCACCTGCAGTCTTTATGGGATACATGAATCGAATCTTCCATGAGTACTTGGACAAATTCGTGGTTGTATTCATTGACGATATTCTGGTCTACTCCAAGAGTCATGAGGAACACGAAGAGCATCTTCAAATTGTTCTAAACACTTTGCGTGCAAGGCAATTGTACGCTAAGTTTTCAAAATGTGAATTCTGGTTGACAGAAGTGAAATTCTTAGGACATGTCATCTCTAAGGAAGGAATTGCTGTGGATCCTACAAAGGTAGAAGCTGTACTAAATTGGGAACAACCCAAGAATGTGACGGAAATCCGCAGTTTCCTTGGACTAGCTGGATATTATCGTCGATTCATCGAGAATTTCTCTCGAATTGCAGCACCTTTAACTAAGCTGACTCGTAAAGATCAACCATTCGAATGGACTGACAAATGCGAAAGCAGTTTTACGGAGTTACGCCAACGACTCACTAGTGCACCTGTCTTGATTTTGCCAGATCCTGCCAAGCCATATGAAGTGTATTGTGATGCGTCAAGACAAGGACTAGGATGTATCCTAATTCAAGAAAGAAAAGTTGTTGCTTATGCTTCAAGACAACTAAGAACGCATGAAGTTAATTATCCCACACATGACTTGGAATTAGCTGCAGTTGTGTTTGCCTTAAAAATCTGGAGACACTACTTGTATGGTACATACTTCGAAGTCTTCAGTGATCACAAAAGCTTGAAGTATCTATTCGACCAGAAGGAGTTGAATATGCGACAACGTAGGTGGATGGAATTTATCAAAGATTATGATTTTGAACTCCGATATCATCCTGGAAAAGCTAATGTTGTGGCTGATGCACTCAGTAGAAAGGCCCTACGTCTATCATATATGATGACAAAGGAATTAGAACTGATTGAACAGTTTCGCGATTTGAACCTAGCAGTAACACCAAAAAGGGGAAGCCTTATGGTTGGAATGCTAAGGATTTCCAATGATTTCTTGGAACAAATCAAAGAAGCTCAAGCCAATGATCAGGAATTACAAGATCTAGCAGAAAAGACAAAAGTAGGAGTCTCAGAGTTTAGCAAAGATGAACATGGGGTGATCAGGTATCAACAGAGACTCTGTATTCCAGTCAACGCAGATCTTAAGAGATCCATCCTGGATGAAGCACACAAAAGTAAGTACAGTATCCACCCAGGATCAACCAAGATGTACCAGGACTTGAAGAAATTATTCTGGTGGCAAGGAATGAAAAGGGATATCGCAGAGTACGTAACAGCTTGCCTGATGTGTCAGAAGGTAAAGGCGGAACAACAACGACCAAGTGGGACCCTTCGTCCTTTGGATATTCCAGAATGGAAATGGGATGAGATTGCTATGGACTTCGTGAGTGGATTTCCCAGAACATCAGCTGGATGTGATGCTATTTGGGTAATCGTGGATCGATTAACAAAGACCGCTCACTTCATTCCTGTCAATATGAAGTATTCTCTAGAAAAACTCACCCAGATCTATATCAAGGAAATCGTACGGTTACATGGAACTCCCACTGCAATTGTGTCCGATCGAGATCCTTGTTTCACATCACAGTTTTGGAAGAGTCTGCAACAAGCTCTAGGAACTCATCTGAAGTTAAGTTCCGCATATCATCCACAGACAGACGGATAATCAGAAAGAACAATCAAGACTCTTGAAGATCTGTTACGTCTTTGTGTCTTGGAACATGGTGGAAATTGGCAAGAATACCTTCCACTTATTGAGTTCACTTACAACAACAGCTATCATGCTAGCATCGGAATGGCCCCTTATGAAGCTTTGTATGGAAGAAAATGCCGTACACCTTTATGTTGGTATGAGACTGGTGAGAAGACAATAATTGGGCCAGAGATTGTTCAGAAGACTACAAAACAAGTTCAGAGGATTCAAATGGCAATGAAGGCTTCGCAAGATAGACAAAAGAGTTACTATGACAAACGACGAAAGCCATTAGAATTTGAAGAAGGTGACCATGTATTTCTCAAAGTTACCCCTACCACTGGAGTAAGAAGAGCTTTGAAGGCCAAGAAATTAAGCCCCAGATACGTAGGACCCTATCAGATTCTGCAAAGGATAGGAACTCATGCGTACCACATTACTCTGCCACCCGAGCTGACAAACCTTCACAATGTCTTTCATGTCTCTCAACTCCGCAAATATGTACCAAGCCCTGATCATGTTCTAAGTCCCGATCAATTTGTTCTGAAAGAAAACCTTACCTTTGAAGCATCGCCAGTTAAGATTACTGACCGACGTCTCAAATAGCTAAGAGGCAAAGAAATCCCTTTGGTCAAGGTAGTTTGGAGTCAGACAGATGATGGGGATGCTACTTGGGAAATTGAGGAGAAAATGAGAGAATTGTACCCTCAATTGTTTTAACTTTAAATTTCGGGATGAAATTTCTAAAAGGAGGCGAGAATGTAACATCCCTGTTTTTAGACACAATTTTATCCTTGTAAATTTTAATTATGGAGGGTTTGTAAGCAAGAATAAGTCAATATATACCCTGTCGATGGTCTGAAGTACCTCAAAAATGTTATTTTTGCACGTAATAATAGAATTTATATGGAATATTAGTGAAATTATGCAAAAACCGAGTGAAAAGGGCTCTGTTCCGAGTGACAGAGAAGAATTCCGAGTGAAGGATTAGAAATTCCGAGTGAAGGAGAGAATTCCGAGTCAGTACCATGTTTTCCGAGTAAAACATGACTGAGAAGGCTACCACCGAGTGGAGTCCTGACCTGAGAAGCAATTCTGAGTGAAGGGTGTTCAAAAGAATCACTTCTGAGTGAAAATCCGAGTGAAAACACCCTAGAAAGGCTCGGTTCCGAGTTGAATGTTCCTTTTCTGAAGGAAATTACTATGGTTGGAGTATTCCGAGTGAAAGAATGCATAAATGCTTCTATTTATGTTGATTTGATGCTTCCTTTCTGATTGAAGTATGTTGTGGAAACAATTGGGAAGGCTTCCGAATGGTTTTGCTTAGGAAACCGAGTGGAAAATGGTGGAGGAAGTCAATTTCGAGTGAGATACACTCCACTGGACCAAAACCGAGTGAGAGAAGTACGTGTGGGTATTGGTCCGAGAGGTAATGGCCTAAACCGAGTGAATTGAGTGAAGGAAGACTCGGATTTCTGAGTGAAGATTCTGAGAAAGAGAGGACTCGGTCTGAAGAGGTATTACCGAGTGAGAAACCGAGTACCTGAGTCGGTTTCAAAGGAATTCCGAGTGAAGAATTGAAGCTTCACTCAAGCGAGCCTTGAAATTGTTGACTCGGAAGTAGGAATTCCAGTCGGAATAGCCCTTAACCGAGTGTAATTCCACTCAGAATTCAGTGACAGAAGTGCGTATTGACTTCAATTTTGTCTTTTAATGATATTTAAATCCAATCGTGTGCATTATGGATGGTGGACGACCAGAAATGGACACTGACTCAGCATATATTTTATTTAATCCCTAGTGACCCTTCCATTAGCAATCCACTCACAGCCCACTCAGAAAAACTGTCCCCCACTTGTTTTTCCACTCACTCTCTCCTTATTTAAATGAGTTTAAGGTCCTCAGAACTCACACCACACACACGACCCAAACACCCTTCATCACTCTCCTTCCCAGCAAGTTTCTTTCCCTCTTTTCCCTTTCATTTCACTCGGATTTGAAGCAGGACAGTGAAGGGAACCTCTTTCTTCTCCTCCAGGAACTTCATTGAGGTAAGGGGGTATATTCTTGGGTGCCTTGTGGGAAAACCGAGTGAAGGACAGATTCAGTGTGTATGAATTAAATGCTTTATATTGTTATCTGTATATGCATGTATATATATATATATATCTGTTACCGAGTGATGAATTTTGATATGACAAGTACTTATTGGACTGAAAATACTAATAATCATGGGTACCGTGTGATTTCCAGTGAAAAACTATGAGTTTAATGATAATAGGTTCTGTTTTAGGCCAATCCGATCGGTTTTGGTATCATTTCAATCGGATTCTTTATATTACCAACTCATTTTCATTCGGATATAACATATTTTACTCGGAAAACACTCTATTGCTCTCGGTCAGTAGCTTCCCAGTCTTATTTCACTCGGCAAACACTTTATTTTACTCAGCAAGCAGTTATTTTACTCGGATTTGTTTTTATTGCATTCAGACAGAACCCTTTTTAACTAATTTCACTCGGTAAACTCATGTTTCACTCGGAACTTATCTTATTTTTACTCAGGAAACTCTTTTCATACTGATTCCACTCGGAATCATACTTGATTTCATTCAGGAGCTCATTTTCACTCAGCATTTAAGTAGTTTCACTCATGAAAACCATTTCCAGTGTTTTTAACTCGGTAAACCCTTAATTTCACTTAGAAAACTCCCTTTAGTTTATTTTCACTCAGAATATATAGTTAAATTAACTCAGAAAACTCTTATCAACCTGATTCCACTCGGAATCAGGATTATTTCATTCGGATTTACTTACTCGAAGGCATTCTAGTCAGCAGAATAATTTTCACTCGGAAATTATATAGATTTTACTTAGAAACCTTTCTGCTCAACACTTTTAACTAGGTAAAATATTTTTAACTTCCCTGAGAAAACTTTTAACCTGATCTCACTCGGATTGATGCTTATTTTATTCAGAAACTCACTTCAGCCTGAATTTACTCGGTATTTAAACTCATTTCACCCAGAAAATTCATTTTTCACTCGGAACAGATTTATTTTACTCGGATGATTCAGTTTCACTCGGTATTCAACTCATCCCACTCGGCAAACTCAATTTCTCACTCAGTATTAAACCTATTTTTCTCAAAAAGTTTGGAAATCAACATTTCTACTCAGACATAATTTATTCCACTCGGAATCAGACCTGTTTCAGTCGGAAAACAGCCTTCCAGTACAATTTCACTCGGATTTTTAGCCAGATCGCTTGGAGAACCCTTCTCTGTATGATTCCACTCGGAATCATACTTATTTCACTCGGATTTACCCCTATTCCACTCGGAAAACTCTGTTTTTAGTGTTTTTCACTTGAATTTTCAATTGGAAACTAATCTTCAATACTTTTTAAGTTATTGGTAAGTTATAATTATCATTCTTATTCTATTATTATCATTATTTATTGTTAAACTTAATATTGTTATCATTATTATTAGTTTTATTATTATTATACATTGTTAACATCTAAATTATGCGTAATTACATAAAGAATATATATTATTTTACTCTTTATAAAAGAATATATATATAATAGTTATATTTATAAATCAATAAACGAATATCTTACAAGGTTTAAATGATTAATGGAATTCAAAGAACTTGAGAATGACATGATGAGACTGGAAATACATAAGATACCCAAGGAATCAATTGATAAAAATAAATGCATTTCACATCATGAAAATATTTTTGAAGAAGAAAAACCTCTAGAGCATACACTTGGTACAGTGGAGGACACTCACGTTCGATCTCCATGAAGAATCTTAGGAGTACAACTGGAACGGCAACCCAATGGCATCAGAGTCGCGCCTGATAGCCGGGTAAGACGATGCAATTCTAGTGTACTTTGACTAAAAGACGGAGTGTAACTATGATCGTAGGGATCCAAGTTCCAAAAATATTTAAATCAATGATGAGAACCAATGAGTTCATTTGTACCACATGGAACTTGGGCGGACCCTGATCACTCTAGATGATTGGAATGGTGATATTCCACAGAATGAGAAGAAGATGAAATGATTTATTGGGCCCACATGCATCATGAGACTTAACCAAAGATAAATCATAATAAATCCGAACTCATGCATTCATTACAGCATATTTGATTGTTATAATTATGAATATGTTATATGTACGATTTATTTCATGATAATATGCTTGATTGTTATAATTGTGAACATGCTAAATATACGATTATGTGATGACAGCATGCTTGATTGTTATAAATATGCTAAATGTATGATCTATGTGACATTGTATGTTAACTGGATTATGTCCGCACCGGATGAACCAATCAGGGTCTTGGGTTATACTCACCCTTACTGTTGAACATTTTTTAGAGGAATTAGAAACTCAAGAACCCGAGTGTGAAGATCAGCAATACGCTGAACCCATTGAGAATAATCATTAAGGATAGAATATTTATAATCAGACACCGGATGACTGTATAATATTTAAGGGTGCCTGCGTGCCCCATTCTGTTAAGAGTACAATTATTTACAGTTTGTGAATGACTATGTGATATATACAATATTACTTCCGCTGATCTGCCACGTATTATTTTAAAAAAAAAATATTCACTTTTTCTAAAAAACTGTTAACACTCTCAGTTAAATAGGATGAACCTACAGAAGGATTTGTCTTATCTAACCGAGGGTGTTACATGTGAGATGTGGGTGTTGTAAGATTTTAAGCAAAAGTATTTCACTTGTATAAGTTTAGTTTTAAACCTAACTATCGAGTTTGGACCAACCATAGTAAGGTGATATTTAGGAAAACTGTCATATCTCAAGTTGTAGATAACTTTGACCTGTTTAATGTGAATGTTGGGAAACAACTTACTAATGTTATAGAACCATATCATAAGCAAAATAAGGCAAATGTAGTATTAATTATTTATATTTCTGTTTTCATGATTAACATATCAAATGTAGTATTAACATATTTATAAATGGCTGATGGAGAAGTTGATCATCGGAATGAGAAGCTACTGATATTTAGTGGTCTTAAGAATAAGTTCAAGAAGATAATCAAATCAGGTCATTTGCATTAATGCATAAATACTTTTATTACCATTAGAGATGACAAATGGTTTGGACTTCTGGATAGAGGGGGATGTTGAGGATACTTGAGACGTCGATTACATCCCAACTAAGATCTCTAGGTCAAATAGTGATAAAGGTCAGCAACAGTGGCAGTATTACCTTTAATATAAAGATGAGGTTACTAGGGATTTAGGTGTTAGTACATCACACCCGTTGGTAGTTTTGAGGCTCCAGCTCTAGAGTAGTCAACTTCCATAGAAAGACATACCCAGGAAGATTATTCTTATCCTTATAAAAAGGAAAGTACTTTAAATTTAATATTTAGTATATTTTTACTTTAGAGACTGGTAATTATTTGTTTTTAAGTGGTTCCTTCAAACTGAAGAAAAACTATACTACCAAGCTATGAAAGACCATTTAATCACACTTTAATGAACCATAGAAGGATAGGAAGTTTGTTCCTAAGAATGACATTGAATTATAGTGGGGGAAGTGGTTGGTAAATGGCTTGTAACATCTCAGATTTTTGGGGCGAACCCCTTAGACTCTAGAATTATTTGTATGTGTTCTGTATGAATATTGTTGCGTATTGTGAGAGACATAGACCTCAACTAGGCCTATATCTAGGATTTTATATATGGAAAAATCCCGTATCTTGAATTTTATGAGTAGTAGAATTCTATATTTTTAAATTTTATGTAAGGCAGAGATGAATGGAAAATCCTTGAGGTTAAGATATCCCTATAAGAAGTTATTTGGGTAGAAATTACATAATTGTCACTAAGTAGAAGGAATTCTGCCAATGATATGAAGTTCAACGAATGATAATTTTCAAGTCAATAAACTTCTGTATTGAGTTTGGAACCACGTCCTGAAGCTTGAGTCACTTCTGAACTTAAATATTTTCCCAACCCTTATGATATTGATTAAATTTGTTAATCAATAGATTCTGTAAGTTCAATTCTGTATTATGATGTTTTTCATCAGAAAACATTGAAAGACGTAAAATTAACTTCTGATTGTTACCATGTCGTATTGACACTCTGTAATTGGGCTCAAAATTGGGCACCAAAAATTTAGAATACCATGGGTAACAAGGAAGACTATAGGGTTAAACTTATTGGCCAAGATTTTTTGCTTAATTTATCTGCCTTAAGATTTATCAAAATTCTAACTCTGTTTCCTTGATCCTGTTTGACCAAGTGTAGAAAATTCTACACATGTTCCATTGTTCCTAACGTAACTTAACCCCCCAATATCGAAATTGAGTGATTCTTTTCTTGAAATCCTTGTAACAAAGTTTCCTACAATTCTTATACAGACAACAGAGGCTAATTTTGAACACATTCTTCCCAGTTTTTATTCTAAGATACGGGTCCATAAATTTGTGTATCACCTTAACACCTTCTAGTATTTTAGGTATAAATTTTGCTGTAGTTATTGAAATTGAGTGATCTTTGGCTCCTTGGAAAGAGGGGAAGATAAGGAACAACTTTTATATTTGTCATTTTCCCCAATTTGTATCAAAACTCATTCGTATTTTAGTGGTAAAGAATACGTGTAAATCTGCCACCCCATCAACATAGGTGTCTCCATTTTATGCACCATTGTTCCATGCCAATCCAGATCTTGCCACCTTGATTTCTACTATACAAAGGCTATCCATAATTCTTGCCACCCAGCTCCTTACGTGGAAACACTTTCTTTAACTCTTTGTTCTCCAAGTTTTAATATCTTGGACAAAAAGTTACTAAATGCCTATATACTTTCTTACATGGCCGTAGGGCATAAGGGCATTATTACTCCTTTAGCTCTTTTCAATTCCATTCATTATCCTACCACCGAATTCCCACTTTAACTCTTCAATCTCATTATTCCATTTTCTCTTAGCCCTTGTGTCGTGAGCATATTCCTACTTTTGGGATTCCTTTCACTTTCGTTCAACTTTGCCATTCTCCTCATCAACCCACCACCATGAACCACTTCACCATCATTCTCTTAATTTCATACCACCAATCTCCTTTATCTTTAATTCTCCACCTTTCAACCATTCCTACTTTGTGTCTTATCCTTCTACTCCCATCATCCACTGAGATCATTCCACCATCCTTTCTCTTTACTTACCTTTCCTTTCACGCCTCTCATTCTTGCCTCCACTAATTTCTTTTAGTTTTATTTTCTTTATTTCATCCACCAGTAAACACCACACCATGTGCCACCACCATCGTCATGACCAAGTTTGGCCCAACTTGGAGTCTTAGAGCAACACATGCAAAATGGTGATCTAGGAGCTCTCCTTCATTGCTTCTTCTTCTACCCGAGGCTCCGCCTCTCCATCAAACTCATGCCACTACCTAAGAGTGCATGCATACCATGGATTTGCTTTGATCTTGGTTTGCATGCAAGAATCCTAAGACAATTGGCGTAAGTTTCAAAGCTAGCGTTGAATTCGAGGACGAAGGAAAGAGCAAAGTTGAAATATCATCGGGAGAAACGTATAGGAAACCTTAGGTAAGGGGGAAGTTATTTATAGTCTTTGTTGGAATATCTGACATGCACGGGTGTGGGAACCTCCCTTGGTTTTGCTTACCAAAACGTGTCTACATGCAAGAAAGGGGAATATGTGATTTAGAAAAGAAAAGGAAAAAATATTTGTGAAAAACCCTAAATTCATTTATGTACAAGATTTTGAGAAAATCTTAAATTTTTACCCTCACAGTTTGGCAAAATATGCATGCAATATTCTAAAGTTTAATTATATATATGAATGATATATATTTAGATGAAATTTGCTAGCTGGACTAATATAGCTATACACATTTGCATGACTAAGTTAGAAATTATATTTAAGGGAATAAGTGAGGAACTAGTAATTTAAATGATAAGTGTTGTAAGATATTAGATAGAATAATATAAAAAATTAATTAATTAAGAAATAGTTAGACAAAATTAAATAAATTAGTTAGTCAAGAATTTAATTGAGAATATTGATTAATTGAGAAATAAGGACAAATTAGTAATTTTAGTAATAAAAGATAAGGATAAAACGAAAATAAGTTAAGTATTTTAGTTCAATAATTAAATGTAAAGGTGTATCAGCATGTCTTATGGTGTAACTGTTATTAATAACTTTAGTAACTATGAATGTGTTGGTGATAAGTTATATGAAATTTTATGACTATGTGATAATATGTTGAGATTGATTATATGAAATTATGTGATTGCATCATTGTGAAAATTTAACCTAAGTCCCAGTAAGGTCTTTCACAAAGAATTGGTAAGAGGATTGAAAGTATGATATGATGCGAATATGAATGTGAATGATGAGTATATATGTTGTGAGTAATAACTGTGATTGAGAGTGAGAAATTAAGCAAATCATGAGACTTTGTCCTTAATCTGCGTTAATACGAATAAAGTAACAACCATAATTAAGAACTAAGTTAAGAATAATAGATTTTCAATATAATGTTTTCCTGCACTAAAAAATGATGAAGCTTCATGTATTAGAAAGAAATGATATTTATAAACTTATTAATTTATGATTTAAATTAAGTTAAGAATCTTTCAAAATTATTTAAGAAGTTATAAGTTTTGTTATAATCAATAATTTTATAAAAAGAGGAATAACTAGAATTTAACTATCTTTAGTTACCTATCATAAAGTATTTTGAAGTTTAATTATATTTGGAGGACAAAGTTCCATGATAATAGATGTTAGAGGATGACGTCTATAATAATGGTCCAGTAATAATAATGATAACCATAAAATACAATAATCAAAATTCGATTTTAATAGCAGTAAGTTATTAGCGATTTTGGTAACAATATTCAAATTTTATATATATAAGAAAGCCTTTTAATTATATGTAGTTCATACCAAGTATTTTCATTCTATTTTGTACAAAGAGGAATTTTCCTTAAAGTTTTTAGAGAATACCTTATTACTAGTATATTTATATAATGGCCATAGTAATTATATAAACTAAGTAACTATTAAGGTAAATAGTAACCAAGAAGGACTAAGTATAAGTGAGTTTGAATTAGAGGATTATATACAATAATCTTAGAAGTTATGAGGTAAAGTCTTTATAAGTAAAGTAAGCATGACATTAAGGACAAAGGCCTCCCTGAGTAAGGACCTTACCCAATGACTTAAAGTGAGAAGAATATTAATGAAAGAGATAAAGATTTGCATGATGCATCATGTGCATTTTGGTATGGGATTATGATTTGAAACTTAATACTAGAGAACACAATGATGGGAAAATTGGAGGACACCATTGTTTTTGATTTTTACACTAAGATCTTGGGAGTATAACTGGGTCGGGCACCCAATGGCCCGTAGTCACACCCAGAATTAGGACACTCGTGGCAAGCCTGGTATACTTTGACTAGGATGAATGTCATTAAGGTTGTGTAATACCATGTTCTCATTACATTAAGTGTGATCACAAATTATGATTTTTGGACTTGTGTGTCCCTTACCCTATGTGTGTTTTTGGTGGACTTGGTGAGCTTCGGTCACTCTAGTATAGAAGTGTTATGTCCAGTACTCATACTAGGATGACTCTGATGAGTAAGATTTTATAAGGGCCCTCATTTGCATTCATGAAACACTTAAAGATAAGATAATCATAAAACAGTTGACTCACGCATTGCATAACATTCTATGTGACTAACCCCATTATGGTCTTGATTAATGTGTGTGATTAGATGTTTATGAATTAATCTTATATGTGTTGTGTGAAATGGTATTAGGTTAACTGATGATCTGCCTAGGGTTAGAGTCTAATAAGTATTGGTGTAGGGTTTATATGAAGATAATGATCAAGTATGAATTTATTGTGATAAATGGAGGTATGGATTAAGGTAGTTAGAATTATAAGTCATGAATATTGATATGTTGGTAACCAAGTTATATACTAATCTATAGCGAATAAGTATATATATAACAAGATTTTAATAAATAACTCAGTAGACATATATATACTCATAAAATAAAAGTAAGAATTACAGTAAGATTAATAAATTGAAAAGAGATCGATGTTAGGAGATGAGAGGATATCACTATAGAATAAGTGAGGTAAGCTTTAACAAAAGAATAATTACTTTATGTATATCTCTGTGTGCTTGTTGTGTGAAATCCATCCAAGTAGGCGGTGCATCCTGCTATGTGTTTCTAACAAGACTGGAGTGAGATAAAGTCACCCCTCTTGTTTTATGGTTTCTATCATGTATATTTATGTATACACTTTAGGATGATAAATGACAAATGGAAAGAAAAGATCGTCGACAGAGTTACGCAATGGAAGCCTGATGTTCTTAGAGAATCATTGCAAGGAGAATAGGGAGGAGTATTACAACAGGAAACTTGGAAGAGTAGGCTCAACTCTTGAAAGGAATAGTCTTATGATAAATTATGTTTACATTTTATGGGAGCCTATATGCTCTGTTGTTCAGAGTATATAGTACTATTGAGACCATGATGGTATGTATAAAATGATTAATTGAAGTTTTTGATCCACCATTATTTTCTTGTATAAAAAAATTTTCCACACTTTTTACAAATTTAGGACACCTTACTTAAGTAGGATGATTCATTGGAAGGAATTGTCCTGCTTAACCAAGGGAAGTTTCATTGGTGGTATCAGAGCATGGTCGGTTCAATAGGACTTGGGTGTGGACCGCTAGGCCCCATCGTACTTTAAATATTGTTTGAAAGTCACTAGGACTTGTGTGTTAGGAATTAACTATTAAACTTTAGTAGTTAAGGCATTGATTACAACGTCAAAAATTGATAATCACTAAGGATAACTTAGTGAAGAGGAGAAATGAAAAGTAATAAGAGCTCTGACTAGAAGGAATGGCAACCTAGCGATAAGTATATACATAACCAAATTTTAATAAATAACTAAGTGGACACACACACACACACACACATATATATATATATATATATATATATATACTCATAAAAGGAAACTAAGAATTACAATAAGATTAATAAATTGAAAAGAGATTATTAGGAGATGAGAGGATATCACTATAAAATAAGTGAGGTAAGCTTTAACAAAAGATAAATTACTTTGTGTGTATATCTGTGTGCTTGTTATGTGAAATTTGTCAAAGAAGGCGGTGCATCCTGCTATGTTTTTCCAACAAGACTAAAGTGAGATAAACTCACCCCTCTTATTTTGTGGTTTCCATAGTGTATATTTATATATTCACTCTAGGATGATAAGGGACAAATGGGAAGAGAAGATCATCGATAGAGTTACACAACATAAGCTTGATGTTCTTGGAGAACCATTACAAGGAGAGTATGAAAGAGTATTACTGTAGGCTGTGCACTCTGTTGTTCAGAGTATGTAGTACTGTTAAGACCATGATATGTATGAAATGATTCATTAAAGTTCTTGATCTACCATTTGTTTCTTGTATATAAAAAAACTTCCACACTTTTTAAGAATCGTGACACCTTAGTGAAGTAGGATGATTTAATGGAAGGAATCGTCCTAGTTAACCAAGGGAAGTCACATGTCTCATGCCTTAGGGCTGGGAGTATGGGTTTTTTAGCCCTATACCCAGTTTCTTGTTATGAATAATGTTAATTTTCTAAAAATTACATCCTTTAAAGTGATCAATTATTCAATTTTATGTTTACAAAGCGATTTAGATATCTTTTTTTTGTACAGATTGAGCTTTCTTTGCAAAAAAAAGTTTTGTTAACTCTGATGTTCAATAACTCTATATATGTATGTAGCCTTTTATATGATGCACACGCTACCATAAAATAAATAGTACTAGGGTTATTTTTCCTTTTATTGCAGTTCTAATCTTAGTTACAAGAGGTGTTGTAACCTATTACTACACTTGTAATGACTTATTATTATGGTTATCCCTACTTATTATTGCAGTTTTACATATATTATTGTATTTTTTCTTGAGCATTGTAAGATGTTGTTCTATAATAGCCTTATTTTGTTGTAGTTACAATTAAATATTCAACATTAAAGTGACTCTGCTCATTGAAACAACATTTAGTCATTTTAACAAGCTATATGATCTAGGTGTGATATTGGTATTGGTTCTGGTATCCACACACCCATACAGGTGAAATATCTTTGTAGGTGACATTAAATTTTGGCCTACATCGATTGGACCTCGGATAAAACTTAATCGTCGAGCCCTCCTTACTGGACTAGAGGAGAACATATTAGATCCTCACTATACCGATATTATACAAAAACACATTGGATACAAATTGAAGCTTAAGACCTTCTATAATAGTCATCTTAATTTTAATTATTGTATAATGAATTATGGTTTATGAACCATGTTTCAATGTTAGGTTATAGAAGTACGGAAATATATTTAAACTAAATAAATTAAATTGTAAAAGCTTCTTATAGTATTTTCACATCATGCTTATGTCATATTTTAAAAGGTAGCTTGTAATTCTTAAGCTCTTATCTATTTCATATGTTCTTTCCAAACAATACCTCTAAAGCAAAGATAAAAAATAAAAGTTTTTTCCCGATGTTAGATTTTATGTTTTGGCATCAAATGAGAAATATATGCAAGGGTAGCAACTTTAACCTGAAAGAGAGGGGTGCTATCACAAACTCATGCTCTACCCTTTAAATGCTTTAATTCAACCTTCTTTTAAAGTCATTGTAACAAGTTCCTTAAAAGAAGCAACACAAACAATGGGCACAAAATATGGTGTTATATATCTAAAAAATATATCCTTCAAAGTGATAAATTATTCAATTTTATGTTTGCTAAGAGATTAAGATCTCTTGCCCATTTTTGGTACATATTGCGTTTTATTAACTTTCTTTGCTGACTAAAATTTTGTTAACTTAGATATTTAGTAACTCTATATATCTAGCCTTTTATATGTTACACAGCCCAAAGTCACAATTCTAGGCCCAAAAGGAATAAACAAACCAATTTAGATGAAGGGTTTTATTTAGTTTTATTCCTTATTTGATTCTCATTTATTTTAGAATGCTAGTCCAGGCCTATGTTTCACTCCTACTCTCTTTTTCTTTGTAGTATTTATGTTGAGAGACTTTTACTTTGAAGATAATTAAGTGGTATTTAATTTTTAGTCCCTCGTAGTTTAGTAGTAGTATGAACCCTAAGCTCTAGCATCTCTATCAATTTGGTGTTTTCATTTCCCCTTCTCTATGGCTCCCAAACCCTTCCTCCAAAGACATGGAGGAAGCTCTCCAAGCCCTCACTAGAAGATTGAGGTCCATGCAATCCCAACTAGACGCCCAACCTTTTGAAAGATTGGGAAACTTGGAATCCTAAATCCATGGCCAACAACAAATTCATGATTCTAGACACCACAATTTAAAGCTCATGTTAGATAGACATATTGAAGCTCTTACTGCTTTCATGGGCCAAACTGTTGGTCCACATCACTTTCAACATGAGCCCACTATCGCTTCTTCCTTAGGTACTACTCACCCTACCTCTCATTCCCCCACTACATCCATTTTTGTTGGCACCCTACCCCTACCCCCACCCACCACCCATCTACCACAATCCCTACTATCCCAATCCTTACATCTACCGTAATATCCACGCATTTTTTTCAATTTAGCCATTTACCACCCATCTCCCATCCTATTTCTTCATTAGTTAACACATATTCCACTACTCATCCTTTTATTCCTAATACCTTACCCTTTTTGTCCCTTAACCCTAATTTTTCCCTCCTTCCAAACCCTAACCCCACCGCCTTAATGCACACCAGCCCACCTAAAGTTGCCCTAAATGTGTTTGATGGCTCAGACCCTCTTGATTGATTATTTCAAGCTGATAATTTCTTTTTAGTCTACCGAATTCCCATGGGACAACGTCTTTCTTGGGTGGCCTTTCATATGAAAAGTGACGCCTTAAGCTGGTTCAAATGGATATACTACAACAACTAACTCACTGATTGGGGTTCCTTCACTAGGGCCCTTCCTCTCCTATTTGGCCCCTCCACTTATGTGAATCACCAAGCTAATACACAAAATTACCATATATTAATACACAAAATTTATAGAAGTTATTAGAAATTTTTTTTTATTGATATATTCTTTACCTAATAAAAACATAATGTTAGAAAAAATATTGAGATTTTACGCAATGTTCACTAGATGAAACAAAACTTAATTTCTTGTTTATCTGAGGTAGAAATTAATTTGGAACAAATGATGGTATTGTATGTTTTACAACTTGTTGATGACAAAGACAACAATCAAACAAAGATCTATTTTAACTTCAGAAAACTGAAAAATCATCTTCCCGAGCATACTAAATACGAAAGAAAACAACATCATCCAATCCTTACCCCTTAGATTGTGATTTCAGCATTAGTTATAAACTGACAATCATGACCGAACAAAATAATAATAAATGGATGAGTCTAAATTCAATTGATAATTAACAATGAACTTAGCAGCAGTGTACAAAGAGTTGATAATTGACAATAATATGAAATAGTTATAATTAAAGTCTGATATTATGATAATCAAACTGAAAGGGAATGTACGTACTTAATTTCAATTAAGTAGGTGAGACTAGGCTTTCAGCATAATATTGGATACTGTAGATAAATGTGATGCCAGGAATTGCAAAAGATGCTACTATGCCATCTCTCTCGTTATACAGAACGGCACGTCGTTGATAATAGTCTTCAGAAAACATAAGGACATTACCATTCTCAAACAAGCAAATGGGAAGACGCATAATGCGAAATCCAGGATAGCTAGTTTGAAGATAGTCCAAATTAATGTTCAGCAAAGGCGTCCAAGATTCCTTAACTCCAAACTCCTTCATTTGCCAAATCATATAATCAGTTGCGGTGTGATAATGAGAAACATGGAGACAGTCTTTCAAAACCCAGAGTGTTGGCGATAGCAAAAACCATGCTTCATGATCCAAAAGATTAGGCAGTGGAAATTCTACATTCGTTTCATTCCCCAAATGAAGCGAGACAATAACCACTTGATTCACTATATTGTCGGAATTGTAGCGAAATGCTACCCAATTAAGAGTGCCATTCACATACACTCCATTCATTCTCTCCAGAGCAACACCATCTGGGAAACTTACAATGGCTCTCCAACAATTACCACCCCTGCTGTAAACTTTCACCTTGTCTCTCTGAAACCCCTGTTCACCTACTGAGCAAGAAATCAACCCCACAACTTTGTAGGTGTCGCTTATAGGATCATAACCAAACCCAAAACCAGTCAAACCAAAACAAGATGGAGAGTTTTGAGATCTTGTCCTTGTAGCAGGGTTCCAAAAACAAACCCAAGAATATCTTAGAATACCAACCCTATATTGAGTACCACGCAGTGCAATCAACCCATTGCAGGAACCAATGAAATTGTAGTTTTCGGATGAAAAATTTTGTCCTTCAGTGGTGAGGAAGGATGATGAGTTATTGAGAAGCTGAGTTACTGGCCAAGACGACACCATTGAATCCAGACATGGACTATCAATCAATAGTTGGAGCTTGGTAGAGGGAGTTGAAGAGCGTTGGAGGTGAAGTTTTGTGAACTGTGAATCAGAAATGATGAGAGAGTTCCATGACTTAGAGACACACCTGAAACGGATCAAAGATTTCACTGGGAGCCATGACAAGATTTCCACTATGAGATGGTCAGCCAGAATTGGACGCAACTGTGCTTCACATTCACGGGGTTGTTTCTGCTTTCTCATGCTATATGCCTTCACATTCACAATATTAACTGGGAAAACTGAACAAGTTTAGTGCAAACCAGGCATGACATGATGCAGGGGTTATTTTCTTTAAGGAAAAAAAAAGAAGGTAGCTTATATCAACATAAAATTTACAGTGGTTAAATTATAATGTTAGATTTTGATGAAAAAGTGACGCAAAATTTAGAGTTTGTATTTTATATAGATATAGGGATAGACATGGGTGACAAAATTAATAGGGTTTCCCACACCATTTTAACCGATAAGTTACCTGAAAGTGAGAAGTTGAGAGTTAGAGTTAACAAACTAGTTGATTGAGTTAAGATGTGTTTTATAAAACTAATTGTTAAATTAAAATAACATTAAAAAATATTTTTTAAAAATAAATAAGTGTTTTTTCTTAAATATACTAATGATGATTACCATGTAAAACAATAAAATAAATTTGAAATTTATAAGTTCAAAAGCTACTTCAACTAACTTTTTTTAAAAAAACTACAAACTACTCAAATAAACTCATTCACCAAAGCAAATTTATTTTTATCTAACAAACTTCTAAGCTAGTGAAATAAAGTACAAGTTAGTTTAAATCACTATCATGACTTGTCAAACAAACACTAGACATAATTTTTTTTGACAAGTTCCCTACAAAATAACTATATATATATAAACTATCCGGTGTGGGAGATAGTACTTTTGATGCCAATACTAGTGTCAACTCTCTCTTATATATTACACCGGTCCAGTAGGGATCTGGTATTATATCTCTTGATCCAGTGAGAAGTCAGAAGTCTTGGTGTCTGATTTTCGGTTGCCATACCATCTTATCACATTGATGGGCGAAAATGGTGCCGCTTACGATGACACTCTCATGCTCAAGTCAGTCTGAATTCTTAATATTAGAGCTTAAGCGTGAATCAGACAGAGTAACGTACCTTAATGAGTCATAAATGGGGAGTATCTATAGAGGTGCATGGCAGTGGCATCTTACATGGTGTTGTGTCAGTACGAATCTATAAATCACAAGAAAAGTTGACATCTCCACAGACATTCCTGACACCTTTTGTGAGTTAGTTACTAGTATGCCCTTAGTAGATCCACCAATTGTGCCATGACACTGGTCTATAAGGAATTTGGTCATGGGATCAGGGGTTTGTTGGGCTAATCATATGTTTGCGTGGAGCATCTTCGTGACCATAGACTTTATTTTGATGTCACAAGCTTTAAGCCGCACATCAGCCTAGATCATTTGCCACCTAGCCTGTTGAAGTGACTTAAGAGTTACTTTAACAGACTAAGTCATAACCTAGTTACGGAATAGTTAGCTATAAATGTTTCTGTTATTCGGTTGGTATGGCACCCTTTTGATGGGAGTGGCTTAAATTATCGACTAGGGTTGGCGTGTTATAATTGTTCATGAAAGAGCATTGACACATGGCATGCATTGGTTGGTTGCGATGCTTCGCTTCCATAGGCTTGTCAGACCAGATGTGAAGTGATGCGGTACTTTTACGTTCCCACATAAATGCCCCTAGCCTTGCCTATAAAAGAGGCTTATTTACACGTTGAAAACACTTTGCTTTTTTTTGTAGAAACTCTACTCAAATTTTAAATCTACACATTAGGGTTATCTTGTTAAAGCCCCTTAGCTCACACAAAAATAGCCTGTGCGTCTCTCCAGGTAGCTATTCCATCCCTAATCTTTTACCATTTAGTTTTATTGCACTTAGTAATAAGTAATGAGAGAAAACACATGTGATGAGTTAGTGAAAGTCATACTGCCTCCATCCAGTTGGACTCACGTGCATTTCCCTTTAACTAGTGTGGCATACACGGTCAATGAGAGTGAACTATCACCGATATAAGCGGAAGTGATCCACGCTCTCCTAGAGTTCTCTCGCTTAAATAAGATATCCTACAATGTGCTTGTGGGAGAGTCATATCACCAAGATGCATACTTGAGTAATGATTTATTGTTTTACACCTTAGTTTTCTTTGGTAATCATATTCAATGTACTAACATCACTTGTTTGTTTTCTAGAGGAAACAACCAAACTTGATGTGTTGGAAAAGCTTTGGGTGCTAGAGGTTACGAGAGAGGTCGACGCAAATAAAAATAATGTCATGCCAAAATAAGGCAGACAAAAATTCCAATTGAAGGTGGTCAATATCCCGGTTGACCAAGTTGAAGGTATGAAGTAGAATCTGGAGGTTCGGGATGGGTCATTAAAGGAAAAAACTCAATGTTAGGCTAAGAAAGAACCAAGTCGAAAAGACAAGAAGTAGAAGACCTTGGAAGAGACAGGTATGGGCCTAGTGGGTTAATCTAAACCTATGACCCTAGGGGCTGAGAGGGGGGACGATGTGAAAGAGGAATAAATCTTCTCCTACTCTTAACTATCAGGGTACCTGGAGCATTGAGGATCTAAAACCATACAATTTGAAACCTATTTCTGACTCTGAAGGGGTCTAACTGTTGAGTAGATACAAAAGGCATCCCGGGTTGCAATGTGGCACATCAAAGAGGAGGCCGGTGTCATATGTCTCCTTAGCCATGCTTATGGCATTCAAACCTAAGTAGAAGAATATTTTGATAAGATAAAGAATGCCTTGGCTGAAAGGAATGTTGCTCGACCTGACCTTAAGAAGGAAGAGGAACTTCAAGCCCAAGTTGAAACTGAGCTTAAAAGGTTAAAGGATGAGGCTGAGGACCTCAAGCTAAAGCATGCAAAAGCATTAAAGACCCTACAAGGGCAAAAAGATTAGTTGTTGGCCACAAGGCCTTAATTAAAAATGCTGCCAGCTTAACGTCGAAGCTTTAATCCAACATCAAGGGTCTGGAAGATGAATAAGTCTAAGCACGAAATGACTTTGACGAAGTAGTGAAGACTTTTGAAGTTGTTGCCAATGTCGTGTTGAATAGCGTAGTTAGGCAAATCCAACATTAAAACTCATATGTGGAACTAAATCTCAACGGGATAAATGTCTTTTCTATGAATTTCATGGTGAACACTTATATGACATGAATCAGGGTTGATATGAGGAATTGAGAAATGAGTTATTCAACCTGCTACCTCTCCCTTCTTCCCAATCCCTAGAGCCAAGGCAGTGTCTCCTAAACCGGGGAACTGATCCCTTTGCTTTTTTGTTATTCTAGCCTTGTTTTGGGATGGGCCCCAACTTTGATGAATATTACCCCCTTACTTTTAATACTTGACATGTTTTGAGTTTTCATGGCTGATGTGCTATTTTTTCTATGGCTGACGTGCTTTTTTTCTACTTTTTATAAATTGAGGCTTTAGATCCAAAATTCATATGACAAGCAAATTTTGCATCTTTAAAATCGAGTTATGGTTATTAACATGTTGACATCAATATATCTATTTAACACAACTTGATGAACAATCACAACTTAGTTAAAAATGCGTAATTGGGTTTTAGAGATGTGAATGACTTTTCCTTAGTCACCATTATAAATGATACTTAATAACTTGTCTTAAAACGGAGTGTTATCAAGGGTATTTTAGGTAATGTGTTTATGTTGATTTCTACTTGCATCGCTCTTCGAGGTCCGGTACAGTCTCTGAAGAGAATCAATCCTAGCCACTCACTGGGCTAAGTAGACAATTATCAAAATAGGTAATTAGGGTGCCTTCTTAGGGTGTTGCTAACTAAGCTTACACCGGATAGTTAACTAGGCTGCTTTTACAGCATTGGGTTTTACATGTACCACTCGTTGGGGTCTAGTATGGTCTCATAAGATAAACAATCCTTGCTACTCATTAGGGCCAAGTAGCAAATCATCATTACCAGTGATTGGGGTGCCACTCATTGGGGGGTCTGGTATGGAATCTCATAAAAGATAACTGATCTTTACTATTTTTTGGGGTAATTTTCCATGTGTAGACTTTAGTGGTAATTAATGATGTCATCCTAAAATATCTTTGGCAATGAAATTTAGGATAACTAGGAACTTTACTAAGCGTATATATTTACAGAAGATATATATTGGAGTATGCCTCATTTAAACTTTCTCAGGGAAAACCCAATGGGAAAAACCCTACAGGTTCTGAAAAAGAGTACATGTTGAACATTGGTTGACTGTAATAAATCTTAAGATTCTGAATGTTCCATTTATTTTTTATAAAGGTGTCATCGAGAGTCTCCAACCCATTGTGTTTGAATATGTATTTCAGGTTGAATAATTTTGATAATAACAAAATCAATTGAAGACTCAAAGCAAAAGGCTTAAGTTACCATGAAAATAGAGAAAACGGCATCAGACCTACAAAAATGCGCATACTAATCGATTACAGCATCCAACATAATCGATTACAGAAGTTCTGACTATAACATAATCGATTAGATATTCTCATCTAATCAATTACCTAAGTTCTGTTTGTCATCTAATCGATTGTATCAATGGAAATAATCGATTACCAAGTTGAGAATTTGAATTAAGAGCATCAGGTACATCTCCTAATCGATTACAATGTTGCCACAATCGATTACCAAAGTTCTGTAATGTTACTAATCAATTAAACCACAAGAACTAATTGATTACAAAGCTTCTGTTTGTTACATAATCGATTGCACATAAGCTACAATCGATTACCATGCTGCATGACACAATAAAATGCATCAGGTGCTACTCACAATCGATTACAAGTTGTTGCTACCCAATTTTGTCCGGGTCCATTTAAAATTTCCAAAAATAAAAAAAAAAGTAAGTAAAAAATAAAAAATAATTTATTTTAAGAAAAAGTGAACCTATGGGCTTGTTTGAATTTCAAATTATTGATCTAGATTTTAAATTCTAAAACAAATTTTTGAACTTCTAGACTCAAAATTTAAAATTTAACAAGGAGGTTTAAATTTTAAATTTCTTACGGGATAAGATTTTAGAAGACTAGAGAAAGAAAGAGATAAAATTTTTATGAGATAAGAGTTTTTTTTTAAAGAAAAAAGGATAAACTTTGTGATAAAGTTTTTTTAAAAATTAGTTATATATATATATATATAAGTTTACACATAAAAGATAACATAAAAGAGAAAAGTTTTTTTTTAGTAACAGAAAAATGATCACGCATGCACCAAATAAAAGGGCAATCAGGTTTCATATTATATTATAATATAATATACTAATCACAAAAGGGAATAGGATTAGATTAAAATATTATTATTATATATATGCAATGCTATATCCAATACAAAAAAACAGAAGAAGGTATCAGTGGATTACGTTTATATATTATATAAAAATGAAGAAGAATTTTGAAAGAAAAACGCAAAAGGGGAGCAGGGGTCATTCACGTAGATTTGTTTTTTATGATAAGGAAATGGCCATTATTATATATAAGAAAGCACGCCGTGAAAAAAGGGAAGAGTTTGTTAAAATATAAATATTATAGCATCAGGAGATAAGAAAGAATTCAAGGAGTATATAAATATACGACGCACACCCCAAAAGGTGGGGGTGGAACTGACACTGTTAGGAGAGAAAGCGAGAATTCAATTGTAGAATTCATGAAATTCAAGAAACAGATAGCACATTAACGCAAATTGAGAAGCTAAATTGAAATACTATTCATGTAAGGGGAAGGATTACGCTAATTGAAGAAGAAAATCTTACAATTGACGTAGAAAATTGACAACTCCAGGTATCTTTTTCTTTTCCTTTTTTTTCCTTGTTGCAATTATATGTAGTTCTAAAGAATTAAATTATAGAATCTTTTTCCCTTTAGAAATATTCTAATAATTGGTATCATCGAGTGCTTGTTAATGTTTGCTACTAATTAAGTTTAGAGTACTACGTTTGTAAAATAGGGAATAAAATTAATGTTGGTATGTGCTTAAAATTAAAATCTTTATGCTGGGGTTAATTTAGACAAGATATCTCATATATTTAATTTCTAAACCATGAAGTATTTTTGTGATGCCAATGACGTCCTGTTGGCCTAAGTTTTTAAATAAAATGAGTCTTTAGTTGTTCCAAAATTAATTCTGCCCCTAAAAAATATTTTTATAACAAATTTAGGATTTTTATAGGTTTTTTGGATGAGACGTCCTGTCAATCTATGTAAAATTTTCTAAGGTAATTTAGACCATAAAACACTTTATTAATATCAATAATACAATAAAATTAAAAAATCTTTATAGATTCTTTGGACGAGACGTCCTGTTAATCTAGGTCTTCAAATAAACTTTTCATTCTCAAATTAACCTAGACTGTTAAGTTTTCCTTTTAAAAATATAATAAAATTAATAAAACCTAAGACTTCTTTTTTTTTCAATATAACTTATTTCACGTTTTTTTTAAATAACCCAAAGAACTACGTAACCCTGATTTCCCCTAACGCTTGGGGAATATGTAAGAGCGGGAACAATTATTCCTGTCGGGCCCAAATTTTAAAAAATATATATCCTTTTTACTAGTAAAAATAAAATCATCACGCTTTTAACGATAACTCGATTAATTTGGACGAGACGTCCTGTTAATCATAAAGTTTATAATTTTAAAAATCATTAAATCAACCACAAATCCATGAGGCATCTCTAAGAGGTTTAAATTATAAATTAGTAGGATTATTCAAACTTAAACAATTTAGGGTAACCGTTTAAAACGGACAGTGTGGGGTGCTAATACCTTCCCCACCTGTAATTAGACTCCCGAACTTAAAATCTTAATTTATGACCAGTACCTTCACGTTAAGGTTTTTCTGATGTTTTACCTTAAAAACATTAGTGGCGACTCCACGGTTTTCGGAGGAAACTCGGGAAACCTAATTTTCTTTTTACAGTCGGCCTCCCGCCGCGATCCAGGTCGCGACACAAGTCACTACATAATCGATTAGCAATGTTCTGTTTCTTATCTAATCGACTACATGGGACAGTCTAATCGATTAGAAGGCGAATTACACTATAAAATTCAAAGTGTAATCGGTTACAGCTCAAGGCCTAATCGATTACTATGGTGCCAGAAATTGGGGAAAAATGTTTTTAAGTGGGAAACCAGCTCACTTCTCCATTCCAACTCGAATGCCCATGCTGTGCAACAGCTCTGAAGACTTTAGGGCACCTCTCCAAGGCCTATAAATGCAAGACTCCTTCAAGCTACTCAAATCATCCAAATCCATCAAAGGGAAATCAAATCTTGAGTCTTGTGAGTTCTATTTCTTTGTGTAGTTTCAAGTTCTGAAACTTAGCTTATATTTATAAATCCTCTCTTGTGAGAATTTAGAAATTGTGAGAGCTTTCATTTGTTTATCTACTCTATTTAGAGATTTTATTGATTATAAAACCAAACACCAAAACATCAAGGTTATTCATTCTAGGATTGAGTGGTCATAAAGGTTAGGGTTTAACCTTTGGGTATTGAGAGTTTGAGAGATTGGGTGGGTTACCCTTTGGCTAGTGAGGATTGAGTTCTTAAGTGTGGGACACTAGGAAGTTGCAATTGCTCATAGCTTGTATCTCTAAACTTCAATAGTGGAAATCCTTTAAGTGGGTTGCTTGAAGGTGAGACGTACACCGGGTTGGTGGAACTCGTTAAATTGGTTTACAAGATTTTCTTCCCTACTCTCTTGCATTTACTTAGTGTACTTGATTGGTATATTGATTTGCTTATGATATTATTGCTTGAACTTGAGTAACTAGGCTAAGTTAAAGTATTGCACACCAAGTGTTTGATAAATTGCCTTAGCAACATTTGCACACTTTCTCATATTGATTCTTGCTCTACATTTACTATTTCTTACATACAAGCATACTTAGTGAAAAAGAAATCAATTTTAAAGGCATTCCAACAAAAAGTTTTAAAACTCAATTCACCTCCCCTCTTGAGTATTGAGGCCGCTTGAACAACAAGTGGTATCAGACTTGACTCTTGGTAGATCAAGCTTAACAGCTTCAAGAGAACAATGGCCTCTAATTCTCTAAATCTTTTTCCTGAGGGTGGTGCCATAAATAGACCTCCTGCTTTCAATGGGGAAGGCTATGCTTTTTGGAAAGAAAGGATGAAAATTTTTGTACAATCTATTGACCTTAAAGTATGGAATGCAATTGAAAATGGTCCTTTCATATCCATGCATACTATAGATGGTAAACAAGTAGAAAAATTGATGGATGATTGGACTAGCGAAGAAGAAAAGAAAGTCCAATATAACTATAAAGCCAAAAATCTAATCACCTTAGCTTTAGGCCCTGATGAATTCTTTAGAGTAGTTACATGTAAATCTGCCAAGGATATGTGGGATACCTTACAAATAACCCATGAAGGTACAAGTGATGTTAAAGACTCTAAGATTAGTACCTTAACTAGTCAGTATGAAAGCTACAGATTAAATTCTGGAGAAACAATTGTTGATATGCAAAAGAGGTTCACTCTTATTATAAATCATCTAATTAATCTTGGCAAGACTTACACTAACAAAGAACTTATTCATAAAGTGTTCAAAAGTCTTACCAGGGAATGACAACCTCTTGTAACCGCCATCAAATAATCTCCAAGCATCAATGAAATGTCTCTTGCTACACTATTCGGTAAGTTACAAGAACAGGAACAAGAGTTGAAAGAATTGAAGATGGCGGAAGAGGAAGAAAAGTCCTCTAAGAAGAAAGGTCTAGCTCTCAAGGCCACTTCTATCAATGAAGAAGAATCCAGTAGTAAGCTTGATGAAGAAGAAGAGTTTGGACTGTTTGTGAAGCGTTTCGGAAAATTTATGAGAAATAAACATTTCCAAAAGAGCGTCAAACCTCAAGGTAAAAAACCAATCTCAAATGAAAATTCTTCCTCACCAAATTGCTTTGAGTGTGGTAAGGAAAGGCACTTCAAGGTGGATTGCCCAAATCTCAAGAAGAAGAACAAAGAGAAAAAGGGAAGAAGAAGAGCTTACATTGCTTGGGATGAAAATGAGATAAGTAGCTCGGACGAATCCAAAAATAAGGAAGCCAACCTATGCCTCATGGCAAATCATCAAGATGAAGATGATGAGGTAAGCTTTCTTGACTTAGATAGAGATGAATTGCTTGATGCATTTGAGGAATTATATGACAAGTTTGTTAAAATCTCAAACAAGTATAAGTTATCTAGGAAAACTATTGATACTCTTGAAATGCATCTTGTAGAACTTGGTAAAGAAAATGAATGCTTGAAAAAGGAATTAACAAATGTTCAAGCATGCTTCAAGAATAAACCTTGTGATTTTGTAAAGAAATGTGACATCCTAGAAACTAAGGTTTTAGACTTAAATAAAACCTTAGAGAAATTTACAAATGGTAGAGATAATTTGAACGTATTACTTGGAAACCAAAGATGCATGTTTGACAAAACCGGATTAGGATACAATTCTACCAAAAAGGAAAAGCATTACAAAAACTTTTTTGTACCACCTAGAAACATGGAGACAGTCTTTCAAAACCCAGAGTGTTGGCGATAGCAAAAACCATGCTTCATGATCCAAAAGATTAGGCAGTGGAAATTCTACATTCATTTCATTCCTCAAATGAAGCGAGACAATAACCACTTGATTCACTATATTGTCGGAATTGTAGCGAAATGCTACCAAATTAAGAGTGCCATTCACATACACTCCATTCATTCTCTCCAGAGCAACACCATCTGGGAAACTTACAATGACTCTCCAACAATTACCACCCCTGCTGTAAACTTTCACCTTGTCTCTCTGAAACCCCTGTTCACCTACTGAGCAAGAAATCAACCCCACAACTTTGTAGGTGTCGCTTATAGGATCATAACCAAACCCAAAACCAGTCAAACCAAAACAAGATGGAGAGTTTTGAGATCTTGTCCTTATAGCAGGGTTCCAAAAACAAACCCAAGAATATCTTAGAATACCAACCCTATATTGAGTACCATGCAGTGCAATCAACCCATTGCAGGAACCAATGAAATTGTAGTTTTCGGATGAAAAATTTTGTCCTTCAGTGGTGAGGAAGGATGATGAGTTATTGAGAAGCTGAGTTACTGGCCAAGACGACACCATTGAATCCAGACATGGACTATCAATCAATAGTTGGAGCTTGGTAGAGGGAGTTGAAGAGCGTTGGAGGTGAAGTTTTGTGAACTGTGAATCAGAAATGATGAGAGAGTTCCATGACTTAGAGACACACCTGAAACGGATCAAAGATTTCACTGGGAGCCATGACAAGATTTCCACTATGAGATGGTCAGCCAGAATTGGAAGCAACTGTGCTTCACATTCACGGGGTTGTTTCTGCTTTCTCATGCTATATGCCTTCACATTCACAATATTAACTGGGAAAACTGAACAAGTTTAGTGCAAACCAGGCATGACATGATGCAGGGGTTATTTTCTTTAAGGAAAAAAAAAGAAGGTAGCTTATATCAACATAAAATTTACAGTGGTTAAATTATAATGTTAGATTTCGATGAAAAAGTGACGCAAAATTTAGAGTTTGTATTTTATATAGATATAGGGATAGACATGGGTGACAAAATTAATAGGGTTTCCCATACCATTTTAACCGATAAGTTACCTGAAAGTGAGAAGTTGAGAGTTAGAGTTAACAAACTAGTTGATTGAGTTAAGATGTGTTTTATAAAACTAATTGTTAAATTAAAATAACATTAAAAAATATTTTTTAAAAATAAATAAGTGTTTTTTCTTAAATATACTAATGATGATTACCATGTAAAACAATAAAATAAATTTGAAATTTATAAGTTCAAAAGCTACTTCAACTAACTTTTTTTAAAAAAACTACAAACTACTCAAATAAACTCATTCACCAAAGCAAATTTATTTTTATCTAACAAACTTCTAAGCTAGTGAAATAAAGTACAAGTTAGTTTAAATCACTATCATGACTTGTCAAACAAACACTAGACATAATTTTTTTTGACAAGTTCCCTACAAAATAACTATATATATATAAACTATCCGGTGTGGGAGATAGTACTTTTGATGCCAATACTAGTGTCAACACTCATATATTACACCGGTCTAGTAGGGATCTGGTATTATATCTCTTGATCCAGTGAGAAGTCAGAAGTCTTGGTGTCTGATTTTCGGTTGCCATACCATCTTATCACATTGATGGGCGAAAATGGTGCCGCTTACGATGACACTCTCATGCTCAAGTCAGTCTGAATTCTTAATATTAGAGCTTAAGCGTGAATCAGACAGAGTAACGTACCTTAATGAGTCATAACTGGGGAGTATCTATAGAGGTGCATGGCAGTGGCATCTTACATGGTGTTGTGTCAGTACGAATCTATAAATCACAAGAAAAGTTGACATCTCCACAGACATTCCTGACACCTTTTGTGAGTTAGTTACTGGTATGCCCTTAGTAGATCCACCAATTGTGCCATGACACTGGTCTATAAGGAATTTGGTCATGGGATCAGGGGTTTGTTGGGCTAATCATATGTTTGCGTGGAGCATCTTCGTGACCATAGACTTTATTTTGATGTCACAAGCTTTAAGCCGCACATCAGCCTAGATCATTTGCCACCTAGCCTGTTGAAGTGACTTAAGAGTTACTTTAACAGACTAAGTCATAACCTAGTTACGGAATAGTTAGCTATAAATGTTTCTGTTATTCGGCTGGTATGGCACCCTTTTGATGGGAGTGGCTTAAATTATCGACTAGGGTTGGCGTGTTATAATTGTTCATGAAAGAGCATTGACACATGGCATGCATTGGTTGGTTGCGATGCTTCGCTTCCATAGGCTTATCAGACCAGATGTGAAGTGATGCGGTACTTTTACGTTCCCACATAAATGCCCCTAGCCTTGCCTATAAAAGAGGCTTATTTACACGTTGAAAACACTTTGCTTTTTTTTGTAGAAACTCTACTCAAATTTCAAATCTACACATTAGGGTTATCTTGTTAAAGCCCCTTAGCTCACACAAAAATAGCCTGTGCGTCTCTCCAGGTAGCTATTCCATCCCTAATCTTTTACCATTTAGTTTTATTGCACTTAGTAATAAGTAATGAGAGAAAACACATGTGATAAGTTAGTGAAAGTCATACTGCCTCCATCCAGTTGGACTCACATGCATTTCCCTTTAACTAGTGTGGCATACACGGTCAATGAGAGTGAACTATCACCGATATAAGCGGAAGTGATCCACGCTCTCCTAGAGTTCTCTCGCTTAAATAAGATATCCTACAATGTGCTTGTGGGAGAGTCATATCACCAAGATGCATACTTGAGTAATGATTTATTGTTTTACACCTTAGTTTTCTTTGGTAATCATATTCAATGTACTAACATCACTTGTTTGTTTTCTAGAGGAAACAACCAAACTTGATGTGTTGGAAAAGCTTTGGGTGCTAGAGGTTACGAGAGAGGTCGACGCAAATAAAAATAATGTCATGCCAAAATAAGGCAGATAAAAATTCCAATTGAAGGTGGTCAATATCCCGGTTGACCAAGTTGAAGGTATGAAGTAGAATCTGGAGGTTCGGGATAGGTCATTAAAGGAAAAAACTCAATGTTAGGCTAAGAAAGAACCAAGTCGAAAAGACAAGAAGTAGAAGACCTTGGAAGAGACAGGTATGGGCCTAGTGGGTTAATCTAAACCTATGACCCTAGGGGCTGAGAGGGGGGACGATGTGAAAGAGGAATAAATCTTCTCCTACTCTTAACTATCAGGGTACCTGGAGCATTGAGGATCTAAAACCATACAATTTGAAACCTATTTCTGACTCTGAAGGGGTCTAACTGTTGAGTAGATACAAAAGGCATCCCGGGCTGCAATGTGGCACATAGAAGAGGAGGCCGGTGTCATATGTCTCCTTAGCCATGCTTATGGCATTCAAACCTAAGTAGAAGAATATTTTGATAAGATAAAGAATGCCTTGGCTGAAAGGAATGTTGCTCGACCTGACCTTAAGAAGGAAGAGGAACTTCAAGCCCAAGTTGAAACTGAGCTTAAAAGGTTAAAGGATGAGGCTGAGGACTTCAAGCTAAAGCATGCAAAAGCATTAAAGACCCTACAAGGGCAAAAAGATTAGTTGTTGGCCACAAGGCCTTAATTAAAAATGCTGCCAGCTTAACGTCGAAGCTTTAATCCAACATCAAGGGTCTGGAAGATGAATAAGTCTAAGCACGAAATGACTTTGACGAAGTAGTGAAGACTTTTGAAGTTGTTGCCAATGTCGTGTTGAATAGCGTAGTTAGGCAAATCCAACATTAAAACTCATATGTGGAACTAAATCTCAACGGGATAAATGTCTTTTCTATGAATTTCATGGTGAACACTTATATGACATGAATCAGGGTTGATATGAGGAATTGAGAAATGAGTTATTCAACCTGCTACCTCTCCCTTCTTCCCAATCCCTAGAGCCAAGGCAGTGTCTCCTAAACCGGGGAACTGATCCCTTTGCTTTTTTGTTATTCTAGCCTTGTTTTGGGATGGGCCCCAACTTTGATGAATATTACCCCCTTACTTTTAATACTTGTCATGTTTTGAGTTTTCATGGCTGATGTGCTATTTTTTCTATGGCTGACGTGCTTTTTTTTCTACTTTTTGTAAATTGAGGCTTTAGATCCAAAATTCATATGACAAGCAAATTTTGCGTCTTTAAAATCGAGTTATGGTTATTAACATGTTGACATCAATATATCTATTTAACACAACTTGATGAACAATCACAACTTAGTTAAAAATGCGTAATTGGGTTTTAGAGATGTGAATGACTTTTCCTTAGTCACCATTATAAATGATACTTAATAACTTGTCTTAAAACGGAGTGTTATCAAGGGTATTTTAGGTAATGTGTTTATGTTGATTTCTACTTGCATCGCTCTTCGAGGTCCGGTACAGTCTCTGAAGAGAATCAATCCTAGCCACTCACTGGGCTAAGTAGACAATTATCAAAATAGGTAATTAGGGTGCCTTCTTAGGGTGTTGCTAACTAAGCTTACACCGGATAGTTAACTAGGCTGCTTTTACAGCATTGGGTTTTACATGTACCACTCGTTGGGGTCTAGTATGGTCTCATAAGATAAACAATCCTTGCTACTCATTAGGGCCAAGTAGCAAATCATCATTACCAGTGATTGGGGTGCCACTCATTGGGGGGTCTGGTATGGAATCTCATAAAAGATAACTGATCTTTACTATTTTTTGGGGTAATTTTCCATGTGTAGACTTTAGTGGTAATTAATGATGTCATCCTAAAATATCTTTGGCAATGAAATTTAGGATAACTAGGAACTTTACTAAGCGTATATATTTACAGAAGATATATATTGGAGTATGCCTCATTTAAACTTTCTCAGGGAAAACCCAATGGGAAAAACCCTACAGGTTCTGAAAAAGAGTACATGTTGAACATTGGTTGACTGTAATAAATCTTAAGATTCTGAATGTTCCATTTATTTTTTATGAAGGTGTCATCAAGAGTCTCCAACCCATTGTGTTTGAATATGTATTTCAGGTTGAATAATTTTGATAATAACAAAATCAATTGAAGACTCAAAGCAAAAGGCTTAAGTTACCATGAAAATAGAGAAAACGACATCAGACCTGCAAAAATGCGCATACTAATCGATTACAGCATCCAACATAATCGATTACAGAAGTTCTGACTATAACATAATCGATTAGATATTCTCATCTAATCAATTACCTAAGTTCTGTTTGTCATCTAATCGATTGTATCAATGGAAATAATCGATTACCAAGTTGAGAATTTGAATTAAGAGCATCAGGTACATCTCCTAATCGATTACAATGTTGCCACAATCGATTACCAAAGTTCTGTAATGTTACTAATCAATTAAACCACAAGAACTAATTGATTACAAAGCTTCTGTTTGTTACATAATCGATTGCACATAAGCTACAATCGATTACCATGCTGCGTGACACAATAAAATGCATCAGGTGCTACTCACAATCGATTACAAGTTGTTGCTACCCAATTTTGTCCGGGTCCATTTAAAATTTCCAAAAATAAAAAAAAGTAAGTAAAAAATAAAAAATAATTTATTTTAAGAAAAAGTGAACCTATGGGCTTGTTTGAATTTCAAATTATTGATCTAGATTTTAAATTCTAAAACAAATTTTTGAACTTCTAGACTCAAAATTTAAAATTTAACAAGGAGGTTTAAATTTTAAATTTCTTACGGGATAAGATTTTAGAAGACTAGAGAAAGAAAGAGATAAAGTTTTTATGAGATAAGAGTTTTTTTTTAAAGAAAAAAGGATAAACTTTGTGATAAAGTTTTTTTAAAAATTAGTTATATATATATATATATATAAGTTTACACATAAAAGATAACATAAAAGAGAAAAGTTTTTTTTTTAGTAACAGAAAAATGATCACGCATGCACCAAATAAAAGGGCAATCAGGTTTCATATTATATTATAATATAATATACTAATCACAAAAGGGAATAGGATTAGATTAAAATATTATTATTATATATATGCAATGCTATATCCAATACAAAAAAACGGAAGAAGGTATCAGTGGATTACGTTTATATATTATATAAAAATGAAGAAGAATTTTGAAAGAAAAACGCAAAAGGGGAGCAGGGGTCATTCACGTAGATTTGTTTTTTATGATAAGGAAATGGCCATTATTATATATAAGAAAGCACGCCGTGAAAAAAGGGAAGAGTTTGTTAAAATATAAATATTATAGCATCAGGAGATAAGAAAGAATTCAAGGAGTATATAAATATACGACGCACACCCCAAAAGGTGGGGGTGGAACTAACACTGTTAGGAGAGAAAGCGAGAATTCAATTGTAGAATTCATGAAATTCAAGAAACAGATAGCACATTAACGCAAATTGAGAAGCTAAATTGAAATACTATTCATGTAAGGGGAAGGATTACGCTAATTGAAGAAGAAAATCTTACAATTGACGTAGAAAATTGACAACTCCAGGTATCTTTTTCTTTTCCTTTTTTTTCCTTGTTGCAATTATATGTAGTTCTAAAGAATTAAATTATAGAATCTTTTTCCCTTTAGAAATATTCTAATAATTGGTATCATCGAGTGCTTGTTAATGTTTGCTACTAATTAAGTTTAGAGTACTACGTTTGTAAAATAGGGAATAAAATTAATGTTGGTATGTGCTTAAAATTAAAATCTTTATGCTGGGGTTAATTTAGACAAGATATCTCATATATTTAATTTCTAAACCATGAAGTATTTTTGTGATGCCAATGACGTCCTGTTGGCCTAAGTTTTTAAATAAAATGAGTCTTTAGTTGTTCCAAAATTAATTCTGCCCCTAAAAAATATTTTTATAACAAATTTAGGATTTTTATAGGTTTTTTGGATGAGACGTCCTGTCAATCTATGTAAAATTTTCTAAGGTAATTTAGACCATAAAACACTTTATTAATATCAATAATACAATAAAATTAAAAAATCTTTATAGATTCTTTGGACGAGACGTCCTGTTAATCTAGGTCTTCAAATAAACTTTTCATTCTCAAATTAACCTAGACTGTTAAGTTTTCCTTTTAAAAATATAATAAAATCAATAAAACCTAAGACTTCTTTTTTTTTCAATATAACTTACTTCACGTTTTTTTTAAATAACCCAAAGAACTACGTAACCCTGATTTCCCCTAACGCTTGGGGAATATGTAAGAGCGGGAACAATTATTCCTGTCGGGCCCAAATTTTAAAAAATATATATCCTTTTTACTAGTAAAAATAAAATCATCACGCTTTTAACGATAACTCGATTAATTTGGACGAGACGTCCTGTTAATCATAAAGTTTATAATTTTAAAAATCATTAAATCAACCACAAATCCATGAGGCATCTCTAAGAGGTTTAAATTATAAATTAGTAGGATTATTCAAACTTAAACAATTTAGGGTAACCGTTTAAAACGGACAGTGTGGGGTGCTAATACCTTCCCCACCTGTAATTAGACTCCCGAACTTAAAATCTTAATTTATGACCAGTACCTTCACGTTAAGGTTTTTCTGATGTTTTACCTTAGAAACATTAGTGGCGACTCCACGGTTTTCGGAGGAAACTCGGGAAACCTAATTTTCTTTTTACAGTCGGCCTCCCGCCGCGATCCAGGTCGCGACACAAGTCACTACATAATCGATTAGCAATGTTCTGTTTCTTATCTAATCGACTACATGGGACAGTCTAATCGATTAGAAGGCGAATTACACTGTAAAATTCAAAGTGTAATCGGTTACAGCTCAAGGCCTAATCGATTACTATGGTGCCAGAAATTGGGGAAAAATGTTTTTAAGTGGGAAACCAGCTCACTTCTCCATTCCAACTCGAATGCCCATGCTGTGCAACAGCTCTGAAGACTTTAGGGCACCTCTCCAAGGCCTATAAATGCAAGACTCCTTCAAGCTACTCAAATCATCCAAATCCATCAAAGGGAAATCAAATCTTGAGTCTTGTGAGTTCTATTTCTTTGTGTAGTTTCAAGTTCTGAAACTTAGCTTATATTTATAAATCCTCTCTTGTGAGAATTTAGAAATTGTGAGAGCTTTCATTTGTTTATCTACTCTATTTAGAGATTTTATTGATTGTAAAACCAAACACCAAAACATCAAGGTTATTCATTCTAGGATTGAGTGGTCATAAAGGTTAGGGTTTAACCTTTGGATATTGAGAGTTTGAGAGATTGGGTGGGTTACCCTTTGGCTAGTGAGGATTGAGTTCTTAAGTGTGGGACACTAGGAAGTTGTAATTGCTCATAGCTTGTATCTCTAAACTTCAATAGTGGAAATCCTTTAAGTGGGTTGCTTGAAGGTGAGACGTACACCGGGTTGGTGGAACTCGTTAAATTGGTTTACAAGATTTTCTTCCCTACTCTCTTGCATTTACTTAGTGTACTTGATTGGTATATTGATTTGCTTATGATATTATTGCTTGAACTTGAGTAACTAGGCTAAGTTAAAGTATTGCACACCAAGTGTTTGATAAATTGCCTTAGCAACATTTGCACACTTTCTCATATTGATTCTTGCTCTACATTTACTATTTCTTACATACAAGCATACTTAGTGAAAAAGAAATCAATTTTAAAGGCATTCCAACAAAAAGTTTTAAAACTCAATTCACCTCCCCTCTTGAGTATTGAGGCCGCTTGAACAACAAGTGGTATCAGACTTGACTCTTGGTAGATCAAGCTTAACAGCTTCAAGAGAACAATGGCCTCTAATTCTCTAAATCTTTTTCCTGAGGGTGGTGCCATAAATAGACCTCCTGCTTTCAATGGGGAAGGCTATGCTTTTTGGAAAGAAAGGATGAAAATTTTTGTACAATCTATTGACCTTAAAGTATGGAATGCAATTGAAAATGGTCCTTTCATATCCATGCATACTGTAGATGGTAAACAAGTAGAAAAATTGATGGATGATTGGACTAGCGAAGAAGAAAAGAAAGTCCAATATAACTATAAAGCCAAAAATCTAATCACCTTAGCTTTAGGCCCTGATGAATTCTTTAGAGTAGTTACATGTAAATCTGCCAAGGATATGTGGGATACCTTACAAATAACCCATGAAGGTACAAGTGATGTTAAAGACTCTAAGATTAGTACCTTAACTAGTCAGTATGAAAGCTACAGATTAAATTCTGGAGAAACAATTGTTGATATGCAAAAGAGGTTCACTCTTATTATAAATCATCTAATTAATCTTGGCAAGACTTACACTAACAAAGAACTTATTCATAAAGTGTTCAAAAGTCTTACCAGGGAATGACAACCTCTTGTAACTGCCATCAAATAATCTCCAAGCATCAATGAAATGTCTCTTGCTACACTATTCGGTAAGTTACAAGAACAGGAACAAGAGTTGAAAGAATTGAAGATGGCGGAAGAGGAAGAAAAGTCCTCAAAGAAGAAAGGTCTAGCTCTCAAGGCCACTTCTATCAATGAAGAAGAATCTAGTAGTAAGCTTGATGAAGAAGAAGATTTTGGACTGTTTGTGAAGCGTTTCGGAAAATTTATGAGAAACAAACATTTCCAAAAGAGCGTCAAACCTCAAGGTAAAAAACCAATCTCAAATGAAAATTCTTCCTCACCAAATTGCTTTGAGTGTGGTAAGGAAAGGCACTTCAAGGTGGATTGCCCAAATCTCAAGAAGAAGAACAAAGAGAAAAAGGGAAGAAGAAGAGCTTACATTGCTTGGGATGAAAATGAGATAAGTAGCTCGGACGAATCCAAAAACAAGGAAGCCAACCTATGCCTCATGGCAAATCATCAAGATGAAGATGATGAGGTAAGCTTTCTTGACTTAGATAGAGATGAATTGCTTGATGCATTTGAGGAATTATATGACAAGTTTGTTAAAATCTCAAACAAGTATAAGTTATCTAGGAAAACTATTGATACTCTTGAAATGCATCTTGTAGAACTTGGTAAAGAAAATGAATGCTTGAAAAAGGAATTAACAAATGTTCAAGCATGCTTCAAGAATAAACCTTGTGATTTTGTAAAGAAATGTGACATCCTAGAAACTAAGGTTTTAGACTTAAATAAAACCTTAGAGAAATTTACAAATGGTAGAGATAATTTGAACGTATTACTTGGAAACCAAAGATGCATGTTTGACAAAACCGGATTAGGATACAATTCTACCAAAAAGGAAAAGCATTACAAAAACTTTTTTGTACCACCTAGAAAATCTTCATCACCATTTACTAAATGCAATCATTGTGGTACTAAAGGACATAATGCTTTAAATTGCCATATTAGAAAGCTTGGACCAAAAGTAGTAAGAAAGGTGTGGGTTCCCAAAGGGACACTACCACAAGCTAACAAAAAATGACCCAACATAAAATGGGTACCAAGTTCTCTAAACTAATTTTGTTTTGTAGGTATGCTTCAAGGCAAGCATCACCTATTGGTACTTGGATAGTGGGTGTTCAAAGCACATGACGGGAGATATGAGCAAATTCACAACATTCACTCCCAAAAAAAAGAAAACGTCACTTATGGGGATAATACCAAAGGAAGAATACTTGGTATTGGAAACATTGGTAAAGATTCCTCTACTTCAATTAGTGATGTATTATATGTTGAAGGACTCAAACATAACTTGCTTAGCATAAGTCAATTATGTGATAAAGGATATAGAGTATTATTTGAGTCTAATTGTTGCATAATTGAAAATAAACTAAACAAGGAAGTTAAGTTTGTTGGTAAAAGAATTGATAATATTTACATGATTGATGTTGATAGTTTGTCTTCAAATAATGTGCAATGCTTCATGACTAAAGAGGATGAATCATGGTTATGGCATAGAAGAATAGCACATATACATATAGACCATCTAAACAAACTTGTTTCTAAAGAATTAGTAATTGGCTTGCCAAAGCTCAAATTTGAAATAAATTTTGTGATGTATGTCAAAAGGGAAAACAAGTAAAGGCATCTTTTCAAGCTAAAAATATTGTTTCTACTCAAAGGCCTTTACAACTTTTACACATGGATCTATTTGGACCTTCCAAAATCAAAAGCTTTGGTGGTAATTACTATGGTCTAGTAATTGTAGATGACTATTCAAGATATACATGGACCTTGTTTCTTACTCACAAAAATGAAGCATATCATGCATTTAAGAAACTAGCCAAGGTTATCCAAAATGAACAAAATTCAAAGATTGTATCC
This sequence comes from Clitoria ternatea, assembly GCA_037962975.1. NCBI lineage: Eukaryota > Viridiplantae > Streptophyta > Magnoliopsida > Fabales > Fabaceae > Clitoria > Clitoria ternatea. The sequence goes on along the minus strand of CM075672.1, from coordinate 37,483,414 downwards.
ATAAGAACTGATCATGAGGGAGAATTTGAAAACCAATCATTTGAAAAGTTTTGTGAAAAACATGGTATTGAACACAATTTTTTAGCTCCTAGAATTCCATAACAAAATGGAGTGGTTGAAAGGAAAAACAGATCTTTGGTGGAGCTTGCAAGAACCGTGTTAAATGAAAATAACATTGTGAAACATTTTTGGACCGATGCAGTAAATACCGCTTGTCATGTAATGAATAGATGTTTGATTAGGCTTATTCTAAAGAAAACCCCCTATGAAGTTTACAAAGCAAGAAAACCAAATATTTCCTATTTTCATATATTTGGATGCAAATGCTTTATACTTAACAATGGAAAGGATAATCTAGGAAAGTTTGATGCTAAAGCTGATGAGGCAATCTTTCTTGGATATTCATCGTCAAGTAAATGTTATTGAGTATTTAACAAACAAACAAACATTGTTGAGGAATCAATTCATGTGAAATTTGATGAAAGTGGCCATAACGCCCCGAGAAAGGAAGATTTTGATGATCTTGTAGGCACTTTCCAAGAATTGAACTTGGATGACAAAGAACAAGACAACAAAGAAGGAGACATAACACAAGGTGTGGAAACTAAACAAAAAGAATGGATCACCTTAAAAGACCATCCATTGGACAACATTATAGGTGATATCGCAAAAGGTATAAGTACCTGACGCTCTTTCAATACTTGTAATCATCTAGCGTTTGTATCTTAAATTGAACCTAAAACCATTGATGAAGCTATTATTGATGAACATTGGATGTTGGCCATGCTAGAGGAGCTAAATGAATTTGAAAGAAATGAAGTTTGGGAATTAGTGCCAAAATCCAATGATCACCAAATAATAGGTACTAAATGGGTGTTTAGAAATAAACTTGATGAAAATGGTATAATCACTAGAAACAAGGCTAGGCTAGTAACTAAGGGATACAATCCAGAAGAAGGTATAGATTATGAAGAAACGTATGCACCCGTAGCTAGGCTAGAAGCTATTAGATTATTTTTAGCCTTTGCATGTTGTAAATATTTTAAATTGTACCAAATGGATGTCAAGAGGGCTTTCTTAAATGGATATATTCAAGAAGAAGTATATGTTGATCAACCTCCTAGTTTTGAAAACTATCAATTTCCAAATCATGTTTTCAAACTAAGAAAAGCATTATATGGTTTAAAACAAGCTCCAAGAGCTTGGTATGAAAGATTGAGCAAATTTCTTTTGAAAAATAATTTTGAAAGAGGAAAGGTTGATACAATATTATTCATTAAGCATAAGAAGAATGACATACTATTGGTGCAAGTTTATGTAGATGATATCATTTTTGGTGCTACTAATGAATCACTTTGCAAGGAGTTTGCTAAGTTAATGCAGGATAAATTTGAAATGTCCATGATCATAGAAATTACATTTTTCCTTGGGCTACAAATTAAGCAAACCAAAGAAGGTACATTCATTAGTCAATCTAAATATTGCAAGGAGTTGCTTAAGAAATTCAACATGGACAAGGCAAATGAAATTGCCACACCTATGGTCACCTCATGTTATTTGGATAAGGATGAGAAAGGTAAGGATGTAGAACTCACCAAATATAGAGGTATAATTGGATCCTTACTTTACTTAACCACTAGTAGACCGGATATCATGTTTGCTGTTTGTATGTGTGCAAGATACCAAGCATGCCCAAAAGAATCACATCTTACTGTTATAAAAAGAATAATGAAATATTTGGTTGGAACTCAAGATGTTAGTTTATGGTATCCCAAAGGGGTTGAATGCACTCTTGTTGGATATTCTGATTCTAATTTTGCAGGATGTAAACTTAATAGAAAAATTACTAGTGGTACTTGTCACTTGCTTGGTAGTTCTCTTGTATCTTGGCATAGTAAGAAACAAGTAAGTGTTGCATTATCCACAGCTGAGGTAGAATATGTTGCAGCTGGTAGTTGTTGTGCTCAAATCCTTTGGATGAGACAACAACTTCTAGATTTTGGTGTTATGTTAGACCATGTGCCTCTTAAATGTGATAACACAAGTGCCATTAATATTTTTAAGAATCCTGTGATGCATTCTAGAACCAAACATATTAAGATTAGACACCATTTCATTAGAGACCATGTGTTAAAGGGTGAGTGTGTGCTTGAACATGTTGAAACCTCTAAGCAATTAACGGATATCTTCAAAAAACCACGTGCAAAAGAGCAATTCATACATATTAGAAGAGAGTTAGGAATCCTAGATATTTCTAATTATGTTTGAATATTGAATAATTTTGATGATTCCTTAATTTACAGTATGTTTAATGAGTAAGTGATTGATTGCTGTATGATATATTGAACCTCTGGTGCCTTTGTTTGAAATTTGTAAGTTTTTTAAGTATTTTTGGGCTTCCCTAATCGAATATGAAGCCTCACCTAATCAATTAGTAACTTTCTGTTTCGTATATAATCGATTACACTCTGATAGGTAATCGATCACCAGCTCCCTGTTTCATGCCAAATTGATTAGAACCTTAGTCCAATCAATTACTGACGTTCTATCTTCCTGTTAATCGGTTACAATATCCTCCTAATCGATTACAAAGTTTCTGTTTTTAATGAAATCGATTATATAATCGATTACCCTTGTGCAAAATCGTTTCAGATTCCCCAGGAAACACACACTAACTGATTAGACTCTGAGCCTAATCGATTAGCAACGCACCAGGATTGAAAAATTAAATGCTCAATCCGTGTGACAGCTCTTTCACCCAATTCTAATCCATCCTCTAACCCTAATTTTCCCTCCTAAATCCAATAAATACCCCTTCCCTCACCACTTCCATCTTACACTACTTCCATCTCTCAAAAATCTCACATTCTCCTACTCTTTCTTCTTCTTCTAAATTTCTCATCATGTCTTCCTCTAGAAATGTGAAGAGAGCTAGATCCTCCATGGCCCAAGCCAACAACCCCCTTGATTTCTCAAGATTTTTCTCCACTCCAAGAGACCTCCAAAACTTCATCAAGAAATTTTCAGAGAAAGATATCATAACTCCCCACTACATTGATGCCCAAGTTTTTGAGAACCCTTGTTTCACCTTCACCCAAATTCTTCACCACTACAACCTTCTTCCCTTCCTTACTCTCAAGGAAGAATACTACTATCCCAAATTAATGAGGGTCTTCTTCTGCAACCTCAAGCTTGTTGATGGAGTACTAGAGGCTAGAGTAAAAAATGTGACTCTAAAGATCACAAATAAGCATCTTGCCAAAATCACCTAAATCCCCCTCTCTGATGCTGAATTTGCCGGTGGAAATCTGGAAGATGAGTGGGATTTTAATGCAATTTCTGCACGCCAATCTCTTTGGAAAGCCAACCATCCACTCAACAATCACAAACTGGTAGGCCACTTAACTCTCAATAACCGTCTCCTTCACTTTTTCATGGTTAAGCTTTTTGTTCCCTGTAATGGTAATTATGCACTAGTTGAAGAAGATGATGTTCTGTTAATGTAGGCCATCATTAATCAAAAAGAGATCAATTGGATCCAACTCCTCAAGCTCCACATGCTCAAATCCAAGGAGCAACACAAGCTGCCTTATACCATTCTTCTCACAAAATTTTTCAAAGCATTTGGTGTGGACATGGCCGGTGAACTCCCTGAGAAGGTACCCTCCCAAGCTTGCATTGGCACTCACCATCTTAACAAAATGGGCATGGTATGTGTTGCAGGTAGATGGATCTTCAAGAGCGATCGAATTCATGGCAGCAGCCCATTTGAAGAAGATTATCCTATCAACCCTCCCACACCTGTTGCTGATCCTACTCCTGCAACTCAAGGCGAATCATCCGCTCCGGTTGACCCCTTTACCTCCCTTTATGCCGACCTTGACCAGCGTTTTGAACGAATTGAAAACACTCTTCAACAGTTCCAAATGACCGAGCAACAACATTTAGAACTCATAGAACAACTTTATGAAGAACTTTCTCACAAGATTTCTGATTTGCACCTTTTTAATCTGGATAATTAGATCCTCCTTTATCATGTTCTGTTAGGATACCTTTAACTTTTTCTTATTCTGTTAGGAATTTTAACTTTCTGCATTGTCCTTATGTACGTTCCTTTTCTATCAATGAATGAATACAATTTCCCTTTCAATTATATCTATGTCCTATATTGTCTTATTTAATTTTTGATGATTACAAAGGGGGAGAATAATTGAAGTTCATCTAGAATAATTGAAGTGATAAAAAGAATTGGTAATTAGTAGCAGATAATTTGTTAAAACAATAAGTGGTTAAATAAATTGATTATCTTTAGTTTTTTTAAAGATGGCATAAACTCCTTAAGATAGGGGGAGATAATTTTTGAAATTATTTTAAGAGATAAAGGCCTGAGATAAGTTTTTAGAGATAACTCTAAAGACAATGATTAAGAGATAACCTTAGAGATAATTTTAGAGATAATCATTGGAGATAATTTTATTTGAATTAACACCCTTATGAGATGAACATTGTTTGTCATCATCAAAAAGGGGGAGAATGTATTTGAATATGTATTTCAGGTTGAATAATTTTGATAATGACAAAAGCAATTGAAGACTCAAAGCAAAAGGCTCAAGTTAACATGAAAACAGAGAAAACGGCATCAGACCTACAAAAACGCGCATACTAATAGATTATAGCATCCAACATAATCGATTACAGATATTCTGACTATAACATAATCGATTAGATATTCTCATCTAATTGATTACCTAAGTTCTATTTGTCATCTAATCGATTACATCAATGGAAATAATCGATTACCAAGTTGAGAATTTGAATTAAGAGCATCAGGTACATCTTCTAATCAATTACAATGTTACCACAATCGATTACCAAAGTTTTGTAATGTTACTAATCGATTAAACCACAAGAACTAATCGATTATAAAGCTTCTGTTTGTTACATAATCGATTGCATATAAGCTACAATCGATTACCATGCAGTGTGACACAATAAAATGCATCAGGTGCTACTCACAATCGATTACAAGTCACTTTATAATCGATTAGCAATGTTCTGTTTCTTATCTAATCGACTACATGGGACAGTCTAATCGATTAGAAGGAAAATTACACTGTAAAATTCAAATTGTAATCGATTACAGCTCAAGGCCTAATTGATTACTATCGTGCCAGAAATTGGGGAAAAGTGTTTTTAAGTGGGAAACCAGCTCACTTCTCCATTCCAACTCGAATGCCCATGTTGTGCAACGGCTCTAAAGACTTTAAGGCACCTCTCCAAGGCCTATAAATGCAAGACTCCTTCAAGTTACTCAAATCATCCAAATCCATCAAAGGGAAATCAAATCTTGAGTCTTGTGAGTTCTATTTCTTTGTGTAGTTTCAAGTTCTGAAACTTAGAGCTTATATTTGTAAATCCTCTCTTGTGAGAGTTTAGAAATTGTGAGATCTTTCATTTGTTTATCTACTCTATTGAGAAAGTTTATTGATTGTAAAATCAAACACCAAAACATCAAGGTTATTAACTCTAGGATTTAGTGGTCATAAAGGTTGGGGTTCAACCTTTGGGTATTGAGAGTTTGAGAGATTGGGTGGATTTCCCTTTTGCTAGTGAGGATTGAGTTCTTGAGTGTGGGACACTAGGAAGCTGCAATTTCTCATAGCTTGTATCTCTAAACTTCAATAGTGGAAATCCTTCAAGTGGGTTGCTTGAAGGCGAGACGTACACCGGGTTGGTGGAACTCGTTAAATTAATTTGCAAGCTTTTCTTCCCTACTCTCTTGCATTTACTTATTGTACTTGATTGGTATATTGATTTGCTTGTGATATTATTGCTTGAACTTGAGTAACTAGGCTAAGTTAAAGTGTTGCACACCAAGTGTTTGATAAATTGCCTTAGCAACATTTGCATACTTTCTCATATTGATTCTTGCTCTACATTTACTATTTCTTACATACAAGCATACTTAGTGAAAAAGAAATCAATTTCAAAGGCATTCCAATGAAAAGTTTTAAAACTCAATTCACCTCCCCTCTTGAGTATTGAGGCCACTTGAACAACACCCATATGTTCCTTTATGGGTGACCTTGGTTACACAATATAGGCTTTCCCAGCTAGGGGCAAGTTTGCCTTTGTGGGAAAATGTATTCCCATAGTGGCATGTCTTAAAACTAGGTCACCAATGTTAAGGCATCAAAGTTGGACCATCTTGTTGTACCTTAGGGAGGCTTTAGCTTTGATAGCCTGGTCCTTAACAAAGTCAATCTCCCATAACTCTAAAATGTCATCCAACTCATTATAGAGATTATCCTCATTCTCGGTACTAGAGAAATTTTGAGTTTTGCACGAGGCCACATGAATGTACACCGCTATGACTGCTTCTACCCTGTATGTGATCCTGAAAGGGGACTCATTTATGGATGAGTGAGGGGTTGTCTAATATTCCCATAAGACATGGCAAAGCTAGTTTGTCTAATCCCCCTAAGCTTCACTAAGCACTTCTTCAATCCCTTAAGATTTCTCTATTATCCTCCTCGACTTAGCCATTGGTTTGGGGATGTTCCCCAGAAGAAAATACTTGGATAATCTTAAGACCTTCCAGAAATTTAGTGAACTTCTAGCCTGTGAACCGAGTGTCGTTGTCTGTGACGATTTATCTGGGGACATCAAACGTTATAATGATATTCTCATAAGTAAAACATCTAGTTTGTACCAATGATATATGGACAACGACTTTGGCTTCAATCCAGTTGTTAAAATAGTCTACGCCCATGATAAGATATTTAACAATGCCTGGCGCCGTGGGAAAAGGTCTTAGGATATCAAGGCCTCACTAATGAAAAGGCCTAGGAACAGTGAACATTAATGATTCCTCCGTTGGTGTCTAATAAAATTTGGTAAACTTCTAGCAAGGATCACACTTTTTAACATATTCTGTTGTGTCCTTTTTTAGAGTAGGCCACCAATTACTAGCCCTTAGGATCTTCTTCATGAGACTCTATACTCCAAAGTAATGACCACATTGGCCCTCATGGGACTTCTTTAATCATATTTATTACCTTATTTTCATTCAAGCATTTTAGGTAGGGAGCAAAGATACCCCTTCAAAATAAGACCTTGTCTACCATGGTTAAATATGGTAGCTCATTCTTTAGCTTCCTCTTTTCCATGGAGTTTATTGGCAATTAGCCATTCACCATGTATTAGACCAGAGGGAAAGCCATGAACCTTAATCAAATGCCTTGGCATGTATGGTACAAATTTGAGGTAGGGTTAAGATACTGGGTGTATTGGATGACGGTTGAGGTGGAACCAGTCTTTTTAGTGCTAGCTAGCCTGGAAAAGACATTAATACAGACATTGTCCTTGGGTGGCATGTGTTTTAATTTAATCTGTATAAACTTCTTTTTCTGCTCGTTCACCCTTGCCAAGTATTTCTATAACAACTCCTTGGCTTAGTATTCTCCAGAAACATAGGAAATCACAAGTTGAGAATCATTGTAAAGGGTGACTATTTTTGCTCCAACATTCATTGCTGCGTGCAATATGGCCAAACATGCTTACCACACTGGCGCCACATCCTTTGTTGTTTAGCGACCCATTTACGAATACCGTTCAATTGGAACGCTTGACCTTAGGTTTTCACCAGTCAATTCAGCAAGAAAATCAACTAAGGCCTAAGCTTTGGTAGCACTTGGGGGCTCGTATGTAATGTCAAACTCAAATAGTTTGATAGCTCATTTAATCATCTTTCTAGCTAAGTCAGGTTTAAACAACACCATCCACAATAGTAGATCAATCAGAACTACTATCAGATGGGTGTAGAAGTATGGTCTCAGCCTTTAGGAAGCCTAACAACTTCCAGAGTCTCCTTTTCAATCTTCTTATATTGAAGCTCTATGCCTTAGAGTGTCTTATCAATAAAGTAAATGGGACATTGTCCCTCTAGAGTTTCTTTTACTAGAACTACTCTTAGGGCCTCATCTAAAATAATTAAATAAATGATTACTTATTCACCAAGATTTGGTTTTACCAGAATCAGAGTCAGGCCAAGACGTCCTTAAGACTCTAGAATGTGGTCTCCTACTTCTTGCTATTCTTCGGAATTGCGTATAAAGGAAAGGATTGGTGTGCATCTATGGCATGAATCTGGCCAAGGATTACCATTTAAGGATTGAACATCTCTAAGGTTCTTGGGGCTTTGCTACTCCTGGATGACCCTACATTTGTTCGGATTGGCCTTTATTCCTCTTTGGATTAGCATGAAATGAAGGAACCTTCCTCCCAATACTATAAAGGTACACTTGAGGGGATTAAGGCAAATATTGTACTACTTTAATTGCTCAAATATTTTTGAAGTCAACAACGTGGTCACCTTTTGCAGGGTCTTAGCTATGATATCGTCTACGTACACCTCTACCAGTTTGGTGCGTATGCCTTCAAAGACTTTGTTGATCATTTATTGTTAGGTGGCCCCAACGTTCTTCAGACTGAAAGGCATGATGGTATAACATAACATACCTTTATCATTAATGAATGTGGTCTTCTCCTAATCTTTCTCCCATGTGGAAATCTGGTTATACTCAGAGTAATCATGCATGAAGGATAGAAACTAGTACCCTGATGAATCATCCACCACACAATCAATGCTAAGGAGAGGATAAGGGTCCTCTGGGAAACATCCATTCAGATTGACATAGTTTATGCATATTCTTCTCTTTCAATTGGATTTCTGAACCATGACAACATTAGACAACAAAAAAGAATTCATGATTTAAGAAGCTCCTTTGTCTGCTTACAGGCGACCTTCTATTTCTCTGGTCCTAAGTACCTTTTCTTCTGCATGAATAACCTTATCTTAGGGTACACTACCAGCTTGTGGCAGTAGAAGTTGGGATTGGTACCAGGCATGTCAGTTATGGTCTATGCAAAAAGCTCTTTAAACTCCTTGAGAAGATCCACCAACCTCTTCTTTATGTTGGTATCAACCTTATCATTGATGTACATCACCTTATCATCAACATCTCCAAGCACAATGGTTTGAAACCTCCCTCTGATGTGGACTTCAAATGGTTGAGAGGATTAATCTTCAAATCCTTTTGGGGTCTAAGTCAATAAGGTTGACAGATCCAGCCATTGTCCCTTCAACATTGAGCTTTTTTGTTCTTATAAGTCATCAGCTCCTTCACCATGTTTAAATTCATATTGTAACAATATTGGGTCATTTCCTAATTACCCTAAATAGAGGAAACCTAGTTATCTTTGTCGATGCATTTGATAAGGAGGTAGGGGGTAGAAACTATGACATCCATTGTGTTCAGAGTGGGTCGGCCAGTATTGGCGTTGTAAGGTAACTTGACATCGATCAAGAGGATCCGTGTCTTTATAATTTTTATGTCAGGTTCACCATAAAAAGTAATGCGAGTTTCCAGATACCCCTTTGTGGGTTGTTTTGCTCCATTGAAACCCACTAAGTCTTACATGTATCGTTGTAAATTAGGCCCATCTTCTTGAAGAAATTGTAAAAAATCACATCATAGAAGCTTCCTTAATCCACTAAGATTTGCTTAACATTCACGTTAGCGGTTACAGCTATAATGACTACCGCATCATCCCCTCTTAGGATTATTGGGCTAAAGTCTTCATTAGAAAAGGAAATAAGAGGTGTCTTGACACCGTCCTTGAAAGGTTAGTTAATCTGCTTCTTATTCTTAACCAACATGATCATTTAGAGATCATTTTTCTTAGTGGTGTTAGACACGCCGCCTCTAGCAAAGCCTCTTGCTATAATCTTAATTATTCCATATTTGGCTTTGGTGATGGAGAAAGTACATTGTCAGCCTCTTGGATCGCTTCCACCAACTAAGATTTTTGCTTCTCAGCTGGAGTAAACCTCTTTAGACCTTGTCCATTATGACAATAGGGGATCTATCCCTTGTATGCTTCTTGAACTGGTCTGGTTCATCTTGGGACTTGTTCTTTAGGAGGTACTACTTCAACTTCCCTTCCCTGATAAAGACCTCAATTACATCCTTGAGTTCCTTAGTGCTATAATTGATTTGCTTATGGAAATCACAGTACTTCTAGGGCTTTCCGGGTATCTTAACAAGCATTGCTTTTCCAAATATCATAAATAGAAAAAGATGGCCAGCCGATCTCGCGTAGAATCTGGGCTCGCCTAGTGTTCAGAGAAACATAGTGATCAAAGTTGAACACCTTTTTTTCTAGCTACCAAGGTTGTGTCTCCCCACCCCTCTTCTTTTTTTCTTTTTCTTGTAAGGATGAGGTTGGCGCAAGAGAATGCTTGGCCGTTATGGCCTCTAAATACATCTCAATACCCACATACTTGGTAACCTTATGAAACTCCTCAAAAGTTTGGGGGGGTCCTTTTGCTAAGGAAAGGGAGAACACAAACTTTGGCTAAAGTGCCTCAATAATAATGTAGAGCTACATAGCCTCCGTTAAATCAGGCACCATAGCAGCCTCCTTATAACCTCTTCAAAAACCATTTAAGGACTCTTTCTCACCCTTTTTAATTTGAACTAAGGTACGGGAAGCCTTATGAATATCTCTAGAAATGACGAAGTGATTGCCAAAAACTTCAACCATATCGGCCCATGAATCGATTGAACTAGAAGGAAGGCCTTTAAACCAACTTAGAGCCTTGCTGGTGAGAGTTATAGGAAACATCTGACAAATGACTAGAAACATAGCCTTATATATGGAGATAGATAGCCTCCGTCAAATTAGGCACCACAGCAGCATCCTTGTAAAACCTCTTCAAAAAATCCTTTAAGGACTCTTTCTCACCCTGTTTAATTTGAACCAAGGTACGGGAAGTCTTAGGAATGTCTCTAGAAATGATGAAGTGATTGCCAAAAGCTTTAACCATACCGGCCCATGAATTGATGGAACTATAAGGAAGGCCTTTAAACCAACTTAGTTTTTATTTGGGTTTATATGTAGCTCATGCTGAAAAATTAAAATACTTCATTTTTCTTTTATAAATTGAATTTCTAACATTAATTTATTTATATAAACCTCATTTTTAATAAGTCTACAATTTTTTTCAACATGATTTATATAATAATGGTGTGTTTCTATTTTACAAATATTTCACTTAAATATATTTTTTGTCCTTATAAAATATGAGGATTTCGGTTCCGATCCTTATAAAATATATTTCTTCTTTTAGATCATTATTTTATTGAATTTTTTTACTTAAATTTCATTAATTATTAATATAACTACCTAAATTACATTTTAGATTCTTTAGATGGTTCTTAAATGTCCAATCTAGTATTAACATGTGAATATTTGATGGGTTAAAGTTAGTTTTTGATAGCTAAAATTATATTTAAAATTTTCAGAAAATAAAACCGAGATTCGTAATGACCAAGAACTATATTTAATATGTTAAAGTCACGTGTTAACAATCAATTGGATATTTCAGAATCATCTAAATAAGTTAAGTTTAAAGTAGGGATTAAAAACAAAATATTTTAAAAAAATAGAGATGTAAAAGAAAAGAAAAACATTACACGGACACAAAACATATTTAACCCAAAATATTTTATACCATATATTACTAAGCTCCTATTATATATTTAAAATGTAGATATTTAATATAATAAAAGTAGTAAATATATATATATGTTGTACCGTTCATAAGTATTCATAAAATTATATTTTATAAATTTTTATAAATATATTGTTATATTTACTAACAATTATATAAAGAAATTTAAGTATTAATTATATATAAATTGTTACCTTAAATATATGTGATTACTTCCTGATATGCTATTCGGCAAAATAAGGAACTTTGGGTTAGGTCTAATAAGCTTGAGTTATAAACTAAGTCTAGCTCCCCTAATGTTGGTCAGTCAAGTCACACGATGAAGGAGAGGACAAGGTAGTTTAGAGTTAGACATATACTAGATGGTAATATAATATCTTTCATTTTAGATAAAACTAAATTTATTTTTTGGGGAAAAATTAACAAGTTATGATGTAAATAATAATAACCTAATTTATTTTTTACTACAAATAAGTTTAAAAACTAAGTGGGAGCATACGATAATTCTTAACTTAGGTCTATCCCTGGTTTGATAAAAAAACTCTATGTTAGAAGAGTTCTATCTTAGACCTTTCTTCCCCTAGGTATCCAAGTGGAATTCTTTGTATTCAAAGTACATCATTTCAGATCATTAATGGATTAAAATAAGTTGAATGGTAAAAATCTCCCTTGTTGTTTTGACAATCCTAGAAATAATGGAAATTGCTCCTTCTTGATTGGTGTTAATGAAATCATTTATCTATAAAAAACAAACCAATCCTAACTAAAATGTATCTTAGATAATTCAATAAGTTAATAGTTTTATTATGATGTAGGTTAAGTTATATTTCATTATTATTATGTATTTTGATATGATTAACTTTACTCAAATAACCTTTACTCTAGGGAGTTTTTTTAAGCTTTATTTATACAGTTTTTCTTTCTCTACACCCTCAACAAGTAGATTAAAGATATTTCATTTTCTTTTATTTCTCGTCTTAATACTAGAGCTCTTAGCTCTGCAAGCAAAGCATAGATTCCACCACTACTAACAAGAAATTTGGAAGTAATAAAAAAGAAAAAATGATATATAAATATAACAAGTAATTTGTTCAAACCTTTTTAATGAGAGGAATCAATTCAGCAGACCAACAGAGGCTCTGAACAAGCGAACAAGTTAGACCTAAAGCAATGAACACTCTTTCACTATTCACCACTTGATATTCTATAAAACATCAAATAAGAAAATCAAGGAGGAATATGAGAATCAAAATCATTACCTGGTTTATGATGAAACAGGGAGAGGAAAGGAGAAAATAATCATAAAAGTGGTTGTTAGGGTTTATGAATTGGGAATTTAGGGTTTGTGATTAGGGATTTAGGGTTTGTGATGAAATGAGTGAGATTGAGAGAATGAGGGATAATGAATTAGGAATATAGAGTTGAGAGATCGAAAAGGTTAAGAGATTGAGAAGGTGGGGAAACTTTTAGGGATTGATAGAATCGAGACGGTGAGAGGTATTAAGGAAGATAATGTGGAAGGGTCTAAAAGGTTTTAGGAGGTTATGGAATGTTAAAGCAAGATTTTGAAAGTGTTGAAAAAGGAAATAAGGAAATCAAGCGAACTTATTGAAATGAATTCTAGAAATAAAAAAACAAGCAAAACAACGCGTTTCAATAAAGCTTAAGAAAAATGAGCGAGGTAATTAATAAAAGAAAAGGAATGAGATACATAATCCTAATTTTTTCCATTCTTCTTCTCTTAACGCAAAGTACATTTATTCCACGATGTGCAATTTCTTTCATCTTCTTTGCTAAGGGTCTAAAAGGTTTTAAGAGGTTATGGAATGTTAGAGCGGGATTTTGAAAGTGTTGAAAAAGGAAATTAGGAAATCAAGCGAACTTATTGAAATGAATTCTAGAAATAAAAAAACAAGCGAAACAACGCGTTTCAATAAAGCTTGAGAAAAATGAGCGAGGTAATTAATAAAAGAAAAGGAATAAGATACATCATCCTAATTTTGTCCATTCTTCTTCTCTTAACGTAAAGTACGTTTATTCCACGATGTCCAATTTCTTTCATCTTTTTTGCTAAGGGTATGATTTCTTCATCTTGTGGCATATACATTTTAAATTTTAGAAGAAACATTTGAGTCTTATTAATTTTATTATCTTGCAACCCAAGATAGATTTTAGAGTTTAGGTATTTTTTTCTTAACAAAAAGTGTTGGAAAATATATCTTGGAGCTCTTAAGGTGCCCATAACATAATAAAATTTCAAAGTAGTTGTTCCTAAATTGTTTTTCTCTTTTAGAGAGATATAGTTAGCACACTAAGTATACAACTAAGGATCTTTTGCTAGTATAACTTATCTAACGTCTTATTGTATGTTGTTGATGCTCAGATTATTATGAGTGTATAGCAATAATAATGACTTTATTTTAATTTAATTAATAAGTATTGTTTTTATTTTAAATTATATTTTTAGGGAAGAAAAATTTTATGATGTTTTAAATGTGTTTCTATTAATCATGTTAATGAATTAGTTTCTCAAAAAACACATGAGTGTGTGTTCTTTAATTGAATATTCTACTCTATTTTATTTGATTATTTTTAACAGAGATGATGAATTGATGTATATAGTTTCTTCTATTGCATTATCAAATATTAGATATTATGTTAAGACCTATAAATATGCTAATGAATTATTATTTAAGATGAATGAGTTTCATTAAATTAAGAATTATGTTTTTTTATGGACTATATATTACTTTTAGAAGAATCATGCCAAGATCTTCTATGTTGTTAGCTATTAATGAGATAAAAGTTGCCCTATGTGGGATGTTGTGAAATATAATGATAAGATTATATGATTTGATATGATAGAATAGAGGACTACCTAATATGGGCCTCACAACAACCCAAATAGTATCAACCTCAAGATGATGGCCCCAATGTGGGACACTTCTTATGAGTGTTCCATGACACTAGTCGAGCCCTAAATGATATTGTCCCAATGAACAAAGTCAGGGAGAGAGAAAAAGATTCACTAGAATACACTAGTTTCAGACCTATAGAGGATGTCAGGAATATTTGTGACTATGTTAGCTTTACCCATATTTTTGGAATTTTGTAATAACACATGTCATATAGGATGTTCTCAGCATTCAAATATATAAGTACCATACTTTTACTCCTTATTAAGGTACTCGATATTAACTTGAGTGTTAGAGTTTCTTTGCAGGTGAACCCTATGTTGTCCCTCAATGCGAAATATCATTGTGTTGGTTAGACAGATTCACTACAAGATTTTCCAATCCTCGTTGGACTAAGAGAGATAATACCGGATCTTTATTGGACTTATGTAATAGATAAAGAGAAAGATTTATCAGTATTGATACCAAATGTTATGTCCTTCCTTACTAGACAGATCATTGACACACCTAGTGGGACTCGTTCAGGATATTCCCACAACTATATTCATAAATTTGGACACCACACAGTTGCGTTCCTCAACCCTAGGTGGCCACGTGTAGGGCATAACACATTTAGAGCCTAGATGTCTAGCCTACGATGTCAACCTAGTTGACACACAAACATCTACCAATCAAAGTTCAAGACCTATAGTGTTCTTGGCACAACCAGAACCTCGTGATAAGGTCATTCATTAACTAACGGTGGAGCCAGCCAAACTCCAAAAATAACATGAGCAGTTAGAGCAATAAGTAACTACGTAGCGTCAAGCTTCACTAACGAGACCCCCCTCCTACATTATCCCATCATAAGATATCCATCACTCCGTCATACTCTATAATCCTCACCTATGATGAGGACTATCATGAGTCCTAATACTGGGATGATCGCCATTCTCCTTAAAGTAGGAATGCACAGACTATGTGTGCTTTGATAAGGTATAGGCTAAATGTACCCTTCTCTAAAAGATTGACGGGAATACTCATCACTAAGCAACTGTAGACCACCAAACCGTTGTTAATAGGGAAGTACTTTGGTGAAACCAATCTAGGGAAGCATCTAGATACACATGCTTACTAAGCTGTGTTTCTGGAAGTAGAATCTGATGTAATATGTAGTTCCCCAAGACCCTCATCAGAGAAGCATTGAGTTAGTTCAAGGGCCTTCCCACAGGTTTAATGGATTCCTAGACAGATATGATAGAAATATTTTGTGACTACTTTGTCATTTCCTAGGACATCCCTACGAATCCCACACATTGGCTGAAATCAAATAGGGCGAGAAGGAAACCTTAAAGGATTTTTTAAAATAGTTTTATAAAAAGGCTGCTATGGTACCCAATTTGATGGAAGTAATTCAGATTCTCATTGTAATTGAAGCCCTATAGCTGAAATTTGCATTCATTTTTTTCTAGAAAAAGGACCACCCCAAAATTACAAGGAATTTCGTAAAAAGGCCACTAAATATAATGACATTGAGATGCACTTGAAGGCCATAATGGTAAAGACCTCTCCTGTGCCCATCCTAGTCCTACAAGAGAAAGTAAAAGAAAAGAAAAAGTTTGAGAATACACCTTAAAAGGACAAAGGTAGAGAGGTTCAACCTCATTTATAGAAAAAGAAAGTGCTCAATTTTGACTACTATGCTCCACTCAACACTAGACCGACTTAGATTTTGAGAAAGATTGATTGGCCATCTTTTTCAATGTATAAAATCAGAAAACCAACATCTATGAAAAGGCCTGGAAACCATAGAAAATAATGAGTTCCATGAGTAATCCAGCCATTCAACTAAAGAATACAGGTAGTTAAAAGACGCCATGGAGGTCTTTATTAGAGAAGGGAAATTGAAGAAATATATTTTGAAGAATAAGTCTTAGGATGAGCCAAACTAGATTGAGAAGAGAATAAGAGACTAATCCTTAGACAGTGATGATGGATGTAGATAGAAGAGATTCATAGCGGTTGAAAAGTAGAAAACCCAAGAGGTAGAAGTTGCCCAAAAGGAGGGCGATGTACCCCTTCCTTCCTTAAAGGGGAGAAGAGAAGTAATCGACATGACCGATATGATTGTTGGAGGTTTCGCTAGCAGCGGTGTCTCTAACATCTCAAGAAAGAATCATCTCAAGATGATCATGTCAGTTCAAAATAAGAAGGATAACCAACCCTTTAGGGACAATGTCCAAACACCTTTCATCTCATTCTTGGACAATGGTTCTGGCCTAATCATTGCTGGTGGAAATGATGCAATGGTTATTATGGTTGTAATAGTTAACATGGATATAAAATGAATCTTATTCGATCAAAGGAGAACCCGTAATGTCATTTTTATGATTATTTTAAGAAAATAGGATTGACCGACATGGATTTACAACCTTATACATCGAATTTACAACCTTCAATAGAGCTAAGCAGCCCACCAAGGGATATATAGATACAAGGATCACCTTTGATGGTTAGCCCGAAGCCAGAGCAGTCAAAAGCATTATCTTGCTAATCGATGTCAAATCCCTCTACAACAACATTAAACCTACCCTCAACGCCATGGAAGCCATTGTTTCAATGCCATGGAAACCCTAACCAATTTAAAAAATATTTATTCAAAAACCTATTTGCATATAAGCCACTTTAATTAGAAAAGGCACATGAAATTAAATTCATAATTTATTGGAGAAGTGAATCACTTCACAACCATAAACAATTCCAATCATAAACAAAAATCTAACTATCAAAAAGGTAAAATTATAAAGAAGCATCACTTAGGCAAAGAAAATGCAACCAAACCCAAATATGAGAATTCTCAAAGTTCTAGAAACACACTAAGCATTCACGTTGGTGTTGATCCAAATTACCCTTTTATTATCTTCTAGTGCATCATCCAAGGTTTTTTCTAAACCCCTTAGAATATAGAATGAGAATGGAAACTGTGTAGTAATAGCAGAAAAAAGCCTAATTCTTCTAGCTAAATAGAGCAAGTCCTTTATACAACCCAAATATCAAATCAAAATTCTAATCAAATTTAGACCTTCCAAAATAATGGATACACAAAACAAAACAAAAAATATAGAATTAAGAACTAAGAAAAAATTCAAAAGGTATATACCCAACAACACCCTCAACCTTGTCAAAATTAGGGAAACCATTTACCAAACCTCTAGCAAGGCAAACAACACCCCCAACCTTATCCCCAAGGATTAAACCCATCACCTCTATAGGAACCCGAGCCCTTCCTATAACTAACCAATGAAAAATATGAAAACCACTTTTATTTCTAAAGTTGGCTTTTATATCTAAAGACTTTTTACTAGCATGTGCTGAAGGTTGAGCTTATATTTATAGTCAATTTTCATTGTCATGACTATAATTAAGATTATCAATTTAACTCATCCAAGTTAATTTAAAGAAAAGAACGTTGTTAAGTTGTTATTTAGATACATACATCACATACATACATGGTGAGAATGAATCGAATATCTCACGTTATGCTTAAACAAGAAAATACAACAAACACTTATTTCTCTTTTATAAAAATAATTAGCATTATTATGGATGGATATAGAAAAGATTTTCCAAAGTCATTTAACAGGAAAGAAAATACAACAAACACAGAGAAAGTTATGCTGAAGAACACTTGAATCTGATATCTAGAGCGAAAGTTATGCCTCAAACATTAAACATTATCCTGGTTGGAATTGAATTATGGGAAGAAACCTTAATTTAAAAACTACGGTTGTTTGGCTCAAAATTGGCTTTTGTTGTCATCATAAAAGTTACAATAAATTTTTTTATAAAAATTTTGAGACCAAGATTGGTGAAATCAAACACCCATAGCTTAACTTGTGATTCAAATACAAGAGCATGCACATGTTACCCTTTTCAGTCGCATGTATGTTTTTCTTTTACGTTGCATTCAATGTTTTTGACATTCTCATTCTTTTTCTCTAGTTTGGCCGCATACGATTGGAAAGGCGTTGGTAGGATTTCGAAGCTCTAAGGCAGTTTCAACCCCCATCAACTAGTTTCGTAACCCTCGATAAGTTCAATTCTTACCAAAACTCCATCGATCTTGTGTTTAAGTCTCGATTTAGTATTTTGGTGATTTAAAGATTACAAGGTTATTTTTATTAATTTTTCAAAATATTTTAATTATAGAATATTAATTTTCGGAGCTGACTCGGAAGTCAGCACTTTATTTGGGAAAGCTGGATAACACCCTAAGGTACGTGTTAACGTATGAGGGAGTTTATCACACGAGTAGCAGGTAGTGATTTTAATTCAGAGGCAGGTTTTAAAATTAAAAAGTTTATTTTGAATATCGACGCTTGGAAAAATATCAATTATTTTGCTGAAATAAAAAATAGTTTTTCTTTTTATATTATGTTATTAAATATTATTTAAGAATTGAAGACTATTACTTAGTAAATACTAATGATAATATTATGTGAATTTAATTAGTTAAGTTTCATTGAATATATATATATATATATTATTCATTATGCGTTGTTGAGACTGACCCATGATGGTATTGTGATAAATGGATTGTTATTAGTTACGTCGTGGTGATGTTATGTGTTTAATGAAACCTGATGTACTGATATCTATTTTTGATCATTCTTGATAATACTATGTGTGTGTGTATATATATATATTATAGATGATGTGGATGTCAATAACTATCTGGCTGATATATGTTATGAGACTGACCTGTATGGTATTATGAATATGCTAATTAATTATGTTAATTGTGGTATTGATGGCCCCAGTTGATTAAATCGATAAATAATACAGTGATGATTGATGATTTGGAATTACATTGAGGTTAGTGGAGCTAGGCTCTAAAGTCAGATAGTTATATATGTGTTATGATTCATATCCATGCATTTTGCATTATGATGACATCATATGCATTGATAAAGCGCTATGATTTGTTTAGCACATAATTTTCTATTTGAGACTGTCGATTATAGCACTACGATTTGTTGTGAAGTCCTCAAGGTACCACTGATTATAGAACTATGATTTGTTGTGTGGTTGCTTGGATATCCACCACTTTATAGCACTACAATTTGCTGTGTAGATTATCCTTTGGCACTATGATTTTCCTTCTTATGAAGTCGAATCCATATTTCATGTTTTTATGTATTTAAAAAAAATATGATTTTCAAATTCCATGGCATTCAGATACTATATTTGAGAACGTTAGGGTATTGATGTATAATTAGTTTATGGATGTTTAGTATGGTGACGTTTAAATGATGAGTTGATGATTAGTATATATATTATTTGGTGTTGTATGGAATCGATTTAAAGTTTGACTTATGGCTCTGGTGATTTCTACGCCATTGTGCTATGACTTTGATATCTTGAAATAAATATAACCTGACGGGTAAATCTTCTTTATGTGTAAGAAGATTACTATTTATTTCTTGGAGTGGTACTCATCCTTCAAATTTCAATTTTTTTTCAAAGCTGGGGTCTAGAAGCTACGTTTGTCAGGTTGTTGAACTGAAGAGTCTCTGGGATGGACCGTTGTCATGGGTAATGTCTTGAGCTCCTCACACAGGCCTAATGCATTGAGGGGTGAAAGGGGTGGTACCTGCAATGATACTCCAACGCTCAAGTCAGTTCGGATTCTAACACCGGAGCTATATCGGGTCTATGAGATGGGTACAGGGAGCTTACCACTAAATGGGCATTGGTTGTATTTATAGCGATGGAGTGTCACTGTAGTGCCTCATTTTGCATGTCAGATCTAGTCTATACACATGGGCTCTTTGCAGGTATGACCGGTATAGGCTGTTTTTCCCTCTTTCAACTCTGGTCATTAGGCCACTCGATAAGGCTCTGACATCGTTCACTGAGGGCTATGGCCCAGCCAGTATGCTTGATATAGGACGTCGTGCTGTTCTCTAATAGGTCCATATCGGCTGGGGGGAGATTATGGGCTAGTGTCTATCCAAGAGTTTAGGGGCCGGTATCGAGCCTAGATATCTACCCCAGATCATTTGCCCCCTGGCCTGTTGAAGTGGCTTAGGAGTTACTTCTCTAGGCTATTGAACACCTGTATCGTGAAGTTCTAAATGTAAAAGTTTTTATTATATAAAATTTGAGATTTTTACCTCTAACGGTGTCGTGACTGATGTAGTGTTTTTTAGTTGTAATTTGGACTGATCTAATGTTTCTTTTATTTTGCTTTGGGTTGAATGGGAATGAATTGGAGTCAGACGATGTGACCTTCCTTTGGACTGTATGGCCTTCTATTTTTGACAGTGTTTAGTGAATACTGGAAGGGGCTTCTATGAATAGCTGGCCTGATGTGCCATATTTAAATCACAGTCGAAGTAGCCATCTAGATGGTGTGAATATTCGCTAGGCGATGTGATCTTTCATGGCTTCAAATGGTTCTAGTATCTGTGGACAGTGTGCCTTTTCAACCGGGGTAACCTTTTGTTGCTTTTGACGCGTGTCATTTCTTGATTCGTTGCGCCGTTTAGTATTTCTTGCGCCTATTGGCTGGCATGCAAACCGTCACGACTAATGAGCCATGTTCCTTGGCTTGGGCTAGAATACGAAATGTTTTCTGGTATGCAACGGTTGGAAACTCTTCGCCTCTTTTCACTCTCTATAAAAGTAGGTGTGCAGATCAATTATTCTCACTTGATTTTCATTCTGAAGTGCTGCTGCTCTGTTATTCGATACTTCTGGTGTTATCTCAAGAATGTGGCTCACACACGTAAGACAAGCCACATCATCTCCGTGGGTACCTCCATACCATCCTCTTTTTACTTTTAAAATTTTTTGAACAAGGGTGTGGGGGACGACGACTCAGGTGTTGAAGTGCTGTCTGGGCCTCCATCAATTCAATCCCGGCATTAGCCGTGGAGGGAGAATTTAAAACGGGATTCTCACCGTTCTAATAGGGCTACCTATGGTGCTTCACATCGGCCAGGGGATCCAAGGACTCGGCGCCTTTCTTCAATGCCATTGTGGGAAATATAAGAGCTTGATACATTCTCTTGCTTTTCCATATCGTCCCCCACATCATCTGGCTTTGATGTAGGCTCTTCTAGTAAGCCCGATAGTAATGCCAATTTTTATCTAACTGACGATGTGGCCTTTTACAGCTGTATACTGTTCTTCTAACACGTCATTCAATTGATGGCTTCTGACAAAAACTCTGGTACTAACTCTCTTGTAGTTACAACCAACTTTGTTGAAACTAGTGTCATTGCACACCGGATCGACTAGCTCACAGAGAAAGTTAAAGACCCCTTATTTCTAGGTGCATAGGGAGCGACTTAGCCTTGCCTCTTGATAAGTTGAGGATACGGACGATGTCACTATTGAAGATGTGGTTGTCCACTCCAGTGAAGACTTTAAAGATTATTTCACCCGCTGACATCAAAACGCTGGTAGATTTTTTCTTACAATAGGGTTTTTGTGTGGCAAGTTTAATTATGTCAATTGTAGTATTATCGAGTGTTGTTCCATTGGGAGACTAGAAAGTTGAGTTAAACAATAATTGTTCATTTTCATGTTAAGTTAAACAATAATGATCATCTAAAGCATGCATAAACAGTAATACACTAAAAGAGAATTCAAATATAAGAAGAATAAGATTGGATTTTGTTCATCTTACCTTTCACAATATTGGATACATTGATATAAGTGGTTTCTATTCTATCAACTTTTACACAACAAAACATAAATCATTCGTTTCAATTCCTTGACTCTGAAATCCTAAGAAAACCTTTAAAACCTTAATTCCTCAATCATTTTAAGCAGTTTTCCAGCATTAGATACGTTTGTTCTTAACGTTCAATATGTTAGAAGTTATTCCTAATCATCAGAGCATATTGAGTATCTCGTTCAGATCGGTTCTCAAAAACTATTTTCCAATAACTTAGATACTATTTGTGCAATAGGATTTACCAAATACCATGGAGTGAAATACCAAAACCAATAGAATATTTACCATATATATAACAAAGTAGAGCCAATGTATAGAAGGAGAGATCCACTACAATCAATCCCCCATAAAGGGATTAGCCACTCATATTGGCCATTATAAACATTATCTAAGAGAAAGAAGAGAAGAAAAAACTCTAAAACTATCCAAAATAACCTCCAAGAAGTAGGGTTTCTATTTTTGCTTCCTTTCCCTTCGTCCCTCTCATTTTTATGAGTTGTTCCTTTAAATATTAGTGCACTCGCTCAAGTGAACGTTGGCTTACTCAAGCGAGTGCAACTTTCATATGATTTGGTCTTCATATTCTCGCTCAAGCGAGTTTTTTTCACTTGAGGGAGATCAGCTCTGATCCTACTAACCCTATTTTCGCTCAAGCGCCAATTCTTTTGCTCAAGCGAGTGTAACTTTTTCTTGATTCTGTTATTTTCTCGCTTAAGCGGGAACTTCTTCGCTTGAGTGAGTGCACTCCTGAAGCTCTTTGGACTATTTTTGCTTGAGCGCAGTCTTCTCGCTTAAGCAAATTTCTTCAATAATTCTTCATTTCATTCCTCACTCAAGCGACAGATCCCACGCTTTAGCGAAGCTCTCGCTCAGGCGACTATGAATCTCACTCAAGCGAGTTTCTTTAGGATGCCTTAATTTTGTCTTCCTCTTACTAATCCTTCTTCCAATTTTCTCAATATCCTCCCTGTAAAAAGAAAAATATACACTATAAGGCTCTATGGATTACAAAACAAACTTGGGAAAGAGATTTTTACTTCCTTGACATTTTAACACATAAGTTACATTGAAATCCAAGAATTATCCAAATAATTGCCTAAATCTTATAAAAATTTATACACTATTTGACATTTATCAAACGCATCTACCATCAACGGGGGTCAAGGTTCATCTTTATGTACGAGATGCTTTTCTCCAAATTTGGAATCTGATTTCCTCTGACAGACTTTGAGATTAGGGTACTTTGGTTTCTGGACTGCGCCCCAAGCCAGCTTCATCCTAATGGTTGGGGTTTGGTGAGAGCTCTTGACGTTCTAGAGGAATATTTTCACTTTGTCCTCATCATAGCCCTTTTCTTCTCTTACTGTGGAGTGATGCATCATGGTAACCTCGGCGGAGGTATCAGCTTCATCAACCTCCGATGCAACTCGAAAATAGTTAACTTCGAGAGCTTCACAGAATCGGCCAAGACCGATGGGGTGAGCTTTAAACACTCCTTCGTCAAAGTTAAAGTCAATGACGGGAAGCCGTTATTCTGGGAAAACTCCAACTTCTCCATAAGGTTCTACAGTGGCTAGACTCATGACACTTTCTTTTAACCAGCAATGCTTACACCGTCAGTGAAACCACACTCTTAACAGAGTTGAAGACGGTGTTGGAAGGTTTGAAAGCCTTATCTACCTTTGTTGGTGTATGCACTACGAGCTATTAATGTATCAATTTTAACTTATTAATAAAATTAGTATTTTTCAGTTTTAGACAAATGCTATTTATCCTAGAATAATAGGTCATATGAGAATTATTCCTAAAACGTCCCTAATCAAGTATTTACATGGGGACATGTAAATACATTAAGATTAGTGTGTAAATGCACTGATGATTTGATCTCACAAATCATGGATATATGATATCAAGTCTTTACACGGGTACACATTAAGGGTAATGTTGTACTGGACAGACCCACCATAAGAACGTTGCATGGATCGTTACATGAGTGTCATAAACGGTTCTCAATGTGATAATGGTATATAGTCCTTCGACCTGAAGTCACTACGATTCCTACATAAGGAGTTTATTGTTTTAATACAATCAAACGTTATTTGTAATAAGATGACCATAAAGATTGTGATTAGGCAATAGATAAATTATGCAGAGGGATGTGAGTGATGTAGATGGAATTTGTCTCTCCTATGTGACAGGAGTGATATCTATGGGCCACTTGATGGAGTGAGACTAATGAAATGCATGGCCATGCTAGGACGAATAAATATTAGATATTTATTCTATAAAGTCTACTTTGGTATCAAGTAAAATCAATTGGGCCATACAAGGATGACGACGACCATGCCTTGGGCCCAATTAGATATCGTGACAAAAGGAATAGATATATAAATAATTATCACTTATAGGTCATGTCAATGATAAATAATATTCAGACATAATGATGTATCACTAGATACCACTTTTATTTTATATTAATAATAAAATAGTTTATTATTAATATAACCGAATATTTTACCTATAGGGTCACACACATAGAGTAAGCCCACCAGAGGATAGTTTTATTTTAGTTGAACTGAAAATAAAACTATTTGGGCCTAACTCATTTAGAATGAGTCAGGAGCCCAATGTTTAATGAGAGCTCAGGTCAAGATCTAAGCCTATATATAGAGCATGAGATGCTCATAGGCTGCTGCTTAGAAATTATACCATAAACAAATTTCCGTACTAGCATTCAGAGCTCTGTTTTTCTGGTGGGAGTGCTCGTGTGGACTCCTAAGGGTGAAGTTACAATTGCTTCAATCGAGGAACTTGTTTTGCGTCTACAAGAGGTAAACCCTAATTAAAAATTTTAATTTAGCATAATGCTTTGAGACATACGTGTTTGCAATTCTTTTTTGATCCTTTGTGTTTCCGCTGCCTGACTCTAATGGGATTCCCTAACAACCTTCTCCAAAGTCTCTTATAAATCTCTGTCGGGGGAGAAATCACGCCACGATGGCTATCTACGTATGCCACCCCTTCTTTTTTATGTCCGGTATGCTCATATCTTTTCTTGGTTTTAGGGGAAATGGTTTGGATCAATTTATTGGAGAAGTCAAGGCAGTGGGTAGAAGCATGAAATGTCGCGGCTGCTGTAGTTGAGAACAAAGTTACACCCAAACGCACATCGGCCAAGCTAGTGAGCATACTGGCAGATAAGGCCAACACCCTGACACTGACATCGGAGGAAGAATGAGCCCAGAATAAGGGCAAAAAGCATAACAACAACAGCCTCTCAAACTAGGAGCCCAAAAATAATAAGAGTCAACAAACTGTGACTGGAGCTGGGATTAGTCGGGGTCCACAGGAGGAAGGTGTAGCTGAACCTACTATAAATATGTTGGAAGAGATCCGACCTGCTGCTGCCAATGCCCCTAACTGTAATTCCAGCATATCAAAATTTCTTCAAGCTGTTGGGGAGTCTTCGGCCAGGTTCCAAATCCCCTTCCAGCTGAAGAAGGATCTTCCTGCAACCCTAGCCTACAGTGCTGCCAAAGGGGCTATCTTCAATCTAATTGAGGCTACCAGGGTCATACACTTTCTTAGGCAGCCTTATTATTTTGATCTCGAGGCTTAACAATGCCTATATCGAATAAAAGAGGCTGAAGCTCTAATAGTGGAGGCTAAGATGGCCTTGGCTAAGAAGAAAGAAAACCTAGCCGATCTCAATCTAGCGTTCACCTCGGCAACTAAGAGGGCAGATGAGGCTGAAGTCCAAAAGAAGACTGCGGAGGATGCCTTGAAGGATCTGCAGGCTAAGTATGGTGAGGCCGTTACTGCATGGGCTGCTGCTGAAAAGAAAAATAAAGATCTGGAAGCCGAGGTGGCATCACTGAAGGAGGCTCATGTCCAAGAGCTGAAGGACAGAAATGAATAAATGGCTGAGTTTATGGAGTTGGCCGATGTCATCTTCAGTACCGCTGTTTGTCAAGTTATCCACCGCAATCTTAGTGTTGAGCTCAACTTGAACAGTATAGGTGTCTACTATGAATTTCATGGTGGACATCTATATATAGTGGATCGAGGTCAAGCAGTGGATCCTGTGGATGTCCCTTATGAGCCTCTACCTTTGCCTGACAACCAAAGCATGGAACTAAGGGCGGTATCAGAGAAGGACTCCAAGAAAATAGCTGATGATATTAGTCCTGATTCTCCTACCACCGTAGTTTTTTAACTTTAAGGTCGTGGTGCCTTAATTTTGTTGCCTTGTACCGGGATGGGCTCCGACATTGATAATTTTAACTTTAAGGTCGTGGTGCCTCAATTTTGAAATATGAATTTGCTTTCCTATTTGTGCTTTTATATCATTTGCTTTCTTTTAGCACGTTAGCCAATATACCTGCTCTCAGAATCAACATTAAACAAATATAATAAAATCAAAGTAATGGGATTTTACCAATGTTTAATCAACTCTTTGACTTTCTTTCAGTATCGTTTTCCTGAAATTACTTCATTGTGAACTTATTATCTTCATCTGGGGTTATTGATAATGACACCAGGTATTCTCATTCTACACCGTCTATTAAGATGTCTAGATTTCTATGGTTCTTGGGTTTTGCCTTTAAAACTTTTGACAATTCCTCAAGTATTTGATCCTTCGACCAGGGTCACGTTGTAATCCCCACACCAGTAATCATTATTGGTTTAGTTCCACATAATTTCATCTTTGATTTTATGACTCTGTCTATCTTATGACATCGTCTAAGTCTTAATTCTTCACTTCGTCTCACTTATGACAACGTCTTAGTCTTGCGAGACTATTTAATAACGTACCAAGATAAACTCTGGTCTTTTCTCACCTCTAGCTCATCTCGGTTAAGGCAGTAATGGACCTGCAATAAAACTTAGCCATTTGGGCTTTGGTCCGTATATATGCATCCACTTCGGGGTTAAGATCTTGTAACCGTACTGATGTTTATCCATTTGGTGTAACACATATCCGCTCTAGGTTTTGTCAACCAGATCGGGGTCGTTAGCTTACCTTAGATTTTTACCGCTCTGGGATATAATCTTTAACCACTCTAGGGTTATGAATTTATTAGCCACTTTGAGTCTCAACCACAGGTACGCAACCATTCTGGGCCTTCTGGCCGTTCTGGGGTTAATACTTTGGCCACTCCAAGGTTTAACCACAGGCATGCAATCGCTCTAGGGCCTTAACCACTCCAAGGTTATATGCTTTTGCCTCTGGGATTTAACCACTCTGGGGTATCATGCTAAGCTTTGTGGCCACTCCGGGGTTTATTGCTTTTAGCCTTTCTGGGGTTTGACCACTCCGGGGTACAAGCATAACTACACTAGGGCCTCGTGGCCGCTCTGAGGTTAGTTGCTTTTAGCCTTTCTAGGGCTTGACCACTCCAGGGTGTAAGTATAACTGCACTGGGGCCTTGTGCTGAGTCATTCTGCTTGTTGAATTCATGTGCATCACTGACGGTCGTGGTTTAAGGGCTAAACGTGGTTGTTGTGCTCTTTTTTGATTTGGCCTATTATATCGGTTTTTCTTGCACCTGGTTCATCTCTGTAGCATTGATTGCATATTCTTGTGATTTGATATTTGGCCATTTTGGCTTTCAAACGTTAACATACTCTATAATTAGGATTTTACAACCATACTGAGGTTTTACCATTGGGTGTAACGTATAACAACGCTGGGTTTGCCAGCCGTACTGGGGTTATGCGTTCTTATACACTAGGCCCCTACCTTTAGGATTGAAACTCCTAATTGTAGTTATTAATGTTATAATTGTTATAGGTTTATTTTAATAACCTCAGGGCATCCGACCACTCTAGGGTTATCTAGGTGATAACAGCTCTGGGCGTTTAGCCGCTCTAGGGCTTTATTCTAATTTTAATAATTAATAATCATTCTAGAATTAGGGACTTACAGACATGGGGTCATGTGACATATGACCACTCCGGGCTTGTATATCGCACTAGGGGATTCTACATCCACGATTTGAGCTTTCTGTGGGGTGGTATTAATCGTACTGGGTTACTCTGTTCATTTTCTTTGGTGTTTTACCCTTCTTATGTGTAGCTGTTACTGTTGTGTTACCTCTTGTGTTTTGTAAGGAACAAGAACAATGAATGATCTGTTGTTGTTTTTGTTATTCAAGTGGCCTCAATACTCAAGAGGGGGGGTGAATTAAGTTTTTAAAACTTTGCTTGGAATGCCTTTGAACTTGATTCTTTTATCACAAGTTTAAAGATTATGCAAGTGAAGGCAAGTATAGTACAAGAAATAAAGCAAAACAAGATGTGAATATTGCTGAAATAATTTGTCAAACACTTAGTGTGCACTGCTTTAAAGTAACTAATTCAAGCAATGCTCAAATAAGCAAATCACAATCAATCAACAACAATCCAATCAAATGCAATATATCAATGTAAAACAGTAAGGGAGAAGAGCTTGCAAACCGATTTAACGAGTTCCACCAACCCCGGTGTACGTCTCGCCTTCAAGTAACCCACTTGAAGGATTTCCACTATTGAAGTTTAGAGATTACAATCTATGAGCAATTGCAGCTTCCTAGTGTTCCACACTCAAGAACTCAATCCTCACTAGCACAAGGGCAACCCACCCAATCTTTTAAACTCTCAATACCCAAAGGTTGAACCCCAACCTTTGTGACCACTCAACCTAGAGTGAAAAACCTGTGTTTTGTAGTGTTTACAAGATAATGACTCTCTAAAATAGAGTAGATATACAAGTGAAGGCTCTCTTAAATTCTAACTCTCAACAAGAGAGGATGTACAAGTTAAAGTTCTAAGTTTTTAAAAAATGAAACTATACAAGAATAAGACTTACAAGACTCAAGAATTGATTTCCCTTTGATGGATGTGATTGATGCATTTTAGTAGCTTGAAGGAGTCTTGCATTTATAGACCTAGGAGAAGAGTATAATGGAGTTCCTAGCCGTTGCATGTGATGGGTGTTTGAGAGATATGGAGAAATGAGCTGGTTTCCACCTAAAAAGCACTTTCCCCAAATTCTGGCACTATCGTAATCGATTACGCCTTGAGCTGTAATCGATTACACTTTGAAATCTTCAGTTTTTTTCGTTCTGTAATCGATTAGCATATACCTTGTAATCGATTAGCTTTAACTCAAAACCTTGGTAATCGATTATGTCTTGCCTTGTAATCGATTAGTGATGATACCTGATGCATTTAATTTGGTTACGCAGCTTGGTAATCGATTATGCCTTATGTCTAATCGATTAGTGTAAAAATAGTAGCCCTGTAATCGATTGTCTGATATGCGGTAATCGATTAGGTGTTTTCCAGAAGCCTTGTAATCAATTGTTCTAAGTTCTGCAATCGATTAGCATAAGTACCTGATCAATTTTTCATCTTGGAAATCGATTAGGGTTTAGGGTGTAATCGATTAGTTGATAAACAGAATCCTTGTAATCGATTAGTCTTCATTGTGTAATCGATTAGGTGATAAAACAGAAGCTATCTAATTGATTATCCGTCCTTTGTAATCGATTAGCCTGCGTGTTTTTGCAGGTCTGATGCTGTTTCTTGTTTCTCCAAGAGTTTCTTCAAGAGTCCTTTGTCATTATCAAAATCTTTGAACCTGAAAGCATATTCAAATACAGTTTTCTCTGGTCTTGTGTGGTCAAAATTTTAATCCGGAGTCACCTCCAAGGCCTTTCTTAATCCTGCTATATAGGCCTCACACTCCGGCCATCAGCAGTTTTATTAAGGGGCATCTGAGCTTACTCTGGATCTGTACCTCTTGAGCCGGGTCGTTCTTCATATTTCATCACCTGGGGATGCTTATATCGGAGTTTAAGATCACCTCTTCGAGCTGTTGACGGTGTCCCTATTTTGGTTTTTATAGTACCCTTTCTACGAGGCATACCGGTCATTGTCTTTTCATAATCTTGCCTGGACTATTGATGTTATCTGGAGTATCTATTGATACCTAGGGTTTCTAGGAGTCTCTTTTGCTACTCAGATTTGTCCTTCTTTGAAATTATGGCAGTGACTGATGTCATTTTGGGTGCAAATCAGGATAAGTTATTCTCATGCTTAACCAATGGACCCTTCTAACACGTTTGACTCCGGATCTCTTTAATGGCTCTATCTTTTTTGGGTTAGCCATAATTCCCTTATGGATCTTACGAACCTTAAAGTCCACTCTGAGGGATACGGGGTTTTCATTATTACTTCGTCACATCTACCTCAAAAGTTGGACGTTGTCTCTTCAAGGCTTTGGCCTTTGATCGAGCTGATATTCTTGAGTCCAGATGGTGTAATGGTAGCAAAAGATGTATTTATTGTTGTTGACGTAGCTTTTTCTTGTAAGTAACCAGTGTTAGGGGATCTGCCTCCTTTCTTCTTTACATCGTCTCATTGAGAGTACGGTATTATCAACATGTGAGAATCTTGCATCTTTCTCACTTAGGTATTGCCTTCAACTGGTTTCAACCATAGTCAACTAAAACATATACCAGAGGTGTGCTACATTCGTCGTAGCCGATATCCATGCCACTCTAGGGATGAGCCTCTGGGGTTTCTTCTTTTCTACCACGCTTCATGATTAACTTCTTGTTGCGATGTAGGACTCACATTTACACGGTCCCACTGGGTGTGCCAATGTTCTGATCCAAAACCAAGGTTTAGAAGAGTGATTCCGCACTGGGGTCCAGAAGCTACGTTTGTCGGGTTATTGAACTGGACGGTCTCTGGGCCAGACCATTGTCATGGGTAATGTCTTAAGCTCTTCACACCGGCCTGACGCGTTGAGGGGCGAAAAGGGGTGGTATCTGTAAAGACACTCTGACACTCAAGTTAGTTCAGATTCTAACATCGAAGCTATATCGGGTCTATGAGATGGGTACAAGGAGCTTACCACTTATGAGGGTATTAGTTGTATTTATAGCGATGGAGTGTCACTGTAGTGCCTCGTTCTACGTGTTAGTTCTAGTCCATACACGTGGGCTCTTTACAGGTATGACCGGTATAGGTTGTTTTTCCCTCTTTCGACTCCGGTCATTAGGCCACTCGATAGGGCTCTAACACCAGTCACTGAGGGCTATAGCCTAGCTGGTATGCTTGATATAGGATGTCATGCCATCCTCTAATGGGTCCACATCAGCTGAGGGGGAGATTGTGGGCTGGTGTCTATCCAAGAGTTTGGAAGCTGGTATCAAGCCTGGATATCGACCCCAGATCAGTTCTTTATGTGTAAGAAGATTACTATTTACTTCTTGGAGTGGTACTCATGCCTTAAATTTCAAATTTTTTTCAAACTTTGAAGTTATATTTCATAATAGCGTAGTAATAAAAAATGTGAAGGCACTTTGCAAAATTCAAAGCCAAACTAAGTAGATCTAAAAAATGAAGAAATGATAACTCTTTGAATTTTTAGTGGAATTTCATATATGATTACCAAATTAAAGCTAGAGACAAGGAGAATGCAATTATGGAAAATAAAATTTAAGAATCTTAATACAAAAGTGCATATCTAAAGAAAAGAAAAGAAGAAGAGTTGGACTCTAGATACCAAATGTTGTAGGAATTCTTCAATTCATAAGAGATGCCTTGGATCTACCTCTTGTTCTTCTTCAAATCCACACTTTGAGCACTCCAAAACTTGAAACTAAATCTAAATGGAAGAGTAGTGTTGCTGGATGAAATATATAAAGTGAGGAAATAGATGTTTTAAATGCAAAGAAACCTAGATCTAAGCTTGAAAATACAAGAGAAATAGAGGAGAATGGAAGACTAGTATGAGAGAAGTGATTGCCACCACTCTCTAAGGCTAGAGAGATAAGGAAAAGTAAGGTTCACCATCTTTAGAGGGAAGCCAAAGGATAAGAACAAAGAGATAAAATTTATGCTCTACTTTTTCTAGAGAAAAGTGGGAGCCTATCTCACTAAAACTTTCTAAAATTCAACTTATGAGCAATTATAAAGGAAATGAGGTATTTATACCTCCTAGGAAATGCAAAATTTGGAGTTTGCTTGGCTGGGCTTGAAAAAGCTTTACCTAAGGCCCAAAAACTAAAACTACATGACCCAAAAGTGGCCTAAAGCAAGCTAATACCTATACAAGGCCCAAAAGTGGCCCAAAATGAAAAATATGGTCGTGAATGGCCTAAACCTAAGTCCTAATTTCTAATCCTAAAATATTTCTAAAACTGAAAACATGAAAATAAAATATATACAAATGATAACTAAGCCCAATAAAGAGGCCCAAATGAGGTCCAAAAATCATAAGGAGACCCTTACTTTAAGATAGTGTATGTACAAAGTGTAAAGGTCCTCAAGAGCTCCTCCTTGGGCTTGGGCCCAACAATGGATGTCATATATGAAGCCAAATATGTCTGGAGTGTTTCCCTGGCTCTCTTAACCCTTGGCCTAGTCAAGGGGCCCTTGAAGCTCTCAAAGGCAACCTCCAAACTCTGTGTGGGCTCTATGGCATCTATATGGGTGATGGTTGTGTCATGCTCACCCTCTTCAGAAGGATTTGTCCTCAAATTTGAGGCAACCTCATCTAACTCATCTGCAACACAAGGGGTAAGATCTAAAATATTAAAAGTAACATTGACCCCATACTCACTAGGGAGGTCAAGTACATAAGCATCACCTCTAGGATTGAGCTTAGACTTGCTAAGGTTAGGAAAACGTTCCTTCCTTAGGTGAAGCCAAACCTAATCACCAACATCCAAAACAACCACTTTTCTCTGTTTATTCATGTTAGGAATCCCTAGTGTATGAGCAACGGAAATACAAGGATTCCCATAGGATTTGCAAAGTGCCGTGTTTCAAAGCATAAGACAAACAAAAAAAATTGCGTTTTAGGATTACCTCTTGAAGAATATCGAAGCAATCGTAGCCTCGTCCTTTAGGAGTCCACACGAGTACTCCCACCAAAAATGCTACACCTTCCAAATGCTAGTTTGACGGCGTGTAGCTTTTGCAACTTTTGCGTATTTTTGTGTCTCTTTTGGGTAGCTGCCTATGAGCATCTTATGCTCTATTTATAGGCTTAGGTTTGACCTAATTTGCTCTCTAAAGAGTAGGCTCCTTACTCATTCTAAATGAGTTAGGCCCAATAGTCTTATTTTAGTCCAACTAAAATAAAAAGCTATTTTTTGATGGGCTTACTCTATGTGTGTGACCCTATAGGTAAAATACTCGGTTATATTAATAATAAACTATTTATTACTAATATAAAATAAGAGCGGCATCTAGCAATGATCATTATGTCCGAATATTATTTATTAACAACTTAACCTATAAGTGATAATTATTTTATATGTTTGTTCCTTTTGTCACGATATCCTAATTGGGCCCACGGCATGGTCGTGTCATCCTTGTACGGTCCAATTTATTTTACTTGATACCGGAGTAGACTTTATCCGAATAAATATCCAATATTTAATCTTTCTAGCATGGCCATGCATTTCCTTAGTCTCACTCCATCAAGTGGCCTATAGATATCACTCTTGTCACATAGGAGAGACAAATCCCATCTACATCACTCACATCCCTCTCTATAATTTGTACATTGCCTAACCACAACCTTTATAGTCCTCTTATTACAGAAGACGTTTGATTGTATTAAAACAATAAACTCCTTATGTAGGAATTATAGTGACTTCGGGTCAAAGGACTACATATACCATTATCATATTGAGAATCGTTTATGACATTCATGTAACGATCCATGCAACGTTCTCATGGTGGGTCTGTCCAGTACATCATTACTCTTAATGTGTACCCGTGTGAAGACTTGATATTATTTATATCCATGATCTATGAGATCAGATCATCAGTACACCCATACACTAGTCTTAATGTATTTACATGTCCCCACGTAAATACTTGACTAGGGACATTTTAGGAATAACTCTCATATGACCTTTACTCCAAGGATAAATAAAGGTTCTTAAACTATTTAACAAAAAATGACTTATTCAAAATGATGCGAACCTATATAGCTTTTAGTGCATATTTCCAACAATTCACATATCTAGCATAGTGATCATTTTTCTTTTGTATATCATGGTTAACCTCCTCATAAAGAGTTTTAACAAAGGAAGCTTTCACCTTACCATCCATATGGATGATATCATCAGAAATCTCTAGAGGTAAAAGATCTAAAGGAGTGAGGCGGTTAAAACCATACATAATTTCAAAAGGACTATGCTTGATGGTAGAGTATACTACATTATTATAAGCAAATTCCATATGTGGTAGACACTTATCCCAAGACTTAACATGTTTCTTAACTAGGACTCGAAGAAGAGTAGAAAGAGTTCTATTAACAACCTCATATTGGCCATCTATTTGAGGATGATAAGTGGTGGAAAAGAAAAACTTTATCCCTAGTCTGGCCTAAAAGGTCCTCCTAAAATGGCTAAGGAACTTGGTATCCCTATCACTAACAATACCTTAAGAAATTCCATGAAATATAATAATCTCTTTGAAGAATAGTCTAGCAATATGACTTGCATAATCTACCTTGTGACAAGGGATGAAGTGAGCCATCCTGCTAAATCTATCCACTACCATAGAAATAAAATCCATGCCCTTTTAAGTTCTAGGTAAACCAAGTACAAAATCCATGCTAATATTAACCCAAGGGGAATTAGGGATAGGTAAGGGAAACTAAAGGCCATGAGGAGAAACCCTAAACTTAGCCTTTTACATGTAAGGCATCTAGAGCAAAGCCTTTTCACGTCATGTTTTATATGGGGCCAATAAAAGTGCTCACTAAGGGTGGATAAGGTCTTGTCCCTCCCAAAGTCCCCCATGAGTCCTCCCTCATGACTCTCAAGAAGAAGAAGGTCTCTAATGGATCCTCTAGGAATACAACGTTTATTGGCTCTAAATAAGAAGCCATCTAACTTATGAAACCCATTAGAAGAGACAGAAAGACCATAAGAGTGGTAGATAATAGAGAAGTTAAGATCATTTAGGTACAATTCCTTTATCTCATCAAGACCATGGAGAGTGACACCCAAAGAAGAAAGAAGGGTGTTCCTTCTAGATAAGGCATTAGCTACCATATTAGCTTTACCACTTTGGTGCTTGATAACATAAGAAAATTATTCCAAATACTCAATCCATTTAGCATGTCTCTTATTTAACTTATGTTGGACCTTGATGTACTTGAGTGACTCATGGTCACTATGAATGACAAACTCTTTGGGAATCAAGTAATGTTCCTAAGTTTGTAGGGCCCTTATAAAAGCAAAGAACTTCTTGTCATAGGTGGGATAATTAAGGTATGCCTCATTAAGCTTTTTACTAAAGAAAGCAATGAGGTGGCCCTCTTAAAGCAACACCACACCTATGCCAATATTAGATGCATCACACTCAAGCTTAAAAGTTTTAGAAAAGTTTGGAAGAACGTGAGTGAGTTGGTGATTAAGGTCATTAAAAGCTTTTTCTTGCTTTGGCCCCCAATTAAAAGGTACATTTTTCTTAAGTAAACCATTAAGGGGAGAAGCCAAAGTAGAAAAGTCTTTTACAAACCATCTCTAGAAGCTAGCCAAGCCATGGAAGCTTCTAATATCATGTACATTTTTGGGGGTAGGCCAAACATTAACTGCTTTGACGTTTTCTTGGTCAACTTGGACCCCCTTGGAGCTTACCACAAATCCAAGAAAAATAATGTGATCCAAGCCAAAAGAACATTTATCAAGGTTAGCAAAAAGTTTATTTGTTCTTAAGGTAAGTAACACATGTTTAAGGTAAAGAAGGTA
This sequence comes from Clitoria ternatea, assembly GCA_037962975.1. Classification (NCBI taxonomy): domain Eukaryota; kingdom Viridiplantae; phylum Streptophyta; class Magnoliopsida; order Fabales; family Fabaceae; genus Clitoria; species Clitoria ternatea. Next base: position 37,447,423 of record CM075672.1, on the reverse strand, counting down.
AGCGTCCATGTTTTTAGAGTAAATTAAAATTTCATTAAAGTAAACAACCACAAAGTGCCCAATAAAGTCCCTCAAAACATGGTCCATGAGGCGCATAAATGTACTTGGTGCATTGGTCAAACCAAAAGGCATAACCAACCACTCATATAATCTAAGTTTGGTCTTAAAAGTGAATTTTCATTCATCACCTTCCTTAATCCTTATTTGGTGGTAGCCACTTTTAAGGTCAATCTTAGAAAATATGGTATAGCCACAAAGTTCATCCAACATATCATCAAGACTAGGAATAAGATGCTTATACTTGATGGTTATGTTGTTGATTGCTCTACAATCAGTGTATAACCTCCATGATCCATCTTTCTTGGGTACTAAGAGTATGGGTACAATACATGGAATAAGCTCTCCTTAGGGTTACACCTATATGCGGGTCTATTAGGCAAGCTAGCCCCAGGTATAAGGTCAATTTGGTGTTCTATACCCCTAATAGGTGGAAGCCCTTAAGAAAGGTGTTTTGGAAAGACAACCTCAAACTCTAGAAGAAGATGTTACACTCCCTTGGGCATCGAAGTAAAAGAAGAGCCCACTAAAGAGAGGAAAGTGCTAGAAGTGGAAGAACTAGGAGAACTAGAAGAGCTAGATGAGTTAGGACAACTTAAAGATGAAGAAGCACTAGAGGAGGAAGAAGGGTAAAGCATGTAGAAAGGTTTGCGAAGGAGCAAGGCTTGTTTTACATCATTCTTTGAGGAAAAGAAAGAAAAGTGCCTCTTGGGATCTTTAAGAGTGGATCATTTTACCCTTATCTTTTTAGTTTATTTGTTTTTTATTTTTTCTATTTTTGAGGTTTTCGAGGGGAGGTGGAAGACCCAACCTCCCTATCCCTTTTCAACTTCATTTGAAATTGGTCTTCCAAAACTTGTTTGGGAGACAAGGGATGTAAGACAAACTTCTTATTATTATGAAAAACGGTGAGGGTGTTGGTGAAACCCTTATAGGTAACCTTCTATCATACTGCCAAGGTCTACTCAACAAGACATGTGTAGCCTCCATAGGCACAACATCACACCAAACTTGATCATGGTATGTGCTAATGGAAAGAGAAAGAAGAACTTGTTTGTTCACTAACATCTCACCCATTTCATTAAGCCATTGTAATTCATAAGGTCTAGGGTGATCAATTAGAGTACAACCAAGTTTATGAACTAGCCTTTGGCACATTTACACAACTACTACTATCCACAATGAGAGAACACAGTTTTTCTTTAATGTAACATCTTATATAAAAGATGTTCTCTCATTGTGTAGTATCATCATCCCTTATATGGCTTCCAAGAAGCCTCTTTATCATAAAGAGCTCACCTTCATCTTCTAGGAGATGTTCACTATCATAGGGATCACTATTTGAGCTATCACTAGAGTGTAAAGAGGAAGATTCCTTAGAGCTTGAATAATGATCAAGACCCCTTAAAATCTTTTTTTTCTTTGTTGGGAATTGAGAGGCAATGTGACCCCTCCCTAAATACTTAAAACATTTGATAGAATTTGTCCTAGAAGAAGTAGCTTGGGATGAAGAGTTGGCATATTTTAGAAGGTTGTGTAAGGGGATGATCCCTATGTACCTCACTTTTAAGGGTATTTGAGATACAATTCTGGAGTAATTAGTGTCTCTCAATGTCCCACATCAAGAACCTAATTCTCATAAAATTTGGGATCCCCACCCAATCTCTCAATCTCTCAAAAATCACACTTAGGTTCAACAACCCAACCTTTAGGAATCACTTATATACGTGTACAATAACTAAAAACTTTCGATAAAGTGAATAAAACAAATTGAGGCTCACACTATTTGACTCTCAAGAGAATAAAAGGCTAAGATCTAGAAACTCAATAATATGCAAATACCAATTTGTTCTTAAGTCTTATGTGTTGTCTCCTTGTGATTTGATCCCTATTAATAAGGTCTTAGAGCTTGAATAGACGAGTGGATAAGATTAGGGTTTATGCTCTATTTTAGGAATATATCATCTCTTTCTCTTTTTAAGTTGTCACTATTTTTAAGCTGATATCTGTCATTTTTATGCTCACTAATCGATTAGTCTAACATGCTAATTGATTAGTCTCGTGTTAATCAATTACACTAATGTCTTAGCTTTTTTCACTTGATTCCTTATTTAATGGATTATGATACTTTGGCTAATCGATTATACTGATGTCTTGACTTTTCTTTTCATTTGTTTCATCATCTATTCGATTATGATACTTTGGCTAATCGATTAATGTAGGACCAGCTATTGTTTTAAGCACGTCTACATGATATTGATCTCTATACATTATGGTTCTTTTTACTTTATGAATCTTATACATGTAATTCTAAGAAAGTATCATTAAACACAAGTTTGTTTGAACTATCACTCAACTTCTTTTGATCTTGAACTTGATTTCTTGGAGAATTTTTCTTGTCATTATCAAAACCTTTCATGTAAACATTTAATGATGACAATTCTCATGTTTATCTCATGGAGGTATTAGTTTTTGACAGATATATTAAGTTCAAGATAAAAGATTTTCTCCTCCTTAATAAGATAGTATAAGCGTAATCACATATCATCATCATATTATATTATCATTGCATAGCTCATATCATCATCATATCTTCTATATATCATCATTGTGTATCTCATATCTCAATTGCATATATCCCAATCGTATATATCTCATACGTGTATATCTCAATCGCATATATCTCAATCTCTTATCTCTTCCCCTTTGGCACCATCAAAAACAAAATCATACAAGTTAAATATTCCAAATCATTCAAACCATAACATATCCAACATAAACAATCCATAGCATAATCTATAAGCACAAAGATAACATAGTTATAACAAAATCCATGATAACTTAGTCAAAAACATAATCAAAATGTGCAGAAATATTACTAAGTAAAACACTAAGAGTCATCAAGCATCGGGTGTGAAAAAACGCATGTTGACCATTTGTGTGGTGAGATCAGAGTATTGTTGTTGAGGGTCCTCATAATGTTGCTGCTTAGATTACTAGAGCCACTGAATGGAGGCTTTAATCTAATAATACCGAGCATCAAGACTACCAAAGTGACCATTGAGATAAGTATACAATCTAGCAAAAGCATCAGCCGGTACAGTGGGAGGTGTATCAACAGGTGTAGGTTTAGCCACAAAAAAGTGATCGTTCGTGGAGCCATTGCTTTTGAGGTACCATTGGTCCTTAAAATGGTACATGCCCATTTTGGTCAGGTGATGGCTAGCAATGGTGGCTTTGGCTGTGACATGTGTTAACCAAGTGGCCTCAATTACTCAAGAGTGGGGGTGAATTGAGTATTAAAAACTTTTCTTTGGAATGCTCTTGAAATTGATTCTTTTGTCACTATGTATGTTTAAGATAATAAATTAGATAACAAGAAGCAATAAATTATACACAAGACAAACTAACAACTACTTAAAGAGTTTGAATAATGAATCAATTTAGTTGCAAAGCAATTTATAGGACTTTTTAGAAAGATGAATTCAAAAGAGATGCTTAAGTCCAAGTTTAACAAAGTTATTCAAAAATGGTTTTCAACTTAATATATCATGCACTTAGTTCAATTAATGAAGCAAGGAAGTTAAGCAAACAAATTAGGTGCACAAATTAAATGAGTTAAGGGAAGAAGGATTTGCAAACCGATGTATACGAGTTCCACCACGCCGGTGTACGTCTCGCCTCTAAGCAACCCACTTAGAGGATTTCCACTATTGTAGATTAGAGATACACTTTGAGCAATTGCAACTTCCTAGTGTCCCACACTCAAGAATCCAATTCTCACAAGTACAAGGGCACCCCACCCAATCTCTCAATCTCACAATTACAAGGTTGAAACCCAACCCAAAGCTTCTATGAAGTTTAGTGTTTAAGTGTACAAGGAAACTCTCTCACTAGAGTGGATATACAAGTTTAAAGCTTACACAAGATAATAACTCTCAAAGAGAGGATATGCAAGTTAAGTACACAAATATAATCTTCCCACAAATTAACTCTCAAAAATAATCTCAAGAAATATGCCAATCAAGAATAAAGAGAGTAAGTAGAAGAGCAAGAGAATGGAGGAGGAAGAAAGCAAATGGAAATGCTTCAAATGCTTGGTGCAAGTTTTGCCTTCAACTCCTTCTCTATTTATAGGCTCCATGAGGCATGACATGTGTAATATTTAATTCCTTGGGAGCTTGAAGTGTTAGGCATGTGTGTCTCCATTCAACTTGGCATTCCAATTCCAATAAACCTTTTAGTGTCTCCAAGAGAATATTGCATGTGCATCAAGAAGCATGTTTGTCTAATATTCAATTTAATTGCATTTTCAATGTAACACATGCATGTGGAGAGGGACAAGTCATGGAACATTGCCTAGGGTCTTCCAATTTGATCCAACCGAAGGGAATTTAGAGTCTGCGCATGTTTCTACCTTCTGACAGCCTCATGAATCGATTCTTATAGCATATGAATCGATTCAAGTCATTAAATTAGAGTTACTGGGCAAACATTCACGTGAGAATCGATTCAAGAGAAAAGGGAATCGATTCATGCATTGAAAATTCACTTCCTGGAGCATGGAAACCGTGTGAATCGATTCACACTTTGGCTGAATCGATTCAGCCCTGATAAAAATGCATTTTGGCCACTTAAAAACGTATGAATCGATTCATACTTACCTTGAATCGATTCATGCACCTGATCCTTGAATTTTAGTGCATTTTTCACCCCTTTTTGGAACCCTTTTGCATATACCTTGGTTCCTTTGATTCTTAGGCATTTTGATGATCAATTCTCACTTGTTTTGAGCTTCTTTAAATGCCTTTAACATATGTCCTTAATTATTCATCAAAGTTAAACATCAACCAATTTAGATTCCACATTAAACATAATCAATTGCTTGATAACATCTTTGATACTTCTTCATTTGTTGTATCATTATCAAAACCTACATCAACATACAAATACATTCTCCCCCTTTTTGATGATGACAACAAATGTTTGTCTCTTGGGGTGTTAGTATTATAACAATTCATATATATTGCAATAAAGACTCCCCCTATCATATACAATTTGATACCACATGTTGATGAAATCATAGACACAAGAAATCAAGAAAGTATTTAAGAAACAAAGGTCTCTACCCCTTAATATATGGTTTCTCCCCCTTAATATATGTTCTCTCCTTCTTAGTTATCTCCCTTTAATCATACAATACTTTAAGTATTTCTCACCTTTTACAAGATATTTTTATGTCAATTAGAAAGTGTATATCTTCTCCCCCTTTCTTGTATATATATCTCTCCCCCTTTAAATGTATGTATTTCTCTCCCCCTTTGGCATCATCAAAAAGATTTCCTTAACATATACTTCTTAAAGGTAGATGCATACATTTTGAAGTAAGATAACAATGCAATATACATCACGAAATCATTCAAGGCATATAGGCACATAATGTCTCATGGGAATCGATTCATCTAGCTATTTTTACGCGATTTTGAAGAATCATGTTACTAGATGGTTGTTTTGTGAGGGATATATGCAATGATTTAAATTTTGCAAGTTGCCAATGATTTTGTTGCACTAGAGAGTCAAGAAAATCAAAGGTCATTTGCCATTTATTTTTGAGAACCATGTTGTATATAGGAGATTATCTTTGTGTCAAAATATGTTTAAAATATATGGGGACTCCACGGGATCTTTAAATAACACAAGAGATTTGTAGAGCATTAAGTTGATTATTGGAAATGTGAGTATAAATTTTCTTTACAAATTTGTATGTATATCACAAAGTAAGGTATTATGTTCAAGGAAATGAAAATTTTATGAAAAAGATGAGTTGGAAATCTTCAAGTTAAAGATTTGCAAAGTTTTGTTCAAAGAGTAAGAAAGTGTGATAAAATATATCAATTAGGAAATTTCCAAAATTCCTAACTCCCTTCTAATATTTATAAATTGGTCTTTTGGAAGGGGTTTTGTAAAAATGTCCGCCAATTGTTTTGAAGTTTCAATATATTCAAGTACACAATCTCCTTTCAAAACATGGTCTCTTATGAAGTGATGTCTTATTTCAATGTGTTTGGTCCTAGAATGCATGACCGGATTCTTAGATATATTTATTGCACTAGTGTTATCACATTTAATGGGGACTTTATCCAAGGAAATACCAAAATCAAGAAGTTGTTGTCTCATCCAAAGAATTTGAGCACAACAACTACCGGCTGCTACATATTCTGCCTCAGCCGTTGACAATGCAACACTTGTTTGTTTCTTGCTATGCCAAGAAACAAGGGAACTACCAAGTAAATGACATGTGCCACTAGTACTTTTTCTATCAAGCTTACAACCCGCAAAGTCGGAATCGGAATATCCTAAAAGATTACATTCAACGCCTTTGGGATACCATAAACCAACATTTTGAGTACCCACAAGATATTTCAAAATTCTTTTTACAGCGGTGAGATGTGATTCTTTAGGACAAGCTTGATATCTAGCACACATGCATACGGCAAACATAATATCGGGTCTACTAGAAGTTAAATAAAGTAAGGATCCTATCATTCCTCGATACTTAGTTATTTCAACGTCCTTACCCTTTTCATCTTTATCTAGATAGCAAGATGTGCTCATTGGTGTTGCTATTTCATTTGCCTTATCCATTTCAAAACGTTTAAGTAATTCTTTACAATATTTTGTTTGACTAATAAAAGTTCCTTCATTTGTTTGTTTTATTTGTAATCCTAAGAAAAAGGTAAGTTCTCCCATCATGGACATTTCAAATTCTTTTTGCATGAATTTAGCAAACTCTTGACAAAGACTTTCATTTGTAGCACCAAAAATTATGTCATCAACATAAACTTGTACCAAAAGAATGTCATTATTTTTACGCCTTATAAATAGTGTAGTGTCAACCTTTCCTCTTTCGAAATTATTTTCTAAAAGAAATTTGCTAAGTCTTTCATACCAAGCTCTTGGAGCTTGTTTCAAACCGTATAAGGCTTTTCTCAATTTAAAAACATGATTTGGAAATTTATGATTTTCAAAACCGGGAGGTTGATCTACATAAACTTCTTCTTGAATATAGCCATTTAAAAAAGCGCTTTTGACATCCATTTGATAAAGTTTAAAATCCATACAACAAGCAAAAGCTAATAATAATCTAATGGCTTCTAACCTAGCTACGGGAGCATACGTTTCTTCATAGTCTATTCCTTCTTCTTGATTATACCCCTTAGCAACTAGTCTAGCTTTGTTTCTAGTTATTATTCCATTTTCATCTAGCTTGTTCCTAAAAACCCATTTGGTGCCTATTATTTGATGGTCATTAGGTCTTGGCACAAGTTCCCAAACTTCATTTCTTTCAAATTGGTTTAATTCTTCTTGCATGGCCAACATCCAATGTTCATCAATAATGGCTTCATCAATATTTTTGGGTTCAATTTGAGATACAAAGGCTAAGTGATTGCATGCATTTCTAATGGCATTTCGAGTGCTTACCCCTTTGGTTATTTCTCCAATGATTTTGTCCAAGGGATGGTCTTTTAGGGTTACCCAATCTTGTTGTTTGTCAAGTTGTGTTTCTTCATTATTGGCTTCTTCTTTGTCTTCCAAGTTCATTTCTTGGAAGGTACCTACAAGATCATCAACTTCCTTTCTCGGAGGATTTTGGTTAAGTTCATCGAATTTAACATGTATGGACTCTTCAATTGTAAAGGTTCGTTTGTTAAAGAGTCTATATGCTTTACTAGTAGATGAATAACCTAGAAAAATTGCTTCATCAGATTTTGCATCAAATTTGCCAAGATTTTCCTTTCCATTGTTTAAGACAAAACATTTGCATCCAAAAATGTGAAAGTAAGAAATATTTGGTTTACGTCCTTTGTAAAGTTCATAGGGGGTTTTCTTTAGTATAGGCCTTATTAAACAACGATTCATAACATGACAAGCGGTGTTTACCGCATCGGCCCAAAAATGTTTTGAAATATTTGCTTCATTCAACATAGTTCTTGCAAGCTCCGCTAAAGATCGATTTTTCCTTTCAACTACTCCATTTTGTTGTGGAGTTCTTGGAGCCGAAAAATTATATTCAATGCCAAACTTTTCACAAAATTTTTCAAAAGATTGGTTTTCAAATTCTCCCCCATGATCCGTTCGAATGGATGCTATTTTTAAATTTTGTTCATTTTGGATGACCTTGGCAAGTTTCTTAAATGCTTGGTATGCTTCATGTTTATGAGTAAGAAACAATGTCCATGTATATCTAGAGTAATCATCCACAATCACAAGACCATAATGGTTTCCACCAAAACTTTTGATTTTCGAAGGTCCAAATAAATCCATATGTAAAAGTTGTAAAGGCCTTGTTGTTGAAACAATATTTTTTGCTTGAAAAGAAGCCTTTACTTGTTTTCCTTTTTGACAAGCGTCACAAAATTTATTTTCAAATTTTAATTTTGGTAAACCAATAACTAAATCTTTTGAAACAAGTTTATTTAAATGGTCTACATGAATGTGAGCGATTCTTCTATGCCATAGCCATGATTCATCCTCTTTAGTTATGAAACATTGTACATCATTTGAAGCAAGGCAATCTAGATTAATCATGTAAATGTTATCTACTCTTTGACCAACAAACTTTATCTCCTTGTTTAGTTTATTTTCAATTATGCAACCATTTGATTCAAAAACAATTTTGTAGCCCTTATCACATAATTGACTAATACTAAGCAAGTTGTGTTTTAGACCTTCAACATATAACACATCATTTATGGAGGTGGAAGAATTTTTACCAACATTTCCGATTCCGAGTATTCTTCCCTTTGTGTTATCTCCATAAGTAACAAATCCTTTATTTCGTGGAGTAAGTGATATAAACTTACTCTTATCTCCCGTCATATGTTTGGAACACCCACTATCCAAGTACCAATGGGTGTTACTTGCCTTAAAGCATACCTACAAAACAATTTAAGTTAGAGAGCTTGGTACCCATTTTATGTTGGGTCCTTGTAGGTTAGTTTGTGAAAAAGTTCCTTTAGGAACCCATACTTTTCTCACCACTTTTGGTCCTAATCTTCTAACTTTGCAATTATAAGAGTTATGACCTTTAAGACCACAATGATTACATTTTATAAAAGGTGAGGAGAATTTGCTTGGAGGTACAAAGAAATTTTTGTAGTGTTTTTCCATTTTGTGATTGCTATGTTCGTGATCATATCCCAAGCCGGTTTTACTAAACATGCATTTTTGTTGCCCAAGTAGGATATTCAAATTATCTCTTCCATTAGTGAACTTTTCTAGTGTCCTATTTAGGTCTACAACCTTGGTTTCTAATATAATGCATCTTTTTGCAAAATCACATGGTTTAACCTTAGAGCATGCTTGATTGTTTCTATCATTTGTAAGTTTTTCAAGAGTTTTATTCAAGTCCAAAACCTTAGTTTCTAGCATATCACTTTTCTTTGAAAACTCACAAGGTTTGGTCCTAGAACATGTTTGAACATTTGCTAACTCTTCTTTTAAGGATTCATTTTCTTTACACACTTCCATGAGATGCATTTCTAGAGTATTACTAGTTTTTCTTGATAACTTAAGCTTATTAGAGACTTTGGTGAAGTTATCATACAAATCATCAAGAATATCAAGTAATTCATCCTTTCCTAAGTCATGAAAGTTTACCTCATTTTCTTCATCTTGGTGATTGGCCATGAGGCAAAGATTTGCTTCTTCATTTTCGGATTCATCCGAACTACTCACCTCATTTTCATCCCATGCTATGTATGCTCTTCTTCTTTCCTTTCTTTCTTTGTTCTTCTTTTTTAGATTTGGACAATCCACTTTGAAATGTCCTTCCTTTCCACATTCAAAACAAGTTGGTGAAGTAGAATTTTCTTTAGGTATAGATTTCTTACCTTGTGATTTGAAGTTCCTTTGAAAGCGTTTGTTCTTCATGAGCTTTCCAAACCTTTTTACAAATAGGCTTAACTCTTCATCTTCGTCAAGATCACTCTCGGTTTCATCTTCAACAATTGAAGTAGCTTTGAGAGCTAGTCCTTTCTTGTTGGAGACTTTCTCTTCTTCTTCCGCCATCTTCAATTCTTTTAGCTCTTGTTCTTGTTCTTGCAACTTACCAAATAGTGTAGCAAGAGACATTTCATTGATAGTAGGTGATTGTTTGATGGCCGTGACTAATGGTTGCCATTCCCTATTAAGACTTTTCAAGACTTTGTGAATAAGCTCTTTATTAGTATAAGTCTTTCCAAGTGTAATGAGTTGATTTATAATGAGTGTAAAACGTTTTTGCATATCAACAATAGATTCATTGGTATTTAGCCTAAAGCACTCATATTGACTAGTTAATGTACTAATCTTAGAGTCTTTAACATCATTTGTACCTTCATGGGTTACTTGTAAAGTATCCCACATCTCTTTAGCCGTTTCACATGTTATTACTCTAAAGAATTCATCGGGACCTAAGGCCGAAGTAATAAGATTTTTTGCCTTATAACCATATTGCACTTTCTTTTCTTCTTCACTAGACCAAATGTCCATAGGCTTTTCAACTTGTTTATTATCCACAATATGCATAGGTATAAAGGGACCATTTTCAATAGCATTCCACACTCTTAAATCTATTGATTGTACAAAAATTTTCATTCTTGCTTTCCAAAAAGCATAACCCTCACCATTAAAAGCAGGAGGTCGGTTTGTAGCACCACCCTCGGGAAACATGTTATATGAGGTTGAGGCCATTTGTTCTCTTGAAGCCGTTAAGCTTGATTTTCCAAGAGTCAAGCTCTGATACCACTTGTTAACCAAGTGGCCTCAATTACTCAAGAGGGGGGGTGAATTGAGTATTAAAAACTTTTCTTTGGAATGCTCTTGAAATTGATTCTTTTGTCACTATGTATGTTTAAGATAATAAATTAGATAACAAGAAGCAATAAATTATACACAAGACAAACTAACAACTACTTAAAGAGTTTGAATAATGAATCAATTTAGTTGCAAAGCAATTTATAGGACTTTTTAGAAAGATGAATTCAAAAGAGATGCTTAAGTCCAAGTTTAACAAAGTTATTCAAAAATGGTTTTCAACTTAATATATCATGCACTTAGTTCAATTAATGAAGCAAGGAAGTTAAGCAAACAAATTAGGTGCACAAATTAAATGAGTTAAGGGAAGAAGGATTTGCAAACCGATGTATACGAGTTCCACCATGCCGGTGTACGTCTCGCCTCTAAGCAACCCACTTAGAGGATTTCCACTATTGTAGATTAGAGATACACTTTGAGCAATTGCAACTTCCTAGTGTCCCACACTCAAGAATCCAATTCTCACAAGTACAAGGGCACCCCACCCAATCTCTCAATCTCACAATTACAAGGTTGAAACCCAACCCAAAGCTTCTATGAAGTTTAGTGTTTAAGTGTACAAGGAAACTCTCTCACTAGAGTGGATATACAAGTTTAAAGCTTACACAAGATAATAACTCTCAAAGAGAGGATATGCAAGTTAAGTACACAAATATAATCTTCCCACAAATTAACTCTCAAAAATAATCTCAAGAAATATGCCAATCAAGAATAAAGAGAGTAAGTAGAAGAGCAAGAGAATGGAGGAGGAAGAAAGCAAATGGAAATGCTTCAAATGCTTGGTGCAAGTTTTGCCTTCAACTCCTTCTCTATTTATAGGCTCCATGAGGCATGACATGTGTAATATTTAATTCCTTGGGAGCTTGAAGTGTTAGGCATGTGTGTCTCCATTCAACTTGGCATTCCAATTCCAATAAACCTTTTAGTGTCTCCAAGAGAATATTGCATGTGCATCAAGAAGCATGTTTGTCTAATATTCAATTTAATTGCATTTTCAATGTAACACATGCATGTGGAGAGGGACAAGTCATGGAACATTGCCTAGGGTCTTCCAATTTGATCCAACCGAAGGGAATTTAGAGTCTGCGCATGTTTCTACCTTCTGACAGCCTCATGAATCGATTCTTATAGCATATGAATCGATTCAAGTCATTAAATTAGAGTTACTGGGCAAACATTCACGTGAGAATCGATTCAAGAGAAAAGGGAATCGATTCATGCATTGAAAATTCACTTCCTGGAGCATGGAAACCGTGTGAATCGATTCACACTTTGGCTGAATCGATTCAGCCCTGATAAAAATGCATTTTGGCCACTTAAAAACGTATGAATCGATTCATACTTACCTTGAATCGATTCATGCACCTGATCCTTGAATTTTAGTGCATTTTTCACCCCTTTTTGGAACCCTTTTGCATATACCTTGGTTCCTTTGATTCTTAGGCATTTTGATGATCAATTCTCACTTGTTTTGAGCTTCTTTAAATGCCTTTAACATATGTCCTTAATTATTCATCAAAGTTAAACATCAACCAATTTAGATTCCACATTAAACATAATCAATTGCTTGATAACATCTTTGATACTTCTTCATTTGTTGTATCATTATCAAAACCTACATCAACATACAAATACAACATGCTCCTTAACTTCACCAGAACAGTCAACTCTGAAATGCCTAAATAGCTTAGTCAACATAATGTCATAGGGTAGCTTATGTTGTTCCTTAGCTTTTAGCATATGAAGCTTAACTAGATCAATCTAATTGATGTCCATGCCATTGTTGATAGCCCATAAAACTAAGACATCGTCTTCTTCAACCAAGGCATAGTTTCCTCCTCTAGGAATTAAAACCTTAACAAGCAAAAAATGAAGCAACCTATTACTTAAAACAAGTTAACCAATGATTTTGACATTTGTACCCGAAGGATTAGCTCTCCATAGGGATTGTCAGGCAGCAAAGGGATTGTATTCCCATTCATTAGTAAGAGTGTGACCTTGAAAATTAGAATTGGATACAAGAAGACTACCAATTTGGGAAACAAATTTATTAGTGATTCAAATAGTAGCATTTTTTACTTGTGTAAAGAGAACTCAATCTTCAATGCGAAAATTAGATTAGAAAACACGAATAAGTTCTGGATAAAAAGTCTCCTCCTTTTGAGTGACAAAGGGGATGAGCTTTTGTTGGTGGAGAAGGTCCATATGGGAGCAATGACATCTTTTTCAAAGAAGTTCTTCATAAAATATTGGATATCCTTTTGAGTGTTAAAGAAACGAAAATAGACAAAAGATGGAAGTGGTATGGAGGCTCCAGCAATGTTGGCCATTTGCTTTTGGTAAGGACAAGAAGATGATGGATTAGACACGGTAATTGCTTAGTGAATATATTAGCTAACATTTATAAAGGGTTCTTTAGCTAATGGTTTAGTGAATATATCAGCTAATTGCTTAGATGTTTCCACATGTTCAAGCACACAATCTATTTTTAACACATGATCTCTTATAAAGTGATGTCTAATCTCAATATGTTTAGTCCTAAAATGCATGACTAGATTCTTTGAGATATTAATGGCACTTGTATTATCATATCTAAGAGGAATATTATCTATTTTAACACCATAATCTGAGAGTTGTTGTTTCATCCACAGTATTTATGCATAACAACTACCAGCAGTGACATATTCAGCCTCTCCTGTTGATAGAGCCACACTTACTTGTTTCTTGTTATGCCAAGAAACAACGGAATTTCCAAGCAAGTGGAAAGTACCATTAGTGTTTTTCCTATCAAGCGTACACCCAGCAAAATTAGAATCTGAATAACCAACAAGGGTGCAGTTAGCCACTTTTGGATACCATAACCCTATATTTTGAGTTCCTATAAGGTATTTCATTATGCGTTTGATGGAAGTTAAGTGAGATTCTTTAGGACATGCTTGAAATCTAACATATATACATATAGTAAACATAATATCAGGACGACTAGCAGTTAAATATAGTAAAGATCCCGTCATACCTTTATATTTAGTTATATCTACGTCCTTGCCTTTCTCATCTTTATCTAGATAACAAGATATGCTCATGGGAGTTTCCATTTCGTTTGCTTTATCCATGCTAAACTTCTTTAGAAATTCTTTACAATATTTGGTTTAACTAATGAATGTCCATTCACTCGTTTGCTTGATTTGTAGACCAAGGATGAACATGGGTTCTCCTATCATCGACATCTCAAATTCGCTTTGCATGATCTTAGAAAACTCTTTGCACCAAATTTGATTAGCAGTACCAAATTTAATATCATCAACATAAATTTGAACTAACAGATGGTCAAGGTTTTTAGGCTTCATAAATAGTGCAGTATCAACTTTTCCTCTTTTGAAGTTGTTTTCCAATAGAAATTTGCTAAGTCTTTCATACCAAGCTCTAGGGGCTTGTTTTAAACCATATAAAGCTTTCTTAAGTTTGAAAATATGATTAGGAAATTCATAATGTTTTAAACCAGGAGGTTGATCTATGTATACTTTTCTTGTATATAACCATTTAAAAAGGCGCTTTTGACATCCATTTGGTAAAGCTTAAAGTTTATGCAATAGGAAAAGCAAGCAATAACCTAATAGCTTCTAATCTAGCAACAGGGGCATAAGTTTCTTCATAATCAATGCCTTCTTGATTATATCCCTTAGCAACTAGCGTAGCTTTATTTCTAGTGATAATTCTAGATTCATCAAGCTTATTTCTAAAAACTCACTTAGTTCCTATTATTTGATGGTTATTGAGTCTTGGCACCAAGTCCTATACTTGATTTCTTTTAAATTGATTTAATTATTCTTGTATTGCCAACATCCAATGATCATTAATTATAGTCTCATCTATAATTCTAGGTTCAATTTGAGAGACAAAAGCTAGATGATTACAAGCATTTCTAATAGAATTTTGAGTACTTACACCTTTTAAGATATCACCTACTATATTGTTGATTTAATGGTGTCTAGATATGATCCATTCCTTAGGAGCATTGGGCTCGTTGCTTCTTTGTGAATCTTCTTCTTGATTGTCATTTCCTCCTCATTCTCTTTTGACTTCTAGTGTTGTGTTTTGAATGGAATCTGCAAAATCATCACATCCGTTTCTCAAAGGTTTTTAGTTAAACTTATCAAATTTAACATGTATTGATTCTTCAATTGTATAGGTTCGTTTGTTAAAGACTCGATAAGCTTCACTTGATAAAAAATAACCTAGAAAGATTGCATCATCATACTTAGCATCAAATTTGCCCAAGTTATCTTTTCCATTGTTTAGAATAAAACCTTTGCATAAAAAAATATAAAAATAAGAGATATTTGGTTTTTGAGCTTTGTAAAGCTCATGGGGTTTTCTTTAAAATAGGTCTTATCAAGCACCGATTCATAATATAACAAGTTGTGCTAACTACATCAACACAAAAGGTTTTTGTAATTTCACTATCATTTAACATAGTTCTCGCTAGCTCCTTAAGAGACCGACTTTTCCTTTCAACTACTCCATTTTGTTGTGGAGTTCTAAGAGCCAAAAAATTATGTTCAATACTTTGTTTTTCATAAAAAATTTCAAAACTATGATTCTCAAATTCTCCCTTATAGTCAACTCAAATGGATGCAATTGTCGTATTCTTTTTGTTTCGGATAACCTTAGCAAGTCTTTTAAATGCGTTAAATGCTTCATTTTATGAGTAAGAAAAAATGTCCATGTGAACCTAGAAAAATCATCCACGATCACAAGCGTATAGTAATTTCCACTAAAGCTCTTAATTCTTGAGGGTCCAAAAAGATCCATGTGTAAAAGTTGTAAAGGTCTAATAGTTGAAACAATATTTTTGACTTGAAAAGAAGATTTTTTTTGTTTTCCCTTTTTACAAACACCACAAAACTTATTTTGAAACTTGGGCTTTGGTAACCATATTACTAAGTCTTTTAAAATAAGTTTGCTTAAGTGATCAAAATGAATGTGGGCAATTCTTTTATGCCATAACCATGATTCATTTTCTTTAGATAAAAAGCATTGAGCATTATTTGAAGCCAACCTATCTAAATTAATCATATAAATATTATCGATTCTTTAACCTATGAGTTTTACCTCTTTGTTAATTTTATTTTCAATTATGCAACCATTTGATTCAAAGAATACTTTATAACCTTTGTCACATAATTGGCTAATACTAAGAAAGTTATGTTTTAGTCCTTCCATATATAGGACATTATTGATTAAGGTAGAGGGACTATTACTGATATTACCATAGCCAAGAATTCTCCCTTTAATGTTGTCCCCGTAGGTTACGCTCTCCCTCTTTCTTAGAGTAAAATGAGTGAACTTAGTTATATCCCCAATCATGTGTTTGGGACATCCATTGTCCAAATACCAATGAGTGTTGTTTTCCTTGAAGCATACCTACAAAACATGTTAAGTCAAGATTTTGGTACTCATTTTATGTTGGGTCCTTGAGTGTTAGTTTGTGATGTTCCTTTTAGAACTCATACCTTTCTAACCACTTTAGTTCCTAACTTTCTAACATTGTAATTAGAGGTAGTGTGTCCTTTAATATCATAGTGAAAGCATTTAATAAAAGGGGTAGATGATTTCTTATGAGGAATAAAGAAATTTTTGTATAGTTTTTCATTATTAATGGCATTATATCCTAAACTAGTTTTATCAAACATGAATCTTTGTTTTCCTAAAAGAGCATTCAAATTATCTCTACCATTGGTGAATTTTTCAAGAGTTCTATTCAAGTCTAAAACTTCTTTTTCCAGCTTTTCACATTTTTTGACCATTTCATATTCCTTGGAATTACTACAAAGTTGTAAAGTCTTTAGCTTTTTGTTTTCATCTTACAAGCTTTCATTTCCTTACTAATTTCTAACAAGTGTAATTCAAGAGTAGCAATTTTTTTTCTAGATAGTTTGTATCTATTAGAGAGCTTAATAAATTGAGAGTGCAATTCTTCAAAATCATTTAGAATTTCTTCCTTAGTAAAGTCATCATCCAAATCAAAATTGTTTACCTCATTTTCTTCTTCATTGTGGCTTGCCCCATGAGACATAGATTTGTTACTTCATCTTCTAACTCGTTTGAGCTACTTACGTCGTTTTTATCCTAAGCTATGTATTCCCTTCTTCTCTCCTTCCTTTCTTTGACCTTCTTTAGGTTTGGGCAATCGGCTTTGAAGTGTCTTTCCTTTCCATATTCAAAACAAGTAGATAAGGAATTGTTATCTTTAGAAACATTTTTATTACCTTGATTGTTTGCATTCTTTTAAAATTTCTTGTTCTTCATGAACTTCCTGAATTTCTTTATGAATAGGCTCAAGTTTTCCTCATCCTAATCTTCCTCATCGGTTTCCTCCTTATCAATTGATGTAGCTTTGAGAACAATTCGTCGCTTCTTCAGGAGCTTTTCTTCTTCTTCCGTTGTCTTTAAGTCTTTTAACTCTTGTTCTTGTTCTTGCAATTTGCCAAATAAGGTTGCTAAAGACATCTCATTCATATTTGGCATTTGTTTGATAGTTATGACTAATGGTTACAATTCCCTAGTAAAACTTTTCAACACTTTATGAATAAGCTCTTTATTAGATTTAAGATTTACCAAGAGTAATGAGATGATTAATAATCAAAGTAAATTGTTTTTGAAGCTCTAAAATAGTTTCTCCAAAACTCATTCTAAAATTTTCATATTGACTATTCAAAGTTCCAATTATAGAGTCTTTAACATCACTAGTTCCTTTATGTGTAGTTTACAAAGTATCCCACATATCTTTAGTGGATTAACATGTTATAATTCTAAAGAATTTATCTTATCCTAAGGCAAGAGTAATAAGATTTTTGGCTTTGTAATTATTTTGAACCTTTTTTCTTCATCACTAGTCCAATCATTTATAGGTTTTTCAATTTCTTTTCCATCCACTATATTTTTAGGTACATAAGCACCATTTTTAATTGCATTCCAAATTTCAAATCGATAGATTGAATAAAAATTTTCATTCTTTCTTTGTAAAAAGCATACCCTTCACCATTAAAGGTCGGAGGCCTATTTGTGGCACCACCATCAGGAACAAGAGCATAGAATGTTGAGGCCTTCTTTTCTCTTGAAGCTGCTAAGCTTGATCTACCAAGAGTGAAGTTCTGATACCACTTGTTACCAAGTGGCCTCAATACTCGAGATGGCAGTTAATTGAGTGTCTAAAAATCCTTTAAAAATCCTTTGAAAAATATTATGTACTTAAATTTCTTAATACAAATCAATAATCAAAGCATAATTTAATACTCAGCCAAAACAATAAAAACAAAATACATAATTTAAACAATGGCAGCAAATGTAAAAAGTTAAGGAAGAGAAAACTTACAAACTGATATACTAGTTCCACCACTCCACTAGTGGTGTATGTCTAGTTCCCAAGCAAACCACTTGGAGAAGTTTCACTATCAAAGATTTGAGATACAATTCTGGAGCAATTAATGTCTCTCAATGTATCACATCAAAAACCTAATTCTCATAAAATTTGGGCACCCCACCCCATCTCACATCTCTCAAAAATCACACTTAGGTTTAGCAACCTAACCTTTAGGAATCACTTGTATGAGTGTACAACTACTAAAAACTCTTAATAAAGTGAATAAACAAATTAAGGCTTACACTATTTGACTCATAAGAGAATAAAAGGCTTAGATCTAGAAACTCAATAATATACAGATACCAATTCGTTCTTCAGTCTTGTGTATTGTCTCTGTTGGTGTATGCACTATAAGCTATTAATGTATCAATTTTAAGTTATCAATAAAATTTGTATATTCAGTTTTAAGATTGTTTTAAAACTAATTATCCTAGAATAATAGGTCATATGAGAATTATCCCTAAAATGTCCCTAATCAAGTATTTACATGGGGACATGTAACTATATTAAGATTAGTGTATGAATGTACTGATGATTTGATCTCATAACTCATGGATATATGATATCAAGTCTTTACACGAGTACACATTAAGAATAATGTTGTACTGGACAGGCCCACCATGAGAATGTTGCATGGATCATTACATGAGTGTCATAAATGATTCTCAATGTGATAATGGTATATAGTCCTTCGACGTGAAGTCACTACAATTCCTACATAAGGAGTTTATTGTTTTAATACAATCAAATGTTATCTGTAATAAGATGACCATTGATTAGGCAATAGACAAATTATGCATAAGGATGTGAGTCATGTAGATCGTATTTGTCTCTCCTATGTGACAAGAGTGATATCTCTGGGCCACTTGATGGAGTGAGACTAACGAAATGCATGGCCATGCTATGACAAATAAATATTAGATATTTATTCTATAAAGTCTACTCTAGTATCAAGTAAAATGAATTGGGCCATACAAGGATGACGATGACCATGCCTTCAGCCCAATTAGATATCGTGACAAAAGGAATAAATATATAAAATAATTATCACTTATAGGTCATGTCGGTGATAAATAATATTCAGACATAATGATGTATTGCTAGATGCCGCTCTTATTTTATATTAATAATAAAATAGTTTATTATTAATATAACCAAATATTTTACCTATAGGGTCACACACATAGAGTAAGCCCACTAGAGGATAGTTTTATTTTAGTTGGACTAAAAATAAAACTATTAGGCCTAACTCATTTAGAATGAGTTAGGAGCCCAATGTTTAATAAAAGCTCAGATTAAGACCTAAGCCTATATATAGAGCATGAGATGCTCATAGGCTGCTGCTCAGAAATTAGATTACTCTCGAATTTTCGTACTAGCATTAGGAAATTTGGTTTTCTAGTAAGAGTGCTCATGTGGACTCCTAAGGACGAAGCTACAATTGCTTCGATTGAGGAACTTGCTTTGCCACACAAGAGGTAAACCCTAAATCGAAATTTTAATTTTGCATAATGCCTTGATACATTTGTTTTTGCAATCCTTTTTGGGAATCCTTTGTGTTTTCGCTGCCTGGCCCTAATGGATTCCCTAAAAGTCTCTAGGTGTTTGATCCCTATTTATAAGGTCTTAGAGCTTGAATAGATGAGTGGAGAAGATTAGAGTTTATGCTCTATTTTGGGAACATATGATCTCTTTCTCTTTTTAAGCCCTGTCACCGTTTTTAAGTTGATATCTGTCATTTTTATACTAACTAATCGATTAGTCTAATATGCTAATAGATTAATCTTGTGTTAATTGATTATGATACTTTGGCTAATTGATTACACTAATGTCTTAGCTTTTCTTTTCACTTGATTCCTTATCTAATCGATTGTTTTATTTTGGCTAATTGATTATACTAACGTCTCGACTTTTCTTTACATTTTTTCATCATCTAATCGATTATGATACTTTGGCTAATCAATTAACACGTGACCAGCTATAGTTTTGAGCACTTCTACATGGTAGTGATCTCTATACATTATGGTTCTTTTTACTTTATGGATCCTATACATGTAATTCTAAGAAAGTATGATTAAACACATGTTTTTTTGAACTATCACTCTATTTCTTTTGATCCTGAACTTGATTTCTTGGAGAATTTTTCTTGTCATTATCAAAACCTGTCATGTAAACATATTCATACACAGACTCTAATGCCAAGTTTTGAGAATATTATTTCTTATTTAAATATGATTTATATACAAGGAGCCTACTGAAATTTTGATAGAGTCTCCCTTATAAACTAGACATTTCCAAAATTTAAACAACACCTTATCACACTTAGAAAAGTTCCCAGTATAGCTTAATGTAATCAATACAATCTATTAATAAAACATATATTCAAACAATCATCAACACAACCTAATGAGTTGTGTTCTCTATTAACAAACAACAATAGACATGCATAGTTTACATGTTACAAGTACACAACCAGTACCTTTTGAGTTATACTCTCCATAAACAAACAACAAAACATATGCAGATATTGTATGTTACCAGCATAAACTAGTCACTTATGACCTTCACACTCCAATAACAAACAACAAATCAATCACTGTATCATATTATATACAATAAATAATAAAGAGGTAACATGTAACATCCCCATCTAAATTCCTAGCATTTACCCCAGGGTCTAATAAAATTTAGAGAAAATTTTTCACAATTAGAATTGCCCTTGACGAATAAACTCTAAGAACCTAAGCAGTAAGTGGCTTAAAATAACTCAAAAACCTTATTTTTTACTCTAATAATCGATTATAGAAAGTCTACAATTGATTACCCGCAAGCAACCTGTGTAGAATTTTAGAATTTTCTCTTTGGTAATCGATTACCAGCAGAACAAACCTGTAAAATTATGTAGATTTTGGCCTCTAGCTATCTTCTGCACCCCCTAACTTATCCGTTTAGTCTCTGAATGCTATGAAACCTTATGGGCACTACCTATGACTCATTTTGGATCTATTTGCAGTCCATGCTCAAAAATTCCTCCGTATGATGGACCTATGCAAAAAAATACATTATTGTTCATTTTACTCAATTCCAATGCCAACACTTTATCAATTCCTATTCAAATGGCAATCTCACTTCACACACAAGTTATAATTATGCCTAAGGACCTAGTGGTACCTTTCTAGGACTCTAAATCCCATTGGAACTCAATTTTACCTATTTAGTTAGCTTAATTAGCTATTCCTCTTCAATATTTCTCTCTAAATCACAAGCGATTCTCAATCAATACAATAATAATATCATCATCAATCATATCAAACATATCCTACCCATAAAAACGTAATTTCATGCACATATTGACTCAGCGTCATTTCGCTTCACGTTCATAATACCTAGGCATAACATATATATAATTATCATCACTTTCTACTTGGCTCTGCACCATCTATCATCTAACATTACGTACAACAGTGCCTGCCCATAATCACACGATTTAGAAAGATACAATGGCTTCATGCCATCCAAAGCAATATATACGCACATAAGATATCCAAAATATAAATACTTAACAAATTACTCATGCTTTACATTATTACAAGCAATTCAAATTCATCCATCATTCCTTGGCATCTTATACTCATTTGGTGCTCACCTCCATGGTGTCTGTGATATTCCTATGTTTGGTTACTAAAAAGAAAACAACCATAAAAATGGTAAGTGTCGAACATGTTAATTAATATAAAAATTCAAAACTAAAAAAGGCATAACATTATCCTTATAGCACAACACAGTTATACATATATATATGGGTGTATATATATATTCGCCACTTGGTTAGTTATTCATTCTTCAACTTCTCATGCCATTATCATAGCACACATGTACATTCCAAGCAATACGAGCCACTCAGGCAACAATAACAATGTATACATAACATATATCTATTCCTCCTCAGTCATCTCAATGATTCACAACATTATATGCCACTCAGGTTTCACATTTAACATATACATATTGAATTTACCTCTAATTACTTCAAATACTCACAACATCATATAATGCATTAACTACCATTTATCAAGCATAAAATGGCATAACTGACTCTCACTCAAAATTTAACAAGACTCACTAGTATTTGGATATTAAAAATGGATCGGCCTCCAGCTAAACGTCCTACTTAACACCCCGTAAACCCTACCTAGTCCATTGAGCCCTGCTTGGCGCTCCACCTCAACCACTAGGTCCTTCTTCACCGCTGGGTACCTTAACGGGATCTTACTTGACCACTGGAGCCAAAATTGAGGGGCAAAATATTCGTACAACTATCCAAACCACACAAATCACATAGGTTCATTTTAATTCACTTTAATTTACTTAATCAATTCTCTTAATAAATAGCACAACGCTATCATCATAAACCATTTCATAACTAGCCACGTAGGCAATTTATTTAACCACTAGCCACTCAGGCTTTAATATCAATAAAATGGCGGTCACTTAGGCACACAGCATATCTCAATTATCTATTCATCATCATTTAAGTTCACATCAAATAGAAGCCACACGGGAATCCTTAACATTCAATTCATATCATAACAGAAAGCCACTCAGGCATAATAATATTCAAATTAATCTTAAATCAACCACTCAGATACAAACATTTATTAATATAATTTTAATCACTTAGATATAATTTCATTTATACTCTCATACAAGATTAACTTCATCATCAAATACATCGGAATTTTATCCTAACACACATATACATTTATATATTAAATATACATCACATTATTTCCTTCATGCTACAATTGGAACTCATCCAATATATATATATATATATATATATATATATGCATATAAATAAACATATTGTCTATGCAATTTCAATAAAATCTAATTATCAGATCTATCATTTTACCTATATACGCAATTGGCTATCGTAACTTCTAGTTCTTCATTTTAATCCTTACTAATTTCAAGCCTACCCATAATTCAACTGTAAATTCTATAAATTGTACATTATGGTTGAATTAGCTGATTAACACTAATTATATCCCTTTTCTAAATGCCACTTGAAGCCGAACAATATTTCTAAATTATCTAATACTCTGAACACCCCCTTACCTCGATTCCAAGCTTTCGACTCTTGTTCTTTATGTAACATCCCAGGTAATTAAAATTAATTATTGGTGATTTGTACAAATTAATAAATGAATTATTTGAATTTTAAATTAGATTTTTCTAAAATTTCTATAAATTAAATTATAAGGGATTAAGGCGGTGGAATTTCAATAAATTAATTTGGTTGGTTATTAAATTTAAATTAGATAAAGAGATGGTGGTAAATTTATAAGTTACCAAAAGTAAAAAATAAAAAGGTTTTATTAAAATAGTAATAAAAGAAAATAAGAAAGAAAAAAGAAAAGGGTAAAAAGACTAAAATACCCTTAAGGCATAAAATCTTAAAACATTTTCTTTTCCTTTTTCTTTTCCACAAGCACGCAAGAAAGAGAGAAGCAGACTTTGTCATTTTCGTTTCCTTTGTGGCCGTATATTTAAGGGCCAAATTGGCACTCGATTTGGCGATTAAAATTGAAATTGACCGTGTTTTCAGGACCGTGGCTTCGAGGAGAGTAAATATCTATCCTCAATTTGATGTTTCTTTTCTCCCTATTTCTCTCTCTCTAGCCGTGTGTGTGAGTTCTTGCATGGGGTTAGTTTTTGTAAGTTTATGGTCATGGAATGCTTAAGTATGACTTCTATAACGATGGATGGTTCCAAATTCGCTTTGTAACACCCTTAGTTAACTAGGATAAACCTTTCTACTGGGTCATCCTACTTAACTAAGAGGTCACAAGTTTTTAGAAAAAGTGAGAAAAAACTTTTTATGTACAAGTAAGACAATGGCGGGTTGGTGGAAGCAAATATTAAGTAATTTACATAGTCATTCATAACTATAAGTAATTGTATTCTCAATAGAATGGGGAACACATGAACCCTTAAATATGTACAGTCATCCTTGGTCTTGTTGCTTAATTAATTATATATTTAACTATATATATCTTACGTTTGTAGAGCATTCCTAATTGGTCCGAGTTATTATTGCTCCTCGTATTCCGGTTCCTGATTTCTTGGCTCTTCTGTTATTATTAAGCAGAAAAGGGTGAGTATATACTCCAGACCCCGAGGGTTCCTGGTGCGGGCATACCCAGTAGACAGATAATGTGATACAAATAATTTAAACAACACATTTAAAACCTATGGCAATCAATAATATTGTCATGGAATGCATGAGTTAGGTTTATTATGAATTATCTAATGTTTAAGTCTTATGATGCATGAGGGCCCAATAAACCAATCCATCGTCATTATTATCATCATTATCATCTAATTTACTAGAAGTCGTCCTGCTCAGGCTGTCCCTAGGCACAACGTTTCCTCACTAGAGCGACCGAAGCTCTCTAAGTCCCTCATATTACAGGGTACTAAGGATTCTCAGGTCCTGTTCATTATTGGGGATCCGTCTCATATCAAAAAGGGACTTGGTTCTCCATGACCATAGATATATCCCGTCATTTAGTGAAAGTACACCAGGCTTACATTGTCTCACTTGGCTCAGGCGCGACTCTGATGCCATTGGGTTTCCATCCCGATTGTACTCCCAAGGTTCTCCTTAAACACCGAAAGTGAATGTCCTCCAGCGTACCCACGGTGTATGCTCTAGTTTTCATAAGAACTCTTTTCATGATGCAACATGCATGATTTTGTTCTCTTTATTACTTTTGACCCCTAGGTATCTATATGTTTCCTGCCTCGTAATATTTGTCCTCAAGTTGTTAGGTCCCACCTATTTTTCAGACATTGTAGTTTATTTCCATTTTTATTAGAAAATATATCAGTTATATCTTGACTAAAATAACATTTTAGATTTAAAGAGTAAATAATATGTTTCTAATTTTAATAATAATAATAATAGTAAGAAAATAATACTAATAATAAGGCGATAGGGCCGACCATTATAACATCGATAAATAGAAATGGAAAAAGGAAATTGTGTGAATAGTAAGGTGGCAAAATCGACCATTATATTCAACAATATAAATGACAAATTAAGTAAATAAGGAAAAATTGTTGACAATAAGGCGGTAAAGTCGACCATTATATTCCTATAAAATAAATGACAAAATTTAGATAAATAAAGGAAAATACCGAGAGCAGGGGTAGAGCTGACCATTATACTCAATAATAGATGTAACAGAAATTGAACAAAAGAAAACTTCTAAGAATGGCGGGAAAGCTGACCATTATGCTCGATAGTAATTAGTAGTAATAATAATAATAATAATAATAATAATAATAATAATAATAATAATAATAATAATAATAATAATAATAATAATAATAGCAGTGATATAGATGGTGGTAATAATAATAATTCTTGGTTTCATTTTCTTAGGTATTGGTGTTAACATGTTGAGGACAAATATGACGATCGGGATTGTAGCTCACACTTCAAAATAATCATTACTAACTTTTCAGACATATCACAAATTTACATAATAAAGGCCATATGCCCATCCATCCTTATATCCTTATTTATCACGTTTGTCAAAACTTATTCGCTGGAAACCACATAGACACCCATGGTCCTTAATATTTTCATAGTTCAGTACCTATCATGTCCACTTAATCACCATGGTTAGTAATAGTAAACACAACCAATTAATCACATAAACGATAATAAAATATTAATAAAAATTAAAGTATCTTAAATTTAATAATAGGAAAATTTCTTAATTTTTTAACAACAGTTTCCGAACCTGCCCTCAGAAAGGTAAAGACCAAAAGTACTTAGCCTTTCTGAACACGCGGTTCGCCCCAGGATACCCTAGAATATACCCTCTTACCTGACGTGAGGCGTAAGCAATGACCTTTCTTTCTTACATTAGGACACATCCTAGTCCTTATCTTGATGCATCGTAACAAACTTCATATGGCTTGGTAGGATCTGGAAAAACTAAGACAAGTGCACTGGTAAGTCCATTCGAAGGGCTAATCCTTGCGTGTTAACCTAGTCAAAGGTGTTGCAATCTAGGGGAAATTCTCAATGAATCAGCGATAATATCATTGAAGTCCTAGGAAACTACAAATTTTTGTCATGTTCTTAGGTCGTTCCCACTTTAGTACAACTTCTACTATTGTAGGATCCACAACAATTCCTTGTTTTGAAATGACGTGTCCCAAAAATTACACTTTGGTCAACTAGAATTTGCATTTCAATAACTTGGCATATAATTGCCTTGTATGTAACGTATTTAGAACAATCCGAAGATGTTCTTCATGTTCTTTATGGCTCTTGGAATAAATAAGAATGTCGTTGATGAATACAACTATGAATTTGTCCAAGTATTTATGGAAGATCTGGTTCATGTAATCCATAAAGACTGTGGATACGTTAGTGACACCAAAGGGCATGACGAGATACTCATAGCGCCAATATCATGTTCTAAAGGCTGTCTTGGGTATATCTTCTTTCTTTACCCATATTTAATGATAGCCTGATGGCAGGTTAATCTCTGAGAAGATAGTGGCTCCTCGTAGTTGGTCCATTAGATCATCGATCCTTGAAAGAGGGTATCGGTTCTTGATTGTAACTTTGTTTAGCTGATGGTAGTCAATACATAGATGCATACTGCCATCCTTCTTTTTGACTAGTAGCATTGGCGCTCCCTAAGGTGAGACGCTGGGTCTAATTAGTCCTTTCTCTGAAAGTTTTTCTATCTTTTTTTGAGCTCACTGAGTTCTTTGGGTGACATTCGATAAGGAGCAACAGAGATTGTTCTTGCGCCTGGTGTGATGTCAATATTGAATTCGATTTCTGGCTCTGGGGGTAGTTCTCGTATATCATCAGGGAATACTTCATGGAATTTCTGAAAAATAGGAATCTAATCAATTCAAGGAGTATTCTTGTCCCTGGTATTGCTAAAGATCATATACACTCAGGCTTCTTCTAATAGGATTGTCTCCCCTGAGCTAACAAGACAAGACTCAGTGACTTTGTCACACTCGGATGTAGTAGACCCGAGAGAGATGGATCTATTACGACAGTCAATGAGGATATGGTTAGCAGCAACCCAATCCATTCCTGGGACAACGTCTAGATCAACCAAGGGTAGACAGAACAGATCTACTTGGTAAGCTTTTCCCTCGATATTGATAGGGTACCTCAAACACATATAGAAAAGCCAAATAGGTTTATTGACGGTAGTCGTGACATTCAGCTTATTGGGCAGAGAGGTTATACGTAACTTTAAATGTTTTATGCAGTTTTCAAATATGAAGGAGTGGGTAGCTCTAGAATCATATAATACGTTTAATAGAGTACTTCCTATAAGGCATGTACCTTGCACAAGGTCATTTCCTTGTGAAATCTCTACACCATTCATAGTGAATACTCTAGTATTTCCCCCTTGTCTTCCGGTTGAGCTATTCTCGGGTCTTCTAGGAATGTTGTTTTGGTTGAGGTTGTTGTTACGACAAACATTCTCTAGCTTTAGAGCATTATTTATAGAAGCACTTACAGCGGGTCCCCTGTTTCCTTGTCCTATTGGTCGTACTATTTGTCTCTGAGCCACCTGCTGAGGGTTATGCATATTTCTATACCAACATTCAAAGTTGTGATGTCCAGCCTGTTCATAAACTAAGTAGATTCTAGTTCTCTTAGCACAGTCTATAGTCCGATATGGTCCTCCACAGATGTAGCATCCTGGTCTTTGGTTATTCCCTTGGTCCCTTGGAGGAATTTGGGTGGCAGAGTAGGATGGTTCCAAATATGGTCGGTCTGTTCAAAAATCTTTCCTCTATTGTCGATCTGGCATATGTTATTCCAGGACGTAACTGGATGTTCTAGGTCGTCGAAGGTTAGCGGTACTCTCAAAGATGCGACATTGGTCGACCAAGGTGGTGGAGAATTGGGTGATTTACTAACAACATATGGCCTGGCAGATTTCTTATCGTAACCCTAAATCAAATTTAGCATACCTTGACGTTTCTCCCATTTAGGTGTAGTAGGGACAACATTTGGCTAATTCATCAAACCTAGTAGCGTATTCCTCGACTGTCATGTTGCCTTGTTTCAAATTAAAGAATTCTTGCTCTTTGTCTCCTTATGTCTTCAGGGAAGTATTTGGCGAGGAATTATGTCTTGAATTGATCCCAAGTGATGGTGTATCCATCGGTCATTAATCGCACTCCAGTATGAGTCCACTAATGCTCCACCTCTCCTATCATCATGAAGACAGCATAGATTGTCTTATCCTCGTCGGTACATCGCGTAGCGGTAAAAATCTTTTCAAGGTGCTCTGATAAGTCTTGAAAAGACTTAATAATTTCATCTTTAATTTAACTTAATCCATTAAATATTGTTTTGTTTGGCATTATTATTTAATAAATTGTCATTAATTCTTGTCTTATTTATTTAATTCAAAAATGTTTAAATTGTGTGAGAAAATGGTTAAAAAACATAAGTATATAAGGAAATATGTTTATTTGTAAATTCATTAACCTAGCGTATATACGCTAGAAGGCCAGCGTACATACGCTAGGCATTTATTTGTTTGCATGTGCAGGATCAGATGCAGAAAGGCATTTATACATCACGCTCAAGCGAGAGGGCTGTACGCTCAAGCGAGAGATCATCATGCAATCCACGTAAATGTCACAGCATGCAGCAAACTTCGACCACGCTTAAGCTCACCCGATCATGCTTAAGCGTGAATCCACTTTACCCATTAAATTAACACACACGCTTAAGCGCACGTTAATCACGCTCAAGCGTGGAGTTGGTTGTTCAGTTTGTTATTTTTCCCTCCAAGTGAAGTGCTGCAGTTCCCATTAATTAGTTATGTTTCGGTTGCTATTTACTACTGTACCTTAGTAATTTAAGTAATGTCTTGTAATTAATCATTTCTCTGTAATCATATAATTAGTTTAGCTATTTTAGTTATTAATTAAGTTTCCTTTATAATTAATTAGAGTTAGTTAGTTTAAGTTATCTATATATACTTGTAAATACTCTGTGAAGAGGATGAGAGAACACACAGAAGCAATAACACGATTCATTTTCTCATTTCTAATCTCTCTCTAATTCTTTTCTCTCTTTAAACTCTTTCATCCATGTATCTCTACATTCCTTCGACTGAATCCATTCTCATGGGTTTCTAGACCCCTAGGGTTGGGATTGCTGAAGCTTTCGATGGAATCTTGAAGCTGCATTGAGGAAATTATCTTCTGAAGCAAGATGAGAACAAGCTGAGAAGTGGATCTACTCTGCTGAATTGACAAATTCAGATCCAAATGAAGAATCTCACTAGTGAGGAATCATGGTTGAGGCTTAGGTAACTTCTGGCTTCCTAACTAATTCAGGCCTAGTAAGTAGGTGAATAGTTAGGGTACAACCCCCAATTACGCATTAGATTTCTCTGTCACCGAACACCTAAGGGATTAGGGTTTAATGCTTAGGAATTAGTGTTATTCACCTAAGGAATTAGGGATTAACCAACTATGAATTGTTCTCTTACATCTGAAGCTTAATTGAATCTCAATTGCATATTTCTTGATGAAGTTGTAAGCTGAAGTAATCCTAACCTATCTTCCATTAATCACATTTCATCTCCTATATTGTTGCTGAAAATACAAAAACATAGAAAGTTTAAAAACAACAAAAATAGAATAAAATCTTCACTGTATTGTTCTGGTTCAGCTTGTGCTAGTACAAGATTGTGGTAATTACCTCAATCCTTGTAGGACGGTCCAATATATTAAAAATTTAACAATTGGTGCGCTTGCCAAAAGAATATAATCCTTCGAGAGTTACACACCAAGTAATGGCTCAAGATTTATGCATCAAGTTAATGGCGCCATTGCTGGGGATTATTGAGTAATATCAACAATCCTTGGACCGGTACTAGACTGAACCGTTTAATTTTGTTTTTGCATTTAGTAGCAGTTTAATTCTCATTTTTAGTATAGCAGTAGTTTGTGTGTAGTAGTAGCAGTAGCTATGAATTGTATTTGGTGTCTAATATTTGGTGTATGCAGTCAAGGAACAGAGGAGAGCCTTTCTTCTTTGATCCTGATATTGATTTGTTAGAGCGTAAGCTTAGAAAGGAGAAAAAGCAAAAAGAACAGCAAGAAATGGAACAGAGGAGAGTTACACTAGGTGACTACTCTAGGCCTACTGAAGAAGGATCGCAATCTAGCATCCTTAGGCCTCCGATTACAGCTAATAACTTTGAACTTAAACCGGCTTTGCTGCAGTTGGTTACAAATGATCAATTCAGAGGAAGTGAGGTTGAGGATCCAAATTTGCATCTAGCAACCTTCCTCCAAATCAGTGATACAGTAAAAATGAATGGTGTCCCTGATGAGGCAATAAGACTGAGATTATTTCCTTTTTCTCTAAAGGACCGTGCAAAAGCCTGGTTATAGAGCCAACCAAGAGGCAATATATCCACCTGGGAGGACTTACAAAGAAAATTTTTGATTAAAAATTTCCCTCCTTCCAAGTATGCTAAATTGCGCACAGAAATCACTTGTTTCTAGCAGAGAGAAGGTAAATCTCTGATGGAAGCATGGGATAGGTACAAAGAAAGTTTAAGGAAATATCCTCACCATAGGATTCCTGATGTGCAGCAAGTTACCATATTATATAATGGTGTAAGACCAGCAACTAGAGTCTTGATTGACGCCTCAGTTAGAGGCTCATTAACCATAAAAACTGTAGAAGAAGCTATAAAGTTTATTGATGTTATGGCTTCAAATGAATGTTTAGTTAGTGAAAGGAGCCAAATCCCTAAGAGAGGGGTATTAGAATTAAAAACACATGATGCTTACTTGGCTCAAAGTAAGTTGATGACTCAGGCTTTAGAGAAACTAAGTGTACAAATTTCAAAACTCCAAAAGCCTAGTCAAGTTTGTATGATGAGTTGTGATTTTTGTGGTGGAGACCATGAAAATGGCATGTGTGATCCAAATATGCCTGCTGAACAAGTTAATTTCATGGGGCAACAATTTCAAAGGAATTACCCTTCTAATTCCTTTAATCCTAACTATAGGAACCACCCCAATTTTTCATGGCAGAAAGGTCCACATTTGAATCAAAACATGTCGCAAACTCAAACCACAAATAGATCACAACGACCATCTCTCTCTCTCCTCCTAAAGAGAAGTCTAAACTTGAGAATGTTCTATCTCAGTTTATTCAGGCCACTCAGGCTAGCTTTAAAAATCAAGAAGCGTCCATCCAAAATCTGGAAAATCAGGTTGGACAGCTATTAAAACAGTTAGATAAGAGAGAGTCTGGCAATTTTCCTAGAGATACTAAGGTAAATCCAAGGGAATATTGCAAGGCAATAACCACAAGGAGTGGGAAAATTCTTCTCCCAACTCCAAGTCAGGAAAATAGTTTAGAAAAAAATGCAGAAAAAGAAAAAGAACAGGAAAATGAATAAGTTAATGATGAAACTAAAAAGAAGGTAGAAACAGAAAAAGAGAAAGAAAATCAAATTCATCAAAAGAAAAAGAAAAAGGTTGATTTGATCTTGGAGGAAGCTGTCAAGTTGACTCCAAAGAAATTAAAGAATGCTCTATTTCCACATAGATTCAAGAAACAGATAGAGGAGCAAAAGTTTGCTAAGTTCTTAGATGTGTTCAAAAAGCTTCACATAAATATTCCCTTTGCTGAGGCATTGCAAGAGATGCCTTCATATGCTAAATTTTTGAAAGAACTTCTGTCTAAGAAGAGAAAGCTTAAGGGAGACGAAATGATTGCCCTTACGTAATAGTGTAGTGCAATTATTCAAAAGAAACTCCCTCAAAAGCTAGAAGATCTTGGATCTTTTACAATACCTTATGCAAAAAGGGATGTTCACGTTGGAAGTGCTTTATGTGACCTAGGAGCTAGCATAAACCTCATGCCTTTGTCCTTAATGAGGAAGTTAGGAATTAATAACCTGCAAACAACTTGCATGTCCTTGCAGTTGGCTGATAGGTCTATCAAATATCCTCATGGGATGCTGGAAGATCTGTTAGTTAAGGTAGATAAATTCATCTTCCCAGCAGATTTTATAGTTTTGGATATGGAAGCTGATAGAGAGATTCCTTTCATTCTAGGGAGACCCTTCTTAGCTACTAGAAGAGCTTTAATTGATGTAGAGAAGGGAGAACTCATGTTGAGAGTTCAAGAGGAGCAGGTAACTTTTAATGTCTTCAATGATATAAAACATCCAGCTGAGAAGATGGATTGTTTTATGCTTGAAGAAATTAAAAGTTATAAGACTTCTATGCAACTAAGAACTGAAAAAGAGGCTTTACAAGCCTTTCTTGAGGATGATTTTGACTCTGAGACTAAGGAGTTAGATGACTCACATAATGAGTTGCTGAACCTACTAGAAGCATGTGAAGTAGGTGAATTAGAAAATGAAATGAAAGAAAAATTAAATAATACTGAACTTGAGAAAGGTATGGAGGTATTTGAAGAAAAGCATGATTTGAAACCTTTGCCTT
Source organism: Clitoria ternatea (assembly GCA_037962975.1). Taxonomy (NCBI): domain Eukaryota; kingdom Viridiplantae; phylum Streptophyta; class Magnoliopsida; order Fabales; family Fabaceae; genus Clitoria; species Clitoria ternatea. Next base: position 37,414,524 of record CM075672.1, on the reverse strand, counting down.
CTCATTTGAAATATGTTTTCTTAGGAGATAATGAATCATATCCTGTAATCACCAATGTTGAATTAGAAGATGAGGATGTAGAAAAACTTATAGGGGTTTTGAGAAAACATGAATCTGTAATTGGTTGGAACATTTATGATTTAAAGGGAATTAGTCCATCATTTTGTATGCATAAAATTTTGATGGAGGATGACTATTCCCCTATTATTCAGCCATAAAGAAGATTAAACCTCATATGAAAGAAGCTGTAAGGAAAGAAGTGGTTAAACTCCTTGATGCAGGGATTATCTATCCTATCTTGGACAGCGCTTGGATAAGTCCGGTCCAAGTGGTGCCTAAGAAAGGAGGGATGACCACTGTTAAAAATGAAAAAGGTGAAGTCATTGCCACTAGACCAACTACAGGTTGGAGAATGTGCATGGACTATAGAAGGTTAAATGACTCCATTAGAAAAGACCACTTTCCTTTACCATTTGTAGACCAAATGCTTGAGAGGCTGTCAGGTCATGAGTATTATTGCTTCCTTGATGGATATTCTAGTTACAACCAAATTATGATTGATCCAAAACATCAAGAGAAGATAGCCTTTACTTGTCCATATGGAATCTTTGCATATAGGCGCATGCCATTTGGGTTGTGCAATGCACCAGCAACCTTTCAAAGGTGTATGCTGGCAATTTTTGGGGACATGGTAGAGAAGTTCATTGAGGTGTTCATGGATGACTTATCTATATTTGGAAACAGCTTTGATCTATGTCTCGGTAACCTATCTAGGGTGCTGGTGAGATGTTAAGAGACTAATCTTGTCCTCAACTGGGAAAAGTGTCATTTTATGGTTAGAGGAGGGATAATCCTTGGCCATAAAATCTCTGCTGAGGGTATTCAGGTAGATAGAGCCAAGATTGATATCATTGAAAAGCTTCCTCCCCCAATCAATGTGAAAGGAGTAAGGAGTTTCTTAGGATGTGCTGGCTTTTATAGGAGATTTGTAAAAGATTTTTCAAAAATAGCAAAGCCTTTGACTGATTTACTAGTGAAAGATCATGCTTTTGTTTTTGATAAAAACTGTGTCACGGCTTTTGAAAATTTGAAACAAAGATTAATTTTAGCTCCAATCCTTGCAGTACCTGATTGGTCTTTACCATTTGAACTCATGTGTGATGCAAGTGATTTTGCCATAGGAGTTGTACTAAGGCAGAAAAAAGAAAAATTAACACGTGTTCTTTATTATGCTAGTAAGGTACTGAATGAAAATCAAATAAACTACACCACTACTGAAAAAGAAATGCTTGCTGTGGTGTATGTTGGAAATATGCACTAAAAGCCTATATAGGTTTCCATCATTTTGAATAAGTCATTTTTTGTTAAATAGTTTAACAACCTTTATTTATCCTTGGAGTAATAGGTCATATGAGAGTTATTCCTAAAATGTCCCTAGTCAAGTATTTACATGGGGACATGTAAATACATTAAGACTAGTGTGTGAGTGTACTGATGATCTGATCTCACAGATCATGGATATAAATGATATCAAGTCTTCACATGGGTACGTATTAAGAGTAATGATGTACTGGACAGACCCACCATGAGAATGTTGCATGGATCGTTACATGAATGTCATAAATGATTCTCAATGTGATAATGGTCCTTTGACCTGAAGTCACTACAATTCCTACATAAGGAGTTTATTGTTTTAATACAATCAAACGTCTTTTGTAATAAGAAGACTATAAAGGTTGTGGTTAGGCAATGTACAAATTATGTAGAGGGATGTGAGTGATGTAGATGAGATTTGTATCTCCTATGTGACAGGAGTGATATCTATAGGCCACTTGATGGAGTGAGACTAAGGAAATGCATGGCTATGCTAGAAAGAATAAATATTGGATATTTATTCGGATAAAGTCTACTTCGGTATCAAGTAAAATAAATTGGACCATACAAGGATGACACGACCATGCCTTGGGCCCAATTAGGATATCGTGACAAAAGGAACAAACATATAAAATAATTATCACTTATAGGTTATGTTGTTAATAAATAATATTCGGACATAATGATGCATTCCTAGATGTCGCTGTTATTTTATATTAATAATAAAATAGTTTATTATTAATATAACCGAGTATTTTACCTATAGGGTCACACACATAGAGTAAGCCCATCAGAAAATAACTTTTTATTTTAGTTGGACTAAAATAAGAGTATTGGGCCTAACTCATTTAGAATGAGTAAGAGGCCCACTCTTTAGAGAGCAAATTAGGTCAAACCTAAGCCTATAAATAGAGCATAAGATGTTTATTAGCGGCTACCCAACAAAGACACAAAAATACGTAAAAGTTGCAAAAGCTACACGCCGTCAAACTAGCATTTGGAAGGTGTAGCATTTCTGATGGGAGTACTCGTGTAGACTCCTAAAGGACGAGGCTATGATTGCTTCGATATTCTTCAAGAGGTAATCCTAAAATGCAATTTTTTTTTGTGTTTGTCTTATGCTTTGAAACACGGCGCTTTGCAAATCTTATGGGAATCCTTGTATTTTCGCTGCTCATACACTAGGGATTCCTAACAGTGGTATCAGAGCCTAGTTGCAAAACCGTGTTTTGGGCAAACATTTGTTTAAAGAACATGTAAAAATAAAAATAAAATTTCTTTTATGAAAAGAATTGTAAAGGTTGAATCCTTTTGCAAAGGCTGCATCTTTTATTAGATATGTTGCAAAGGTTGCATTTTTAATGAGATATTATGTAAAGGTTGTATTTTTATGAGATATGTTGCAAAGGTTGCACCTTTTGAAAGCTAATATCAATATATTTTTGCTTTATGTATATTGATTTCTTTTCTCAACATTTTAATTAAAGAACATGTTTTTAGGATGTGCTTTATTATATGAACATGTTGTATGTTGCAATGGTGATTGTTTTATATGTGTTCTAATTATAAGGCATGTTTTATGTTTATTTAATTAAATTGAACTCAAGGGTTGTATGCAATGACGTCTATATGCTTTCTCTTTTCTAATATGAATTGTTCATGTGAGATTGTGTTTAGAAAGTTTAAGAGTTAAACCCTAGCCGTAATGAAAACTAAGATTCAAAAGTTGAAACCTAGCCGTAATGGTATTTTATTTATTTGTAAATGTTACAAATAAAATATTTGATTTTAATATTATATTTTAAATTTGATTTGTAAAAATTACAAATCAAATTTTTAATTATTTGTTAAAATTAAAGTTTGTAAGAGTTACAAATTTAAATAATTTATTCTTATTAATTTTAATAGGATTTGCATTGTTTGTGATCCTTTTAAAATTAATGTGATTTGTAAGAGTTACAAATTTAAATAATTTATTCTTATTAATTTTAATAGGATTTGCATCATATGTGATCTTTTTAAAATTAATGTGATTTGTAGGAGTTATAAATTGATTCATATTTATTAAATTTAATATGATTTGTAATTGTTACAAATAGAAGATAAGATCTTTATTAAATTTAATAATTTTAAAATCAAATATTTAATCCTTAATAAATTTGATAGGATTTGTAAAAGTTACAAATTAAAGATAAGATCTTTATCAAATTTAATAGGATTCGAAATAAAATATCTTGAACTCTAGAGATAAGGTCTAAAATTTAAACCTTGATCGTTCCTAAAAATTAGGATGATTGTTGAGACTCTAGAGATAAGGTTTAAAAGTTAAACTTTGACTATTCCTATTTTAGGATAATTGTAACGGTCAAAAGATAAGGTTTAAAAGTTAAATCTTGGCCGTTTCAAAATTAAAGATTTCAAATTGTTTGAAATCATAACCGAATATTTTGAGTTGTTAATGGTCAGTGGGATATTCTGGCTAGGAAAGACTTGGTACTTAAGTGGTCACTCCAGACCCACCTCTCTTTCCTGGGAACTAACCTGATTACAGTACTAAATTTTTGGGTTGGAACACCCCTTGACCCTGTCTGTTGAACAGTCAATAGTGCCGCCAAACTTCTTTGCGTAGTTTTCCTTTTATGACCCCGCGTGTTTAATTATGTGTTTTAAAATTTATTTTATTTTAAATACAATTGATTACTCTATTAATTGATTAATTAACACGTCCAGCGGTGAATGGTTATGGTCTTAGATTTTTTTATTTAATTTTAAATACAGCCTGCATGCTGTGCCTTTCTCTATTCTTAAATTTCTTCTCTCAACCCTTCACTCGTATGTAAAACGAGCTTTCTTTATTACATTGTAATCTTGGAAAAGCCAACAAGGTGGAGACCTAGAAGAAACCTAAAGTGGTGATGGATATGACCTTGAAAGGAACAAAGGAGTGGTGACTCTAGGAGGATGGTGGTTTCAAGAAGTAGGACTTCATGAAGTCAAGACACCATAGTTCCTTTAGGTTTATTTTATTTTATTTTATTTTATTTTCTAGGAAGACCATAACCATCTTACAATTTTTGATTGCATGTTTTGGGGTTTTATTTTACGTTAAAGCATTTAATGAAAATCGGTAATGAACAACAAGAAAATTGAAATCCCTCAAGCCCGACAATCATACCTTCCAATAAGTAATAACGTCTAACTTGATATAAATAAAATGCAGGTCACGTCATAGTTGGGTGCCTTTATTTATGTTTAGTAGGACATGATTGGATAATTGGATTATCCAAGTATTATTAAGTTTTATTCAAATAGACTTTTTTCAATTGGATTGGAAAAGCCTAAAGGTATGAACAGTCTAAAACGCGTTCTAATAAACAACAGTCATCAATGCTTGTTTCAATAAAGTGTAGGTTCTGCCAAAGCAGGGTGCTTTTATTGATATTAGTAAAGGATGATGGATAATTAGATTATCCAACCATTTGTTATTAGACTTATCTAGGTAACTTTAATCAGATTGAAGAACCTAGAAGCGTTAATATTAAGTTTAAAGGCCTTCTAATAAGTAACACTCATCGAGACTAATGTCAATAAATAGTGGGCCTGCCAAAGCAGCGTGCTATCATTTATATTAGTAAGGCGCGATGGGATAATTGTAATATCCAAATTGTTTTTATTAGGCCTAAACTTAACTAAGTTTTTCAATTGGATTGAAAATAACTTAGAGGCGTAAAGATTAAGCTTAAATTCATAAGATGAATAAGGGTAAAGAGTTACCCACTCAATTATCCAAGAGTTGCATGAGATGTAATTGGAAATGTGTTTCCTACCTAAATAACCAAGGGTTGGGCGATCAGCCAAAGCTGACTAAACATTAGGCCAAATATGGATCTAGGCCCACTAGAAAAATCTTCCAATGGGATTTTTTTATGATTCAGTGAGGGTATTTGTTTTGAATCAAAATAGTGGGAGACAACATATTTATTTAATGACAAAAATTTAAATATGTTTTAAATAGAAGTGATAGATTTGCATGTAATTTGTTTTAGAATAACCATGATATACCAAATATTGTTTTGTTGCAATCTGTCCTTTGGAAGGACACTTTATCTAAAAAAATGTCTAGATAGGTATTGAGACTTGAGAATTATCTTCATTAAAGATGAAGCGGCAGTGTGTCATGTTTGGCTTATATATCATCTATGGTTGGGTCTTGAATACCTTATGGAGTTTGCATAAACTCTGAGCTATAAAAGGCAATATGAATATATGGGAGATATACGATATGATCGTATACAGACTTTATTAAGGACAAGTTAGTCTGGAAGTCTAAAAGGTGATCAAGAAAGGAAATTGTTTCCAGTTTTAGCCAAAATAAGACATTGAAATAATTTGTCTAAAGAACTTGAAGGAGTTCAAAAGAAAGGGAAGTAAGACTTCCACTACAGGTCATGTTATAGAAGTCAAGTTATTTTACTTCACTAACATTAGTATCAGATACTAGTAGTAGATCTCAAATTTTGAAAGATCAAGGAAGTAAATCACTTGTTAAGGGTGGAGAAATCTATATAAAATTTAGCAAAAGTTGCTACAATAAAGATAAGATCTTTACCTATTGGGCTAGTTAGTAAACTAGACATTGTGCATATTATTTCTTGTTAGACAAGAAATGTTTTTCTTATTATAAAATAACTTTATTTCTTCAAATGGATGTTGATGCACAATTGAGTAATGGATTCCACATCCTAAATCTCAAAACACCCATTTATAACAACTGCCAAAGTAGGTTAAAATAAGTGATTTTGAACCTTACTTACATGGTATTATCTCCTAAGGCAAATGGATAAGAAACACATTTTCTAAATACCATTAATGTGGTTATATGGACTCTTTTTGATTTTGGAATCAATGGAGACATGTAAATCTTATTTATTGGAGAGATAATTGAGACTTCATTCATTGAAAAGATGAGTAATCTATTATCTAATACATAACGATGTATGTGGGCCTATTGGAACAATAACTAGATATGTTTTTCAATACTTCAACATACTAATTGAAAAGTCAATGAGTATGGATTTATGTAACATAAGTTAGAAAGTCTTTGAAAAGTTCAAAGAATTCATAATGAAGTGAAAAACCAAATTGGCAAGACAATTAAAGCTCTTGATTAGATCAAGATAGTAAATAATTTGAGTTATAATTTTGATAACTATCTAATAGAGTGAGAGATTACCTCTTAACTCATTCCTCATGGAATGCCTTAATAGCATCTCTACGGGGAAAAGTCAAACCTTGTTGGACATAGTTTGATTATTGATTATTATCAAACATCTCTAACTCCTTCAACGTTTCTTTATTAACAAAATTTCCACACTTAACCATGTTCCATCTTAGACTTTCTTAAAGAAACCATATATGATATGGACTAGAAGAAACCTAGTATGTCTTTACTAATAATTTGGAACTATGATGCTTCTATAGAGTATCCAACTCAGACAAGGTCGGATCAAAATTAGATAAATATCTTCTTTTAGATACCCAAAGAAAGCTAAGGGTTATCAATTCTACAATCCATTTGAGAATAAAAGGCTTGTTGCTTAGAATGTTGTATTCTTGAATAAGAGTACATCCCTTAAAGAATCAGTAGGAGGATGGTAGAACTTAAAGAAATTCAAGTATCACAAAGCATTTAAAAGTCAAGGATGGACTTGGAGCAGAAATCACAAAGTGTTGTGAAATCCTTAGCTCCGGTAGCACAAGACTTGCGTAAGATCAAATAGGATATGTCACCAAACCTGAAAGATATGGATATCTTATAAATCAAGAAGGAGGCATATTGCTAAATGACCAAGCTTCTTATGAAGAGGCCAATGCAAGTTTAGATTGTAAGACATGGCATAAGACCATGGGATTTGAAATGGCTTCCATGTATGTTAACAAGGTATGAACCTTGGTTGACGCACCTAAAGGGTAAAACCTATAGGATGCAAGTGGGTTTTCAAAAGGAAAACTAAACATGGATGGTAATAAAAGTACCTTTAAAAGCAAGATTGACAAAATTCAATTAGCTTAAAAACCATTTAGATCCTACTTATTGTAGCAGTATACCACCATTATGAGATATGGTAGATAGATGTCAAGATGGAAATCATCTTGAGGATGTGTATGTGACACAACCTAAAGGTCTTTTATGCCTAAAACATCTAGGAAGGTATGTGAACTGCAAATGTTCTATTTATGGACTAAAGCAAGCTTTTAGAAGCTAGAATCTTCATTAAAGAATGAAGATAAATCTTGTGACTATAAAAGGGTTAGTAACTGCATAATTATAGTTCTAGTATTACATGCAGAAGACATGCATCTTCTAGAACTAATAATATTCTTATTCTATAGTCAAGAGTATCCTTAAACACTTAAGAATGACTAAGGATTTAATCTTGATAAATGGAAGATGAGCTCGTTGTAAAGGTTACATCGATGTCAATTTTTGATTAATTTGAAAGACTTAAGATTGCAATCAAAATATATGTGTTGTCAAGATGGTTACGATGTATGCTTGAAAGGTTCAAAGCAAGAAACAATCATTGGTTCTACTAACAAATCTAAGTATTTTGCTATGTTAAATTACAAAAGAAGTCAATTTACATTTAATCATTCCAAATGTTTTGTATCCTATGAGTTTCCACTGTGATTATAATGGAACCATAGAACAATATAAGAAAGTGGATTAATCTAAGCATATACTTAAATAGTTCCATCTTTGGAAGATGTGAAAATATGCAATGTGCATACCAACAAAATTGTTGGGAACCCACTAGTAAAATCGCTTACGTAGTAAAAGCATAAGGGCACTGTAGACGTCATTGGGCATTAACCTTATCGGCTCTAAGTGCAAGTGGGAGATTGTTGGAAATATGCACTAAAAGCCTATATAGGTTCGCATCTTTTTGAATAAGTCATTTTTTGTTAAATAGTTTAACAACCTTTATTTATCCTTGGAGTAATAGGTCATATGAGAGTTATTCCTAAAATTTCCCTAGTCAAGTATTTACGTGGGGACATGTAAATACATTAAGACTAGTGTGTGAGTGTACTGATGATCTGATCTCACAGATCATGGATATAAATGATATCAAGTCTTCACACGGGTACACATTAAGAGTAATGATGTACTGGACAGACCCACCATGAGAACGTTGCATGGATTGTTACATGAATGTCATAAACGATTCTCAATGTGATAATGGTATATGTAGTCCTTTGATCTGAAGTCACTACGATTCCTACATAAGGAGTTTATTGTTTTAATACAATCAAACGTCTTCTGTAATAAGAGGACTATAAAGGTTGTGGTTAGGCAATGTACAAATTATGTAGAGGGATGTGAGTGATGTAGATGGGATTTGTCTCTCCTATGTGACAGGAGTGATATCTATAGGCCACTTGATGGAGTGAGACTAAGGAAATGCATGGCCATGCTAGAAAGAATAAATATTGGATATTTATTCGGATAAAGTCTACTCCGGTATCAAGTAAAATAAATTGGACCGTACAAGGATGACACAACCATGCCTTGGGCCCAATTAGGATATTGTGACAAAAGGAACAAACATATAAAATAATTATCACTTATAGGTTATGTTGTTAATAAATAATATTCAGACATAATGATGCATTGCTAGATGCCGCTATTATTTTATATTAATAATAAAATAGTTTATTATTAATATAACCGAGTATTTTACCTATAGGGTCACACACATAGAGTAAGCCCATCAGAAAATAGCTTTTTATTTTAGTTGGACTAAAATAAGAGTATTGGGCCTAACTCATTTAGAATGAGTAAGGAGCCCACTCTTTAGAGAGAAAATTAGGTCAAACCTAAGCCTATAAATAGAGCATAAGATGCTCATAGGCGGCTACCCAAAAAGAGACATAAAATACGTAAAAGTTGCAAAAGCTACACGCCGTCAAACTAGCATTTGGAAGGTGTAGCATTTCTGGTGGGAGTACTCGTGTGGCCTCCTAAAGGACGAGGCTACGATTGCTTCGATATTCTTCAAGAGGTAATCCTAAAACGCAATTAAGACTTTTGTGTGTTTGTCTTGTGCTTTGAAACGCGATGCTTTACAAATCCTATTGGAATCCTTGTATTTCCGCTGCTTATACACTAGCAAAATTGTGTTTTGGGAAAATGTTTGTTTAAAGAACATGTAAAAATATTTCTTTTATGAAAAGAATTGTCAAGGTTGAATCCTTTTGCAAAGGTTGCATCTTTTATTAGATATGTTGCAAAGGTTGCATTTTTATGAGATATGTTGCAAAGGTTGCTCCTTTTGAAAGCTAATATCAATTTATTTTTGTTTTATGTATATTGATTGCTTTTCTCAACATTTTAATTAAAGGATTGGCTCTCATACACTAGGGATTCCTAACAGTGTATGCATTTGATAAATTCAGAGCTTACTTGATTGGTGCTAAGGTCATTGTCTATACAGATCATTCAGCAATCAAGTACTTTCTAGCTAAAAAAGAATCAAAGCCAAGATTGATCAGATGGGTTCTATTGCTCCAAGAGTTTGATTTGGAAATAAGAGATAAAAAGGGAGTAGAGAACTCAGTGGCTGATCAACTCTCTCATCTGGAAGGTGAATCAAATTTTATCTTGATTAAAGAGGAATTCCCAGATGAGAGGCTGATGGTAATTACCACAGGGCCATGGTATGCTGATATGGCCAACTTTAAAAGTGCCTCTGTGGTACCAGAAGGGTGGACATCCCAAATGAAGAAAAAGTTCTTTCATGACAGCAAAACTTTTCTATGGGATGATCTATTTCTTTATAAGATAGGAGTAGATGGAATTATCAAGAGATGTGTGCCTGAATCAGAGCAAGAAAGACTCTTATGGCACTACCATGACTCCTATTATGGAGGACACCATGGTGCCTCCAAAACAGCAGTAAAAATATTATAATGTAGCTTTTATTGGCCAACAATTTTTCAGGATACTAGAATATATGTGCAAAGGTATGATAAGTGCCAAAGAAGTGGAGGCCTCTCTGCTAAAGCTCGCATGCCTTTGACAAATATTTTAGTTGTGGAGTTATTTAATGTCTGGGGCATTGACTTCATGGGACCATTCCCAAAGTCATTCTCTAATGAATATATCCTTGTTGCTGTGGATTATATCTCCAAGTAGGTGGAGGCAATCCCTACCAGGACCAATGATGCACATGTGGTGCTTAGGTTTATAAAGAAGAACATTTTCTCTAGATTTGGAGTCCCTAGAGTCCTCATTAGTGATGGAGGGTCATATTTCTATAATAGAATCATGGAAAAAGCCCTAAGACATTATGAGGTACTACATAAGGTGTCTACTCCATATCACCCATAAACTTGTGGGCAAGTTGAGCTTTCTAATAGGGAAAACAAAAGAATATTAGAGAAAATGGTAAGGAAGTCTAGGAAAGATTGGTCTGTGAAATTAGATGATGCATTGTGGGCCTATAGGATAGCATTTAAGACTCCAATTGGCATGTCACCTTATCAATTGGTATATGGTAAGGCTTACTATCTCCCTGTGGAGTTAGAACATAAGGCATGGTGGGCCACAAAGCTGTTAAACTTGGATTGTGACCAATCTCAAGAGGAAAGAGTCCTAAAGCTCCATGAACTTGAGGAGTTCAGACTCAATGCTTATCAGAGTGCCTCAATTTGTAAAGAGAAAACTAAGAGGTGGCATGATAAGTGGATTAATAGAAAAGAGTTTCATAAGGATGACAAAGTCTTGTTATTCAATTCTAGGCTGAGACTCTTTCCAGGAAAACTCAGATCCAAATGGTCTGGACCTTTTATTGTGAATGAGGTTTTTCCTCATGGTGCAATTGAGTTGAAGGAACCAGCCACTGGAAGAAGTTTTAAAGTGAATGGCCAAAGACTCAAGCTCTACTTTGGAGGAGAGTTTGATAGGCAGAAATCCTCCATGTTTTTACAGGCATCTTCTTAGGTGTCAAAGGTCAAGCTAGTGACCTAAAAGAATCGCTTGAGGGAGGCAACCCTACCTTTTAATTGTTGAAATTTGTGTTTTGTGTTTTTAAACAATAATTGAAAACTAAAAAGTGTGAATAAGGTGTGAATAAACTTGTAAAACTGTGAATAAGGTTTGAGTGTACATACTTTGAATTCCAGTGTACATATGCACTTCACCAAAATAATAAAATTATGGATTAGGAAGTACGTGTACATACATTCCAAAATAAGCATCAGACCCCCTCTCGCGCTTAAGTGAGATCTTTTGGTGTTCAAGCATGGACACAAATGTACCTTCACGCTTAAGCTTGATTATTGTGCACTTGAGCGAGCTCGGCGTGTAACAAGTATGGCCCCTGGGTGTGTCTTCTCGCTTAAGCGAGCACCCTTCACGCTCAAGTGAGATGCTTTGTACGCTCAAGTGAATAATCATGTGCTTAAGCGTGACCCATGGTTATGTGACGTGCTTGAGCGAGTCTTCTGGCCGCCTGAGCGAGAGCCTTGGTAGCCTAGGCAAAATTTGGGGCGCTTGAGCGAGTAATCTCTGGGTATCTTGGACTATTTTGGCACTTGAGCTTGGCCCTTCACGCTTTAAGCGTGATACATGGATAAGCCCCATGCTTGAGCGTGACCACTTCACGCTTGAGCGTAACTCCTGTGTTTGGCCTCGCGCTTGAGCGAGAAACATCACGCTTAAGCGTGATCGTGGGAAGCAAACCTGTTGCACCATGTTAAGCATACACGCTTAAGTGAGGAATTTCATGCTTGAAGCGTGATCGTGCCTACACTAAATCTATCACTATGTTATGCGTCGCGCTTGTGCGCAGTGTGTGCGCGCCTGAGCGTGACCCCCTGTTCCTAGTGCGCTTGAGCGAGAATTATCACGCTTAAGCGTGATCGTGGAAGTGACCCCCCTGAATCTATATGCGCTTGAGCGAACAGCTTAGAGCTTAAGTGTGAACCTTAGACCTGTAGTATATACCTTCACGCTTAAGCGTGGTCACTGCACGCTTGAGCGTGCTCGGGTTTGAACAAATTGGAAGCTTGCTATTCCAAGCTTGTCGCTTAAGCATGATAGTGTAAGCTTGAGCGTGGTTCAGACCTATTACCACCTATTGTGAATTAATTTGGGCGTTTATACGCCCAAGGTTCAGCGTAACTATGCGTACCTCATGTATTGGGTTCAACAATATAAAACCCTCTCAGCGTACAAACCCTAACTCTGTATGTTGGAACTTTGGGCTTTGAAGAGGAAAAGGCACAATCTCTGGATTCCTTTGAAAGGTAATATCTTTTCATTTCTTCATTTTAGTTTATAGTTAGACTTCTTATAGTTCAGTATTTCAATTTCAAATTTCTTATATCCATCATTTCTTTTCATCTCACATTTTCATTTTGTTGTGATTATGTTGTTTGTGCATTTGTATCCATTTAGGCTTTATAAATACCATCTTTAATACTCACAATGTTCAGAAGATCACAAAGACTTTTTAGAAAACCAGAAAGAATTGTTGAAATGGAAAGTATGAAGAAAACCCCAAAAGATAAAGGAAAGGGGTGGCTACTGTCAGTATCCCTAATTCTTCACCACCCAAAAAGAATAAGAGCCTTAAGGAGGAAAAGAAGTCTCAGATAGTTGAGGATTTTGATGGGCATAGGTTTAGAGATTCCAAGGCTGCTCAAGAATATGAAAAAAAAATTCAAAAATAGAGGAGTAATAAGGGAAAGGGATCTGGTCCTAAATGAAGACAATTGCTCGGATATTGATGTAAAGGCTGCTATGTTTGAAAGGGGATGGCAATATTTTAATGAGAACTTAGGAAATGGCTATCAAAAACTCACTAGGGAATTTTATGCCAATCTAAGGGCCAATTCTATTGAGGATAAGTTTCTTTTTTCTTCCTTCTTGAGAGGAGTCGCCATTCCTCTATCTGGTCACATACTGAATAAGCTTTTGAAAGTACCTATTTTAGATGATGAAGGATGTCACTACACTTGGAAAGTGGATATCTTTCATAGGGCTGAAAATGAAAATCTTAGGAAAGAAATTTTAGAGGAATGCTGTGAACAAGGAGCTGCATATATAACAAAAGTAAATGGTGCACCAAAAAGTGTCAGGAAGAGTTGTTTAAATCATCTCCCCCTCTTATGGTGCCACTATGTCCTTTCATCCCTACAACCTGTGGCTCATGCTACTGAGGTTGCCATTAAGAGTTTGGTGTTGATTTACTATTTAATGAGAGGCTTGTATGTTAACTTGGGTGAGTTAATACTAGAGGAGATGATGAAAGCCATTAAAAAAATCTCCAACTGCCATATTGCTCTGTTATCACTTTGTTGGCCTAAAAGAATTAGGCTAGGTTGAACTATGAAGAATTGACAAAGGTGAAACCTGAAAGGATTATGGACAAGTACAGGGTAATAGACCACATCGACCATTTTATGCCTCAACAGCCAAAGCGTCAGAGACAACCCAAACCAATATCTTTTGCACCACCGCCTCCAACAGGTCCAGGTACTTCTTTTGACCTCTTCATGATAATACAAGAACTTTAGGTCATGAAGAAGATGCAGCTAGGAACCTATGATCTGGTCCTGAACCATGATCTGATGCTGAGGAAGATTGCCATTGCACTGAATGTGGACTACACTGAAGAAATGGGAGTTCCACCTGACAGAGACTTATGCTTGGCTTCTATTGGATTCACCATTCCCCCTGATGACACACCTTTAGCAATTGAATTTCCACCCCATCCTGAGCAAGAAAATGATTAGCCTATGGATGAAGAAAATGAAGAAGGGGATGACTGATATTTTACTTTGCTTATATTTTTGTTATGTTATTTTTGGGTTGTAATAACTTTCTTATAGTATACTTTCTTGAACAATGTATTCCCCTTTTGGTTATAATGACATTATATTTCCCTGTTAAGTTTTTTGTTGCTATTTTCTGAATTGTGTTATTAAATTCGTGCGTGCCATTGGTCACCAATCACTGCCATATAGGTAAAAAGGGAAGTAATCTATCCTCTCATCTCATTAATTTGTGAAATGTGTTAACTATGTTTAATTTAGAATCCATCTTAATTATTTAAATCTTGCTGATTCTCAGGCATCAATTGGATAAATTAATTGATTCACATTGCTTGATTCATGATCCCTATCCATAACTATTTTCATCCTTAATTATTTGTATCGTCACCATGCTAGTTAGCAATCTGAATGTATGATCTCACATTAAGTTTGGGGACATGATTGGCCGATTACCTATAATTTATTAGCTTTTGAGCCTTTATTATTTCTTTTCCGAGTGTGCCTGCATTCTTGTTTAGTGAGGCAGAATTTGCTTCAATGCTTGCTAAATGATTATATGTTTTCCAATTGGAAATGATGAAGGCCTTCTTTGGAAATTAGCCAGGGCCAAATTTAGCCATCCTAATATTATTATTTATCCTTTGACCTAACAATTATATTTTGAGCCTGAAACCCTTTCATTTTGATTATGTACCTAACTTTACAAGCCTATGTATCTAAGAAAAACCAAGTGAATTATCCTTGGATGTACCACTGATGGACTGTTGAGTCTTATCTTATTGCTAGGGACTAGCAAGTTCTAAGTTTGGGGATGAAGAGTGTGCCTAACAGCAATTAAAGGACATACTCTGACTTTAATTATAGATGTGTATTTTGAGAAATGAAAGGAAGAACAACAAAAGGAAAAGAAAAGTAAAAAATCAGCAAAGCAATTTCTATATAGAAGAAAAATGGTATTGAGAAAAAAATGAAAGAGAAAAAAAAAGAAAAAAGAAGGAGTGCAAAGGACTAAAAGAGAAGAAGGTACAAAGCACTACAATTAGTTGAGTTATCCTTCATCTAAGGAAAATGAAAGCAAAAGAGCTGGTTAGTAGAGGCATTTAAGTCAAGATTGAGGCAAAGCATCAGTGGGCATATCTTTTAACCTAACATTGACTAGAAAAACAAAAATGGAGCCTGTAGCCTAACCCTATTACAACCTTAAAAAGCCCTTAGTGATCCAATTATGCTAGCATATGTCATGACAATTATGCAGGTGATGAGTGTATACAATTGAACCTTATACACTGAGAGAAAAGTGAAGCACTAATCCATGTAAGGAAAGCATCACCAACTTGTTCCCAAAGGAAGTGTGAGTAATTATTGTCGCAACCTAGATTGCGACGGTGCGGCCAACCCTCTCGAAAAGGAATGAAACAAAAACGAAAATAGGGAGTCGCCACCAACGTTTTTATCCATAGGAAAAACATTGGGAAAAAACTAAGTTTAGTAAAGCACTGGTTTAAGAAATGAGATTCAAGTTCAGGAGTCGGTTACGAGCAGGGAAGGTATTAGCACCCTACATCGCCTGTCGAAACAGTACCAAGATTGAAACTACGTAACATAAATAGCCTTACAAAAGATGTTATGTTTCTCCCCTTTTATTGTTGTACTTTGTGTAAAAAAAATGGAAAAGAACAAACTGAACAACATGGAGTGTAGGTCAACAGGACGTCTCATCCAAATTAACCTTGACTTTGGTATAAAACCGGAAAAGGGAAGGATGCTAACAAGACGTCGCATCTAAATTAGTCATCCTTTAATCAAAATGCAGGGTTAGAAGCGGGAAGGGGATAAACAGGACGTCTCGTCCCAAGTATCCCGTTCCTTATAAATCGTGGTGATGGCCTACCAAAGATAGGGGAAACTCAACAAGACGTCACGTCTAAATTGATTTTCATGGAAGTTGATCAAAATACGGGGTTAGAAATGGGAAGGGGATAAGCGGGACGTCTCGTCCCAAGTATCCCGTTCCTTATGAATCATGGTGATGGCCTACCGAAAAAACTAAGGGGAAGATCAACAAGACGTCACGTCTAAATTGATTTTCATGGAAGTGATAAAAAAGGCAGTTACAAAGGAAACATAAAGAAAATAAAAATAGGAATAAAATGGGAAAGATGGGCCCGACAGGATTTAAAGTCCTGCTCCTACGTATTCTTGAGTTACCGAGAAATCAGGGTTACGTAGTTCTTTATGATGTTTTTTTTGGCTAGTTTGAATGTAAAACACTCATTTTTTTTATTATTTATTTATTATTAATCCGAATAAAATAAAAAAAAGAAGATCAACAACAAAAGTTAATTTGAAATGGAGAATTAGAATCAACAAATAGCGAATTTAACAAGAAAAATTGATAGAAAATAGAATAGAATGGAATGGGTGTGAGTGCTGAGCCGGTGTTGGAATATGAACGCTAGAGGCCGAAATGAGAAAGAATGTGACTGGTGTGGCTGATGTGCTGAGCCGGTTTTGGAGTTGAACACTGAAAGCGGTGTGGTGAGGGTGCTGAGCCGGTGTGGACTTCGAACCCTAGAAGCTGAAATGAAGAAGGGTGTGACCGGTGTGGCTATGAAGGTGAGTCGGTGTGGACTTCAAACACTGGAAGCTGCAACGAAGAAGGGACGGTGTGAAGGATTGGTGCAGGGACAGTGTGAAGGCTCGGTGAAGAGACAGTGTGAGGGCTTGGTGTAAGAACGGTGTGAAAGCTTGGTGAAGGGACTGTGAAGGCTTGGTGCAGGGGACGGTGTGAAGGCTTGATGAAGGGACGGTATGAAGGTTTGATGAAGGGATTCTGTCTTTGAACGCCGGGGAAAGTTCAATCTTTCTAGGACAAAAGGATTTTGTGGTGATCTTAGCAATTTAACAGGGGAGTATAGGCAGAGTGACGCCTTCAAGAGTGCAAAATTTCCAACTAAAAAAATCCAACCCAAAATTCCCACCCTTTGAGCCTCTTCAGAGGAGGTATTTATAGGGGTGGCCGAGTGCTTGGACAGCACCAGCTTCCACTCACAGTGGAGGCAGCCTAGCCATTAACAGGTAGTGGGGGACAACGGCTGGTGGGGAATTTTCAATTACTCCCACTTCCGCCCCCTGTCTGCCATTTCCAGAATCATGGATTGACTTGGGTGGTGGGATTCCAAGTCATAGAATGGCAATCGGATTCTTCAAATGGGGTCTCATGGGATCGGTGCTCTTCCTTGTGGCCCGGATCACTATCTCAGCCAGTATCCATTCACAGTGGAAATTAATCCGAGTGGAACAGGTGCTCTCATATATAAAAGGCCGAGTAAAAGCTTGAATTCATAGATCCGATCCGACCTTTGACACTCAGTGTGGATGGTTTGAATTCACAAATTATTGACTCAGAAATCCCTTTACGAGAAGTATGCATCAGGGCCTCTTTTTATTCGGACTTGGTTCACTCAGAATTGCTTTGTCCAGAAATGTCACTGCTTGAAGCATTCATTCGGAGTTTCTTCAATCGGAGGTGCTTTGCTCGGAACTTATCACTGCTTGAAGCATTCATTCGGAACTGCGCCAATCGGAGGCGTTTTGCTCGGAACTGATTCACTCGGAGATATTTCACTCAGAAATGATTCACTAGGAGACATTCCACTCGGAAATGACTCACTAGGAGACATTCCACTCGGAAATGACTCACTAGGAGACATTCCACTCGGAAATGACTCAATCAGAGGCATTCCATTCGGAAATGATTCACTAGGAGACATTCCACTCGGAAATGACTCACTAGGAGACATTCCACTCAGAAATATATATCTCTCGACAGCAAACCACTCGGAAATGGTTTCCTTGGTGACATCCCGTTCGGATATAACTTTTCCTGACAAATGCTCTTTCAAAGTTCAGTCCTTTTTGTTCAGAATCAATTCACTCAGAAAAGATTCGCTTAGAAACATCTCTATCCAGAAAAAGCACTCATCCAGAGTCAGAATCTCTTTTCCCTCGGAGGTACTCCAATCCGGAATTCTTTACTCGGATGTATTCATCAGACATCGGACTTGCTTTTCATTCAGACTGGCTTCAGTCGGGGATTATCCACTCGGATGTATTCATCTGAAATCAGACTTACTTTTCATTCAGACTTGCTTCAATCAGGAATCCTTCACTCAGATGTATCCAATCGGTAAGTATTCATTCAAAGACAGTCCCTTTTTCATTCAGTGGTTTCAATCGGGAATCCTCCACTCGGAAAAACCCCACCCGGAGACAATTCACTCGGCAATGTCTCACTCGGAGACATGTTACTCGAAACGCCTGGGCGAAGGAAAGGAATATGCATCAGGTATCAATCTCGCTCGGGCGAGACATGTTTCGCTTAAGCGAAATTGTTCCAGTATATAAAACTTTCCCCTCTCGCTTGAGCGCTCACTTCTCCGCTTGAGCGAAATTGATCCAAGGGCTAACTCCTGATTCTCCATCAGTCTCGCTTGGGCGAAACCACCACCCGCTCGGGCAAAAACAGGCCAGAGGCCAAATTCTTGATTCACCACAATCTCGCTCGAGCGAGATTCTCACTCGCTTGAGTGAGATATGCAGGTTTTATGCAAAACGGGAAATCCTTCAACTTAGCATGTGAAATACTATTTTCTCCCACTCTAACTCTTCCTAATGCATCATATCACATCACCATACATCTATAAACTCTATCAGTGTCCTAAAGCATTATAGTTTGAGAGGTTTACTTCATCTTTTCGTAGAATCAAGCAAACACCTTGCTCGGAAATAACCCCACTCGGGAATTCCTCACTCGGAGTCACCCCTGCCCGGAAATAATCACTCGGAAATGATTCCTGATTTGGGCAACGGATGTCTGGTCTCTTTTAATCAAATCCTTGGTATTTGGGTCGGACCAAAAGAGGTGTTCACAATTATATTTTCAGAAGTTGCTAAAAGAAAGCATGAATGGTATTCAACAATTATGGCATGAGTTAAGTTAAGGAAAGGTTGATTGTCTTGAGTAAGTGCAATTTATTTATTAATCTGAGTCCTTGCTTGAGGACAAGCAAGCTTTGCAATTTATTTATTAATCTGAGTCCTTGCTTGAGGACAAGCAAGCTTTAAGTTTGGGGATGTGATAAGTCTTGAAAAGACTTAATAATTTCATCTTTAATTTAACTTAATCCATTAAATATTGTTTAGTTTGGCATTATTATTTAATAAATTGTCATTAATTCTTGTCTTATTTATTTAATTCAAAAGTGTTTAAATTGTGTAAGAAAATGGTTAAAAAAATAAGTATATAAGGAAATATGTTTATTTGTAAATTCATTAACCTAGCGTACATACGCTAGAAGGCCAGCGTACATACGCTAGGCATTTATTTGTTTGCATGTGCAGGATCAGGTGCAGAAAGGCATTTATACATCACGCTCAAGCGAGAGGGCTGTATGCTCAAGCGAGAGGTCCTCATGCAATCCACGTAAATGTCACAGCATGCAACAAACTTCGACCACGCTTAAGCTCACCCGATCACGCTTAAGCGTGAATCCACTTTACCCACTAAATTAACGCACACGCTTAAGCGCGCGTTAATCACGCTTAAGCGTGGAGTTGGTTATTCAGTTTGTTATTTTTCCCTCCAAGTGAAGTGCTGCAGTTCTCATTAATTAGTTATGTTTCAGTTGCTATTTACTATTGTACCTTAGTAATTTAAGTAATGTCTTGTAATTAATCATTTCTTTGTAATCATATAATTAGTTTAGCTATTTTAGTTATTAATTAAGTTTCCTTTGTAATTAATTAGAGTTAGTTAGTTTAAGTTATCTATATATACTTGTAAATACTCTGTGAAGAGGAGGAGAGAACACACAGAAGCAATAACACGATTCATTTTCTCATTTCTAATCTCTCTCTAATTCTTTTCTCTCTTTAAACTCTTTCGTCCATGTCTCTCCACATTCCTTCGACTGAATCCATTCCCATGGGTTTCTAGACCCCTAGGGTTAGGATTGCTGAAGCTTCCGATGGAATCTTGAAGCTGCATTGAGGAAATTATCTTCTGAAGCAAGATGAGAACAAGCTGAGAAGTGGATCTACTCTGCTGAATTGACAAATTCAGATCCAAATAAAGAATCTCACCAGTGAGGAATCATGGTTGAAGCTTAGGTAACTTCTAGCTTTCTAACTAATTTAGGTCTAGTAAGTAGGTGAATAGTTAGGGTTCAACCCCCAATTCCGCATTAGATTTCTTTATCACTGAACACCTAAGGGATTAGGGTTTAATGCTTAGGAATTAGTGTTATTCACCTAAGGAATTAGGGATTAACCAACTGTGAATTGTCCTCTTGCATCTGAAGCTTAATTGAATCTCAATTGCATGTTTCTTGATAAAGTTGTAAGTTGAACTAATCCTAACCTATCTTCCATTAATCACATTTCATCTCCTATATTGTTGCTGAAAATACAAAAACATAGAAAGTATAAAAACAACAAAAACAGAATGAATTCTTCACTGCGTTGTTTTGGTTCAGCTTGTGCTAGTCCAAGATTGTGGTAATTACCTTAATCCATGTGGGACGATCAAATATATTACAAATTTAATTATTGGTGTGCTTACCAAAAGAATATAATCCTCCGAGAGTTACACACTAAGTAATGGCTCAGGATTTATGCATCATGCTCAATCTATAACTGTGCTCCTTTTGGATTGAAACCTTCTTTGAATTGTGTAGGGTTATTTTTCTGAAAGTTAACTAGTCCCTAGTTTTGCCTAGCAGGGGCATGAGGTTCCTCTTTTCATTCTCTTACTTCTACAATTTGAGTAAGAAATTCATTCATGACATCGTTGTTTCGATGAGCCATTAGGAAGTTATTGAAAGAATAACAAGAAAGGAGTTTAGGGCTTGGATTTTGTAGAGAATTCCACATAGGGATTTTATCCTAGGCATTTTATGGATTATTTTAACATTTCTATCAGAGTACATGGAAACCTAGTGGTCTACATCCTAAGTTCAATGAATTGACTATGCTCTGATACCACCAATGTAACACCCTCGGTTAACTAGGATAAACCCTTCTACTAGGTCATCCTACTTAACTAAGAGTTCATAAGTTTTAGAAAAAGTGAGGAATTTTTATTTGTATAATAAAGAGAATGGTGGATCAGTGGGAGCGACTATTAAGTAATTTACATAGTCATTCATAAACTGCAAGTAATTGTACTCTCAACAGAATGAGGCACACAGGCACCGTTAAATATGTACAGTTATCCTTGGTCTTGTTACTTAATTAATAATATATTTAACTATATACATCCTACGTTTGTAGAGTGTTCCCAACTGGTCTGACTTATTACTGCTCCTCATATTCCAATTCCTAATTTCCTGGCTCTTCTATTGTTATTGAGCAGAAAGGGGTGAGTATATACTCCAAACCCTGAGGGTTCCCGATGCGAGCATACCCAGTCAACAGATAATGTAATATAAATAATTTAAACAACACATTTACAACCTATGGCAATCAATAATATTGTCATGGAATGCATGAGTTAGGTTCATTATGAATTATCTAATGTTTAAGTCTCATGATGCATGTGGACCCAATAAACCAATCCATCATCATTATTATCATCATTATCATCTCATTTACTGGAAACCGTCCTGCTCAGGCTGTCCCTGGGCATAATGTTTCCTCACTAGAGTGACCAAAGCCCACCACGTCCCTCACATTACAGGGTATTAAGGACTCTCTGGTCCTATTCATTATTGGGGATCCGTCTCATATCAAAAGGAGACTTGGCTCTCCACGGCCATAGATACATCCTGTCATTTAGTCAAAGTACACCAGGCTTGCATTGTCTCATCCAGCTCAGGCACGACTCTGATGCCATTGGGTTTCCATCCTGGTTGTACTCCCAAGGTTCTCCTCATAGACCAAACGTGAATGTCCTCCAGCGTACCCACGATGTATGCTCTAGTTTTCACAACAACTCTTTTCATGATGCAACATGCACGCTTTTGTTCTCTTTATTACTTTTGACCCCTAGGTATCTATGTGTCTCCTGCCTCATAATATTTGTCCTCAAGTTGTTAGGTCCCACTTGTTTTTCAGATGTTGTAGTTTATTTCCATTTTTATTTAGAAATATATCAGCTATATCTTGACTAAAATAATGTTTTAGATTTAAAGAGTAAATAATATGTTTCTAATTTTAATAATAATAATAAAAGTAAGAAAATAATACTAATAATAAGGCGGCAGGGCCGACCATTATAACATAGATAAACAGAAATGGAAAAAGGAAATTAGTGTGGATAGTAAGGTGGCAAAGCCGACCATTATATTCAACAATATAATTGACAAAAATTAAATA
Organism: Clitoria ternatea; assembly: GCA_037962975.1. Taxonomy (NCBI): domain Eukaryota; kingdom Viridiplantae; phylum Streptophyta; class Magnoliopsida; order Fabales; family Fabaceae; genus Clitoria; species Clitoria ternatea. The sequence goes on along the minus strand of CM075672.1, from coordinate 37,391,931 downwards.
AATAAGGAAAACTTATTGTGAATAAGGCGGCAGAGCCGACCATTATATTTCTATAAAATAAATGACAGAATTTAGATAAGTAAAGAAAAATACCGAGAACAGGGGCAGAGCCGACCATTATGCTCAATAATAAAAGTAACAGAAATTGAACAAAAGAAAACTACTAAGAACGGAGGCAGAGCCGGCCATGATGCTCGATAGTAATTAATAATAATAATAATAATAATAATAATAATAATAATAATAATAATAGTGATATAGATGGTGGTAATAAGAATTCTTGGTTTCATTTTCTTAAGTATTGGTGTTAACATGTTGAGGACAAATATGACGATCAGGATTGTAGCTCACAGTTTAAAATAATCATTACAAACTTTTTGTAACAGCCCTGATTTTTGAAAATAGGAAACCAGACCCTCAGGACTCCTGAGGATACTCTGTTGAGCTTTTAGTAAGAAGCTCAAGGCTTCGACCTGTTCCTTGAACAACTTAGAATGAGAAAATAGTGAGAAGTGGAGTTTAATCTGAAAGATAAGAATACCGAGAGAATGTAATGAGTGAGAAAGGCAGAAATAAGAAAATAATAAATAACATTCGACAACGCTGTTTAATTAGAAATAATACATAACGACAATTATTTCGGGTATAAATTAATTTATAATTATATTTATTCAATAATTATTTTCTATCAACGATATTTAATAGATAAATAATTATAATAATTTATTTTGAAATTAGATATTTTAAATTATTTATTTATTTGATAATTATATTTAATAATAAAATATTGTCAGGTTCCTCAGATTTGAACTATGGGACCCAGCCTGAGGTTAGACTCTGACCGTTCGACCCAAGACTAGTGATCCAGTAGGGATACTAGTCCTGTTAGAATCCCTATGTGAAGAACCAATGGTGTCTGACTTGGCCTGATACGCTCAACCAAAACCTTTGGCGTTTCCCATGTTTGACCGTTCATAGACCTCGGGATATCCGATGGTGACTCGGTCAGTCTCTAGTGACTCATTTCAACATTTTAGGAACTTTTCCTGAAGAGACTGAAGCCTGGTTAGGACTCTATCACCTTCGTTTTTCCATAAATTAGTTTCCTCATAAATCGTTTTAAAACCTGACCTGAATTCCTTTGGTATTTTGGACCCAACTTTGGCATAAGACCTTAGAATCGAACAATTTTGGTCTCAATCTCTTTGTTTTGAAAAGATATTCAACCTTTGTTTCTAGCCTCAAACTCCGATTCAGATTCTATCAACCCCAAAATCAAAGATTCAACATGTTCTCCTCAAAATTCCATTGTTTCAACATTTTTCTTTGCGCATGGTTTAGAAAAAATTCATAACTTTCTCGTACAACCTTCAATTTGCTTAAACTTGGTGTTACAATCTCCGTAACAAAATTATCTACATTTTTTGTAAAGACATTAAAGGCTAAATCCCTCTAGATCAGTACAGTTTAATAAATCTTTGTGACCCCTTGGTTGTTTCATTTCAATGTTGGTAGCCTTTGATAACATTTATGTATCTCTTTCGTTCGGTGCTTGAATCACTCTGTTCTTTTTGCTATGGACCCTTATCATAGGCCTCTACAATTTTCATGAAGGGCATGAAATCAAATTCCTAAGGGAGAATTAATTGCGAACTTATTTCTAAGACCCTAGCTGATCGTGAAGCTTCTGGAGCGCCTAGTCGTAAATTAGGTATATCTCGAGCTACAAAACTTAGATTATTGCAAATGATATATCAAATTAAAGAAAAAGGAAAGATCTACAAACTTAATTCAGGACTCAAAAGCCTATTCTTACCCCATAAATCCCAGAATTTAAAATACTATACTTATTCATGTTTCTTCAGCAACAGCTTGCACTAGGTACAGTATTTTCCACATATCTCTCTCACATGACCATTAAATGGAATTAAGCCTTCCCCAAATTTTTCATAACTGAATTCTTCACAACTTTTATGAAGGACTCAAAGCCCAAATCACAACCCATTTGGCCAAGAAAATTAATTTATAACAGGGACAAAAATCCTGTCACAACTCTATACCCTTTTAGTATTTGAGCCATATCTCAGTCAATTCTTAATGGATTATTTTGTACTTTATATGGATATAAAGATAACAAAAAGTTATACAACTTTTATGTTTAGGCCATTTTCAAATTCGGCCCAAAAAGGCTCTTAAAACTACGAGCAATTTGACACCCCAACACTTGACACATCACTCCTTCTTGCAACTATGGCCAATCACCTTCTACCACCCATGGGACACATGCCCTCCTCTCCTTGACTCCTTCTTCAGTAAGATCAGCCTACTTGATTCCTAAGGATGTCATGTTATCATGACACAACCATGCCACCATGATCTTACACCATGCCACCTCCCTAATCCTCCAATAAGATTTCATGCAAACACTAATCAGCATCATGTCACCTTAACTCATCACTATTCATCCCACTTTATTCTCCCTCATGGAAGTAACCTACCATTCCCTACACACCCTCTCAATTCTTATTCTCTAATTTCTCTTCCCCTTCACCACTCAAAAAAAAGAAATATAATAAAATAAAATCAGCTACTCACCATCATCACCAACCACCATAATTTCTCTTCTCCTTCTCCCTTCTTCTCTTAAATTCGAGATTACCCTCACCAAAATAGCCACCATCTTTTCTTCTAATCACCTCTCAAATTCATTATTCAAACTTCATCCACCAAGTTTTGTCACCTCCTCCAAAACCGTGGCCATCATTTTGATCATCCAAGTAAAATTTTAACTCTTGATCCTTGATTCTTATTTCTTTGTGTTACTTTCAAAAATTCCAGCATTTTGTATGTTGATTCCCTTTTGTCTTGTCTTGAAACCGTGACCCTTCTTACCCCATTTTGGTATGCATGTTAGTTGCTTTTAGGATCGGGAGCAATCGGTGGAACGTTTCGAACAATCAATAAATTTTAGCGATCGTTTCCTTATGTGCTTTTAAATTTCTAGATTTTCCATGGCTGCTTTTCCTTGTGTTTTCTTGCTGGCCACAATATGCTCTACCCCCCTTTGAGTCATTGCATGTTGAGTTTTTAGGTACCGGAGGGCGATTGGAAACGATCGGCGAGGAGCTTCTAGTCATCGATAAATTTTTTACGAGTTCGCTATTTCCTTCCTCCGGGCAGCAGCTATCCAGCAAGATAAGGGGGTTCCATCTTATTTTAAATTGATTCTGATTCTACTATAATATTTCTCGCGTAGTTAGAAACCGTTATCTTGATTTTCGTTACAATCCGACGTTTAAATCAAAAGATCCGAGCTTTTTCTTGCCGCTGCATTTTGGACGTTTAAATATATATATATATATATATATATATATATATTTCTAATTTGATATCCTACGAAAAAATATATATATATACCGGTTCACTAAAAAAGGAAAAGATTACCAAATAAAAATTTTTACACGTTTTAGTAAGCGGTAGAAAACAACGTGGGCACGGTTGGATGATTCGATATGGTTGTATTGACTATTTTTAATTTATGAAGTACTTATGTAATTTGTAATTTAATTTTTCCGGTAAGCCCCGCCGCTAGAAATTTAATTTACCGTTTATACGTTGCTGAAGTCGTTTTAGGAATATAGCGTACTTTCAAGAAAATTTATCGTTCGGACAATTAAAATATTTTCTTTTACTAAATTATAATAAGAAGTATAAAAAAATAGTAAAATAATAATTCTGAAGAAAAATATGTGTAACCATATAATAGTAGTTAAATAAACAAATTGGAAATTCCTTTTAGATAGAAAATTTTACTTAAAAGAACTTTATTAAGGATTTCTATAACTTAGACACAAATAACATTTTATGAGTTAAGTAAAGAAAATAAAACAAGTGAAGTTTTAGTATAATGAATGTTAGGAGTGATAAGAAGTTGTTAATGACTAAATTTTTTAGCAAGCATTTTAGTGACCAACTTAGTGGCCAATTGAGGAAAAATATAACAGGGGATTTTAGAAATTTAATTAGGGAATAAGGCTTGATTTAAATATTTTAATAAACTAAGTTAGCCTAGTAGAAAAAGAAAAGAAAATTTTTAGGTCCAATTTGGAATTTAATAATTAAGAGAAGTGAAAGGTGCTTAAATATAATAAATGATATCATTAGAAACCAAAGGTTAAGAAATAGATGTTAAAAGTTAAAAATCTTAGGAACTTAGGAAACGTTTATATGATACATGACGCATAAAATTAATTAGCAAGAATGATTTTAAGACACAATGAATAAATGGTTAGGCTTTAGAACATTAGTCGCTAAAAATAAATAAATAAAAGATATAGAAAGGACTTTTAGAATTTAAACTTTTAACTAGTAATAAAAAGAAGAAAAATGACATATAGATTAACTAGTGGCTAAATAATATTTGACTAAGTTCATAATATTGGTATGGATTCTAGATCTCTAGACAATAACTTAATGTCATAGACTCTAGTGATTAAAGAATATAACTAAAGTCATAACTTAGTCGTAATAATTAGAAATGGTAAACAATGTAGAAAGGAAATGAAATTTAGACTTTAAACTAAGAAATATACAAGAAGAAGATTGAATGACAACTTTTATTGACTAAAGAATAAATGACCCAGTTCATAACATAGAGGTTAGAACAATATCTAAATTCTTAAGCAATAAATCAACAACATAAGAAGTAAAATTTAGTTGATTAAAAGAATGTAACTAAGGAAGCAAATTAGTTAATAAGGGGAATAAAGAAAATGTATAAAAAGATAAGTAGTCATGAACCTAGAAAGAACATCATTAAATTGATAAGTATTACACAAAATAGTGACCCTTTTAGTGACTAAGGAAATGGGTCATTCAGCTAATAGAGTTTAATTAGATCAATAAAGGAGAATTGACAGTGAGACCACTTGACGATGAATAAAAAGTTCATAATTGGACTTTAGGAAATTGAGTAAAAAGATAATCATACCTATTTAAAGATTAATTAAAAGTTACATACAGAATTATATTAAGTAATAGTATGCCTTGATAACAAACTAAATTAAGGGAATGCTAATAACGTGAACTGGATAAACGGTAAGGATATAATGTGAACGCTTACATCTAGTTGCAGATATAAGTAAACTTCTAGTAACGTTACATAGGTGATAACTTGTTAAGATGTAATAAATGATTGGATGTGTGACTGTAAATGATTGTGTACATGGGCGTATGTGTGTTAGTTATGTAATGAATATATGCGATAAAATATGTGATAAGTGTGATATGATGACTATATATGGAATGTGATATGGTAGAAATATTTAAAGAATATTATGAGTTAATGAAATGAATTGTGTGACAAATGATACTTGTATGATGCATTAAATGACTATGTTAAAATAAATAAGAAAAGAATGAATGGGGACATGTCTCAGTAGGGATCCTAAGATGGATAATTTATGAAAAATAATATGATGAGTTGAATCAGATCCGATGTGATGATGAGCGTTGTAACGCCAATGTACCCATGATTTTTGGAAAATATGAGATCTCATTTCATTTCTAAGCGTCGAATTAGACTGTTATGAATTAAGGAATTTTGAGAAAACAAGGAAAAGAATAAATCAAAATTTTATGAAAAGAAGAAATCTGACGTTAGAAATGAACAGGAGCCATCAAAAGAACCTTACCGATGACTAGTGAAAAGAAAATTTTGTATTATATGCATCATCTATGGAAGTTAAGGAGGGATGTTGGAAAAAAAATCCACTAGAGCATACAGTGATGGGTACACTGAAGAATATGTCGTGCCTCGATACCCGAGGGCAGTCTAGGGAGTATAATCCGAGGCGGGAATTCCACGTGGTATCGGATTCACACCCGTCACCGGAGAGCCTGTAGCAAACTCTGGTGTACTTCAACAAGAGGCAGGATTTTCTATGACCGTGGAGTGCCCGTTCTGTGGTGATGTGTAATATGTGTGATTGGCCATTTTGATGTCGGGACTGTGAGTCCTTACCCATTTATGAAAACCAGAACAAGGAGAGCTCCGGTCACTCTAGTTGGGAAGGGGAGATAAGGGTGGTATTGTTATGCACATGGATATTGTATATGAAATTGTTGAGGAGGAGATGGACCCACATGCATCATGATGACTAATAAAAGATTGGAAATAATGAAATGAACTCATACATTGCATCATTATGATGGTGATTACTCATTGTTCAAGTATAATTGTATATATGTTAGTAATCCTGAAAGGTAAATGGGAAAAAGAGAATGGTCACCTGAGATCAAGAGTGGTGAGATAACTTAGAATGTATTATAACAACTTTAATGAGAGTGGCAGGGACTCGATTCTGGTTTGTTTGTGTTTTGTGTGGGGCAAGTGTCGATGAGATACCTTCCTGATTGTTGTGGAGGTGGAGACTCACCATTACGCTAATTTTTCAGACATCGAGGGGATGGACACTGACTCCGCATCGAGTATCAGTCGGACTATTCTCAGACCGAAGACGAATAGAATAGGTTAATTTTGTTTTCATTTAGGGAGCCTGTGTGCCCCTTTTTTCTTTCAGCATGTACAGATACTGTCACGACCATGTATTATATATGATTATGTTATATATAAGGTGTATCTGTTCCACCAAGTTTCATTGTATAAAAAAAAATTTCCATATTTTTCTAAAACTCGTAACCTCTCAGTTGACTAGGATAATCTAGTGGAACAGATTATCCTATTTAACCGAGGGTGTTACACTTTTTAGATATATCACAAATTTACAAAATAAAGGCCACATGCCCATCCATTATAACATCGATAAATAGGGCATTATAATATCAATAATACTAATAATAAGGCGACAGGCCCGACCATTATAACATCGATAAATAGAAATGGAAAAAGAAAATTAGTGCGAATAGTAAGGTAGCAAAATCAACCATTATATTTAACAATATAAATGACAAATTAAATAAATAAAGAAAAATTGCTGATAATAAGGCGGCAAAGCCGACCATAATATTCCTATAAAATAAATGACAAAATTTAGATAAATAAAGGAAAATACCCAGAGCAGGGGCAGAGCTGACCATTATGCTCAATAATAGATGTAACAGAAATTGAACAAAAGAAAACTACTAAGAACGGTGACAGAGCCGACCATTATGCTCGATAGTAATTAATAATAATAATAATAATAATAATAATAATAATAATAATAGTAGTAGTAGTAGTAGTAGTAGTAGTAGTAGTAATAACAGTGATATAGATGGGGGTAATAATAATAATTCTTGATTTCATTTTCTTAGGTATTGGTGTTAACATGTTGAGGACAAATATGACGATCGAGATTGTAGCTCACACTTCAAAATAATCATTACAAACTTTTCAGACATATCCAAATTTACATAATAAAGGCCACATGCCCGTCCATCCTTATATCCTCATTTATCATGTTTGTCGAAACTTATTCGCTGGAAACCACATAGACACCCATGGTCCTTAATATTTTCATAGTTCAGTACCTATCATGTCTACTTAATCATCATGGTTAGAAATAGCCAACACAACCAATTAATCACATACATAACAATAAAATAGTAAAAATTAAAGTATCTTAAATTTAATAATAGGAAAATTTCTTAATTTCTTAACAACAGTTCCCGAACCTACCCTCAGAAAGGTAAAAACCAAAAGTACTTAGCCTTTTTGAACACGCGGTCCACCCCAGGATACCCTAGAATATACCTCCTTACCTGAGGTGTCGTATTTTTTGGGTACTAGATGGAAGAGCGAAAACTCAACTTTCAAACTGTATCTCTAATCGATGATCCGTCTCCGTGGACTCTATGTGACAATCAGAGCTTAAATATGCCAACATGCAAATGATCGGGTAAAAAGAGATGGTGGTGGTGTGATAGCTGCCCACGGTGGTGGAGGATGGTTCGCGGCAACTAGAATTGAAACTGATGGGTACAAATGAAAGGAAACGAAGACCAAAGGTCATTGGAAGGAAGAACGGTGAAAATAGAGGTCATGGTGGTCATGGGTGGTGTTGGGGTAACATTTTTAGGGGTTGATCTAGCAGTGAGAGTAGTGGTTCATGGTGGTTTTGGGTGGTGGAAGTGGTGGCCGAAGAAGAAAGGTGAAGGTTTACGGTGGTCGGAGGTGGTTTGGCAAAGAATAGAGGTGGTTTGGGAGGTGGTTTTTGGCGTCGATGGATGATGTGTAAATCCTAAGTCATTAACTTGATGCATAACTCTCGGAGGATTTATATTCTTTTGGCAAGCGCACCAATCGTTAAATTTGTAATATATTTGATCGTCCCACAGGGATTGAGGTAATTACCACAATCTTGGACTAGCACAAGCTGAACCAAAACACAAGAAGATAGAATTCATTCTGTTTATGCTTTTCTACACTTTCTGTGTTTTTTTTATTTTTAGAAACAATAGAAGAGATGAAATATGTTTAATGGAAGATAGGTTAGGATTGCTTCAGCTTACAATTTCATCAAGAAACATGCAATTGAGCTTCAAACAAGCTTCAGATTCAAGAGGACAATTCACAGATGATTAATCCCTAATTTCTTAGGTGATTAACACTAATTCCTAAGCATTAAACCTTAATCCCTTAGGTGTTCGATGACAGAGAAATCTAATGTGAAATTGGGGATTGAACCCTAACTATTCACCTAATTACTAGGCCTGAATTAGTTAGGAAGCTAGAAGTTACCTAAGCCTCAACCATGATTCCTCACTGGTGAGATTCTTCAATTAGATCTAGATTTATCAATCCAGCAGTGTAGATCCACTTCTCAGCTTGTTCTCCTCATGATTCTAAAGATGAATTCCTCAACGCAAATTCAAGATTCCATCGAAAGCTTTAGCAATCCCAACCATAGAAGTTTAGCAACCCATGGGAATGGATTCAGAATGTAGAATGTGGAGAGCCATGGAAGAGAGAGTTTATAGAGGGAAAATGTTTAGAGAGAGATTGAAAATCAGAAAATGAATTGTGTATTGCTTCTGTGTGTTTTTACAGAGGAATTACAAATATATATAGCTACAGTAAAACTAACTAACTAACTCTAATTGATTACATAAGTCTCTGTTTAACAACTAGAATAAAATAATTAATTAAATGATTACAAAGAAATGACTAATTATAATACATCACTTAAATTACTCATATACAAATATACTGAGTAACTAATAAACTAATTAATTAATGGGAACTAAAACAGTTCACGTTGAAAGAACTTAACAAACTGGACAAACAGAACTTCATGCTTGAGCGTGATTCATGCGCGCTTAAGCGTGGTTCGTTATATTGATGCATACTGTGACTTCACGCTTGAGCTTGAACGTGTCCGCTTGAGCGTGGTGCTTTATTTTGATGCATGCATGGAGTTTTACATGGATTGCAAGGCTCACGCTTAAGCGTGAAACTTGCTCGCTTAAGTGTGGATTATATGTTGACTTCACGCTTAAGCGTGGGAGTCCTTCGCCTGAGTGTGATCATGCCTTGCTGATTCTTTTCTTTATTTGATTCTGTTGTACACGTACGTACGCTAAGATTCCAGCATATGTATGTTAGATGTCCTGCACCTGATCCTGCAAAATACAACATATAAATGCCTAGCGTATGTACGCTGGCTTTCTAGCGTCTGTACGCTGGGTTAATGAATCTCTCAAATAAACATATTTCTTTATGTACTTATCTTTTTAATTAATTTCTTGCACAATTTAAACATATTTGAATTAAATAACTAAAACAAGAAAGAGTGATAATTTATTAAATAATGATGCCAAACTCAACACATTTTAATGGATTAAGTTAAATTAAAGATGAATTTATTAAGTCTTTTTAAGACTTATCATATCCCCAAACTTAAAGCTTGCTTGTCCTCAAGTAAGGACTCAGGTTAATTAAATCAATTGTACTTACTCAAGACAATCAACATTCCCTTAACTTAATTCATACCATAATTATTGAATACCATTCATGCTTTCTTTTTGCAACTTCTGAAAATATAATTACTCACACTTCCTTTGGGAATAAGCTGGTGATGCTTTCCTCACATGGATTGGTGTTTCACTCTTCTCTCGGTGTATAAGGTTAATTTCAAGCTCTCATCACCTACATAATTGTCAGATCAACATAGGCTTGCAACAGCTCTAAACATCATGACATATGCTAGCACAATTTGATCAGTAGGGCTTTTTAAGCTTGTAATGGGGTTAGGCTACAGGCTCTATTTTTGTTTTTCTAGTCAATGTTAGGTTAAAAGATGTGCCCACTGATGCCTTGCCTCAATCTTAACTTAAATGCCTCTACTAACCAGCTCTTTTGCTTTTTATTTTTTTTCATTTTTTCATTTTTTTTCAGATGAAGGATAACTCAACTACTTGTGGTGCTTTGCACCTTCTTCTCTTTCAGTCCTTTGGACTCTTTCTTTCTTTCTTCTCTTTCATTTTTTTTAAATACCATTTTTCTTCTTTTTCTTTATAAGACTTGCTTTACTGATTTTTCACTTTTCTTTTGCTTTTGCTGTTCTTCCTTTTATTTCTCAAAATCCTTATCCATAATTAAGGTCAGAGTGTGTCCATTAATTGTTGTTAGGCACACTCTTCATCCCCAAACTTAGGACTTTCTAGTCCCTAGCAATAAGATAAGACTCAGTAGTTCATCGGTGGAACATCCAGGGATGATTCACTTGGTTTTTCTTAGATAAATAGGTTTGTAAAGTTAGGTACACAATCAGAATGAAAGGGTCTCAGGCTCAAACATAACTATTGGGTCAAAGGATAATTAAAATTGATTAGAATGGCTAAATTTGGCCCTGGCTAATTTACAAAGAAGGCCTTTATCATTTCCAATTGGCAAACATATAATCATTAGCAAGCACCGAAGCAAATTCTTTCTCACTAAGCAAGAATGCAGGCACACTCGGAAAAGAAATAATAAAGGCTTAAAAGCTAATAAGTTACAGGTAATCAGCCAATCATGTCCCTAAACTCAATGTGAGATTACAAATTCGGATTACTAACTAGCATGGTGAATATATAAATAATTAAGGATTAAAATAGTTATGGAAAGGGGTCATGAATCAAGCAATGCAAATCAATTAATTTATCCAAATGATGCCTGAGAATCAGCAAGATTTAAATAATTAAGATGGATTCTAAATTAAGCACAGTTTATAATTTTCCTAAAATTAATGGGATGAGGGGATAGATTACTTCCCTTCTTACCTACATGGCAAGGATTTGTGGAGTGATGGTTGCAGGAATTAGATAATACAAATTAGAAAAGAAATAACAACAAACAACTTAACATAAAATTTCATTACAGCGGAAAAAGAAATACATTGTTCAAGAAAGGACATTAAAAGAAAGTTATTACATCACAGAATTAACTTAAAATAAATGACAGTAAATTAAAATATCAGTCTTCCTCTTCTTCATCTTCTTCATCAGCCACTTCAGTCATAGGCTCATCATTATGTTGCTCAGGGTGGGGTGGAAATTCAGTTGCCAGAGGTGTGTCATCAGGAGGAATGGTGAACCCAATGGAAGCCAACCATAAGTCTCTGTCAGGTGGAACTCCCATTTCTTCAGTGTGGTCCATATTCAGTGTAGTGGCAATCTTCCTCAGCATGAGATCATGGTTCAGGATGAGATTATAGGTTCCTAGTTGCATCTTCTTCATGACCTGAAGTTCTTGCATTACCATGGAGAAGTCAAAAGAATTACCTGACCCTGTTGAAGGTGGTGGTGCAGAAGATATGGTTTGGGTTATCTGTGACGCTTTAACTCTTGAGGCACAAAGTGGTCAATGTGGTCTATTACCCAATACTTGTCTATAGTCCTTTCAGGCTTCACCTTTGTCAAATCTTCATAATTCAACCTAGCTTGATTCTTTTGGGCCAATAAAGTGATAACAGAGCAATATGGCAGTTGGAGATTTTTTTCAATGGCTTTCACCATCTCCTCTAGTATTAACTCACCCAAATTGACATACAAGCCTCTCATTGAACAGTAAATCAACACCAACCTCTTAATGAAAACCTTAGTAGCATGAGCCACAGGTTGCAGGGATGAAAGGACATAGTGGCACCATAAGAGGGGGAGATGATTCAAACAACTGTTCCTAACACTTTTTGGTGCACTACTCACTTTTGTTATATATGCAGCTCCTTGTTCACAGTATTCTTCTAGAATTTCTTTCCTAAGCTTCTCATTTTCATCCCTATGGAAGATATCCACTTTCCAAGTGTAGTGACATCCTTCACCATCTAAAATAGGTATTTTCAAAAACTTATTCAGTATGTGACCAGATAGAGGAATGGTGACTCCTCTCAAGAAGGAAGAAAAAGGAAACTTATCCTCAATAGAATTGGCCCTTAGATTGGCATAAAATTCCCTAGTGAGTTCTTGATAACCATTCCCTAAGTTCTCATTAAAATACTACCGTCCCCTTGCAAACATAGCAGCCTTTACATCAATATCCGAGCAATTATCTTCATCAAGGACCAAAGCCCTTTCCCTTATTACTCCTCTATTTTTGAGTATTTTCTCATATTCTTGGGCAGCCTTGAAATCTCTAAACCTATGCCTATCAAAATTCTCATTTCCCTTGGATTTCTTTTCCTCTTCAAGGCTTTTACTCTTTTTGGGTGGTGGAGAAACAGGGGTGCTTACAGTGGCCACCCCCTTTCCTTTCTCTTTTAGAGTTTTCTTCACACTTTCCTTTTCAACAACTCTTTCTAGTTTTCTAAAAAGTCTTTGTGATCTCGTGGACATTATGAGTGTTAAGGATGGTATTTATAGAGCCTAAATGGGTGCAAATGCATGACCAACACAACCATAGAGAAATGAAAATGTAAGATGAAAAGATATAATGGATGCAAGAATTTTGAAATTAAAACAATGAAAAACTAAAATCCTAGTTATTAACTAAAATTAAAGAATGCAAAGATGTTACCTTTCAAAAGAATCTGCAAATGGTTCCTTTTCCTCTTCAAAACCCAAGTTTCCAACGTAAAGAGATAAGAGTTAGGGTTTGTATGCTAAGAGGGTTTTTATACTGCTAAACCCAATGCCTGGGTACGCGTAGGTACATTGAAATCTTGGCATACATACGCCCACATTAAATCACAACAGGTGGTAACAGGTGTAGGCCATGTTGTAAGCGTACATAATCACGCTTGAACATATAACATGCCTAAGGGATCACAAGGTTCACGCTTGAGTGTGAAGTAGTGACGCTTAAGCGCAAAGGCACAACAGAGTATAACAGGTGGTAAATTTTGGTTCCCACGCTCAAGCGCGCACGATCACGCTTAAGTGTACAGTAGTCACGCTTAAGCGTGACACTCTCTCGCTCGAGCGCAAGGTCATAACATGGGTAACAAGCTTGGTACAGGCACGATCACGCTTAAGCGTGAAATGGTCACGCTCAAGTGCAAGACATACAGGAAAGATCACGCTCCAACCGTTAAATGGTCACGCTCAAGCGTCAGCTTGGAATAGCAAGCTTCTAACCTTTTTCAAACCTGAGCACGCTCAAGCATGAATTAATACGCTCAAGCGCGGAGGTATAACAGGGTCATGTTTAGTACTCGCTCAAGTGCACAACATGTTTACGCTTGTTACTCCCTGAGCTCGCTCAAGCGTGCAATGGTCACGCTTAAGCGTGGAGGCACATTTCTACCCACACTTGAGCGCATAAGGTTTTCGCTTGAGTGCCAAAGAGGGCCTGATGCTAAATTAATTACATGTAACAACGCCCAGTTTGGAGCGTATGTACGTGTACTACTGGTCCACAATTTTATTATTTTGGTGAAGCGCGTATGAACACTGGAATTCAAAGTTTATACACTCAAACCTTATTCAATATTTTTCAAGCTTATTCACACCTTATTCAAAATTTATAGTTTTTAATTATTGTTTGAAAACACAAAGCACAAAAATACAACAATTAAAATGTAGGGTTGCCTCCCTCAAGCGCTTCTTTAAGGTAACTAGCTTGACCTTTGACACCTAAGAGGATGCCTGAAAAGACATGGAGGATTTCTTCCTATCAAACTCTCCTCCAAAGTAGAGCTTGAGTCTTTGGCCATTCACTTTGAAAGTTCTTCCAGTGGCTGGTTCCTTCAACTCAATTGCACCATGAGGAAAAATCTTATTCACAATAAAAGGTCCTAACCATTTGGATCTGAGTTTTCCTAGAAAGAGTCTCAGTCTAGAATTAAACAACAAGACGTTGTCATCCGTTTGAAACTATTTTCTATTAATCTAGTTATCATGCCACCTCTTAGTTTTCTCTTTATAGATTGAGGCACTCTGATAAGCATTGAGTCTGAACTCCTCAAGTTCATGGAGTTTTAGGACTCTTTCCTCTTGAGATTGGTCACAATCCATGTTTAACAGTTTTGTGGCCCACCATGCCTTATGTTCTAACTCCACAGGGAGATGGCAAGCCTTACCATATACCAACTGATAAGGTGACATACCAATTGGAGTCTTAAATGCTGTCCTATAGGCCCACAATGCATCATCTAATCTTACAGACCAATCCTTCCTAGATTTCCCTACCACTTTCTCTAATATTCTCTTGATTTCTCTATTGGAAAGTTCAACTTGTCCATAAGTTTGTGGATGGTATGGAGTAGATACCTTATGGAGTACCTCCTAATGTCTCAGGGCTTTTTCCATAATTCTATTGTAGAAGTGTGACCCTCCATCACTAATGAGGACTCTAGGAACTCCAAATCTAGAGAAAATGTTCTTCTTTATAAACCTAAGCACCACATGTACATCATTCGTTCTGGTAGGGATTGCCTCCACCCACTTAGAGACATAATCCATAGCAACAAGGATATATTCATTGGAGAATGACTTTGGGAATGGTCCTATGAAGTCAATGCCCCAAACATCAAATAACTCCACAACTAAAATATTTGTCAAAGGCATGTCAGCTTTAGCAGAGAGGCCTCCACTTCTTTGGCACTTATCACACCTTTACAAATATACTCTAGCATCCTAAAAAATTATTGGCCACTAAAAGCCACATTGTAATACTTTTTTTGTTGTTCTGGAGGCACCATGGTGTCTTCTATAATAGGAGTCATGGCAGTGCCATAAGAGTCTTTCTTGCTCTGATTCAGGCACACATCTCCTGATAATTCCATCTACTCCTATCTTATACAGAAATGGATCATCCCATAGAAAAGTTTTACTATCATGAAAGAACTTTTTCTTTATTTGGGATGTCCACCCTTCTGGTACCACAGAGGTACTTTTAAAGTTGGCTATATCAGTATACCATGGCCCTGTGGTAATTGCCATCAGCCTCTCCTCTAGAAATTTTTCTTTTGTCAAGATAGAGTCTGATTCACCTTCCAGACGAGAGAGTTGATCAGCCACTGAGTTCTTTACTCCTTTTTTATCTCTTATTTCCAAATCAAACTCTTGGAGTAATAGAACCCATCTGATCAATCTTGGCTTTGATTCTTTTTTAGCTAGCAAGTACTTGATTGCTGAATGATCTGTATAGACAATGACCTCAGCACCAATCAAGTAACCTCTGAATTTATCAAATGTATACACCACAACAAGCATCTCTTTTTCAGTAGTGGTGTAGTGTATTTGATTCTCGTTCAACACCTTGCTAGCGTAATAAATGACATGTGTTAATTTTTATTTTTTCTACCCCCAGTACAGCTCCTATAGCAAAATCACTTGCATCACACATGAGTTCAAATGGTAAAGACCAATCAGGTGCTGCCAGAATTGGAGCTGTAATTAATCTTTATTTCAGATTTTCAAAAGCCTTGACACACTTTTCATCAAAAACAAAAGCATGATCTTTCACAAGCAAATTAGTCAAAGGCTTTGCTATTTTTCCAGCACATCCTAAGAAACTCCTCACTCCTTTCACATTGATTGGAGGAGGAAGCTTTTCAATGATGTCAATCTTGGCTCTATCTACTTGAATGCCCTCACTAGAATTTTATGGCCAAGGACTACCCCTCCTCTAACCATAAAATAACATTTTCCCAGTTGAGGACAAGATTGGTCTCTTGACATCTCACCAATACCTTAGATAGGTTACTGAGGCATATATCAAAGCTATTTCCAAACACAGAGAAGTCATCCATGAAGACCTCAATGAACTTCTCTACCATGTCCCCAAAAATTACCAGCATACACCTTTGAAAGGTTGCTGGTGCATTCCATATACCAAATGGTATGCGCCTATATGTAAAGATTCCATATGGATAGGTAAAGGATATCTTTTCTTGATCTTTTAGATCAACCACAATTTGGTTGTAACCAGAATATCCATCAAGGAAGTAATAATACTCATGACCTGACAGCCTCTCAAGCATTTGGTCTACAAATGGTAAAGGAAAGTGGTCTTTTCTGGTGGAGTCATTTAACCTTCTATAGTCTATGCACATCCTCCAACCTGTAGTTGGTCTAGTGGTAATGACTTCACCTTCTTCATTTTTAACAGTGGTCATCCCTCCTTTCTTAGGCACCACTTGGACCGGACTGATCCAAGCGCTGTCCGAGATAGGATAGATAATCCCTGCATCAAGGAGTTTAACCACTTCTTTCCTTACAACTTCTTTCATTATGGGGTTTAACCTTCTTTGTGACTTAACAACTAGGGAATAGTCATCCTTCATCAAAATTTTATACATACAAAATGATGGACTAATCCCCTTTAAATTAGAAATGTTCCAACCAATGGCAGATTCATGTTTTCTTAAAACCCATATCAGTTTTTCTACATCCTCATCATTTAATTCAGCATTAATGATTACCGGATGTGACTCATTATTTCCCAAGAAAACATTTCAAATGAAAAGGCAAAGGTTTCAAATCAAGTTTTTCTTTAAACACCTCCTTACCCTTCTCAAGTATAGTATTATTTAAGTTTTGTTTCATTTCATCGTTTACTCCCCCTACTTCACATGCTTCTAGTAGGTTCAACAACTCATTATGTGAGTCATCCAACTCCTCAATCTCAGAGTCAAAATCATCCATAAGAAAGGCTTGTAAAGCCTCTTCTTCATTCTTAACAGCATAGGAGTCTTGTAACTTTTAATTTCTTTAAGCATAAAACAATCCATATTCCCAGCTGGATTTTTCATAGCATTAAAGACATTAAAAGTTACTTGCTCCTCCTAAACTCTCAGCATGAGCTCTCCCTTCTCTACATCAATTAAAGCTCTTCCAGCAGCTAAGAAGGGTCTCCCTAAGATTAAGGGAATCTCTCTATCAGCTTCCATGTCCAAAACTATAAAATCTGCTGGAAAGATAAACTTATCTACCTTTACTAACAAATCTTCTGACATCCCATAAAGGTATTTGATAGACCTATCAGCCAATTGCAAGGACATGCGAGTTGGTTGCAGGTCATTAATTCCTAACTTCCTCATTAAGGATAAAGGCATTAGGTTAATGCTAGCCCCTAGATCACATAAAGCACTTCCAATATGAACATCCCCTATTGCACAAGGTATTGTAAAAGATCCAGGATCTTCTAGCTTTTGAGGGAGTTTCTTCTGAATAATTACACTGCACTCTTGAGTAAGAGCATCATTTCATCTCCCTTAAGCTTTCTCTTCTTAGACAGAAGTTTTTTCAAAAATTTAGCATATGATGGCATCTCTTGCAATGCCTCAGCAAAAGGAATATTTATGTGAAGCTTTTTAAACACATCTAAGAACTTAGCAAACTTTTGCTCCTCTATCTGTTTCTTAAATCTATGTGGAAATGGAGCATTTTTTAATTTCTCAGGAGTTAGCTTGACAGCTTCCTCCAAGATCAAATCATTCTTTTTCTTTTTCTTTTGATGAACTTGATTTTCTTTTCTTTTTCTATTTCTACCTTATTTTCAGTTTTATCATTAACTTGCTCACTTTCCTGCTCTTTTTCTTTTTCTGCATCTTTTTCTGAATTATTTTCCTGACTTGGAGTTGGGAAAAGAATTTTCCCACTCCTTGTGGTTATTGCCTTGCAATGTTCCCTAGGATTTACCTTAGTATCTCCAGGAAAATTGCCAGACTGTCCCTCAGCTAACTGTTTTAATAGCTGTCTAACCTAATTTTCCAGATTTCGGATGGACGCTTCTTGATTCTTAAAGCTGGCCTGAATGGCCTGTATGAACTGAGATAGAGCATTCTCAAGTTTAGACTTTTCTTTAAGGGGAAAGGGAGATGGTTGTTGTGATCTATTTGTGGGTTGAGTTTATGACATGTTTTGATTCAAATGTGGACCTTTTTACCATGAAAAATTGGGGTGGTTCCTATAGTTAGGATTGAAGGAATTAGAGGGGTAATTCCTTTGAAACTGTTGCCCCATGAAATTAACTTGTTCAGCAGGCACATTTGGATCACACATGCCATTTTCATGGTCTCCGCCACAAAAGTCACAGCTTATCATACAAACTTGACTAGGCTTTTGGAGTTCTAAAATCTATACACTTAGTTTCTCTAAAGCCTGAGTCATCAACTTACTTTGAGCCAAATAAGCATCTTGTGCTTCTAATTCTAATATCCCTCTCTTAGGGATTTGGCTCCTTTCACTAACTAAACATTCATTTGAAGCCATAACATCAATCAGCTCTATAGCTTCTTTTACAGTTTTTATCGTTAGTGAACCTCCAGCTGAGGCATCAATTAAGACCCTAGTAGCTAGTCTCACTCTATTATAAAATATAGCAACTTGCTGCACATCAGGAATCCTATGATGAGGATATTTCCTCAAGTTCTCTTTGTACCTATCCCATGCTTCCATCAGAGATTCCCCCTCTCTCTGCTGGAAACAAGTGATTTCTGTACGTAACTTGGCATACTTGGAAGGAGGGAAATATTTAATCAGAAACTTTCTCTATAAATCCTCCCAAGTGGATATACTGCCTCTTGGTTGGCTCTACAACCAAGCTTTTGCATGGTCCCTTAGAGAAAAAGGAAACAATCTCAATCTTATTGCCTCATCAGGGACACCATTCATTGTCACAGTATCACAAATTTGGAGGAAGGTTGCTAGATGCAATTTTGGATCCTCAACCTCACTTCCTCCGAATTGATCATTTCTAACCAACTGCAGTAAAGCCGGTTTAAGTTCAAAGTTATTAGCTATAATCGGAGGCCTAAGGATGCTAGATTGCAATCCTTCTTCAGTAGGCCTAGAGTAGTCACCTAGTGTAACTCTCCTCTGTTCCATTTCTTATTGTTCTTTTTGCTTTTTCTCATTTCTAAGCTTATGCTTTAACAAATCAATATCAGGATCAAAGAAGGAAGGCTCTCCTCTGTTCCTTGACTGCATACACCAAATATTAGACACCAAATACAATTCACAGTTACTGCTACTACTACACACAAACTATTGTTATACTAAAAACGAGAATTAAACTGCTACTAAATGCAAAAACAAAATTAAACGGTTCAGTCAAGTACCGGTCCAAGGATTGTTGATATTACTCAACAATCCCCGGCAACGGCGTCATTAACTTGATGCATAAATCGTGAGCCATTACTTGGTGTGTAACTCTCGAAGGATTATATTCTTTTGGCAAGTGCACCAATCGTTAAATTTGTAATATATTTGATCGTCCCACAGGGATTGAGGTAATTACCACAATCTTATACTAGCACAAGCTGAACCAAAACACAAGAAGATAGAATTCATTCTGTTTATGGTTTTCTGCACTTTCTATGTTTTTGTATTTTTAGAAACAATAGAAGAGATGAAATGTGTTTAATGGAAGATAGGTTAGGATTGCTTCAGCTTACAATTTCATCAAAAAACATGCAATTAAGGTTCAAACAAGCTTCAAATTCAAGAGGACAATTCACAGAGGGTTAATCCCTAATTCCTTAGGTGATTAACACTAATTCCTAAGCATTAAACCCTAATCCCTTAGGTGTTCAGTGACAGAGAAGTCTAATATGAAATTGGGGATTGAACCCTAACTTTTCACCTAATTACTAGGCCTGAATTAGTTAGGAAGCTA
Source organism: Clitoria ternatea (assembly GCA_037962975.1). Taxonomy (NCBI): domain Eukaryota; kingdom Viridiplantae; phylum Streptophyta; class Magnoliopsida; order Fabales; family Fabaceae; genus Clitoria; species Clitoria ternatea. Next base: position 37,371,890 of record CM075672.1, on the reverse strand, counting down.
GAAGTTACCTAAGCCTCAACCATGATTCCTCACTGGTGAGATTCTTCAATTAGATCTGGATTTGTCAATCCAGCAGTGTAGATCCACTTCTCAGCTTGTTTTCCTTATGATTCTGAAGATGAATTTCTCAATACAGCTTCAAGATTCCATCGGAAGCTTTAGCAATCCCAACCATAGGAGTTTAGCAACCCATGGGAATGGATTCAGAACGTAGAATGTAGAGAGCCATGGAAGAGAGAGTTTAGAAAGGGAAAATGTTTAGACAGAGATTGAAAATCAGAAAATGAATTGTGTATTGCTTCTGTGTGTTTTTATAGAGGAAATACCAATATATATAGCTATAGCAAAACTAACTAACTAACTCTAATTAATTACATAAGTCTCTGTTTAACAGCTAGAATAAAATAATTAAATAAATGATTACAAAGAAATGACTAATTATAATACATCACTTAAATTACTTGTATATAAATATACTAAGTAACTGACAAACTAATTAATTAATGGGAACTAAAGCAGTTCACGTTGAAAGAACTTAACAAACTGGACAAACAGAACTTCACACTTAAGCGTGATTCATGCGCGCTTAAGTGTGGTTCGTTATATTGATGTATACTGTGACTTCACGCTTGAGCATGAACGTGTCCGCTTGAGCGTGGTGCTTTATTTTGATGCATGCATGGAGTTTTACATGGATTGCAAGGCTCATGCTTAAGCGTGAAACTTGCTCGCTTATGTGTGGATTGTATGTTGACTTCACGCTTAAGCGTGGGAATCCTTCACCTGAGCGTGATCGTCCCTTGCTGATTCTTTTCTTTATTTGATTCTGTTGTATGCATACGTACGCTGGGATTCCAGCGTATGTACGTTGGATGTCCTGCACCTGATCCTGGAAAATACAACATATAAATTCCTAGCGTATGTAAGCTGGCTTTAGCGTATGTACGCTAGGTTAATGAATCTCTCAAATAAACATATTTCTTTATCTACTTATCTTTTTAATTAATTTCTTACACAATTTAAACACATTTGAATTAAATAACTAAAACAAGAAAGAATGACAATTTATTAAATAATGATGCCAAACTCAACACAATTTAATGGATTAAGTTAAATTAAAGATGAATTTATTAAGTCTTTTCAGGACTTATCAATGGAGAAAGGGGAGAGAGAGAGAGAGAGAGCGTAAGTGAGAAAGTGAAGGAGTGGTGTAGTTTTTGATGAGGGGGTGATGTCCTATTTATAGGAAAATCTGGTCATTGAGTCTAGATTTAATAGGTACCGGATAAAACCCTAGTTACGATTTTTAATACTTTGAGAGAAAAAGTGACTTTTTCTACAGTTAGAATCTAAAAAATACCCAACATGAAAGTTGTAGATCTAATTTTTCTCTTTGAAATGATATATGGTACGTGAGAATATGACACCTGGAGCAAGAGTTATACCTGAAACAAGGAAAGGTGCTTCCCCATAGCTCCGAAATTATTTTATTGTTTAAAGATGGGTTTACCGTGAAAAATCCTTTAAGAATCAACTTTTGGGCTCCACACGAAAGTTGTAGGGTTTTTTGGTATAAAGCCATAAAAAAATAACAAAGTGGTTTCAACATTGTATGAGGGAGATATTCGTGTTTTTCCGTGGTTGGGCTAGTGAATTAAAAAAATGAATCTTCCCTAAAAAGCTTGGCTTTTTGGGGATGATCAGGCAAGAACTAGCTTTTGAGTTCTTCACGAGAATTGTAGAGGGGTTCGATACAAGGATAAAAAATTACAATGAACTGATTTCAAGCTCATATGAGAGAGTTATGATTTTTCTTATAGATTAATGAAATTTAATGGGATTAAATAACGGGTTTTTGGAGTACAAATTCTTGGTTCTTCAAGTTGGTGATGATAGGTTACGAATTAGAGTTTGAGACTAGAAATAGAGATTGTTAGGTTTTTAATAACAAAGAAACCAAGACGAGAATTGCTTGATTCTAATATCATATGAGAAAGTTAGGCTTAAAACACTAAAAGTGTTTAAGTCAAACTCAAGTCCTAATTTAACTGAACAGTTTTTCCAAGAAATGAAGTTGATGGGGTCCGAATTAGAGTTCGGGCTCTTCAAGAAACGTGTTTGAATTACCAAAACTATTCATTAGGGATTGTCCTTGTTGGGATCGAACATCTTGAAGTGTATAAACGAATAACCTAGGGCCTTTTCTAATATAAAATAGGTATGCAGGAATTGACCTAATTTTTCTTTGTTTTACAAGAACGATGGTACTGTTCTAACTAGTTTATTATCTAGACACTAAATTTGAGATCGGATAGTCAATTCTTGACTGCCTAGGGGTCCTTTATTTACTCTTCCTAATATTATATTATTATTTATTGTTAAGTATAATGTTGTATTATTGTTATACATCATTAATATCTCTTTTTATTGGGTTTTCTTAACTTGATTACACTATTCTTCATATAAAAAGGTCTCTACCTAGATTATGACTTAAGAACTCTCATGACTGAAAATTTATGAGGTTAAGGTTGCTTCCTAAAAAAAGGATGTTACCTGCTTCATTCCTTTTCCTACCTCTATTGGCCGAATATATTCTTGCTTAGGAGAGTTGCTATCTCGTATTTTCTTAGCAAATCAAAGTGTGAAATTGACTTCTATGGCAATGGGTATAGCAAAATTTTAATGGTGTTGTGTTTTGATGCTCATAGGTGTCGAAACGAGCTTCTGAAGGTTGTTGAGTGAGGCAGGCGTTGGAACTAGGAGTGAAGTGGAGGATTATCAAGCTATGGAACGTGATCAAAATTTTGAAAAACTAACCAAAGCTAGGAATCAAGGTAAGGGGGTGTGCTGAGTTAAAATTAATATAGAAATTTGCTTACGTCGTTGGCTTATGGGGAAAGGATATATCATAGCCACTGTTGATTACTTTAAATTAATTATTAATGACATATGGTGATAAATTAAAAAATGAAGCTAAATAGACAGAAAATGAGAGGATTAGAATTTAAGTATGATAATGGTAAGACAAGGACTATGTGAATGTGAATGGTTAAAGACATTAAAGAATTGGGGTTACGAGGTGAAGTGACAAATCGATATAAGATCAACGATAACAGTTATAGAGAAGTTTAGAAAACTTAATGGTAGATGTAACAAATAATTCAAAGTAGAAAAGTAACGTGAGGTGATAGAAAGACTTAACTATCGGAGTGGTAGATTATAATGTAAATGGTGAACTCGAATTAGTTAAGGTATGAGTGTATAGATATATATAGCTATGTATAGCTATGTAAAGTAGGTGGTTGATTGAAAGGTAAAATAAAGAGTGATAACTTATGGTTGTAAATTTATAAACTGTATCCATGTGAGCATAAGATTGTAAGAATTGATGTGAAATCGTAAATGGTGGCAATGATCTTGATAAAAAAGTAAGATAGGTGAAAGATATAATCCAATTATAAGGAGCAATGAGGTGAATGGAGGATACGATGATAAATTGAGGAATATAATGAAATGGAGTATGATGGAGCTTTTATTTATATATGGTGAAGAGTAATGTAAAATGTTAGATCGACATGATGATGGTGATAGAAAGAATTAATTGTGTGATGGTGAACTAGATAATTGTATTTTCTTTAAAGAGGACTAATGTCAATATATGATAGTAAGTTGAGATGGGGATGATTTCATGTTAATGGGTGATGATGGAGAAAAATGTATATATTGATAATGATAATGTGAATGTTGATATATATATATATATATATAAGTATAATGATCCAATATGAATTAATAATTGTGATGATAAAAGTCAAATGATCTGATATGATTAGAATTGTGAAATATTAATGATGATGATGAACAAAGTGATTTATGTTGATAGTTATTGGTGAATTGATGGATTATGATGGTTGTGGTTATAATGATCAATAACTACGTGTAATGTGGTGTGTTTTGAATGGTGAATCTGAAAGTATATGGCTTATGTTATTTACCGTATAGCATTATATGATAAATGTGATCTGGTGTGTGTTTTAAGGGCTTGGTCTAAGTGGTTGCTTTTTTGTTTTTAAATGTGTATATTAATCATGATTTGATAATTAGAGATGCTATGTTGGGGCCTGGTTTGTGTGGCCTCCCTATATAATTTATAGGAGGCCTTTGTGCTAATTAATAAAAGGAATGGAATTTAAAAATAAACTTATGTGATTTATGTGGTTAAGGACGACCAACGGTATAGTTGCCCCTCACTTTTAGCTCTCGTGGTCAAGGAGGACCCAGTTGAGTTACCCAATGGTCAAGTAAGACCCAGTGATTGAGGTGGAGAGCCAAGTCGGGCTCGGTGGAGCAAGTCGGGTTCACGGGGTGTCAAGTAAGATCTCTAGCTAAAGGTCGACCTTTTTAGTATCCAGATACAAGCGAGTCAGTATATTGTTTAAGGGTCAGTTATGCTTTGCGTGATTTGATTCCCTAATTGGTGACAATTTGGTGATTTGTTATGTTAAACGATATATTGAAACTTATATGTATTTATGTGTATATATGATGCATTTGATTGTTTGATGAACTTGTAGTGATGATGATGTATAGTACAAGTATTGAGGATTAGAGGAATTAGTTGGAAGTAAATGATCATGTATAGCTTGGTGGGCTAGTGATGGCTTTGATATGATTACACATTGTGAATGTTGCATTGTAAATTTAATTGTATGCTTGTTGTGTGTGTTAGCATGGGTAAAGGCTATAAAGGTGAACGTATGTAGATTGTGATAAAGGAGATGGTGCGGTGGAACATTGAAATGAAATAATGAGACACAAAATAACAAAATAAAGATGAAGGTTGTATGTAATTATGAAACATAAATGTAAGATAACTATAATGGTGAATGGTGATCCCGAGTAGTAGGGAAATGTTTTACTAAGAAGGTAGCTAGATTATGCTTTTCCTAGTATATGTTATATGTTTCTGTATTAATTCTTAATTCTGGTCACTTACCCCCTTTTTATTATGATTTTAAGTGACTAATAACAAGTTTTGATAGGAACCACAAAGGCGAGCACTAAATAGGCTGAGCTGGAGTCAATGCCAAGAAAGGAATTGGTGACTATGTAATTTATTGTGGTAGTTAATCTTCATAATATTGATAACTTGACGTAGTATGTAAAACCTTGTAATTAATTGAGTGTGTTATGAGTTGAGTTGAAACTATGACGATGATGACTGAAATTATTTGTTGTTATGTCTTGGTTTGGATTGCGATGATGATATTTAATATTCATGTGTGAAAGAATGACACTAGTATTTGATGATCTGAGCATGTGGAATTAGTAGGTATAATGTTTAAGATTGTGTGATTGACACATATCCATTTGTGAGACTTGATGAATTAACTATAGGCAGGTGAACTGTGAATTACATCTTTATATGGTATTGATTCATTGTGTAATTGCTGGTAAGAATAATTGGATTGATGAATGAAGGTTGATTTAGGCGGGCATTGCAATTATAGGTGTTAATTTATGATAAATAGTAACTAGAAAAAGTGAAATGGAGGTTCGACGGGACTTAGAACCCTCAGAGTAGACCAATAGGTCCCCAATGTTATTGAGAACTTGTATGCATAGGTGTTGCGTGATTTGGTTCCCATTTAAATGGTTTGATGCAAAAAGGTTAGTTTTGGTCAAATTGAATTTTTACACATATCTTACGTATACAATGGAATTTTGGCGAACAGACTGCGCCAGTAGTTCCAAAATGGGGAAAACATAGTGCCCATAAAGTTTCATAGTAATTAGAGTTAAAACGGGTAAATTAGGTAGACCGAAAGTTGGCCAAATAATGAAATTCTGTATTTTGTGCATTCTGATATAGTGTAATCGATTACGGTAACCGATTAGGGGCATTCTGGAAACCTTGTAATTGATTACCAGGTGGTGTAATCGATTACTGTAATCGATTACCAAGGGTGTAATCAATTACTATAATCGATTAGCACTATTCTTCTTTGGTTGTAATCGATTATAGGTGTTTGTAATCGATTATTATGGCTAAACCATTGTATTTTGGGGCATTTTAAGTGACATGGTCCTCAGGATGCTACTAGTTACCATCGAGGAAATTTAAAAGCGAAAAATTTCCTCTGATTTTATCAGACCCTGGGATAAATTTTACGAATCACTAAGGAGACGTTACACTCTATGTCGAGTAAGCTTAATATCTATAATTTAAGGAAATTACGAAGTGGGTTAACATTCCAACCCCGAATCAAAAACCCACTTTACCGAAATAACTCCAAATACATTTTTAAGGCTTCTTAAGCTTATCTCGATTAACCCTGCTTTTGGTTTCAAGCTCATCTTCGGCTAACGCCTTACCAATGCTTAGACCATAACCTACCAACACTAAAACAAAAACCCGTCAACAAAATGGCAACACACATTGTTCCAAACTTCCATTTACAAGATTAAAATGCAATAATTTAAACAAACTAAAACCCCTTTATCATGGGTGAAATTCAGTTTAAAGGAGGAGATGACTGAAACTAGAAATTGAAAGTACTGATATACTTACCTTGTTCCTACGATCCCAATTTCATGATCAATTCCAAGTTTCGTCGAGAATTTTGGCTCCAATTAAGTTGCCAAACCCACGACCATAGAATAGAGAAAAATGCCTTTTGTTTTTCCTTTCTTTCACATGTACACGACGTGGAAAAAGAAAATGTAATTTTTCTTTTTTATCCTTAAGGGCAATTTAGTAATTTTATTATTTCTTTTCTATTTTTTATTTCTTTTAATTAAAAACATATCTTAAGTAAATATTTTTTATTTTAACCATATGGTAACTTAGATTTTACCACCACTATTTAATTCAACTTTAATTTCTTTAAATTAATCGCCAAAATTAATTTCTTAATTTTATTACTTTATTAACAACTCTCAATTAATTTATAATAATTTAGGAAATATTCATAATTAATCTAAATTAATTTAAATTTATCATAATAAATTCTTATGCGGCAAAATACATTAAATTTTAACATCAGGGATGTTACATAAAAGACTTACCTAGAAGACAATAAAAGTAGTGATAATATAGAGAATAGGAGATAATGAGTCTGCCAAGCACAAACGAGAGAATGACAAAGTGCAATCATGATTGTAAAATAAATAGAGAATCACCAAATTATCTATGTAGAACTAAATAGTGTCTAAATGTGAGAACATGTGCGGTGAGTTTAAATGCACACATAAAAGTGAGAAGGAAAATGAAAGGGTTTGTAAAAGATGCACATTTCAAAGTGAGTGTGTGTTTAGGGACTAAATTGAAGGGCTTAGTTGTTGGTTTGTGGTATTTGTGCTTTATGCTTTTGGAACTTATAATATTATAATCTTTTTTGCAACAAAGTTTAAATTAAAGTTAAAAATAGTAATACAAATCTTAATAATAATAAAAACTTACGAATTAAAGCGTCTTCGTTCTAAATACCATAAATGTATTATATCATTGTAAACAAAAGTTAGTAGGAAAATAAACAAGACAAACTCAACCTTGAACTACCAAAATCAAATTTTTCTCTTAGTCCAACAACTTTTAGTATTGAGAGAAAAATATATCAAATCTCCTTAGGGTAGAAAAAAAGGGACCAAGACTGTCTAAGAAAAACATTAGACATATGTTATTTTAGGTGTTATATATATTCATTATAACCAGTAATTTCCTTCTAAACTAGTATTAAAAGAACACAACCGGCTAGAAATAATAACATGTAAGGCATGTAACCAGGTAACTTATAAATCATTCTAGGCTATATAGGATTCATTAAAATGGATCAATCAAATGCAAAGACCATTATATCCTTTATTTTCTATTTCTTTCTCTTTATAACAAACAATAAAGAAAGAATTATAAACAACAACCCCTTCTATTAAATTAAAGAAATAAACATTCCTTTGCATCACATAGTGTATTTATATGTAACAAATACAAAGAAAGAATCTACGAACAAGATAAACATAAATATTTACAGAGACAATGACACTAAATTCTTCTAACAAATATATATATATATATATATATATTGTTGACAGTAATCAACGAGGAAGAAAGAAAGAGTGTTTAAGTAAGCATTTGAATGTTGTTGAATGATAATATCCTGACTACTAGATTACAAAGTGGGTTCCCTAATATATTTCAATATAAAATTTAACTAAGTTTATAACTAACTAAATAGAATATAACAAACTAACTAATTCTATTTTGGAACTAAAAAGGTTCCTAATTCTATTTTGACAACTAAGTACGTTCCTAATATATTTCAATATAAAATCTAACTAAGTAGGTTGAAACTAACTAAACAAAATATAACAAACTAACTAATTCTATTTTGAAACTAAGTAGGTTTTTAATTCTGTTTTGAAAGCTAACTAAGTAGGTTCCTAATATATCTCAATATAAAATCTAAAATAAAGGAAGAAGGTAGAGTGGAGACTTACCTTCATTATAGAATGGCTGACGGAAGCAACAGCTCTGAAAAACCTACATAGAATTAGAGAGTTAGTGAGAAAGAAGTAAAGAGAGAGAATGGGAAGTAGAGAATAAGAGAAAGAAGGGGACGGAGAGAGGGGGTGTTTACCAAAAGGCCTTTATTGTTGTCGGAGTCTAAGGAAAGAGGGGAGCTTCTCAAGGGAGAGAGAAAGTGGAAGAGGGTTTAAGGATTGAGAGAGGAGGAAAACTGAAACTGAAAGACGAGGGGGTTGTTGACCTTGATTAAGTATTTAGATTTAGCAACTGAACTAATTCAATTGCTAGGCTTGTGACTATTTAAATTTAAAATATAAATTAATACACACAATACTAGCACCATAGACCTCTTCTCGTCGCCAAACGAGCATACCAAAGTGACACTATTAGCCACGATGATGTGTAGGCTTCAATACATACCGGTCACGACCGCCTTGGCGATAGCTATGACGACGCCTTCGTAGAAATTGTTAGTGACGCCACTATATTTCCGTCATTGACCAAAGAATATTCCCACTCTTTTATTTGAAAGCCCATCTAATTAGTGACGTAGACCTATTCCTGTCGCTAAACAGGCATACCATGTAACATCCTTAAGATTTTAGCAAAATTTTAATTGGCAGAAAAATATTAATAATGGCCCAACTGGATTTATGAGATTTTGGGAATTATTATTAATATATATGCAATTATAGATAATTAAATATGGTGGGAATAAGTAAATTTTTTTGATTGATTAATTATAAAAGGTAAAAGTTTAATTAAAACTTTTAAAGAAATTATAAAAGAAAGAGGGAAAGGACAGTTTTGCCCCTGATGCCTTAAAATGACAATCCTTCTTCTTCATCCTCATCTTCTTCACGCCAGCGTCTTCTTCTTCTCTCTCCCTCCATCTTGCCGTGACTTGCATGCTTCAAGAGGAGGTTCATTTGGTGTCGAAACTTCAAAGTAACCACGTTTTTGAGATCGTGGCTTCGAGGTGAGCACAATGAACCCCTTAAAATTCAGTTATCTTTCCTTTTCATTTCTTCCCCTCTAGCCGATGGCCATGCATGGTAGGAGAAGCCTCTGTTTTCCATTCCTCCAGTGCATGGGAGCCTGAAAACGGTATTTGGAGCAATGAGGGTGGTATGACGTTAATGGGTTTTAGTGTTTCGACCTCCGTAGGTAACGAAACGGACGTCGGAGGACCGAGCGGTGAAGCGGGTGTTGAATTCGGGAGTCGGACCTTGAACCAAGTACTTAGAGGACGCAACCGGCATCAAGAACAAATCGTCGAAGCTTGGAATCGAGGTAAAGGGGTGTTCGGGTTGTAATTAATTAGAATAGGTGTGTATTTTGGGTTCGGGTCGTCGAATGAAATATTAAAACGGTAAGAAAGACTACTAAATGATAATGATGTGTATATGTATGTATGAATGTGAATTGTGTATGGTTTATGATGATTATAAGAATAAGTGTTTTACATTGTGTTAAATCGATGTGTATAGTGGCATTGTGATGACGGGTTTGACAAGTAGGTCACCCATTTGATGAGCATGAGCTGTTGTTGATGGCCACTTGTTTATGATATGATGAATGTGAGTTATACATGTATGATTATGTGGTGTAGGACGGCCGACGGTATGTATAGCCCCTCGTTTTCGGCTCCCGTGGTTTTTGTGCCCAGTTGAGCTACCCAGTGGTCAAGTAGGACCCAGTGGTTGAGGTGGAGAGTCAAGAAGGACTCGGTGAGCAGGGTTCACGGGGTGTCAAGTAGGACCCCCAGCTGAAGGCCGATCCTTTAGTATCCGGATACTAGGCGTCAAATTTATGTGAGAGTCAGTTGTGAAGTTTGATGAAATTGTTGGTATTGTGTGTTGATGTAAATGTGTTCTATTACATTTGTTGGCGGTGAATTGCACATGGATAATACTGAGACTTGAACGAAGTTAAGGATCTGCAAGTATGAATTGGTGGATAAGGATATGTGAAATTAATTGCATAAGGTAGAGTTAGTGAATCGGTATTAGTGATAACACTGTAGTAATCATGTACCTTGTTATTTAATTTCCGTTCTAGATTAATTTCGATGTCAAACACTCACCCTTGCTGTGGTTTTCTTTTAATTTAGTAACCAGTGACAGGGAGGAGGTTGAAGCCCCGGAGGTGCGCCAAGCGGAGAATTGATGCCAAGAAGTGAAATGAACTATGAAAATAATGTTGTGTGCAATATGTAATGTGTTTTATGTACTGATTACATGTTTCTTATGTGTGATGAAATAAGCATAGTTTGGATCGAATGATTATGAATGATTGTGATGAGTAGTGAGCTAGAATTGACATGCAGCATGATGAAAATATGAGTTTATATGAATGAAGCGGTGTGGGGGTGATGCTAATGTGATCAGTGTCAATTTTCATGAGTTTGATATATATATATATATATATATATATATATATACATTGGCACGGAGCCACTAGTAGATGTAAATGATAAATTGCTATGGGCAGGTTTTGTAAATGATTGTGGGTCATGAATGATGAAAAAAGGATGTTTCTGAGTGAGGCATGACTGAGAGAACCTCTTCTGAGTGAAAGAAGGTTAAGATGTTTCTGAGTGAGGAATGATCGAGAGAACCTCTTCCGAGTGAAGGAAGGTTAGGATGTTTCTGAGTGAGGCATGACTGAGAGAACCCCTTCTGAGTGAAAGAAGGTTAGGATGTTTCCGAGTGAGGCATGACCGAGACAACCCATTCCGAGTGAAGTAAGGTTAGGATGTTACTGAGTGAGGCATGACTGAGGGAACCCCTTCCGAGTGAAGGAGGGTTAAGGCGTTTCTGAGCGAGGTATAACCGAGAGAGCCCATTCCGAGTGAAGAAAGGTTAAGATGTTTTTTGAGTGAGGCATGACCGAGAGGACCATTTCCGAGTAAAGGAAGGTTCTGGCTTCGAATAAAGAAGCATCTTAGGGATATTGCTTGTTTTTCTTTGTAAAAGACTGAATTGTTAGTGAATTTTCTTTGCAAGTCTCGTAACCCGCTCAGGTTTAAAATGTAGAACTCGCTCAAGAGAGTAGGAACTTGCCCAAGCGACCTTCACTGGTTTCGCTTAAGCGAATCAGGGTCTCGCTCAAGCGAGTGACCCCTGACCCCATTTTCTTCTTCCACTTATTTTAATTAATTCAATTTTATTATTTGATTTATTTACTATTATTTATTATTTTGAGTATGCTTAAGAAAAATAAATGTTATTTTACCTAATTAATTATCATTAAATGCAAAAAATTTATTGTGAAAAATAATTAAACGGATATAAATAAATGTAAAATGATGTAGGATGTCACAGGTGGTATCAGAGTAGTTCTTTCCAGGATTACAATAGGTGGATATGTGTAACAAATTATGCGAGTCCTGTACGGGGCTATTATGTATTTTTATTGTATTTGTTGTGGTTATTTATGTTATTAGCAGGGTAGCTTGGCATCATTCCCTTGGCACTACGGTGGCGTTGTGTTTTATATGTGTATGAGGTAAATATCCTACTCCTTGGTAGATTATTGGTTACTAATGGTGATGTGTTTGGTTATTGTAGAAACACTCTATGGCTGAAGAAGCTAGTTCTGGTGGAGGAGATGACTTCTTCTCGAAATTTTCTCAACTGATGAGTAGGACTGAATCTGGTCCCACTCTTGACAAATTCCTAAAAAGGAATCCACCTGCTTATAAAGGAAGGCATGACTATGATGGAGCGCATGTTTGGATATGGGAAATTGAGCAAGCTTTTGAGTATTTTGAGTGTTCGAAGGAACAGAAAGTACAATTTGCAACTTATCAGCTGAAAGATGAGGCTAGGGTATGGTGTTCTAGAGCCAAGGTGCAAATGAATGCAGCAAGTGAACCGTTGGTGTGGGCAAATTTTCGAAGAAGGTTTCTCATTAAATATTTTCCCGACAATTACAAAATCTGTAAAGAGATGGAGTTTCTGAGATTAGAACAAGGCAAAATGTCAGTGGCTGAGTATATTGCCAAATTTGATGAATTGTGTGACTTCTATCATCCTTTCTCCTTGGAAGTAACTGAAGGCAGTAAATGTGCTAAATATGAAGCTGAATTACGAATTGAACTTCGCAGTGTGATTATGCCTATGGAAATTCGAGATTATCCTACTTTGGTGAATAAGGCTAGGCTGACCGAGGAAGTATAATTGCAGAGAACATTTCAACCAAAGGATAAGAAACCGTTGAAGGCAAGAGGATTCAGTTTTAAGAAGATGGGCCAGTTCTTCCGTGGGGGTAAGTCCTCCGCTACGTCCTCTTCCTCTTTTGGTCGTGGTTCTACAGGCCGTTCCAATGGTCATTCTGGTAGTCGTGCATGTTATAATTATGGTCAGGAGGGCCATATTGCGAAGCATTGTCTGGCTAGTCAAATTGTTTGCTTCTAATGTGGACAACCGGGACACCTTAGGCCAGATTTCCCATAGCGGCAGCAACAGGGTGGACATGGTAATCGAGCCAATACTTCTGTGACTCGTGGTGCTAATCTTCAGAGGGGAGGTAGAAATGGTGGTGGTCGTGGAGGCCAACACTTAAGGAGGTCTGATGCTCAATCTAGTGGTGCTCAGAATGTTATGATTGGGCGAGTATTTGCCTTTGATGCTTTTGAGGTTGCAAGAACTGATAACTTGGTGCAGGGTAAGTGCCTTATTCATGGCTACATGGTAAATGTTATTTATGATTCTGGTGCAATGCATTCTTTTATTTCTGAAAGTTGTGTTAGACGGTTTGGCTTACCAGGGGTGTTAATGGAAAATGCCCTTAGTGTCTCCACCCCTACTGGTTCTACATTCCGTGAAACCACCATGTATGGAGAGTTGCTAATGCAAATTGAAGACCGTTCCCTTTTGGTGAATTTAATATGTATGTCGTTGATGAACTTAGATGTTATCCTGGGTCTTGACTGGTTGTCTGCTAACCATGTTATGGTGGATTGTTATCGCAAGACTATAGTCTTCTCTCAGGAATTGGACACTAAGAATGTGGTAAGTGATGTCTCCGCAACTTATGTTATTCTATTTACTTCGGAAGGACGGTATAATCTTACGCCTAGTGATATTCCGGTGGTGTGCGATTTCCCTGACGTATTTCAGGAAGAAATTCTGGAGTTGCCTCCTAATCGGGAGATTGACTTTGCCATTGATTTGATTCCCGGGGCCGAACCTGTGTCCCGTGCACCTTATAGAATGTCTTCTGTGGAATTGACTGAAGTGAAAAAGCAAGTGAATGAGATGTTAGAGAAGGGATTTATCCGACCGAGTGCTTCACCTTGGGGCGCTCCGGTATTATTGGTGAAAAAGAAAGATGGTAGTATGAGGATGTGTTTTGATTATCGGCAATTAAATAAGTTGACGATTAAGAATAAATATTCTTTGCCACGAATTGATGATTTGTTAGATCAGTTAAGAGGCGCTGCGGTATTTTCCAAGATTGACTTGAGGTCTGGATATCATCAAATAAGAGTGAAGTCAGAAGATATTCCAAAAATGGTGTTCCGGACTCGATATGGACACTTTGAGTATGTTGTAATGCCTTTTGGAGTGACAAACGCTCCTGCTATCTTTATGGGTTACATGAACAGGATCTTTCAACCATACTTGGATCAATTTGTAGTAGTGTTCATTGATGATATATTGGTGTATTCGAAGTCTATTGAGGAACATGCACAACATCTCCAGATTGTTTTGCAGATATTACGTGAGAAAAGGTTATATGCTAAATTATCAAAATGTGATTTCTGGGAAGGAAGTGTACAATTCTTGGGACATGTGATTTCCCGGGATGGCGTGTCTGTTGATCCATCCAAGATTGAAGCAGTTATGGCTTGGGAGAGGCCTAAATCAGTGACTGAAATTAGGAGTTTCCTTGGGTTGGCTGGTTATTATCGCCGCTTTATTGAAGGATTTTCTCGTATTGCGCTTCCTTTGACTCGATTGACGAGAAAGGAGAATCCATTTGTATGGTCAGACAAGTGTGAATTGAGTTTTCAAACTCTGAAGCGGTGTTTGGCTACTGCACCTGTGCTTGCACTACCAGATGTGACGAAAGAATTTGTAGTGTTCTGTGATGCATCCAAGTTTGGCTTAGGATGTGTATTGATGCAGGATGACAGGGTGATTGCCTATGCTTCAAGGCAACTGAGACCGCATGAGTAGAATTACCCTACCCACGATTTGGAACTTACAGCGGTGGTATTTGCATTAAAGATCTGGCGCCATTATTTATATGGTTCTCGTTTTGTGGTATTTAGTGATCACAAGAGCTTGAAATACTTGTTTGATCAGAAAAAATTAAACATGAGACAAAGGAGATGGGTGGAATATCTGAAGGATTATGATTTTGATTTGAGGTACCATCCTGGAAAAGCAAATGTTGTGGCTGATGCCTTAAGTAGAAAAGTATTACATGCAGCCTTCTTGATGAGTAAAGAACATGAATTGTTGGAAAACTTCCGCGATATGAATATTGGGGTTGTTATGAACGCCCCAGATCAAATGATAGTTGGGATGCTGAAGATCTCCAATGAATTTTTGGAATCTTTAGCTGTGGCACAAAAGAATGATGAAGAGTTGCTGGAATTACTTGACACTCAAGTAAGAGGTAAAAATATGGAATTAACCAGAGGCAACGATGGAATTTGGCGGTTTAGAAACCAAGTTATGGTGCCTGCAAAAGGTGATTTCAGGCAAGCTGTGTTGTCAGAGGCACATAAAAGTTCTTTAAGCATTCATCCTGGTGTTACAAAAATGTATCATGATTTGAAGAAAGAATTCTGGTGGCCGGGAATGAAGAAAGCAATAATTGAATATGTGAGATCTTGTGTAGTATGTCAGAAGTGTAAGGTTGAACACCAGAGACCTCCTGGACTACTCCAACCATCTGAGATTCCAATTTGGAAGTGGGAGAGTATTACGATGGATTTTATATCTGGGTTACCTCGGACCCGTTCTGGATGCAATACAATCTGGGTAATTGCAGACAGATTGACCAAGAATGCTCACTCTCTGGCTATGAACATGAAATGGCCATTGGACCGGTTGACTAGATTGTACATTACTGAAATTGTACGGTTGTATGGGGTGCCTTCAAGTATTATTTCAGACTGTGATCCCCGATTTACTTCCAGATTCTGGGGAAGTTTACAGCAGGAATTAGGTACTGAGCTGAGACTAAGTTCAGCTTATCATCCTCAGACCGATGGCCAATCTGAGCGTACAATTTAGACTTTAGAGGATATGCTTAGAGCTTGTGTATTGGAGCAAGGTGGCTCATGGGAAAGATACTTGCCATTGGTGGAATTCGCTTATAACAACAGCTATCATAGTAGTATTGGTATGGCTCCATATGAAGCTTTGTACGATAGAAGGTGTGGTACACCTTTGTGTTGGAATGAAAACGGTGATGTTATCCATTTGGGTCCCGAACTAATTCAGGAAATGAATGAACAAGTTGCTATGATTCGAGGAAAAATGAAGATTGCCCAGGATCGACAGAAGAGTTACTATGATAATCGACATAGACCACTTGAGTTTCAGGTGGGAGATTGGGTATTTCTGAAGGTTTCACCTACCAAAGGTGTAGGTCGGATACTGAAGAGTCACCAGCTTAACCCGAGATACATTGGGCCGTATCAGATTTTAGAGAGGATTGGTGATGTTGCTTACCGATTGGATCTTCCTCAATCGTTAACTAATATCCACAATGTATTTCATGTGTCACAACTTCGAGCGTACATTCCTTGTGACTCCATAATTGTACCGGCAGATTCTATTAGCCTAAAAGAAGACTTGACGGTGGAGGTAGCACCTATCTGCATTGAAGAGTACCAGACTAAACGATTAAGGAATAAGGAAGTACCATTGGTAAAAGTGAAGTGGCAAAATCTAAATGGAATAACCTATACATGGGAGTTGGAATCAGACATGAGGCGGTTGTACCCCGATCTTTTCCAATAAGGTACGTTGATTTCGAGGACGAAATCTTTTTTTAGGGGGGTGGATGTAACATCCTTAAGATTTTAGCAAAATTTTAATTGGCGGACAAATATTAATAATGGCCCAACTGGATTTATGAGATTTTGGGAATTATTATTAATATAAATACAATTATAGATAATTAAATATGGTGGGAATAAGTAAATTTATTTGATTGATTAATTATAAAAGGTAAAAGTTTAATTAAAACTTTTAAAGAAATTATAAAAGAAAGAGGGAAAGGACAGTTTTGCCCCTGATGCCTTAAAATGACAATCCTTCTTCTTCCTCATCTTCTTCACACCAGCGTCTTCTTCTTCTCTCTCCCTCTATCTTTCCGTGACTTGCATGCTTCAAGAGGAGGTTTATTTGGTGTCAAAACTTCAAAGTAACCACGTTTTTGTGATCGTGGCTTCGAGGTAAGCACAATGAACCCCTTAAAATTGAGTTATCTTTCCTTTTCATTTCTTCCCCTCTAGCCGATGGCCATGCATGGTAGGAGAAGCCTCCGTTTTCTACTCCTCTAGTGCATGGGAGCCTGAAAACGGTATTTGGAGCAATGAGGGTGGTATGACGTTAATGGGTCTTGGTGTTTCGACCTCCGTAGGTAACGAAATGGACGTCGGAGGACTGAGCGGTGAAGCGGGTATTGAATTTGGGAGTCGGACCTTGAACTAAGCACTTAGAGGACGAAACCGGCATCAAGAACAAATCGTCGAAGCTTGGAATTGAGGTAAGGGGGTGTTCGGGTTGTAATTAATTAGAATAGGTGTGTATTTTGGGTTCGGGTCATCGAATGAAATATTAAAACGGTAAGAAAGACTACTAAATGATAATGGTGTGTATATGTATGTATGAATGTGAATTGTGTATAGTTTATGATGATTATAAGAATAAGTGTTTTACATTATGTTAAATCGATGTGTATAGTGGCATTGTGATGACGGGTTTGACAAGTAGGTCACCCATTTGATGAGCATGAGCTGTTGTTGATGGCCACTTGTTATATGATATGATGAATGTGAGTTATACATGTATGATTATGTGGTGTAGGACGGCCGACGGTATGTATAGCCCCTCGTTCCCGGCTCCCGTGGTTTTTGTGCCCAGTTGAGCTACCCAGTGGTCAAGAAGGACCCAGTGGTTGAGGTGGAGAGTCAAGAAGGACTCGGTGGACCAAGCAGGGTTCACGGGGTGTCAAGTAGGACCCCCAACTGAAGGCCGATCCTTTAGTATCTGGATACTAGGTGTCGAATTTATGTGAGAGTCAGTTGTGAAGTTTGATGAAATTATTGGTATTGTGTGTTGTTGTGAATGTGTTCTATTACATTCGTTGGCGGTGAATTGCACGTTGATAATACTGAGACTTGAACGAAGTTAAGGATCTGCAAGTATGAATTGGTGGATAAGGATATGTGAAATTAATTGCATAAGGTAGAGTTAGTGAATCGGTATTAGTGATAACACTGTAGTAATCATGTACCTTGTTATTTAATTTCCGTTCTAGATTAATTTTTATGCCAAACACTCACCCTTGTTGTGGTTTTCTTTTAATTTAGTAACCAGTGACAGGGAGGAGGTTGAAGCCCCGGAGGTGCGCCAAGCAGAGAATTGATGTCAAGAAGTGAAATGAACTATGAAAATAATGCTGTGTGCAATGTCTAATGTGTTTTATGTACTAATTACATGTTTCTTATGTGTGATGAAATAAGCATAGTTTGGATCGAATGATTATGAATGATTGTGATGAGTAGTGAGCTAGAATTGACATGCAGCATGATGAAAATATGAGTTCATATGAATGAAGCGGTGTGGGGGTGATGCTAATGTGATCAGTGTCGATTTTCATGAGTTTGATATATATATATATATATATATATATATATATATATATATATATATATATATACATTGGCACGGAGCCACTAGTAGATGTAAATGATAAATTTCTATGGGCAGGTTTTGTAAATAATTATGGGTCATGAATGATGAAAAAAGGATGTTTTCGAGTGAGGCATGACTGAGAGAACCTCTTCTGAGTGAAAGAAGGTTAAGATGTTTCCGAGTGAGGCATGATCGAGAGAACCCCTTCCGAGTGAAGGAAGGTTAGGATGTTTCTGAGTGAGGCATGACTGAGAGAACCCCTTCTGAGTGAAAGAAGGTTAGGATGTTTCCGAGTGAGGCATGACCGAGACAACCCATTCCGAGTGAAGTAAGGTTAGGATGTTTCTGAGTGGGGCATGACTGAGGGAACCCCTTCCGAGTGAAGGAAGGTTAAGGCGTTTCTGAGCGAGGCATAACCGAGAGAGCCCATTCCGAGTGAAGGAAGGTTAAGATGTTTTCCGAGTGAGGCATGACCGAGAGGACCATTTCCGAGTAAAGGAAGGTTCTGGCTTCGAATGAAGAAGCATCTTAGGGATATTGCTTGTTTTTCTTTGTAAAAAGACTGAATTGTTAGTGAATTTTCTTTGCAGGTCTCGTAACCCGCTCAGGTTTAAAATGTAGAACTCGCTCAAGCGAGTAGGAACTTGCCCAAGCGACCTTCACTGGTTTCGCTTAAGCGAATCAGGGTCTCGCTCAAGCGAGTGACCCCTGACCCCATTTTCTTCTTCCACTTATTTTAATTAATTCTATTTTATTATTTGATTTATTTACTATTGTTTATTATTTTGAGTATGCTTAAGAAAAATAAATGTTATTTTACCTAATTAATTATCATTAAATGTGAAAAATTTATTGTGAAAAATAATTAAACGGATATAAATAAATGTAAAATGATGTAGGACGTCACATACCATAGTGACGCTATTAGCCATGATGATGTGTAGGCTTCAATACATACCGGTCCCGACCGCCTTGGCGACAGCTATGACGACGCCTTCCTAGAAATTGTTAGTGACGCCCCTATATTTCCATCATTGACTAAAGAATATTCCCACTCTTTTATTTGAAAGCCCATCTAATTAGTGACATAGACCTATTCCTGTCGCTAAACAGGCATACCATTGCGACGCCCTTAGCCACGGTGACGTTTAGGCTTCAACAAATACTTGTTGCGACTGCCTCGAGGATGGCTACAATAACACCATCTTATAAACCATTAGCGACGCCCCTATGTTTCCATCGCTGACTAAAGAATATTCCCATTCTCTTTTTTAAAGCCCACTTAAATTTGTGAGGGTGAATTTACATCGTCCCTAGTAGGTTTCCTTTCTTGTAAAATTAATTTTATAAATAATGGATACATTAGCGACATCTGTCATAAAGGCCTCAGGTAGCTTACATAGTAACGGCCACTAGTGCTGTTACTATGTGTTTTTATTTTATAAAGAATTATTTTTGAAAAAACATGGACACAATAGTGACATTTGCGACAATGAAACATCATGTAGTATAACTAGCAACGGGAAGTTGTGTTGTCGCTATTTGTTTTTCTTTTATTAAAAAATAATTTCAACAAAGACGTGGATACGTCAACAACGTCATCGTCGATGATGTGTGTCCCATTAGTAGCGACAACATAAGTGGTCGTTACTAGCAGTTTCTCTTTCACTAAAAAATAATTTAAAGAAAGACAAGGGTATAATAGCGACCGCCTAGGTGACAAGCTATTAATAAATTCTAGTGACGAGATTTTAGTCTATCATTAATGGGCATCGCAAATAACCATAGCAGACAGTTTCTGGTCGCTGGTTGTGTGTGTGCATCACTGTATGCATCGTTATTAGAGACAACCACTATTCGGTGGCTAATCTATTGTAGTTTAAAGGGTAAATACACCCTTTGGTCCTCTATTTTTCACAAAAGTGTTATCGCGGTCCCTTAGTTTTTTTGTTCAAGTTAGTCCCCTATGTGGTTTAAAATGTTTCAATGTGGTCCTTCCGTCAATTACATGTTAACGTCATTTGCACTGTGCTATCAAATATGGACATCACTATACACGTGTCAATTAGTGATTCGCTATTGCATCAAACACTAAAACGACTCAGTTTTGACAATTGAAAGGGAAAATAGAAAATTGTGGATGTTCATCTTCCTTCTTCATTCATCTTCTTTCTTCGTTCATCTTTCTTCGTACCAAACTCAAACTCCAGCAAGAAGCATTTTTTCTTGTGTGATATTGAGGCTTGCACAAAGCAAATATGGGGCTTTATATCAGCAGCAGAAAGTTGCCATGGAGGCCCAAAGAGGGTTCACTTAACCCCGGTACCAAAAGGGAAACTGTGACCAAAAATAGGGGAAAAATTAACAAAGGAAATTTCAATGATTGACATAAGAATTTTGCATTACATCATAAAATAAAAGGGAAAATGAAAAAGAGTGTGTTCATCTTCTTTCTTCCTTCCATCATAGGTTTAGATGGTTGCTTCCTAAAAGGACTATATGGTGGACAACTACTAGCTGCAGTTGGAAGAGACCCAAATGATAAAATGCTCCCTATAGCCATTGTTGTTGTTGAATATGAGAACAGAGTCATGAAGGTGGTTCCTAGACCTGCTCGTGGGGGATATGGGTGGAGCAGAGGCTTGCAAGGAGTTCACCTTCATATCAAACTAATAGAAGGAAATTGTTTTAATTTGGTCTCTTATGTTATGTTGGTGATTTCAATTTAGTCTCTTATGTACAGTTAGTGATTTCAATTTAGTCCCCGTCGAATAGTTAATTGTTTCAGTATGGTTAGGATACGATGAATTTTGAAGCAATGCTTGGGGAATTGTGATGCTAGAGATTTAATGATCGATTGGAATTCTTAGTTCCTATTGTTGTTCTTAGCTCCTCTAAGAATTGATCAAGGAATTGGTTTCTACAGAGAAATCATGGTTTCTAATTCAGATCTAAGGGTTCTAACCTAATTTGGTGGTCACTTAAGATATTAGGATCTTATGACCTCTTTGTAATTTATGCAATTTGAATTGTTAGGTCTTGTTCACCTATGAGATTGGGGTTTATAATATGATAAATTAGGGATTTTGATCTAAGAGATTGAGATTTATCTATCTATGTGGATTAACCTTCAATTACGGAATCACAACGTATCCAATCTAGATTTCATGCATATAAGCTAGCTAAGGAATGACTTCAATCCTTTTCTACTATTAGCACTTTCTTATCCTTGGTTTTTAATTTTTTTATGGAAATTAATGAAAATTCATAAATAGAATTACTGCTATTGCTACATGTGAACTTCATAATTATTGTTTAGATAGTGTTAACCTAAGATTATAGTACTTTAAGATGTAACCCCATGGGAACGATACCAAATTTATACTCAGTGAATTTATACTCAGTTAAATGATTAATGCGTTTTCCATTTGCATATGTTGAAAAACACCCATCAAATTTACTGTGTCGTTGTCAGGGATTGTTGATCCAAAATATCAACAATCTCTAGGAAGACTCTAACCTAAATGTTTGTTTTGTTTTGGAATTCAATAGTTAGCTCAATTGTAGTTAGTCAATTTTCAGTTAACCTTTGTGTGTTAGTTGTTGGATAAAAAGTGCAAGTGATGACATTATCGTTGGAAAGTATACTTGCTCTATTTTTTTTGGTCAACAAAAGAAGATAACATTAAAAAGGTATAAGGGGTACCTTAACCCATATACAAATTCAAATAGTTGCAAACCTGAAATGTATAAAAAAGGTTCCCTATACCACTCAACAAAACCTCTAGAGAAGTCTTTCATTCAAGACTTAAGCTAAATCCAACTTCTATATTGTATCAATTCAAACATTTTATCTAAACAAATAGTTTTGTTCCTAAACATGACGTTGTTGCGGCATCCCTAAATCGTCCAAACAGTAGCAAACCACACAGCAGCAAGTTCATGTTTACTTCCAGAATCATTGCCCAAACCCAAAAACACATTCAAAATGACATTTACACTCAACTTGCAAAGCCAAACAGAAACCCAACCAAGCAGAACACTTTTTCCATAAGGAATATGAAATTTTGCATGAGAAAAGTATATGAGAGATGGTCTCTGCACAGTCACCATAAAAAGACACAAAAGCATAGATGAGTTGTCCAGCATAGAGCCACGAAAAGATAAGTTTTATTTAGATTGTATTCAATCAAACAAAAGCCTTCATTCAAAACCCATCACTTTGAGTGGAACATTGGTAGACCAAAAAAACCACATAAAAGATGCACCACATAAATCTGGATCTTGATGCACAAGACTGTAGGTTTACCTTACAGAATAACAACCTGAAGGATCTCACAACCATGACCAAGAATCTTAAACATTATCACATACACCATCAAAACCATGCAAACTCTGATGAAGAGATGACAACAAATCTTTCTCCTAGACAAATAGTTCTCTATGCCATTTGAGATTACAGACCTACTTATCCCTCACCCACACACCCATCTCAACCAAAGAAGCATCCTATTGAGATGATACTAAAAATAATCTTGGAAAACTTGACCTTAAATCACGCTCCCCCACCCAATAATCCAACCAAAATCGAATATGAGAACCATTATCAATGACCCTTCTCATATTAACCCTAAACCATTCACCTTCATTTGACTATTTTAAGACACATTCGTAGTCTCTCCACCATCTAGAACCTTTTCTAAACACCTCCCAGTCACCAAAATGAACACCATGCCTATATTTTGACTCAATGACTTTGCCCTCTACACCCATTTCCCTAATAAAGCAGAATTAAATTTACCCAAGTCCCGCACCCCCAACCAACCAGCCTCTTTACTACGACTTACCTGATCCCATTTAACTCAACAAATTTTTTTCCTCTTCTCACCATAATCTTATAAAAAATATCTTTGCAAAGATGTTAGTAATTTAATAATAGTAATAGGTACTTTAAAATAAGAAAAGAAAAAGAGAGGTAATGAGGATAGTATGAATCTTAAGAGATAGAGACGACCACCAAAGTAAAGGTGACGATTGTTCTAGGAGGACAACTTCTTCTGAAAAATAGAAACAACCAGATCCCAAGTACTAATTTTTCCTGGATTAGCCCTCAAAGGAATTCCAGGTAAACAAAAGGCAATCGTGTAATTTTGCAATTCAACAAAGCTGCGTAATGTGCCAATTCCTCCTCATTAACCCCAACACCAACTAGTTTACTTTTATAAAAATTAACCTTCAACCCAGATACCAGCTCAAAGCATCTAAAAATACTTTTCAAAGAAATAATATTTTTCAAAGACCC
Source organism: Clitoria ternatea (assembly GCA_037962975.1). Lineage (NCBI taxonomy): Eukaryota > Viridiplantae > Streptophyta > Magnoliopsida > Fabales > Fabaceae > Clitoria > Clitoria ternatea. Next base: position 37,348,174 of record CM075672.1, on the reverse strand, counting down.
TTCCTAAAAAGAAGAGTATCATCAGTAAATTACAAATGTGAGACGTAGATTTGGCCATCCTCTACACACACTCCTTTGAACAAATTCTGATTCACAGACTCTCACATTAATCCACTGATCCACCTCTGCAACAATTAGAAATAAGAAGGGTGTCATAGGTCACCTTGTCAAATACCCTTTCTCATAACAAGTTCTGTTGTTGGACTCCTATTGACAAGAACCGACACAGACAAAGACATCAGACATCTCCTAATCCAGCGCTCCCATCTACTTGTAAACCTCATCTGTCTCATCATATAACAAAAAATCCTAACAAACTGAGTCATATGTCTTCTCAAAATCAACCTTAAAAATCAAGCATGATTTATGCTTCATCTTCACATCATCAATAAGCTTATTTGCAATAACCACCCCATTTAACATATTTCTGCCACCCATAAAGGTCGATTAGTTCTCACAAATTAATCCACCAATTACACCCTTCAAACGTCTAGCTAGAATTTTAGCAATAATTTTATATAAGCTCCCAATCAAAAAAATAGGCTTTAGTCACCTAGTCCTAATTGAGATACTCCTTTTGGAATTAAGGATAAAAAAGAAGCATTTGTACCTTTCGATAACACCCCTGATACATGGAAATCAGTCATTATTTTACAAACATCACATTCAATAGGCTCCAAAAAGATTTAATAAAATTGAAATTATAGTTGTTAGGACCTGGACTCTTCGAACCTTCATACTCCCAAACAGCCAAACGAATCTCCTCCTCCGTAAATTTCTCATTGGTTTTCAAATTATCCTCCTCACACAACACTGAAAAAGCAACACCATCCAACACCAGCCTATTTCGGCATTCACCCATAAAATTCTACTCAAAAAAAGATTTTACACCTTCCTTCATTTTAATAGGTTCTTCCTCCCATGAACCGTTCAACCACAACCCATGAAATGCATCACCGCTTTGCCTCTTATTAATGACTGTATGAAAAAATTTAGTGTTAAAGTCATTTTCCTGTAACCAACATAGTCAAGATTTTTGAAACAGAATCGATTCCTCTAGACTGGATAATTTCCATAATTTTGCCGCCATGTTTTTACGAAGCAATACACCATTTTCACCTAAACCACCTTTCTTCTTTTCTAAGTCCAAATTTTTAATTGTCTTCCATCTCTTTCAAATTTGTTTGAAGTAAACCAAAATTTTCTTTATTCCACACCTTTATTAACTGTTTCAGTCTCTTCAATTTTTCTTCAAGCACTACAATACCTTATCCTTCGACATTTAGATTTTTCCATGACTCCTCCACAAAATACTTAAAACTAGGCTCACACAACGAACAGTCTGGTACCCTAAAAGGTTTAAGGCCCTAATCCACATCCACTTTTTTTAACAACAGAGGACAATGTATAGATAAAATTCTATTTAGAGCCAAATAGTTTGGAAAGACAATAACTATTCCTGAGAACATAGGAACCTATCCAATCTACTTCTTTGGCTTCCATTAGATCTATACCATGTATAACTCCTACCATGAAGAGGAAGGTCTACCACCCTCATATCCAAAATAAAAGCATTAAACAAACTTATCTCAGAACTACATACACCTTCATCCATGTCAATCCCATATCTCTCCTCACTATGCCTTACAACATTGAAATCACCAAACACACACCACTTAAAGCACTCTATATGAGCCAATTTTAGCTGTCATAATTCTTCCCATAACCTTTTTTCTCCATCATCAAACATGAAGAATAAACATTTAAGATAACACAAGGTTGTTGCCTTCCTTTCCAACACCCCAGGACCTACAAGAAACTAGAGCCCTAAAAAAATTGAATTTTTTGAAATAAATCCTTATCCTACACACATAACAATTCCCCGGTAGTACCAAAAACACACGAAGTAACCCAATCAAATTCTAAAGCATTCCATATAGAACTCACCAATTGATTGTCCATAAATTATAATTTTGTTTCTTGGATCCTAATAAAATCAACTCTCTCCCCACCTACCAACTCCTTAACCATTTTCTTCTTTAACCTCCTACCCAACCCTCTCATAGTATAACTAAGAATCTTTATTATCAACTAACTTCATCCCACCCTGTGTTTCCCCTACAAAGTATTTATCCCTCTCATTCTTATCCCTCACCTTCATATCTACCAGACCCCTAATAACATCGCCCCCATTCCCTGTAAAGGTAACACTTATTTTTTCCCAATCCCCCAAAGCAAGCATGCTTCATCATAATTATTTTTTACCCACGAAGGGCCAACATAACCCATAACTGGGCACACATCAATACCAACCTTATGAATATTTACTTGACCATGGTTCAACATACTTGCACCCCCACCAGATACCACGCCCGACACAATTAGTAAATAATCATTTTCATGCCAAAACTCCCACCACTCGTGTAATTGTACACGCTTTAACTTTTTTTAATTTTTAAGATTTTTGTTTCCACCTACTTCTCCCATTATTAGGGTCATGGTGACATTTAGAGAAACCATAGGAACCTAGAATAATTGGTTTAGATTGAGCACTATAACCATCCCCAACACCAACATCCGATGATAAAATTAAATTTTCATCCATATATGCACAACCTATTGCTTTACTTGAATATTCTAATCCTAAATCACTTTCCTAAACCATTTGTTTATGTTTATTGTGTATGTGCTCATCATGTGAAACGCCCATCATAGTTCCTGACTCATGTGAAACTAATCCACAACTTTGTAACAATTTCTTTAATTTATTTAATTTGGCCAAATCCTCATTCTCCAAATCTCCATATTGGACCCCACCATCATGCAAATTAACATTTGAAACAATAACCATATGGTCTATGCCCCTTTGAGACTTATCCGCATAGTGGACAATCATGTCCCTTTAAGATTGAGCCATATTTCCTATTGAACCGTGTACATGCATTGGTCTATCATGATTTATGTCCATGCTTTAAATTTCCCATCCATAACTTTCCTCGTGTACAACATGCATAACATTATGATAATTAAAGCCTACCTCCATGACATTTGAAAGCCCATTAAAATGTGAAGTATTTACATCATGTACTAAACCACAGTTGTCCTCTAAAAGCATTTCATGATCTTGGATCATGCTAATATTCCCGCCCATTTCATCATTTTTCATCAAACTGTCCACATACAATGAATTTGATTCATTTATATCCTCCAGTTAAAACCAAGAAGACTTCTGAAGAAATCTTATATTTGTTGATAACTAACATTAAGTACTTTAATTTAATCAAAGTCATAATTTGTTAATATTTGGGAGTGTATCTAAGTGTTTTAGAATAAGAAGTATAGGCTATAAAATAAATGGGGAGTTTTCTGCACAACACAAGTCTGTGAGACAAAGCAAAGAAGAAATCAAGATCTGGGAAATAATCTTCAACGTAAAAAGAATATATGGACTCACCATACCTAGACTCGTCAAGTCATACTGCAAGCTTCAAGAATACGGAAGAGTCTCTCTTTTAAGGCAACCTTCATCAACCAGACTCCACTCTCAGAAGCTGCTACAGTCATCTTGCAAATCCTCCAACAAGAATCTAATTGCTTCTTATGAGACTCGTCATTAACACCTTATGAATCACCAGACCCTGAACCTTCTTTAAAGGACGTTGTCGTACAAATTTGGTATGAAGAACACTATTGGTTTAGATCAAGTCACAAAGAAGATTTACGAGAAGACTGACTAAGACGACAGACCTCGTTTCATCCTAAAAAGTATCAAGCCTTCATCTATGCCTCATATATTCGAAGGACCTCTATGTTTGAAATATACACTAAGAGCGTATATAGGATGCATCATTTTGAATAAGGCATTTTTGTTAAATAGTTTAACAGCCTTTATTTATCCTTGGAGTAATAAGTCATATGAGAGTTATTCCTAAAATGTCCCTAGTCAAGAATTTAGTAGGGACATGTAAATACATTAAGACTAGTGTGTGGGTGTACTGATGATCAAATCTCATAGATCATGGATATAGATGATATCAAGTCTTCACATGGGTACACATTAAGAGTAATGATGTACTGGACAGACCCACCATGAGAACGTTGCATGGATCGTTACATGAATGTCATAAACGATTCTCAATGTGATAATGGTATATGCAGTCCTTTGACTCGAAGTCACTACGATTCCTACATAAGGAGTTTGTTGTTTTAATACAATCAAACATCTTCTGTAACAAGAGGACTATAAAGGTTGTGATTAGGCAATGAACAAATTATGTAGAGGGATGTGAATGATATAGATGGGATTTGTCTCTCTTATGTGATAGGAGTAATATCCATAGGACACTTGATGGAGTGAGACTAGGAAATGCATGGTCATGCTAGAAAGAATAAATATTGGATATTTATTCATATAAAGTCTACTCTGGTATCAAGTAAAATAAATTGGGCCATACAAGGATGATACGACCATGCTTTGGGCCCAATTAGGATATCGTGACAAAATGAACAAACATATAAAATAGTTATCACTTATAGGTTATGTTGATATTAAATAATATTCGGACATAATGATGCATTGTTAGATGTTGCTCTTATTTTATATTAATAATAAAATAGTTTATTATTAATATGACCGAGTATTTTACCTATAGGGTCACACACATAGAGTAAACCCATCAAAAAATAACTTTTTATTTTAGTTGGACTAAAATAAAACTATTGGGCCTAGCTCATTTAGAGTAAGGAGCCCACTTTTTAGAGAGAGTAAATTAGGTCAAACCTAAGCCTATAAATAGAGCATAAGATGCTCATAGGTGGCTATCCAAAAAAAGACACAAAATACGCAAAAGTTGTAAAAGCTACACGCCGTCAAACTAGCATTTGGAAGGTGTAGCGTTTCTGGTGGGAGTACTCGTGTGGACTCATAAAGGGCGAGACTACAATTGCTTCGATATTATTCAAGAGGTAATCCTAAAACACAATATTTTTTTGTGTTTGTCTTATGCTTTGAAACACGTCGCTTTGTAAATCCTATGGGAATCCGTGTATTTCCACTACTCATGCACTAGGGATTCCCTAACACTTTGTACAAAAGCCTTCCTATTAAGTGAAAACTTATGCTACTCCTACTTTGCCTATGATTACATAAGTCTCAATGCTCTTTGACCTATATTATGTATTCAGAACGTCTCTTTCTGACCAGAAAGTCTTTGTCATTTGTGCAAAAAACCCTCTCAATGGTTTTATCCTATCTCAATGGTCATTTAACTATTTCTCTCTCAATCTCTAAGCTCATCAAGGAAAGCTTATATATTGAATCATCCTCTCCATTCCATTATACACATAAAAGAAAAGACGTGCGAACGAGAAAGTGAAGAAAAGAAAAAAAAAAGAGCTTGTAAAAAAGAAAAAGAAAAATAGAGATAGGCAAATAACATAAAAGATAGTGTGATCAAGATAAAGAGAAGTGCAAACAAGCCTCAAACGCTTGCATACAAATGCCCAAGAAAAAGAAGAAATGGCAATTTACATAAGAAGAAGATTCAAGACCAAGGAATATTGTCATAAAGAAGATGAAAGCTCGCTATGTGAAATCCATTTCCATTTTAGAAGCACTAGCAATCCAATTCAAAAATATGTTTTACACATCTCAGCACCCTTTGTGGGCATATTATTTCTGATCAAGCTTTCTAGCTTAGTACATTCAGGTTGTACCTCTTATCTTGTACATGTACTAAGTCCCATTCTAAAATAAGTCCTTATCTTTCTTCACAAACCTGTTTATTAGGTTAACACTTAGCTCTGTTAAGTTAGAAGGCTTATTTGTTTGTTTTAATTCTTTCTATTTATTGTAAACACGGGTCTGGTTGACCTGTTGGGAAACATTGTGGCCTGAAGAGGCTTTTAAAAGAATACTTGGGTTTAAGCCAGGAGTGGCTTATGAAAGAATACTTGGGTCTGCCCAGGAATGGGTGCTGTAAAAGAATACTCAGTGAGCCAGGAGTCATTAGTGTCAAGAATACTTGGAAGCACGGTTTGTGCTTAAGCCAAGAGTGGCTAGACTCAATAATTGTGCTGATTATGTAAAAGAGATATTTTTACATAGTGTAAATCCTTCAAGTCTGAAGGTACTGGATGTAACTTCTAAGTTAGAAGTGAACCAGTATAAATCTCTCGTGTGCTATTTCTCTCTCTATCTCTTACTCAAGTATGTTACTCTCTCTATTGTACCTATTCGCTCTCCCAAAAGTCTGCTCTGCTATGCGAATCTCGCTTACGTTTGAATATCACTTTTTGGTTTGAAAAAGTACACAGACTTATTCAACCCCCTCTACTTCTAAGTTTGTTCTCCAAACCAACAGGTTCCATTTGTTACAGATCAACATTTATTTTCTCTTGATTTTTTGCATTGGATATTTGCAATTTTGAATTTGCATTCAAATCAAAATTTCCTAAAATAATCCTCCCGAAAAGCAACCGCCAGACATAATTTTTCGATCACCGTTGTCACTAAATAAAGACATTATCGACTTTGTCTCGTTGCCACCCACAAATGATGAATTATTTGAGCAATCATAATGTCCCCTGTAGCAACAACAACCCTTCCGCTAATCCCTGCTTAGTTCCTCCACATGACAAATAGAGTAGATTCTTCCGTTAATTTTGATATTCTCATGTTTTACAATGATTTCAGGCATTAATATGTGAACCAGAATTCTAACATATTCCAACTTTCCAAAACAGCTTGTATTATTGTCCATCATAACATATGTTCCAAAAGTAGAAACCACCTTACAAAAAAAGTATTCTTGCCACACATCCAATGGAAATCTCATACATCTAATCCACACCAATCTACTACCTTATACTTCTTGTGGTTCCCATGGTGTCAATGATTTAAACACAGATAAAAGCCAACCTTTAGTGCACTTCAACAGATCATGAAGATTCTCGCCCTTTATAGCTCAAAAAAATACCAAATTATCCAGACAGACCTTCCAACACAAAAGATTCATGGAGGGTATTTAGCCTTCCTATATCAATTAAACGACCAACGTACCTGCCCGAAAGCCATGCCATAGAGTCTATTTCAATTAAGATTTATTGACCCCGCCATATCTCATCACCACACTTCTTATTCTTCCTAACCAGTGTACTTCATCCTTCCCTCATCTTCCATTGCTTTAATTGACTGCTAGATTTCACAACTTGTACATATGAGATCTCACTCTTCCCCCTCTGTGACCTTAGGCTATACCCTTGACTTCATGTTATTGTTGTCTCGACAACATGCTTTCCCTGTGTGAATCATGTGACATCCCGATACTGTTAAGGGCGGGGAGTGATCACCGGTGCATGGGCACGGACAAGAAGCGGCTCCTGGCAGGCTTCCAGCAGGGAATGTGACATCCCGGGCACTGTTGAGGGTGGGGAGTGATCGCCGTTGCATAGGCACGGACAAGGAGCAGCTCCTAGCAGGCTTCCAGTGAGAGGGACACATGAACGAACTGAATACATACCAGAATGAGAGGGATCCAAAGACTGTATAGGTATGAGACTATACAGTCGAGGATAGCTTAAAGGAATGAACTCGTACTACCTATACCAACAAATGCATTAGCCTTTTTGGTGGCCCATCACATAAGGACTCCAAAGTTAAGCGTGCTTAACTTGGAGTAATTTTGGGATGGGTGACCTCCTGAAGTTCTCTAGAAGTTCTTGGAAAGTGTGTGATTGAGGATAAAGCACATTGGAAAGGTCTCATTTTGGTTTGTGAGGAGAGTCGTTCATTCCTGAAAAGCGGTTGAGGCGTTACAGTGGTATCAGAGCCTAGCCTCTCCTAGTACGGTATGGTTCGGGGACACCAGGCGGAAGTTGGTGGGCGTGTAACATCCCAGTGCTATTGAGGGCAGGGAGTGATCGCCGGTTCATGGGCACGGACAAGGAGCGGCTCTTGGTAGGCTTCCAGCGGGGAATGTGCCATCAAGGGCACTGTTGGGGGCGGGGAGTGATCGCCGGTGCATAGGCACAGACAAGGAGTGGCTCCTGGAAGGCTTCCAGTGAGAGGGACACATGAACGAACCGAATACATACCAGAATGAGAGGGATCCAAAGACTGTATAGGTATGAGACTATACAGTTGAGGATAGCTTAAAGGAATGAATTCACACTACCTATACCAACAAATGCATTAGCCTTTTCGGTGGCCCATCACATTAAGGACTCCAAAGTTAAGCGTGCTTAACTTGGAGTAATTTTGGGATGGGTGACCTCCTGGAAGTTCTCGGGAAGTATGTGATTGAGGACAAAGCACATTGGAAAGGTCTCGTGTTGGTTTGTGGAGAGAGTCGTTCATTCCTGAAAAGCGGCTAGGGCGTTACAAATCGCGAAAGATTTACTCATAACTTTATATCTCTGATCCTCACTTGATCCAACTCTTTCTCCAATAACAACGGGTTTGCCATATCTAGAAATCTAACAAACATATATTCTCCCCATATCTATCCCATTTTGCAGTTACAAACACCCCTCACACTCTCCCCTATATTTGAAACATACACCACAGATCTTGATACTTCCAATTCTCTGGAAATTTTATGAGGAAAAATGATGTAACCCTTCCGTTAATTATACTGGAATCCTTAGTCGTCGCTTTCCTCAACCTTGCACGCGTCAACCCCCTGGAACATGTACCACCCTGTCCATTAGGGAAGCCGCCACTGTCCTTTTTCTTATCTCTCTCACACTCTCTTTCACACTTTCTCATGTTATATTTTTTCTCATTATACTTGCCCAATTAATCCCGGAAACAAAAGAAATGTGCAAGAATTCTAATATAGTTGTATATCCAAAGGAGCAACCATCATCATCCGGAGGATGTGCATGCTCAATTCATCCAAGTAACAACCAATATGCAGAATTACCGATACATTTTTAAATTCAAAAGAGCAAGCAACTCTTTGATTGTATAGCAAGAAGATCTTGAACCCAAGATCAAAATGAGGAAAAGCAACAAGATGAGATTATAAATGAGTAAAACCACAAGCAAGTTGCTGATAAGAAAGAAAGTTCAAGAGGAAAACAAAGAAAGAATTATTTGAAGAAGCTTGTAGGCCAAGAGATCCTGAGGAACTCATATATGTACCTTTTTCTCAGAAATTGAAGTGGAGAAAGTTATCAATTGATCCTCCCATTAAAGAACATAATGATGAATGGATGTTAAGGGAGGACAACAATGAAATTGAGACACAATTATGCAACTTATGCTTAAATCTAAGTTTAGCTATCAACTGAGTATTACGAAATTTCAGTAAGCATAAGCCTAGTTAAAGTTGAGACACTTGTAATTGAAGCATAATGTCATACTTCACCAAGACACAACATTCTCCGCAAATAGATGATGGTCACTTGTTTTATGAAAAGAAAAAGAATGAGAAGGATGTACGGGACCTAATTACCCAACTAAACGATCCAAGAGGAGGTGTGTTAATAGATTCTTGGATTTCTAATAATACGATCCAGGAGTGTCCAGCTTCTAGTTATGCTTTTGTACATGACTAAGGGGGAAAAGGAAAATGGAGGAAAAGATAAGGAAAAAGAAAAAAGAAATAAACTAAAAAAATGAATGAAGCAGAAGGTGCTGACGTGGCCAAACCAGAACCGATTTGCCAAAAACAAGGTCATTCTTTGTCAACCAGCGCAGCCACGCAAGTATCCAATGTTGGCTCACTAGTGTCTTCAAAGCAGTGTTGCAAGGTCGTGCGTTATCAGGCTCAGCTCAACATGGGCATGCCAAGCACCAAAAGCTATATTGAAGACAAAGCCCTAAGTTGTGCATCACGTTGGTGTTGAGCGTTGGCATGCTCATATCATTAAACTGCTGAAAGAACCGTGGTTGCAGTGCGCGTGGGCACATGGGATTCTAGGGTTGAGATGCATTCGTTGTGGGAATGATGTCAAATCTTGGTGCACTTACCATTTGCATATGTTGAAAAAAGACACATCATTATTCCACTAGTCTAGTATCAATACACCTTAGACACATATTTTCAACATTCGATCAAAATTTCTTTCTTTTCAGATGATGATAAGTTTCAAACTCTAGTACAACATTTATCAAATCTACCTTGTACAGATACGGTCTCGTAAGAATCATTTCATTCCAGTAGCGGGTGAGCACCAAATTGGAACCAAACATATGAAAGGACTGTTAATATCCGATGCACCGTCATTTAGAACATCCAACACCAAAAATTCTGATAATAAAAATGTTGGAAACCCATTTGGACTTGGAGACTTCGAAGGATATTTGATTTAACGCAACAGTACTGTCCTCTTCATTTGAAAATTTATTCTTAAAACATACGAAAGAGAACAAATTTTAAAAATTTATTTATAAAATGTCTAAGAACAGATAAACATAATCATTTAATTCATAAATGAAAGTAATGACGAACTTAAATATAACTATATTAAATACAACTGCAAGAAAATTTATACTTTTGGGTCAAAAAATTTGCCAACCTTTCTTAAGTCACTATTATATTACACTCTCAAAGTCTGAGTTCTTCGTCATTAATTTAATAATGACAAAAATTAATGAAAATTAAAAAATTATACAATTTCTTGTAGTTCTTGTGAAAATGTACATTCAAGTAAAAGAACTATAGCTAAAGTGTGAGTACGTAGCATAGTGCTTTTTTTCTATAAGAAAACTTTAATTTATTAAATTTTATTAAAAATATTAATAAGAGATTCAAACTCAACCCTTTTCTCCTCCCTTTTCCTATAATTTCACCCACCCATTGGACATATCTTATATCTCATAAATAGGTTTGATTCTTACAAGTGGTTACATATTAATTTATGTATTATTTCTCATCACCTAGATTCGATTTACTATCAACAAATCTAGTAAGTGATCATAAAAATGTTTCCATTTCTTCATTTGGGCAACAATTTGAATTAAATAGTGTGGTCATTGATAAAAAGAGAGGCCTCGGTTTGACAAATTTTTATAACTAAGAATCCTTTTATTGCTGCTTAATTTTAAAAAAAAAACGCTGGCTCGCAACATAAAAGCTTCAAAATACTAAACAACTTATATTTTTAGGAAGCATGTAACATGAATATGTATATATATTATCAAATTAAATTAATCAAGTAGTTAAATCCAACATTCAACTATTTAGAGTTATTTATAACAAATTTTGCACATAAAATGATTTGTAACTTCTATATCCATAACTATATATATAATATTAATCATAATATTTACCATCTTATTTAATTTGATACATTAATTAATTTGGGATATGTATACCTTCAGTCACTTATTTGACATTCTTTATGAAGATGTCCTCTATCAGAACAGTAGTCATACAGCAAATGTTTCTTCCTTACATCTTGATATGCTCTTTGTTGTTGTGGGTTTAGCGCCCAATGTTTCTGGTCATTCCACCATAAATGAGAAGAATAGCAAGCTTCTTTATTGGAATTTTGGGTTTGACAGCCATGAATGTTAAAATGTTGAAACTGAGCTGAGAAGGGTGCTTGCCTCCAGTTAATGTTTTTCCCATTTGAAGCCCAAGGTTCTCCATTCCATATGCTAGCTGTAATGTGCATTTGTTTTGAAGGAAAACTCACTCCCATGTTTGAGTTGTTCTTGAATACCCTAATAGGTATTTCATCCACATAAAACCTGAAAACATTCAAGTACCAAATGTCACTTTATGACCAATAATCAAAATTTGTGTTGCAGCACTTGGGAATTTAAGTGTGTAATAATTAAAGATACGAGTTTTATTTGAATGTTTCACTATGATAATTTTGAAATTGGAAAAAATTGGCACAAAACTATAATGTGATTGCAATGGAAAAAAATTTAATAGAGAAATTCCCTATCGGTGTATGAGATTGATACATGTGACAAAACTCGAATTGATAGTACAACGCTATAAGTTCAAATTTCTGTGTACTAGAGTCAAAAATTAATAAGACATGAAATTTATTGATTATACTTTTTAACATGAAGTTTATTAAAATAAAAAAAATTATCTATATTATCTGAACTTGTTTATGAAACTTATTTATTGAAATAAATGGCTTTTAATTCATCAGAATGTCAAGGCATTTTCTTTACCTATAGAAAACACATTATCTTTTAAATTAGTATGTGATCATATTTATAAATCCTGATTTTATAGGTTGTTCATATATAGTTTATCGGTTTTAATTATTTCCCCCAAAACATATAAAATTGTAGAGGTTTACACTCATGTATTTAAGGATTTTGTTTGATGAAGAGAGGGAAAGGGAGGAGGGATTACTTTATCTCTTTTCAGATACAATAATTTTATAAAAAATAATTAATTATATCTATTAACAATATATAAAATTAAGTTAATTTCTATGTGATTGATTTATTACTCATTGATTTGTTACAAAGACTACTATTCTAGAGTCAAACTAACAAATCAAATCATTAATACTGATTTTTGCTGCCTAATTATTTTCCTATTTTTTATCTCTAATTTCTTAAATAAATTTCTTTCATTTTTTTCCCATTTCTTCTTGCTTAGTTTCTTATTCCTCTCTAATTTGGTAATATTTTTTTCTCTTTATCCCTATTGCTATATATCCTTAAACGCTAAGATGTATTAGAATTTGAAGAATATTGATTATATATGAATCATGTATATAGATAGACAATTTGTTTTTAAACTGATTGAATTTTTTTAAAAGACTCTACTATTCTTTAAAATTTTTATTTCAATTTTTTATGAGCTCTGTAAGTTTAGTTTTGTGGAGAAATAAAAATCACAATTTTTTAGTGAATTGTTCTTTTATTCACTATATTTGAGAATTTTATTATAGTGTTTTTATTTTTATTTATGTTTTATATTTTAACAAGTTTCCTTATTTTATTTTATTTTTGTCTAGGGAGCGAAATTTGTTTTATGAGAAAACGAAAATATGTTGAAGAAAAGAACTTCAAGACAATATATATAAATGACATTAGAGAAAGAATCATTCAAATTTTACATTTTTTATTTAATGTATTTGCTTAGAGATTTGAGTGAAGTACAGAACAAGTAAGAATTATCTTGAATCAAATTATCAATTTAAGAAATTGTATTTACAAGTTCATTTGCACAAATTGTTGAAATATGAAATAAAATCAATTTCTTTCTTTCTTTTTTTTACTTAACCTTTGTAACTTTCAATTATTTATTCATTCATTCTTATTAATTACCTTGTACCTGAATATATTTAACAATCATTTACACTTATATTGTAATTATTATTATTGTAAAGTATAGTGTGTAACATCCCAAATAATTAAGTTAAAAATTCTAGATTGGCGGAAAATATTAACAATTGTTCTCAAATTTATTTGAGATTTTTGGGAATTATTATTATAAATACAATTATAAATAATTAAACGTTATAGAATTAAACAAATTTATTTGAATGATTAATTATAAAGTTAAATGAGGTGTAGTTAGATGAAGATAAATTTGGAAGTTATCAATAAGGATTAAAAGTAAAAGTTTTAATTAAAACTTTAATGAAAAAAATATAAAAGAAATAGAGAAATGACCATTTTGCCCCTGGACCTTAAAATTTAATTTCACTTCCTTCTTCCTTACTGTCTAGGCGAGCTTTCTTCTTCTTCTTCTCCCTCACCATTGCTGAATGCTTTGTGCTTCTAATGGGAGGTCCGTTTTACGTCAAAACTTCAAAGTAACTACGTTTCTGGGATCGTGACTTCGAGGTGAGCATTATGGACCCATCGAATTGAGTTATCTTTCTCCCCCTTCTCTTTCTCTCTCTAGCCGAATGGCCATGCATGGTGGAAGGAGGTCCTGTTTTTCGTTCCTCCAGTGCATGTGAGCTTGAAAACGATAATTGGAACAATGACAGTAGTATAACGTTAATGGGGTTTGCATTTCGACCTTCGTAGGTAGCGAAACGAACGTCAGAAGGTCGAGTGGCAAAGTGGGTGTTGGATTCGCAGGTAGAAACTTGAACCAAGCACCTAGAGGACGCAACCGGCATCAAGAACAAATCGTTGAAGCTTGGAATCGAGGTAAGGGGAGTGTTCGGGTTGTAATTAATTAGAATAGGGGTATGTTGGGATTGAGTCATTTAACTAAATGTGGAAATAGTGAGAAGAGTTAGTAAATGATAATTGTATGTGTATACGTGTATGAATGTGAATTGTAGTTGGTTTATAATGAGTATTAAATTAAACTGTTCTAAATTATGATAAAATAATGTGTATAGTGGCATTATGATGGCGAGCTTGACAAGTTGGTCGCCTATTTGATGAGTATGATATGTTATTGATGGCCACATGATATGTGTTATGAGGAATGTGATGTATATGTATGATTATGTTGTGTGGTATGGGACGGCCGACGATATGTATAGCCCCCCATTTCTAGCTCCCGTGGTTTTTGTGCCCAGTTGAGCTACCCAATGGTCAAGTAGGACCTAGTGGTTGAGGTGGAGAGTCAAGCAGGACTCGGTGGACCAAGCAGGGTTCACGGGGTGTCAAGCAGGACCCCTAGCTGAAGGCCGATCCTTTAGTATCCGGATACTAGGCGTCGAATTATATGAGAGTCAGTTGTGAAATTTCAATGAGGTTATTGGTAATATATGATGATGTGAATCTCTATCATATTTGTTGTTGTGATCTATACCTTGAGGATGTTGTAACTTGTATGCAACTAAGAAACTGTATATGTGAATAGGTGATAAAGAGAAGTAAAGTTAATTGCTTACGATTAAATTAGTGAACTAGTATTCGGAAGAACATTTAATTAATCATGTATGTCCTTATTTAATTACCGTTCTAAATTAATTATGATTTACCAAACACTCACCCTTGCTGTGGTTTCTTTTAATTTAGTAACTAGTGACAGGGAAGAGATTGATGCTCCGGAGGTGCACCAAACGGAGAATTGATGCCAAGAAGTAAAGGAAATCATGAATTAAACGATGTGTGTAATGTGTAATGTGTTTTATGTATGTGATGTTATAATATGTTTCTTATGAATGTTGGATTCATCTAGAATATGGTAATGTAGCTATGTTGTGATAGGGACAATGACAACTTGAGTTATGAATGAATGTGATAGGTAATGAGTTAGAATCTGTATGTTAATTGATGAGAATATAAACTCATGATGATGAAATAGTGAGGTGTTGATGGCTATGCTAATTTTCATGAATTAGACGTATATTGGCATGGAGCCAATATTATGTGGATGATAAATTGCTATGATAGGCCCTGTTTATTCTTGTGAAAATTGAATGATGTAAGATGTGTGTGGATTGTTCATTGCTTTGATGTCTAGGGTGTGAATTGCATGTGAATTCTCTATAGGAATTGTTAGTGCTTAGATGATAAGCTTGATTGGTATGCATATAATGAATTGGAGCTAGGATTGAGGTGCATATTTAATTGAAACCATCCCTAATTGCATGCTTGAATATGAGTAAATGGATGAATTAGATCAAATGATGCATGTGAAAGTGCGAATATATCAGATTGTGGGAAAATTCCTAGTTCTTAGGCAGGTACTGCATAACTCGCTCAGGCGAGGTGGATTCTCGCTCAAGCGAGAGTGCCCTGTACCAGTACTGTGGTCTCTGGCCGAATCTCGCTCAAGCGAGACCTGTGCGTATCAAGTGAGTGTGGCTATTGGAAGAATCTCGCGCAAGCGGACTCAATCTCGCTCGAGCGAGGACCAGACAAAATGATTCTGTGCTTATTTCGCTCAAGCGAGTGTAACTCGCTCAGGCGAGTAAAAGGGAATTAGATACTGGAGTATTTTCGCTTAAGCGGCATGGCATTGTTGGCTCTCTCGCTTAAGCGAGTAGTGATAGTAGTATCCTGGAGTGTTTTCGCTCAAGCGAGAGAATCTCGCTCAAGCGAGTAGAGATTTGATGTGTATGGGCTCCCTCGCTCAAGCGTGTTCGTGGCTCGTTTAGGAACGAATTGTGGATCTCGCTCAAGCGAGTAGGAACCCGCTCAAGCGACTTTCACTGGATTCGCCTAAGCGAGTCAGGGCTTCGCTCAAGCGAGAAGCCCCTGATCTCATTTTCTTCTTTTTCTTCATTTAATCAATTTCTTTATTATTATTTGATTTATTTATTTTATTTCTATTTATTATTTATTATTTTGGACCCCTTAAACTGGGAACACATGATTATCTTCATTCGATGGTGATGTATTTTCCTTTAGTGAAAACTTTTCTCTGTATTTTAATTGATTAGCATAACATAGTGTGTCTAATTAACTTTAATCACGTGATTAGCGCCTAATATTTAGACGAGACTTCATATAGTGTATATATATTACCTAATTAAGTATAATTTTGTGTAATATAGTTACAACATAGTAAGTTGAATATATTACATAACTAATAGATTTGAATTGTTATTTTATATAATTTAATATATATAAGTTATTTTTTTATTCGTAAAAAGGTACGGAGATTACAATTTACAACAATCATAATAGTGTTTGTACGTATTACTTAATTATAAATACAGTTATTAATATAGTAATATTCACTCAATTAAATATATAACACCTACCAAATGAATCATATATATTTAGTTACAGTATATTTATTTACTATGTATCTATTTAATATATCTTTATTTTATTTGTTTTTTTAGCATTCTCCATATGTCATTGGTCTTCTTCTGTTTAGGGATGTCTTTAAGTTTTTCTTATTGAATTATAGTTTCTAAAATTTGATCAGTTTTTTTACTTTATATATTATTAGTCAAAATTATATCTTAAATTAATCAAAATCAACCTATACTATATACTATGATAGTCTGAAATTTTATTAATTACATATCATTATATTCACTATAGATGGTTGAATTGATTAAGACGTGTTAATTATAGAAGATTAATACAACTGTGTTAAGTACAGATGATTGTTCCTAGACTTTAATTAAGTATAAATTCAAATAAGAATTTAAATTAGCATGTGCTTTCTTCCTAGAACATGAGCTATAGAATATGTTAATTTTGTATGTGTGTGACAACAATAAATTGAATAGTGTATGTAAAAACTAGAAATTGATCAATTTGAATATTTTTCATGCAACCTTCTCATAATAGTAACATGATCAAACTTTAAAATTAGCATGTGTATTTTCTAGAATAAAAATTTGTAAACAATAAAATAAAAACTTGTTCTTTTATTGATATAATAAAAAATAGTTGTCATATCATTCAAATTTGATTAGAGATATATATTCCTATTTATATTTGTTGTCCATCGTAAAATAAAAATTAATTAATTTATATAAAATCTATGTAAAACTATATTAACATAAGTACTTTTCATAACAACATATATAATCAAGATAATATTGTTCAGATTTTTCCTTTCTATCATTTTTAAAATATCGTTTGATGTTTAATTCAAAATATTTATTAACAAATATGGTTAATATTCAACATAGTTTTTATCAAATTTATGACAAATATTTTTATTAGAAAATTTTATTTTTTATGATCATTTGTGAAATTTAACTAGTATAAGTTAAATAAAAACGTCACGCCTTGTGTAAGACATGGGTATCTACAAAATTTTAGCTTATATTATTCTTTAATTTTATTGTTATATATATAATTTTCAATAAACTCTTGCTAACATCATATCATAATCTTAAAATCTGATTATAATTCATTCCCAAACATAAGCTTACACTATTTGATATTGGTTCCAAAGGATTCCATAATTATGGAAGTCGATTGTTGGATCAAACCAGAGGCTAAGCCTTTGTTCTCTTCCCCCTTCGTCATTTGCAAAAAGGTTTGTTTGCAACATATAAGGCTCTCCGTTGTTGCCCAAGAATTCAAAGTCAACTTCATCATGTTTTTCTCCCACATGTCCATAGACCGTTGAAGTCAACTACAATTATCAAAAGAAAAAGGAAAATGGTAATCAATTATATGGTTGGAAAAGATAATTATAAAAATAGCTAGCTTAAGAATTCGCACATAAAATGCTGTCACAACTCCTCTAGAGTCCTTGTTTGGCATCTTTATTCTCATTTGGAAGAACCCAGAATCGTAGTCCAATTTAGATTTGAAGCCAGCCCCTACATATTAAAGAAAAATTATTAAATTTGAAAATTAAACTTCATAAATATCTGTTTTCACAGCTACTATGTGCATGTACTTGATAGATTAATATTGTATTATCGAATGATTTATATATATGTAAGCAATACCTTCATTAATTAATTTTTTTTGAACTGACTCATTCTGAGTAAAGGGGTTTAAGATCTGAAATCTTGCATGTAATATGATCTATTACTATGGACAGTGTTAAAATGATCATTCAAATGAAAGCTTATAACTTTTATACGAGAGCGAAATGGCATGCAAAATACATAAGTAGAGTGCAGGATTAAAAAGACTCTTCTTGCTTGAAACATACAACAAACCTGAAGCCTTATCAATTGAAAGTTGAACTTGTCTGCCACGGTCACGAAAGAAGACGTGATGATTTCCCCATATGACCTTGTAGTTCTGTTGGAAGCTAACTTCGGCAGCTTTGGTAGCAAATATTATTGTAACCAGTGCCACAAAGAGAGGGACAAAGCAGAAGCTGCAAAACAGTTTATTAGTTTGTTAATCAATAATTCAATAACAAAGCAAACAGAACTTGAAGACAAAAAACTCTCTGTACTGTATGTGTGTGTGTTGCATGCTATATACTTAGATTATATATGTGTGGGCGCGCATACGCACTTTAGTTGCTTGGGTAGAGGAGCCATTATGTCAAACAAAGTACAGCGCTTACTAATGATCATTGTGATTGAAATGCAATGATTATGTGTCTGTATATATATATATATATGTATTAATTGTATCACAGGACAGTGAATCTAAACTACATTTACACGTCAAAAGGAAAATCTGGGTGAGTACGAAGCAAAGGTGCAAAGCAGCACACAAATTGTGGCTCATAAGCATGTGAATTCCTTCTAGTTGGTATATTTTCACGTTACTCTTGTGGCTTGTGAAAGGCCCTTCCCTGTTACTATGCACCACCTCTCTAAAAGTCTCTCTCTAGCGTATAGCTACGTACGTGTAAATAGATAGTTCCTTTCCAAATTGTAGGGCTTTTTCACTACTATATCACATAATAAATTAAGAAAGTAAGTATTAAAAATAGTAAATATTTTTTTTTCGAAAAATTATTGATACATCAAATTTATACTTATTAATTCTGTTATATTAATTAAAGAGAAGGTAGAAAGTTTAATGATTTAAAGAGTAAATAATAACAAATATAAACTTTGTATATATGGGTGTTATAAAAAGAAACATAAAAACTTTAAAACTTGGCATAATTTGGAAAGAATCATCTTTAATTTTAGAATAATAAATACATACGGTAAATTTTAAAAAAAAAAACACGAGTCAGAAAGTGTCATGTAAAAGGAATAGAAGGGAGAAGGTTATATACTTCCAAAATTTCCCTTAATTGATATTAATTAAAGAATAAGAAATATTTTCCATTGAGGTTATCATGTTGTTGAGCCCAAGACAATCACATTGTAAATTAAACTGATCATATGAAATAAACCTAAAAAAAACTTTTAATCCGAACCGCAAATTTTATGGATTTTTTTTTGGCATGGCCAAGTTGTATACATATGAAAAAGCTATAATTGCGCAAGTGTTAGCTTAATTTCACACAAAAGAAATGATGCTTGCCAAAGTACTGCGCAAACATATAGATTTATGTAAAGCCTTGTCTAGGTGATGCAATTGGTATGTTGTTTGACTGCCATACGATAAGAATTTTTGGCATAAAATCAGCGTTTTAATTTAATGTCTATCTGCCAATTTGTTTTGATTATTTTTATGCTATTTTGTATGGGGCGTCGTGAGGGGGAAAGATGGAAGCTGGTGTTTGGTTTGCAATTGGGAAAACGGAGTGAGAGAAATAAAAAAATTTAAAGGTTGATATTAAATTTTCACATCGTTTAAGACAATTAAAACTCTGTTTGACCGTAAGATCTATTTTTTGGGTTTGATCAACCAAGTTGATTGAGAAAGAGAAATGGGAAAGTTATTTGGGAAGGAATAAGGGAAATGGGGGGCAATCGGAGTAAGTCAGATGCGGATAAAGTTTTTCATTTTCAGGAAGTGGCGCCCTACAACAGGCAAATATAGCATATGGATTAAGGGGAAAAAAAACTCACACCACAACCCACAACCCTTAGACCTGGTGCATCCTAACACTCATTCATAATAATTCTTTTTATGTTAACTAGTTTAATTTTTTTATTCTCATATTTAAACATGACGTTAGACTTAATATCTCATGTCATTGAAGTCTAGTGAAGTATGAGACATCATGTTTCATATTCGTTTCTAACACTTGCGTAAAAATAACTTTTCTCATCAATCATTTTTACACTGGTTACTTAACTGGTGTTGTTTTAAGGACATAAAAAATATATGACATTTTCCACTAATTCAGAATCAATATAAAAAATTAAATTTACATTAATTCCTTTTTTACAATTGGAGTCAAATGTATTTTTTTTACTACGATTTATTTTCTTTAACGGGAGTAATAACCTTTTTATATGAATTGCTTATGTACACTGAGTGTAAAAAGTCATTTTAACAACTGTTATAATTTTAAATCTGGTGTTAAAAAGCTTGAAAGTGGTTTTTTTTCTATCATTTTCTTATAACTCTTGACATATCTAAAAGAAATATGAATATAATATTATAAAAATATCAATTAAAACCAACATGTTTACGATTAAAATATCATTTATAATATAAATAAATATCGTCATACAATTAAAGCAAACATCTTTTATAATAAAATATTATTTACAATTAAAATAAAGTAAACCTAACCTATCCAAACAAAACCCTTATATCATCAATACAAGTGAAATAAACACAACACTAGAAGTTCCATAATGAGTTTTTAACACGAACACCCTCACACTAGAATCATTAACACAAATCTTCCCAAAACATTAAAGGACGTACTCCAAACCCAAACTTATGCCAACAAGTCATATATCTTGCAAATGTTTACTATTCTATGGCATCTTGAGTAAGGACTTCATTTCACCTTTTTCACGCACAAGATTTCCAGCTCTTTCGATGGCCACAACACCTAAATCATATGATAAAACAAGAAAATATATTAAAGAACTAATAGTAGCACATTTAAGACAAAGCTTAAGTTCGGTTTCTTTAATACTTTTTGTTGGTTAACGCTTGGAGTTAGAATTATAAAAATTAGATCAAACTAGTCTGTTTAACCATGAATTGGTCACGTAATTGGTTTAATTCAGTTTTTAAAGTTGGTGGCCAAAAACTAATGTCAAACTGGTTGTTACTCTATTGAATTGATTCAAGCTTATTTTATAAAATTGAAATTACTCTCCGCAAGAATTAAACATTGTTACTTTAAGGTAAAGGTATTGAAGAATGAAGACCATTATGAGTGAAACCATGATTCGGCTCATGATAAAGTGTGTTACTTGGGGTAAAAGTATTATAATTGAACTTTCCGAATGATCTTTTTGCGGAGTGCTCCTGAAATCACAATAGTATGTGAAAATATGGGTTGAAAGTGATAGAAAATATTGTGTGATAATTGAGAATGAAAAAAAATGCACACGGGTCACTTAGATTCCATTATAAATAGATTGGGACACGTGTCTTAAAAATTATACATTATAAATACATTCCATTATAATATATCATTTGATAATTGATCATAGATCATACAATGTGATGGTTGAAGACCGTATAGAACAATTTCTCCATATGGGGGAACCTACCCATTGGCCATATCTTTGTTGTATGATCTTATAAGTCCAAAAAGGCTAAAACCATATACATCAAGTGTTTGCTTATGCGAACATTAAAAGTGTTCCATGCTTATGTAGTAAGTTTACACTGACAAAAGGAGTAATCATCAGATGGTCACTTAGTAGAATTTTTTGTAGATGTAGTTTTGGTTTCCAATGGGAAGTCAACTTTTGTCCCTATTTATTTAAGCAAAGAATATAACTTTATTTGAGCAACATACTTGAGAGCCTGCAACATACTAGTCTACCTTCTTGGGAATGGGGCTCAAATTTCTAACATGTTACATGAGGGCGGAGTAACAAAAGCTCTAGTTATCCCAGCAACAATAGTTCATGATGAAAGTTATATAGCAAAAGCATGTGGCCTTCAATTATTACCTATTGAAATGATCGGCAGACATCTAAATAACTCAATAAACAAAATTAAAATGACTCATTGCATCGATTAAACTAGCTAAGCACATCTTGTTTTTTACTATAGGATTGTGAGCGTCAATATTTCATGGCTTCAAGTTTTAGTGTTGCCTCTTGAGGTGGACCAGGAGGGACACATGGGAAAAAATACTCCAATTTCTGCTTTCAATTCATCTCTAAATTGTCAGGAAAGCTAAAACCACTTTGTGGCAAAATTATTTGGCTTATTTTCAATAATGGTGGGTAATTAATTATGGTGGAGTGGTTGGAAATTTTGTGGTAGAAATTCAAAGATGCATTGGCCAATTAGAATCAAGGAAGCATTATGGCTACAAGTTTCCCATGGAACTTCTCTTATAAATTGAAGCTTCAAGCAATGGCTATAGCATCCCAAACTAGAAGCATTTTCTAGTATCTAGAGAGAAAAAATTAGAGTGTTTTCCTATGAGGCTCTCCTAGTGAGTGTTCTCCTATTTAAAGAGAGAGTGTCATTGTTCTCTCCTTGTAAGATAGAGAAAAGTTGTAATATTTTTCTTTCACTTAGTAAAATTATTTCTTTGGTCTTGCCCGTGGTTTTTCCCTTATCAATTGAGGGTTTTCCATGTAAAATTATTGTGTATTCAATTCCTCTTTTCTCATCTCTATTTTAGCTGTGTGATATTATTCTGATACTCTGGTACCTAACAGTGGTATCAAGGCCACTGATTGTTGACGCTGCGGTACTATTCACATGGTACTATTCACGGGTACTATTCCTGGGTACTATTCATGGTTACTATTCACACGTGTGGTTATATACTTTTCCAGTGATTGTTAATGTATACTGAAATTATTCTTGTGTATGGTAAAAATATACAATACTGTTCAGTATACTATACTATTCATGGTGAAATTGTGTAAACTGGTTTAGTAAAAAAAAATGGCGGCGAAATTTGAGATTGAGAAATTCAGTGGGAGAAATTTCTCCCTGTGGAAATTGAAGATAAAGGCAATTTTGAAGAAAGAAAATTGTTTGGCGCAATTGAAGGTAGACCCGCTGGTATAACCGACGAAAAGTGGAAAGAGATGGATAACAATGCTGTTTCCACCTTGCACTTAGCAATGGCGGATTCAGTTTTGTCAAGTATTGCTGAGAAGGATACTACGAAGGAGATCTGGGATACCCTCATCAAACTGTATGAGGTGAAATCACTTCACAATAGAATATTTTTGAAGAGGAGGTTGTATACTCTTCGGATGAGTGAGTCCACTTCAGTGACAGACCACATCAACAATGTGAATACATTGTTTGCTCAGCTTACAGCGTCAGACTTTTCAATACCAGAAAATGAGCGTGCTGAACTTCTGCTTCAGAGCTTGCCAGATTCCTATGATTAGCTCATCATCAATATAACAAATAATAATATTGTTGGTCGCTTGCACTTGGATGATGTCGCCGGAGCTATTCTTGAAAAACAATCCAGGTGCAAAAATAAAGAAGATAGTAAAGTTCAAAGCAAACGGAAGCCTTGACGATGACGAGGGGAAGATCAACGAAGCGTGGCCTTAGTGGGAGTCAGAATCATGGCAGATCAAAGTCTCGAAGAAGGAAGAACTTTAAATGCTACAATTGTGGCATGAAGCGGCACCTGAAGAAAGATTGTTGGTACAACAAGAAAAATCTGGAGAAATCTTCTGGAGCAAGTACATCTCAAGGGTGTGTTGCTAGTACCTCTAATGATGGAGAAATTTTGTACAGCGAAGCAGCGATTGGTTCCAAAAGCAAAAGACAGCTCACTGATGTATGGGTAATGGATTCGGGAGCAACATGGCACATGACTTCACAACGAGATTAGTTTTGCACTTATGAACCTATCTTAGAAGGATCCGTGTTCATGGAAAATGATCATGCTTTAGAAATTGCTGGGGTTGGTACTGTTAAATTAAAAATGTATGATGGTACTGTTCGCATAATTTAGGGAGTACGCCATGTAAAAGGACTAAAGAAAAATCTTCTGTCTATTGGGCAATTAGATGACCTCGGTTGCAAGACCCATATTGAAGGTGGGATCTTGAAAGTGGTGAAAGGAGCTCTAGTAGTGATGAAAATAGAGAAGGTCGCTGCTAATCTATACATGCTTCTAGGAGATACTCTACAGGAAACAGATGCATTAGTTACTTTAACCAGCTAAGAAGAAATGATGATGATGTGGCATCGTAAATTGGGCCATATGTCAGAACGTGGCTTGAAGATCCTTGCAGAGCGTAATCTCCTTCAGGAGCTCAAATCGGTAAATTTACCTTTCTATGAGCATTGTGTGACTAGTAAGAAACATAGATTAAAATTTGATAAGTCTACTGCTAGAAGCAAGTGCATATTAGACTTAATTCATTCTGATGTATGGGAGTCACCAGAAATGTCCCTGTGAGGAACAGAATATTTTTTATCTTTTATTGATGATCATTCCAGGAGATTATGGGTGTACCCAATCAAGAAGAAGTCTGATGTGTTTCCAGTATTCAAGGAGTTTAAAGCACGAGTGGAGCTTGAAACTGGAAAGAAAATCAAGTGCTTAAGGACAGACAATGGAGGAGAATATACAGATGATGAATTTATAGCATTCTACAAGCAAGAGGGTATTCAGAGGCAATTCACAGTGCCACATACGCCTCAACAGAATGGTGTAGCAGAGCGGATGAATAGAACTCTCTTGGAGAGGACGAGAGCTATGTTGAAGACTGCAGGTCTAGCCAAGTCTTTCTGGGCAGAAGCAGTCAAAACTGCTTGTTACGTGATAAATCAATCACCATCAACTACTATTGGTCTTAAGACGCCAATGGAGGTATGGAAAAGAAAACCAGTAGATTATTCTTCTCTACATGTATTTGGTTGTCCTGTGTATGTAATGTACAACACCTAGGAAAGAACAAAGCTGGATCCAAAATCCAGGAAATGTATATTCTTGGGCTATGCTGACGGTGTTAAGGGGTATCGCCTGTGGGGTCCCACTGCCCGTAAGGTTATTATTAGCAGAGATATATTTTTTACAGATAATGAACTGCAAGGTGAGCAGAAAAATAAGAGCACTTCTAAAGAAGCTACAACTATCCAGATAGATGAAAAGTTTGGAGAAGATGATTTTTCTGAAGCTGAACCAGAGCACGGAGAACAAGAACCAGATGAGACCAATGATGAAGAAGTTCGACGATCAACACGTCAGATAAGGAAACCATCATGGCACTCAGATTATGTGATGGCAAGCCACGATGCATACTGTCTTCTAACAGAAAAAGGAGAACCGTCAACCTTACAAGAGGTTGTGACTAGTTCAGATGCTTCTCTGTGGATTACAACAATGCAGGAAGAAATGGAAGCCTTGTATATAAATCAAACATGGGAACTTGTAACACTTCAAAAAGGTCGAAAAGCCATTGGATCCAAATGGGTTTACGAAATCAAACGAGATGGCAATGATCAAGTAGAGCGGTATCATGCTAGATTGGTGGTCAAAGGATATGCTCAGAAAGAAAGAGTTGATTTCAATGAGATTTTCTCTCCGGTGGTAAGACTTACTACTATCAGAGTTGTGTTAGCTATGTGTGCTTCATTTAATTTACATCTTGAACAATTGGATGTAAAAATTGCTTTTCTTCATGGAGAACTTGAAGAAGAAATATATATGTTCCAACCAGAAGGCTTTAAAGAACAAGGAAAAGAAAACTTGGTTTGCAGGTTAACCAAATCTCTGTACGGTCTAAAGCAGGCGCCAAGATGTTGGTACAAGAGATTTGATTCCTTTATTATGAGCCTCAAATACAACAGACTGTGTTCAGACCATTGTACATACTACAAGAGGTTTGGTGTTGATGATTTTATCATTTTACTGTTGCATGTGGATGACATATTGATTATAGGCCCTAACAAAGATCAAATCCAGAAATTGAAGGCACAATGGGCTAGGGAGTTTGATATGAAAGACTTGGGACCAACAAACAAGATTTTAGGGATGTAAATTTACCGAGACAAAAAAGATAGGAAGGTTTGGCTTTCTCAAAAGAACTACTTACTGAAAGTTTTGCGGCGCTTCAATATGCAAGATTGTAAGCTAATTTTTACCCCACTTCCTGTCAATTATAAATTATCCTTAAGTATGAGTCCTAGCAGTGAAGCAGAGAGGATGGAAATGTCTCGAGTACCGTATGCATCAGTGGTGGGAAGCCTTATATATGCAATGATTTGTACGAGACCAGATATTGCTCAGGTGGTTGGTATGATCAGTCGGTTCATGGCAGATCCTGATAAAAAGCATTAGAATATTGTGAAAAGGATCCTAAGATACGTTAAGGGAACCTCTGGTGATGTATTATATTTTGGAGGATCAGAGTTTATTGTCAGAGAATATGTTGATTCTGCTTTTGCAGGTGATCTTGATAAAAGGAAATCTACTACAGGCTATGTGTTTACACTTACAGGAGGAGCTGTAAGCTGGTTATCTAAATTACAATCTGTTATAGCCTTATCAACTACAGAAGCAGAATATATGGTAGCTACTCAGGCATGCAAGGAAGCAATCTAAATGCAAAGGATATTGGAAGAACTCAGGCACAAGTAACTGAAGATTATAGTGTATTATGACAGTTAGAGTGCCTTGCACATTGCAAGGAATCCAGCCTTTCATTCCAGGACAAAACACATAGGGGTGCAATATCACTTTATTAGAGAAATAGTGGAGGAAGGGAGTGTGGATCTACAAAATATTCATACAAAAGAGAACCTAACAGATGTTATGACAAAACCGATCAACACCGACAAGTTCAAATGGTGCAGGTCCTCCTATGGTCTATCAGAAACGTAATTGCAGCAGGAAACTGGCAAGAAGAGAAAGATTTGATAAGCTCACAAAAGTGAATTTAAGTGAGAGATTGTCAGGAAAGCTAAAGCCACTTTGTGGCAAAATTATTTGGCTTATTTTCAATAATGATGGGTAATTAATTATGGTGGAGTGGTTGGAAATTTTGTGGTAGAAATTCAAAGATGCATTGGCCAATTAGAATCAAGGAAGCATTATGGCCACAAGTTTCCCATGGAACTTCTCCTATAAATTGAAGCTTCAAGCAATGGTTATAGCATCCCAAACTAGAAGCATTTCCTAGTATCTAGAGAGAAAAGTTCAGAGAGAAAAAATTAAAGTGTTCTCTTGTGAGACTCTCCTAGTGAGTGTTCTCCTATTTAAAGAGAGAGTGTCATTGTTCTCTCCTTGTAAGATAGAGAGAAGTTGTAATATTTTTCTTCCACTTAGTAAAATTATTTCTCTGGTCTTGCCCGTGGTTTTTCCCTTATCAATTGAGGGTTTTCCACGTAAAATTATTGTATGTTCAATTCCTCTTTTTCCATCTCTATTTTAACTGTTGATATTATTCTGATACTCTGGTACCTAACATAAATCTTGATACCAGATTAATGAAGATGGAGCATGATAGCTGAAAAATGATCATGAGAGTTTAAGCATTGTTCTTCAACAATGATAAACATAAGTACTGTTTGATTGCATCCAAAAATCTACTTCAACCACAATCAATGAAATCATCAATAGTGTTTTTTATCATCCATAAGAGTTACATGATAAAATACAAGAAAAAAGGTGTCAAGACAAGATAATATCGCATTTCATTAATGACAGCTGAAAATAATTTAAACTAAAAACAAAAGGACACATTAACAAATTCAAGAGAATAATAAAGGGAAAAATTATTAATTAAGATATAGGGAATTGATAAGTTCAATAATAATTACCTTGAAGTTCATAAAGATATATCAGAAGGATATATGAGGCACACTGCACAAATAACTGCACCTTCTTCAAAACATCATCCCTAAAGGTTTCGTACATGTTGAGCAATTTGAAGATCTATTCCCCTGCGCGTCTAACATCGCCATGGTCTCCGTGAAATTCAGAAGCTGAATCGTGATGCAGCAATAGAGCATTCCGAAGAGGCTCGCCGCCGTAGAAGACTCGTTGGAGAACATATTACATTGATAACAACATATTACATTTCAACAGAAATAGAAATTATGCAAAGACAATAGCAAATTAATCAATCAAAATAAAAAATTACAGTGATTTGTATATTATTGTTTATGTTTACAACAGAGAGTTCACCAAAAAATTCAACAGAAAGGGATTGATGCATGCACCATCATCCTTTTCCATCCCCTCCACAACCTTATTCACAACGGCACTAGAAGCGAGAATGGTCATCAATGGCGGTAGCGCCTTCCTCTCCTTGTCATTGCACTATTTAAACAGGGAGATGAAGAAGAAGCACAAAATAGAGCCAAAGAACCTTTCATAGAACTGCTACGACAAGACAACCACCAGTGTCCAACAACGATTGCACTGCAATGGCTATAATGAGCAACTTCCTTTACCAGTGAAGAAGGCCAACTACTGAGGACCCTCCTTCAACAGTGAAGAACCTTTTTCAACGGAGAAGACGGACAAGAAACCAGGCAAGATGGGTTCAACGAAAAGAGAGGAAACTAAGAACGAAGGAAGAAGATGAGTTGGCAGAATCAGTGAGTTTCAGCAGAAATCAGAGAACACCCATTTTCGAATTCCAGTTAACATACAAAGAAGAACCACAAAAGATAGTTACTAGTTCAACTACCTAGTGAGTAGCTCAGTCAATGGGGCCAAATAGAACTCATTATATTGCAAAGTGTAAACCCCGAGGGCGACCACGTCGTCGTTCCTATCGTTCAAGGGGCTGGAACGAACGAAATAATTGGCGTAATCGGAGGGCCACAAGCAGAAGCCGTCGTGGTGTTTGGCAGTGATGATCATGACTCGAGATAAGCCAGAGTTTTTAGCCACGGCTATCCACTTGTTGAAGGTGGAGGGGTGGGCATCACCAGAATCCCACTCGCCGAAGTGGAAGAAGAGGGCCATGTTTCCCAGTTGCCATTGGAGCTGGAACTTGCTTAGGAGAGCCAAAATTAGAAGAAGTGGGGGTTTCTGTTTTGGTGCTGCTGCAAAATGCAATGATCGTAAAGAGACCCGAAATGCACCGTCACGGAGAAATAGAGGTAGAGGGAGTCAAAAAATTAGGGCTTCAAGTAGTAGTCTCTTTCACCTCACCATTTTACACTGCACCGGATGCTAATTATATATTGTGTAACACCGATTCTGTTTAATAGTATATTTTATATGGATTCTATTAATAACTAGTGTAAGGTTATTATTTAATTATAAAAACACCTCCATGTTTATTTTTTACATTGAATATATTGCCATCGGTAAATGTTGTTTTTCCCAAGTCTATGATGTTGCATGGTGGTGCTTGACAGAATTTAGGTAGTTATTGTAGATTTCTGATTGATATTAACTACCTAATTTGTTGTAGTGTAACTGGACAATGTCTTTTTAATTAGAGTTTCTCATATTCTTTATACTAACAAAGTTTAAGACACATTTATTATATAATAGTTTTAAGTATTCGTTATCGAACCTTCTAACTTAAGTTCTATTATCAAAATAGTATTAAAATTTAAATAAACTTCAAATAAGAATGAATTTTAAAAACTAATAGTAAGTTTTTCAAAAACTAATATAATAACTAAGGTTAACTTTTATTAATAACACCGGAGAATTTCACCTTAGCGTATGGGTAAGTATGTGGGGCTAGATAAGAAAGAATCCAATCCCAAAAGAAAAGAACCCCTTTTAGTACTTCCGTATTAAAATGCAATCACGTAATTTTCCACTTATAGATTCCCTTCCATTCATTTGCAACCGCAGTTAATGAACGATTATTAATGTTTGGAATCAACATTTAGCACACACCGCAAGAATATAATCTTACAAGTTAAACCTTACCTTTTAAAATTATTTTATTATTATTTATTACTATTATTATTACTACATGAGAAATAACAAAATACATTAACTAACAAAAAAAACAACAATAAATACATATAGTTTTTTTAAAAAAATACAACTAAAACAAAAAAACAAATAAATCGATATCCATGGTGAAGTTGCTGGTGATCCTGGGCCGGATGACGACGACGCTGGCACAAGTAATGCTTCTCCTCCAATAAGCTACGTAGACTAGTTGCCCAGTCCAACATCATAAGGCTAATTGTTAGCCTTAGACGACCAATCTTGTTATGCTCGTTAAAGCGTGGCTAATTAGAACTAGTCAAATTCGGCCTACATATCCAGTCGTAGTGTGTCACCCAAACTCTGACCTCTTCCAACTTTGCTTGAAGTCGTGCCACTTTTGGATCTATGCACGCTTATGAAGCGATAGTGGCGGAGGAAGGTTGCATCATCAACAAAGACCTTCAATGAACGTTGGAGGCCAAGAAAACAGTGTCATAAAGGCGACCATATGGTGCCTTTCACCTATGACATTCATCCATAAGTATATTTCAGCAGCAACATTACGAGGCTCACCTTTAACCTCAAGCTTATCCAAATACATGGTGTACCCATCCTTTTCATTAAAACATTAAAAAAAATTATGAATGCATATATATAATATGATATGGAATTAATGTTTATTACAATTTACCATCATCTAATATGAGCATTCATTGATATAGTTCCCCTTACCTAACTATTTTTGATGTCACTAGAAATAATTCAACAAGAAAAATAACTTATTATAATTATTAAATTCATGTTGTAAAGTAGATAAATGGTTACTTACCATCTGTCAGACAATATCAACATATCACCGATTAATGTGCAACAGTCTACCCATGGTGCTACTCTAATTATGACCATCATACAATATCAACATATGGTTAACTGCCCATTATCTGGCGGTCATGGCCTTTTCTATACCCTTCCCTAGTTAGGATATCGTTGAGGTGTGCCCTCCCCACCCTCGCGAAAGCGGCCTTCGTTGTATCCTCATGTTCAAGTGCGAAAGTCACTAACTCTGGGAGTTGACAAACAATAAATAAAAATTAAAAGACAATATAAACATTAACAAATTGCAATTAAAATACTATTAGAAAACATTGTTTTAGCTACAACAATTTAGCCGTCGAACTATTACAATCGCTAATAACGACTTGTGCAGCTACGACAAATGGTTAGCAACTAAAAAATACCTTTGGGGTCATCTGCGACGTAATATAGTGACAAAAAGAGTTCAGTTGGTAATATTTGAAGGAACCCCATCACCTTAGTCATTGCTAATGTTGAGTATATATTATCTAGACAATTTACATTCCTAATGTCATCACTATCTTCAATTCTCTTAATGTTTCGAATTAGTTTTAATAAAAGAAGGATTCATAGGAATGACCCTAGTTTTTGTTATTACATAGTATGGCAAGCTCATAGCTAATCTCCTCGTTCTTTTAAGCGGGCAAGTGAATAAAGAAGAGGAAAATTAATAAATCAGCAACGAACTCTATAGGGCGTCATTACTAGGTTCATAAGCATTGTTATTGTGTCTGACGCTATAGTGGATCAAACTCATGGAAAGACGGTCTTAGCTGATCTCGTCGCTCTTTTAAGCGGGCAAGTTGAAAATGGAAACTAATAACTCAATGAAGAACTTTGTGGGGTGTCACTATTGGGTTTATAATCACCATCATTGTGTCTGTCACTATAGAGGATCAAACTGATGAACAGTTGATTGTCGTTGATTGCATTGCTCTTTAAAGTAGGCTAATGAAAAAAAGAAGAGGAAAATTAATAACTCAAGACAGACTCTATTCATAAGCATTATCATTGTTTCTGTCACTATAGTGGATCAGACTCATGAAAAGATGATCTTCATTGATCTCGTTTCTCTTTAAAGACGGTTGGTGAAAAAAGGAAAAGGGAAATTAATAACCAGTGACGAATTGGGGTCACTACGGGTTGCATAGACATCGTCACCGCCTCTGTCGCTACTACTTATTCGTTGAAGTCTAACAGCCTCCATGGCTAAGGGCATTGCTATTGTATAAATATGTAGTGATGGACACATTACAATGTCACTAGGATTGCACACATGGACAACTTAAATTATTGTTTTTGTTGTATTTTAAGTTTTTTTTAATGGTTAAGAGTCTAATGACGGACACATGTTCATCAGTAAACTTAAAGACAAAATCAAGCTCATCCCCTTTCTCTATCATTTTCCCCTTCTCTCCCAAGCCCTAACCTTTTCCCCCTCTCACTTTCCTCTCATTCCCTCTATTCGACGACCCTTTTCCTCCATTAACGACAAATTATGATGGATACACAGTAAGTTTCTTTCTCCATCTTATTCTTTATCTCTTTCCCTCTCTTCTATCTCACCCTGTCGTTGTTACTCTTTATCTCACTCTGTCCCTTATCCCCTCTGTTGTGTGCTATTATAATGCCCTAAATATGTCCATATTATGTTATTGTAGTGCTCTATCCATACTCTATTATTTACGAGAATGTTACAATGTTTTTAAAATGCTATGAAAATCATGCATTGTGTTGTTTTAGGAAAATGTTATAGTGCTTAGAAAACACATTGAAAATTATGCATTGTGTTGTTTTGAGATAATGTTGTAGTGCTCTGAAAATGTCCATAATGTGCTTTATCTAAAATTATGCATTGAAATCATGCTTTAAAAATTCCATGGTGCTCTCAAAATGTTACATGAGTAAAAAAATGTTTCTTTTTCATAAAAGAATTAATATAGGTTTTCTTAATAATGCAAATAAAGAATTGCATAAGATATGTATAGGCCATAAAATTAGTCAATAAAGATTATATTGATTTTAAAATATATGTAGGGAATAGAACTTAGATCATATTATAGGTAAATGAATCAAATAGGAGCATAAAGTCAAATTAGAATTACAATATTGTCAAGTCCCTCAATGAATTGAATTATAAGATATTTTGTGATTTATATACTTAACAGAATAACTAGTTTCTTTTTTGTAAATTCGTACATGATATATTGGACCCGTTTGTTTAAGCTTATCTTTAAGTGCTTTTTAAAAAAACATTTTTTATAAGCACTTCTTTAATAAGTATACCAGAGCCGTTTCTTAAAATAAGCAGAAATCA
The DNA here is from genome assembly GCA_037962975.1 of Clitoria ternatea. Classification (NCBI taxonomy): domain Eukaryota; kingdom Viridiplantae; phylum Streptophyta; class Magnoliopsida; order Fabales; family Fabaceae; genus Clitoria; species Clitoria ternatea. The sequence goes on along the minus strand of CM075672.1, from coordinate 37,314,820 downwards.
GCTTATTTTCAGCTTCTGTTTATTTTTAAAACTTTAAACAAATACATCAAAATTTAAATTAAAAAGTACTTGTCTCTTAAAATAAGCATAAACAAATGAGCCCATTGTCATCTTATAATCACTACGTTATTTTTTAGGGTTTTGCATTACGATAGCTTGGGTAAGATGTCTTTAAAAAATCAAACTTAAACACATGACATTTTGAGAGACAATGCATTGGGTGTGTAGTGAGGGAGAGAGTGCATTGTGTGTGTAAAAATTGCTTATAATGCGTGTGTGACATTACTTTCTTTTTTATTTACTTGTATTTTATTTTTTTTATCTAAACGTAATATGTACTTATAGTTGTTTGTTACTATTTAATATATATTTTTTACTATCATATGATAATAATAATAATAAAGAGTAATATAAATAATAGTGATAGTATTTAATAATAATAAAAAATCATAATATTATAATATATAATATATAATATATAATAATAATATTATTATTAATTAAAAGATAAGTTTTTCAAAAATAGATTTAGCTGCCAAATTAGCATGGGATATAGTGTCCAATTTTAACAGGGACAAAATGTCCCACGTGACTTTTGCATGAGAGGATTTGGCTTGAGACATTATATCCCATGCCATTTTGTTTAGAGTGGATTAAACCCAATGTTTTCAGAACCGGACCGGTCATTGAACCGTGTTAAAACCGGGGTTAAATCGTGGTTGAATTGGTAGTATTAAAGAATTGACCCGGACCGATCACCTAAGCGGTTCACGGTTCAACTGGTCGGACCGGCTGGACCGGTTCGGTTTTGATAACAATGATTAAACCAACTGATTCTTGTAGTGTAAGATCAAAGGTTTAAGTTGCTATGATCCTTAGGTTAGCAAATATAGTCCTAACCAAGGAGGTGAACCTTTGATTCGTCTTTGTATCCCCCACAAGAACGACTGACAACTTATATTAATGTCATTTGTGAACACCATAAGAGATATTTTTAAACCTCCTTAAGAAATTTTTATAGTGTTCCATAAATCTTGGGACACCTCAAAAGTAGTTAGGTTGTTTGCTAACAGGAGTCTATGACTTAACCTATTTAAAATTTGATTGAACTTGACCTATTTAATTAAAGACTTTAATATTTTAAAAAAAATCTATTTATGTAATATGTTATTTATAGGTAGATTTGTTTATATACATATACATATATAATTTCTATATATATCACATCATTTATATATTATGTTGTTAATTATTATGTTAATATTTTCTATTTAAATAAAATAAATTTATAAAATAGTTAAATATTCTATCTACTTGACATTAATATTTAACATTTAATTTCATTTTATATACTAATTAAACAATTATGTTGTGTCATGATTATATGTTGACATATTTAATTGTACTATAAAAATGGTTCTTATTTATAAAGTATTAGTTTTATGCATCTTGATACCTTTAGAATTAAGCTTATTAATTAGTTTATTTAGAATTTTAGAAAAGTCTTTTAACCCGTTTAAAATAAGTTATTATGAAAGAGAATTTTAAACAAGTTGATAGGGCAGATAGACTTTTAAAATGGTCACACAATAAAAAAAAATCTATAATAAATAATAAACCCTGAAGTCTTCTATATCTATTTTCATTCCTTAATAATAACTTTTAAACATGTTATTGATAGTTTGAAGCTTGATATATTCACATAAAATACTTGCTGAAAGAATTAAAACCTACTTAAATAATTTTTGACATCTAAAAATTAACCTTGGCTGAAGGATAATTAAATTTCACTTAATTTTTCATTAATTTATTACTTTTTAAATTTTTTTAATATACTTTTAACTTAGAGTGAGAGACATGAAAAACTTGACGGACATAACGTTAGATGAGAGAGCGGAATAGGTGGGCCATGCGAGTGACGAATGTGGAGAAATACGTGTAATTAAATAATATGTATATATATAAATAGTGTAAATCTAACGCAATGGCACGTGTTTTGTTTGCTTGGTTGGGACCTTGATTTCAGAATATATATACTGATATACTGATACAAAAGAAGTTCAATCTTTGAAGTGGAAATAATAACGTGAGATGTCTGCTTCTGGAGGTAGAGGAAGCCAAGATGAAGAGAAGAAGCCTTCTGATCAGGGAGCACACATTAATCTCAAAGTCAAGGGCCAGGTATCTTTCACATTCCTTCAATTTTATGGCTGTTTTACAAAATAAAAATTATGTTCTTCGTTTTGAGATTGGGTTCTGTGTCTTCTGTAAATTATTGTTTTTTCTTTTAAAAAAATGTCGTGGTTTTAATTAGTTAGTGCAGTTCTACATTGCTTCCTTTGCATGTAAGGAAATGAAGAGAAATCATTTAATTTATATATATAGTCGCACATGCATATGTTGTCCTGTGCTTAAGAGATTTCTAAACTTGGTGGGTTTTCTAGTATTTCAAAATCTGAATTCGAATATACACAAATTTACTCTACTATTTAGTGTTTTTACTTGTGTTTGAAGTGCGGTACTTTTACCAGAATCGAAGTGTGTTTCTATTATTAAGCAAACACTTTGTTGGGGATTTTAAAATATTATTGTTTTTGTTTTTTTTAATCTTATAGCTTGACTTAAGTGCTTTCTACTTCTTTGTCTATCTGTTTTATAATATTGCTGGCAAATGCATGCTTCGTGCTTGCCGAGTAACAATGAACCGTGAAGTACCTTTGGAAGATTGTAGACTCTGACTTTCCAAGTTTTGGAAAACACTTTTTTCAATGATTTTGAGGATCTAATCTTTAATTGAGAATTGTTACATTTCTATCTTAAGAGACGGAATCAAGAATATAGTTCTGGGGACTGTTTAAGATGAAGCTGATGCTTGTGCAACGAAATGTTGAAAGTACCTGTGCTGTGATTTTCATCGATATTGCAAGAGTCTATCATGTATTTGTAATTATACCGTTTATTTTCTGTCAAATAACTTTGTTAATCCGTTAATAGAGATCAACTTTTAGATTTTTTTTTTTATATTTGAGGTCAAGCCTACCTTTCTGTTCTGTTTTGAACAACAGAGTTGAGCTCCTCATACTCTGTGCTCCAAAAGCAATGATTAACACTAACCTTTTGATGAAATTTTATGTATGAAAAATCTGATATTTAAGTGGATATGCAATTGAGAGTGACATGATTTAGAATAACAATTTTATTTTTGGGTGAATTCCTTCACAAATTTTCAATCTTTTTTATTTTGACTTTGACTTTCTTGTAGGATGGTAACGAGGTTTTCTTCAGGATAAAAAGAAGCACACAGCTCAAGAAACTAATGAACGCATACTGTGATCGGCAATCTGTAGATTTTAACTCGATTGCTTTCTTGTTTGATGGAAGGAGACTCCGAGCTGAACAGACCCCTGATGAGGTGAATTTGGTTTTGTCAAGATTTTCAATTTCAATGGGGAACTTTTCATGGATTATATGCCCTTGCTCAACTTAAATTTCATCTTTTAGTAGCTACATAATATAATCTTTTTATTAGAGGCTCATTTGGCTGGTATGGGTACCGGACTGAGACCAATCCAGTGTCTGTTTGAGCCGAGGGGCAATATGTGGTGTTACTAACAAGGATATTGTAATAACTAAGTTAGTAACCATTACACCGGAGTTTAAATTTGAGAGGGAATGGACATACATTAACTCACAAATGCATAGATTTTTATAGTTCAGGGGTGCTAGATTTTTATAGTTCAGGGGTGCATATGTCAGGCTAACACCTATGTGCACCAGAGTAATTACGGATAAACCAACTACTAACTTAAGCATTGGAGGTTCTTAGTGACATCATATTTCCCCCCTAAAAGATATCAGATTGAACTCAGACCTAGTATCACATACAGGCCAGATCAGAAGCTTTTAGTGTTGTATAAAATTTTTATACTAGTCTAAAACATGAGTTTCTCATACTCATGGATACCACAATATCCATTTGTATTTATATATATATATATAATGTAGTGGCATTAGCATATTGCTTCTTGTCTGTTGTATCTGTTTATTATGAGAAATTGCAATTTTGTGCAGCTAGAGATGGAGGATGGTGATGAGATAGATGCAATGCTGCACCAAACCGGAGGTGGACAACAATTTCTTTAGAAGTATGTTGATCTTCATAAAAAATGCTTCAGAAAGCCAATGATCTAGATATGGTGCTTGTTTTAAGTGTTGTTTTTTATACCATGTGCTACGTAGTACTATGTTGGTGGTGTAAAAAGGTGGATATTTTCCGATGTGGAATTAAGTTCCATGTTCATTGATGTCTTGTTGGTATGAAGCTGGTATTACCGTGTTGGATAGAATATTATGGTCTTTCCAATTCAGTCTAATGAGTTGAATTTGTATTGTATGTTTGAAATTAAGCTATATAGATGTTGTTGTATTGTCTTGTCCACTGTCAAGCCCTCTTTCGCCATACTTCACCTATTTAGAGTTCCAGCCGCAAAGATCACTGTGAACGCCAAATTAAAGCTCTCTTTATACCAAATTTTTAAAACCCGTATAAATTTGTGGCATATATACATATATATATATATATATATATATATATATATATATATATATGCAAATAATGGAATGGGAATAACTAATTCAGGAGATATTATTATTATTATTATTATTATTATTATTATTATTATTATTATTATTATGGTATTGGTATTCTTTTATGTACTATTTATAAGACAACTGAGATCCATACACATTTCAATATGTTAATGCGTTAATTTTTTTATAGAAAAACTATGTAATATTTTAATATTATCTTTGTTGAAATTCAAATTCTATTTTATTTTAATATTGATTGTGATATTTTTTTAAAATAAGGACAGATCTGAAAAACAATAAATGCTTTGTATATTTTTAAAGTTTATCTTATAAGTATGCCACTCAAATATTTTATAAGATGGGAGTGAATATTTAACTAGCGTATCATTCGCATATTATTGAGATTTGTGGTGTTATCAAATCGGTTGGTCAAATTGTTTTGAGACTATTTTAATGATCCAATTGGTGTCGGAGAGAATTAGTTGTTTTTTATTTGTCAACGAAAAGCATAAGTTTTCTTTCTTTTGTCAAAATGAGTAAATCAATTTGTCAAGTTAGGCCGATTGGGCTATGAGAAACACAATAGTCTCTTAGCTTTTGCTTATAAGCGGCCAATGTTGGAGGTTTTGGAATTATTATCAAAATCGAATCAAATTGATTAGTAAAATTGTAAATTGGTTAAATGATTTATTCGAATCAATTCTTTATAGTAAATAGTTCAACCACAGTTTAAATCTGGTCTTATCACAATTTGTTTGAACCGATACGATTCAATAATCGGTCCAGTTTTAAAAACATCAGATTTTGGCTAAAATGGAGTGATTTTGAAAACTATTTTGGAAAATGGGGTGAGAACTAACAATTTTTGTGTCTATGGTGAATAATGCCAAATCACTTATTAGGTTTTGCACGTCCATCATGTGAAATGCATGTTTCGTAGCTTAAGGAGGCAAACTGTTGTATGTGTGTTCCTTGTCACACATGCATGCATTTCACATGGACATGGGATGTAATGTCAGCCTTGTTTGCACTTTAAAAGGACGAAATGTCATTTTCACACCTTGGGAATACGAAATAGCTAAGGTGTTTACAAGTGACACATACAAGGGAAATTTGAAATATTTAGACCACCTTCACCCCCAATCAAAATATTTTCACTTTCACTTTCACTCTCATCTGTATACTCTCTCCCCCTTCCTCACTTTCCCTTTCCCTCACTCACCTCTCCCTCTCTTCCTCTCTTATTTAGTTGCCCACTTCCTTTTCCATCTTGAATAGGTTAGTGTGATTTTGGAGTTATTTCCAAGGCATACCATTTTAGGACCAATGTGTTTTTCAAGTGTTGAAAGGTGTGTGCTTTTAAATCTTATATTATTTTATTGAGTGAGAATAATTTATACTAAATTTGTAGTGATATGTTAACATTTTATTATCAAATTTTAGTCATTAGTATTTTATTATGAAATGTGTTAGATTATTTTTTAAACTTTGTATATTGATTTTTTTTCATGTAGTGTAATTTTTTGTTTTAACATTTGAACTGGTGTCAAAATAAAATAAAAAATAAAAAATAAAATTAAAAAACATAAATTACGTTTAATAATAAAATAGTAGTAAGCTATTCACAACCCATAAAATGTTATGATTTTTTATAGGATCTAAATTTTATATTTCATATTTTTGTGATATTTAAAGGATAAAGTTTTTTTACATTAATTGAGCATCATAATAATTTTTATATGTTAGATAAAAACAATCATTATTTTCATTAAAATTATTATTAGTGGCAGCAGAAGCGGCGGCAGCAACAATAGTAGTAACCCAAAGCTTGACAAGTAAAATATTTATGATGAAAGGTATGTAAAATGGTGTTAATACTTGTGATAGCCCAATATGTTGAAGGGAAATGTCATGTAAATGTGTATATGCTTGCTATTAGTGATAATTTATGAGCATGTTATATGCTTATGATGATACATTGGTGGCGACTTGGTGATAGTTAATGTTTATGGTGTGTAAAGCACACATGTTATGGGTTTATACTGCAGTATTAACAACAATAATGTATACACACACACACACACACACACATATATATATATATATATATATATATATATCACCGATTAATATTTTACTAGTACCAAACCACATCGCCCATAATGCAACATTGGTCATATCACAATGACAACGACAACAACAATAACTTAAACATCGTAAATGGTGTTACGGGCCAACCATGATTCCTCACCATGGCAGTTGTGATTCAATAGAACCACCGGGTAAATTTACTCCTCAAAGAGCCACCCTCCATCGAGTCAACCACATACAGTCCCCCGTGATTAAGCATGGCAACTTTGTGATTCAACCATAAAATCACAAGGGTAATAAATATGTTCATGCATTGAGCCGCCCTCCTACTGGGCCAACTAAAGGAACCCCTCACATCCCATACCGGCAAACATGCAAATATGTCATGGATGCAATGCAGATGCAATCTTACACTATGCATCCTACCATGTCACTCATCAATCATCCATCATCAATCTCATCAACATCACAACTCTTTTCTTAGTAGATTTTTAATTCAATCAATCTTGTCATTATTTTAATTTTTAGTGTGGGATTCACAATTTCTTTAATCATCTTAAATTTTCATCATCATTACCAATTCAACATTTGGTGTTAAACACAATGGCATTCAATCGTTGTCTTAACAAATTCATCACCACTCATAGGTGTGTCACACAACAATACATCATACCATTTTCATCATCAATCATCATATTTCATTAATAGTGGTGAAACATACTTAGTTGCCACAATAAGACATAGGCACACTTTTTGCCAAAACTTTAAATCATTATCAATTACCACCAAAGACACACCACATGTATATTCTAAATGCACCTATATATTTGCCAAGCAAGACGCAACCACAATGTCCAACATTACAAGGAATCAAAGCAACAATAGTAAGGCAAACATGAGTAACATCACATACAACAATCATCAATTATTCAACTTATGCATTTAGAATATAAACTCTTTTCCCACCTTAATAGAAGTAATCCGAGTGATTAAACGATTCCGCCTCACTATCCGAATTTCGCCCTACATTTAATATATGTACAAATGCAATCAATTGCTAGTTCAAACATCATTCACAATTCTAAGTACACAAATAAATATGTTCGTGATTCTCATCATATTTTAAGTATTTTATAGGCTTTAATTTCTTACTTTATTAGGTTTTGAGAATTTCTTTCCCTCAATCGATATTCTCTATCATTTAAATGGCCATAACCAAAGTCCAACCATACCAATTCCAACATCATTAACTTCACCCATCATCCATAATAGTTTCTCAATGTCTCAAAAAACCTTATTTTCATTATCCAAGCCAACCACAACAATAACACAACTTCTACCACATTTAACAACTTAAAGCATTATTACATTTTCTTTGTTTCTCAAACATTCATCATTAATAAATGATACCAATCACTCTGAAAACTTATTTCCATACTCAATAATCATTTTAATGGTAATTAATCTCCATTTTCTCAAGATTTACCAACAACCCAAATTTTCTCAATTCTAAGGTTTTAACCAAACTCATCAACAATAATTCTCATCAATTCCATTAATCTATTCTAGCATATTTAAGGCCGAAATTTCGTGTACAACCTTCCACCAACAAAAATCCAATTGTCTTTGTCTTCTAACCTAGGGTTCCAATGTCCATATGTATATTTCAACATAGCAACTTCAAAACCACCATGATTATGCCTTAACAACCTTAAAACAAAGAAATAAAATGGCAAAGGTTCATGAGCTCACCTTAAACCCAAAGCTTCAAGAAAATCAAAATGGTAGAGGAAGAAGATGAAACAACCCAAAATTTTCCCAATAATTCCTTTAAAGCCTCTTGAATCCAAGAAATCCAATTGACTTGAGTGGAAAATGGCTATGGTGAGGGAGCACACTGTTTGCTCACAAAAGGGGAAGAAGAGAAAAAGCAACATGAAGATGGGAGAGTGAAAGAGAGAGATCAAAAATGATAGAGAGGAATGGGAAAAGAGAGACAAAATTAGGTACTACCCATTGGTCCAAGATCCACCTTTCTGCAATTGCCTAAAGGTCCATCAAACCCCATTAACCATTGGTTAAAAGAGAGTGAGAGAGGGTTGGACGGTCAAAGTAGTGGGAAAATAAGTGAATTTATAATTATCCTTAAATTCATTTGGTTCGTAATTTTGCCGACTATTAACATACATTATGTCTGTAAAAATACTTCTTTAACTCTAAAAATTATGAAGGTAGACCCGCTGGTATAACCGACGAAAAGTGGAAAGAGATGGATAACAATGCTGTTTCCACCTTGCACTTAGCAATGGCGGATTCAGTTTTGTCAAGTATTGCTGAGAAGGATACTACGAAGGAGATCTGGGATACCCTCATCAAACTGTATGAGGTGAAATCACTTCACAATAGAATATTTTTGAAGAGGAGGTTGTATACTCTTCGGATGAGTGAGTCCACTTCAGTGACAGACCACATCAACAATGTGAATACATTGTTTGCTCAGCTTACAGCGTCAGACTTTTCAATACCAGAAAATGAGCGTGCTGAACTTCTGCTTCAGAGCTTGCCAGATTCCTATGATTAGCTCATCATCAATATAACAAATAATAATATTGTTGGTCGCTTGCACTTGGATGATGTCGCCGGAGCTATTCTTGAAAAACAATCCAGGTGCAAAAATAAAGAAGATAGTAAAGTTCAAAGCAAACGGAAGCCTTGACGATGACGAGGGGAAGATCAACGAAGCGTGGCCTTAGTGGGAGTCAGAATCATGGCAGATCAAAGTCTCGAAGAAGGAAGAACTTTAAATGCTACAATTGTGGCATGAAGCGGCACCTGAAGAAAGATTGTTGGTACAACAAGAAAAATCTGGAGAAATCTTCTGGAGCAAGTACATCTCAAGGGTGTGTTGCTAGTACCTCTAATGATGGAGAAATTTTGTACAGCGAAGCAGCGATTGGTTCCAAAAGCAAAAGACAGCTCACTGATGTATGGGTAATGGATTCGGGAGCAACATGGCACATGACTTCACAACGAGATTAGTTTTGCACTTATGAACCTATCTTAGAAGGATCCGTGTTCATGGAAAATGATCATGCTTTAGAAATTGTTGGGGTTGGTACTGTTAAATTAAAAATGTATGATGGTACTGTTCGCATAATTTAGGGAGTACGCCATGTAAAAGGACTAAAGAAAAATCTTCTGTCTATTGGGCAATTAGATGACCTCGGTTGCAAGACCCATATTGAAGGTGGGATCTTGAAAGTGGTGAAAGGAGCTCTAGTAGTGATGAAAATAGAGAAGGTCGCTGCTAATCTATACATGCTTCTAGGAGATACTCTACAGGAAACAGATGCATTAGTTACTTTAACCAGCTAAGAAGAAATGATGATGATGTGGCATCGTAAATTGGGCCATATGTCAGAACGTGGCTTGAAGATCCTTGCAGAGCGTAATCTCCTTCAGGAGCTCAAATCGGTAAATTTACCTTTCTATGAGCATTGTGTGACTAGTAAGAAACATAGATTAAAATTTGATAAGTCTACTGCTAGAAGCAAGTGCATATTAGACTTAATTCATTCTGATGTATGGGAGTCACCAGAAATGTCCCTGTGAGGAACAGAATATTTTTTATCTTTTATTGATGATCATTCCAGGAGATTATGGGTGTACCCAATCAAGAAGAAGTCTGATGTGTTTCCAGTATTCAAGGAGTTTAAAGCACGAGTGGAGCTTGAAACTGGAAAGAAAATCAAGTGCTTAAGGACAGACAATGGAGGAGAATATACAGATGATGAATTTATAGCATTCTACAAGCAAGAGGGTATTCAGAGGCAATTCACAGTGCCACATACGCCTCAACAGAATGGTGTAGCAGAGCGGATGAATAGAACTCTCTTGGAGAGGACGAGAGCTATGTTGAAGACTGCAGGTCTAGCCAAGTCTTTCTGGGCAGAAGCAGTCAAAACTGCTTGTTACGTGATAAATCAATCACCATCAACTACTATTGGTCTTAAGACGCCAATGGAGGTATGGAAAAGAAAACCAGTAGATTATTCTTCTCTACATGTATTTGGTTGTCCTGTGTATGTAATGTACAACACCTAGGAAAGAACAAAGCTGGATCCAAAATCCAGGAAATGTATATTCTTGGGCTATGCTGACGGTGTTAAGGGGTATCGCCTGTGGGGTCCCACTGCCCGTAAGGTTATTATTAGCAGAGATATATTTTTTACAGATAATGAACTGCAAGGTGAGCAGAAAAATAAGAGCACTTCTAAAGAAGCTACAACTATCCAGATAGATGAAAAGTTTGGAGAAGATGATTTTTCTGAAGCTGAACCAGAGCACGGAGAACAAGAACCAGATGAGACCAATGATGAAGAAGTTCGACGATCAACACGTCAGATAAGGAAACCATCATGGCACTCAGATTATGTGATGGCAAGCCACGATGCATACTGTCTTCTAACAGAAAAAGGAGAACCGTCAACCTTACAAGAGGTTGTGACTAGTTCAGATGCTTCTCTGTGGATTACAACAATGCAGGAAGAAATGGAAGCCTTGTATATAAATCAAACATGGGAACTTGTAACACTTCAAAAAGGTCGAAAAGCCATTGGATCCAAATGGGTTTACGAAATCAAACGAGATGGCAATGATCAAGTAGAGCGGTATCATGCTAGATTGGTGGTCAAAGGATATGCTCAGAAAGAAAGAGTTGATTTCAATGAGATTTTCTCTCCGGTGGTAAGACTTACTACTATCAGAGTTGTGTTAGCTATGTGTGCTTCATTTAATTTACATCTTGAACAATTGGATGTAAAAATTGCTTTTCTTCATGGAGAACTTGAAGAAGAAATATATATGTTCCAACCAGAAGGCTTTAAAGAACAAGGAAAAGAAAACTTGGTTTGCAGGTTAACCAAATCTCTGTACGGTCTAAAGCAGGCGCCAAGATGTTGGTACAAGAGATTTGATTCCTTTATTATGAGCCTCAAATACAACAGACTGTGTTCAGACCATTGTACATACTACAAGAGGTTTGGTGTTGATGATTTTATCATTTTACTGTTGCATGTGGATGACATATTGATTATAGGCCCTAACAAAGATCAAATCCAGAAATTGAAGGCACAATGGGCTAGGGAGTTTGATATGAAAGACTTGGGACCAACAAACAAGATTTTAGGGATGTAAATTTACCGAGACAAAAAAGATAGGAAGGTTTGGCTTTCTCAAAAGAACTACTTACTGAAAGTTTTGCGGCGCTTCAATATGCAAGATTGTAAGCTAATTTTTACCCCACTTCCTGTCAATTATAAATTATCCTTAAGTATGAGTCCTAGCAGTGAAGCAGAGAGGATGGAAATGTCTCGAGTACCGTATGCATCAGTGGTGGGAAGCCTTATATATGCAATGATTTGTACGAGACCAGATATTGCTCAGGTGGTTGGTATGATCAGTCGGTTCATGGCAGATCCTGATAAAAAGCATTAGAATATTGTGAAAAGGATCCTAAGATACGTTAAGGGAACCTCTGGTGATGTATTATATTTTGGAGGATCAGAGTTTATTGTCAGAGAATATGTTGATTCTGCTTTTGCAGGTGATCTTGATAAAAGGAAATCTACTACAGGCTATGTGTTTACACTTACAGGAGGAGCTGTAAGCTGGTTATCTAAATTACAATCTGTTATAGCCTTATCAACTACAGAAGCAGAATATATGGTAGCTACTCAGGCATGCAAGGAAGCAATCTAAATGCAAAGGATATTGGAAGAACTCAGGCACAAGTAACTGAAGATTATAGTGTATTATGACAGTTAGAGTGCCTTGCACATTGCAAGGAATCCAGCCTTTCATTCCAGGACAAAACACATAGGGGTGCAATATCACTTTATTAGAGAAATAGTGGAGGAAGGGAGTGTGGATCTACAAAATATTCATACAAAAGAGAACCTAACAGATGTTATGACAAAACCGATCAACACCGACAAGTTCAAATGGTGCAGGTCCTCCTATGGTCTATCAGAAACGTAATTGCAGCAGGAAACTGGCAAGAAGAGAAAGATTTGATAAGCTCACAAAAGTGAATTTAAGTGAGAGATTGTCAGGAAAGCTAAAGCCACTTTGTGGCAAAATTATTTGGCTTATTTTCAATAATGATGGGTAATTAATTATGGTGGAGTGGTTGGAAATTTTGTGGTAGAAATTCAAAGATGCATTGGCCAATTAGAATCAAGGAAGCATTATGGCCACAAGTTTCCCATGGAACTTCTCCTATAAATTGAAGCTTCAAGCAATGGTTATAGCATCCCAAACTAGAAGCATTTCCTAGTATCTAGAGAGAAAAGTTCAGAGAGAAAAAATTAAAGTGTTCTCTTGTGAGACTCTCCTAGTGAGTGTTCTCCTATTTAAAGAGAGAGTGTCATTGTTCTCTCCTTGTAAGATAGAGAGAAGTTGTAATATTTTTCTTCCACTTAGTAAAATTATTTCTCTGGTCTTGCCCGTGGTTTTTCCCTTATCAATTGAGGGTTTTCCACGTAAAATTATTGTATGTTCAATTCCTCTTTTTCCATCTCTATTTTAACTGTTGATATTATTCTGATACTCTGGTACCTAACATAAATCTTGATACCAGATTAATGAAGATGGAGCATGATAGCTGAAAAATGATCATGAGAGTTTAAGCATTGTTCTTCAACAATGATAAACATAAGTACTGTTTGATTGCATCCAAAAATCTACTTCAACCACAATCAATGAAATCATCAATAGTGTTTTTTATCATCCATAAGAGTTACATGATAAAATACAAGAAAAAAGGTGTCAAGACAAGATAATATCGCATTTCATTAATGACAGCTGAAAATAATTTAAACTAAAAACAAAAGGACACATTAACAAATTCAAGAGAATAATAAAGGGAAAAATTATTAATTAAGATATAGGGAATTGATAAGTTCAATAATAATTACCTTGAAGTTCATAAAGATATATCAGAAGGATATATGAGGCACACTGCACAAATAACTGCACCTTCTTCAAAACATCATCCCTAAAGGTTTCGTACATGTTGAGCAATTTGAAGATCTATTCCCCTGCGCGTCTAACATCGCCATGGTCTCCGTGAAATTCAGAAGCTGAATCGTGATGCAGCAATAGAGCATTCCGAAGAGGCTCGCCGCCGTAGAAGACTCGTTGGAGAACATATTACATTGATAACAACATATTACATTTCAACAGAAATAGAAATTATGCAAAGACAATAGCAAATTAATCAATCAAAATAAAAAATTACAGTGATTTGTATATTATTGTTTATGTTTACAACAGAGAGTTCACCAAAAAATTCAACAGAAAGGGATTGATGCATGCACCATCATCCTTTTCCATCCCCTCCACAACCTTATTCACAACGGCACTAGAAGCGAGAATGGTCATCAATGGCGGTAGCGCCTTCCTCTCCTTGTCATTGCACTATTTAAACAGGGAGATGAAGAAGAAGCACAAAATAGAGCCAAAGAACCTTTCATAGAACTGCTACGACAAGACAACCACCAGTGTCCAACAACGATTGCACTGCAATGGCTATAATGAGCAACTTCCTTTACCAGTGAAGAAGGCCAACTACTGAGGACCCTCCTTCAACAGTGAAGAACCTTTTTCAACGGAGAAGACGGACAAGAAACCAGGCAAGATGGGTTCAACGAAAAGAGAGGAAACTAAGAACGAAGGAAGAAGATGAGTTGGCAGAATCAGTGAGTTTCAGCAGAAATCAGAGAACACCCATTTTCGAATTCCAGTTAACATACAAAGAAGAACCACAAAAGATAGTTACTAGTTCAACTACCTAGTGAGTAGCTCAGTCAATGGGGCCAAATAGAACTCATTATATTGCAAAGTGTAAACCCCGAGGGCGACCACGTCGTCGTTCCTATCGTTCAAGGGGCTGGAACGAACGAAATAATTGGCGTAATCGGAGGGCCACAAGCAGAAGCCGTCGTGGTGTTTGGCAGTGATGATCATGACTCGAGATAAGCCAGAGTTTTTAGCCACGGCTATCCACTTGTTGAAGGTGGAGGGGTGGGCATCACCAGAATCCCACTCGCCGAAGTGGAAGAAGAGGGCCATGTTTCCCAGTTGCCATTGGAGCTGGAACTTGCTTAGGAGAGCCAAAATTAGAAGAAGTGGGGGTTTCTGTTTTGGTGCTGCTGCAAAATGCAATGATCGTAAAGAGACCCGAAATGCACCGTCACGGAGAAATAGAGGTAGAGGGAGTCAAAAAATTAGGGCTTCAAGTAGTAGTCTCTTTCACCTCACCATTTTACACTGCACCGGATGCTAATTATATATTGTGTAACACCGATTCTGTTTAATAGTATATTTTATATGGATTCTATTAATAACTAGTGTAAGGTTATTATTTAATTATAAAAACACCTCCATGTTTATTTTTTACATTGAATATATTGCCATCGGTAAATGTTGTTTTTCCCAAGTCTATGATGTTGCATGGTGGTGCTTGACAGAATTTAGGTAGTTATTGTAGATTTCTGATTGATATTAACTACCTAATTTGTTGTAGTGTAACTGGACAATGTCTTTTTAATTAGAGTTTCTCATATTCTTTATACTAACAAAGTTTAAGACACATTTATTATATAATAGTTTTAAGTATTCGTTATCGAACCTTCTAACTTAAGTTCTATTATCAAAATAGTATTAAAATTTAAATAAACTTCAAATAAGAATGAATTTTAAAAACTAATAGTAAGTTTTTCAAAAACTAATATAATAACTAAGGTTAACTTTTATTAATAACACCGGAGAATTTCACCTTAGCGTATGGGTAAGTATGTGGGGCTAGATAAGAAAGAATCCAATCCCAAAAGAAAAGAACCCCTTTTAGTACTTCCGTATTAAAATGCAATCACGTAATTTTCCACTTATAGATTCCCTTCCATTCATTTGCAACCGCAGTTAATGAACGATTATTAATGTTTGGAATCAACATTTAGCACACACCGCAAGAATATAATCTTACAAGTTAAACCTTACCTTTTAAAATTATTTTATTATTATTTATTACTATTATTATTACTACATGAGAAATAACAAAATACATTAACTAACAAAAAAAACAACAATAAATACATATAGTTTTTTTAAAAAAATACAACTAAAACAAAAAAACAAATAAATCGATATCCATGGTGAAGTTGCTGGTGATCCTGGGCCGGATGACGACGACGCTGGCACAAGTAATGCTTCTCCTCCAATAAGCTACGTAGACTAGTTGCCCAGTCCAACATCATAAGGCTAATTGTTAGCCTTAGACGACCAATCTTGTTATGCTCGTTAAAGCGTGGCTAATTAGAACTAGTCAAATTCGGCCTACATATCCAGTCGTAGTGTGTCACCCAAACTCTGACCTCTTCCAACTTTGCTTGAAGTCGTGCCACTTTTGGATCTATGCACGCTTATGAAGCGATAGTGGCGGAGGAAGGTTGCATCATCAACAAAGACCTTCAATGAACGTTGGAGGCCAAGAAAACAGTGTCATAAAGGCGACCATATGGTGCCTTTCACCTATGACATTCATCCATAAGTATATTTCAGCAGCAACATTACGAGGCTCACCTTTAACCTCAAGCTTATCCAAATACATGGTGTACCCATCCTTTTCATTAAAACATTAAAAAAAATTATGAATGCATATATATAATATGATATGGAATTAATGTTTATTACAATTTACCATCATCTAATATGAGCATTCATTGATATAGTTCCCCTTACCTAACTATTTTTGATGTCACTAGAAATAATTCAACAAGAAAAATAACTTATTATAATTATTAAATTCATGTTGTAAAGTAGATAAATGGTTACTTACCATCTGTCAGACAATATCAACATATCACCGATTAATGTGCAACAGTCTACCCATGGTGCTACTCTAATTATGACCATCATACAATATCAACATATGGTTAACTGCCCATTATCTGGCGGTCATGGCCTTTTCTATACCCTTCCCTAGTTAGGATATCGTTGAGGTGTGCCCTCCCCACCCTCGCGAAAGCGGCCTTCGTTGTATCCTCATGTTCAAGTGCGAAAGTCACTAACTCTGGGAGTTGACAAACAATAAATAAAAATTAAAAGACAATATAAACATTAACAAATTGCAATTAAAATACTATTAGAAAACATTGTTTTAGCTACAACAATTTAGCCGTCGAACTATTACAATCGCTAATAACGACTTGTGCAGCTACGACAAATGGTTAGCAACTAAAAAATACCTTTGGGGTCATCTGCGACGTAATATAGTGACAAAAAGAGTTCAGTTGGTAATATTTGAAGGAACCCCATCACCTTAGTCATTGCTAATGTTGAGTATATATTATCTAGACAATTTACATTCCTAATGTCATCACTATCTTCAATTCTCTTAATGTTTCGAATTAGTTTTAATAAAAGAAGGATTCATAGGAATGACCCTAGTTTTTGTTATTACATAGTATGGCAAGCTCATAGCTAATCTCCTCGTTCTTTTAAGCGGGCAAGTGAATAAAGAAGAGGAAAATTAATAAATCAGCAACGAACTCTATAGGGCGTCATTACTAGGTTCATAAGCATTGTTATTGTGTCTGACGCTATAGTGGATCAAACTCATGGAAAGACGGTCTTAGCTGATCTCGTCGCTCTTTTAAGCGGGCAAGTTGAAAATGGAAACTAATAACTCAATGAAGAACTTTGTGGGGTGTCACTATTGGGTTTATAATCACCATCATTGTGTCTGTCACTATAGAGGATCAAACTGATGAACAGTTGATTGTCGTTGATTGCATTGCTCTTTAAAGTAGGCTAATGAAAAAAAGAAGAGGAAAATTAATAACTCAAGACAGACTCTATTCATAAGCATTATCATTGTTTCTGTCACTATAGTGGATCAGACTCATGAAAAGATGATCTTCATTGATCTCGTTTCTCTTTAAAGACGGTTGGTGAAAAAAGGAAAAGGGAAATTAATAACCAGTGACGAATTGGGGTCACTACGGGTTGCATAGACATCGTCACCGCCTCTGTCGCTACTACTTATTCGTTGAAGTCTAACAGCCTCCATGGCTAAGGGCATTGCTATTGTATAAATATGTAGTGATGGACACATTACAATGTCACTAGGATTGCACACATGGACAACTTAAATTATTGTTTTTGTTGTATTTTAAGTTTTTTTTAATGGTTAAGAGTCTAATGACGGACACATGTTCATCAGTAAACTTAAAGACAAAATCAAGCTCATCCCCTTTCTCTATCATTTTCCCCTTCTCTCCCAAGCCCTAACCTTTTCCCCCTCTCACTTTCCTCTCATTCCCTCTATTCGACGACCCTTTTCCTCCATTAACGACAAATTATGATGGATACACAGTAAGTTTCTTTCTCCATCTTATTCTTTATCTCTTTCCCTCTCTTCTATCTCACCCTGTCGTTGTTACTCTTTATCTCACTCTGTCCCTTATCCCCTCTGTTGTGTGCTATTATAATGCCCTAAATATGTCCATATTATGTTATTGTAGTGCTCTATCCATACTCTATTATTTACGAGAATGTTACAATGTTTTTAAAATGCTATGAAAATCATGCATTGTGTTGTTTTAGGAAAATGTTATAGTGCTTAGAAAACACATTGAAAATTATGCATTGTGTTGTTTTGAGATAATGTTGTAGTGCTCTGAAAATGTCCATAATGTGCTTTATCTAAAATTATGCATTGAAATCATGCTTTAAAAATTCCATGGTGCTCTCAAAATGTTACATGAGTAAAAAAATGTTTCTTTTTCATAAAAGAATTAATATAGGTTTTCTTAATAATGCAAATAAAGAATTGCATAAGATATGTATAGGCCATAAAATTAGTCAATAAAGATTATATTGATTTTAAAATATATGTAGGGAATAGAACTTAGATCATATTATAGGTAAATGAATCAAATAGGAGCATAAAGTCAAATTAGAATTACAATATTGTCAAGTCCCTCAATGAATTGAATTATAAGATATTTTGTGATTTATATACTTAACAGAATAACTAGTTTCTTTTTTGTAAATTCGTACATGATATATTGGACCCGTTTGTTTAAGCTTATCTTTAAGTGCTTTTTAAAAAAACATTTTTTATAAGCACTTCTTTAATAAGTATACCAGAGCCGTTTCTTAAAATAAGCAGAAATCAGCTTATTTTCAGCTTCTGTTTATTTTTAAAACTTTAAACAAATACATCAAAATTTAAATTAAAAAGTACTTGTCTCTTAAAATAAGCATAAACAAATGAGCCCATTGTCATCTTATAATCACTACGTTATTTTTTAGGGTTTTGCATTACGATAGCTTGGGTAAGATGTCTTTAAAAAATCAAACTTAAACACATGACATTTTGAGAGACAATGCATTGGGTGTGTAGTGAGGGAGAGAGTGCATTGTGTGTGTAAAAATTGCTTATAATGCGTGTGTGACATTACTTTCTTTTTTATTTACTTGTATTTTATTTTTTTTATCTAAACGTAATATGTACTTATAGTTGTTTGTTACTATTTAATATATATTTTTTACTATCATATGATAATAATAATAATAAAGAGTAATATAAATAATAGTGATAGTATTTAATAATAATAAAAAATCATAATATTATAATATATAATATATAATATATAATAATAATATTATTATTAATTAAAAGATAAGTTTTTCAAAAATAGATTTAGCTGCCAAATTAGCATGGGATATAGTGTCCAATTTTAACAGGGACAAAATGTCCCACGTGACTTTTGCATGAGAGGATTTGGCTTGAGACATTATATCCCATGCCATTTTGTTTAGAGTGGATTAAACCCAATGTTTTCAGAACCAGACCGGTCATTGAACCGTGTTAAAACCGGGGTTAAATCGTGGTTGAATTGGTAGTATTAAAGAATTGACCCGGACCGATCACCTAAGCGGTTCACGGTTCAACTGGTCGGACCGGCTGGACCGGTTCGGTTTTGATAACAATGATTAAACCAACTGATTCTTGTAGTGTAAGATCAAAGGTTTAAGTTGCTATGATCCTTAGGTTAGCAAATATAGTCCTAACCAAGGAGGTGAACCTTTGATTCGTCTTTGTATCCCCCACAAGAACGACTGACAACTTATATTAATGTCATTTGTGAACACCATAAGAGATATTTTTAAACCTCCTTAAGAAATTTTTATAGTGTTCCATAAATCTTGGGACACCTCAAAAGTAGTTAGGTTGTTTGCTAACAGGAGTCTATGACTTAACCTATTTAAAATTTGATTGAACTTGACCTATTTAATTAAAGACTTTAATATTTTAAAAAAAATCTATTTATGTAATATGTTATTTATAGGTAGATTTGTTTATATACATATACATATATAATTTCTATATATATCACATCATTTATATATTATGTTGTTAATTATTATGTTAATATTTTCTATTTAAATAAAATAAATTTATAAAATAGTTAAATATTCTATCTACTTGACATTAATATTTAACATTTAATTTCATTTTATATACTAATTAAACAATTATGTTGTGTCATGATTATATGTTGACATATTTAATTGTACTATAAAAATGGTTCTTATTTATAAAGTATTAGTTTTATGCATCTTGATACCTTTAGAATTAAGCTTATTAATTAGTTTATTTAGAATTTTAGAAAAGTCTTTTAACCCGTTTAAAATAAGTTATTATGAAAGAGAATTTTAAACAAGTTGATAGGGCAGATAGACTTTTAAAATGGTCACACAATAAAAAAAAATCTATAATAAATAATAAACCCTGAAGTCTTCTATATCTATTTTCATTCCTTAATAATGACTTTTAAACATGTTATTGATAGTTTGAAGCTTGATATATTCACATAAAATACTTGCTGAAAGAATTAAAACCTACTTAAATAATTTTTGACATCTAAAAATTAACCTTGGCTGAAGGATAATTAAATTTCACTTAATTTTTCATTAATTTATTACTTTTTAAATTTTTTTAATATACTTTTAACTTAGAGTGAGAGACATGAAAAACTTGACGGACATAACGTTAGATGAGAGAGCGGAATAGGTGGGCCATGCGAGTGACGAATGTGGAGAAATACGTGTAATTAAATAATATGTATATATATAAATAGTGTAAATCTAACGCAATGGCACGTGTTTTGTTTGCTTGGTTGGGACCTTGATTTCAGAATATATATACTGATATACTGATACAAAAGAAGTTCAATCTTTGAAGTGGAAATAATAACGTGAGATGTCTGCTTCTGGAGGTAGAGGAAGCCAAGATGAAGAGAAGAAGCCTTCTGATCAGGGAGCACACATTAATCTCAAAGTCAAGGGCCAGGTATCTTTCACATTCCTTCAATTTTATGGCTGTTTTACAAAATAAAAATTATGTTCTTCGTTTTGAGATTGGGTTCTGTGTCTTCTGTAAATTATTGTTTTTTCTTTTAAAAAAATGTCGTGGTTTTAATTAGTTAGTGCAGTTCTACATTGCTTCCTTTGCATGTAAGGAAATGAAGAGAAATCATTTAATTTATATATATAGTCGCACATGCATATGTTGTCCTGTGCTTAAGAGATTTCTAAACTTGGTGGGTTTTCTAGTATTTCAAAATCTGAATTCGAATATACACAAATTTACTCTACTATTTAGTGTTTTTACTTGTGTTTGAAGTGCGGTACTTTTACCAGAATCGAAGTGTGTTTCTATTATTAAGCAAACACTTTGTTGGGGATTTTAAAATATTATTGTTTTTGTTTTTTTTAATCTTATAGCTTGACTTAAGTGCTTTCTACTTCTTTGTCTATCTGTTTTATAATATTGCTGGCAAATGCATGCTTCGTGCTTGCCGAGTAACAATGAACCGTGAAGTACCTTTGGAAGATTGTAGACTCTGACTTTCCAAGTTTTGGAAAACACTTTTTTCAATGATTTTGAGGATCTAATCTTTAATTGAGAATTGTTACATTTCTATCTTAAGAGACGGAATCAAGAATATAGTTCTGGGGACTGTTTAAGATGAAGCTGATGCTTGTGCAACGAAATGTTGAAAGTACCTGTGCTGTGATTTTCATCGATATTGCAAGAGTCTATCATGTATTTGTAATTATACCGTTTATTTTCTGTCAAATAACTTTGTTAATCCGTTAATAGAGATCAACTTTTAGATTTTTTTTTTTATATTTGAGGTCAAGCCTACCTTTCTGTTCTGTTTTGAACAACAGAGTTGAGCTCCTCATACTCTGTGCTCCAAAAGCAATGATTAACACTAACCTTTTGATGAAATTTTATGTATGAAAAATCTGATATTTAAGTGGATATGCAATTGAGAGTGACATGATTTAGAATAACAATTTTATTTTTGGGTGAATTCCTTCACAAATTTTCAATCTTTTTTATTTTGACTTTGACTTTCTTGTAGGATGGTAACGAGGTTTTCTTCAGGATAAAAAGAAGCACACAGCTCAAGAAACTAATGAACGCATACTGTGATCGGCAATCTGTAGATTTTAACTCGATTGCTTTCTTGTTTGATGGAAGGAGACTCCGAGCTGAACAGACCCCTGATGAGGTGAATTTGGTTTTGTCAAGATTTTCAATTTCAATGGGGAACTTTTCATGGATTATATGCCCTTGCTCAACTTAAATTTCATCTTTTAGTAGCTACATAATATAATCTTTTTATTAGAGGCTCATTTGGCTGGTATGGGTACCGGACTGAGACCAATCCAGTGTCTGTTTGAGCCGAGGGGCAATATGTGGTGTTACTAACAAGGATATTGTAATAACTAAGTTAGTAACCATTACACCGGAGTTTAAATTTGAGAGGGAATGGACATACATTAACTCACAAATGCATAGATTTTTATAGTTCAGGGGTGCTAGATTTTTATAGTTCAGGGGTGCATATGTCAGGCTAACACCTATGTGCACCAGAGTAATTACGGATAAACCAACTACTAACTTAAGCATTGGAGGTTCTTAGTGACATCATATTTCCCCCCTAAAAGATATCAGATTGAACTCAGACCTAGTATCACATACAGGCCAGATCAGAAGCTTTTAGTGTTGTATAAAATTTTTATACTAGTCTAAAACATGAGTTTCTCATACTCATGGATACCACAATATCCATTTGTATTTATATATATATATATAATGTAGTGGCATTAGCATATTGCTTCTTGTCTGTTGTATCTGTTTATTATGAGAAATTGCAATTTTGTGCAGCTAGAGATGGAGGATGGTGATGAGATAGATGCAATGCTGCACCAAACCGGAGGTGGACAACAATTTCTTTAGAAGTATGTTGATCTTCATAAAAAATGCTTCAGAAAGCCAATGATCTAGATATGGTGCTTGTTTTAAGTGTTGTTTTTTATACCATGTGCTACGTAGTACTATGTTGGTGGTGTAAAAAGGTGGATATTTTCCGATGTGGAATTAAGTTCCATGTTCATTGATGTCTTGTTGGTATGAAGCTGGTATTACCGTGTTGGATAGAATATTATGGTCTTTCCAATTCAGTCTAATGAGTTGAATTTGTATTGTATGTTTGAAATTAAGCTATATAGATGTTGTTGTATTGTCTTGTCCACTGTCAAGCCCTCTTTCGCCATACTTCACCTATTTAGAGTTCCAGCCGCAAAGATCACTGTGAACGCCAAATTAAAGCTCTCTTTATACCAAATTTTTAAAACCCGTATAAATTTGTGGCATATATACATATATATATATATATATATATATATATATATGCAAATAATGGAATGGGAATAACTAATTCAGGAGATATTATTATTATTATTATTATTATTATTATTATTATTATTATTATTATTATGGTATTGGTATTCTTTTATGTACTATTTATAAGACAACTGAGATCCATACACATTTCAATATGTTAATGCGTTAATTTTTTTATAGAAAAACTATGTAATATTTTAATATTATCTTTGTTGAAATTCAAATTCTATTTTATTTTAATATTGATTGTGATATTTTTTTAAAATAAGGACAGATCTGAAAAACAATAAATGCTTTGTATATTTTTAAAGTTTATCTTATAAGTATGCCACTCAAATATTTTATAAGATGGGAGTGAATATTTAACTAGCGTATCATTCGCATATTATTGAGATTTGTGGTGTTATCAAATCGGTTGGTCAAATTGTTTTGAGACTATTTTAATGATCCAATTGGTGTCGGAGAGAATTAGTTGTTTTTTATTTGTCAACGAAAAGCATAAGTTTTCTTTCTTTTGTCAAAATGAGTAAATCAATTTGTCAAGTTAGGCCGATTGGGCTATGAGAAACACAATAGTCTCTTAGCTTTTGCTTATAAGCGGCCAATGTTGGAGGTTTTGGAATTATTATCAAAATCGAATCAAATTGATTAGTAAAATTGTAAATTGGTTAAATGATTTATTCGAATCAATTCTTTATAGTAAATAGTTCAACCACAGTTTAAATCTGGTCTTATCACAATTTGTTTGAACCGATACGATTCAATAATCGGTCCAGTTTTAAAAACATCAGATTTTGGCTAAAATGGAGTGATTTTGAAAACTATTTTGGAAAATGGGGTGAGAACTAACAATTTTTGTGTCTATGGTGAATAATGCCAAATCACTTATTAGGTTTTGCACGTCCATCATGTGAAATGCATGTTTCGTAGCTTAAGGAGGCAAACTGTTGTATGTGTGTTCCTTGTCACACATGCATGCATTTCACATGGACATGGGATGTAATGTCAGCCTTGTTTGCACTTTAAAAGGACGAAATGTCATTTTCACACCTTGGGAATACGAAATAGCTAAGGTGTTTACAAGTGACACATACAAGGGAAATTTGAAATATTTAGACCACCTTCACCCCCAATCAAAATATTTTCACTTTCACTTTCACTCTCATCTGTATACTCTCTCCCCCTTCCTCACTTTCCCTTTCCCTCACTCACCTCTCCCTCTCTTCCTCTCTTATTTAGTTGCCCACTTCCTTTTCCATCTTGAATAGGTTAGTGTGATTTTGGAGTTATTTCCAAGGCATACCATTTTAGGACCAATGTGTTTTTCAAGTGTTGAAAGGTGTGTGCTTTTAAATCTTATATTATTTTATTGAGTGAGAATAATTTATACTAAATTTGTAGTGATATGTTAACATTTTATTATCAAATTTTAGTCATTAGTATTTTATTATGAAATGTGTTAGATTATTTTTTAAACTTTGTATATTGATTTTTTTTCATGTAGTGTAATTTTTTGTTTTAACATTTGAACTGGTGTCAAAATAAAATAAAAAATAAAAAATAAAATTAAAAAACATAAATTACGTTTAATAATAAAATAGTAGTAAGCTATTCACAACCCATAAAATGTTATGATTTTTTATAGGATCTAAATTTTATATTTCATATTTTTGTGATATTTAAAGGATAAAGTTTTTTTACATTAATTGAGCATCATAATAATTTTTATATGTTAGATAAAAACAATCATTATTTTCATTAAAATTATTATTAGTGGCAGCAGAAGCGGCGGCAGCAACAATAGTAGTAACCCAAAGCTTGACAAGTAAAATATTTATGATGAAAGGTATGTAAAATGGTGTTAATACTTGTGATAGCCCAATATGTTGAAGGGAAATGTCATGTAAATGTGTATATGCTTGCTATTAGTGATAATTTATGAGCATGTTATATGCTTATGATGATACATTGGTGGCGACTTGGTGATAGTTAATGTTTATGGTGTGTAAAGCACACATGTTATGGGTTTATACTGCAGTATTAACAACAATAATGTATACACACACACACACACACACATATATATATATATATATATATATCACCGATTAATATTTTACTAGTACCAAACCACATCGCCCATAATGCAACATTGGTCATATCACAATGACAACGACAACAACAATAACTTAAACATCGTAAATGGTGTTACGGGCCAACCATGATTCCTCACCATGGCAGTTGTGATTCAATAGAACCACCGGGTAAATTTACTCCTCAAAGAGCCACCCTCCATCGAGTCAACCACATACAGTCCCCCGTGATTAAGCATGGCAACTTTGTGATTCAACCATAAAATCACAAGGGTAATAAATATGTTCATGCATTGAGCCGCCCTCCTACTGGGCCAACTAAAGGAACCCCTCACATCCCATACCGGCAAACATGCAAATATGTCATGGATGCAATGCAGATGCAATCTTACACTATGCATCCTACCATGTCACTCATCAATCATCCATCATCAATCTCATCAACATCACAACTCTTTTCTTAGTAGATTTTTAATTCAATCAATCTTGTCATTATTTTAATTTTTAGTGTGGGATTCACAATTTCTTTAATCATCTTAAATTTTCATCATCATTACCAATTCAACATTTGGTGTTAAACACAATGGCATTCAATCGTTGTCTTAACAAATTCATCACCACTCATAGGTGTGTCACACAACAATACATCATACCATTTTCATCATCAATCATCATATTTCATTAATAGTGGTGAAACATACTTAGTTGCCACAATAAGACATAGGCACACTTTTTGCCAAAACTTTAAATCATTATCAATTACCACCAAAGACACACCACATGTATATTCTAAATGCACCTATATATTTGCCAAGCAAGACGCAACCACAATGTCCAACATTACAAGGAATCAAAGCAACAATAGTAAGGCAAACATGAGTAACATCACATACAACAATCATCAATTATTCAACTTATGCATTTAGAATATAAACTCTTTTCCCACCTTAATAGAAGTAATCCGAGTGATTAAACGATTCCGCCTCACTATCCGAATTTCGCCCTACATTTAATATATGTACAAATGCAATCAATTGCTAGTTCAAACATCATTCACAATTCTAAGTACACAAATAAATATGTTCGTGATTCTCATCATATTTTAAGTATTTTATAGGCTTTAATTTCTTACTTTATTAGGTTTTGAGAATTTCTTTCCCTCAATCGATATTCTCTATCATTTAAATGGCCATAACCAAAGTCCAACCATACCAATTCCAACATCATTAACTTCACCCATCATCCATAATAGTTTCTCAATGTCTCAAAAAACCTTATTTTCATTATCCAAGCCAACCACAACAATAACGCAACTTCTACCACATTTAACAACTTAAAGCATTATTACATTTTCTTTGTTTCTCAAACATTCATCATTAATAAATGATACCAATCACTCTGAAAACTTATTTCCATACTCAATAATCATTTTAATGGTAATTAATCTCCATTTTCTCAAGATTTACCAACAACCCAAATTTTCTCAATTCTAAGGTTTTAACCAAACTCATCAACAATAATTCTCATCAATTCCATTAATCTATTCTAGCATATTTAAGGCCGAAATTTCGTGTACAACCTTCCACCAACAAAAATCCAATTGTCTTTGTCTTCTAACCTAGGGTTCCAATGTCCATATGTATATTTCAACATAGCAACTTCAAAACCACCATGATTATGCCTTAACAACCTTAAAACAAAGAAATAAAATGGCAAAGGTTCATGAGCTCACCTTAAACCCAAAGCTTCAAGAAAATCAAAATGGTAGAGGAAGAAGATGAAACAACCCAAAATTTTCCCAATAATTCCTTTAAAGCCTCTTGAATCCAAGAAATCCAATTGACTTGAGTGGAAAATGGCTATGGTGAGGGAGCACACTGTTTGCTCACAAAAGGGGAAGAAGAGAAAAAGCAACATGAAGATGGGAGAGTGAAAGAGAGAGATCAAAAATGATAGAGAGGAATGGGAAAAGAGAGACAAAATTAGGTACTACCCATTGGTCCAAGATCCACCTTTCTGCAATTGCCTAAAGGTCCATCAAACCCCATTAACCATTGGTTAAAAGAGAGTGAGAGAGGGTTGGACGGTCAAAGTAGTGGGAAAATAAGTGAATTTATAATTATCCTTAAATTCATTTGGTTCGTAATTTTGCCGACTATTAACATACATTATGTCTGTAAAAATACTTCTTTAACTCTAAAAATTATTTTAAACGTACCACCATAACCATAATAAAATCCTCATCATTTTTTGCCCATCAAATATCCAAAAAGATTTAATGGATCTCATACCTTCCATTAAATCATTCTGTTCCAGTAAATTTTAATTCACCAAATTCACAATTAATGTCTAATTAATTTTCCTATACGTTAAGGACGTCAAATAATTAATCATCATCACATTATAATTTATTTTCTAATATTTGAGATGTTACACATCATTTGTCACAATCTCGGTCAAGAGCATGAATGAATCAAAGCCATTAGCTAGGTGACAGATAGGAAATCTAATGTTTATGAGGAACACTAGGCGGACCTATATTTAGGATTATGATTTTGTTAGATTGCAAAATCTTTCTTAGGGGTTTGTGTCCCACCATCGAGCGTTATTGGTATTCCCCTTTCCAAGTGAACATAAACCTCAGGGAGACCAAGAGCCCTCCAGTCTTCAAGTGAGCATGCAAACGTAAAAGGTAAAGTGGCGATTCTTCAATGTTACTAGGAAACCTGCTTAACGAATCTTTGTGTCTCTTTTGAGACACACCTCAAGGACATTAAATGCTTGTCTCTTCCATACATCTAATCATAAAATTAGGATAGTACACTTTTACCTAATGTGTTAAGGACAAAGGATACGGAGTCTAAGAACCTCACTAGATAGTTAACTATGAAAGAGAAAAGAAAATAATATATTACATTCGACATGCATCATTGGCATGTGACTAGATTTTGAGTACTAGAGCCACAATGATAGGCATATTGGAGAACACATTCGTTCGATCTGTAAGCTAGGATATTAGGACTATAATTGGGTTGGCTCCTAATGATTTAGAGTCGTGCACAAGACCGGGCAACCCGTAGCAAGCCCAGTGTACTTTGACTAAAGGCGATTGTTTTTGAGACCGTGGAGAGCCAATTCTTTTTTTTTAACGTGATCATGAATTATGGATTATTGGACCTGCTTGTCTCTTACCCTGTGGTTGTATGGAACTTGGTGTTCTCTGGTTGCTCTAGTATGTAATTATGTTGCCCACTATACATAATCTGATGAGGTAATTATGATAAGAAAAGTATTATTATGGACCCATTCGCATTATAAAACACTAATTAAAGATAAGTCATAAAACTTCTAACTCAAGCATAGCATGTTGATTGACTAGTTATTATACTAACAACCATAATCTAAGGTAACACCCATATATTGATGTGTAATGATGACTGTCTATTGATTGTACTGTATGGGTGATAAGTGTTTCAGAACACAATAATTAGAATTTAATTCACTTGGATTTTTAAGTCATTTTACACTGTATTTTCCCCAATTTTCATGATTTTTGCCTTTTTCCACTGTATTCTGCTTGGGTGTTTTACTTTGCAGGAATTAATTTAATTATGAATATTTAAAGATATATTTTTTGTACAAATGCATGCAAGGAAAAATGGAGGCCAAAAAATTCAGATTTTGGAAAATGATATCATCCCATTAAATTGTTATAATTTAGAAGGCAAATAAAGACCATTTTCAAGTTAAATGCAAGACTTGAAAGGTTCACTTAAATTTTTACTATACGAGCATTGAAATTTCTATTGCAATAACTTAATGTGCAAGCTTCCAAAAGATGAAAGAATTCATGGCAATGCATTCTTAAGGCATGGAATTGCTTTAATTAAATTAATGAAAGGTAGTTCAACATGGTCCACAAAGTGCTTCCATTATTCAAGAGCATGTCCCACCTTGCTTTACTTGATTTCAAGCTTCCAAAATGGTAAAGACATTCACGTTGTAGCATTCCATTTGCTATAATTTTTTATTAAAAAATTCAGCAATTATACTCCAAATTGGCAAGGCATATTCACTGCAACAACTAGCTGAAATTGGCCTCCATTTGCTTGCAATTAAATAAGCAAAATCAGCCAAGGAATCATGCTATATGCCAACGTGAAAAGCAAAGAGAAAATGGGCCATTATGCTTTAACTATGCATTACAAGTTGGCTTCCATAATGTTGAATTTTTAAGTGTAGAAAATATGCCTTGAAATCACTAGAAATAGGCCTTAATTCCAAGAGTTCAAACACACCTTCACATACCAAGAACATCTTGGGTAGCTCTTAAGTTTAGAGACACAATTCTGAATTTTTACATTCAAAATACAATGGAAAAACAACAGAAAATACAATGGGAAAACACAGTGTTGGAATTACTTTTAGGCTTTTTGAAGAAATCCGTAGGTCTTTCTTTTACTGTATCATGTATTTTATGCTTTGTTTTTACTTTACTATGTGTATAAATTTAAGTTACTACAGGGGTAATTAAATCATTTATCTTGGGATGACGGGGGTGTGATAATATTTTGTGTTAATGTTGTTTTAACTTTTAATTTAATAAATTTCTGTTTTCTAATTAATTTGAATTTTACTCAATGCTCTTAGTAATTCTGACCAAAAACCTAAGTGATAAAACTGTATGCTTGCGGGTATATTAATAAGTTTAAGTAATTGGTAGGATTGACTGATTCAATAATTACTGGAAAGCTTTTGAATTAATCCTAAGATTTTGAAATACTTTATGTGACCCCGGTAAAAATCTGGGAAAGTAATCAAAATTCTTTTAAGGAATGAAAAAGGGATGTTCACAAAGCGATAATGAGGCTTTCTTAGGGATTGAACGTGGTTCTCCGTACATTAGGTATATTAATAGAGTTCTGGCTGGAACATATTAATTAACTGAAGGAAAATCTGCCTTGGAAAACTTAATTTGATTCTTATTAATTAAAAGTTAAACTATCAACATAAAATAACGTCTTAAACCCCTGAAATCCCAAGTTACTCTTAACTTCATTTTTTAACCTCAATTAAATATTTTTTTACTACAAGATAAATATTTTTTTACCGTCTATCTTGTTTTGCTGTAAATATAATTGTGTCTGTAAACTTGCAAATCGTTTATCTAGATAATTAAATTTCAATATACTGGTACTTGGAAAACAATCCCTATGGAAACGATAATCTTTTATATTACGCGACATAACCTGTGCGCTTATGGGCGTTGCCAAATTTTTGGCATCGTTACCGGGGACTGTGTCCCAATATCGGTTGTATTGAAATTCGATTAGATTAGATATTTTTTTATTACGGTTGTATATTTGTTGTAATATTTTTCTTTTTAATTTTCATTTTTAGTTAATTATTTTTATTCTGTTTTTATTTTATTTCATTCTCTATATCTTTGTTTTCTTTTCCTTTGTTGTTTTCATTTTTCTATTTGTTTGTTTTGTTTGTCCTTTATTTTCTTTTCATGTGACGAAGTCATAGTGTCGATCTAAACTTAGAATTTGATCCTGAGATAGAACTCACTCTTCGACCTTTAAGAAAACAATAAAAACAACTAAAAACTGAACAAATAAGAGACCAAAATAGGGCTTTAAGAGATTTTGTTGCTCCAAGCACTAGTCGAAGAGGGTATAGCATCCTAAGACTTGCAGTGGAGGCAAACAATTTTGAATTAAAACCTTCATTACTTTTTATGGTTCAACAAAATCAATTTGGAGGATTACCCTCCGGAGACCCCAATTTACATCTCCAAATTTTTCTTGAATATTATTGTAACATCCCAAATTTTATATAAATAATTAATTAAGATGAATAAATATTAAATAATTACATATGGGTTGATTAATGTCCCAAAAATGTCGAGATAAATAAATTGGAATTTGTTATGATTATTCGTAATTTATTGAAGCTAAATATGCTGAAATTTATACCTGGTTAAAATATGGGTGTTGGATCAGGTATCTCTGATTAAGGTACTATTGGTCAGGGCTGTTAAGAATATTGTTGTGTGTCCGAATATGACTTTGGAATAATTTTTAGATAAAGTATTAAGCCCGAACAGTGATCTTGTTTGATATAGAACGACAAAGTTTTAATGAAGGGTTGAAAATTAAAACAAAAATCCCTCTACCTCTCTTGTATTTCACGTTGGTTTTCTCCTCCAAGACAAAAGTTATTTGCTCTCTCTTTTCTGCATTTTCTCTCCATCATTTTCCATCCTCAAACCTAACCAAAGTGGTGTGCCCTTGTCCTCCCTCTATTTTTGTTGACACTACAAGCTTAAAGGAGGCTATGGTGATTTGAAACTCCCTCCCCCTCTCTTGTGATTTTTGTGCTCTCCCTCTCCCTTTCTTGAAACTCACTCTTTTCTTGGCTTGAGGTAAGTTCTCTCCATTTTTAATGGGTTTATGCCTTAGGTTATGGATTTTGGTGGTTGGGAGAGTGTTTAATGCATGTAGGTTGTTTGAGAGAGTCATTAAATGTGGAAACCCTAAGGTTTGGTTACTTAAATGCAAGCTTTTATGTGCATTAATGGTGGTAGATGAAATTAATGGTGGAGATAGTGGGAAATAATATGTATAAATGATGGTTGTTGTGTAACATCCCGGATATTTTAGTAAAATTTTGATTAGTGAAAAATATTAATAATTGTTTTAGGGATTTATTTGATATTTTTATGAATTATTAGGCAATTATAAATAATTAACTATTGTGGAAATAAATAAAATTATTTGATTGATTAATTACAAAAGGGTTAAATGAGGTGTAATTAGAAGAAGGTAAAAGTTTAATTAAAACTTTTAATGAAAATATAAAAGAAATGGGAAATAGATAGTTTTGCCCTTGAGCTTTAAATAATAAAGATCTCATTTCTTCTTCCTCATTATCCACACGAGCCTTCTTTTCCTTCTGTTTCTTCTTCTTCGTTTTCTCCTCACGTTGCCGAGTTGCATGCTCTAAGGGAAGGCTTCTTCCGTGTCAGAACTTCGAAAGAACCCTATTTCCGTGATCGTGACTTTAAGGTGAGTCCATTGGACCCTTTAAAATTGGGTTATCTCATCTCTTTCATTTTCTCTGTTAAACCGAATAGCCATGCATGGCGGGGTAAGGTTCTGTTTTCCACTCCTCTGGTGTGTGTGAGCTTAAAAATGGTCTTTAGACTACGGGTGGTATGACGTTAATGAGTTTTGCATTCCGACCTCCGTAGGTAGCAAAACGAACGTCAGAGGACTGAGTGACGAAGCTGGTGTTGGATTCGGAGGTGAAACCGTGAACCCAGTGTTTAGAGGACGCAATCGACATCAAGAACAGATTATCGAAGCTTGGAATAGAGGTAAGGGGGTGTTCGGGTTGTAATTAATTAGAGTAGGTGCGTATTTTGGGTTCGGGTCGCCGAACTAAGTATTAAAACAGTAAGAAAGATTGTGGATAATAATTGCATGTGAATTGTGTATGGTTTATGATGTGTGAGATTAAAGTGTTTTGCATTGTGATGATTCGATGTGCATAGTGGCGTTGTGATGACGGGCTTGACAAGTAGGTCGCCCAATGGCAATGTGATGGATGGGATTGATAAGTCGGTCGCCCTGTACTGTAAGCACATGCCAGTTTCTGGTAGTTGCATCTATTGTTTGTTGATGATATGTAATGATTAAGATATGATATGTGATTATGTGGTATGGGATGGCCAATGGTATGTATACCCCTCGTTTTCTGGCTCCCGCGGTCTTTGTGCCCAGTTGAGCTACCCAGTGGTCAAGTCGGACCTAGTGGTTGAGGTGGAGAGCCAAGTCGGGCTCGGTGAACCAAGTCGGGTTCACGGGATGTCAAGTCGGACTCCCAGCTGAAGGCCAGTCCTTTAGTATCTGGATACTAGGCGTCAATTTTGTCTGAGAGTCAGTGGTGACAATTGATGAATTATTAGTATTGTGATGTGTATGTACGTGATTATATTTACCGAGTGTGATTTGCTATATTTGCCGAGTGCGATTTGTTATATTTGCCGAGTGTGAATTGTTATATTTGCCGAGTGTGATTGGCTATATTTGCCGAGTGTGATTGGCTATAATTACCGAGTGTGATTGGCTATATTTGCCAAATGTAATTGGCTATATTTACCGAGTGTGATTTGCTATATTTTTCGAGTGTGATTTGCTATATTTGCCAAGTATGATTTGCCATATTTGCCGAGTGTGATTTGCAATTGTGGATAAAGCAATCGGACGGAGTTTATATACAAGTGTTTTGTTAATTTCTATTCTAGATTAATTATGATGTCAAACACTCACCCTTGCTGTGGTTTTCAATTTAGTAACCAGTGACAGGGAAGAGGTCGGAGCCCTAGAGGTGCTCCAAGCGGAGGATTGATGCCAAGGAACCGAGTGATTGTGAAATGAATTGTGTGTAATGTATAATGAATTTTCCGAGTATGTGATGTTATACTATGTTGCTTGTGTATGTTGACTAATGTGCATATGAATTATGTTGCTATGTGATCAGTATTGATTTTCATGAGTGGATTTACGTTGCTGTAGTAAAGTCGATTACCGGACGAATCTCGCCGAGCGGATTCAGTCTTGTCCGAGCGAGGGCCGGGGGAATTTGATTTTGTGCCTATTTCGCTCAGGCGAGTATCCCTCGCCCCCTTCCAAGCGGTTAGAATGTTTTCCGAGTGAGGTATACCTGAGAGAACCTTTTCTGAGTGAAGGAAGGTTAGGGTGTTTCCGAGTGATGCATAACCGAGAGAACCCCCTTCCGAGTGAAGGAAGGTTAAGATGTTCCCGAGTGAGATACAACAGAGAGGGCCATTTTCGAGTAAAAGACTTGTTAATTTTCCTTGTAGGTCCCGTTGTTCGCTCAGGTTTAAAGTGTAGAATCCGCCCAAGCGAGTTGGAACTCGCCTAAGCGACCTTCACGGGTTTCGTTTAAGCGAATCGGGGTCTCGCTCAGGCGAATGACCCCTGTCTTCATTTTCTTCTTCCGCTGATTGTAATTAATTCCATTTTATTAATTGATTTATTCACTATTATCTATTATTTTGAGTATGCTTAAGAAAAATAAATGTTATTTTATATTAGGACCTAATTAATTTTCATTAAATGCGGAAAAAAAATTTATGGTGAAAAATGATTAAATGGATATAAATAAATGTAATATTGACACGGGTCGTCACAGGTGGTATCAGAGCGGTTCTTTCTAGAGCCGGGTGCATGGGTCAATCCAATAATTTGTGTGAGTCCTATATTGGACTATTTTTGCATTCTATTACATTGTACTTGTGGTTGTTTGTGTTATTAACAGAATAACTTGGCATCATTCCCTTGGCACTCCGGCGACGTTGTATTTTATATGTGTATGAGGTAAATATCCGACTCCCTGGTGGATCATTGGTTATTAATAGTGATGTGTTTGTTTATTGTAGAATTACCTTATGGCTGAGGGAACTAGTTCTGGTGGAGGAGATGACTTCTTCTCAAAATTTTCCTAATTGATGAGTAGGACTGAATCTGGTCCTACTCTTGACAAATTCCTGAAAAGGAATCCCCCTGCTTATAAAGGAGGGCATGATTACGATGGGGCGTATGTTTGGATAAGGGAGATGGAACAAGCTTTTGAGTATTTCGAGTACTCAGAGGAGCAGAAGGTGCAGTTTGTAACTTACCAGTTGAAGGACGAGGCTAGGATATAGTGGTCTAGGACCAAGGTACAAATGAATGCGGCGAGTGAACCGCTGGTGTGGGCGAATTTCCGTAGGAGGTTTCTTGTCAAGTACTTTCCTGATAATTACAAAATCTGAAAAGAAATGGAGTTTCTAAGATTGGAACAGGGCCGAATGTCAATGGCCGAGTATACTACTAAGTTTGACGAGTTGTGTGATTTCTATCACCCTTTCTCCTTGGAAGGAACCGAGGGTAGTAAGTGTGCTAAGTATGAAGCCGGATTGCGAATTGAACTCCGTAGTGTGATTGTGCCGATGGAGATTCGGGATTATCCGACTTTGGTGAATAAGGCTAGGCTGACTGAGGAAGTGCAATTACAGAGGACATTTCAGTCAAAAGATAAGAGGCCGTTTGTGAACACCTCTTTCGGTCCGATCCAAGTGGAAAGAATTCTGAGAGGACTGGACTTCATCTCCGAATGATCTGCCAAGTGGAATGACTCAGAATGATGATTTCCGAGTGAAAAATGGCTATTTCCGAGTGAAAAATGGCTGTTACCGAGTGAGATATCTGAGTCAGCCGTTATCGAGTGAAATTCTGAGTGGGATGTCTCCAACTAACAGTTTCCGAGTGGACTGCTTCCGAGAGGGTTACTTCCGAATAGAGTAAAGACTTCCTTATATCCAAATGATCATTTCTGAGTGGGCTTCAAAAGGAATTACTCTGAACGAAGGAAAGTCTCAGACTGAGTGAGTATCTTTTCGGACAGAGACTCAATTTCCATATGTCCGAATGATCATTTCCGAGTGAGATGTCTACGAGTAGGGCATTTCTGAATGGTTTGAGTCCGAGGGAAATACCTCTCAAGCAAAGATACATCCAAGTGGTGAAATCCAGATTGAAGCCTCTCAGGCAAAGATGCACCCGAGTGTTGAATTCCCGACTGAAGTACCTCCGAGTGGAGACTCTAACTTTGAATGAATGCTTTTTTTGGGCAGGGATATTTCCGAGCGAATCACCTTGGGTAGACTCTCTCAATGTTTCAAACTAAGCCCGAGTGAGATTCCAAGGAAAGCATATCCGAGTGAATAATCTCCGACTGAAGCTGTTCTGAGTAAAAACAAATCTGACTCCTGAATGAGTATATCCGAGGGCTGATTGTCGATTGAAACCCTTCTAATTGAGAACAAAACTGACTCCGAATGAACAAATCCGAGTGAATAGGGTCAGTTCCGAGTGAATGCATCCATAGGGTCGGTTCCGAGTGAATGCATCCAAAGGATGGATGACAAGTGAAACCATCCCGATTGGAAAATAAGACCAACTCCGAGTGAATGCATCCGAACTGTTGATTGACGAGTGAAACCATTCCTAAGGACGATTCCCGAGTGAAAATAACCGAATGGAATGATTGACGACCGAAGGCAATTTCGAGTGAGAAGCCAGTCAGGTTTCCGAATGAATGTGTCGAGGTGGAGTGAAGAAAGAGTCGACTGAATGACTCCCACAGGTCTTTCCGAATGGTTCGTTTCCAGAAGCCGGGTGAGACATTTTAGGAGGTACCAATTGAAACCATTCCGAGCCCGACTCCTGAGTGATTTGAGCATGAGGCCGACTCCCAAGTGATTTGATTCCGAGCAGAAAAAGTCATTGAAATGAACACGTTTAATAAAGAGATCTCTGAGTGGTTTCATTCAGAACAGATGGTATTTTGGGCAAAGAAAAGGAATCTCCAGAATCTTTAAATTCAAAATTCTGAGTGAAAGGTATATCCGATTCCGAGTGAGTTGATTGACGACCGAAGGCATTTCCTAGTAAAAATCAACTCGAACTTCCGAGTGAAGGTGTCCAAGTGCATCATTTGAATGAACACTTCTCAATAGGGCACGAATCGGTTCCGAGTCTCTCTTCAGTCGGTTCCGATTAAGTGTTTCAATCAGAGTCACTTTTCAGTCACTCTTCACTCATCCCCTCAAACCACAACAGCCGAGCAGAATATTTCTGAAGTTCCGATTGAATCAATTAAAAAGGACTTCCAGAAGCTCCTGACTGAATCAAGCAGCGAGACCGAGTGAATACTTCAAACAGAAGTGCTGCCGAATAAAGCCCCTCCAATTGAAACAACTCCGATTGAGTGCTTTAAACAGTGATACGTCCGGGCCAAGCAACACCGAGTGAAAGCAACACAAATCCTGAGTAATGCTTCTCAGAAAATCATTTCCGAGTCAATAAGCTACGAATTCAATCCCACACCGAGTGACAGAGGTCAGATCCGACCTGTGAATTCCAGTTGTCACTCGACCTTCTATATGAGAGCAGTTATTCTTCTCGGATTGATTCCACTTGGTCTTTTGTGTATGAACACCATCGACTCCATTCGGATTGACTCCCTGTGGGTGAATACTGAGTGAGCCACACTTCAGTCAGCACCGAGTGAGCCCTCTTCAGTCAGAACCGAGCCACTCTGTCAGTCAGCACCGAGTGAGTGACTTGTCAGTCAGCACCGAGTCCTTTTCAGTCAGCACCGAGTGAGCCAATCTTCAGTCAGCACCGAGCCACTTTTTAATCAGTACCGAGTGAATCATTTTTCAATCGGTTCCGAGTCATTCTTTACTCGGTTCCGATTGAATGTTTCAATCATTCGTCCAGCTCTCTTCACAACCTCAACACCGACCGGCTTTCACTCGGTCTCGTGTACAAAAGACACCTTTTCCACTCGGTCTTGTGCACAAAAAGGCACCTTTTCCATTCGAATTCTGGAGAAAAGGTGAAAACCGACCCATATTTCCACCGAATGCCCTTGTTGACTTGGATTTCCACTATCCAAGTGGATCTTTGACTTATGAAGGGGCGGCTGACAACAAGACAAAGGCTGTCTCTCCATCGTTCCCACCAACTCCATCCAGGCTGTATCCAAGACTGATCTAGTGGGGCGGCTGACTTCAAGACAAAAGGAGAAGCCCCACTTGCCACTGATTGCGGATGTCCAAGACCTCTATAAGTAGAGAGGATCCTGAAACCTTCAAGGGGGGAAAAAAAGAAAAGGAAGAAACCTTTATTTTTGAAAAGATCTTGAAGCTTTCAAACGCAGCTCCAAAACCCACACAATAACGTCCCTCTCTTCCTCTCTTCACTGTCCCTCACTCCTCACAGCCCCCAACACCGTCCCTCTCCTTTCCATTCACTCTTCCTCTCTTTCCCTCACCGTACTCTCCCTCTCCTCCTTCCCTCTAAAACCGCACCACACAGCCCCCCTCAAACCCACACCAACACCGTCCAAATCCTCACCACACGGCCCCCTTAAACCCGTACAACACTGTCCACTCCCTCAACACCGTCCTCTCTCTCACTCGTCCCTCTTCCTCTTCACACCGTCCTCCTCCTTCCCTCTCCACAGCCCTCTGCCTTCTCACCCACCGTCCCCTCCCCTCAACTCTCCACAACCGACCTCCCTTCTCATACACCGTCCCATTTCCTCTCACTCAACACCGTCCCCCTTAAATCCTCTTCACACAGCCCTCACCACACCGTCTCACTCTCCCTTTAAACCAACAGTTCTCCTTCCTCTTCCTCTCTTCACTCGGTCCAGCCCCCCTCAAACTCAACATCATCCCTCTTCCTCTTCACACCGTCCTCTCCCTCTCTTCTCCACCAAAACCATCCCCCACTTACACCTTCTCCTCTCTCCTTCTCCAACAAACACCAGCCC
This sequence comes from Clitoria ternatea, assembly GCA_037962975.1. NCBI lineage: Eukaryota > Viridiplantae > Streptophyta > Magnoliopsida > Fabales > Fabaceae > Clitoria > Clitoria ternatea. The sequence goes on along the minus strand of CM075672.1, from coordinate 37,275,796 downwards.
CCCACTCCTCCTTCTCCTCACCCACACTGTACAGCTTCCTAAATCACGCTGTCCCTCTCTCCCTCTCCTTCTCTACCCAACACTATCCGACCTGCACCTTTCAACACCGTCTCCCTCTCTTCTCCACACCGTTCTCCAAAATAACACCGTTCCTCAAATCCTCATTACACCGGTCCCACTCTCCTCCCTCATTTTTTTAGTACTTGTATTTATTTATTTTCTATTGATTTAATTGCTGTTCAATGACTTTGTCTTCCTTTTCAATTATCAATTAATATCTATTGATTGATAAATATTAATAAAAATGAGTGCTTCATACATTCTATTCGGACTAGTATAAAAGGTGTAATAATAATGATAATAATTATTATTATTGCAATTTTTATTATATCTTAAAAAGGTGGAGCGAGTTTAATTTGGACGAGACGTCCTGTTAATCTCATGTAAATATTCTGTGTTTATTTTTGTTTATTTTTGTATATTTTGTCATCTCGTATACTTTCTTTTTCATGAAGAACTTAAAATAATTATTGGGTTAATTATAATGCGCGCTATCATATTGAGGTAACCGTTTTTATAACGGACAGTTGTGAGGTGCTAATACCTTCCTCACCTGTAATTAGACTCCCGAACATGGAATTTCATTTTTATAACCAGTGCTTTAACAAAAGGTTTTCCCGGTATTTTATCCTAAAAAATATTGGTGGTGACTCCCTGTTTTTTTTTCTTTTCGAAACAAAAAATTGTTTTGAGGGTCGGTCGTGCCGCCGCGATCCCGGTCGCGACAGATGGCGACTCCACTGGGGACTTAGAGAGTCAAGCCAGTCAATTTGATAGCGCACGTTTTGATTAGCATAGTAATTATTTAACTTCTTCCTTTATTTTATTTTCTGTCAACATTTGTATATGGTTTCTATTTTATTTGTATTCTATCATTTCTGTTCTGTAAATGTCTGTGTGATTGTTGAACCCTAGGGTAGACGACTTTATTTTGTTGCTCTGTGTTTGTTCTATGTGCATGATGAGTAAGGTACAGGTATTGGATGCCTCTTTCACACACTACACTCATAATTTGCACACACTTTTGAGTAGGACCCTATACCCGGGCCCAAATGAAACTTAAGATTAGGGGAGGTTGATAGCGGAGCCATTTGGGATGTACTTCCTGTCTGGTTACCGTGAGAATCTCAGCTAGAGTTTGACTTATTCATGGTGCCCACACCTAGTAGACTTCCTACTGTTGTGGTTAACATCATGAGTAAGATCTTGGCTCTAGTGACCTTTAGAAGTTTTAGAATAAACCACCTAATGCGAGATATCACTATTAAACAAACCTTAGAACCATTAGGAGACCTTCAAAAAAACCCACCTTAAGGCACAAAGGGGCAAACTTTACTTCTACCTTTTCTCATTCTCACTTTCTCTTCTGATCCAAATTAAGGGACCACTTGCCCGTTTAATGGATTACTTTATCCAAAAAAATGACATACTTTTAACTAGTGATCCTTTAACGGGCAAGTAGTCCTTTCCTTTTATGCATATTTGTTTAAGTCTTTGGGCCTCGAGTTACGGACCTTTCGAATCATCAAAAAAAAAATCAAAAAAAAGAATAAAAAGTACAAAAAAAATTTAATTCTTTTTGTATTGACGATGATCAGAAAATCCATAGCTCACATGATCCTCGATTTGACACAAGTTTTGTCAAATCGTAACCCCCCTAAATACAAAAATGTTTTCAAGAAAGTTACTAGGGGAGTATCGATTTGCAAAGCACGTCATTTCCTGATAGCTCTTTCTCTCTATTGTTGCCGGAAGCTATTCAGAGCTTAACGAATACCCTTCGAGTATACATAGAAATTAACATGGGATTGAACTTATAGGATGAGAGCCATGGTTGCCCAAGGAAAATGTTTAAGCTTGAGGCTCTCGCCTCAGGATGAAAAATTTCTTCTGTCTTCACAACTATCCCGTATTAATTTCTATGTTTACCATACCTTTGAACGATAAGTTCTAAGGAATGGTCAAAGGATACTCGCCAAAGCCTGTGATTGCTTCCCATGACATTCTCCTTCTTTCTATTTCCACCTAACATTTCTTTGCTTTTTTTAAAAAAAAAAAGAAACACAGACGTCACGGGTAGGCATCCTTACCAGACCCGACTTCAAAGGAAACTCATGGCTGAGGCAGAAACTATTGATGGAGACTTTAGGACTAAGTTTGATCAGCTGAAAGAGCGAGTGGCGGAGTTAACTAAACTTTTAGAAAAGAAACTCACAGAAGGAGGCCCCTCTGCAGGTGTTGAGGACGCCCAACAGCAGCCTGTCACCACACCACCCCCCTTGGTTCTGACCCAACAAGAACCCAATTACCTAACACAACGACACCCCCTTTCACCATTCATGTCAGAAGACCTAACCCTGCCATTGATACCCAGCCACCTTACGGCCAGTCTTATGCACAACATCATACATTTGTCGGTCCTGATAGCAACCCAGTACCTTTTCCACTTTATGGCCTACCACCGGGGTACTATCCCCCGCTCGCTAACCAATAAGACACCCACGACCAGCAAGCAATGAATCCTCATGCTTCATACCCCACCCAGCCAAATATGCCACCACTCCACCAAACCCAAAACACGCAAGCTCATGACCCACAAACTTACCAAACCCAAAACACGCAGATCCATGACCCACAAAACTACCAAACCCAAAACACACAAGTCCCGATGGCCCAGCCAACCTACAATGCACAAGCCCAAAATACACGAGCCCAGATGACCCAGCCAACTTATGCCATACAAACTATGGCCCAACCCCAAGGTCCCTCTCCAAATACAGGCCTAATGAACCAGTCCCATACGTTGCCTCCGTTAAACCAGCCACTCGGCTATCCATACAGATACGCAACCCCTTATATGACCAATCTCCAGGATACAACCCGCATGATGAACCCGGTAGGCGGTCATAGCACGGTCGCAGCTCCCCAAAAGGAAAAGATAGAAATCTTATAAGAGCGTTTGAGAATGATGGAAGGCGCTGGAGGTTTTGGACTGATAGATGCTTCTGAGCTATGTCTAGTCATAGATGTTGTCCTCTCGCCTAAATTCAAGATGCCAGACTTTGACAAGTATCGGGGAATGACTTGTCCAAAGAACCATCTCACGATGTACTGTCGAAAGATGGCATCTTACTCTTCTAACGACCAATTGTTGATTCAATGCTTCCAAGATAGTCTGGCGGGGGCCGCTCTTACATGGTATGCTCACCTTGAGCGGAACCATATTCATTGTTGGAAGGACCTGGAAGATGCCTTCCTTAGACAATACAAGTATAACATGGATATGGCACCCAACAGGGTTCAGTTATAGAATATGGTGAAGAGGGACAGTGAAACGTTTAAAGAGTATGCCCAACGCTGGAGAGAGACAGCAACGCAAGTGGACCCCCCATTGTCAGAAAAAGAGATAGTCGTGATGTTTATCGACACGCTCCCATCACCTTTCTACGGCAAGATGATTGGTAGTGTTTCATCCAACTTCTCCGACATCGTGACTATTGGGGAAAGGGTGGAAAGCGGAATACGAACGGGAAAGATCACTCAGGGCTCATCTGGGGCAAGCATGACAAGAAAGCCGGCACCTGGGAGAAGGGATGGAGAAACTAATTCCATCTCTTCTAATCAAAAGACAGCTCCGCCGAGACCATTCGCCCCTACCATGATTCAAGCTCCCAATCCTTATGTGGCCGCTGCCACTCAGGGCCCGACAGCTTATACTCCCCACTTCTGTCCGCCCATGGTAAGAGCGTCAATACCGCAACCCATGCCATACCATCACCCGCAGCAAGTGACTCGACCACCCAATCATAATCAGAACACAAGGAATCCCAACAATGAGCGCACCCCTATGCAGTTCGATCCAATTCCCATAACATATACCGAACTTTTTCCAATCCTCGTTCAGAAAGGTCTGGTAGCTCCATCCCCCATGAGGCCATTGCAACCTCCTTACCCAAGGGGGTATGACCCAAACGCTCATTGTGACTACCATGCTGGAGCACCAGGGCATTCCACAGAAAATTACATGGCTTTGAAATATAAAGTGAGAGATTTGATCAAAGCCGATTGGATTAATTTTCAAGAAGGAAGCCCTAATGTGACCACAAATCCCCTGCCCAATCATGGAGGTTCAGAAGTTAATGCCGTGGTGGCCGATATTGAAGATAGTTCTGATGGTAATACTGATTGTTTCCCCGCCGGGCCAAGAGTTCAGTAATTGGGAGGCTGTCGAACTCCCTACGATTCTTAAATGATTCACCAAAATAATTTGTCATTGCCTTAATGTCTTGATTATCCCTCTGCTATGCCTAAGGCTTTGGGACTTTTCATGTAATAAGGGTGAAAAAACTTACCAGTCAATCAATAAATGCGTATCAAAATTCAAAAAAAATTTCATCCCTTTATCCTTGCTTTGGTTCATTTTCTTTACTTGCTTGTTCCTCTTTTTATTTTTTGCCATAACGTGCTAAATTGTAGATCATGATCCTATTGAGACTAGTGAAATCACAATCCCGCTTCACGATTTCGATCACCCAGTCAACTATGCCGACAAAGAAGGTAGGGAAACCTGTGAGCCATCACACAAGTTAACAAGATTGTTAGAAGAGGTTAAAGAATACCCCTAAGTCAAGAACAACTGAAGGAATCACAGAGGCAACATACCAGGAGGCATTTTGTGGGAATCTATGGAATGACAACATGGCCAAGTCCCGAATTGGACAAGTGGTAGGCCAGTCATTTAAGGAAACCTCAACAGTTGCCAGCATAAATAGGGGCAAATTGCTAATGCCTTAAATGCAGATACAATCAAGGGAGACTTTGCCAAAAAAAACAAAAAAAAAATAAAAAAATGAAAAAATAAGAAAATAGAATCAAGCTTGAGGTCTAATGCACATACCAAGTGGGGAAAGATGGTTACGTCCAGATCATCAAGCAAGCTATCATTTTTTGTATTGGGGGAATGAATGTCGATAGGTCAAGAACTTGCATTCTTGTCATCATCAACACCTCAACCTTAAAGAATGCGCCATTCCTCATGCCCATGTAGCCAAGGAAATAGTCTGTCACATTGAGTCGTTGCGTCATTAAGGGGATTAAAAAAAACAAAAGAAAAAAAAAGAAAAAAGAAAAAAAGAGCAAACAAAAAAAAGAAGAAAAAAAAACAAAATAAAATAAAATTATAACTCAAAGTAATTCCCTCTCATCGATGCCAAAAAAGACTTGCCAATATTTCTTTGGGTACATGGCATAGGAGAAGACTCTCCTATTTGAAAAGACATCAGTTCCCCTAGGGATCAAACTAAATTTGGAAAAGTTTAGGCAGACTCAACTGGAGTGTAATCAGCTTCAACCTTTTACTGAAAAAGATGCAGCCAAAAATGAACAAGAAGAGAAAAAGACATTATAAAGAAAATGAAAAGCTCGCTAGGCTGAAAACCTGAAAGGGTGGCCTAGGCAAAAGTTAGAGCCACCCGGTGGGTCGAAAACCTGAAAAGGCGGCTCAGGTAAAAATTAGGGTCAACATATTTTCAGAGTAACTAAAGTTCCCAATGCAAAACATGCAAACTGGGGCAGGTGGACCATGGTCAAACTACCCTCTCAAAGGCAGAGTTGAACGATGTACTTGAGGTCGTAACGTGGGATTAAGGTTCTCACTAGTCTCAGGAACTCACTGGAGGATCCTTGAACCTTCCCTGTTTCTCTTGGCCTTGACCTGTCCTATGTAACTTCATTTCATCCCATCTATTTTCCCCATTGTCCATTCTCTGTGTTCTGTTTGACATACATGAATAAAATTTATCCTTTTTTCGATACGTGTTATGAATTGCATTGATCTGATAAAACATTGTGTTTTTATAAAAGTAAAATGAAAGAATGGTGAACATTTAAAGTCGTGAGGAACAAGACGCTCCCACTACTTGACCTCGTCTTAGACAATCATCACGAAGACTCAGCCAGGCACGCGCTTCAAAGCTATGATCGCCTCTTTCATTCTCCTCTGTCCATGAGTTATCCTAAGGGTCGCGGTTTCACAGGACCTACCCGGTTTTTGAATTTTACTTTGCACTACTAACCTTTTTCTGCAGGTTATTATAACAGACAGTCATGTCAAGTGTTGATGCCTCAATCAAGTCCTTCAAGTTCCTTCCTCGAACCGCCAAAGTTGGCACTCCTCAGAATCCTTTCTTCAAATCGCCAAAGTTGGTACTCCTCAAAATTCTTTCCCCAAATTGCCAAAGTTGGCATTTTTCAAAGTCTTTTCCTCCATCGCTAAAGTTGGCAATTCTCAAAGCCTTCTCCTTAATCGCCAAAGTTGGCAATTCTCAAAGCCTTCTCCTTAATCGCCAAAATTGGCAATTCTCAAAGTCTTCTCCTTAATCGCCAAAGTTAACATTCCTCAAAGTCTTCTCAAATCACCAAGGCTGGCACCTCTCAAAGTCTTCTCCTTGTAACACCCCTGATTTTCTGTACTCGAATCCTAATGTGATCAACATAATTAATAAAATTGAATAAATTTTTCGCGTTTGAAAACATTTCCAATACACCATCATGACCACATCAAGACCCAAATCACAGAAAACCAAAGAGTGAGATTAAATAACCTATAACTGGATCGATAGGTAAATTGCCCATAAAGGTATACAAAAGTAATAGAGTATACAGCGGAAGAATATGTATACCGGGCACACGCCTAGTCCCATATATGACGATATGAGAGAAGGCTCAGTAAGCATGCAATTCCTAAGATATAACTAATATTATATACGTTCAGGAATGTACTCCTGACTATCTCAATTATCAAAGAATATCATTCACTTTCAATCCTTCTAATACACATCAAATCATCTCTTATATTCTATACATATATATATTCATCATCCATCAATTCAAAGAATTATCTTATACATACTCAAAATCTCTAAATCATCTATACAATCATATACAATTTATTCATTACACAAGAATCCATAAATGATGCCGGCCAAGGCAATTCCTCTACCACTATTTACCTTCATCCAAGCTTGATCTTTATATCCGAGCTCGTCCCATGGTAACCTGCATCACAATGCTAAAAAGGAGACCACATGGGAGAGTGAGTTATACATTCAAAATGACGAATAATATATATATATATATATATTGTGATCATATGTATATGCATACAAACATCATGTGTGCTTTGCTATCAAAACATCAAATTATCATTTATTCATTATCTCATTATCACAATAGGCATACAAGCCTCATGAATCGTAATTCATATCATAAATAAGCACAAGCACATACATAATCATAGACACAATCACCGGCCACTTATCAACAAGGGCATCCTCAATCATTATCATCATCGATTCATTTTATCTTTTATTCAATACCTCCTCACAAGGGGTTTCTCATCACTCGTGGTCATCCTATCTCAATTATACAATGGATCTGATTCCATATCACCGGGTGATCACAACCACCATACCATTCATTTCTTAATAATTCTAATAATAATATCATCACTCAGGGATTCACCCTTCGTGGCACCCCGCAAGGTGATTCATTTCGATAAATATCACAACATGATCATCACTCAGGGCTACACCCTTCGTGGCACCCCGCAAGGTGTTTCATTTCACAATAATTCAATAACAATAGGACCTCGTCCTCTTCACTCTGGGATATACCCTTTGTGGCACCCCGCAAGGTGATATATTCATTTCAATAATAATAAAAATTTATGTAATAGCATCTTCACTCAGGGATACACCCTTCGTGGCACCCCGCAAGGTGATTCTCTTCACAATAATAGTCACAATACCATCATTACTCGGGGATACACCCCTCGTGGTACCCCGCAAGGTGATATATTCAATAACAATATGATCAACATCATCTTCACTCCGGGATTTACCCATCGTGGCACCCCGCAAGGTGATATATTCTATATTATTCAACAACAACAGGACAACATCCTCTTCACTCAGGGATTTACCCTTCGTGGCACCCCGCAAGGTGATATATTCAACATTATGATCAACATCATCTTCACTCCGGGATTTACTCGTCGTGGCACCCCGCAAGGTGATATATTCCATATTATTCAACAACAACAGGACAACGTCCTCTTTACTCAGGGATTTACCCTTCGTGGCACCCCGCAAGGTGATTCATTTCAACATTATTCAATAACAATAGGACAATGTCCTCTTCACTCAGGGATATACCCTTCGTGGCACCCCGCAAGGTGATTCATTCAATAATAATGCATATGAATGCCATGTTATGCCATAAATGCAACAATGCAATAATGCATGTGCCCAACAATCTCACAAGGATTTCTCACCCTCTCAATTAGGGTATATATTTTAATTTGGCATCTTAATAATTATTCATAATCATTTACAAAGCCCCTTAAGGCACATCGTTCAAATAATTGGCATCCAATGGCCACCACCATCATCCATAACAATCCACATATGGATATCAAATAGGCATAGCAACAAACATAATATTAATCCATACATGTAGCAACATGGTATTTAAAATTACATATACATATATAACAATCATAATTGCCTCACACACATGCAAGTCAATTACTTGCACCCATCACAAGAGTATCATAATAATTCTCAATAATTATCAAATTGCCGTTTCAATTAATTCAATACATATACATGGCAAGGTAAGCATGAGTATCCATCACATACAACAATCACTAATAAATTTACTCATGCAATTTGAATGTTAACTCCTCTCCTACCTTGAGGGAAGAGCCGAACCATTCCAATGCTCCGAATGCTCCATTGCATCACCTGGAATACAATCTACATAATATACATATGCATTCATACAATTAATAAGCCATCTCAAGGCATTCCTCTTAACTTTTAGACATTTTCTAGCTTATCATCAAGTCCTAGACTTGTTAAACACCAAGTTATATAATTGTATTAGGCTTCGGGAATTCCTTTCCCAAAGCCAAGATCCTTTAGATCATAAATGCCAACTAACCCAACAACATCATCATTGTTACTCAATATTCAACTTAGCTCTCATATCCTTCAATAACCACAATTAATCATTCAAATTCATTATAAGCCTCTTGGCCCCAATTAAGGTTATCATCAATTAACAAACCCTTATAGCATTTATTATTTTACACAACCTCATGAACATAGTTCAAAACATTATTAACCTCATTAATCAATCCCAATAATTCTAAAGATTCATTCCCTTCTTACATTTCCTTCTAAGACTTCAAAATCACCAAAATCACTTATTTAATCAAGACCCCCAAATCACTCTACTTAGGGTTTTTCATCAAAACTTACACAACATTTGCCCATATTCATGAATCACCACCAATGGCCATCTCTCATCATTAGTATCATTCTCCAATGTCATTAAACCCACATTCTATTCATATTTCACACTTTCCCCCAATTTATTAAAGTTAGGGTTTCACTAAAACTCATCAACATCATAATTGCTCATTTATTTTCCACTCATCCAAGTATTAATTCATGCATCTATAATAACCCACTATAAAAGCCATAATAACAACACCCCACCTAGGGTTTCCTCACTTTAAGCTTCTCCCAACAACCCATATACACAATAAATACTCCCCAAAACCAAGAACCTAAAATCTAGGGCATAAACTCATAAAGAATGGTGAGGAACTTACCTCACCTAAGAGTTGGCCATGAGCTCCCAAGGAAAAGAGAGATCCACACGAAAATAGAGAAGAGTGGAAGAGGATCCAACCATGAGCTTCTCCCTTGAGCCTCCATGAAAACAAATATGGGAGAGGGTAAGAAAGCTCCACACGGTTTTGGTTTTTGGAAAGAAGCAAAGGGGAGATGGGGAAGGGAAGAAGACGAAGAAGAAGGGTGAAGAAAGGAGAGGAAGAAGTGACGTGAAAGTGGGAGAAAGTGAGAGTTTTATGTTTTAATATTTGCACTAATGACCATTATATCCCTCGGGTGTCTAACTGAGTAAGGGGAAAAAGAGTCCAGCCATCGGAATCAAGAAAAGAAGGGCCAATATACACAAACCGAGAGAGAAAAGAGGGAAAAATACAATCAGGGTGCTACTCGCTCAAGCGAAACCCACATTCGCTTGAGCGAGACAGCCCCATCTCGTGTGAGCCTCTCCATTCGCACAGGCGAAATAACCCCAGTATCTATATCCACACTCGCTCGCTTGAGCGAGGTATTAATTCACTTAAGCGAATCCGACAAGAAGTCATCCTTCCCAGCACTCGGGTTTCTGTTGACAGAATTTCCCCCAAAACCGACCCAACATTCATTCGGTTTCACTCGGTAAAATTCAACCAGATCCGAGTCATCTTACACTCGGCTTCCCTCTTGACATACCAATCTAGACCGATCCATTTTTCATTCAACCAACTCATTCAGGGCCGACTCATACTCGCATAGTCTATCACTCGGGACCCAGAGTTCCATTCACTCGGAAATAACCCATCGTATATACTTAGTCATTTATATTCTATCCTCAAGGGTCACACTTATACAATCCACTCGGTAAATAAAGGTAATCCCACTCGGAATCCATAAACCTTCCTCACTCGGAATATTTCCCAATTAAACACCACTCGGTGTATCACAACCATAATTCACTCGGGGAATTCAATAAGTCCCACTCGGACTTGTTCAGATCCTAACCACTCGGGGTATAAAACCTCATTCACTCGGAAGAGGTTCACTCGGATTTCCACTCGAGAATATTCAAACTCTTTCCCCACTCGGGGTTTACTCATATTTTCCACTCGGACAAACAATCCAGACCGAGTCTGTCCTCACTTGGTTTTCCACTCGGTATTTCATCCCAAAACCGACTTCCTTTGTTTTTCCCCCACGAATAAAGTCTTTCCAGAATACTTCTGGACAACACACCTTGTGTCCACACTCGGTGTCATTTCCACTCGGAGTTACACTCACAGAGAGGCTCCACTCGGAATGAGTTACCTTGAACTCGGATATTTTCACTTGGAACACAACTGCTCGAAATATCACACAGGAAGACCTCTCACTCTGAATTTTATCTACTCCCTCACTCGGAGGGTTCTGCCTTGGCAAAGCCACTCGGAATTTCACTCGGAAATTCACCACAAATCCTGAATTATTTTCTAAGTCCCCTCTCAAGTGAAATTTCATCCAGAATCCCACTTACTCACCATACACGCATCACACTCGGTCAAAAGCACAACCATACCAGTCACACCTGAGTGAGCATCACCCAGTATTCATACTTCCCACTTTCGCTCAAGCTACTCACATTCGCTTGGGCGAAGAAAGGTCCAGTGACCATTTCCTCACTGGCTCGCTCAAGCGCGGCCATTCTCGCTTGAGCGAGATTGGTCCAGAACAAAGCGAGATTGGTCCAGAACCTCACCTAATCACAACATACTGTACTCGCTCGAGCTGAATCCTCACTCGCCTGGGCGAACGCCATTCCTCAGACCCTTCGCTCAGGCGAGACTCCATTCGCCTGAGCGAATTTCCTCCAGAGAGCAAACACTGATACTGCGAATTCCTTCCAGAGAGCAACACTAATACAGGGCAATTTCGCTTGAGCGGAATTCACCTTCGCCTAAGCGAAAATTGCCCAGAAGCCATAATATTGGTGTAAGAGACTCTCGCCTGAGCGAGGTCCCATCTCGCTTGAGCGAGAATACCAACACAGAGACAGGAAACGCAAATTTCACACAACTCAACGTATGACATCACATTTTACCAATTCAATTACTCCCAACACAGCATACACAATATGTGGGATATATATATATAACTTGTTCTAAACATTCTCACTCGGAATTCCTCATTATAATCCAAATTTGAATTTATCCCACATTTCATACACATCATGAAAGGCACACACAGCCTATTCAAACATTCATACCTATAAAATTCTCATTCCAACATATTATTCATGTTAAATTCAAAATCATCTTCATCTTATATATATTCATACTTTGCCACACTGATTCCATATATTCTCACCAATCTTCCTCAATAAATATCAACTTACCATTATAATTAATTACTTATTTTCAAAATCATCTTCCTCAAGAATCCTTTCCTTAAATTGCCAAGGTTGGTGTAACACCTTCGGTTAGGTAGGACAAACCTTTCTATAGGATCATCCTATTTAACTAAGAGTGTTAACAGTTTTCAGAAAAAGTGAATATTTTTTTTATAAAATGATGGCAGATCAGCGGAAGAAAATAGTAGATAAATCACATAGCCATTCACAAACTTATAAGTAATTGTACTCTTAACAGAATGGGGCACGCAGGCACCCTTAAATATTTTTACAGTCATCCATTGTCTCATTATTCAACAGTAAATATCTACTACATCTATTCTAATTTTAATGAGCACTCCCACTTGGTTCAGCATATTGCTGTTCGTCGTACTCCTGTTCTTGATTTCCTATTTCCTCTGTTAATATTCAACAGTAAGGGTGAGTATAACCCAAGACCTTGAAGGTTAACCGGTGCGGACATAATCCAGTTAACAGATAATATCACATAAATCATATAATTAACATATTCATAACTATAACAATCAAATATGCTGTCATGGAATGCATGAGTTTGGTTTATTATGATTTATCTTTGGTTAAGTCTCATGATGCATGTGGGCCCAGTAAATCAATTCATTATCTCCTTATTCTTTCTAGAGTGATCGGAGTCCGCCCAAGTCCCCATTTATTTTCATAAGGTACGAATGAACTCACAGGTTCTCATCAATATATATTGTTTTAGGGCTTGGATCTCCGCGATCATAGTTACACTCCGTTATTTAGTCAAAGTACACCAGAATTGCATCGTCTCACCTGGCTTCAGGCACGACTCTGATGCCATTGGGTTTCCGTTCCGGTTGTACTCCCAAGATTCTTCATGGAGATCGAACGTGAGTGTCCTCCACTGTACCAAGTGTATGCTCTAGATATTTTTCTCCTCCAAAAATATTTTCATGATGCGAAATGCATTCTTTTCATCATTTGATCCCTGGGTATCTATGTGTTTCCAGTCTCTTCATATTTATTCACAAGCTCTTGGATCCCATCAACCATTCAAACGTTGTAAGTCATTCATTCTTATTCTAGAAAATATATCGATTATATCTTGGCTAAAATAATACTTTGTTTAAAGAGTAAAATAATATATTCTTTATTTCATTTCTCGTAATTAAAACAATAATAATAATTGTAACGTCCCAATAATTTAAAAAGGATTAAAGAAGAGTTTCTAAATGAAATCCGAGTCAAAAACCAGGTTTTCCGAGTAAAAAGAGTTTGAATCCGAGTGCAATAAATAGGATTCCGAGTGGAATAAGTAGGATTCTGAGTGGAATAAATAGGATTCCGAGTGGAATAAATAGGATTCCGAGTAAATCAGGCTGAGAGGAGTTTCTGAGTAGAATAAATATGAATCCGAGTGAAATAACCATGATTCCGAGTGGAATCAGACTGAGAAGAGTTTTCTGAGTGAAATTAAGATGTTTTCCGAGTGAAACATGATTGAAAAGAGTTTTCTGAGTGAGGAATCGTTCTGTCAGAATGGAACACATTCGAGTAAGTTAAAATCTGAGTGAAACGGAAACATCTCCGAGTGAAATGCTTCCGAATGAGTTATTTCTGAGAGATGTAGAAATACCTCTCGGATTGATATTTCTGATAAAGTAAACGTCCGAGTGAAATTTATTAGGGTGGATGGTGTACCGAGGGAAGTGTCTCTGTGTCATTTCCAAGTAAAGCATTCCGAGTAAGTCTTTCCAGGAATGGTGTTTCTGGTTTAAGGACTCTAATTCCGATTGAAGGTGTTTCTGAGTGATTAATTCCGACAAGAATAATTATCCGGGTGATGTTTCAGTGAATGAAAGGCCCGACCATGATATGTGAAGTTGTTCAGCAGTTCGGATTGTATTTTAGTGGAAGGCTTGGCCGGTTTATGAGAATACCGAGTGAAATTATGTCAAGGTGGATAGTTTACCGAGTTAAATATGTATTTTTGTATTTCAAAAGATCCGGTCGGTTATAGTAAATCAAATATTTAATTCAAAATCTGTTTGAAGTATTATTGGTGTAAAACCGGTCGGATTGATGTAAAACCGGTCGGATTTATATAAAATCGAGCTTGTTATTATTGAATCTGATTTCTGTTCATAATTCTTCACTGGAATTCACTTAGACACCCATGATTCTTAGTATTTTCACAGTTCAACACCGATCATATCCATTTAATCATCAAAATTAATCAATACAGTCAATCAAACATATTCACTAAAACATCACAGTCATTAATAAGCAACATAGCCAATTGAACATATTCATAGCAATAAAGATATACATATATAACAAATATATAACAATTAAAGCATTTAAATTCAAACAATTCCCGAACCTGCCCTGGAAAGGTGAGGACCAAAGGTACCTTAACCCTTTCCTAACACTCGGTTTTCCCCAGAATACCCGAGAATATACCCCCTTACCTTAATGAAGTTGAGGAAGCTTCCCCTCACTGTCCTTGCTTCAGCTCCGAGTAAAAGAAAATGAGAAATGAGAGAGGAAGAAACTTGTTCGTAGAAGAAGAGGGAGAGAGCTTTTGTTAATTTCTAATGGTTCTGAACTTGGGAGAAGAAGGGTGGCATCGATTAATAAGGAGAAGGCAAGTGGGAGATAATACTTTCTCGTGAGTGAGGTTAGGTGAGGATAATGGAAACTTTCGGCTATTTCCCAGTCAGCTTTGCATGATGGAAAGGAATATATATTAAGATATATAAAGTTGCTTTGATTAGTGCATCTTCCCTGTAGTTGACTCATTCCCTTTTGGATTTATGTGGACAAGTGGGCCGGTCACTAGCAGGAACGAAGGAAATAGAGCTACAGGAGTCATCTCGCTCAAGCGAGATTCAACTCGCTTAGGCGAAGTGAAGAATATGAATCAGGGGTCCATCTTCGCTCAAGCGAATTCCGACTCGCTTGAGCGAGGCACCTTCTCGTTTAAGCGAAATCTGAAACTTCACTCAGTGTCTATTTCAGTCGGTGTAAGGTAAATTACACTCGACTTGGACATAGCCCACTCGGACAACTGCTACTCAGAAATGAGTTTTCCTCTAATTGAACGTGCATCTCAGATTCCCACACTCAGGGGACTTTCACTCGGAAAAGGAAGTACTTGACTCAGAAACGAGTCACTCGGAGGCTTTGACTCGGAAACGAGTCATTCGAGGATGTTTGACTCGGAAACGAGTCATTCTAAGGTGTTTGACTCAGAAATTTCACCCAGAAGTGGTTCTCTCGAACACACTTCTCTCCACATGTCTCTGAGGCCATGATTCCACTCGGTAGTAGCCCTCTCGGTCATGTTTTACTCGGAAAACATAACCTTCACGCGGAATTTCAATCTTCAATCGGAATTTCTTATCCTTCACTTGGAATTTCAATCTGTCACTCGGAACAGTGCCCTTTTTCACTTGGAATTTGAATAATTTCATTAATGGTCTATATAAATTCCATAATTACACACAAAAAGGAAATTCTTGTGATATTACAGACTATCTACAAGGTATTTATTCACTTATTCTTACTTACAAACTTCCCATACTTCAAAATTACAAGATTAAAACTGTTTCTAAAAACAGGGATGTTACACTCTCCTCCCCTTTTAGGAATTTCGTCCCGAAATTCAAAGTTGAAACAATTGAGGGTACAGTTCCCTGATCTTCTCCTCAATTTCCCAAGTAGCGTCCCCATCATCTGTCTGACTCCAAACTACTTTGACCAAAGAGATTTCCTTGCCTCTTAGCTGTTTGAGACGTCGGTCAACAATCTTAACCGGTGATGCTTTAAAGGTAAGGTTTTCTTTTAGAACAAATTGATCAGGACTCAGAACATGATCAGGGCTTGGTACATATTTACGGAGTTGGGAAACATGAAAGACATTATGAAGGTTTGTTAGCTCGGGTGGCAAAGCAATACGGTACGCATGGGTTCCTATCTTTTGCAGAATCTGATAGGGTCCTACGTATCTGGGACTTAACTTCTTGGCCTTTAGAGCTCTTCCTACACCAGTGGTAGGGGTAACTTTGAGAAATACATGGTTTCCCTCTTCAAATTCCAATGGCTTCCGACGTTTGCCGTAGTAACTCTTTTGTCTATCTTGTGAAGCCTTCATTGCCATTTGGATATTTCAGACTTGTTCTGTAGTCTTCTGAATAATCTCTGGTCCAATTATCATTTTTTCACCTGTCTCATACCAACACAAAGATGTACGACATTTTCTTCCATATAGAGCTTCATAAGGGGCCATACCGATGCTGGCATGGTAGCTGTTGTTGTAAGTGAACTCAACAAGTGGAAGATATTCTTGCCAACTTCCCCCATGTTCTAAGACACAAAGATGTAACAGATCTTCAAAAGTCTTGATTGTCCATCTGTCTGTGGGTGATATGCAGAACTTAACTTTAGATGAGTTCCTAGAGCTTGTTGCAGGCTCTTCCAAAACTGTGATGTGAAACGAGGATCTCGGTCAGACACAATTGCAGTTGGTGTTCCATGTAATCGTACGATTTCCTTGATATAGATCTGGGTGTGTTTTTCTAGAGAGTACTTCATATTGACAGGGATAAAATGAGCGGTCTTTGTTAATCGATCCACGATTACCCAAATAGCGTCATATCTAGCTGATGTTCTGGGAAATCTAGTCACAAAGTCCATAGCAATCTCATCCCATTTCCATTCTGGAATCTCCAAAGGTCGAAGGGTCCCACTTGGTCGTTGTTATTCCGCCTTTACCTTCTGACACATCAGACAAGCTGTTACATATTCAGCGATATCCCTTTTCATTCCTTGCCACCAGAATATTTTCTTCAAGTCCTGATACATCTTGGTCAATCCTGGGTGGATACTGTATTTACTTTTGTGGGCTTCATCAAGGATGGATCTTTTAAGATCTGTGTTGACTGGAATACAAAGCCTCTGTTGATACTTGATCACCCCATGTTCATCTTTGTCAAATTCTGAGCCTTCTTCTTTTGTTTTTTCTGCTAGACCTTGTAATTCCTGATCATTGACTTGATCTTCTTTAACTTGTTCCAGGAAATCATTTGAAATTCTTAGCATTTCAACCATAAGACTTCCCCTTTTAGGTGTTACTGCCAGATTCAGATAAAACTGTTCAATCAATTCCAACTCCTTTGTCATCATATATGATAGACGTAGAGCCTTTCTGCTAAGTGCATCAGCTACAACATTTGCCTTTCCAGGATGATATCGGAGTTTGAAATCATAATCTTTGATGAATTCCATCCACCTATGTTGTCGCATATTCAACTCTTTCTGGTCAAATAGATACTTCAAGCTCTTATGATCACTGAAGACTTCAAAGTATGTGCCATACAAGTAGTGTCTCCAGATTTTTAAGGCAAACACAACTGTAGCAAGTTCCAAGTCATGTGTAGATTAATTGACTTCATGTGATCTTAGCTGTCGTGAGGCATAAGCAACGACCTTTCTTTCTTGCATTAGAACACATCCTAGTCCTTGTCTTGACGCATCACAATATACTTCATATGGCTTGGCAGGATCTGGCAGAATCAAGACAGGTGCACTAGTGAGTCATTGGCGTAACTCCGTAAAACTACTTTCACATTTGTCTGTCCATTCAAATGGTTTATCTTTACGTGTTAGCCTAGTTAAAGGTGCTGCAATTCGAGAGAAATTCTCGATGAATCGATGATAGTATCCAGCAAGTCCAAGGAAACTGCGAATTTCTGTCACATTCTTGGGTTGTTCCCAATTTAGTACAGCTTCTACCTTTGTAGGATCCACAGCAATTCCCTCTTTAGAGATAACATGTCCCAAAAATTTCACTTCAGTCAACCAGAATTCACACTTTGACAACTTGGCGTATAATTGTCTTGCTCGTAGCGTATTTAGAACGATTCGAAGATGTTCCTCATGTTCTTCATGACTCTTGGAGTAAACGAGAATGTCGTCAATGAATACCACTACGAATTTGTCCAAGTACTCATGGAAGATTCGATTCATGTATCCCATAAAGACTGCAGGTGCATTGGTAACTCCAAAGGGCATGACAAGATACTCATAGTGCCCATATCGTGTCCTGAATACTGTTTTGGGTACATCATCCTTCTTCACCCTGATTTGATGATAGCCTGATCGCAGATCAATCTTTGAGAAGATAGTAGCTCCTCGTAGTTGGTCCATCAAATCATCAATTCTTGGAAGAGGGTATCGGTTCTTGATCGTAGCTTTATTCAACTGACGATAGTCAACGCACAACCGTATACTGCCATCCTTCTTTTTGACTAGAAGAATTGGTGCTCCCCAAGGTGAGACACTGGGTCTAATCATTCCTTTCTCTAAAAGTTCTTCTATTTGGTCTTTAAGTTCGCTGAGTTCCTTAGGTGACATTCGGTAAGGAGCAATAGAGATTGGTCCCGCGCCCGGTATAATGTCAATACTGAACTCAATTTGCCGCTCTGGAGGTAGCTCTCGTATATCATCAGGGAATACTTCTGGAAATTCTTGAACAATAGGAATCTGATCAATTTGAGAAGTTTCCTTGCTTTCAGTATCAGTAAGGATTATGTATAGTTGGACTTATTTCGTTGGAATTACCCTTTCTGAGCTAACAAGATAAGTATCAGTGACTTGATCATGTTCAGATGTAGTAGACCCAAGAGAAATGGATCTATTATGACAGTCAATAAGAATATGGTTGGCAGCAATCCAATTCATCCCTAGAACAATATCTAGATCAATCAAAGGTAAGCATATCAGATCTACTTGGTAAGCTTTCCCTTCGATGTTGAGAGGACATTTCAAACACATGCAGGAAGGGCAAATGGGCTTATTGGCAGCAGTCGTGACAATCATCTTATTGGGCAGAGAGGTTGTAGGTAGCTTTAAATGTTTTACACAATTCTCAGATATGAAAGAGTGAGTGGCTCCCGAATCATATAATACATTTAACAAAGTATTTCTTATAAAACATGTACCTTGCACAAGGTCGTTCCCTTGTGATATCTCCGTACCATTCATGGTAAAAACTCTAGCATTTCCTCCCTGTCTTCCAGCCGAGCCATTTCCAGGCCTTCTAGGATTATTGTTTTGATTGGAGTTGTTGTTGCGGTGAACATTCTGCATCCTCGGGGCATTATTTGTAGAGGTATTTGTAGCAGGTCCTCCATTCCCTTGACCTGTTGGTCGCGCTATCTGCCCTTGAGTCATCTGTTGCTGGTTGTTAGTATTTCTGTACCAACATTCAGCATCACGATGTCCCGCTCGTCCATAAATTGTGTAGATTTTACCTTTTTGGTTCCCCTGATCCCTTGAAGGAATTCGGTTGGCTGAGTAAGGTGGTTGAAAATTTGGTCGATCTGCTCGAAAATCGCTTCTTTGTTGTCGATCTGGCATACGTCGCTCTGGACCATGATTAGACGTTCCAGGTCGTCGAAGATTAGAGGTATTTTCAAAGATGCGGCATCGGTCAACCACATTAGAGAATTGAGTGATCTATTTACAACATATAGCTTGGCGAATTTCCTGTCGCAACCCTGCTTCAAATTTTGCGCATCTTGACACTTCTCCCATGTGGGTGTAGTAGGGACAACATTTGGCCAATTCATCAAACTTAGCAGCATATTCTCCAACTGTCATATTACCTTGTTTCAGATTAAAGAATTCCTGCTCCTTCTGCCTCCTTATGTCTTCAGGGAAGTATTTGGCGAGAAACTCTGTCTTGAATCGTCCCCAAGTAATGACATGTCCATCAGTTGTTAATCTGATTCTAGCATGAGTCCACCAGTGCTCTGCTTCTCCAACCATCATGAAGATGGCAAAGGTTATTCTATCCTCGTCAGTGCATCGCATAGCGGCAAAGATCTTTTCAAGGTGCTCAATCCATAATTGTGCTCCTTCTGGATCAAAGCCTCCCTTGAATTGTGTAGGATTGTTCCTCTGGAAGTCAGCTAGTCCTTGGCTCTGCCTAGTAGAAGCATGAGGTAATTCTTGTCGTTCTATTACCTCCATGATTCGGGTAAGAAGTTCCTCCATGACATGATCATTGTTTCGGCGAGCCATTATGAAATTGCTGAAAGAATATCAACAGAAAAATTCAGGGTATATGTTATGTGGAGTATTCCACATAGGAAATTTAGTCTTAGGTGTTTTATGGACCATTCAATATTTCTATCAGAGTACGTGGAAACCTAGTGGTCCACTTCCCAAGTTTAATGAATCGACTATGCTCTGATACCACCAATGTAACACCCTCGGTTAGGTAGGACAAACCTTTCTATACGATCATCCTATTTAACTAAGAGTGTTAACAGTTTTCAGAAAAAGTGAATATTTTTTTTATTATAAAATGATGGCAGATCAGCGGAAGCAAATAGTAGATAAATCACATAGCCATTCACAAACTTATAAGTAATTGTACTCTTAATAGAATGGGGCACGCAGGCACCCTTAAATATTTTTACAGTCATCCATTGTCTCATTATTCAACAGTAAATATCTACTACATCTATTCTAATTTTAATGAGCACTCCCACTTGGTTCAGTGTATTGCTGTTCGTCGTACTCCTGTTCTTGATTTCCTATTTCCTCTGTTAATATTCAACAGTAAGGGTGAGTATAACCCAAGACCCTAAAGGTTAACCGGTGCAGACATAATCCAGTTAACAGATAATATACAATTAACATATTCATAACTATAACAATCAAATATGCTGTCATGGAATGCATGAGTTTAGTTTATTATGATTTATCTTTGGTTAAGTCTCATGATGCATGTGGGCCTAGTAAATCAATTCATTATCTCCTTATTCTTTCTAGAGTGATCGGAGTCCGCCCAAGCCCCCATTTATTTTCATAAGGTACGAATGAACTCACAGGTTGTCATCAATATATATTGTTTTGGGGCTTGGATCTCCGCGATCATAGTTACACTCCGTCATTTAGTCAAAGTACACCAGAATTGCATCGTCTCACCCGGCTTCAGGCGCGACTCTGATGCCATTGGGTTTCCGTTCCGGTTGTACTCCCAAGATTCTTCATGGAGATCGAACGTGAGTGTCCTCCACTGTACCAAGTGTATGCTCTAGATATTTTTCTCCTCCAAAAATATTTTCATGATGCGAAATGCATTCTTTTCATCATTTGATCCCTGGGTATCTATGTGTTTCCAATCTCATCATATTTATTCACAAGCTCTTGGATCCCATCAACCATTCAAACGTTGTAAGTCATTCATTCTTATTCTAGAAAATATATCGATTATATCTTGGCTAAAATAATACTTTGTTTAAAGAGTAAAATAATATATTCTTTATTTCATTTCTCGTAATTAAAACAATAATAATAATTGTAACGTCCCAATAATTTAAAAAGGATTAAAGAAGAGTTTCTAAATGAAATCCGAGTCAAAAACCAGGTTTTTCAAGTAAAAAGAGTTTGAATCCGAGTGCAATAAATAGGATTCCGAGTGGAATAAGTAGGATTCCGAGTGGAATAAATAGGATTCCGAGTGGAATAAATAGGATTCCGAGTAAATCAGGCTGAGAGGAGTTTTTGAGTAGAATAAATATGAATCCGAGTGAAATAACCATGATTCCGAGTGGAATCAGACTGAGAAGAGTTTTCTGAGTGAAATTAAGATGTTTTCCGAGTGAAACATGATTGAAAAGAGTTTTCTGAGTGAGGAATCGTTCTGTCAGAATGGAACATGTGACACCCCAAAAATAGGGGTGAATTTTTCACGATTTAAAATAATTAAAGGATAGAAGAGATCGCAAGATGAAAACTTGGGCAAGAAATCCCCGGACCTAATTTAACAACCTATCTCATATGTGAAGATATGAGAAGGTGAACAATTAAGTCAAAGAGTGAACCTTGGATGATTTATCTCATGATCATCAACAAGGAGTAGCGGAAGTATGCAAATATATTAAGGAAATGAAGGGAAGTGGTAGAAGGTCAAAGGATGAACCATCGATTTGATAAAATGCATTAATTATGCGTGTGGGGCGTTGTACAATCATATTATAGTCAAACAATACCAATGATATCCCAAGATAGAGGAAAAATATGAAAAACAGGGTCATGAATCGATTCAAACACCCTATGAATCGATTCATATGATTCTGGAATGCAAAACAGTGAAAACAGGACCCCTTGAATCGATTCAAGCTCGTATGAATCGATTCAGACACTTCTGGAACTTAAAATTACGCAAACAGAGGTCCTTGAATCGATTCAGGATCGTATGAATCAATTCAGGCCTTCCTGGAACCAAAAACAGTGGAAACAGCAGCTCTCGAATCGATTCAGGGATCCTCGAATCGATTCGAGACAGCACAGTTGCTGTTTTTATGCAGAAAAAGCATTATTTTTGGACTTCTAACCCTCTAACTTTTTCATATCAACTCCAAACGCTACCAAATTTTAACACCAACTAAAATACACTATTTGTGATGTGTGGCCACCGGCCTCACTCAAAAATTCTCAAAAATGAGAAAGTTATGCAAATAAATGCGTTTTGTCCATTCCTGAGCCTTTTTGAGTAACATAGGGGTCTATTCTCAATGGAATTGACCCGTTCCAGTTTCTACAAGTCACAAATCATGTATTTAAGCTATTGAGACCATCACACACTATCCAAGACTCATAAAACTCATTTTGACCCTACTAGTTTCTTACTTATGCATAACAATCATGAAATATCATTAATCATACAGCACCTAAAGTCATTATTCACAATCCTCATCATTTGATCATCAAAGTGAGCAAAATTCAAGCACTCACACAATAGCGTCCTACATCACTAGGGCCATAACTAAAGATTAGTCTTATATGTGGGTTCCAATTTTCACACATGACCTACATAATCATTATACATCATTCATACCAATTTATGGCTATACAAAATATGTAGAATACTATATACATTACAAACATTCTACATAAACCATAAAATCAAAATGTTGCCGGCCAAGGCATTCTTTACCAAAAAGAGGCCTTCTTCACACTTCACCTCCACAAACAGCTCCAAAGCGAACCTACAACACAGGAGCTAAAAAGATATACCACAAGGAGAGTGAGTATACTTTCTCAATGATGAAAATCCAATAAATAAAACAATATATGCATGAATGCAATATAACTATCTCCTCCTCAGAGGAGTTTATTTTATATCAGTATTCAATCATCAATACTTATTCAAACACAATTTTTCCTTAATTCTCTTAGAATCATATCAATCAAACTCACCATCACACCTTAGTAATTAAAAGGGAATATCCATACATATCGCATCATCAAAGTATCACACTATATCATGCTTCAAGACTGATGCACATGCTAATATCATTAAAATGCATATGCACGGATCCGTTCTCATTTCCTCGGGTGATCGCAACCACCATAACCATATACTCATTCTCAATGGTTTCCCGCCTCGCAAGGGGTACTCCCTCTAGCAGCCTCGCAAGGTGCTTCTCGTGATCGCAACCACGTTCAATATCTCATAAGGTTTCCCGCCTCGCAAGGGGTACTCCCGCCTCATAAACATTTCATATAGGTTTCCCTCCTCGCAAGGGGTACTCCCACCTCATAAACATTTCATATAGGTTTCCCTCCTCGCAAGGGGTACTCCCACCTCATAAACATTTCATATAGGTTTCCCTCCTCGCAAGGGGTACTCCCACCTCATAAACATTTCATATAGGTTTCCCTCCTCGCAAGGGGTACTCCCGCCTCATGATCGCAACCATGGGCATTCAATCTCATTGGTCCCGCAGGGCCTTTCATTTCAATACCAGGTGATCGCAACCACCGGTCTAACAATCATAGGAACTCGCAAGCCTTTTTTTCATTTCCATTATCAAGTGATCGCAACCACTTATCAACATCATCATAATATGCATGTCATGCCATGTATACAACAATGCTCATCCATAGCCTCACTTAAGCTTCATCATATAAACACTAAATTCACATCACCATACATAATTCATTTCACATACACATAATATCACCTTCATCCAAGCAAACATGTCATACTACATTAATACATACATTATCATCATAATTCTCATGCATTTAGAAAATACACCCCTCTCCTACCTCAAGAGAAGTAGACCTCTGGGGTTGATGTTCCTGCTTCACCAATATTGCCAAGCCCTACACCAATCAATTATAGGGCCACATCAAATATTCTTTCAAACATCAATTCAATATACATATACATAGGTATACACATGATTCTTATCATGTGGGAACTATTTATCAATTCATTCATTGGCCTAATTAGGCTTCGGGAATTCCTTCTCTTAAATCACAATCCATTATTACCAAGAGCTACAACCTACTTGTTAGGTTATCCCATCTATTAAGCTTCCACCAACACCTTGGTGAGTTTCCCACCTATTATGACTTCAAGTCAACATCATCATCATTAAATGTCTCTACCTCATCATTTATAACACTCTTCCCATCAACAAATGCTAACTTCTTCAATAAATGCTATACTCTTCAATATTATACATTTCCTCCTAAATTCAAATTTAGGGTTTTCATCAAACCTACCAACCTTCATAAATACTCATATACCTCCTTCTTTTCCCACCATAATTACAACTACCTCATTAATTATTCATAAGCTTGTATTTATGTCAACCCATCTTAGGGTTTCCACATTTAATGTTTCTCCAAGTAACCTACATAGATTAATGCTTTCTTAACATTGAAAACACATAGTAATATGTTTATATACATGGAAAATGGTAATAATTTTACCTCAAGAGGAGTAAAGAGTGAGTTTGCAAAAGAGGAGAAGGTCCACACGAAAATGAGAGGAGGAAAGAAAAGATCCCAAGCTCCAAGCTTTTCTTGAGCTTCTTGAAGGATAACAATGAAGAAGGAAGATATATCTTTCTTTTTACATAGGGTTTTTTGGAGGAAGAGAGGATGAGTAATGAAGAAGAAAGTGTAGAAGAAGAAAAGAGGAGGTAAGGCGGCGTGGAGAAGAAGAATGCAACGGGAGTGAAATGAAAATGTGAGTTTAGTTTTTAAGTTATTAGGCCTTCATTAACTCTTTCGTTTTTTAAACAAACAGGTTCGCCGTTTGGGCTTAATACATATTCTAAAAATTATTCCGAGTACATATTCAGATTCCCAATAATATTATCTACAGCCCTGACCAATGGCATCTCAATCAGAGATACTTGGTCGGACACCCATATTTTATCTGGGTCAGTTTTCAACTCAACCGATCACCATAATTCACCAGAAATTTTGAAAAGTCTTGTTTAAATCATTTCAAGAATTTTGGGATATTAATTAGCCCACATTTAATTATCCCATATTTATTTTCTTAATTTATCTTCCTATTTTAAAAATTCGGGGTGTTACAATCCACCCCCCTAAAAGAAATTTCGTCCTCGAAATTCAACTTACCGGATTCAAATGCATGAGGGTACCGCTTACGGATATCGTCCTCACGTTCCCAAGTGAGTGTTTCCACGTCTCCATGCTTCCATGCTACTTTTACTAGTGGTACCATCTTATTCCGCAGTCTCTTCACAGAATATTCAACAATACAAACAGAAACGGGAAGGATGGTTAAGTCATCCCGCACCTCAACATCGTCAATAGAGATCACGTGCTGAGGATCAGGTATATACTTTCTTAACTGCGACACATGAAATACATTATGTAAGTTCGCAAGCTGTGGAGGAAGTGCAATCCGATATGCGACATCTCTAATCCGCTCTAAGATCTCATAGGGTCCAATGAATTTAGGGCCCAGTTTTCTGCTCTTCAAGGCTCTTCCTAAACCCTTATCACGCGAGACACGCAATAACACATGATCGCCGACTTGGAACTCAAGTGGCTTTCTCCTTTTATCATAATAGCTCTTCTGCCGGTCTTGAGCGACTTTCATCTTCTCTTGGATCATCTTGATCTGTTCAGTAGTTTCCTCAACAATCTCAGGCCCTAAGGCCAAGTTCTCACCAACTTCAAACCAACATAAAGGAGTTCGACACCTCCTTCCATATAAGGCCTCGTATGGTGCCATACCAATACTAGAATGAAAACTATTGTTGTAGGTGAATTCGATCAGAGGCAAGTATTTCTCCCATGAACCGCCATGCTCCAAAACACAAGCGCGTAGTAAGTCCTCAAGACTTTGAATAGTCCTCTCCGACTGCCCATCGGTCTGAGGATGATATGCCGAGCTTAGCTTCAGTTTTGAACCCATTGCTTCATGTAAGCTTCCCCAGAATCGGGAAGTAAATCGGGGGTCACGATCAGAAACAATGCTTGACGGCACACCATGTAATCTCACAATCTCCCGAATGTACAACTGTGCTAAATCTTGCAAGGAGCTCTCCATACTGATTGGTAGAAAATGTGCACTCTTTGTCAAACGATCCACAATTACCCATATTCCGTCACATCTAGACCTCGTTCTTGGTAATCCGGACACAAAATCCATGGCAATCGCGTCCCACTTCCAAACAGGGATATCAAGTGGCCTCAAAGTACCTGAAGGTCTTTGGTGTTCCACCTTCGCCTTCTGACAAGTAAGGCAAGAAGCTACAAAGTTAGCAACATCACGTTTCATTCCGGGCCAGCAAAAGTTCTTCTTTATATCATGATACATCTTGGTTGCACCAGGATGGATGCTAAAAATGCTTTTATGTGCTTCCTCTAGCACCGTACGCCTCCAATCACCAAATGAAGGTACATACACACGACCTTTTACTCGCCATATACCATCAACGCCTTCCATAAGAAGTAAATTTTTCTCATTATCTTGAGATCTCCGCATCTCTTGTAAGTAATCATCATCTTTTTGTTTCTCTTTCACAAGCTTCAAAAACTCATTGCATATCTTCAAGGTAGCAAAACATAGTCTCTTGGAGGATTGAACCTCGGTTCCAACATTCAAATTCCGAAATTCTTCCATTAACTCGAACTCTTTGACCATCATAGCTGATACATGCAAGGATTTCCGACTAAGAGCATCGACAACAACATTGGCTTTTCCCGGGTGGTACATCAATTTAAAGTCGTAATCCTTCAAAAATTCCATCCATCTCCTCTGACGCATATTCATTTCCTTTTGGTCAAACAGATATTTCAAACTTTTGTGATCACTAAAAACCACGAATCTTGATCCATACAAGTAATGATGCCAAATCTTCAGAGCAAACACAACCGCAGCCAACTCCAAATCATGAGTTGGGTAATTAACCTCATGAGGTCGCAATTGGCGTGAAGCATAAGCTATTACACGTTCCTTCTGCATTAGCACACATCCAAGTCCATGCTTAGAAGCATCACAATACACCACAAACTCTTCTTGTAAATCAGGCAACGCCAAGATAGGAGCAGAAGTCAGCCTCATCTTTAATTCCTCAAAGCACTTCTCACATTCAACCGTCCATACAAAAGGTTGGTTCTTCCTTGTTAAATTTGTCAAAGGTCTCGCAAGACGAGAGAAACCTTCAATGAACCTTCGATAATAACCCGCAAGTCCAAGGAAACTTCGGATTTCAGTAACCGCCGTAGGTCTAGACCATGCCATAACAGCTTCAACCTTAGAAGGATCCACCGAAATACCATCCTCGGATATTACATGTCCAAGGAACTGGACGCTCGTCAACCAGAATTCACATTTAGAGAGCTTGGCGTACAGCTGGTTCTTTCTAAGAATGTTCAACACCACTCTTAAATGTTCCTCATGTTCCTCCCGGCTCTTGGAATATACTAGGATATCATCGATGAACACCACAACAAAACGATCCAGGTATTCGTGAAAGATATGGTTCATGTAACTCATGAACACCGCTGGAGCGTTAGTCACTCCAAAGGGCATCACGACATACTCGTAGTGGCCATATCGCGTCCTAAACGCAGTCTTCGGAATGTCTGCGGCTCTCACCCGAATTTGATGATAACCGGAACGCAAATCAATCTTTGAAAATACCACCGCACCTCTCAGCTGATCCAACAGGTCATCAATACGAGGTAAAGGATATCTATTCTTTATTGTCAGCTTGTTCAGTTGGCGGTAGTCTACACACAACCGCATAGTTCCATCCTTTTTCTTAACTAATAAAACAGGAGCTCCCCAGGGTGACACACTGGGTCGAACAAACTCCTTTTCAAGCAGCTCCTCAACTTGCTTCTTTAGTTCAACTAACTCCATAGGAGACATCCTATATGGAGCAATAGACACTGGTTCGGCACCAGGTACAAGGTCAATAGCAAACTCAACCTCCCTTGGAGGTGGTAAGCCAGGTATCTCATCAGGAAACACGTCCAGAAATTCAGACACCACGGGGATATCCATGGCACCGGGACCACTCGTCCCATCGACAAGAGATAGCAGTACACAAAGTTGAATTATACCTTGTACATCAAACTGTCCCCTATCAAGAGAAGGGAAAATAACAGTCCGTTGTTGACAATCAACCATGACTCTGTTGGCAGATAGCCAATCCATACCAAGTATGATCTCCAGTCCCTTCATAGGTAAGCAAATAAAAGACACAACAAACTTTCTCCCATCTAGGAGCATATCAACATTATCACACCGGTTAATCGATCTAAGACAAGTACCGGTTGGGGTGGTAACCACAAGAGCATTTTTCATTAAACACACCGGCAATCTCAATCGCCGAACACAATCCTCGGATATAAAGGAGTGGGTCGCACCCGAATCATAAATAACATGAACTGGATGTCCAAGAATTTCACACTTACTTTCAACCAGATTTTCTGCTTGTGCTGCTTCCTCACCGGTTACCGCAAAAACTCTCCCGGCATTGGGTTGAAGGTTTCCACCATCCCTATTTCCATCATTAGCACCATTACCATTTCCTCGATTATTACCATGCCTTCCACCATTATAGCCACCCCGACCACCATTCCAGCCTTGATTATTTCCATTACCACGGCCCCGACCACCATTATGGCCTCCACGATTCACATGAACAGGTGCATTAGCACGATTGGGAATATTAACTTGTACCGGAGCGGGTCTTGCAAGCATAGGACATGCAGAACGGATATGCCCCACCTGATCACAATTAAAACATACAACATCTTCACGATGCATACATTCCCGAACGATATGAGGTCCTCCACATCTATAACATCTCGGCCCATTGGTATTTATATTACCCCGGCCAAAAACATTACTACGTCCGCCGCCTCTAGCTTGGACATTAGAAGGAGCACCCCTCAGAAAACGTCCCCTTCTAAAACTTCTTTGCCTCTTAAAACTAGAAGCTTGACCCTTCAACTTAGAGTCAAACTTAGAGTGTTGAAAAGAAGCATGTTCTTCATAGATACGACACTTATTCACAAGCACCGTGAAACTTCGGATCTCTTGGTGACATATGGCCCTTTGAATATCGGGGCGTAAACCATTTTCAAACTTCACGCATTTTGACACTTCAGTTCCCTCTTGTTGAAAAGGAGGGTAGAATTCACAAAGTTCCTCAAACTTAGAAGCATACTCTTCCACCGTCATCGTGCCTTGCTTGAGTTCCATGAACTCAAGTTCTTTCTTACTCTTATAACTCTCAGGCACATATTTCCTCATAAGTTCACGCTTAAAGTTTTCCCAAGTTAAGGGGATTGCAGCAGCATTCATTCTATTTTTGGCGAGTCTCCACCAAGTCTCTGCTTCATCTCTCAGCATAAAAACAGCATACTCCACTTTCTGGAGCTCATTGCATTCAAAACTGTCAAAGATTCTCTCAACATTCCGGATCCAACCATAGGCTTGCTCAGGCCTAAATCCCCCATGAAATTCAGTGGGTTTTCGCTTTAGAAACATATCAAGACCTTGAGTACCTTGAACAACAGGGGCAGGTGATCTTTCCGCCTCTTGTCTTTCGCGGTTTTGCGATTCAAGGAGATCCGCAAAACGATTCAAGGCTCTAGCTATAGCGTCATCATTATCTCGACGACGACGGGCCATCACAATATCTAGAACCACAACACAAAATTCAACTAACATCAGTAAACTCGTTCATAACTTTTCTCTATAATCTCACACTATAGTACTTCATCATAAAAATTAAGTTATGGCCCTCCCCCATGGAGTCCAATATCAATCAATCCATATTAAAGCCCATATGGCAATATCATCATATCATAATATAGTATGCATTCATAATATATAGGATTCATCATTGAGGGAGGATAGTGTAAAGAAGCTTGGCCGGACTTATAACAATCACATTCAATCCATAATCAATTCATACACAAATCAAATAACTATAACAGTCATTCATCAATCATATATCATGTTCTGGTAATAGCAACAGCTAATAGCAATAATACTGAGCGAATAATGCTCTAATACCAGATTGTGACACCCCAAAAATAGGGGTGAATTTTTCGTGATTTAAAATAATTAAAGGATGGAAGAGATCGCAAGATGAAAACTTGGGCAAGAAATCCCCGGACCTAATTTAATAACCTTACTCATATGTGAAGATATGAGAAGGTGAACAATTAAGTCAAAGAGTGAACCTTGGATGATTTATCTCATGATCATCAACAAGGAGTAGCGGAAGTATGCAAATATATTAAGGAAATGAAGGGAAGTGGTAGAAGGTCAAAGGATGAACCATCGATTTGATAAAATGCATTAATTATGCGTGTGGGGCGTTGTACCATCATATTATAGTCAAACAATACCAATGATATCCCAAGATAGAGGAAAAATATGAAAAACAGGGTCATGAATCGATTCAAACACCCTATGAATTGATTCATATGATTCTGGAATGCAAAACAGTGAAAACAGGACCCCTTGAATCGATTCAAGCTCGTATGAATCGATTCAGACACTTCTGGAACTTAAAATTACGCAAACAGAGGTCCTTGAATCGATTCAGGATCGTATGAATCGATTCAGGCCTTCCTGGAACCAAAAACAGTGGAAACAGCAGCTCTCGAATCGATTCAGGGATCCTCGAATCGATTCGAGACAGCACAGTTGCTGTTTTTATGCAGAAAAAGCATTATTTTTGGACTTCTAACCCCTCTAACTTTTTCATATCAACTCCAAACGCTACCAAATTTTAACACCAACTAAAATACACTATTTGTGATGTGTGGCCACCAGCCTCACTCAAAAATTCTCAAAAATGAGAAAGTTATGCAAATAAATGCGTTTTGTCCATTCCTGAGCTTTTTGAGTAACATAGGGGTCTATTCTCAATGGAATTGACCCGTTCCAGTTTCTACAAGTCACAAATCATGTATTTAAGCTATTGAGACCATCACACACTATCCAAGACTCATAAAACTCATTTTGACCCTACTAGTTTCTTACTTATGCATAACAATCATGAAATATCATTAATCATACAGCACCTAAAGTCATTATTCACAATCCTCATCATTTGATCATCAAAGTGAGCAAAATTCAAGCACTCACACAATAGCGTCCTACATCACTAGGGCCATAACTAAAGATTAGTCTTATATGTGGGTTCCAATTTTCACACATGACCTACATAATCATTATACATCATTCATACCAATTTATGGCTATACAAAATATGCAGAATACTATATACATTACAAACATTCTACATAAACCATAAAATCAAAATGTTGCCGGCCAAGGCATTCTTTACCAAAAAGAGGCCTTCTTCACACTTCACCTCCACAAACAGCTCCAAAGCGAACCTACAACACAGGAGCTAAAAAGATATACCACAAGGAGAGTGAGTATACTTTCTCAATGATGAAAATCCAATAAATAAAACAATATATGCATGAATGCAATATAACTATCTCCTCCTCAG
This sequence comes from Clitoria ternatea, assembly GCA_037962975.1. Classification (NCBI taxonomy): domain Eukaryota; kingdom Viridiplantae; phylum Streptophyta; class Magnoliopsida; order Fabales; family Fabaceae; genus Clitoria; species Clitoria ternatea. The sequence continues at coordinate 37,243,844 of CM075672.1, read as the reverse complement.
AGGAGTTTATTTTATATCAGTATTCAATCATCAATACTTATTCAAACACAATTTTTCCTTAATTCTCTTAGAATCATATCAATCAAACTCACCATCACACCTTAGTAATTAAAAGGGAATATCCATACATATCGCATCATCAAAGTATCACACTATATCATGCTTCAAGACTGATGCACATGCTAATATCATTAAAATGCATATGCACGGATCCGTTCTCATTTCCTCGGGTGATCGCAACCACCATAACCATATACTCATTCTCAATGGTTTCCCGCCTCGCAAGGGGTACTCCCTCTAGCAGCCTCGCAAGGTGCTTCTCGTGATCGCAACCACGTTCAATATCTCATAAGGTTTCCCGCCTCGCAAGGGGTACTCCCGCCTCATAAACATTTCATATAGGTTTCCCTCCTCGCAAGGGGTACTCCCACCTCATAAACATTTCATATAGGTTTCCCTCCTCGCAAGGGGTACTCCCACCTCATAAACATTTCATATAGGTTTCCCTCCTCGCAAGGGGTACTCCCACCTCATAAACATTTCATATAGGTTTCCCTCCTCGCAAGGGGTACTCCCGCCTCATGATCGCAACCATGGGCATTCAATCTCATTGGTCCCGCAGGGCCTTTCATTTCAATACCAGGTGATCGCAACCACCGGTCTAACAATCATAGGAACTCGCAAGCCTTTTTTTCATTTCCATTATCAAGTGATCGCAACCACTTATCAACATCATCATAATATGCATGTCATGCCATGTATACAACAATGCTCATCCATAGCCTCACTTAAGCTTCATCATATAAACACTAAATTCACATCACCATACATAATTCATTTCACATACACATAATATCACCTTCATCCAAGCAAACATGTCATACTACATTAATACATACATTATCATCATAATTCTCATGCATTTAGAAAATACACCCCTCTCCTACCTCAAGAGAAGTAGACCTCTGGGGTTGATGTTCCTGCTTCACCAATATTGCCAAGCCCTACACCAATCAATTATAGGGCCACATCAAATATTCTTTCAAACATCAATTCAATATACATATACATAGGTATACACATGATTCTTATCATGTGGGAACTATTTATCAATTCATTCATTGGCCTAATTAGGCTTCGGGAATTCCTTCTCTTAAATCACAATCCATTATTACCAAGAGCTACAACCTACTTGTTAGGTTATCCCATCTATTAAGCTTCCACCAACACCTTGGTGAGTTTCCCACCTATTATGACTTCAAGTCAACATCATCATCATTAAATGTCTCTACCTCATCATTTATAACACTCTTCCCATCAACAAATGCTAACTTCTTCAATAAATGCTATACTCTTCAATATTATACATTTCCTCCTAAATTCAAATTTAGGGTTTTCATCAAACCTACCAACCTTCATAAATACTCATATACCTCCTTCTTTTCCCACCATAATTACAACTACCTCATTAATTATTCATAAGCTTGTATTTATGTCAACCCATCTTAGGGTTTCCACATTTAATGTTTCTCCAAGTAACCTACATAGATTAATGCTTTCTTAACATTGAAAACACATAGTAATATGTTTATATACATGGAAAATGGTAATAATTTTACCTCAAGAGGAGTAAAGAGTGAGTTTGCAAAAGAGGAGAAGGTCCACACGAAAATGAGAGGAGGAAAGAAAAGATCCCAAGCTCCAAGCTTTTCTTGAGCTTCTTGAAGGATAACAATGAAGAAGGAAGATATATCTTTCTTTTTACATAGGGTTTTTTGGAGGAAGAGAGGATGAGTAATGAAGAAGAAAGTGTAGAAGAAGAAAAGAGGAGGTAAGGCGGCGTGGAGAAGAAGAATGCAACGGGAGTGAAATGAAAATGTGAGTTTAGTTTTTAAGTTATTAGGCCTTCATTAACTCTTTCGTTTTTTAAACAAACAGGTTCGCCGTTTGGGCTTAATACATATTCTAAAAATTATTCCGAGTACATATTCAGATTCCCAATAATATTATCTACAGCCCTGACCAATGGCATCTCAATCAGAGATACTTGGTCGGACACCCATATTTTATCTGGGTCAGTTTTCAACTCAACCGATCACCATAATTCACCAGAAATTTTGAAAAGTCTTGTTTAAATCATTTCAAGAATTTTGGGATATTAATTAGCCCACATTTAATTATCCCATATTTATTTTCTTAATTTATCTTCCTATTTTAAAAATTCGGGGTGTTACAGAACACATTCGAGTAAGTTAAAATCTGAGTGAAACGGAAACATCTCCGAGTGAAATGCTTCCGAATGAGTTATTTCCGAGAGATGTAGAAATACCTCTCGGATTGATATTTCTGATAAAGTAAACGTCCGAGTGAAATTTATTAGGGTGGATGGTGTACCGAGGGAAGTGTCTCTGTGTCATTTCCAAGTAAAGCATTCCGAGTAAGTCTTTCCAGGAATGGTGTTTCTGGTTTAAGGACTCTAATTTCGATTGAACATGTTTCTGAGTGATTAATTCCGACAAGAATAATTATCTGGGTGATGTTTCAGTGAATGTAAGGCCCGACCATGATATGTGAAGTTGTTCAGCAGTTCGGATTGTATTTTAGTGGAAGGCTTGGCTGGTTTATGAGAATACCGAGTGAAATTATGTCAAGGTGGATAGTTTACCGAGTTAAATATGTATTTTTGTATTTCAAAAGATCCGGTCGGTTATAGTAAATCAAATATTTAATTCAAAATCTGTTTGAAGTATTATTGGTGTAAAACCGGTCGGATTGATGTAAAACCGGTCGGATTTATATAAAATCGAGCTTGTTAAATCTGATTTCTGTTCATAATTCTTCACTGGAATTCACTTAGACACCCATGATTCTTAGTATTTTCACAGTTCAACACCGATTATATCCATTTAATCATCAAAATTAATCAATACAGTCAATCAAACATATTCATTGAAACATCATAGTCATTAATAAGCAACATAGCCAATTGAACATATTCATAGCAATAAAGATATACATATATAACAAATATATAACAATTAAAGCATTTAAATTCAAATAATTCCCGAACCTGCCCTGGAAAGGTGAGGACCAAAGGTACCTTAACCCTTTCCTAACACTCGGTTTTCCCCAGAATACCCGAGAATATACCCCCTTACCTTAATGAAGTTGAGGAAGCTTCCCCTCACTGTCCTTGCTTCAGCTCCGAGTAAAAGAAAATGGGAAATGAGAGAGGAAGAAACTTGTTCGTAGAAGAAGAGGGAGAGAGCTTTTGTTAATTTCTAATGGTTCTGAACTTGGGAGAAGAAGGGTGGCATCGATTAATAAGGAGAAGGCAAGTGGGAGACAATACTTTCTCGTGAGTGAGGTTAGGTGAGGATAATGGAAACTTTCGGCCATTTCCCAGTCAGCTTTGCATGATGGAAGGGAATATATATTAAGATATATAAAGTTGCTTTGATTAGTGCATCTTCCCTGTAGTTGACTCATTCCCTTTTGGATTTATGTGGACAAGTGGGCCGGTCATTAGCAGGAACGAAGGAAATAGAGCTACAGGAGTCATCTCACTCAAGCGAGATCCGACTCGCTGGAGCGAGGCACAAGGCTCGCTTGGGCGAAGTGAAGAATATGCATCAGGGGTCCATCTTCGCTCAAGCGAATTCCGACTCGCTTGAGTGAGGCACCCTTTCATTTAAGCAAAATCTAAAACTTCACTCGGTGTCTATTTCAGTCGGTGTAAGGTAAATTACACTCGACTTGGACATAGCCCACTCGGACAACTGCTACTCAGAAATGAGTTTTCCTCTAATCGAACGTGCATCTCAGATTCCCACACTCAGGGGACTTTCACTCGGAAAAGGAAGTACTTGACTTGGAAACGAGTCACTCGGAGGCTTTGACTCGGAAACGAGTCATTCGAGGATGTTTGACTCGGAAACGAGTCATTCTAAGGTGTTTGACTCGGAAATTTCACCCAGAAGTGGTTCTCTCGAACACACTTCTCTCCACATGTCTCCGAGGCCATGATTCCACTCAGTAGTAGCCCTCTCGGTCAGAATTTCAATCTTCAGTCAGAATTTCTTATCCTTCACTCGGAATTTCAATCTGTCACTCAGAACAGTGCCCTTTTTCACTCGAAATTTGAATAATTTCATTAATGGTCTATATAAATTCCATAATTACACACAAAAAGGAAATTCTTGTGATATTACAGACCATCTACAAGGTATTTATTCACTTATTCTTACTTACAAACTTCCCATACTTCAAAATTACAAGATTAAAACTGTTTCTAATAACAGGGATCTTACAGTTGGTACTGCTCAAAATCTCTTCTTCAACTGCCAAAGTTGGCGCTTCTCAGAATTCTTTCCCCAAATCGCCAAAGTTGGCATTTTTCAAAATCTCCTCTTCAACCGCCAAAGTTGGCACTTCTCAGAACTCCTTCCCTAGATCGCCAAAGTTGGCACTTCTTGAAGTCTTCTCCTCAACTGCCAAAGCTGACACTTTTCAAACTCCCTTCCAAGGAATCTACCTGATACATTCCAACAGTCAAGCGTATCCTCTTCCCAACCCAAGGATAGTTTCCAGCAAAATTCTCTCCCCTAGCAGAATCACCAAACTCTTTCCCGGTGAGCCAAAAATTCAGATCATCTTCTTCCCCCTAGTAAGAATACTTTTCTAATCAGGCTTAGAAGAACTCTCCCCAAAGAGCCCCAGCACACTTCTCTCAGTGAATCCATACATACCGGGTGGACCCCAGATTTTCCCTTCCCAATCAAGGGGCAATGCCCCGAGCCATCAATCCTTCTCTAGTGGAATGACAATTCCCAAACAAATGAAACTGGGGCATCACCCAGGATCATTTCTTCTCGCTCAAGGGGCAGTTCCCCAAGGTTTCAAGGCAGATACTTCAAACTGGGGCATCACCCCAGATTCATTCTCTTTCACCCAAAGAGACAGTATCCAGAACCATCAATCCTTCCTCAGTAGAAATACATTTCCTAAACAACTCAAACTGGGACATCTCCCCAGATTTCTTTTGTTCATTCAAGGGGTAGTTCCCCAATAACCTTCAAGTCATGTCAAACCGGGGCATCACCCCTGGTCCATTCTCTTTCTTTCAAGGGGCAGTTCCCCAAGGCTCCTTTAGACCATCTCAAACTGGGGCATCACCCCAGATCTATTTAGTCAAGGGGGCAATTCCCCAAGATTCCTTCAAAACATGACAAATTGGGGCATCACCCCAGGTCCATTCTCTTTCAGTCAAGGGGCAGTTCCCTAAGGCTCCTTCAGACCATCTCAAACTGGGGCATCACCCCAAATCTATTCAGTCAAGGGGGCAATTCCCCAAGATTCCTTCAAAACATGACAAACTGGGGCATCACCCCAGGTTCACTCTCTTTCAGTCAAGGGGCAGTTCCCCAAGGCTCCTTCAGACCATCTCAAACTGGGGCATCACCCCAGATCTATTCAGTCAAGGGGGGCAATTTCCCAAGATTCCTTCAAAACATGACAAACTGGGGCATCACCCCAGGTTCACTCTCTTTCAGTCAAGGGGCCGTTCTCCAAGATTCCTTCAAATCATGACAAACTGGGGCATCACCCCAAGATCACTCTCTTTCATTCAGGAAGCAATTCCCCAAGAACCTTCAGTCATGTCAAACTGGGGCATCACCCCGAACCCTTAAATTTCCTGCCAACGGTGAGTTAATTCGGACGAGACGTCCTGTTAGCTCCTCCAATCTCTGCATTTCCTTTCAACCGAGGGTCAACCCCACACCCTTTACTTTTCGTTCGCCTATTCAGGCACCCTTTACTTTCCATTCGCCTATTCAGGCACCCTTTACTTTCCATTCGCCTATTCAGGCACCCTTACTTTCCATTTGCCTATTTAGGCACCCTTTACTTTCCGTTCGCCTATTCAGGCACCCTTTACTTTCCGTTCGCCTATTCAGGCACCCCTTTTACTTTCCATTCGCCTATTCAGGCACCCTTTACTTTTCGTTCGCCTATTCAGGCACCCTTTACTTTCCGTTCGCCTATTCAGGCACCCTTTACTTTCCGTTCGCCTATTCAGGCACCCTTTACTTTTCGTTCGCCTATTCAGGCACCCTTTACTTTCCGTTCGCCTATTCAGGCACCCTTTACTTTCTATTCGCCTATTCAGGCACCCTTTACTTTCCATTCGCCTATTCAGACACCCTTTACTTTCCATTCGCCTATTCAGGCTCCCTTTACTTTCCATTCGCCTATGCAGGCACCCTTTACTTTCCATTCGCCTATGCAGGCACCCTTTACTTTCTAGTCGCCTATGAAGGCAACCTTTACCTTCCAGTTTACCGGGAGTCAATCCCGATCTTCTCACCTCCTGTTAACTGAAAGACATTTTTTCCCGGTCCATTCAAAACTCAAATAAAAAAAACAAAACAAAAAAAATAAAAAACAAAAAACAAAAAAAAACAAACAAAAAAAAAGGAAGAAGAAGAAGAAAAAGAAAAAGAAAAAGAAAAAGAAAAAGAGAGAGACAGATGTGGAAAATGCTCGTCTTTAAAGAGGAAAAGGTCACAACAACTCGAGACGGCCAACACCGTCAGACGCCATAACGATCAAGAGGACCCACTTGACCCCTACATCGGTGTTCATATCTTTACTTCATTTTCACTTCAAAAAACACGAAAACTTCATGTTTCTCTTGTGAAAAAGAAGTAAAGAGGGGCATCTGTGAACACCTCTTTCGGTCCGATCCAAGTGGAAAGAATTCTGAGAGGACTGGACTTCATCTCTAAATGATCTGCCGAGTGGAATAACTCAGAATGATGATTTCCGAGTGAAAATGGCTATTTCCGAGTGAAAAATGGCTGTTACCGAGTGAGATATCCGAGTCAGCCATTACCCAGTGAAATTCTGAGTGGGATGTCTCCGACTGACAGTTTCCGAGTGGACTGCTTCCGAGAGGGTTACTTCCGAACAGAGTAAAGACTTCCTTATATCCGAATGATCATTTCCGAGTGGGCTTCAAAAGGAATTATTCTGAACGAAAGAAAGTCTCAGACTGAGTGAGTATCTTTTCGGATAGAGACTCAATTTCCTTATGTCCGAATGATCATTTCCGAGTGAGATGTCTGCGAGTAGGGTATTTCCGAATGGTTTGAGTCCGAGGGAAATACCTCTCAAGCAAAGATACATCCGAGTGGTAAAATCCAGATTGAAGCCTCTCAGGCGAAGATGCACCCGAGTGTTGAATTCCCGACTGAAGTACCTCCGAGTGGAGACTCTGACTTTGAATGAATGCTTTTTTTGGGCAGGGATATTTCCGAGCGAATCACCTTGGGTAGACTCTCTCAATGTTTCAAACTAAGCCCGAGTGAGATTCCAAGGAAAGCATATCTGAGTGAATAATCTCCGACTGAAGCTGTTCTGAGTAAAAACAAATCTGACTCCTGAATGAGTATATCCGAGGACTGATTGTCGATTGAAACCCTTCTGATTGAGAACAAAACTGACTCCGAATGAACAAATCTGAGTGAATAGGGTCAGTTCCGAGTGAATGCATCCATAGGGTCGGTTCCGAGTGAATGCATCCAAAGGATAGATGACAAGTGAAACCATCCCGATTGGAAAATAAGACCAACTCCGAGTGAATGCATCTGAACTGTTGATTGACGAGTGAAACCATTCCTAAGGACGATTCCCGAGTGAAAACAACCGAATGGAATGATTGATGACCGAAGGCAATTCCGAGTGAGAAGCCAGTCGGGTTTCCGAATGAATGTGTCTGGGTGGAGTGAAGAAAAAGTCGATTGAATGACTCCCACAGGTCTTTCCGAATGGTTTGTTTCTAGAAGCCGGGTGAGACATTTTAGGAGGTACCGATTGAAACCATTCCGAGCTCGACTCCCGAGTGATTTGAGCACGAGGCCGACTCCCGAGTGATTTGATTCCGAGCAGAAAAAGTCATTGAAATAAACACGTTTAATAAAGAGATCTCCGAGTGGTTTCATTCAGAACAGATGGCATTTTAGGCAAAGAAAAGGAATCTCCAGAATCTTTAAATTCAAAATTCTGAGTGAAAGGTATATTCGATTCCGAGTGAGTTGATTGACGACCGAAGGCATTTCCTAGTAAAAATCAACTCGAACTTCCGAGTGAAGGTGTCCGAGTGCATCATTTGAATGAACACTTCTCAATAGGGCACGAATCGGTTCTGAGTCTCTCTTCAGTCAGTTCCGATTAAGTGTTTTAATCAGAGTCACTTTTCAGTCACTTTTCACTCATCCTCTCAAACCATAATAGTCGAGCAGAATATTTCTGAAGTTCCGATTGAATCAATTAAAAAGGACTTCCAGAAGCTCCTGACTGAATCAAGCAGAGAGACCGAGTGAATACTTCAAACAGAAGTGCTGCCGAATAAAGCCCCTCCAATTGAAGCAACTCCGATTGAGTGCTTTAAATAGTGATACGTCCGGGCCAACCAACACCGAGTGAAAGCAACAAAAATCCTGAGTAATGCTTCTCAAAAAATCATTTCCGAGTCAATAAGTTGTGAATTCAATCCCACACCGAGTGACAGAGGTCGGATCCGACCTGTGAATTCCAGCTGTCACTCGACCTTCTATATGAGAGCAGTTATTCTTCTCGGATTGATTCCACTCGGTCTTTTGTGTATGAACACCATCGACTCCATTCGGATTGACTCCCTGTGGGTGAATACCGAGTGAGCCATACTTCAGTCAGCACCGAGTGAGCCCTCTTCAGTCAAAACCGAGCCACTCTGTCAGTCAGCACCGAGTGAGTGACTTGTCAGTCAGCACCGAGTCCTTTTCAGTCAGCACCGAGTGAGCCAATCTTCAGTCAGCACCGAGCCACTTTTTAATCAGTACCGAGTGAATCACTTTTCAATTAGTTCTGAGTCATTCTTTACTCGGTTCCGATTGAATGTTTCAATCATTCGTCCAGCTCTCTTCACAACCTCAACACCGATCGGCTTTCACTCGGTCTTGTGTACAAAAGACACCTTTTCCACTCGGTCTTGTGCACAAAAGGCACCTTTTCCACTCAGATTCTGGAGTAAAGGTGAAAACCGACCCATATTTCCACCGAATGCCCTTGCTAACTTGGATTTCCACTATCCAAGTGGATCTTTGACTTATAAAGGGGCGGCTGACAACAAGACAAAGGCTGTCTCTCCACCGTTCCCACCAACTCCATCCAGGCTGTATCCAACGCTGATCTAGTGGGGCAGCTGACTTCAAGACAAAAGGAGAAGCCCCACTTGCCATTGATTGCGGACGTCCAAGACCTCTATAAGTAGAGAGGATCCTGAAGCCTTCAAGGGGAAAAAAAAGAAAAGGAAGAAACCTTTATTTTTGAAAAGATCTTGAAGCTTTCAAACGCAGCTCCAAACCACGCTGTCCCTCTCTCCCTCTCCTTCTCTACCCAACACTATCTGACCTGCACCTTTCAACACCGTCTCCCTCTCTTCTCCACACCGTTCTCCAAAATAACACCGTTCCTCAAATCCTCATTACACCGGTCCCACTCTCCTCCCTCATTTTTTTAGTACTTGTATTTATTTGTTTTTTGTTGATTTAATTGTTGTTCAATGACTTTGTCTTCCTTTTCAATTATCAATTAATATCTATTGATTGATAAATATTAATAAAAATGAGTGCTTCATACATTCTATTCGGACTAGTATAAAAGGTGTAATTATTATTATTATTATTATTATTATTGCAATTTTTATTATATCTTAAAAAGGTGGAGCGAGTTTAATTTGGATGAGATGTCCTGTTAATCTCATGTAAATATTTCGTGTTTATTTTTGTTTATTTTTGTATATTTTGTCATCTCGTATACTTTCTTTTTCATGAAGAAGTTAAAATAATTATTGGGTTAATTATAATTCGCGCTATCATATTGAGGTAACCGTTTTTATAACGGACAGTTGTGAGGTGCTAATACCTTCCTCACCTGTAATTAGACTCCCGAACATGGAATTTCATTTTTATAACCAGTGCTTTAACAAAAGGTTTTCCCGGTATTTTATCCTAAAAAATATTGGTGGCGACTCCCTGTTGTTTTTCTTTTCGAAACAAAAAATCGTTTTGAGGGTCGGCCGTGCCGCCGCGATCCCGGTCGCGACATCGTTGAAGGCAAGAGGATTCAGTTTTAAGAAAATAGGTCAGTTCTTTCGTGGCGGTAAGTCTTCCGCTACGTCTTCTTCCTCTTTTGGTCGGGGTTCTACTGGCCGTTCAAGTAGTCAGTCGGGTAGCCACGCATGCTATAATTGTGGCCAGGAGGGCCATATTTCGAAACACTGTCCGGCTAGTCAAATCGTTTGTTTCCAATGTGGACAACTGGGGCACCTTAGGCCTGATTGCCCACAGAGGTAGCAACCGAGCGGACATGGTAACCGAGCCAATACTTTTGGGACTCGGGGTGCTAATTTTCCGAGAGGAGGTAGAAACAGTGGTGGTCGTGGAGGCCAACACTCGGGGAGGTCAGATGCTTAATCCAGTGGTGCTTAGAATGTTATGGCCGGGCGAGTATTTACCTTTGATGCTTCTGAAGTTGCAAGGACCGACAACTTGGTACAGGGTAAGTGCCTCATTCATGGCTATCTAGTAAATGTAATTTATGATTCGGGTGTGACCTATTCTTTTATCTCTGAGAGTTGTGTACGACGGCTTGGTTTGCTGGTTGTATTAATGGAGAATGCTCTTAGTGTCTCCACTCCTACTGGTTCCACTTTCCGTGCAACCACTATGTGTGGGGAATTACCGATGCAAGTTGAAGATCGTACCTTTCTGGTGAATCTGATTTGTATGCCATTGAAGAACCTAGATATTATCTTAGGTCTCGATTGGTTAGCTGCTAACCATGTTATGGTGGACTGCTATCGAAAGACCATCGTTTTCCCCCAGGAACTTGACACAAAGAATGTGGTGAGTAATATCTCCGCAACCTATGTTATTCTATTTACTTTGGAGGGTCGGTATAATCTTATACCGAGTGATATTCTGGTAGTGTGCGATTTCCCTGATATATTTCTGGAAGAAATTCCGGAGTTGCCTCCCAGTCGGGAGATTATTTTTCCATTGAGTTGATTCCCGGGGCAGAACCTGTGTCCCGTGCGCCTTATAGGGTGTCTTCGGTAGAATTGACTGAAGTGAAGAAACAAGTGAATGAGATGTTAGAGAAGGGGTTTATCCGACCAAGTGCTTCACTGTGGGGCGCTCCGGTGCTATTGGTGAAAAAGAAGGATGGTAGTATGCGGATGTGTATCGACTACCGACAGTTGAATAAGTTGACGGTTAAGAATAAATATCCGTTGCCACGGATCGACGATTTGTTGGATCAGTTGCGAGGCGCTATAGTATTTTCCAAGATCGACTTGAGGTCAAGATATCACCAAATACGAGTGAAGTCGGAAGATATTCCAAAGACAGCATTCCAGACTCGGTATGGACACTTTGAGTATGTTGTAATGCCTTTTGGAGTGACAAATGCTCATGCCATCTTTATGGACTACATGAACTGGATCTTTCAACCGTACTTGGATCAATTTGTGGTAGTGTTCATCGATGACATATTGGTGTATTCGAAGTCGGTTGAGGAGCATGCACAACATCTTCGAGTTGTTCTGCAAGTATTACGTGAGAAAAGGTTGTACGCTAAGTTATCTAAATGTGATTTCTGGGAAGGAAGTGTATAATTCTTGGGGCATGTGATTTCCCGAGAGGGCGTATCTGTTGATCCATCTAAGATTGAAGCAGTTATGGCTTGGGAAAGGCCTAGGTCGGTGACTGAAATTAGGAGTTTCCTCGGATTGGCTGGGTATTATCGTCGTTTCATTGAAGGATTTTCGCGTATTGTGCTTCCTTTGACTCGGTTGACAAGAAAGGAGAGTCCATTTGTATGGTCGAAAAAGTGTGAATTGAGTTTCCAAACTCTTAAGCGGTGTTTGACTACTGCCCCTGTACTTGCACTACCCGATATGACGAAGGAATTTGTGGTGTATTATGACGCATCTAAGTTTGGTTTGGGATGTGTGCTGATGCAGGATGACCGAGTGATCGCCTATGCCTCAAGGCAATTGAGACTGCATGAACAGAATTATCTGACTCATGACCTTGAGCTTGCGGCAGTGGTGTTTGCGTTAAAAATCTGGCGCCATTATTTGTATGGGTCTCGTTTTGTGGTATTTAGTGACCACAAGAGCTTGAAGTACTTATTTGATCAGAAGGAACTAAACATAAGACAAAGGAGATGGGTGGAGTACCTAAAGGATTATGATTTCCATTTGAGGTACCACCCGGGTAAAGCAAATGTTGTTGCCGATGCGCTGAGTAGAAAAGTATTACATGCAGCTTTCTTGATAGGCAAAGAGCAAGAATTGTTGGAAATCTTTCATGATATGAACATTGGGGTTGTTATGAACGCTCCGAATCAAATGATAGTCGGAATGCTGAAGATCTCTAATGAATTCCTGGAATCTTTAGCTGTGGCCCAAAAGGACGATGAAGAGTTGCTGGAACTGCTTGACAATCAAGCAAGAGGTAAAGATATGGAATTAACCAAAGGTAACGATGGAATTTGGAGATTCCGAGACTGAGTGGTGGTGCCTGCAAAGGGTGATTTCAGGCAAGCTGTGCTAGCTGAAGCACATAGGAGTTCTTTAAGCATTCATCCGGGTGTTACCAAGATGTACCACGACTTGAAGAAAGAATTCTGGTGGTCGGGAATGAAGAAAGCAATAACTAAATATGTGAAGTCTTGCGTGATATGTCAGAAATATAAAGTTGAACATCAGAGACCCCCAGGTTTACTTCAACCACCTGAGATTCCGATTTGGAAGTGGGAGAGTATTACTATGGATTTTGTATCCGGGTTACCTCGTACCCAATTCGGGTGTAATGTAATCTGGGTGATTGTAGACCGATTGACCAAGAGTGCTCACTTCTTGGCTATGAATATGAAATGGTCATTGGACCGACTGGCTAGATTGTACATTACAGAGATTGTAAGATTGCATGGTGTGCCTTCAAGTATTATTTCCGATCGGGATCCTTGATTTACTTCCAGATTTTGGGGAAGCCTGCAACAGGAATTGGGTACTGAACTAAGACTGAGTTCAGCTTATCATCTGCAGACTGATGGCCAGTCGGAACGGACTATACAGACCTTAGAGGATATGCTTAGAGCCTGTGTATTGGAGCAAGGTGGCTCATGGGAAAGATACTTGCCATTAGTGGAGTTTGCGTATAACAACAGCTATCATAGTAGCATCGGTATGGCTCCATATGAAGCTCTATATGGTCGGAGGTGTCGTACACCTTTTTGTTGGAATGAAAATGGAAATGCCATTCATTTGGGACCCGAGTTAATCTAGGAAATGAATGAACAGGTTGCCTTGATTCGAGAGAAAATGAGGATTTCCCAAGACCGACAGAAGAGTTACTATGACAATCGGCATAGACCACTTGAGTTTCAGGCGAGTGACTGGGTATTTTTGAAGGTTTCACCGACCAAAGGTGTAGGTCGGATATTGAAGAGTCACAAGCTTAATCCGAGATACATTGGGTCGTATCAAATTTTGGAGAGGATCAGTGATGTTGCTTACCGACTGGATCTTCCCTAGTCGTTAACTAATATCCATAATGTGTTTCATGAGTCACAACTCTGAGCGTACATTCCGTGTGACTCCATGATTGTGCTGGATGATTCTATCGAACTAAAGGAGGACCTGACGGTGGAAGTTACACCGATTAGTATTGAAGAATACCAGACTAAACGGTTAAGAAACAAGGAAGTACCATCGGTGAAGATGAAGTGGCAAAATTTAAATGGGATAACCTACACGTGGGAGTTGGAGTCGGACATAAGACGGGTGTACCCCGATCTTTTTCTGTAAGGTGCATTGATTTTGGGGACGAAATCCCTTTTTAGGGGGGTGGTGTAACATCCCGGATATTTTAGTAAAATTTTGATTAGTGAAAAATATTAATAATTGTTTTAGGGATTTATTTGATATTTTTATGAATTATTAGGCAATTATAAATAATTAACTATTGTGGAAATAAATAAAATTATTTGATTGATTAATTACAAAAGGGTTAAATAAGGTGTAATTAGAAGAAGGTAAAAGTTTAATTAAAACTTTTAATGAAAATATAAAAGAAATGGGGAAAAGACAATTTTGCCCCTGAGCTTTAAATAATAAAGATCTCCTTTCTTCTTCCTCATTATCCATGCGAGCCTTTTTCTCCTTCTGTTTCTTCTTCTTCGTTTTCTCCTTACGCTGCTGAGTTGCATACTCTAAGGGAAGGCTTCTTCCGTGTCAAAACTTCGAAAGAACCCCATTTCCGTGATCGTGACTTTGAGGTGAGTCCATTGGACCCTTTAAAATTGGGTTATCTCATCTTTTTCCCTTTCTCTGTTAAACCGAATAGCCATGCATGGCGGGGTAAGGTTCTATTTTCCACTCCTCTGGTGTGTGTGTAAGCTTGAAAATGGTCTTTAGACTGCGGGTGGTATGACGTTAATGGGTTTTGCATTCCGACCTCCGTAGGTAGCAAAACGAACGTCAGAGGACTGAGTGACGAAGCTGGTGTTGGATTCGGAGGTGAAACCGTGAACCCAGCGCTTAGAGGATGCAATCGACATCAAGAACAGATCGTCGAAGCTTGGAATAGAGGTAAGGGGGTGTTCGGGTTGTAATTAATTAGAATAGGTGCGTATTTTGGGTTCGGGTCGCCGAACTAAGTATTAAAACGGTAAGAAAGATTGTGGATAATAATTGCATGTGAATTGTGAATGGTTTATGATGTGTGAGATTAAAGTGTTTTGGATTGTGATGATTCGATGTGCATAGTGGCGTTGTGATGACGGGCTTGACAAGTAGGTCGCCCAGTGGCAATGTGATGGATGGGCTTGACAAGTTGGTCGCCCTGTACTGTGAGCACATGCTAGTTTTTGATAGTTGCATCAGTTGGTTGTTGATGATACGTAATGATTATGAGATATGATATGTGATTATGTGGTATGGGATGGCAAACGGTATATATACCCCTCGTTTTTTGGCTCCCGTGGTCTTTGTGCCCAGTTGAGCTACCCAATGGTTAAGTCAGACCCAGTGGTTGAGGTGGGGAGCAAAGTCAGGCTCGGTGAACCAAGTCGGGTTCATGGGATGTCAAGTCAGACTCCCAGCTGAAGGCTAGTCCTTTAGTATCCGAATACTAGGCGTCAATTTTGTTTGAGAGTCAGTGGTGACAATTGATGAATTATTAGTATTGTGATGTGTATGTACGTGATTATATTTACCGAGTGTGATTTGCTATATTTACCGAGTGCGATTTGTTATATTTGCCGAGTGTGAATTGTTATATTTACCGAGTGATTGGCTATATTTACCGAGTGTGATTGGCTATAATTGCTGAGTGTGATTGGCTATATTTGCTGAATGTAATTGGCTATATTTGCCAAGTGTGATTTGCTATATTTAGCGAGTGTGATTTGCCATATTTGCCGAGTGTGATTTGCAATTGTGGATAAAGCAATCGGACGGAGTTTATATACAAGTATTTTGTTAATTTCTGTTCTAGATTAATTATGATGCCAAACACTCACCCTTGATGTGGTTTTTAATTTAGTAACCAGTGACAGGGAAGAGGTCGGAGCCCTGGAGGTGCGCCAAGTGGAGGATTGATGCCAAGGAACCGAGTGATTCTGAAATGAATTGTGTGTAATGTATAATGAATTTTTCGAGTGTGTGATGTTATACTATGTTGCTTGTGTATGTTGACTAATGTGCATATGAATTATGTTGCTATGTGATCGGTATTAATTTTCATGAGTGGATTTACGTTGCTATAGTAAAGTCGATTACCGGACGAATCTCGCCGAGCGGATTCAGTCTTGTCCGAGCGAGGGCCGAGGGAATTTAATTCTGTGCCTATTTCGCTCAGGCGAGTATCCTTCGCCCCTTTCCGAGCGGTTAGAATGTTTTTCGAGTAAGGTATACCCGAGAGAACCTTTTCTGAGTGAAGGAAGGTTAGGGTGTTTCCGAGTGAGGTATAACCGAGAGAACCCCCTTCCGAGTGAAGGAAGGTTAAGATGTTCCCGAGTGAGATACAACCAAGAGGGCCATTTCCGAGTAAAAGACTTGTTAATTTTCCTTGTAGGTCCCGTTGTTCGCTTAGGTTTGAATTGTAGAATTCGCCCAAGCGAGTCGGAACTCGCCTAAGTGACCTTCACGGGTTTCGTTTAAGCGAATCGGGGTCTCGCTTAGGCGAATGACCCCTGTCTTCATTTTCTTCTTCCACTGATTATAATTCCATTTTATTAATTGATTTATTCACTATTATCTATTATTTTGAGTATGCTTAAGAAAAATAAATATTATTTTATATTAGGACCTAATTAATTTTCATTAAACGCGGAAAAAAAATTATGGTGAAAAATGATTAAATGGATATAAATAAATGTAATATTGACGCGGGTCGTCACATGTTGGGTTTTTAGTTAAACCCTAACTCTAGAAATTGAGGAAAACATTAAATGTTGGTTGAGAATTGATTTCAAGAGGAAATGTATGATATTGAGTGTGTGGGTATTGTTAAATATGTTGGGAGAATATCTATTGATGATGAGATAACATTAATAATGTTGGATGATCATTAATGGTGATTTATGACATTTGGTGTGAGAGCCCAATGATGGGTTTAGCTTTAAATGCTTAAATAATTAATTTGAATACCAAACCTATAGTGGTTGTGGTGAAAGTTAATGAAATGGGAAAAAATTGATAGTAATAATATTATATACACCAAGTCTTTAATTGAGAATATGTAAATCTTGGTGAGTAAATAGAAAGTAATAGTATGGTGTATTGTGTGGTGTAGGATCTATTCCGTACGACGAGGTGGGAACGTCGATTCACTCAGACTACTTAGGAGAGGAGTTTTATATTCTAAATGCATGAGATGAATAATGGTTGACTGTCATATGTGACAATGCACATGTTTGCCTTGCTTATGTTGTGTTGCTAAATTTGAGATGTTGAACATGGTGATATTATTTGTGCTTGGCAATATGTGGTATGCATTTGGAATATCAATGATATGCTTGGTGGTGATGTTTTGTTTGGTAAATATTGCCTTGAAATATTGAGAATGAAATTGTGTTCACCATGATTGTTAAGTAATGATTGTTGATGATGAATGAGTATGAATATTGGTGTTGAGCATACCTTGAAAGTTGATGAAGAATTGATGAATGTTATTGATGATTATGATGTCATTGTGATTTATGCAAGTACGAACTTGTATTTGTGAGATGAAATTGTGTTGTTGGAAAATATTATGGATGCCACTTTAAAAACTTGAAACGATAGCAATAATCAATGATAATAAAATTCACTAGGAATTGTGTGGTGATATTGGTGATGGAGATGATTGATGAGTGGCATGATAGGGTGCATAGTGTGAGAATGCATATGATTTGCATTTGAATTGTATCCATGACATATTGCATAGTTGCCGGTATGGAATGTTAGGGGTTCCCCCGGTTGACCTAGTGGGAGGGCGGCTCTGTGCACGAGCATTATTGATATTACCCAAGTGACTTGGTATGGAAGTCACGAAGCTACCCATGCTTAGCTTCGGGAGCTGCATGTGGTTTACCATGTGGGGGGTGGCTCTTTGAGGAGCAAGTATTCCCGGTGGTCCTTTGGATCACAACTGCCATGGTATGATTCATGGTTGGCCCGCAACACCTTTATGTTGTTTATGTTGTTTACCACAGTCATGGTGAAAATGACTGGTGTTACAAGATGGGCGATGCGGTTTGGTACCTGTAAAATATGGTGTTATGCATGCAAATATTAGGATAAGTGTACATATTTTACTACTATAGTAGGGGCATGGTTACGTATTTATGCTTGAACCCACAAATTGGTGATTTATATTCCCACAGTCGGATCCGCGATTGTTATTAATTTCATTGTGCATGTGCATTAGACTAAGAGCATTTGCATATAGCATGGAAATATGCTAAAAAGATGATGAATGGTGATAATGGTTGAGATAGGTGAAAGAACACCTAAAGACAACATATAAAATATGAGTACAAAGAAATGACTTTGTGTATGGTGATGTTATATGTGAAAGCCCAATATGATAAGGGACATAAATATGTGTATGTGTATATACTTTGCTTTGGATCATAGAGTATGATTACGATATGCGTATGTTGTTGGAATGATGTAATTATGATGACAATTGATATGTTGTTGCAAAGTATACATGTTGTTGAATGCATATTCACATAATCCCAAATGTATTCATATTCATCACTTGGAATGTATAACTCACTCTCCCATGTTGTCTATTTTTAGCGTTGTGATGTAGGATATGCATGGGGTGAAATGCATTATTTTGGAAATACGTATTTTGATGGAGAAGGTAAATTAGTTGTATGGGAATGCCTTGGCCTACAAACAATTATTTTGTATAGCACATGATGTTGATATATGCATGATATGTATTTTCATGGGTCATGTATGAAAATTAGTCCTTGATGTTGTAAAGCTAATTTTTTGTTATGACCTTGACAATGTATGTTGACAATGATGGTATTTGATTTTGAACCAAAATGATGAATGAATGATGTTATTCAAAGATTGTGAGTATGTATAATGTATGTTGGATATTCATATGTAGTTGGGATGCTAAAATGTATGAATAATGGGAAGTGGATAGGTCATATCCCCATTTAATGGCTAAGACTTTGTGTAGAGGTCATTCATAGCTCATATTGTATGTATGTGACTTGTGTGTATGAGTGGTTATGGCCAAATAGGCCTATGTTGTTGAATGGAATGCTTAGTTGTGATAGAAGGCACTTGTAAACACCATTTGTGCAATTGATGAAATAGGAACTGAATTGAGGTGTGTGGCTTGTTGGATCAAGTCTTAAATGTATGTTTTAATGGATGTCAAGTGTTAACTTAGGCCAATTTTGCATGAAGTGGGTTTTGGCATGTCTTGTTGCATGAAATTTTCAAGTTTTTGAGCGGTTACTGATAATCTCGCTCAAGCGAGAATGACGAGTATCAGATCTATGGTTTCTGGTCATTTTTCGCTTAAGCGAGCTTGACCTCCAATTCTGTTGAGATCTCACTCAAGCGAGTTGAGCCTCGCTCGAGCGAGAATGTTGGATTCGATTTTGCCTTTTTTTGGCTCAGGCGAGATCGTGTAAAAATGGTTCTGGAATTTTTCGCTCAAGCGAGCATAGCTCGCTCAAGCGTGAGCTTGGGCCTGATACTTAATACTTTCTCGCTCAAGCGACTTTGGGCTTGCTCTAGCAAGTGATAGTGATCTCGCTCAAGCTAGAGGTGCCCCGCTTAAGCGAGTTGACCAGAACTTAGTTTTCAATTTTTTTTGCTTATTTTTGGGCCTTTTTTCATATCTTCATATATGGGACTAGGCGTATTTCTTGTATACCCATTCTTCTTCTGTTGTAAACTCAATTATTTCATATACATGACAGGGCCATTTATTTATCGATCCAGATTATTAAATTCAAAAATCTCAATCTTCGGTTTCCTGTGGTTTGGATCTTGGCATAATATGGAAAGGTTTGACTTCTTTTAAAACACAAAAAGTTTACTCATATTTTTATTAACTAGTTGACCTGATTACATCGGGATTCGGGTCTGGGAACTCGGGGGTTGAAAACCGTGACACACTAAAAATGAATGAAGCAACTAATGATGTCATCCGCTTAAGAATTTTCCCATTCTCATTAAGAGATAAAGTGAGGGCATGGTTATACTCACTTCCAGAAGCTTCCATCACAACACGGGAATAATTGTCCAGTGCTTTCATGAATAAATAGTACTGAAGAAATAAAATTGATTTGTTAAGAAAATAGGTAATAAATTTTGCATAAAAAAATGATGAGTCATTGTATGAAGGAAATGTTGAGAGAATGTCCCTATCATGGGATAGAAATATGGTTGACAATCCATATCTTCTATAATGAACTAAATTCCACACAAAAGATCTCCTTGGATGCTGCAGTTGGTAGTGCTTTCATGAGCAAGAATATGGATGAAGCTTACAACCTGATTGAAGAAATAACTCAGAACAATCATCAATGGAACTCTCAAAGAGGTTTACCTGTTAAAACCCCAGGTAAGTATTATGTTGATGCTCTTTCCCTACTTTCTACCAAAGTTAAAGCATTAACATTAAAACTTGATAAGTTAGGGTCAACAAGTGCTACTAATGTTATTTGTGAAGTTTATGGTGTTTTAGGACATGCAACTACAAATGTCATTTAGCAATCACCTTAAATCAAGAACTTGAGATGAAATAAGTGGATGCCATTGGAAATTTTAGTGGAAATTTTGGGAACAATTTTAGAGGACCACCAAGCTTTCAAAGCATAACTCAGAATAATCAAGGAATGCAAGGTAATTATAGGCCTATTCAAGGATCCTATATCCCACAGAAGTCCAAACTTGAGACACTGATGGAGACTTTTGTAAGTACCCAAGCAAAACAAAATGAAGAGTTCTCAGATACCATAAAGAATCTGACATCTAAGGTGGATTCACTAGCCATCCACAACAAAATGTTGGAAACACAAATAGCTCAATAAGCATCTAGTGCCATGAGACCTCCAGGAACATTTCCTGGAAAGCCTGAAATTAGACCTTTAAATCACACCATGGTAATTACTCTTAGAAGTGGAAAACAAAGTGAAACACCCAAAAACATGATACCAAAAGCTGATGCTTCAACTTCTTCACCAATTGTTGAAAAGGAAATCCCACAAAATAAACAGGAGGAAGTGAAACCTTACCAACCTCCTATTCCATACCCATAAAGGTTAGCTAAGGCTAAACTTGATAAGCAATTTAGGAAATTCATGGAAGTCTTGAAGAAGTTATACATCAACATTCCATTCACTGAGGCACTACAACAATTGCCTACTTATGCCAAGTTTCTCAGGGACATCTTGTCTAACAAGAGGAAGCTTAAGGAAGATGGAACTGTGGCACTCACTGAGGAGTACAGTGCTTTGATTCAGAAGAAACTACCACCAAAACTCCAAGATCTAGGTAGCTTTTCTATCCCTTGCATGATTGGTAATATGGATATTGATAGAGCTTTGTGTGATCTAAGAGCTAGTATTAGTCTGATGCCTTTATCTATTACTAAAAAACTAAGCTTAGGGGAATTGAAACCTACCAGGATGTCTTTGTAACTAGATGATAGATCTATTAAATACCCGATAGGTATTTTAGAGGATGTTCAAATTAAAGTAGGAAACTTTTTCATACCTGTTGACTTTGTTGTACTTGAAATGGAAGAAGATTCTATGATTCCTATCATTTTAGGTAAACCATTTCTAGCAACCGCAAGTGCTGTCATTGATGTGAAAAATGGAAAATTATCTCTTATTGTAGGGGATCAAAAAGGTTGAATTTAATTTGCAAGATGCCATGAAAAAACCATTGATTGATGATGTATATTTAGAGTAGATTTTATTGACCAAGTGGTGAAGGAAGAGGCAATTCAAAACCTCCCTCATGATCCACTTGAATCTGCTTTATCTGATGATTTTTCAGGCACTTCACAAATGCACATTACTGATTCCTTGACTGCAAAGGAACTGATTCCTAAGGTTGAACTTAAACCACTACCACCAATGCTCAGGTATGAATTTCTTGGCCCTGATTCTACTTATCTAATGATTGTGAATACTTATCTAAATCCTGAGGAAACTGAAAAACTTCTGAAACAACTTAGGTTGTATAGGAAAGTCATAGGTTATACCATAGATGACATCAAAGGGATTAGCCCTTCTTTATGCATGCATAGGATAATTATAGATGATAAAAGCAAGCCTTCGGTTGAACACCAAAGAAGGTTAAACCCTAAAATGCAAGAGGTAGTGAAAGCAGAGGTGCTTAAACTCTTAGATGCAGGGGTCATATACCTTGTTCCTAGTAGTGAGCGGTTGAGCCCAGTACAAGTAGTACCTCAGAAAGAAGGGATGAAAGTGATAAAAAATGAACTAATCCCAACTAGAATAGTTTCTGGATGGCGTATGTGCATTGATTTTAGAAAATTGAATGAAGCCACAAAAAAGGATCATTTCCCCTGCCTTTCATTGATCAGATACTGGAGAGACTAGCTAAGCACTCTTATTTTTCTTACCTAGATGGGTATTCGGGATTTCACCAAATTCTTGTTCACCCTTTAGACTAAGAGAAAACCATATTCACATGTCCTTATGGAACTTTTGCTTATAAGCGTATGCCTTTTGGTTTGTGTAATGCCCCTACAACATTTCAAAGATGTATGCAAGCCATATTTTTTGATTTGATTGAGAATGTGATGGAGGTTTTCATGATGATTTTTGTGTATGGTTTTGGATTTGATGATTGTTTAGCTAATATGTGTAAAGTTTTGCAATGCTGTGAAGAAACCAACTTGGTACTTAATTGGGAAAAATGTCATTTCATGGTAAAGGAAGGTATTGTACTTGGACATTTGATTTCTGAAAGAGGTATTAAGGTGGATAAAGCAAAAATTGAAATCAATGAAAAATTGCCACCTCCGAAAAATGTAAAAGGAATTAGAGGTTTCCTTGGATATGTTGGTTTTTACCAGAGGTTCATTAAAGATTTTTCAAAAATTGTAAAACCTCTAACTCACCTTTTAGGTAAGGATGTACCATTCAATTTTGACTTTGATTGTCTAGATGCTTTTAACAAAATTAAGAAAGCTTTGATTTTTGCACTCATTGTGGAACCTCCTGACTGGGAATTACCATTTGAGCTAATGTGTGATGCAAGTAATCATGTAGTGGATGCTGTTCTTGGGTAGAGGAAGGATAAGAAACTCCATGTCATTTACTATGCTAGTAAAACATTGGATGATGCTCAAATTAACTACCCCACCACTGAGAAGGAATTACTAGTAGTTATCTTTGCATTTGACAAATTCATATCATATCTGGTAGGTTCAAAGGTAATTGTGTATACAAATCACTCTGCTATCAAATACCTATTACAAAAGAAAGATGCAAAACCTAGGTTAATTAGATGGATTCTGCTCCTACAAGAATTTGACCTAGAAATAAAAGATAAAAAAAGCACTAAAAATGTTGTAGCTAATCATCTTTCTAGGTTACAGGTTGAGAAAAATGAAATGGATAAGGATACGCCAATAAATGATTCTTTCCCAGATGAACTATTGTGTAATATGAGTGTGAAACTGTTAGGGAATCCCTAGAACATGAGCAACGGAAAAACAGGGATTCCATAGGATTTGCAAAGTGTCGTGTTTCAAAGCACAAAACAAACACAAAATAAATTCATTTTGGATTACCTCTTGAAGAACATCGAAGCAGTCGTAGCCTCGTCCTTTAGGAGTCCACACGAGCACTCCCACCAGAATCGCAACACTTGCCAACTGTTAGTTTGACGGCGTGTAGCTCTTGCAACTTTTGCGAATTTGTGCCTCTCTTTTGTGAACGGCCTATGAGCATCTTATGCTCTATTTATAGGCTTAGGTTTAACCTAATTTGTTCTCTCTAAAGAATGGGCTCCTTACTCATTCTAAATGAGTTAGGCCCAATTGCTTTAGTTTAGTCCAACTAAAATAAAACAAAACATTTTCTGATGGGCTTACTCTATGTGTGTGACCCTATAGGTAAAATACCCGGTCATATTAATAATAAATTATTTTATTATTAATATAAAATAAGAACGGCATCTAGCAATGCATCATTATGTCCGAATATTATTTAATATCAATATAACCTATAAGTGATAATTATTTAATATGTTTGTTCCTTTTGTCACGATATCCTAATTGGGCCCAAGGCATGGTCGCGTCATCCTTGTACGGCCCAATTTATTTTACTTGATACTGGAGTAGACTTGATCCGAATAGATATCTAATATTTATTCTTTCTAGCATGGCCATGCGTTTTCTTAGTCTTACTCCATCAAGTGGCCTATAGATATCACTCCTGTCACATAGGAGAGACAAATCCCATCTACATCACTCACATCCCTCTGCATAATTTGTTCATTGCTGTTAACCAAGTGGCCTCAATTACTCAAGAGGGGGGGTGAATTGAGTATTAAAAATTTTCTTTGGAATGCTCTTGAAATTGATTCTTTTGTTACTATGTTTATTTAAGATAATAAACTAGATTGCAAGTAACAACAAATAATACACAAGACAAACTAACAACTACTTAAAGAGTTTAGATAGTGAATCAATTAAGTTACAAAACAATTTATGGGACTTTAGAAAGAATGATTCAAGAATGTTGCTTAAGTCCAAGTACAACAATGTTATTCAAAAATAGTTTGCAACTTAATGTATCATGCACTTAGTCCAATTAATAAAGCAATGAATTAAGCAAACAAGTTAAGTGCATAAATTAAATGAGTTTAGGGAAGAGAGATTTGCAAACCGATGTATACGAGTTCCACCACGCCGGTGTACGTCTCGCCTCTAAGCAACCCACTTAGAGGATTTCCACTATTGTAGATTAGAGATACACTTTGAGCAATTGCAACTTCCTAGTGTCCCACACTCAAGAATCCAATCCTCACAAGTACAAGGGCACCCCACCCAATCTCTCAATCTCACAATTACAAGGTTGAAACCCAACCCAAAATTTCTATGAAGTTTGGTATTTAAGTGTACAAGGAAACTCTCTCACTAGAGTGGATATACAATTTAAAGTTTACACAAGATAATAACTCTCAAAGAGAGGATATGCAAATATTAGCACTTCAAGAAAATATTTTCTCTCTTGAAAATAATTAATTAGCAAGTCTAGAAAATAACTTTGCTCACAAATATTTACTCTCAAATTAATAAGCCAAGAATTAGAGACAGAGAGCAATTAAGAGAGTAGAAGAGAGTAATGCAGCGAGAGAGAAGAAGAAAGCAAAGGAACTGCTTCAATGCTTGGGACATCTGATGCCTTCAGCTCTTCTCTTATTTATAGTGTCAAGGCATAGCTTCTTTGTGATTAAAGAATTCCCTTCGATCCATAAAAAACGTAATGGAGCTTGCCTTTGTCTGCTTAATGGAGCATTACTTATGAAGTGCGATCCGAGACTCCGTTTTACTATTCCAGGTTGTAACTCATTTAAATGAACGTTCCAGAACCATTTGAACTAAATGAATCAATTCATTTAGTGTTTCAGTTTGTCCAAGTGCGATGCAGAGCTGTCATTTATTCAACAGAGATTCAAAATACAAATTCATATAATTTATTTGAATTAAATAAACTTATCTGACTCATGGTGATATAGCTTGATCATTTGAGAGTAGCATGATATTTGAATTTGCTTATTTGGAACTAACTGTATCATAAACATATGCTTTTAATTAATTCTGTAGCAACCTCGCTCAGGCGAATGTAATTACGCTTAAGCGACCAGGCATATTTCCTTTGATTTTTCCTTCACGCTTGCTCACGCTCAAATCCACGCTTAACCATGTCATTACGCTCAAGCGTGTTGTCATCCTCTGTTCCACGCTCAAGCAAGCCTAACTCACGCTCAAGCATAATTTAGTTTTTAGACCCCTGATGCATCACGCTCACACTCGCGCTTAAGTTCCATTGCTTCTCGCTCAAGCGTGACTTATCCAGCGCTTAAGCGCCAAGTTCCTTGACCACGCTCAAGCGTGTCTTTGCTCGCGCTTAAGCGAGTGCTCCTTACGCTCAAGCGTGCTTACTTCACGCTTGGGCGTGACAAGCACCTGATTCTCATGATTCACGCTTGGTCCTTCGCTCAAGCGTGCCAGTATCATCAAGATTTTCAACCTTTGTTCCTTTGGCATTTAACAATACTATTTGTCACTTGATTTAACCACTGAACTAAATGCCTTGGTATTTTCATAATTGAATTTTGCTTTGCTTGTTTGTCATTATCAAAACCTATAACAACATATAAACACATTCTCCCCCTTTTTGATGATGACAACAAATGCTTGTCTCTTGGGGTGTTAGTATCACAATACAATAGTTCAAATATATTTCAAGAAAGACTCCTCCTTTGACATGCAGTTTGATACCATATGTTTATGACATTATAGGCATAAGTTATCAAGAGAGGATAAAAGGTCTCTCCCCCTTAGTAAGGTCTCTCCCCCTTAATATATTCTTTCCCTCTTAATCATCTCCCCCTTTCTTATGCAATGGATACATACAATGATTTACATACTCCCCCTTTCTTATATATATCTCTCCCCCTTTGGCAGCATCAAAAAGACTTAAAGGTAGATGCATACATTTTGAAATAAGATGACAATGCAACATACATCATGAAAGCATATTAGCACATAATGTCTCATGGGAGTTGATTCATCTAGGTCTTTTTACGCAAGTTTAAAGAATCATGTTACTAAGGGATTTATACAAGGATTTAGATTTTGCAAGTTGCCAATGATTTTGTTGCACAAGAGAGTCAAGAAAATCAAAGGTCATTTGCCATTTATTTTTGAGATCCATGATGTATATAGGAGATTATCTTTGTGTCAAAAAAATGTTTAAATAAATGGGGACTTTCATAGGATCTTAAATAAGACAAGTGATTTGTGAGTTGATTATTGGAAGTGTGAGTATAAATTTTCTTCAAAAATTGTATCACAAAGTAAGGTATTATGTCCAAGGAAATGAAAATTTTATGGAAAAGATTAGTTTGAAATCTTTAAAGAGTTGCAAAATTTTGTTCAAAGAATAAGAAAGTGTGATAAAATAAATCAATTAGGAAATTTCCAAAATTCCTAACTCCCTTCTAATATTTATAAATTGTTCTTTTGGAAGGGGTTTTGTAAAAATGTCCGCCAATTGTTTTGAAGTTTCAACATATTCAAGTACACAATCTCCTTTCAAAACATGGTCTTTAATGAAGTGATGTCTTATTTCAATGTGTTTGGTCCTAGAATGCATGACCGGATTCTTAGAAATATTTATTGCACTAGTGTTATCACATTTAATAGGGACTTTGTCCAAGGTAATACCAAAATCAAGAAGTTGTTGTCTCATCCAAAGAATTTGAGCACAACAACTACCGGCTACTACATATTCTGCCTCAGCCGTCGATAATGCAACACTTGTTTGCTTCTTGCTATGCCAAGAAACAAGGGAACTACCAAGTAAATGACATGTGCCACTAGTACTTTTTCTATCAAGCTTACAACCCGCAAAGTTAGAATCAGAATATCCTAAAAGATTACATTCAACGCCTTTGGGATACCACAAACCAACATTTTGAGTACCCACAAGATATTTCAAAATTCTTTTTACGGCAGTTAAGTGTGATTCTTTAGGACATGCTTGATATCTAGCACACATGCATACCGCAAACATAATATCGGGTCTACTAGCAGTTAAATAAAGTAAGGAACCAATCATACCTCGGTATTTAGTTATTTCAACGTTCTTACCCTTTTCATCTTTGTCTAAATAGCAAGATGTACTCATGGGTGTTGCTATTTCGTTTGCCTTGTCCATTTCAAACCTTTTGAGTAGTTCTTTACAATACTTTGTTTGACTAATGAACGTTCCTTCACTTGTTTGTGTTATTTGTAATCCAAGGAAGAAGATGAGTTCTCCCATCATGGACATTTCAAACTCATCTTGCATAATCTTAGCAAACTCTTGACAAAGATTTTCATTTGTAGCACCAAATATTATGTCATCAACATAAACTTGTACCAAAAGAATGTCATGGTTTTTACGCTTTATAAATAGTGTAGTATCAACCTTTCCTCTTTCGAAATTATTTTCTAAAAGAAATTTGCTAAGTCTTTCATACCAAGCTCTTGGAGCTTGTTTCAAACCGTATAAGGCTTTTCTCAATTTAAAAACATGATTTGGAAATTTATGATTTTCAAAACCGGGAGGTTGATCTACATAAACTTCTTCTTGAATATAGCCATTTAAGAAAGCGCTTTTGACATCCATTTGATAAAGTTTAAAATCCATACAACAAGCAAAAGCTAATAATAATCTAATGGCTTCTAACCTAGCTACGGGAGCATACGTTTCTTCATAGTCTATTCCTTCTTCTTGATTATACCCCTTAGCAACTAGCCTAGCCTTGTTTCTAGTTATTATTCCATTTTCATCTAGTTTGTTTCTAAAAACCCATTTGGTGCCTATTATTAGATGGTCATTGGGTCTTGGCACAAGCTCCCAAACTTCATTTCTTTCAAATTGGTTTAACTCTTCTTGCATGGCCAACATCCAATGTTCATCAATAATGGCTTCATCAATGTTTT
The DNA here is from genome assembly GCA_037962975.1 of Clitoria ternatea. Taxonomy (NCBI): domain Eukaryota; kingdom Viridiplantae; phylum Streptophyta; class Magnoliopsida; order Fabales; family Fabaceae; genus Clitoria; species Clitoria ternatea. The sequence goes on along the minus strand of CM075672.1, from coordinate 37,215,504 downwards.
TGGGTTTAATTTGAGATACAAAAGCTAAGTGATTGCATGCATTTCTAATGGCATTTCGAGTACTTACCCCTTTGGTTATTTCTCCAATGATTTTGTCCAAGGGATGATCCTTTAAGGTTACCCAATTTTGTTGTTTATCAAGTTGAGTTGTACTTCCTTCATTGTTGGCTTCTTCTTTGTCTTCCAAGTTCATTTCTTGGAAGGTACCTACAAGATCATCAACTTCCTTTCTCGGAGGATTTTGGTTAAGTTCATCAAATTTAACATGTATGGACTCTTTAATTGTATAGGTTCGTTTGTTAAAGAGTCTATATGCTTTACTAGTAGATGAATAACCTAGAAAAATTGCTTCATCAGATTTTGCATCAAATTTGCCAAGATTTTCCTTTCCATTGTTTAAGACAAAGCATTTGTATCCAAAAATGTGAAAGTAAGAAATATTTGGTTTTCGTCCTTTATAAAGTTCATAGGGGGTTTTCTTTAATATAGGCCTTATCAAACAACGATTCATAACATGACAAGCGGTGTTCACCGCATCGGCCCAAAAATGTTTTGAAATATTAGCTTCATTCAACATAGTTCTTGCAAGCTCCGCTAAAGATCGATTTTTCCTTTCAACTACTCCATTTTGTTGTGGAGTTCTTGGAGCCGAAAAATTATGTTCAATGCCAAACTTTTCATAAAATTTCTCAAAAGATTGGTTTTCAAATTCTCCCCCATGGTCCGTTCGAATGGATGCTATTTTTAAATTTTGTTCATTTTGGATGACCTTGGCAAGTTTCTTAAATGCTTGATATGTTTCATGTTTATGAGTAAGAAACAATGTCCATGTATATCTAGAGTAATCATCCACAATCACAAGACCATAATAGTTTCCACCAAAACTTTTGATTTTTGAAGGCCCAAATAAATCCATATGTAAAAGTTGTAAAGGTCTTGTTGTTGAAACAATATTTTTTGCTTGAAAAGAAACCTTTACTTGTTTTCCTTTTTGACAAGCGTCACAAAATTTATTTTCAAATTTCAATTTTGGTAAACCAATAACTAAATCTTTTGAAACAAGTTTATTTAAATGGTCTACATGAATGTGAGCGATTCTTCTATGCCAAAGCCATGATTCATCCTCTTTGGTTATAAAGCATTGCACATCATTTGAAGCAAGGCAATCTAGATTAATCATGTAAATGTTATCTACTCTTTGACCAACAAACTTTATCTCCTTGTTTAGTTTATTTTCAATTATGCAACCATTTGATTCAAAAACAATTTTATAGCCCTTGTCACATAATTGACTAATACTAAGCAAGTTGTGTTTTAGTCCTTCAACATATAACACATCATTTATGGAGGTGGAAGAATTTTTACCAACATTTCCGATTCCAAGTATTCTTCCCTTTGTGTTATCTCCATAAGTAACAAATCCTTTGCTTCGTGGAGTAAGTGATATAAACTTACTTTTATCTCCCGTCATATGTTTAGAACACCCACTATCCAAGTACCAATGGGTGTTACTTGCCTTAAAACATACCTACAAAACAATTCAAGTTAGAGAGCTTGGTACCCATTTTATGTTGGGTCCTTGTAGGTTAGTTTGTGAAAATGTTCCCTTAGGAACCCATACTTTTCTCACTACTTTTGGTCCTAATCTTCTAACATTGCAATTATAAGAGTTATGACCTTTAAGACCACAATGATTGCATTTCACAAAAGGTGTAGATGATTTACAAGGAGGCACAAAGAAATTTTTGTAATGTTTTTCCTTCTTGTGAGCATGTGATCCTTGATTATATCCTAGTCCCGTTTTGTTAAACATACAACGTTGTTTTCCAAGAAGTGCATTTAAGTTATCTCTACCACTTGTAAACTTTTCTAGGGTTTTATTCAAGTCCAAAACCTTAGTTTCTAGCATATCACATTTCTTTTCAAACTCACAAGGTTTGGTCCTAGAGCATGTTTGAACATTTACTAACTCTTCTTTTAAAGATTCATTTTCTTTACAAACTTCCATGAGATGCATTTCTAGAGTATTACTAGTTTTTCTAGATAATTTAAGCTTATTAGAGACTTTTGTGAATTTATCATACAAATCTTCAAGAGCATCAAGTAATTCATCCTTATCTAAGTCATGAAAGTTTACCTCATTTTCTTCATCTTGGTGATTGGCCATGAGACAAAGGTTTGCTTCTTCATTATCCGATTCATCTGAGCTAGTTATCTCGTTTTCATCCCATGCAACATATGCTCTTCTTCTTTCTTTTCTTTCTTTGTTTTTCTTCTTTAGATTTGGACAATCCATTTTGAAGTGTCCTTCCTTACCACACTCAAAACAAGTAGGTGAGTTAGATTTCTTACCTTGTGGTTTGAAGTTCCTTTGGAAGCGCTTGCTCTTCATTAGCTTTCCAAACCGTTTCACAAATAGGCTTAGTTCTTCATCCTCATCAATTTCACTCTCGGTTTCATCTTCAACCATTGAAGTAGCTTTGAGAGCTAATCCTTTCTTCTTTGATGTCTTTTCTTCTTCCTCCGCTTGTCTTAAATCTTTCAACTCTTGTTCTTGTTCTTGTAATTTACCAAACAAGGTTGCAAGAGACATCTCATTTATAGTGGGAGATTGCTTGATGGCCGTAACAAGAGGTTGCCACTCCCTAGTAAGACTTTTTAACACTTTGTGAATGAGCTCTTTGTTAGAATAAGATTTGCCAAGAGTAATGAGATGATTAATGATCAAAGTAAACCTTTTTTGAAGATCTAAAATAGCTTCATTAGGATTCATCCTAAAACTTTCATATTGGCTAGTTAAAATGCTAATTTTTGAATCCTTAACATCACTAGTTCCTTCATGAGTTATTTGAAGGGTATCCCACATTTCTTTAGCCGTTTTACATGTTATTACTCTAAAGAACTCATCGGGACCTAAAGCTAAAGTAATAAGATTTTTTGCCTTATAATTATATTGCACTTTCTTTTCTTCTTCACTAGACCAATTGTCCATAGGCTTTTCAACTTGTTTATCATCCACAATATGCATAGGTATAAAGGGACCATTTTCAATAGCATTCCACACTCTTAAATCCATTGATTGCACAAAAATTTTCATTCTTTCTTTCCAAAAAGCATAACCCTCACCATTAAAAGCGGGAGGTCGATTTGTAGCACCACCCTCGGGAAACATGTTATATGAAGTTGAGGCCATTTGTTCTCTTGAAGCCGTTAAGCTTGATTTACCAAGAGTCAAGCTCTGATACCACTTGTTAACCAAGTGGCCTCAATTACTCAAGAGGGGGGGTGAATTGAGTATTAAAAATTTTCTTTGGAATGCTCTTGAAATTGATTCTTTTGTTACTATGTTTATTTAAGATAATAAACTAGATTGCAAGTAACAACAAATAATACACAAGACAAACTAACAACTACTTAAAGAGTTTAGATAGTGAATCAATTAAGTTACAAAACAATTTATGGGACTTTAGAAAGAATGATTCAAGAGTGTTGCTTAAGTCCAAGTACAACAATGTTATTCAAAAATAGTTTGCAACTTAATGTATCATGCACTTAGTCCAATTAATGAAGCAATGAATTAAGCAAACAAGTTAAGTGCATAAATTAAATGAGTTTAGGGAAGAGAGATTTGCAAACCGATGTATACGAGTTCCACCACGCCGGTGTACGTCTCGCCTCTAAGCAACCCACTTAGAGGATTTCCACTATTGTAGATTAGAGATACACTTTGAGCAATTGCAACTTCCTAGTGTCCCACACTCAAGAATCCAATCCTCACAAGTACAAGGGCACCCCACCCAATCTCTCAATCTCACAATTACAAGGTTGAAACCCAACCCAAAATTTCTATGAAGTTTGGTATTTAAGTGTACAAGGAAACTCTCTCACTAGAGTGGATATACAATTTAAAGTTTACACAAGATAATAACTCTCAAAGAGAGGATATGCAAATATTAGCACTTCAAGAAAATATTTTCTCTCTTGAAAATAATTAATTAGCAAGTCTAGAAAATAACTTTGCTCACAAATATTTACTCTCAAATTAATAAGCCAAGAATTAGAAACAGAGAGCAATTAAGAGAGTAGAAGAGAGTAATGCAGCGAGAGAGAAGAAGAAAGCAAAGGAACTGCTTCAATGCTTAGGACATTTGATGCCTTCAGCTCTTCTCTTATTTATAGTGTCAAGGCATAGCTTCTTTGTGATTAAAGAATTCCCTTCGATCCATAAAACACGTAATGGAGCTTGCCTTTGTCTGCTTAATGGAGCATTACTTATGAAGTGCGATCCGAGACTCCGTTTTACTATTCCAGGTTGTAACTCATTTAAATGAACGTTCCAGAACCATTTGAACTAAATGAATCAATTCATTTAGTGTTTCAGTTTGTCCAAGTGCGATGCAGAGCTGTCATTTATTCAACAGAGATTCAAAATACAAATTCATATAATTCATTTGAATTAAATAAACTTATCTGACTCATGGTGACATAGCTTGATCATTTGAGAGTAGCATGATATTTGAATTTGCTTATTTGGAACTAACTGTATCATAAACATATACTTTTAATTAATTCTGTAGCAACCTCGCTCAGGCGAATGTAATTACGCTTAAGCGACCAGGCATATTTCCTTTGATTTTTCCTTCACGCTTGCTCACGCTCAAATCCACGCTTAACCATGTCATCACGCTCAAGCGTGTTGTCATCCTCTGTTCCACGCTCAAGCGAGCCTAACTCACGCTCAAGCGTAATTTAGTTTTTAGACCCCTGATGCATCACGCTCACACTCGCGCTTAAGTTCCATTGCTTCTCGCTCAAGCGTGACTTATCCAGCGCTTAAGCGCCAAGTTCCTTGACCACGCTCAAGCGTGTCTTTGCTCGCGCTTAAGCGAGCGCTCCTTACGCTCAAGCGTGCTTACTTCACGCTTGGGCGTGACAAGCACCTGATTCTCATGATTCACGCTTGGTCCTTCGCTCAAGCGTGCCAGTATCATCAAGATTTTCAACCTTTGTTCCTTTGGCATTTAACAATACTATTTGTCACTTGATTTAACCACTGAACTAAATGCCTTGGTATTTTCATAATTGAATTTTGCTTTGCTTGTTTGTCATTATCAAAACCTATAACAACATATAAACACAATTGCCTAATCACAACCTTTATAGTCCTCTTGTTATAGAAGACGTTTAATTATATTAAAACAATAAACTTCTCATGTAGGAATCGTAGTGACTTCAGGTCGAAGGACTACATATACCATTATCACATTGAGAATCGTTTATGACATTCATGTAACGATCCATGCAACGTTCTTATGGTGGGTCTGTCCAGCACATCATTACTCTTAATATGTACCCGTGTGAAGACTTGATATCATCTATATCTATGATCTGTGAGATCAGGTCATTAGTACACTCACACACTAGTCTCAATGTAATTACATGTCCCCATGTAAATACTTGACTAGTGACATTTTAGGAATAACTTTCATATGACCTATTACTCTAAGGATAAATACATTTTAAAACAATTTTAAACTGAAATACTTATTTTATCGATCAGCAGAAAAATGATACAAATGAAAAAACATAAAGCTCATAGTGCATACACTAACAATCTCCCACTTGCACTAGAGCCAATCAGACATTTGCCTAATGCCTAATGATCTAGTGTGCCCCTTATGTTTTTGTTGTGTAAGAGGTTTTGTGAGTGGGTCAGCAATGTTCTCATCAGTATGCACCTTACATATTTTTCCATCTCCTCGGTCAAGAATCTCTTGAATGAGATGAAATTGCCTAAGTATATGCTTGGATCGTTGATGTGATCTAGGTTCCTTAGCTTGTGCGATTGCTCCACTATTATCACAGTAGAGACTTATAGGGTCCACAATGCTAGGAACAATCCCAAATTCTGTTATGAACTTCTTGATCCATACTGCCTCTTTTGTAGCATTTGAGGCAGCAATATACTCAGACTCTGTAGTAGAATCAGCAACTGTCTCTTGCTTTGAACTCTTCCAGCTAACAGCACCGCTATTTAGACAAAACACATACCCAAATTGCGATCTTGAGTTATCCTTATCGGTTTGGAAGCTAGCATCAGTGTAACCTTTTACAATGAGCTCTTCTTCCCCTCCATATATCAAGAATGAATCCTTAGTTTTTCTTAAGTACTTCAGGATATTCTTGACAACAGTCCAGTGACTTTCACCGGGATCAGACTGGTATTTGCTTGTCATGCTTAAAGCGTACGAGACATCTGGTCGGGTACATATCATGGCATACATGATTGATCCAATAGCAGATGCATATGGAATCTTATTCATCCGTTCTCTCTCTTCTTTAGTGGAAGGAGATTGAGCTTTTGATAAGCTTATGCCATGAGCCATAGGCAAAGTTCCTTTCTTGGAATCTTACATGTTAAACCTTTTTAACACTTTGTCTATGTATGTATTCTGACTTAGGCCAAAAAGTTTTCTTGATCTATCTCTATAGATCTTAATTCCCAATACGTAGGTTGCTTCACCTAAGTCTTTCATAGAAAAACAGCTTCCCAACCAACTCTTCACAGACTGAAGAGTAGGAACGTCATTTCCAATAAGTAGTATGTCGTCTACATACAGGACCAGAAAAACAATTATGCAGTCACTAACCTTCTTGTAGACACAAGGTTCATCCTCATTTTTAGTAAAGCCAAATTGTTTAACAGCTTCATCAAAATAAAGATTCCAGCTTCTGGAAGCTTGCTTAAGTCCATATATGGAACGTTGTAGTTTGCACACCTTCCTGGATGCTTCAGGCTTAACAAAGCCTTCGGGTTGTGTCATGTACACTTCCTTAAGAAGATTTCCATTAAGGAAAGCAGTCTTGACATCCATTTGCCATATCTTATAATCATGGTATGCATCAATAACAAGCAGAATCTGAACAGACTTTAGCATAGCAACTGGGGAAAAAGTTTTATCATAGTCTATACTATGTATTTGCTTAAAACCTTTAGCCACCAACCTTGCTTTAAAGGTACTTATATTACCATCCATGTCAGTTTTCTTTTTGAAAACCCACTTGCATCCTATAGGTTTTACCCCTTCAGGTGCATCAACCAAGTTCCAAACTTAATTAGTGTACATGGAGTCCATTTTAGATTCCATGGCTTCTAGCCATTTCTTAGATTCTGAACTTGCAATGGCCTCTTCATAAGAAGTTGGCTCATTTTGATCCATTAGGAATACATCTTCTTCCTGAGTTACAAGAAATCCATATCTTTCAGGTTGTTGACGTATTCTACCTGATCTACGCAAGTCTTGTGCTACTGGAGCTGGTGTTATCATAACATTTTGTGGGTCCTGCTCCATTTCCACCATTGGCTCTTCAATGCCTTGTGAATCTTGAATTTCTTCAAGTTCTACTTTCCTCCGATTGATTCTTGTAGAGATGAATTCCCTTTCTAAGAATACAGCATTTTGAGCAACAAGCACTTTGCCCTCGGCAGGATTGTAAAAATAATAACTCTTAGTTTCTTTTGGGTATCCCACAAAAAAACATTTATCTGACTTAGGCCCGAGTTTATCAGAACTTTAACACTTAACATAAGCTTCACAGCCCCAAATCTTAAGAAAAGACATACTAGGTCGTTTCCCAGTCCATATCTCATATGGTGTCTTTATAACAGCCTTTGATGGAACACGGTTAAGTGTGAAAGTTGCTGTCAACAAAGAATGTCCCCAGAATGAGTTAGGGAAGTCAGTTTGACTCATCATTGATCGAACCATGTCCAACAAGGTTCTATTTCTCCACTCAGAAACCTCATTCCATTCTGGTGTTCCAGGGGGAGTAAGTTGAGATATAATCCCACACTCTTTAAGATATTCATCAAACTCTAGGCTCAAATATTCACCACCTTGATCGGATCGAAGTGCTTTAATTGTCTTGCCAAGTTGGTTCTCTACTTCATGTTTAAACTCCTTGAACTTTTCAAAGGATTCTGATTTAAGTTTCATTAGAAACACAAATCCATATCTACTGAAATCATCAGTAAAAGTGATGAAGTAACTAAAACCTCCCCTAGCCATTGTCCCTATGGGCCCACATACATCACTATGTATCAAGCCAAGAAGATCACTCGCCCTTTCACCTTTTCCGGTAAATGGGGTCTTAGTCATCTTCCCTAATAAACAAGATTCGCATGTATCTATTGATTCAAAATCAAAAGATTCTAAATATCCATCTTGATGGAGTTTAGAAATGCGTTTCTTATTTATATGTCCTAGGCGACAATGCCAAAGATAAGTTGGGTTTAAATCATTTGTTTTAACCCTTTTAGTATTAATGTTATAGATAGGGGTTTCGAGATCTAGAACATAAAGTCCATTACTCAAATTTACACAACAATAAAACATGTCATTTAAATAAATAGAACAACTATTATTCTTTATTATAAAGGAAAACCCTTTCTTATCAAGACAAGAAACAGAAATAATGTTTCTCCTTATTGCTGGAACAAAATAACAATTGTCCAATTCAAGGACTAACCCTGAGGGCAAGGATAAAAAATAAGTCCCTACAGCTAATGCAGCAACTCTTGCTCTATTTCCAACATGTAGGTCTACCTCGCCCTTCATCAACTGCCTACTCCTTCTTAGATCCTGCACATTAAGACAAATGTGAGATCCACATCCAGTATCTAATACCCATGATGTTGAAGTTAACATGTTAATTTCTATAACAAAAATACCTGAAGTGGAAGTCCCACTTCCCTTCTTCTTAAGCTCTTCTAGGTACTTTGGACAGTTTCTCTTCCAGTGTCCCTTTTGTCCACAATGGTGACATTTACCTTCCTTAGCCACCCCGCCCACAGGTTTTAAGGCTGATGTACTTGGCTTATCCTTGCCTTTCCAAATTTTCTTGCCATTTCCTGCAATAGCCTTTCCTTTGCCTTTATACATGCCCTTTCCTTTACCTTTGCCAGAATTGACCATCATTATGGCCTTGCCCTTTCCTTTGGAAATATTGGGCTCAGCAGTCCTCAACATATTGAGTAGCTCTAGCAATGTTTTGTCTAATGCATTCATGTTATAATTCATGATGACTGGCTTAAAACTGTCAGGTAATGATTTCAAAATGAGATCGGTAGCTAACTTCTGAGGGAAGGGGAATCCTAGCCTAGCTAGATTCTCCAAGTAACCAATCATTTTGAGCACATGAGGTCCTACAGAACCTCCCTCTTCAAGTCTACAGCTAAATAGGGCTGAGGAAACTTCATATCTTTCTTGGTCAGCTTGACCTTGATATAGCTTCCTTAGGTTTTCAATCATATCGAAAGCCTCCATGTGCTCATGTTGCTTCTGAAGCTCAGGAGACATGGTAGCCAACATAAGGCATTGGACATCTAAAGCATCATCCTGATGCTTCTTATAAGCATCCTTGTCAGCTTTAGAGGCGTTTGCAGCGGGTGGTTCCAGAACTGGACTTTCCAAGACATACTGCTTTTTCTCTTATTTGAGGACAATCCTTAAGTTTCTATACCAGTCAAGGAAGTTAGAACCAGACAATTTTTCCTTGTCTAGGATTGATCGCAACGAAAGGTTCGAAGGTGTGTTTGACGTCATGGTTATCTAAAACAGAAAATATGTAGTAAGTATCATTTTCAAAACATATTTAAATTATGGTCATTTAAATTAAATATGTCTCCCACTATTTTGATTCAAAACAAAATACCCTCCATGAATCAGAAAATCCCGTTGGAAGATTTTCTAGTGGGCTAAGATCCATAATTTCCCAAGTGTTAAGTCAGCTTTTGTTGATCACCTAAAACTTGGTTATTTAGGTAGGAAACTTTTTCCAATTGTATCTTTATACAACTCTTAGTCATTGGGTTAAGTAACCATTACTGATTATTCATCTTATGAATATTTAGCCCAATGTTTATGCCTCTAAGTTATATTCAATCCAATTGAAAACTTAGTTAAGTTAAAGCCCAATAAAACAGTTTGGATATTACCATTATCCCATCGTGTCTTACTAATATAAATGATAGTGCCCTGCTTTGGCAGACCCACTATTTATTGACATTAGTGTTGACGAGTGTATTTATTGGAAGGCGTTTATAACTTAATATTATTTTGAGGGATTTTAATTTATTTTAAAATTATCATCTTTGTTAAACGCTTTAACGCAATAAAATTATCCCCAAAGCATGTAAATGAAATTGTGAGATGGTTATGGTCTTCCTAGAAGAAAAATAAATAAATAAATAAACCTAGAGGAACTATATTGCCATGGCTTCATGAAGTCCTACTTCTTGAATCCATCACCCTCTTAGAGTCACCACTCCTTGGTTTTCTTCTAAGTCTCTACTTTGTTGGCCCGATCAAGATTACATGATTAAATAGAAACTCGCTTTACATACGAGTGAAGGGTTGAGAAGAGAAATACAACAGAATAGAGAGAGGCACAGCACGCAGGTTGTATTTAAATAAAATAACCAATACCATAACCATTCACCATGCAACGTGTTAATTAATTGATTATAACCCATTTAAAAGCATTAAAAGAGTAATTAATTTTTAAAACAGGCAATTAAACACGTGGGGTCGGTAATAAGGCGCTACGCGCTACGCAGAAAATGTACGGGCCGCACCCCTACCCGAAAAATTAGTACTGTAGTCAGGTTGGTTCCCAGGAAAGAGAGGTGGGTCCGATGTGGCCGCTTAAGTACCAAGTCTTTCCTAGCCAGAATGTCCCACTGACCATTAACAGCTTTAAAATTTTTGCTAGGGTTTCAACCATTTTGAAACCCTAATTCCTTATTGTGAATGCTTCACAACACAACCGTCAAGGCACATGGAGCCAGCGCCGTCTAGGGTTTCAAAACCTAGAATTCAATTTGCGCTAATGCCAACATGCAATGCCTTTCCATGATGGCCGTCTAGGTTTCAACTCTTGAACCCTAGATTAAGGAACGCCCAAGGTTTAACACTTAAACCTTATCACTCAACGCCCCATAACATGAACCATTCATGTTCGAAGATCAACTCAATTGATTCATAATTTGTACGATGACTATCATATGAGTAAAACACATATCAAATACGAAAAATGCATAAACTCATACATCATACAAATTTAAATGGCAATAACATATATACTAAAATTAAGAAACTCTATAACATGCATCATATACAATTTACAAAGAATAACTCAAAATTATATGTATCATGCCAAAACAGAGGTCATACCATATACATGATTAATCATTGTAATAATATGCATCATATGCAATAACTCAAAATAGCAACATAATCATGCTTGTTCATTTTCGAATCCTAGTTTCACAAAACATTTTCGCAAAACAAAAATGCAAAGCTTTAAACAAGAAACGATTTCACAAACCATATTTTCTAAAAGCTCTTACAAACGAAAACATATCATCATGAAACACAAACAAATGCCCAAAACACGGTTTTTGCAACCTGGCTCTGATACCACTATTAGGGAATCCCTAGAACATGAGCAGCGGAAAAACAGGGATTCCATAGGATTTGCAAAGTGTTGTGTTTCAAAGCATAAAACAAACACAAAATAAATTTGTTTTGGATTACCTCTTGAAGAACACCGAAGCAGTCGTAGCCTCGTCCTTTAGGAGTCCACATGAGCACTCCCACCAGAATCGCAACACTTGCCAACTGTTAGTTTGACGGCGTGTAGCTCTTGCAACTTTTGCGAATTTGTGTCTCTCTTTTGTGAACGGCCTATGAGCATCTTATGCTCTATTTATAGGCTTAGGTTTAACCTAATTTGTTCTCTCTAAAGAGTGGGCTCCTTACTTATTCTAAATGAGTTAGGCCCAATAGCTTTAGTTTAGTCCAACTAAAATAAAACAAAACATTTTCTGATGGGCTTACTCTATGTGTGTGACCCTATAGGTAAAATACCCGGTCATATTAATAATAAATTATTTTATTATTAATATAAAATAAGAGCGGCATCTAGCAATGCATCATTATGTCTGAATATTATTTAATATCAATATAACCTATAAGTGATAATTATTTAATATGTTTGTTCCTTTTGTCACGATATCCTAATTGGGCCCAAGGCATGGTCGCGTCATCCTTGTACGGCCCAATTTATTTTACTTGATACCGGAGTAGACTTGATCCGAATAGATATCTAATATTTATTCTTTCTAGCATGGCCATGCGTTTTCTTAGTCTTACTCCATCAAGTGGCCTATAGATATCACTCCTGTCACATAGGAGAGACAAATCCCATCTACATCACTTGCATCCCTCTACATAATTTGTTCATTGCCTAATCACAACCTTTATAGTCCTCTTGTTACAGAAGACGTTTAATTATATTAAAACAATAAACTTCTCATGTAGGAATTATAGTGACTTCAAGTCAAAGGACTACATATACCATTATCACATTGAGAATCGTTTATGACATTCATGTAACGATCCATGCAACATTCTCATGGTGGGTTGATAAGTGCTTTATAACACAATAAAATAGATCTAGTTTGCTTAGAATTTTAATCATTATCCACTGTATTTCCTTTATTTATTGTGATTTTTGCTTTCTTTCCACTCTATTCTGCTTGGGTATGTTATTTTGCAGAAATTAAGGCAATAAAGGGTCAAAAACAAGAGAAAAATGACCATAAAATGATAAAGAAACAAGAAGAACAAGCCCAAAGTGGGAAGAAATCTCTTTTTATGCTGAATTCCGACTTAGAATGCTAAATTCCGACTTAGAATGCTGAATTCCGACTCAGAACGCTGAAATCCGACTCAAAATGACCAAATCCGAGTAGAAGGACTCAGAAATGATAAAATCCGAGTGGAATAACTCAGAATAGAGCATTGCCAAGTGGAATATTGCACTGTTGAAGGTAAATCCGAGTGGAAAGTTCCCTGTCAAAGCCATTCCGAGTGATAAATGGCTGACTGTTGGAGGTTCAATGCTGAAATGGAATAAGTCTCGGTTGGAGGTGATTCCGAGTGGAAGCTTCCCCGACTGCGTCTATTCCGAGTGAAAAAAGGGGGACTGACCTTGAATAGATGCTGCCCAAAGCAATATTCCGAGTGAAAGGATTGCTGATTGAAGTGAATCCGAGTGGGAGTTTTCTGATTACAAATAATCCGAGTGAAGAAATGCTGATTGAAACAAGTCTGAACTATTTTTCTGTGCCAAACTGCCTCCGATTGGAAAACTCCCGAGTGGTCAAAACTGTTGTCCGAGCAGAAGAAGTCACTGAAAGAGCAACTGTTGAATAAGGGGGTTTCCGAGTGGTGTCATTCAGAGAAAATGGCATTCTCAAGCGGAACAAGGCATTTCCGAGTAGTGTCTTAATCAAGCAAGGAAAAATCCGACCGGGAGTAAATCACACTCGGGCAGATTCTCACAGTTTCACACTGAGACCGAGTGAGAAGTCTCCAAGGAAGACATCCGAGTGAGTTGGGGCAGAAAGCTGAATTTCCGAGCAAAGCAAGGCTCGGACATGAGAAGAAATTCAATCAGCCAGATTCCAGACTCTCAAAGTTTCTGAGTGAAAGTGAAGGCCATTCCGAGTGAGAAGCATGAAGGCACTTCCGAGTGAATGTGTCCGAATGAATCCAAAGCAAAATCTGAGCGAAGTTTTAACCGAGTGGTTCAAATTCAGAGACAGCCGAGTGAAACAGTTTGGGAACCGATTGAATAAATTCCGATCCTGAGTGAGTCTTTAATCAGTTCCGAATGAACTCCTCTATCAGTGCCGAGTGAATCATCTTTCAATCGGTTCCGAGTCACTTTTTACTCGGTTCTGATTGAATGTTTCAATCATTCGTCTAACTCTCCAGCAACCCAAACACCATCTCTTCAACTCAACACCGACCGGTTTCTTCCAAAGACCGACCCTCAACTCAATACCGACCGGTTTTCTTCCAAACACCGACCCCTCAACTCGACACCGAGCAAAGATTTTACTCGGTCTTCTGTAAAAAATGCACCTTTTTCCAGTCGGTTTTGTGCACAAAAGGCATTTTTCCACTCGGATTCTGGAGAGAAGGTGAAATCCGACCCATATTTCCACTGAATGCCCTTGCTGACTTGGATTTCCACTATCCAAGTGGATCCTCGACTTATGGGGGGCGGCTGACAGCATCCAGGCTGTCTCTCCATCGTCCCCTATAGCTGTTTAGGTGCAAGCTGTTCCTACCAACTCCATCCAGGCTGTTTCTAAGTGGGGCGGCTGAGAAGAAGACAATTGCACCGAAAATCTCCAACTGGCAACGCGTTTTCCAAGCTGACTTCTTCCCTTCCTTTGCCTATAAAAGGGAACACGGACGGCACCACCAAAGGATCAATTAGCATTAGTTCTCCTTTAATTTCTTTGCTTTAATTCCTTTTCTTTTCTCTCTTTTCTCTTTCGTTTTCTCTTTTCTTCTTCCGTCCTTCTCTTTTCTTTCTTTCTTTTTTCTTTATTTCTTTCTTCGTTCTTTTTCTTTCTTTTTTGTTTCTCTTTCTATTTTCTTTTTCTTTATTTTATTTTAAGAGTTGTGAATTATAAAAGTGAGTTATTTAAATTTGTAATTGGTGGAGGAATATTGTAACAAGGAATTACAGTGGTAAATTATTCTGAGCTTTTGGAGAAACCCGTAAGTCTTCATTTTTACCATGTCTTGTATGTTTTATTTTTCCATTATTTATATAAATTTGAATTATTTCATGAGTAGCTAAATTAATTATCTTGGGATGAAAGGGGTGTGATAATATTTTATATTAATGTTATTTTGACTTGGAATTAAATAAATTTTTGTTTTCCATTTAGTTTAAAAAATGTTCAATGCTTTTAGTGATTCCTAACAAGAACCTAAATGATAAAACTGTATACTTGCGGGTATATTAGTAAGTTTAGGTAATAAATAGAATCGAGAGATTTATTTTTACCGAAAAGCTTTGAACTAAACCTAAGATTTTTGAAATGCTTTTTGTGACCTCGGTAAAACCGTGAAAGTAATCAAAATTCTTTTGAGGAAATAAAAGGGATTTTCATAAAACGATAATGGGCCTTTCTGAGGATTAAGCAGCGCTTTCCATAGGTTAGGTACATTAATAGGATTCCGAGAGGAACATATTAATTAGCTTTTGGAAAATTCGCCTTGGAAAACTTAATTCGATCCTTATTTATGAAAAGTTAAAATTCATTAACATAAAATAGAGTCTTAACCCCTCGAAATCCTAAGATACTCTCAACTCTGATTTTTAAGTGTCAAGTAAATTTTATTTATTTGTATTCTGTGCAACTTTAATTTGTTTAATTTTACAAAAATATTAAAAATCAATTGTGTGGATAATTAAATTTCAATATGCTGGTACTTTGAACACAGTCCCTGTGGAGAACGATAATCTTTTATATTACGCGACATAACCCGTGCGCTTGCGGGACCTATCAAGTTTTTGGCGCCGTTGCCGGGGACTGTTGTCCCTCAAATATCGACAATATTGAAATTCGATTAGATCATACTTGTTAATATTTTTTTGTTTTGTTTGTTTCTTTTTATATTTTTCTTTATTTTTATTCTGTTTGTTACTTTGTATTTTGTTCTTTATTTTGTGTATCTGTTGTTGCTTTATTTTTGAGATTGTTTGTTTTATTTGTCATTTACTTTCTTTTATGCGACGAAGCCGTAGTGTCGATCTAAACTTAGGATTTGACCCTGAGATAGAACGTATCCTTAGAGCTTTAAGAAAACAACAAAAACAACAAAAAGAACAAAAAGAAAAACAAATGGCAGACCAACATAGACCCTTAAGAGATTTTGCCGCTCCAAGCACTAATGGGAGAGGATCTAGCATCCTCAGACCCACAGTGGAGGCTAACAATTTTGAATTGAAGCCTTCACTACTCTCAATGGTTTAACAGAACCAATTCGGAGGATTACCCTCCGAAGATCCAAATCTTCACCTTCAAATCTTTCTTGAATACTGTGACACCCTGAAGATGAACGGAGCTACCAATGATGCCATTCGCTTAAGACTTTTCCCTTTCTCTCTAAGAGATAAAGCAAGGGCGTGGTTATACTCTCTTCCTGAAGGATCCATCACAACTTGGGAACAATTATCCAGTGCTTTTATCAATAAATGGTACCCAAGGAACAAGACTGATGTGCTGAGAAAACAAATCATAAATTTTTCACAAAAAGATGATGAATCCTTATATGAAGCCTGGGAGAGATATAGGGAGTTGCTAAGAGAATGTCCTCACCATGGGATAGAAAGGTGGTTGACAATCCATATTTTCTATAATGGACTAACTTCCACACAAAAGATCTCTTTAGATGCTGTAGCTGGAGGAGCCTTCATGAGTAAAAATATTGATGAAGCTGAGAGCTTGATTGAGGAAATTGCCTATAGATATCACTCCTGTCACATAGGAGAGACAAATCCCATCTACATCACTCACATCCCTCTGCATAATTTGTTCATTGCCTAATCACAACCTTTATAGTCCTCTTGTTACAGAAGACATTTAATTATATTAAAACAATAAACTTCTCATGTAAGAATCGTAGTGACTTCAGGTCGAAGGACTACATATACCATTATCACATTGAGAATCGTTTATGACATTCATGTAACGATCCATGCAACGTTCTCATGGTGGGTCTGTCCAGTACATCATTACTCTTAATGTGTACCCGTGTGAAGACTTGATATCATCTATATCTATGATCTGTGAGATTAGGTCATCAGTACACTCACACACTAGTCTCAATGTAATTACATGTCCCCATGTAAATACTTGACTAGGGAAATTTTAGGAATAACTTTCATATGACCTATTACTCTAAGGATAAATACATTTTAAAACAATTTTAAACTGAAATACTTATTTTATCGATAAGCAGAAAAATGATACAAATGAAAAAACATAAAGCTCATAGTGCATACACTAACAGAAACATATTCCTTGGTTTGCTGATTATGTCAATTATCTTGTCTGTGGCATTTTATCCCCTGATTTGAGTTTTCAACAGCAAAAGAAGTTTCTATCCAATGTGAAACACTTTTACTGGGATGAACCCTTGCTATTCAAACAATGTGTTAATAGGATAATCAAGAGATGTATTCCAGAAACTTAGGTAAGTGAAATCCTTCAACACTGTCACTCTTCATCTTGTAGAGGTCGCATGAGCCATTACAAGACTGCCATTCGAATTTTCTAAGCTGGATTTTATTGACCCCACATCTTCAATGATACAACGAGATTTGTTCTTTCTTGTGATGCTTGCCAGCGTACAGGTAATATTTCCAAAAGAAATGAAATGCCTCTAAACAATATTCTGGAAGTTGAATTATTTGATGTATGGGGTATAGACTATATGGGACCTTTTCCTTCATCTTGTGGAAACAAATATATTTTGGTTGTTGTTGAATATGTATCTAAATGGGTTAAAGCAATTCCTTCACCTCATTCAGATGTTAACACTATCATTAGACTTTTGAAGAAAATAATTTTTCCAAGGTTCGAAGTTCCCAGAATAGTTATCAGTGACGGGGGATCACATTTCATTTAAAATACTTTTGAAAATTTTTTGAGAAAATATAGGGTGAAATACAAAGTTGCCACTCCCTATCACCCCAAACTAGTGGGCATGTTGAAGTTTCAAATAGACAAATCAAAGCTATTTTGGAAAAAATTGTAAATTTGACTCGTAAGAATTGGTCTTTTAAACAGGATGATGCTCTTTGGGCATACAGAATTGCTTATAAAACTCTAATTGGGACTACACCTTACTGGTTAATCTATGGAAAACCTTGTCACTTGCCTGTTGAACTTGAATATAAATCTTTTTGGGCAATTAGAAAGCTTAATTTTGACCCAAAAGCTACAGGTGAAAAGAGGTTATTGCAGTTAAATGAGCTGGAGGAACTGAGACTTGATGCTTATGAGAATGCCAGGATTTACAAAGAAAGGACCAAAAAATGGCATGACATGAAAATTCTACGTAGATCCTTTAAGGAAGGAGACATGGTTCTTCTGTTTAATTCTAGGATGACACTATTCCCTGGGAAACTGAAATCAAGGTGGACCAGACCATTTCAAGTCACAAAAGTCTTTCCATAAGGAGCTGTTGAAATCTGGGATGAAAGTACTAGCACCTTCAAGGTAAATGGTCAAAGGCTAAAGCATTACATAGCCGAAGACCCAATCCAAAATGAAAAGGTTTAAAGCTTGCTTGAACCTTATGGAAGAGACAGAGGAAAATTCTAGCTGAAGACTTTAAACTTAATACTAATAGGGAGGTAACCCCATGCATGTTTTCCATTAAATTCTAGTTTAAGATGACTTCAGGTAAGTTTTCTTATCCTTTTATCTTTATCATCCATTATAAACATTAAGGACAATGTTAAATTCTGGTTTGGGGTGGTAGATAGGAAAACTTAATTGTTTGGTTTGCATTGTGTGATTGTTATGTTTTTCATTTTATTTGCATGTATGCATTTTGCCCTTGTTTTGTTTGCCATCTTATAGTTTACCATGATTGCATGATAATAAACTTTGAACATAAAGCCAAAAGTATCTAGGGACCCCAAATTTTGATTAAAATTTTTCAAAACTTGATTGTTTAAATGCCAAACAAATATTTAAATGAACCTTATGTGATTCAAATTTTGTTTGAAAAAGACTTTCCATGGTAAAAGATTTGAGCCTAAAAGGGTAATTCATCAAAAATTTCAAACCCGTATTTTTTTGGTTGAGTGAATTTCATAGTCATTAATATCCTAGAACTTGTTTTTCAACCAATTCAAAATGGTTTTTGATTGCACGTCTTAGGATGATAAAGACACAATTATGTCTTATTCTTAAGCCTCAAAATTTTTGTACAAATTGACCCCTCGTTACCCCTTTTTAGCCTGAAAATGAAATTTTTCTTTGAAGCCTTTCATTGATTGATCTTCTCTTAATGGTGAAAAAAATGAAAATTAAGTGGAGCAAAGAAATAAAAAGGACTTAGGAAAAATATGTTATGGGATGTAAAAAAAAGTAAGAAAAATAAAAGAAAATTAAAAAGATGATATTGAATGAATTACTAAAAAGTCCATAAAAATTTAAAAATTTGCTTTGTTAGTTTCTAAATTTATGATGGCAATTGAATCATTCATGACTATTTAAGCTCTTTTGTACTCCTTTTCTTGGAATTCCTACCTTGTCAATACAACCTTTGGCCCTATTACAACCTTTTGAAAGACCTTTAGACTTTGGCATGCTCTCTTTCTAAACTATGGAGTTTCTGGTTAATTTCCAAGCTTATGGTAATATTCTTGACTATGATGATTTGAGCAATACACAATCCTTGAAACACCTTGAGTGAAAATTACGAGAAGAGTATCCCGTGTCTTGACATTGAAAATTGAATCACACAAGAAAATTAATTGTGGCATTTGAATAAATTTGTTTCACTGTATTGGATTCCTGAGTTTACTAAGCTAAATGTTTTCTGTATCTTATCATGTGATATGGTGATTGCTTTAGGACAAGCAAAGGTTTGGTTTAGGGTATTTTGATAAGTGTTTCAGAACACAATAATTAGAATTTAATTCACTTGGAGTTTTAAGTCATTTGAACTGTATTTTCCCTGATTTTCATGATTTCCGCTTTCTTTCCACTGTATCCTGCCTGGGTGTTTTATTTTGCAGGAATTAATTTAATTAAGAATATTTAAGGATATATTTTTGGTACAAATGTATGCAAGGGAAAATAGAGGCCAAAAAATTTAGATTTTGGAAAATGATATCATGTCATTAAATTGTTAAAATTTGGAAGGCAAATGAAGACCATTTTCACGTTAAATGCAAGACTTGAAAGGTTCACTAAATTTTCACTATGCAAGCATCGAAGTTTCTATTACAATAATTTAATGTGCAAGCTTCCAAAAGACCAAGGAATTCACGGCAATGTATTCTTAAGGAATGAAATTGCTTTAATTAAATTAATGAAAGGTAGTTCAACATGGTCCACAAAGTGCTTCCATTATTCAAGAGCATGTCCCACCTTGCTTTACTTGATTTTAAGCTTCCAAAATAATTCCATTTGCTAGAATTTTGTTATTAAAAAATTTAGTAACTATACTCCAAATTGGCAAGGCACATTCACGGCAACAACTAGCTGAAATTGGACTCCATTTGCTTGCAATTAAATAAGCAAAATCAGCCAAGGAATCATGCTATATGCCAACGTGAAAAGCAAAGAGAAAATGGGCCATTATGCTTTTAATTATGCATTACAAGTTGGGTACCATAATGCTGAATTTTTAAGTGTAGAAAATATGCCTTTAAATCACTATAAATAGGCCTTAATTCCAAGAGTTCAAAGACACCTTCACACACCAAGAACATCTTGGGTAGCTCTTAAGTTTAGAGACACAATTCTGAATTTTTACATTCAGAATACAGTGGGAAAACAACAAAAAATACGACGGGAAAACACAGTGTTAGAATTACTTTTGGGCTTTTTGGAGAAACCCGTAGGTCTTTCTTTTACTGTATCATGTATTTTATGCTTTTGTTTCCCTTTACTATATGTATGAATTAAGTTACTACATGGGTAGCTAAATCATTTATCTTAGGATGATAGGGGTGTGATAATATTTTGTGTTAATGTTGTTTTAACTTTTAAGTTAATAAATTTCTATTTTCCAATTAATTTGAATTTTACTCAATGCTCTTAGTAATTCTGACCAAGAATCTAAGTGATAAAATTGTATGCTTGTGGGTATATTAGCAAGTTTAAGTAATTGGTAGGATTATTCACTAATTACTGGAAAGCTTTCAAATTAATCCTAAGATTTTGAAATACTTTTTATGACCCTGAAAAAAATCTGGGAAAGTAATCAAAATTCTTTTGAGGAATTAAAAAGGGATTTTCATAAAGTGATAATGGGTCTTTCTTAGAGATTGAACGCGGTTCTCCGTACGTTAGGTACATTAATAGAGTTTTGACCGGAACATATTAATTAACGGAAGGAAAATCTGTGACGTCCTAAGTCAATTTACAATTATTTTTATTCGTTTGATTAAATTCATAATAAATTTTCCGTGATTAAATAATTTAATTAAGTCCTAATTTAAGGAAATATCCATTTTTACTAAAAAGTCCCAAAACAGTAATTATATAACACTTTAAAACTCAAAAACCCATTTAATTCTGGAAAGAAACCAAAAACTGAAACAGGGGGTCTGGCGCTATGCGCCAGCCCCACGCTACGTGTGAGCACCCCTGCGCAGCCCTGACGCTACATGTCAGGCTGACGCTATGCGTCAGCATGATAGTAACAGTACCTAATGCTGTTAGACATTTTAGGTCAATCGGCCAACTTCTAACCTACCCAATTGGCCCGTTTTAGGTCCGATTGTCATGAAACTTCACAGGCTATATGTTTTCCCCATTTTAGAACTGTTGGTGCCGTCCGTTTGCCAAAATTCCAACATATGCGCAAGTTATGTGTAAAATACAGTTTAATTTTTTTTATTGTAAAACCCTTGCACCAAACACCCTAAATGGGTTCCAATTGGCCCAAGACCAATACACACATTTTCTAAATGTTCTAGAGGACCTATTGGTACCTTTTAGGGGTCCCGAAACCCACCGGATCTTAAAATCACCTATTTAGTTCCTATTTCCACATGAAATCCGCTATATGCATAATTTCTTAAAGTCAATCAATTCATCGTTACACCACTCCATTATATCCTCTACATCACATAGCAATCATGCATCTAAACAGAACCTGCCCATATCATGCAATCCTACTGTGGCTCTGTTCCATATAACACACAAACGTAATGAAATGCTATCGTACTACATCAATACACGTTCATGCCAATAAAGTAACATAATTCAACATTTTATGAATCAACAAACAAATACACAATTATATATACTTCTAGTTTCCATATCACCCTAATCTCATTTAGCTCTAGCCTCCGTTGTATACACCCCTTACCTGCCAATAGTCACCTAAACCACAATGAAAGGGGGTGAGTGACTAGAATTAAATATTAACACAAAAATAAAATCAGATAGGAAAGGTGTAATCTAGCTACGCTCCTAATTGGTGGTAGTATTCATCATTACCTTTCAATTACCGTTATTAATTCAGCACCATCGAGCTGACTCACATTACTGAACCAAATCTCTAACTCATCCACTACCAATCATTCATTTCATTTTACATACACAACATATATATGAATATAAACATTGTCATACATTCCCTCCACTAGAAGCCTGTCAGGAGCCGCTCCTTGACCGTGCCATGCACCGGCGACCACTCCCCGCCCTCAACAGTGCCTAGGGTACCACATTATAATGCAAATACATATCACTGCATATCAAAGCATACAAGAACGACTGACTCTTAAATAATATGATGCCCTAGTATCCGGATACTAAAAGGATCGATCTTGAGCTGGGGGTCCTACTTGACTCCCCGTGAACCCTGCTTGGTTCACCGAGTCCTACTTGACTCCCCCTTAACCACTGGGTCCTACTTGACCACTGGGTAGCTCAACTTGGCACAAAAACCATGAGAGCCAGAAACGAGGGTAACATTTACTGTCGATCGTCTTCCACCACATAATCACATATAACATCACATCCAACATGGCATAACATCATCAATCTCACATATAATGTCAGAAACTGATATATAATCATCCCACAGGGCGGCCACACAGACCCAACCCTCACAAGCCATGTTCTAACATTTCCATAATCGTCATTTCATCTTTCTCACCAAGTTACGCATAGTTAATATAACACATGATTAATCAATTAACAGATTTATCTCAAATACAATTATTGTTCATTCTAACTTACAAATCACAAAGCATTGCATACACTCACATGATCCAGAGCGTTTCAACATTAATCATTAACATAGATCATCACTACTTAAACATGCTCAAGATATTCACGCTTACACACATATATATAATATTAATGTCAACTTACCATGCACTCCATCTTTGCTTATTACCTGAAACCCATCATTATTCTGAATTTTACATCGACCCGTGACATTCATTCAAAGTTTATAAATGTCTTATTAAATTAGAACTCTCTCTTCATAAACTCCTTATCAAGACCATCCATTTTAATTCATGATCCTTCATTGTCCCACCTAATCACACTGTTACGCTAAGGTCATCTATATATATAGTATCGATTACAACTCATTCTTTTATCATCTGGGGTTTCAAACTCATCCACCTCACATTTAGGTATAATTTTATAACTACGCCTAAGTCATTTTAACCTCACCCTTTACTTTATGACTTACCATACGCATACTTCCTCCTATATCATGTTGTTTTATCAATTCTACTTATTCCATACAAGCTACTCTAAAATTTTAGAACCATCATATACCTACATGTCTGGTTACCTGCTTACTTATTTATTTAATTCATACCTATCATCTTCGCGGTTTCTAATTCACCCTCACCTCTTCATTTTCAAACCTCACATTATCATAATGTTATTACGCCACTTAATCATTCGTTAATTTACTAATTATCTTATTTCCTTGACTTTAATAACTTTATGTACTTCTATTTTGCATATTATACCATCTAAATTAAGTTAGAATAGTCAAAAACAGCTATAATATACCTCATTTCCTATACGCCAAATGTGTAGTTATATTTCTATATTAACCTTAACCCAGCACACCCCCCTTACCTCGATTCCAAGCTTTCAGAAGCTTCCAATCAATTGTCGAGTTCCTCCAAAGTCCATCAAAACCCCTTTCTATTTCTGACCTCTGTTTCCAAGATCCACCGCATTAAACGACCTTCCAATCCCCAAATCCGAATCTACAAGTGTCAAAACATAAAATTTATTAACTTTTTTCTACACCCAATACTCCAAGATCCTCATTCAAGTCCCAACAACCATTAAACTCAAGAATCAAATCCCTATCATGCATGTTGGTTTCGGTTAGAGAGAGAAGGCAAAGGTGATGAGAACTAAACTATAAAATTAAGGGTTCCCAAGTGATTACCTTAGCCTCCAAAGGTCCAAACCCAAGAATTCACAAGCTTCTACCACGCCTTGGGTAAAATCACACAGGAGAAGAGAAGAGAAGGAAAAATGGTGTTTCCCCATTCTGTTTTGCATGTCCTCTTTTAAAACTGATTGCAACATTGACGCTACGAGTCAGCATGACGCTACGTGCTAACTCATTAATTCGCACTTGACGCTACGTGTAACGCCCCGAAACGTTGATTAAAAAATTTTCGAGTAAATTTTTCACGTTTTCGGAAGATCATTTTATAATTCATAAATTCAATTCAGAGTTTATGTAACAGTTGATAACAGCGGAAAATTATCATACATACTAGTCGTGAATAATTAAATTCAAGAAAATATTCAAATAGCGGAAACGATTTAGAAGATAATGGTACATGACATGTTATACTTATTACAACTCATGAAATCAAAGTTCAAGTAATAATTCAAATAGACATCAATCATGGCATCACTCTCCATTCGGCATGTCATTCACTGTAAAAATTAATGTAAGAGTGAGACAGAATATAGAATAAGTATAAAATAGATAAAATTGCACAAACACAATCAACAACTCATAATGATATGATGAATATGCCAAACAAGTCCATTTAATAATTCTTCAATTAGTCAATGATGTCATGCTAGATCCATTTGATTTTGGTGGGAATACTGCAGTAAAAGTCTCATAGAGACTCCATTAGGGCTTTAGCATATACCATGAATCCCTATACTTCATGGCGCTTACACAATTAGGGCTTTAGCATATACCATGAATCCCTATACTTCATGGCGCTTACACAATTAGGGCTTTAGCATATACCATGAATCCCTATACTTCATGGCGCTTACACAATTAGGGCTTTAGCATATACCATGAATCCCTATACTTCATGGCGCTTAAGTACCGAAGTACACAATTATCATAAGTAGGGCTTTGCATAAACCATGAATCCCTACACTCCATGGCACACAACAAAATAGGGCTTAACTCATCATAGAGTAACCCCCCACCAGGGTAGGCAATCACGGAACCCCTAAATTCCATGATGCGTCCAATGCTTATGATGCATGAATGCCTTTAATTCTCTTTATCATTTAACATACCATGATATCTACATTTCCAAAACCTCTTGGATAATACAAGTCCTCATGGGACACAATACACATAATAATTCATAAAATCATGGATTTACTGTTTCAACCACATATGTCAATAACCACAAGGCATTCATGTATATATATATTAATTATGTCATTCATAATTATTCACCATCACAATATACAAACTGTGTGATACTCAACAACATTTATAATAATTCATAATCACTCAAGAATTTAATAAATAATCTTTATCCATAGAGAAAATATCATTTTCTTTCAAAATAGCCTTTTTAAGTGACTTTCAGCATCCCCAACAGCAACATACATTAGCAAAACAGTCATAACATGGGCAAATCAACTCCTTTTTAGATGATTCCACTTTCTATAGCTCAATAATACAATTACCTACAACTTTCATGCAGAACACAGTTCCAGATTCCAATCAGAAATACCACTTTTTCATAAAATACCATACTGCCTCAAGATAAGTTTTCCAAAATGTACACAGATTAGTAATTAGAACGTATTTGGAGTTACAAACGTGATTTTGACATGAAACCAATTCTAAATTATTCTTAACACACATATCTACAATTTCCATGAAGACACTAACTCCTAATTCTCACCACAAACTTCCCAGTTTTAAAAACAAGATTCGGATTTCAAAATTTTAGAATTTCAGAATTTCAGCTTGCACATACTTCAGTAATTTGAGCATAACTTGAGTTACAAAAAATTATTTTGATGTGAAACCACTTTCTAAAAATCCACAACTTAATTATCTACAATTTCATGAAGACATAAAGGGCTGATTATGCACGTACAATTCCCAGTAAATCAATATATACACAAAACAAAGGATAAACTTTCCACACGAACATGCTGTAATATTTTGGCTATAACTTTTGCTATACTTATTCAAATTACTTGATTCAGGTCTCAAAATTCAGATATCAAAAAGATCTACATCTTTCATGAAGAAGTCAGAGTCAAATTCACACGTTTTCAATTTCAAAAATGAGCAACAAGTTACGGAGTTAATTCTGGAATCCTAGAAAAGCATACAATTCTACCCATTTCACAAATATTCACAACCCTCTCCCCTCTTACCTGATTTGATGTCCTTTGATTAACAAGGTATGTCTTGTAGTTCCCTCGTTCCAGTCCGTAATGGAAGAAATGGAAAGAACAGCCTTTAGAACGTACAAGAATGAGAAGAAGAAGAAAAAGAGTGTGTGATTTGCTAAGTGGTTCGTATGTAGGTGGTAAGTTGTTAATAATGAGAGAATAAGTGGCAGACTTGAATGGAGGATTAGGTGAGATTTAATGGAACCTTTTGACTCGTCTCCCTGTCATCTTTGCATTAAAGAGGTTAGTGATATATTAATTTATATAAAGTGGTCTGAGTGGAGTTAAAAGGTGTTCGTTGTTGGAGATTTTGAAGAGGGCGGCATTGAGTATATGGGGCGATGTAGAGTGTGAGAGCGGAGTGCAGTATGAGGGCGGTATTAAGAGAGGGAGGTGTGGCGTATGAGGCGGTATGCTGTGTGAGAGCAGTGTGGAGGGTGTGAGGGCGGTCTTGAGTGTAGAAGGAAAGGACGGTGTGTGTGGGATTTTGAGGGACAACGTCCATGGAAGGAGACGGTGTTGTGGTGTGGGAGGAATGCTGTTGTGTCGTTACGAAGAGGTCGGTTTGTGAACACCGGCTCAGAATTGTTTGGTGTGCACACCGGTTTAAGAACAGCTTCCTTAGCAGCTAGCCGGTGTGGAGTATTAATCCGGTCTAAAATCAGTCAGTCTTCCCTTACACCGCCCATCCAAGCTGTTATAAGAGACATCGGATCTTAGGTCCTAGTTCAGGACGGGTCGAGGCACTCGGAAATGTTCCATCCGGTCTACGATTTCCTTTTCATTCGGTTGTTCACTATGTCAAGTCGTCCTAAACTGATTCAAAATTCCTCAGATTACCACTCGGTTAAGTCATCCTAAAACCGTGTCTGTTCTAGTCAGTCTCACTCGGTAATTTCAAACTATATCCGAGTCATCTCTACACACTGTTCCACCTGGTACAACTCATCCACTCACTCGAAACCTTATTCCAGGATTGACATATTACCTGGTTAACTTTCACTCGGTGTTCATTCTAAACTCTTTTTCTTCCTCTCAAATAATCCATCCAGCACAAGGTCTTCCACTCGGTGAAGTTGTTCCCAAGTTCTTCACACGAATCTCTTCAATCGGTATCTTCTTACTCGGAGTTTCACACTCGGATTCCACCATTAAGCTCCATTTGGCATTATTCTGACCTCTCATTCTAATGAATTCTTGTCTACTCGGAACCATTCAAACTTCTTATCTCTTGGAGGGATTCATTCACTCGGTTTTATTTCATACTTAGATACTCGGACTACAGGTTACCTTTTTCACTCAGAATGGTTACTTCCTAGTCAAAATACATACAACATTGTTCACTCGGAATATCTCCCAACCTTATTTCACTCGAAAGTATACTACAAGTTTATCAACTCATCTTCTGAGCAGCATCTCACTCGGAATTGGCTCTGTGCTTACTACAATTTACTGGGAACGGGTTCTTACTATCATTTTCCGCTCGGTATCTACTCAATTAGCAGTATTCATTCATTACCCTTCTTATTCAAGCCTAGTAATGTCTTAACCATTCAATATATATATATAACTACTCGGAATCCTATCCCTTCCTCACCAAGGAGGTCCTGACTTTGGACAACTCACTCGGATTTTGTAACCTTCAGTCAGAATTGGTAATCCTTCACTCAAAATTTCACTCACTTTTCGTACTAGACAGATTCTCCTGAAAACGTCTCAAGGTACGTAAGTTGCCACTCGGTATAATTGATTCTAAACCGACCCAAGACATATATGTTGTCAATCGGAATTCCTTCATTCAGGATTGCAACTTCTGATCCTAATTGACTCGGAAACGAGTCTTTGGAAGATGCTTGACTCAGGAATGAGTCTCTATGGGATGTTTGACTCGGAAATGAGTCACTTAGGAATATTTGACTCTGAAATGAATCCTTTGAAGAACTTGACTCGGAATTAAGTCTTCCTAACATGTTTGACCCAACAGTGAGTCTCTGAGACAGAATTTCACTCGGAATAATTCCTCTTGACCATGTTCCACTCGGAAAACACCATTTTCACTCGGTATTTCCATTTTCCACTCGGAATTCCTTTTGGTTACTCGAAATTTGCAGTTTTCACTCGGAACAGACTCTCTTTCTCACTCGGACAGTTCTTTCTAAGGTATTTTCACTCGGAATTTGGGCCTCATCATTAAAGGTTTATGTAATTCCTATAATTATACCCAGAAAATGAAATCTTGGAGTATCACAACCATCCATAGAGTGTTTTTATTCATTGAGTAACACTAACAGATCTTTTATACTTCAAAATTTACCAAAAAGAGCTATTATTAAAAGCAGGATGTTACACTACGCGCCACAGCCACGCTACGCGTCAGGTCTCTAATGCCCATTCCATTAAAATTTCTTTTTAATTTACCTTACCCTTTTAGGATACCATTTTAAATCATATACTCACTAAAAATCATATTTCCCTTAATTCCAACTTAAATAAATATTTAATTTACCTTTTTCAATATTAAATTACTAGGGATGTTACAAAATCTACCTTGGAAAACTTAATTTTGTTCTTATTAATTAAAAGTTAAATTGTTAACATAAAATAATGTCTTAAACCCCTGGAATCCCAAGTTACTTTTAACTCTCTTTTTTAACCTCAATTAAATATTTTTTACTGTAAGGTAAAAAAATTTTACTGTGAGGTAAATATTTTTTTACTGTCTATCTTGTTTTGCTTTAAATATAATTGTGTCTGCAAACTTGCAAATCGCTTATCTGGATAATTAAATTTCCATATATTGGTACTTGGATAACAATCCTTGTGGAAACGACAATCTTTTATATTACGCGACACAACCCGTGCGCTTGTGGGCTCTGTCAATGTGTGATTGTGTTAAGCTACCCTTGCATAGATACCCATGAGTTGGAAGTATATACTCACCCCTCTAGATGTTGTGTTCTTTTCTTGTGAATTTCCTTAGACAAGAACCGAGGAGAGTATAGGCAAGGTCCCGATTAGTGCTAGTGTGAAGTTTCTATTGAAACACCGCTGTAAGAACATAGGGAGTGGGGGCATCTTCCTTGGCTAGAACAAAAGGGGACCAACAAGTATTTCCCTCTTTCTTATTTAATGTGCCCGTCAAGATTAGCAACGTCAATGGCAATAAGAATCTTTTTAGTTTCTTTATCAACTTTAGCAACAAGCGTAGCCAGGATATTGGGAAAGACAACAGTGACAGGTACGACATCCGTCATGAAGCTTTGGCATTTCCCTCATTCTTATTTCATGCGCACCCAACGCCAGCGATGTATGTGGTAGTGGTTTCTGCAAAAAAAAAACAGAGACAGACAATCCCCGTTGCCAAAGTCTTGTTTTTAATTATAGCAATGTCAATGGAGACAAAATAATAGGAAAAACTAGGAACGATAGGTTTTCCCGTCACTATATTATGTTGGCAGTGACAAGATTAATGATAATATTGATCTTTCTATTATAAAATCCACATTCAACGACGACATTGGGAACGAACCAATAAGGAATTTTAGTGATAACATTTAAATTTGTCGCTAACTCATGTCAACAAACCCCCATCAAGGGTAATTCATGGTCACTATTATTTGAATGTCGTTAAAGGAGTCACTATTAACGATGGAACGTTTTCGGTGGCTAAATTCCTATAATTAAAACAATGTTATGTAGTTGTGATGTTAGGTGAACTTACACCAACTCTCCACTAGGAGACCAACTTTAGTTAAAATATGCATATTATTTGTCATGCCAATAAAATATTTTCAACAACAGCAAATAATATTTTTCTTTTATGAAAATAATATGAAATGCATTATTATTTTACCATCTCAGCTCTAATTAACAATATTTGATTTGTTTAACATCAAAAGATAAATATTATTTTAATTATAAAAATGATAAATATATCTCAGTATGTTCTTTAAGTCCCCCCTCTATAATTCTTTAATTCCTTTATTAAGGGAGGATGTTTACGAAATTAGTTTTTTAGAATAATTCACTAGTTTTGGTTGTTTACTCTTGTATTTTGTGGGGGTGAAGTGTTTTACAAAAACATATTGGATTATTTAAAATTAGTAATCACTTTCAAAATATATCCAAATATTACCTAATCATATATAGTTGTTCTAATTTAATATAATATATATAATATCTTGAGTTCAAATTTCCTAAAACATACCCTTACATTAAATTTTTGTAGAAAGAATTTTATTATACAATGTCTTCTTTAAGGACTTAACTCAAAAGCTAATGCTTAGTACAAGGTTGATTTCACTTATTAGTTAAGGAGACAAAAATAAAATGTTTCTATTCTGAAACATCATTAAAATTTGGTCACTCTAATTTTTAAACAATTTTTATATAATTTTTAATAAAATATTTTACTTTTATTTTTTAAAATAATGCCAATAGGACATTATTGACTAGGAACACCCTATATTAAAGAATTAATACTTATTGTTCATTAAAAAATGAAAAAGACGTGCCCGGTCAATCAGGACAGCAAATTGACAGCAGCCGCGGTGCATCCTTCATGGTACCACAACTCAATCAAATTTCAAAAATTAAAGCACTCAGATTCTTACAAATAGCAAGAGCTTGTTCATCATAAAACGTCTTCAATCTACATCAATAAACCTCTTTGCAGATTACGGAAACGTTCCGCTTAAATGAGTAAACATATATCCTTTTATCTTTAGGTATTTTTATAAATTTTAATGAATCCTAATTTTACACATCATTTTATTTTTCTTTTTAAAATTTGAGTAACTCTTAACTTCATCATAAAACTCTTGCCAAAAACCCTAAAATAGACCGCATATATTATTACATCATTTTTATTTTAAAAAATTGATTTACACACAATTTTACTTTATTTAAAAGTAAGAATTGATTTTGAAACCATATAACATGATTAAACACCAATGTTGTAATTAAAATTTAGTGCTTATTAAGAATCTTAACATCCTCTAGTGATTGCACAAAATTAAAAATCGATTCTTAAATTCAAAGATTTGTGAAACATCCCTCAATAAAGATGCTATCTGAGGCAAATTCACGAACACACCAAAACTATCAGAATCACTGCATCGAAAGTCAAGGACAGTTTTCCCAAAGTTTATTGTGCCTGTTTGTTATATCTCCTACACTAGTAAACATGATTGGAGAAAAGGAGAAACAACACATCACAACTGAACTTGATTTGAGTTGCATGGGGATGTGTAATGTGGTTAAAAATCAGAAACCAAATATGCCATTAATATTGGAGAGTGAAAGAAAATCTACAGCTCTTTTCGTTCTCTTTTGGAAAGGTTCAGAAACACTGGGTTGGGTTGGGTTCTGTACAAGAAGACACAGATCATCTTGACATACACACCTGCAGCCAAACTCATCATATCCTCTCCAAGTACATGGTATAATACACCCTAGGAGTAGATTGATTTCAAACCAACCAAGCCAAATACCGTTCATGCCAAAACTCTTGGATCTTGCTAAACTGACATCACTAGGTCCCATAGCTACCAAAGGCAACCTTCTTCCTACACCTTAATCTTGATTTAACCCCCTCTTCTTACAAACTCTCAGATCTTGCTAAAGCACCATCCGTATGCATCATAACTACAAAACACAACCTCCTTCCTACACTTCGACCCTTCATCTCTAATCATGCTTCTACAGTCCACTCCAAAACAGAAGCCATTCAAAACAGTCTCCACAATGCAAAATCTATGGTTGCCCAACGCTGATATACCCTATAATGCATTATCAACAATGACTTTGACACAAATATAAGACTATAAACCAGAAACCCTTAATCAGAATATGCAATACAAATAATTCCAGCTCTGTTGCCAACCAGAAAACATTTACAAATTAAACAACACTAATTCAAAAAAGTTACATTTTGCAAACAATGAATCCTCACAAATGCAGCTAGCCACTCAGACAATAAGATAGGGAAGAGAACACAATATCATTGCCAAATATTACTATTCTAAACAAAGATACAAGGCATGGATTCAGCACTCAACAACACCAACTTCCAAAGAAACACCAATTATTTGTTCATCTGTCTCAAATGAAATTAAATTAATGAACATTTCATGCTCTAAAGTCTAAACAGAATAATGCATCAGAAATATTTCCATAAATAAATTTGACGTCTACAACAAACACCTCAAACCAAACATCAAATTACACTCTATTTCTTGCTGCCACCTGCATTATTCCCTCCTGCATCCTGGCCAGCTTTCTTCGCCGCCTTCTCCTGCAGTGCCTTAGCATCTCTGCCCATGATGAAAGACAACATTTTAAGAAACAAAATCAAAGGTAAGACACAATTTTTTTATTTTTATTATTTTTTTGAAAAAATAAAGATTGCAAAATATGAATTATGAATCAAATTAAGGCAACCTTTCCCTGCGCTGTTCAGGGGTCAAGCCATCATTCTTTCCTTGTTTGCTTTTACCACCACCATTTCTAGCCTGAGCCCTTTCACGGTCGCGATCCCTCTGATTACCGCGTAAGCTTTAAAGTTAATTCTAAACAATACAAAAACAGAGGCAAAGGAACCAAAAATCGAAACAAATTGAATAAAACTCTGAGAATCGTATTTCTCTTGTTTTCCTTTCCGTGGATACAAGCTGAATTGAATTAACCTATTAAATTGTAACAACACAACACAACGCAAAAGATTGACATGAAAAGAGTTAAATGAGTTTTTTTTTTTTTTTGTTTCTTCTCAGGCACCAAAAGAAAAGTCAACGGCATCCCTAAATTAACGAGATTTGTGAAAAATTAACAGTAGAAATTTGAACGGATCAAAGGATATGAGTCATAAGTTTCTGATCGGTTCTTCGACAATGAAACGAGATCGTGGACGACGAAAAACCCTAAAGAGTGAAAATTGTTTAATTAGAACAAATAAATAAGTTAACGAATTATTACCAAACAAAAAGGAAAGCTGGAGAAACAACAGAGGGAGATAGAAGAAAAGAATAAGGAGAGTTACCCGATCAAGAGGAATCAGAGATATGGTGGAAACTGCAAAGTTGAAAAGATATGAAAAAGAAGAAACAGGGGAGAAGAATATATGTGGACTAGCGACGACATTAAATAATATTTAATTTTTCATTTTTTTTATGGGTAATTTTCTTTAGAAAGAAAGAAGGAACAACGAGGTTCTTTTATCAAAAAGAATTAAAAACCTCGTCTGGAAACGGATACAAAGAAAATGCTTGAGTTAAGATAATTTTTAGGGTAAATATGTATTTTTAGTTTTTTTTATTTTTTATAGTTTTATTTGGTATTTTATGTTTTTCCGTCAATTTAATTTTTGTAAACTTCTTTCTCATGATTTTTGCAAATCTTTTCTTCTTTGTTAGGGTATTTTATGTATTTTATGATTAAAAAACTTGATTATTAAGACAAATTTAACTATAAAAAATATAAAACATAGTCATTACCAAAATATATATATATATATATGAAAAGGATTTGATGTATAACTCACATGTATAAATATTTCCACATATTTGTTGTCAATTTTTAAGCATATAAATAAAAAAAATTACATAACTTTATATCTTAAGTTACACTTGCTGATGTTTCATGAAATAAAAATCATCAATGATCATATTAATAATAAGGATTTATCCCACTTATTTGTATAGACTAAAAGATTAAAAATATTATTAATACTCACTCATACTAATTTTTAGATAATTCTCATACAATTTTTAATAAAATAATTCTATTTTTAATCTCATAAATCCTAATAATAAACCTTCTAGTAATTTCTATCTCATGATAAAATAATCATGTAATATGTAAGAAATCATCATACATCTCGTTACAATGTCTTTTTTTAATTGAAAAAAGGTTTGCTATCTGGTTATTGTTGATAGCATAAGATTTAATACAAGTGGTAATAATCTATTAACCAAAAGATAAAAACTAGACTTTCCAATTTCCAAAGACCTTTGACAAAATTCACTTATAGTAGACATATGTTGATTGAAAACTTGGATCTTTAGGAACATCAAGCTATGTTACAATTCATACTTCAATTGAACGCTTTCTTGTTAAGAAAAATCTCCAACACAAAATTTCTCAACAAGATTGCAAATGTTTTTAGCATTGAACGAATTGAATGTATCCTTTGTATCAAAGTTGTGCTATATATAAAATATTTATTGTTTGTAAAT
This sequence comes from Clitoria ternatea, assembly GCA_037962975.1. Taxonomy (NCBI): domain Eukaryota; kingdom Viridiplantae; phylum Streptophyta; class Magnoliopsida; order Fabales; family Fabaceae; genus Clitoria; species Clitoria ternatea. Next base: position 37,180,974 of record CM075672.1, on the reverse strand, counting down.
GATCGCGTGATTCAAAAGGGAGGTAAGAGTGTCAAATTTTTAATGGGTCCGTTTGATTAAGTTTATTTTTAAGTGTTTTTTTAATAAGCAGATTAGGCTTGCTTTTTAAAATAAGCTGAAATTAGCTTATTTTCATCTTCTTATTTTTAAAACTTTAAACAAACACATCAAAATTTAAAATAAATATTTTTTTAATTAAAAAAACACTTATCTCTTAAAATAAATTTAAACAAACGAGCCCAATAACCTGTTAGATAAATAAGCAATAAGTAAAAATTATTTATAAAGTAACAACTAAAAATATTATAAACAAAATTGTATAATAATGGTTGGTTGTGAAAACATGGGTTTCTAACAATAAAAAAATATACAAAAATAATCATATAAAAATAGTATTAAGATTTAAGTTCCATTTCATTCCGCAAAGAGTTATATACATCATGTTATGCGTATTCACAAATTTGATATGTTAGTGTAGTAAAATAATCACTGAACTCAATTCTTTGGTAGATAAATTCTAGATTCAATTCTCATAAGTTGTAATCCTCTAACAACTTAACACAAAACACTATATTTAAACAATTTTTTTAGCAACTAACCTCTTAAAGCTTTGTTCTTAGAGAAATAAGATAATAGGAATTTATTTCATTTTTCAATTTCAAAAAGTGCTTCCCAATAGTGACTGTAACACCCTAAATTTTAAATGAAACAATTTATTAAATAATGGTAATTAATTATTTATGGTCCAATAATTATGGGAGGATTAATTTGACATTAGAGGTGAATTATTGGTAAGTTAAGAATTACCGGAACCAGGTGATTTAATAGATGATGTGGGACCTACTTGGTCAAATTAGATATTTGATGGGTCTAGAATACTTAGAAAATTATTATGGTTAAGGTGATATAATTGAAATAATTTTTGGTGTTGAGAAGATAATTATTTGGACACGACGTAGGATATGAAACGGGAAAAATACGAGCCAAATAGAATTAAAAGAAATTGAAAATTTCCTTTTCTTCTCCTCACTTAACCGTGTGGCTTTTCCACCCTCTTTACCTTCCATTACCCATTGGACAATGAGGAATTATTAACCATTGGTAAAAGTAACTTGATACATTAACATTTTCCCCTTCTTCTTTCTTCATTTCCGTGGACTCTCTTTGCTCTCACCATCTTCTCTTAATTTTTCTTCTTCTTCCTTCATACTTCCCCACCAAAACCGTCCACCATCTCCTTCATCTTCCATAATCATTTTTCACCCAAAAGCTTGGATTCTTAAGGATTCATGGAGCTTGGAAGGCACTTTGGAACTAATAATGGGTCATCTCCTCCATCCTCTTCACCATTTTTGTTTTGGCCATGGCTTGGGAATGAGGTAAGACTTTGAACCCCTCTTCCTCCATTTGTGGTCTTTATGTTGTTTGAGCTTGAAATGGTGGTGTTAGAGGTTATGGGTGTTAATGAGAATGATGAAACCCTAGGCTTGAACAATGGAGGTATGATTTTTGAATATGGTTTGATGTTATATGATGAGGATTATTATGGTATCCATGTTGATTTAAGAAAATTGATTGAGAATGTTGTTGGAAAATTTTAGAGAAAAACCCTAAGTATGGACATTTTAGGGGTTTTGGCCAAATTGATGAGTTTGATGATTTTGGTGCCATTGGAATGAGTTATATAAAGGAAATGAGATTTTAGAAATATTAGAATTAATTATGGATGTTAATGAAAATTTAAGCTAAGTTCATAATGTTGTGTATGATGATTTAAGGAATGGAGCTTGAGAATGATTGTGTGATGTTGTGGTTGGGTGTTGTTAGTTATGAGGGAAAATGATAACAATAATGGTGGATGACCATTGATGAGGGATACTTGAGTTGATGAGTAATTAGGCCATGATAAATACCATAAAAGTTTATTGATTGATGATGGTCTTGAATGGAGCCAAGAGACTTATAATGAATTTGAATGAATTGTGATGATGGTTGAGTAATTCACATGATGATTTAAAAGACTTATAGGTAAAGGATACGATATTGTTGATGTTAGGTATAGTTAACCCTTTGATATCTAGAGGATCTTGGTCTTGGGAAAGGAATTCCCGAAGCTTAATATGAGCGTGTGAATTGGAGTTTAGACAAGTCTAGGACTTGATGATGAGTTTTAAGAAGATGATGCCTTATGATGGCTTATTAATGGCATGTATATATATGTGTTTGTTGATAGGATTTTATTTCGGACGATGATGCAGAATGATCAAGGCAATTGGATTGCGGTTCTTCACTCGAGGTAGGAGAGGAGTTTACATTTCAAATTGCATGAATGAATAATTGTTAATTATGTATATGTATGAACTCATGCAATGCCTTGCCATGAATGTGTTAAATGTTTGAATTGATGATGTGATGAATAATGGCTTGGCTTATGTTGAATGTTATGAAAATATATATATGATGATGATAAGTGTTGGGATGTCCCTTTGTTGGACATGAATTATTGGTAATGGAAATCTATGAATAGATAACTCACTTAAGGTGTGAAATAGAGTTTATGATACTTATGCACAATGATATGTGTGGCTATGATGAAAACTGGTGTTAAAATCCCCTTAAGTAGTTAAATGAATTAGAATTGAAAATGGTGAGGTATGGCTTGTTGAATCAAGTCCTAAATACATGAATTAATGTATGAGAAGTGTTGGTTAGGCCAATTTTACCTTATGAGGATAATAACATATGTGAGGGGTAAGAAAAACCTGATTTTGAGCATATAATGGTGATCTCGCTTAAGCGAGATGGATTCTCGCTCAAGCGAGAGTCCCCTGCATCAGAGGGGTGGCCTCTGGCCCGATTTCGCTCAGGCGAGAAAAGGTTTGGCTCAAGCGAGATGTGTGTGAAATAGATGGGCGAGCTACTGGACAAATCTCGCTCAAGTGGGCATGGCCGCGCTTGAGCGAGCGAGATGGAAAATGGTTCTAGATGGTTCTCGCTTAAGCGAGTAAAGAGGCTAGTTGAATCTCGCTCAAGTGAGCGAGCCTAAGATATGATACTGGATGATTTCTGCCCGAGCGAGCATGAGTCACTTGAGTGCATGAGAGGTCTGATGCTTCATGTTGTCTCACTCAAGCGAGTGACCTGGTGTGAGGAGCCTCGCTCAAGCGAGTGAGCGTAGAAAAGTTACTGGGGGCATTTTGCTTACGCGAAAGGGGCTCACCCAAGCGAGCTGTGCTGATCTCGCTCAAGCGAGTTACCCAACTCTTGGAATCTTGTTCCTTTCCCTTATTCTTGATATTAAACCCCATTTCTCTACATTGTGAGATATTTGAGGGAATGTTTATGGGGTATTTGGTGATGGCATGACATGGTGGTGATTGGAATTAATTGATACACTTGGAATGAATTATTTATGATACTTTATACCAAGGATGGGATATGAAAGAATGATAATGAGAGTTTGATGATGGGTTATGATATATACCCTTGAGTGATTATGAACCCAATGAGAAAATGATTAAATGATGAGGTGTTTGTTATAAACCGATGAATCGGTGATGACAATGGTAATGTGTAATGATGAATGATGTTGTGGATCATTTCCTTGAGTAAAGGATGATCGTTATTATTAATGATTTGTGATGTTGTGATACCATTGTGGTTGATTGCAAGTGTTGACTTACAAGTATAATATATGATCTAATGAGATGAAAATGCCACATATAAAACTTGAAAAACAATGGCTAAAACCAACAATGATAAAATCCACTAAGGTGTGTATGGTGGTATTGGTGATTATGATGAGGATGATTGATGAGTGACATTTAGGATGCACAGTGTGAGAAATGCATTTGATTTGCATTGCATTGTATCCATGGCATATCATACGCTGCCGGTAAGGAATATTAGGGGTTCCCCAGGTTGGCCCAGTGAGAGGACGGCTCAGTGCACTAGCATTCTTGTTGTTTCCCCTGTGACTCGATGTGTGAGTCACAAAGCTGCCCTTAGTTTGGTGATGAGGCACCCTATGTGGCTAGCCCAGTGGGCGGGCGGCTCTGTGATGAGCAAGTACCTCGGTGTCCGACGGGGCACAGCTCTCTCGATGTGTGTTCGGGAGGGGCCCGTAGCACTTTTGGCAGTTGAGGCCATGTTGTTGATCCGCAAGTCACAGGGTGACTAGTGCTACAGATGGGCGATAGTGGTTTGGTACCAGTAAAAGATGTTGTTGATATGCATGTATGCTTTGAGATATGTGTACATATTTTTCTACTGCAGTAGGGGCATAGTAACACACCTATGCTCGACCCACAATTTGGTGTTTATTCCCACAGTCAGATCCGTATTTGTTATTGTCTATTCCATTGTGCATATGCATTAGCCGTAACAGCATTTGCATATAGCATGAAGATATGCCAGAAGTTGATGATGATTAATGGTGATTCAGATTGTGGTATGGTGTTGATGTGATGGGTAATTGAGTACCTAAAAGACCACGTAAAAAATTAATAAATGATAAGAATACAACAAAACGATATTGAACATGACAATGTGTGACCATATAGATATGTATAGGCATATATCTTAGGCATTGTATGTTCATGAAATTATATGAAAAGGTGATGGTTGTCTATTAGGCTTATGATATGCCTTTGCATGCTTTGCCGAGCCTTTTCTTATATCCTCATATATGGGACTAGGCGTATGCCCGGTATACACATTCTTCTTCCGCTGTAAACTCTGTTATTTTTTATACCGTTATGGGCAAACTATTTAACGATCCAGTTATAGATTATCAAATCTCACCCTTTGGTTTTTTGTGGTTCGAGTCTTGATGTAGTCGTGGTGGTGTTTTAAAATTATTTTGAACGTGAAAAAGTTATTTATATTTTTATTGTTTAATTATTTATATTACATCGGGATTCGAGTCCAGAAAATCGGGGTGTTACAGTACTATCACCTTATTATCATGCAATGGTCTGAGCAACTATGCACTACCTTAACGAGGGTTTCCTGTATTTATATGTTGATGTAGGTTTTGATAATGACACAACAAATGAAGAGATATTAAGGATGTTGTCAAGCTATTAATTTTGATGAACAACAAAGGAATTAAGTCAAGGTATTCACAAAGGAGTAAATCAAGTGAAAAATGATCAACAAAAGGTCCAAGAATTAAAGAAAACAAAACATATGCAATTAAGTATCAAAAAGGGTCCAAAACGCAACAGAACGCAAAGAAACAGCTTCATGAATCGATTCAAGGAAGCTAGGAATCGATTCACACTCTTCAAAAGCCCTGGGAATCGATTCATCACTCAAAGAATCGATTCATGCTTGTACGAAACCTTGGGAATCGATTCACCTGTTGAAAGAATCGATTCATGCCTATAAAAAACACGCTGGGAATCGATTCACCTGTTGAAGGAATCGATTCATGTCTAAAGGAATCAATTCACAGCCTTAAGGAATCGATTCACACACTATCAGGAGACCAAAATGCACGCTAGGAATCAATTCATTGAACAATTCATTCAGTGTTCTTAGTCAATTTAACACAGTGGAACAGCTTGGAATCGCAACTTGAACGCTACAGATCGCACTACAAATTTTGTAACTCGTTGAACCATGCTTCAGTATGTCGAAGGAATTATCAATTCGCAAAGCCATGCTCCACTAAGCGTCAAAGGAATTAATAAATTGCCAACGCCATGCCTTGTGAACGCTATAAATAGGAGAAGAGTTGAAAGCTCAAATCACTCCACAGAGAAGCATTTCCTTTGTTTCATACTTCCCTCTCTATTCACGCTGCATTTAGCTCTCGTTTCATTTGCTTCTTTTGGCTAATAGTTCTTTGAGAGTTAACAGTGAAAAAATTATTTTTAAGTGCCAAAAATTGAATATCTTTAAGAGAGTGAGCAAAAATTATTTTGCAAATTATTTCTTGAGAGAGAAAATATTTTTGAGTGCTAAAATTTGCATATCCTCTCTTTGAGAGTTATCTTTTAGTGAAAGCTTAAATTTGTATATCCACTCTTTTGGAGAGTTACTCTTGTATTCTAAACACCAAAAATCCTAGAGTTGTGGGTTGGGTTTCAACCTTGTAAAATTATGAGATTGAGAGATTGGGTGGGGTGCCCTTGTACTTGTGAGAATTGGGTTCTTGAGTGTGGGACACTAGGAAGCCGCGATTGCTCAAAGTTGTATCTCTAATCTCCAATAGTGGAAATCCTCTAAGTGGGTTACTTAGAGGCGAGTCGTACACCGGTGTGGTGGAACTCGTTTATATCAGTTTGAAAATCTCTCTTCCCTAAACTCATTTAATTTATGCACTTAACTTGCTTGCTTAATTTATTGTGTTTATAACTAGATTAATTAACTCTATTGTTATTGCTAATTAATTTGGATTAAGTACATATTCTATTGAGTTGTAAATTATTTCGTTTAACTTTGTTGAAATTGTTTTAAGTAATATTCTTGAATTAATTCAAAATCTTTCTAAGTACCAAAAATTATGTTGTGATTAATTTGATATTATTATTTAAATATTACTTTATCTCTTAAGTAAATTTATTTGGCTTATACTTAGTACTTGTTAATTTTTTTGTGTAAAAATTATTATTATTTGTGATTAAATTTATTATCTTCCTTAAGCATAATTATTAAAGAATCAATTTCAAAAGCATTCTAAGTAAATTTTTTATACTCAATTCACCCCCCTCTTTAGTAATTGAGGCCATTTGGTTAACAAGTGGTATCAGAGCTTAACTCTTGGTAGATCAAGCTTAACAGCTTAAAGAGAATAAATGGCCTCAAATTCTCTAAAACTTTTTCCTGAGGGTGGTGCCATAAATAGACCTCCCGCTTTCAATGGTGAGGGTTACACTTTTTGGAAAGAAAGGATGAAAATTTTTGTGCAATCAATTGATTTGAAAGTATGGAATGCTATTAAAAATGGTCCTTTTATACCTATGCACATTGTTGATAATAAACAAATAGAAAAACCTATGGATGATTAGACGAGTAAGGAAGAAAAGAAAGTGCAATATAATTACAAAGCAAAAAATCTTATCACCTTAGCCCTAGGTCTCGATGAATTCTTTAGAGTAGTTACATGTAAATCTTCTAAGGATATGTGGGATACCCTTTAAATAACTCATGAAGGAACTAGCGATGTTAAGGACTCTAAGATTAGTATTTTAACTAGTCAATATGAAAGTTTTAGAATGAATTCCAATGAATCTATTTTAGAACTTCAAAAGAGATTTACTTTGATTATTAATCATCTTATTACTCTTGGTAAATCTTACACTAACAAGGAACTTATCCACAAAGTTCTAAAAAGTCTTACTAGGGAATGGCAACCTCTTGTTACGGCCATCAAGCAATCTCCCAATATAAATGCTATGTCCCTTGCTACATTGTTTGGTAAGTTACAAGAACAAGAACAAGAGTTGAAAGATTTGAAACATGTCGAGGAAGAAGAAAAAGCCTCAAAGAAGAAAGGGCTAGCTCTCAAAGCCACCTCTATTGTTGAAGATGAACCCAAGAGTGATTTTGATGAGGATGAAGAATTAGGCCTATTCGTGAAACGCTTTGCAAAACTTATGAAGAGCAAACGCTTCCAAAGGAATTTCAAATCTCAAGGTAAGAAATCCATTCCTAAAGAAAACTCTTCCTCACCTACTTGTTTTGAATGTGGAAAGGAAGGACACTTCAAGATAGATTATCCAAACCTTAAGAAGAAAAACAAAGAAAGAAAAGGGAGGAGAAGAACATATATCGTATGGGATGAAAATGAGATAAGTAGCTCAGACGAATCGGAAAATGAAGAAGCAAACCTCTGCCTCATGGCCAACCACCAAAATGAAGATGATGAGGTAAATTTTCATGACTTAGATAAGGAAGAACTACTTGATGCTCTTGAAGAATTGTATGATAAATTTATAAAAGTTTCTAATAAGCATAAGTTATCAAGAAAAACCATTGATACTCTAGAAATACATCTTGTAGAACTTGGTAAAGAAAATGAATCTTTGAAAAAGGAAATAGTAAATGTTCAAGCATGCTCTAAGACTAAACCTTGTGAATTTGCTAAGAAATGTGACATGCTAGAAACTAAGGTTTTAGACTTGAGTAGAACTCTAGAAAAGTTTACAAATGGTAGAGACAACTTAAATGTTTTACTCGGAAAACAACATTGCATGTTTGATAAAAACGGATTAGGTTTTAATGCCTATAAGAAACAAAAGAGTTATAAAAATTTCTTTATACCACCTAGTAAAACTACATCACCTTTCATGAAATGTAATCATTGTGGTTTTAAAGGACATAGTGCATCTAATTGTAATGTTAGAAAATTAGGGCCAAAGGTTGTGAGAAAAGTATGGGTTCCTAAAGGAACATTACCTCAAACTAACCTACAAGGACCTAACATAAAATAGGTACCAAGTTCTCTAACTTGACATGTTTTGTAGGTATGCTTTAAAGCAAATAGCACCCATTGGTATTTAGATAGTGGGTGTTTAAAACATATGACGGGAGGCAAAAGTAAGTTCATATCATTTACTCCACGAAATAAAGGATTCATTACATATGAAGACAACACGAAGGGAAGAATTCTAGGAATCGGGAATGTTGGTAAAAACTCTTCCACTTCTATAAATGATGTATTATATGTTGAGGGACTTAAACATAACTTGCTTATCATTAGTCAATTATGTGATAAGGGCTATAAAATTGTTTTCGAATCAAACTGTTGCATAATTAAAAATAAGCTAAACAAAGAAATAAAATTCATTGGTCAAAGAGTTGATAATATTTATATGATTAATCTTGATTGTCTTGCTTTAAATGATGTGCAATGCTTTATAACTAAAGAGGATGAATCATGGCTATGGCATAGAAGAATTGCTCACATTCATGTAGACCATTTAAACAAACTTATTTTGAAAGACTTAGTAATCGGTTTACCAAAATTGAAATTTGAAAATAAATTTTGTGACGCATGTCAAAAGGGAAAACAAGTAAAGGTTTCTTTTCAAGCGAAAAATGTTGTTTCAACAAATAGACCTTTACAGCTTTTACATATGGATTTATTTGGACCTTCAAAAATTAAAAGTTTTGGTGGAAACTATTATGGTCTTGTGATTGTGGATGATTATTCTAGGTATACATGGATTTTGTTTCTTACTCATAAACATGAAGCATATCATGCATTTGAGAAACTTGCCAAGAGCATCCAAAACGAACAAAATTTGAAAATAGCATCCATTCAAACTGATCATGGGGGAGAATTTGAAAACCAATCTTTTGAGAAATTTTATGAAAAATTTGGTATTGAACATAATTTTTCAGCTCCAAAAACTCCATAACAAAATGGAGTAGTTGAAAGTAAAAATTGATCTTTAGCGGAGCTCGCAAGAACTATGTTGAATGAAAGTAATATTGCGAAACATTTTTGGGCCGATGCGGTAAATACCGCTTGCCATGTTATGAACCGATGTTTGATAAGACATATATTAAATAAAACCCCCTATGAGCTTTATAATGGAAGAAAACCAAATATTTCTTATTTTTTATATATTTGGATGCAAATGCTTTGTTTTAAACAATGGAAAGGACAATCTTGATAAATTCGACATAAAATCTGATGAGGCAATATTCTTAGGTTATTCATCTACTAGTAAATCTTATCGACTCTTTAACAAACGAACTTGTACAATTGAAGAGTCTATACACGTCAAATTTGATGAACTTAACCAAAATCCTCCGAGAAAGGAAATTGATGATCTTGTAGGTACCTTCCAAGAAATGAACTTAGAAGATAAAGAAGAAAACAAAAATGAAGGAGACACACAACAAAACAACGAACCTCAACAAAAGGAGTGGATCACCATAAAGAATCACCCCTTGGACAATATCATAGGTGAAATAACAAAAGGTGTAAGTACTCGTAACGCTATTAGAAATGCATGCAATCACTTAGCCTTTGTATCTCAAATTGAACCCAAAAATATTGATGAAGCTATTATTGATGAACATTGGATGTTGGCAATGCAAGAAGAATTGAATCAATTTGAAAGAAATGAAGTTTGGGAACTTGTGTCAAGACCCAATGACCATCAAATAATAGGTACCAAATAGGTTTTAAGAAATAAATTAGATGAAAATGGAATAATAACAAGAAATAAAGCTAGATTAGTTGCTAAGGGATATAATCAAGAAGAGGGAATAGACTATGAAGAAACGTATGCTCCCGTAGCTAGGTTAGAAGCCATAAGATTATTGTTAGCTTTTGCTTGTTGTATGGATTTTAAGCTTTATCAAATTGATGTCAAAAGTTCTTTTCTAAATGGCTATATTCAAGAAGAAATTTATGTAGATCAACCTCCCGGTTTTGAAAATCATAAATTTCCAAACCATGTTTTTAAATTGAGAAAAGCTTTATATGGTTTGAAACAAACTCCAAGAGCTTGGTATGAAAGACTTAGTAAATCTTTTGGAAAATAATTTTGAAAGAGGAAAGGTTGATACTACATTGTTTATAAAACGCAAAAATGATGACATTCTTTTGGTACAAGTTTATGTTTATGACATAATATTTGGTGCTACTAACAAAATTCTTTGTCAAGAGTTTGCCAAGATTATGCAAGATGAATTCGAAATGTCCATGATGGGAGAACTCATCTTCTTCCTTGGATTACAAATCAAACAAACAAATGAAGTTACTTTCATTAGTCAAACAAAATATTGCAAAGAACTACTCAAAAGATTTGAAATGGACAAGGCAAACGAAATAGCTACACCCATGAGCACATCTTGCTACTTAGACAAAGATGAGAAGGGTAAGGATGTTGAAATTACTAAATACTGAGGTATGATAGGCTCCTTACTTTACTTAACAGCTAGTAGACCCGATATTATGTTTTCTATATGTATGTGTGCTAGATATCAAGCATGTCTAAAGAATCACATCTCACAACTGTAAAAAGAATTTTGAAATATCTTGTGGGTACTCAAAATGTTGGTTTATGGTATCCCAAAGGCGTTGAATGTATTCTTGTAGGATATTCTGATTCTGATTTTGCTGGTTGTAAACTTGATAGAAAGAGTACTAGTGACACATGTCATTTACTTGGTAGTTCCCTTGTTTCTTGGCATAGCAAGAAACAAGTAAGTGTTGCTTTATCGACAACTGAGGTAGAATATGTAGCAGTTGGTAGTTGTTGTGCTCAAATTCTTTGGATGAGACAACAACTTCTTGATTTTGGTGTTATTTTAAATAAAGTTCCTATTAAATATGATAACACTAGTGCCATAAATATATCCAAAAATCCTGTCATGCACTCTAGGACTAAACATATTGAAATAAGACATCATTTTATAAGAGACCGTGTTTTGAAAGGAGATTGTGTTCTTGAATATGTTGAAACTTCAAAACAATTAGCAGATATTTTTACAAAACCCCTTCCGAATGAACAATTTATAAATATTAGAAGGGAATTAGGAATTTTGGAAATTGTTTAATTGATTTTTATCACATTTTCTTACTCTTTGAACATCGTTTTGCAAATCTTTGACTTAAAGTTTTTAACTCATAAAAATTCTTATTTCTTTAAACATCGTGATTTACTTTGTGATATATGGTCAAATCTTTTCATTAAAAAGCCAATCACATTCTTAATAATCATGTTAATGCTCCATAAATCTCTTATTTTATTGAGTTCTCAGGTAGCATCTATTTAATTAAAACATATTTTTGACACAAGACAATCTCCTATATACCATATGGATCTCAAAAACAAATGACAAATGACCTTTGATTTTCTTGACTTTCTTGTGCAACAAAATCATTAGCAAATTGTAAAATTTTAATCCTTGTATAACCTCTCACAAAACACCCATGAGACTTTGCTTATCCAAAAGAAGGAGAAAATATCATTATGATTGCTTACATGCCTTGAATTATTCTGTGATATCTGTTGCATGCTTTAGGGGGAGTTTTATATAATTGGTATCTTGCTTCAATATTGAATGTATCTATCTTAAAGTGGTATATATTCTTAGATGTTTTTTATGATGTCAAAGGGGGAGAAAATAAATATATACATTTTAAGTGGCATAAAGTATCTTACAAAGGGGGAGAGAATATCATGATGTTATAATGCTTAAGCGAGAGATAAAATCTAGAATCAACATCTATATCTATCCTTGTTGAAATTGCATGATTAAGGGGGAGCCTTATAATAATTTTTTTTTACAACAAGTGATATCCAAATACATATGTAAATGATAAAATGGTATTCAATTTTATGTATGACATATGTATAACATGTGCTATCAAATTATATGTGTAAGGGGGAGTCATTTATGCCATATATATGAACTATTATGAGACTAACACCCCGAGAGATGAACATTTATTGTCATCATCAAAAAGGGGGAGAATGTATTTATATGTTAATATAGGTTTTGATAATGACACAACAAATGAAGAGATATTAAGGATGTTGTCAAGCTATTAATTTTGATGAACAACAAAGGAATTAAGTCAAGGTATTCACAAAGGAGTAAATCAAGTGAAAAATGATCAACAAAAGTTCCAAGAATCAAAGAAAACAAAACATATACAATTATGTATCAAAAAGGGTCCAAAACGCAACAGAACGCAAAGAAACAGATTCATGAATCGATTCAAGGAAGCTAGGAATCAATTCACACTCTTCAAAAGCCCTGGGAATCGATTCATCACTCAAAGAATCGATTCATGCTTGTACGAAACTTTGGGAATCAATTCACCTGTTGAAAGAATCGATTCATGCCTATAAAAAAACGCTGGGAATCGATTCACCTGTTGAAGGAATCGATTCATGTCTAAAGGAATCAATTCACAGCCTTAAGGAATCGATTCACACACTATCAGGAGACCAAAATGCACGCTAGGAATCAATTCATTGAACAAATCATTCAGTGTTCTTAGTCAATTTAACACAGTGGAACAGCTTGGAATCGCAACTTGAACGCTACAGATCGCACTACAAATTTTATAACTCGTTGAACCATGCTTCAGTATGTCGAAGGAATTATCAATTCGCAAAGCCATGCTTCACTAAGCGTCAAAGGAATTAATAAATTACCAACGCCATGCCTTGTGAACGCTATAAATAGAAGAAGAGTTGAAAGCTCAAATCACTCCACAGAGAAGCATTTCCTTTGTTTCATACTTCCCTCTCTATTCACGCTGCATTTAGCTCTCGTTTCATTTGCTTCTTTTGGCTAATAGTTCTTTGAGAGTTAACAGTGAGAAAATTATTTTTAAGTGCCAAAAATTGAATATCTTTAAGAGAGTGAGCAAAAATTATTTTGCAAATTATTTCTTGAGAGAGAAAATATTTTTGAGTGCTAAAATTTGCATATCCTCTCTTTGAGAGTTATCTTTTAGTGAAAGCTTAAATTTGTATATCCACTCTTTTGGAGAGTTACTCTTGTATTCTAAACACCAAAAATCCTAGAGTTGTGGGTTGGGTTTCAACCTTGTAAAATTGTGAGATTGAGAGATTGGGTGGGGTGCCCTTGTACTTGTGGGAATTGGGTTCTTAAGTGTGGGACACTAGGAAGCCGCGATTGCTCAAAGTTGTATCTCTAATCTCCAATAGTGGAAATCCTCTAAGTGGGTTACTTAGAGGCGAGACGTACACCGGTGTGGTGGAACTCGTATATATCAGTTTGAAAATCTCTCTTCCCTAAACTCATTTAATTTATGCACTTAACTTGCTTACTTAATTTATTGTGTTTATAACTAGATTAATTAACTCTGTTGTTATTGCTAATTAATTTGGATTAAGTACATATTCTATTGAGTTGTAAATTATTTCGTTTAACGTTGTTGAAATTGTTTTAAGTAATATTCTTGAATTAATTCAAAATCTTTCTAAGTACCAAAAATTGTGTTGTGATTAATTTGATATTATTATTTGAATATTACTTTATTTCTTAAGTGAATTTATTTGGCTTATACTTAGTACTTGTTAATTTGTTTTGTGTAAAAATTGTTATTATTTATGATTAAATTTATCATCTTCCTTAAGCATAATTATTAAAGAATCAATTTCAAAAGCATTCCAAGTAAAATTTTTAATACTCAATTCACCCTCCCTCTTGAATAATTGAGGTCACTTGGTTAACTTTTCTAATGGCAACATTAACATAAAAATCATGCAACGTTTTTCTCATGCCAAACATGCATTAAGTGTAGATTTTCTGGACCCGAATCCTGATGTAATCAAGATAATAATTAATAAAAATGCGAGTAAATTTTTCACGTTTGAAATAATTTCAAAACATCACAATGATTACATCAAGACCCGAACCACAGAAAACTGAAGAGTGAGATTTAATAATTTATAAACTGGATTGCCAATCAAAACGCCCACATATGTATACAAAATAATTTGAGTTTACAGCGGAAGAAGAATATGTATACGGGGCACCCGCCTAGTTCTATATATGAAGATATGGAAAAAGGCTCAAGCAATCATGCAATTTCATGACATAAGCCTATTAGGCCACAATCGACTATGCATATAAATCATAATCGTACATCATTAATTGTAGGTAGCCTCAACATGAGGTATTAATCATTAAATCAGAATATGAGTTATCCAATTCCTAGCATGCATACGTTCCCGATGCCTCAAGTATATATACATATATATATATATATATGATTATACAACACTCAAATTCACTAGTCACATTCCATAGTTGACATCACACATCATCAAAATGGTATTCCTTCAATTATCACAATTATCAATATACCATAGTGTATACATATTTACAAATCTCTATTTATCAACCTCAATATACACAAATCATTCACTACATCAAGTTTAGCAAATATTTCTGGCCAAGGCATTCCATTACCACTATTTACCTTCTTCAAGAGCTTTAATTCAAAAACCCAAACTCATCCCATAGCAAACCTGCATCACAATGCTAAAAAAGAGACAACATGGGAGAGTGAGTTATACATTCAAAATGACGAATATAAATACATTGTGATTATGTGTACATGTATACAAACAACATGTGTGCTTTGCAAATAAATCATCAATTTATTTAATAACCATCATCAAGATATCATATTAGGCATACAAGCCTCATTGTTCACAATTCATGTCAAGCACCAGCACAAGCACATACACATCCACAAATCCCTACATCATTATGGGCATTCACAATTATCATCATTAAGTCATTTAAATCTTTAATCAATTAACACTCTCTCAAGAGGTTCTCATCTCTGTTCGGTCATCTCCATCTCAAATGCCATGTACCTATGGTTAATGCATATGTCAACTGTTTAATGCATATGTAATGGATCCATTTCAATCACCCATGTGCACATGGTATCTCAAGTGATCACAACTACTTATAATCAATCTCATATTGGTTTCCCGCCACGCATGAGGTACTCCCTTTTCATAACCCCGCAAGGCTTTCTTCGTGATCGCAACCACGTTTCATTCATTTCACATTGGTTTCCCGCCACGCATAGGGTACTCCCTTCATAGTCCCGCATGACCAATTTCATTTTCATATACTGGTGATCGAAATCACCTTCATCATGTCACACCGGTTTCCCGCCACGCATAGGGTACTCCCCTTATAGAATCCCGCAGGATCTTTATCATTTCAATACTCATGATCGTAACCATGTTCATCATTCTCAACATATTGGTGATCGCAACCACCTTCTTTCATTCACATATTGGTTTCCCGCCACGCATGGAGTACTCCCCTCATATAGTCCCGCAAGACTTTCATCATTGTGATCGCAACCATATATTCAATGTTATGTCATGCCATGAATGCAATAATGCAATAATGCATATGCCAAATCTTAACCTCGCAAGGATTCCTCACCCTCTAATTAGGGGTATATTATACATTTAGTTTGTCATCATTGGCATACAATTAATCATAATGCCCCTCAAGGCTCTACATTCACATTTACATCAAACCACACATGGTAATCAAAAGCATATCAAGCATCATAGAATTAATCCATGCATGGAAATCAACAAGGCATGTTAACAAATACACTTCAATTTCATAGCATATATGTTTGCCAATACAATTCAAATTACATATACAAGGTTACACTAGTATCAAACACATTGGCATTGCCATCTTCGATAATAATAATCACCATTTAATCAAGGGTATGTTTAATAACAATATTCCTTTTCATTCAACATCATTCAATACATGTGACATCATCCAATTTTAATCATCATCAACATCATACCGAATTCATTGATTTATACAACCCATTGCCTTTCAATTATCCCCTCATTAATTTCATTATCACACAAGGTGTGTCATATAACCATATCATTCACTTTTCATTATGATTCATAATATCTCAATAGTGGTGAAGCATACATGTATTCATAACATAGCATAGGCATACACATACCTTGCCAAGGCCTTAAGCCATTTCTCAATCACCACTAAGACACTCCACACATGTACCTCTAATGAAATCACTTGTTTTTACACAATAAAAAGGGTTTTGGGAAATAATGAGACCATGACAAATTTCAACATTGATACATGTGAAAAGTTTATTCTTAGTCTCAAAAATAGAGGGACAAGTCACAAATATCACCTATTAGTCCTAATTTGGCAATCATAAAAAGTTAGGTACATAACCCTCTTAAACTTGAGTTTTACAATGCAGTGGGTTTGGTATTTTACACCTCGTGAGAGTTAGAAAACTCCAATTGAGGTAAAACCAATTTTCACACCTCTGTAACATTATTATCTACAACTTTTATGAAGAAGTCGGAGGCTAAAAATGTCATTAAGATGCCCAAACGGGCCAAAAAAGTAAAGAGATTACAGCAGTTGGAAAAACAACATAACAGTGGCCATAATAGGGCCATGAATTGATTTAGCCCTTGCTAAATCGATTCATGCATTCTTAAGTCCCAAAATTGACAAATAGAAGGCCTTGAATCGATTCAAACCCCGTATGAATCGATTCAAGCATTGAGAAATTGATGAACAGTAAATCCAATGAGTCTTGAATCGATTCAAGCCTTCGTATAAATCAATTCAAGACCATCCAGTATCCTCTGAATCGATTCAAACACTATTTTGAATCGATTCATGACAGCACAGAGGTTGTTTTATGTAGAAAAGTCACATTTTTGAACTTCTAATCCCCCTAACTCTTTCATACGAATTCCAATGCCCACCAAATTTTAACACCAACTTATATGTGTTATTTGTGACGTGTGGCCACCGGCCGCACTAAAAAATTCCCAAAAATAAGGGACTTATGCATATAAATGTGTTTTACCCATTTGAGGCACTTTTGTGCAACTCAAGGGCCTATTCTCATTGGAATTGGTCCATTCCAATTCCTACAAGTCATAAACTACTTATATGAGCTATTGGAACTATCACATGCCATCAAAATCACATAAAACTCAATTTGACTCTATGAGTTCCTCAATTATGCATTATCTTTCAATCTTATCACCAATACCATCATAATGACTATCACATTTAATGCCAAGCATCCACATAAATTCTCAATTCATTAAACATATGCTTCATCCCCTCAAGGATGGTTTATTAACATGTACATATTTCAACCCCTCATGGGTTATTCATCAACAACACATTACTCCCATCAAAGGGACATTAAACATTCATCATCAACACGTATACGCATATATCATTCTCAATAGCCAATAATTTGCCACACATATCATTTCACTATAAACATGGCAACGCAAGCATGAGTATCATGATATACATAAATCACTAATTATTCCACTCATGCATTTGGAATGTAAAACTCTTCTCCTACCTCGAGAGAAGAACAATGGCTTGGATGTTCCAATCGCTCCGCCTCATTATCTGAAGTACAATCTATATTTTACATACATATATCTCAATTAATTTTCCTTTCAAGGTACAACAACATATCCTAAACATGTTATAAACATGGTTTCATAACTTTCTTAGGTTTTGGGAATTCCTTTCTCATACATGAGATTCTCTATATTCAAAAGTGGGTTAAACCTACCTAATATACAACCATCACCGTTAAAGGGTTTCTTAACTTCACAACTTATCATATTCTCAATTTCCACATATACATGTATAAATCATTCTTTGTGGCATTAATCCTCATCATATCATCTATTTGCTAAAAGCCTCAATGATCTTTATTCAAAAATTCACACCATTTATCATCCCAATAATTCTTCGTTCATCAATCTTACTTCTCTATGCCATGTAACTCACATTCTTCACCATAAATAAATATTCTTCTAACTTCATTAGCAACACTCATGCTCTAAATATCACACATTTTCATTCAAAATCAACCCTCAAATCAACATTATATGTTTTCCCCAATTTCTTAGGACTAGGTTTCTATCAAAACCTAACAATCATTATCAATAATCATTAACCATCATCAATAGTTATTTCCTCTCATCAACAACCTTCCTCAACATCACTAAACATATATTCTAACAACATTTTGCATTTCCTCCAATCTCTAGAGTTAGGGTTTCATTAAAACCTAACCACCACCATTAACAATCATCATCTTTCTCCTCCAATAATGAGATTTTTGTGTACCCCATCACACCCACTCAAAACATATATTAATCATACCTCACCTTTGGGTTTTGCATAAAAAATGGCCCCCATTCCATAACTCATACATATAACACTTTCCCAATCAAATAAAAATCAAAACCTAGGGCTCAAGCTCATTAAAATGGAGGGAGACATACCTTAAACCAAGAAATCACCATGGGCTTCCAAGAGAGGGAGAGGGTGACGAAAATTCAAGAGAGAGAAGGGAAGCTTCCATCCAACATCATCTTCCTCAAGCTTGAAGATGGCAAACGAAAATGGAGGGAGAAAAAGGGCACACCACACAAGGGTTTTTGGAGAATGGAAGAAGGAGTGAGAAGATGAAAGGAGAAGAGAAAAGAAGCAAGTGTGTTTGCCAAAGGGGAAGAAAGGGCAATGTGAAAATGAGAAGGGGAATAAGTTTTTGGGTTAAAATTTTAACTCATCATTAACACCTCTCCGTTTTATGACAAACAGGATCTCCGTTCGGGCTCAATACTATATCCAAAAATTATTTTGAAGATATATTCGGATTCTTGATAATATTCTTAACAGCCCTGACCAATGACATCTCAATCGGAGATACTTGGTTCGACACCCATATTTTAACCGGGTGAAATTTTAGCTCCTGCTATCTCAATAAATTATAAATATCCACAATAAATTCTAATTTAATTATTTCTACATTTTTGGGACATAAATCAACTCATATAATTATTTATTATTTATTCTCCTTAATTAATTATTTTCATAAATTTTTGGGATGTTACATTAAGCGTAGAAACATAAACTAACATTAATCAAATAGTAAGTATACGGAATCCTATCGATTAATACATAGATCCTGATAGGAAAGTCACTATGCTTAATCACAACAAAAAAATAGTTTAACCACATGATTGAAAGTGATAATAAATATAGAAGTTACAATCAATAATGATGTCATCAAAACATCAAACCATCCAATGTAAAGACAATTTTCAACATGGGTTATCCAAATACAGAAATGACCCTATAGATTTTCTCTTTTACATTTCTCTAAAATTCTAATCAATGTAAATTGTGGATTTATTTAATCATAAGGGACTCTTAAAGACATAGATTTATCTATAACTATGTAATTTCAGGTTTTATCATTTAACAATATAACATGACTTATATACTTGTGTCAACCAATATTAATATCCATAGTAGTTTCTTATTTATTCATATTCATCTATTTTTTTTACTTTACATTATTTCATTTATCATATATATATATATATATATAATAAAAGAAAAATGGTTTTCCATAAATCGTTATGCTATGTAAATATAACTTCGTACCTTCTTCGATATATTTAAAAAATTGGTTGCTCTTCAAAATGGTAAGTAGTCATATGAAGTAGATTATTTATTTATTTATTTAAATTAAAAAATAAAACAAGACAATATCTCTCCTCGGGCTATGCTTACATATTTTATTGCACATGACTTTCCTAATGTAAAGTAATTAATATTTAAAATATATTTAAAATAATGAAACATAAATCCTGATTTGTACTACATGAACATTTAAAAATTCTAGATTCTATAGACATAGAATACTAGTCAAAATTATAAAGTAAATACTAAAAATAAATAAATTTTTGTATTTTTATTTATCTATCTTGACCTACTAAACAAAATATCATAACCAATTATGAATGATTAATTAAATCTTTGATGAAAAGAATATCCAAATATCAAATCTAATCTATTAAACCCCTGCAAAGTAGAAGTTTTTGGAAAGATTATAAAAACAAATATGCTCTTTGGGTAAATAATTTTTTGGATGAATTCTCTAACGCTAATCTTTTCAAAGAAAAAAAAACATGTAAAATACTTTTATGCTTACGAGTTAAAGTTTTAATATAGGAGAGCTGAAATATATACATCATTCGATAAAACTTTTTTTTAGGATCTATTGTAATAACGAAATAAATTTCTATATATCTACAAAAATCGGCTAACAATATCAAAATCAAATGAATACATCCAAATCAACATACTAATGGGATAACCTGTTACGTTACAAAATTTTGGTTTAGTCACGGATCTAATTAGAAGAAAAAAATGGAATTATTATTTAAGTTTCTTCATAATAATTTTGATCAGAAATGAATTTTTTAACATTTGATTTTGTAACACTAAAAAATTTAGATGTATATTTAAAAAATAACCCAAAAAGTAAAATGAATATTCAAATAATTAATTTATATGATTGTTTTTTGTTGAGACCAAACATTATAACATTGTCATAAATAGAGAAAATTATTTATTTATCAAAAGCGATGTATTCTTTGAAACTAAAACAAATTTTTATTGACATGGAATATAGTGAATAAATGGATCTTTTGAATAATGTTAAGGTAAAAAAAATACTTAGGAAAGATTTTTACATTATATATGTTTTTTTTCATAAGGCAAGAAGACTTGTTGGTGAATACATTTATTTTTATTTGTTTATAAATAAAAACATACTTGTATAATAGTATGAAATAGTAACATTGAACAATACTTGTATGGGACGGTTAATTATGCTAATAATAAACTTGTAACCCCTGCGTTACCAAGTAGCATGAGATTGCAAGAGGATCTCCCCGCAAACATGGGAGAAATGCGTTTCCCCATAAAATTCGTTTCTCTGTCCAAAATCCAACGTTCCCTTCCGCAACACATACCCACTTCCCCTCTCTCTCTTTATCTCTCCCATACAACAACATTTTCTTGTTACCATGGACCACTCATTGCAATTTGCAAATTCACTCAAGACACAACACAAGGTGACAAATCCAGAATACTCATAACAACAATAACAACAACGCTGCTTCATATGTTCTATCATCCAATCACAATGACAGTGAGAGCCCCTCCATGATTATGACTCTTCTTTCCTATAATTTCACCATTCCCATCTCCAATTACTTTTTTCTTTACCATTTTTTTTATTGCTGAGTAATTTATTTTTAATCATTTTTCAGCAATAAATTAGACCAAACAAGGGAGAGCTCGATCGTATCATAGGTCTGTGACCCCTCTCAATCTGTTCGGGGACCCAAGGTATATTATGCTTTCCCTCTCTCTCCTTTAAATTTTTGTCTTGCTTTGCATGTAGAAAATGATTGAACTCATTCATAAAAACAAAACCTTTTTCCTTCACTACATGTTCCACTATGTTGTTCTGTCTCCCTTTCATTATGTCCCTATTTCATTTTCCAGAGAGAAAAATAAAAGACAATCTTTCCTTGAAAAAGATGCTGACCCATTCAATGTCTATCTATAATCTATCTATAAACCATCATCTCATCAAATCGGGCAACCTTACATGATTCATTCATTGAATTCCGGGATGGAACTCTTTAGGTATTTTTTATGTAATTGTGTGGGAAAATTGGTGTTATTTTCATGAGGTATGAATATGTTTAGAGGTTGAAATAAGGAACAAAATTTGATTGTGTGTGTGTGTGTTTTGTGGTGGGTGATTAAAATGGAAGGTCGCCGGAGGGTAACGCTATATGAACAAATGTCAGCTTTGGATAACAGCCGAGCCCGAGAGCTTGCCGGCTTGACCCTTGACGACATTTTATCCAACCAAAAGAGACCAACATCAGCCCCACCCACCCAGCCACCACCCAAGAGCCGAACACTCCTTGATATCATCAAAGAAGACGAGAGCAACAAGAAGGACCGCAGGTAACTACATCATCATTCAATTCTCAAACCTCCTCTTCTGTAGGTTGAATCAATAGGATCACTAGGGGCATTTTTTCTATCATCATCAGTATGAGACCCACAAATGGTTCTAACTTCTAAACGCATGATATGATGAGAATGTTAGGTATATGTGATTAAACCAGAAAATATATGAAAAACAAATTAAGAATGTGGAATTAGCAGGTCGTGGAAAGCCTTCAAGGACAAGCTAAGGCTAAAGCGTGCAGGGTCTGCTTGGACATCATCAATACCTATCCCAACTTCGGATGTTCCTATCTATAACCAGAATACCAGAAACTTTTCCAATTTCGGTCTTCGCAACTCTTTTAAACTTCAGACTCAACCTGACAACTCGCAAATGTCGAACAACTACATGACTCACCAAGTCGGAGACCTCGACCCAACCGGGGACTCCGATTCTGCGGTGGCGGCGGCCCCTAAGCCCCAGTTCACCCGCCGCACCTCCACCCGTCTCACCGGCGAAACCGCTGACAACACCGCCGGCACTCTCCGGCCGCAGCTCTCTCGCCGGAACTCCACCAACATGCCGATCGCGGAGCCCCCGTTCCGGAAGGGCCGCGTGGTGACGTTTCGGGACAGCTTCGACGACGACGACCCGGACGAGGAGGACAAGCTAGGGCTAGGGGACGGGGTGAGGGGGCTGTCGGCGAGGGAGGCGGTGGCGGCGCAGGAGGCGGCGGAAGCGGCGTTGGCGGCGGAGGAAGAGGGGGATGGGGAGCAGGCGCCGGTGATGATGTCGCTGATGGATTTGTTGGAGGAGACTGATAGGGAGATGGGGCTTGAAGGATCAAGGTATATATTGAGTGATGATGATGAGGATTTTGATGAGGATGAAGAAGGGGAGGATGAGGATGGAGCAGGCGCTATGGAGTACACTTGCTGTGTTTGCATGGTCAGGCACAAGGCTGCTGCTTTTATGCCTTGTGGTCACACCTTCTGCAGGATGTGTTCAAGGGAGCTAAATGTTAGTAGGGGCAATTGCCCACTCTGCAACAATTTCCTTTTGGAAATTCTTGACATTTTCTGATTTTCCTTCCACTTCTTGTTGTAATCTTTCAGTTTTTTTTTAATCTTCTCATTTATTGTTATTGTTATCTATTATTATTTTGGCTTTCTTTCTCCCTTGTGTGGTGCTGTTTTGAGGTGTGAATAATGATTTTACTGTTTCTTTCTTATTCGCATGCACGGAGATTAAGTTTTCGAAAGTTGTGTTTTGCTGGCTCGTTGAATTATAGTAAATTTTTGTCTCAGCAATCTAGATAGTGTGACTATGGATTAAACATTTTAGTTGCACTGTCGAGTAGATTGTTCATTCTTGCTTTGTATTCCAAGTTGTTATATAATTTGTGTTGTAAAATTTAGATGATGAGAATGGGAAAGGCATAAATTTCCCCATGAGTTCTTTACTAGCACTAGACCGCCGCTCTCTCGTCCTTCCCAAGATGTTGGCTCTTACATAACATAATTCAGCATTCAAGTAATTGAACTTGCCTCGCATTTGCCTGTAAAAAAGTTATATATATATATATATATATATACGTACTTGAACTTGCGATGTTTTAAAAGAACAACTCCATGATCAAAAAGAATGTCTATGTCCTAAAATCTTGCTTTTCTTTTTCATGAATGCAGCTGAAACTTTTTAGGTTATGCAAGGGGGTGACTGGCTTCTTTTTTTTCTGTACTCGAATTGAGTTTATATAATTTGAATTCCTCAAGTGATTATCACAATGGGAAGGGCATCAAATTTTTCCCATGAGGTCTTCGTTACAGCCCTCCACAATTACCCTCCGAGTCTGTTAACCTCTATATCGGTTTCCCATATAATAGTAAGACATATATCATCACTGTTGTTGTGCAGGTGATTCAAATAAGTGAACTTGCAATTCCATAAAACAAATTCGAAAACAAGAATGTAGAAGTTCTACTTCAAATGAAAAATATATATACACAATATACTTGTTTATTGTACGAATGAGAATATACCATTGTATCGGTTCGCACATTTTCAACCCATTTAGATCAAGATTATATAGCAATATACTGGGGTTTTACACCATTTTCATTTTACAATTCAGTACGTTGATCACTAATTAACAACAGGATTGGCTGTAAATTGGGCACCAGCAATAGGTAGGCATCAACATCTTAATAAAAAAGACTGTATGCGTACTCACCCTACTTGTGACTTATTTATTGCTACATGGTCTCCACGGAGGTTTATGCTCACCTGCTGGGACATTTTCATCCATCACAGGAAATGAACTTGTATCTCTTAAATCGAAGCAAAACAATCTCTATGCACGGTTTGATGAATAGGACATATATCTGGTTGTCTTACAATGTAAATTTGATCTCCAACTTCTTTATAAGAATCCTGATTACGATACCAACTCCACAAAGCCCATGTTTCATTTTTTATCTGCATATCGCACATCGAAACACTCCATTAGATATGAGCAAGAGTTCTGATTTTTTATTCAGCCAAGTTGAGGTTCCATAAGCTAAATATTCAAAGGTCATAATAAAAATTTATAAATAGATTTTGCATCTATTTGAGACTCAGATAGCTCCCTGCCTGATTTTGAAATATACTTAAGTTCAGTTCAATAAGGTTATAGTAACAGAATTGTTATTTAATGTTAACAATGCAGCATTCTAGCATCATAATGTACTTGTGCAATAACACGAGTATTACTTCATAGCATCAGAAAACATGATATGACAGCTTTTAATGCTTAGCTGCCCAACATACAGTAGTGTGCACTCAAGATCAATACTTGTGTATAAACTTATTGAATATAAATGATATCCGCTCACCGTGCTTGTGTTTTACTGCACAAGGTGGAAAGGGGTGGGGAAAGGAAGGGAATTGTACCTCTAGAATCCCATACCCAAAGCTACTTTCTCTGAAAGCACTGTAATCTGGCTGGCGATCCCAGCAAAACTTACCCACTGTTGGACCAAATGTAAAATTTCTTGCACAAAAGCCACCCATATAAGGATCTGGAGTACTCAATGGATCAGGACAGTGACCAGGTTCGTCTGCAAAATTGATCGCCATCTTCTCTCTGTTGCCCCCATCCCCAACTGTAATGTACACAGGACCGCATGGATCTAGATTATAGTTATAAACCCGATTTGATCTTTCATATGCATGAACCTGTTCATCAATTTAAATAAAAACAAAAAATACAGGCTTAGTCCTAAACAATATAAATATTTGACAAAGTACCTACACACATACATTCGTGTGAACTTAGATTGTTGTGGTGAACAAAGGTATGAAGCGGCTCAGACAAAAATCTACATTCCTGGCTGATAAAAAAATGGGTTAACTATACCTTTGGTCCCTCTAATTTGGATTATGTGCAGTTATAGTCCCCAAGTTTTTTCTAAGTCTCTCTACCTTAAAGATTTAGTGATTTTGGTCCTCTCATTAATTTTCTTTTACCTAAAATCATTAATCCTTTTTTTAGCAAAAGACGTTATAAATTGAATTGATTAAATTATTTTGTGCTCAAAACTTACTAAGAAAATCAACAAGAGGACAAAAATTGTTAAAATTTAAAAATATAAGGACTGAATTTGCTAAACCAAATTCAGAAAATATTCCAACCTAAAAAGATTAAAGGTGTAAGTGACCCTAAGACAATTAAGTGTTCCAATATGCTCCGGAGAAAACAAAATCATAGAACTACCAAGGAATTCAGATTGTAGTGTATGCTTCCATACAGATAAATGTGTATATCTCCGGTCTACCCTAAAAGAAGGTAATAGAACAGCTCTAGAGCATCAGCGTGAAACCTTTTTGTTTCCAATTTTTTTCTCATGACTATGATAGTTACTTTGATGTAAGAGAGCAAGCTGAAATGGATGTTCATCTTGTTATTGATTAAGGTTTAGGATAACTCACATGTCCGTTAAAAACTATATCCACACCATATGAGTATAACAGGTCTTCCATCTCCACCCTCATACACTCTGCTTCTCTGTAATGGGCTTTGTAAGAACTATACCATGGTGGATGCCAAGTTGCTACAAGCCAGGGAGTTATTGATCTATCAACACTGGCCAGGTCTCTCTCCAGCCACTTGTATTGCTCAGCTGTCATGGCAATGAGCAGCTCAGAGAACAAGATATGAGGAACAAAATAGAGTCAACTGCACTATTAACAAACCCAACTTTAAGCTCATTCAACATCTGTTAAACCATAGTTTCCAGTATAACTGAATATTAATCTCTATTTCTACAACAGAATATCATCATCACCTTTTTCACTTTGATTTTAAATTGTTAGAAATAAAACACATCATTCCTCCTCTAAAATTTAGAAGACCTATTAAGCTGCTTTCAATTAAATTTCCAACACAAGGAAACATTGTTTTATTATCAGACGTGACAAACAACTCCCAGGTCCAGGTTGACATGTTCTTAGGATTCTTATCATCTATACAACACAGTCGAGTAGTCCCACAAATAGTAGTATATAGATGAATCCATATTTATTGCTAACTCAAGTACCATTGCATATTCTTCATATGCACTATACAAGTTTCATATTTGTCGTCCTCAATTTCATTTTACTTTATTCATTTCTATTCTGATGGAAATTTGATGAAATAGGATACAATTTTCATAAAAATACCCAGTTTACTCAATGTTCGTAACTTACAGTTATTCAGTATCCAGTGTAGACCATAAACCCTAACTTCTCATGTTGATTCATGGTCAATGCTTTTGGGAGGTATTATGCTAACAGTAAATGCATCTTAGTTAACCACAATTTCCCCACCCAGCCACAACTTTAATTTGTCTATATTATGCCAGTCTTTCAAAGAAAAGCATTGAAAATGAAAATCCTTCTTGCCAAATCAATACCAATAAGTAATAACCCAAATAATCAAAGGAAAATAACTGTACATTGAAAAGAGGTAGAATAAGGAAATACCTGTTTTATTATAGTCAGTATAAGCCCCAAGCATAATAAAATGAATGCCTCCTGCATTGAAAGAATAGTAGAATGTAGATAAAGATCCACTTTCTTCAGAAGGAAATGCAAACCTAGAACTGTAGGCCACAAATGCCCTGTTTTCAGCCTGCAGTTCTATTTCATGATTTCCTTCTACAACCATTATTGGAACTTTAGAAACTAGGTCCTGCATAAACCTGGGACAATTCATTTACAACAATATAAGAATATATAATGTAATAATTTTACAGTACTCTTCTATCAGCCTTAAACTATTTCTTAGAATTTATACAATTTGTCCATGTACCTTCCCCAGTAATCCCATCGAGGCTGGTAGGTCTCATGTATAGGAGTTTGTGGAAAAGAGCAGCTATAACAGTCAGAGCCAGTTCCATTTGTGAGGTACAGATTCGCGTAGGTCACATCACCAATCAATAGAAGAAGATCAGGTTCATTGCTAGTCAGGTGACTGATGGTAGTAGTTGTATTATAAGTGAGACCAAGATCTCCAACTACTGCAATTTTGCCTGGGTAGCTCTGTGGACCAGAAATTGGCATAGTCCTGAAATAGTATATATCACTCATGGCTTCTAACTCGGGATCTCCACATTGATAATAGTATAGTGTGCTCGGTTTCAATCCTACAAAAACAACGGAAACTGGTATAAATAAACTGCAACACTAAACATGCGTACAATAACAACTATAGTTCAATATTAATGACCCAAATTATTTTAATGACATCAAATAGAGCTCACAAGTAACATATAAACAGTTTTACAGAACTATATGGATCAGTTTGATTTAAACTAGGAAACAGCAAGACAAAAATATTCACCTGTAAGTCGAACATGATGGATGATTCCAGAAGTGTAATTCTGAAGACCTTCAAAAGGATAAAGCTGGCCATAGATAAGAGATTGGCCTCTAGCTTCATGCACTAACTCAAATCTTGAAGTTCCATATTGAACAACACTAGAGACAGTGTTCGGGTCCAATGGCTTGATATAGTAACCAATTTGAGATTCCCCTAGAAATATCATACCATTAACAAACCAACATAAATAACATTGTTGGATTTAAAACACCAAAATCAAAGGAATCGGCATTTTATGCTAGTAATTGCTGTATATTTTAGTTACCGAATTGAAATATTAATTTTAATTAAAAAAATAGCAACACAAATAACAAAACACCAATTGCACCGATCAACAAAACCATAATGATCAAAATTATACCAAAACCACAAATTATTATCATTATTACGATTTTAAGAAGATAGTAATACCTGTAATCCATGAGATCCAAACGGAATCATAAGAGGTAGAGAGAGACAGTGAAATCTGTTCGGGCTCGAAACCCTGGACACGGCGGCGAACTCGGGGATCGGTGTCGGGCAAGTCGACGGTGACGCGGCGCAAGGCGGGGTCGAAGGGAACGGTGAC
Source organism: Clitoria ternatea (assembly GCA_037962975.1). Classification (NCBI taxonomy): domain Eukaryota; kingdom Viridiplantae; phylum Streptophyta; class Magnoliopsida; order Fabales; family Fabaceae; genus Clitoria; species Clitoria ternatea. The sequence continues at coordinate 37,152,132 of CM075672.1, read as the reverse complement.
GGGATCGAAGGGACCTTCTAGGGTGGATGGAATGTGACAGTGACAGAAACACGCAAGCAGATTCAGCAGAAGAACCAAAATATGATGGAATTGAAGAGGCATCGTTGGAGAATAAGATCATCTATTCGCTAAAATGGATAATATATAGTAATGGTAATTGGTTTGAGAGTGTGCATAACAGTGAGAGAGAGCAGGGAATATCTCGAAACTGGAAATCAAGTGCGGGATTTGGGTTCTATCACCGCGTGGCGGGAAAGCAACGGGCTTTAAATAATAAAAGAAAATTGTATAAATATATAATATAATACAATAATTTAAAATTTAACGATGAAGGTATAAAGTTTACATAAGGATACTGTCACCAAAACAAAATCTTACAGAACAATAAAGTTTGTTTTACATTTATTTTGGAGGTGTATTGTATTTTAAATGAGGAGAAATAGGTAATCTAATGAAAATGAAAAAAGAAAATTAAAAATAACTAGATATCTTTTGAATTGTAAAATAAAAATCATGGTCAATTAAGAATCCTACTTAGCACCTGTCATGCTGAGTTGCTGACAGTGTAGTAGCAGTGTACAGGCAGAAGGTTATACAAACAAAAGTGTGTAGTGTGTAGTCAGAAGACTTTTTTAAGAGTGGATAAAGTTTGCTTAATGTGTCACTTTTCTTTCCAAATTAATCGAGTTATTCAATATTTTGGTATAAAAAATATATATTTTGTAAAATAGGGTGACTTTAGAAGTAATTGACTGTCAGGGGTAAAATTTATCAAATCATTTATGTTCTCCCAGATCAAAGGGGGCTCTACGACACTCCATCTATCCCATTTTAGGCTAGATTCAGGGTATGGCCAAACCTCTATCCGACCCTAATAGGATGCGGTTATCTCCTATTTCATCGTGGACCTAGGCCTAAGCCCCTATACCTCACTTTCTTTTGGCACACTGATTGTATAAATGGCTCTAAAGCTCTCCTATTGTAATTAAATGACATATTTGACAAAGTAATAGTAACCCTAAGTAACACATTGATTGTTAGAAGCAAGTTTATTTTATAAAGGATTTTGGAAAACCAAAAAATTATTTTAGAGACCCCAAGATTTATTTATAACACATATCAAGGTCTTTAATTAAATAAAGTTTATTTAAACGTTATTTAACGCTTTTAGTTGAGTATTTCAGAATGCAAAGTGCAAGAGCTACAATTCAAAAGGGGAGTCCATCTTTTTAAAAAGCATTCAAAGTCTGTGTGGAACCAGTTCAAAATATTTCAAGTTTGTCCCAGACGTGAGTCTACTGAGTCATGTTCTTCAAACAAATCATCCTTCAGACTCAGCATCTCTCTCTCACGTGATCATTTATTCATGCTTCAAGACACATCAGACTCAGACGCTTCAAGTTAAAGAACAGATCTCTGATTCTGAATCAAAATATGCAAGGCTGTCTCAGTGTTAAACTCCTTCAGTCAAGTTTGTTCCTACCCTGAAATGAACAAAGAGACAAAACTCTTAGAGAAACAAACGTTCGAATGAGGAGAAATCAATGAAGCTACTATGAGCAAATAAAAAAGTTGTCAACATGTTGTGCTCAAGTCAAAAGCCTTCTGAAAGTTAAACAAGTTATTCTACAATATCCTATGTTAGGCAAAAGAGAACAAAAAGGGGACTTTTCTCTACAAGATTCAAGGCACCCTATTTTTGTGCAATTCTCGTCTATCTGTAAACTAGACGTTGTCTTCATCTTTTCTCTCGTGCTTCTATGTTCAAACAGCTACCTCTTCTTCAATGGAACAATAATGGCTAATACGCAGAAGATGCAAAAAAGAAGAGACCTAGCAATTGGAATATAAATTTGAAGAACCAAAACAAAGTGAAGAGAAGAACTTACAATTGTTAATACTACAACTTGCAGTTTCTCTCTATTTTTCAAGCACAACCTTGTTGTACCTAATCTTTAAAATCTTTGTACTTTAGTTTAAGTCTGGTTGTGTTAACCAGTCTTGGTTTCCTACAAGAAACATTGTTGGCCTTAAGGGACTTTTGAAAGAATACTTGAGACTGAGCCATGAGTGAATTGTGAAAGAATACTGGGGTTAAGCCAGAAGTGGCTGGAGTCAAGAATATTTGAGGTACAATAGTGTTGTTTATGTAAAAAGATTTCTACATAGTGAAAAGCCTTCAGACTAAAGGGACTGGATGTAGCTTCAATGTTTGGAAGTGAACCAGTATCAATCCCTTATGCAAATCTCTCTATCCTTTCTCTTTGTTAAGTCTAAATCTGTACCTAGTAAGTTTGCTGCCCTATTTCTTTTTAAATAACGTTCTTTTTTAAAAAAGAGTTGCAGACTTATTCAACCCCCTTTCTAAGTCTATCTCTGAAGATTGATTTGGGGTTTTGTGTGATTATACTATAATTGTGAAATTATGTCATCTAGAGGGTCAGAGCTGGCGTGCAAGATGGAAAACGTGAAGAATAATGAATTTCAAAAAGTAACCTTATCATTTCTTTGAATTATTGTAATCTCAGCCCCACCAATATTGAAACAAGTGCATCAATGTTCAACACATGAATGTATAGTGCTCTGATACCTTGGCTATAAATACACGGTTGAAGTTGTAAGGAAGACACAAGAGAGATACATAATAAATACATGCTTAAGTTTCCATTACATTTCTATGTTTCTGCTTTAGTTTCTTAAGTTTTAGTTCTTATTTCTCTTGCTTTATTTTTTTGCTCTATATTCCATTTCTCAAGTTATTATTGTCATTTCCCTTTCTCAATATGAAGTAAGTTAATTTTATTATTAGTTATTTACTTTTATAATCAAAGTTATAGTTAACTTAAATTTATCTTTCCCTGTTAAAAATCATCACTGAAGCTTAATCTTTTAAAAGCAACTCAAGTAATTTAATGTATCTTTATGTTAACTTTGAGTTCTTGCTCTTAATATTTTGATTGAAGATAATCACTTTTCTTTGTTTCTCAAACACTTATGATAATAGATTATTTAATTGTATTGGTATACAATTAAAATTCTATAATCTAAAATGATGTAGGTTGGTGAATCAATAATCAATTTGAGAATAAAAAATAAGTAACTAAATAAGATATTTCTATTTAGTTTCTTAACTCAACCAAATTACGATTTTAAAGTTATCTTAGTAATTAATAAGAATATATTGATTGACTATTCTTATTAGTTCATTAATTTGATTTTAGAAGACTTTCTAGAATATAATCATTTAGGGATTCCAAGTGATTCAAGGTTGAGAAATTAATTATATTTAATCATACTTGTGACCAATGATTAGTTAACTAAAGATTTATTAATTCTTTGGGTTGGTTGTTTCTAAATTTGATTTATCACTCAATCATAAATTTACTTTTTGCATTATTATATAAATATTTAGTTTCCATTCCAATCTCAACTACAACCCCCCTTTGTTACAAAATTAATTAAATAGGTAAATTGAGTGTAACTAATTTGACTAATGTCCTCGAGAAACGACTAAGGTTGCTTACCTTATACTATATTAATTTAACTTTTATTTGGTCGACAATGATAGCATATCAATGGCCTTAAATCCCTCCTAATCTAATTAAGTAACACATTTAACAGAGTAATAGTAACCATAATTTTCTAAAGTAATTCTAGAAGGTTTTCTGTGTGATTATACTCTAATTGTGAACAAGTTATAATATTTTGCATATGTTAAAAATGAAACTCATATTTTGTATCAGAGGCGAATTACCTAGGGTAATGACAAGTGTCAATGTGTTCACATTTCACACCTATGTTGGGTGAAATGTCAGTGAACATACACTTCTTATTTGCAAAATGCCGACGACAATGTGACATAACCCATTTTGTCCCATTGAGATGTGAAATGTCTACATGTAGTCTTGGGAACATACACTTGACTGATGTTGACCTTGACATAGCCTATTTCGTCTCATGCAATAGCCAAATGTCAAGAAGTCAGTCTTAGGAAGACACAAATGCATTGGTTTCAAAGTGTGGGAATACGGTGAAGCGTGGGAAATTGAATTTTAAATGTCTTATTTAATTTGTTTGGAAAATAAAGACATAACATAACTCTAATATTTCAATACCCTCTACTTCTTCAAGGTTTCTCTCTTTTCTGAAGGTTCTCTCTTCCTAAACTGCATTTTCTACTACCTTTATGGTCTTTAGGTGCATTTTATGTTTTCTCTATGGTCCTTAAAATATGTTTTGTTTGAATCTCAGTATTTTTAAACTTTTATTTTTTTGTTCTATGTTAAATGACTTTTAGAATATGTACACTTAAATAGTCACGTAGTGTGTATATTGCATTATTTTTTAGCTATCCAAAAGTTAAAATTGGTAATTTTATATTATTTCTCACATTTTATATTTAATATTTGTTTATAATAATTAGTAAATGTGTATAATATAAATAAATAAAATATGTTATTACATTATTTTTTAAAAAATAGTTAGCTATAAATTAAAATTGGTAATTTATATTATTTTTCACATTTTCTGTTAATATTGTTGATAATAATTAGTAAATGTGTGTAATATAAATAAATAAAATATGTTACTATATTTTAAAAAAATTAGTTACCTACAAAGTAAAAATGGTAGTTTATATTATTTCAAACTTTTTTAGAGAGCTTGTTTTATAATTACAATTAACGTTTAAAATATTATACATATTGTAGGATGGATTTGCCGTCCCCATCTCAGTCATATGAAGTGAACCCTAGTCCAGAGAACCTCTCGCTTTTAAGATTTCAAAGTGTGTATCAAAATCGGTGTGGAATAGAAAACCAGACTAAATTTTGAAATGTAGACGTGTTTTGGTATTTTGTAGCGGTAAAGGGGGTGTCCCCGAACAAATTGTACCACTTTTACATAAAGTGGGATTTCTTGGGATCACACAACTCCATTTTTTCAGATAAAGCCTACACTAATTTCTACTTGAGAAATAGAGACCAGATACACATACATTTCATATGCCACTTGGTGAGTGTACCATTGAGATATGGCAATTCAGGTTGGCTTACGTATGGATGATCGACCCCTAATAATGGACACATCTCCCTATGATTAAAGTGTTATTATTCATAATTTGTTTGAGATATATCATGTCAATGATGTTTTCCATGTGGGTTGCCTGAAGATGAAGTGGCTTTTTGACCATTTCGCCAACATTAAAGACCACTTAGGCAATGAGTTACAATTATTTAGGTACACTAGATTGCATTTGATTAGCAATGTCGTATTTCCTGATCCATCCAATAGCAAAGTATCTATCGTTACTTGAAGACATGGATATATGTGACGACTATAGCTGGGAGTCTGCAACACTAAGTTATTTGTAACGTGCATTTATCTATGGTCTTCACCTACTGGTATAGGTAAAGGCATGGGATAAGTTTCCCAATATAACTCCTAGTACACAACCAAGTACATTCCTCGAGAGGTTGTAAGCTACAATGTAAAGTATTTGTCTGTTTACAATTTAATATGCAACTTATAATTTATTTTATTGTAAAGGTTTGTTATTATTTTCTTATGTGGTTGTTGTTACAAGTGGTTGGGTAGTAACACCTTCAAGGTAGTAAGGCATGATATAGACTTCTATAGGCATTTCTTTTATTAGATGAAATAGACCGATGTAAGTTATTTTAGGTAAAATAACCATAGTTTTTGTTGACACATTCCGATGTTCCTATGTGTTGCATGACATCTAATGTTGCATGGTATCTGTGATGCAAATTATTTGGACCCCATACAAGAATGACATGCTTCAGATATTTCCTCTTATATGTTTGCAAGGATCAGAAGTGTGGAGACCCATGGTCCCATTGTTGAGCACAAATATAGTAGAGTGGCATTAACTGAACCGTGTGATGAGACAATTTAGAATGCAGTAACATATATCATCAACACCTTGTCGACCTAATGATCTCTATGATATTACACAAAAAAGGAAACAAGGAAATAATTGGGGTCAAGTGTGTTCACCCCTAAGTGCACGTAGGACAACCGGGTGGATTTTATGTATACCAACCCACCAATTAAGAGTTTACTTTTTGCAAATTTAGATTACATGAGATGGTATAACCTCCACACATGGGGATGGATCACAAGGCAACATGTTATTGTAGGTCGCTCGATAAGTATATATGTCGTATGTCTGGCTAAATTTTTATATAAGACAATAAACTTTAAATGTTATGCAGATATGGGGAGAAGAGGCAATGGTTTTAGAAGTTAGGCATCCTACTGTACATGAAGCACTAAACGTTTAATTTCACATTAACATGTTGGTCACACGAAATGAACGTTAAGGGATTGTTAGAGGAAGGACGTATGAGGAACGAGAAGTCTACAATCTGCCCTTATTGCCTATTCAAGAGCATGGATCCTACTTTGTACTATCCTAATCTATCTTGGTTGAACCATGGGCAACATATAAGTATTCATCTTAAAGAGATGAGCACAACCAACAATTTTTTTATAACATAAGTGTTGACCTTTTTTTGGCTAATTGAGTGATAACATGGGTGAGCAAGGGAGTAGCTATGTCCCATCAGCAGCTCAATCACCAACAATGTTGATGTAAGAGTTGTTGTCACTAAACACACCTTTTGTAATGCATAGGGGGGAGGATCATCACACAGATTTACACAAGGGCAACGTTACCTAAACGTGGATTTATTTGTAGTGGCAGATTTTGTTACCTTGGGAGCACATGAGGATGAGGACATACTTGACTTACAACCAAGAAGGAACTCACACTGTAATACAAGGGGTTTTGTTAGGCCTTGCATTTTTTCCTCAGAGCCGCACCCCTAAAACCAAGATAGGCAGTAGGTAATATGTGTTTGTTGTATTCATTTATGTGTATGGTTGCTTTATGGTAATATAGTTTTTAACATCTATATGGAGACCATTAACACCAAAAATTGAAAAACACCTACCATTAAAACTGCATACATTCATTTTGAATTATTTATAATTTAATGAGGTACTTAATATGAACACTAAGGCAAACTCGCCATTTAACTAACTGGGTTGGTTTTGAGAGCTTGATTTCGTGATATTTCACAGGCACTATCGATTATTATGCTTAGTTTGTTTGCAACAGTGGCAAGTTACTTATCTGGATTGATTCTTAACCTAGTTCATTTCGTTCCAGATACTAGGGGATTTAGGACAACCCTTTGGTCACAATAGTAAAGGATCAGGTGTAAGTGTCCATTCATCATGGGTCATAGGGATATCATCATTATTACCAATGGGATATCACTAACCAGAATACACATTTACAATATATTCTTATATGTATGCTGGGTGAATGAATGGAAAATAATCCACACTAACCATCTGACAAGCTACAATAACATGCAAACATGGATATGGTAATGCCTGGAACCACCCATGTAACATCCCAAAAATTTCATTCTCATGTATAATCATTTTGATTTAGACCATCAATGATATTATCCATTTTATCTCAACTTTCTACATAAATTTTGGTTAGGACAACATCTTGAATTTAATCTTTTACCATTGTAAATAATTTTAACTTTATACCTTAGGTAAAAGTTAACCAAATAACTTATTACCTATTTCCTTCATTATTAATTTCTTTTCCTTTTCCATTTACTCCCATCGAATTACCACATACTCTACTCATAATACATCATATTGTACACACTTTAATTCCTAGTTAGAGTCCAAATTTAAAAATATGGTAAACTACAAAGTTGTTCATCTTCTTCTTAGTTTTCCAACAAGACCAAATTTATTAAAATCCATTAAGATTTAAGAGAGATATATTTTACTTCAATCATATTATCTTGTACATATTTTAATGCCTAGTTAGAGTCTGAATTTGAAAAAGTCTTCAACTACAAAGTTGTTCCTCTTTGTCTTATCTTTCTAACAAGACCAAATACATTAAAATCCATTAATATATAAGAGAGATATGCCCAAAATACCAAAACTGTGTCATAATTGATATTTACTTCAATCATACAAGCTATATTATGTAGGCTGCGGGAATGGTCAACAATACAGCCTATTTTTCTCACCTAAAACCTTCATTATCGCCATACATAATGCACCTAACATCCCACTACAATTTCGTTATGAAAAGCTTATCCCCCACTTATCATTTGCATGATTAAATCAACACTACATCTTGTTCCCAAGTCTAAAATCTTATAACAAGCTAAGTTAGTAAAAACATATCTCTCATTTTCTTTCATTTTCTCTATCAAAGTCACTTTTGATCTAAATCTAGGACAATAAAAGAACACTTTAAGAAGGAATGGATCCTCCATCAAGGTAAGAGGGGATAGGGTTGTGAATAAATATGGAATGGGTAGAATTGTATGTTGTTCTAGGATTTCGAGATTTATTTTCATAAATTGTTACTTAATTTTGAAGCTGAAAATGTGTGAATTTAACTTTGACTTCTTTATCAAAGTTGTAGATCTTTTTCTTATGTGAATTTTTATACTTGAACCAACTGATTTGGATACGTATAGCAAGAGTTATGGTCAAAATACTGAAGTATGTTTCTTTTGAATGTTTCATGACTTGATTCTGGATATATGTTGAGATTGTAAATTTTGTGAGTATGATTAGCCATCTTTATCTTCATAAAAGTTGTAGATATAGATGTTATCTATTAAATTTAGTCTTGTATCAAAATTCTAAGTAATATGGAATTTATGCTTAAATTACTCTCATGTGCTCATGTTGTTTAATTGTTTCTGAAAATGAGTGTCTTTAAGTAAAGTTTGGTAATTCATATATTTTGAAATTAAAAATGATATATTCATAAAAGTTGTAGATCTTTGTGTCCTATAAATTTAGAGACTAAAATCTTTCAAAAAGGATAAGTAAAACTTGAGTTATAATTTATTTATTAAAGTATGATGTTTCTGAAAGCTATGTATGGGTCAATGCTTGTCTAGCTGTTTGAGAAGAATTTATAAGGAATTAATTTTTGAGCCCTTCATAAAAGTTTTAGATATTTGAGTTATGAACATGTGGGATTTGGTCCCATGTAAAAATAATTTTTCTATTAAGAGATATACAATGTTTACCAAAGGTTGTCAAAACTGTAACTGAATCTGTAATACTGAAATTACTGTTTGAAGTCAGAAAGTAATTTTGAAACTGCATTTTATACTTATAGAATTGGGATATATGGTCTTCATGAAAGTTATAGATAATTCTGTTTTTGAAAATTTTGCACAAGTTTTATCTTAAAATAATTTTTTTACAAGGAGATATGCCTATTTACTAAATTGTGTACATGCAGTAAAAATTTGCAAAAGTCAGTGTGTTGTTTGTAACATTGATTAAATTCTGTAAGGAATTAGAATTTTTTGTCTGCACAAATGTTGTAGATAATTTTGTTATGAAACTACAGAAAGTGGAATTACTTAAAAAGGATTTGATTTGCTCACGTTATGGTCTTTTTACTAATGTATATTGCTGTTGTAAATTTCTGAAATTTACCTATGATGGTTATTATGGATGAAAATGATATTTTCCATGTGGATAATGATTTAGTTATGAATTATTAAGGGATTACTGATTATTATGGATGTTATTGAGTGTCCTACAAATGTCATACAGTATGTATATCTTTGTGATAAATAATTATGAATGACTAAATTAATGTATACATGAATGCCTTATGGTTTATTGAGATATGTTGTTAAACTGTAAATCCATGATTTTGAGAATTGATATATGTGATGTGTCCTTTGAGGACTCGTGGCTTTCAAGTGATTATGGAAGTATTGATATCATGGTATGTTAAATTGATAAAGAGAATTAAAGGCATTCATGCATCATAAGCATTTGGACGCATCATGGAATTTAAGAGTTCCATGACTGCCGGCCCTGGTGGGGGGTTACTCTATGATGAGTTAAAGCCTTATTTTTGTTGAGTGCCATGAAGGGTAGGGATTTATGGTTTATGCTAAGTCCTACATGTGTACTTTCGATACTTGAACGCCATAAAGGGTAGGGATTCATGGTATATACTAAGTCCTACTTGTGTACTTTGGTACTTGAGCGCTACGAAGGGTAGGGATTCGTGGCATTATGCTAAGTCCTACTTGTGTCTCTATGAGACTTTCTACTACGGTATTCCCACTAAATCAAAATGGATCCAGCGTGACATCATTTGGCTAAATTAAAGATTATTAAATGTAAATGACCTTGTTTGGCATATTCATCATATCATAATTATTTGTTGATTGTGTTTGTGTAATTTTACTTATTTTATATTTATTCTATATTCTATCTCACTTTTACATTATTTTTGTAGTGCATGCTTCACAGAATGACGAGTGCTAAAATTGATGAAGCTTTTATGTTTTATTGCTTGGACTTTGACTTTATTTGACTTTTAATATGTTGTAATAATATTATTATGTATCTCGTACTGCAATTTTATCGATTGTTTTCGCTATATAAATGTATTATGTTTTATTAATTCACGACTAGTATGCATGATAATATTCCACATTTATCAATTTTTATATGACCTCAGAATTTAAATTATGAATTTCAAAATGATTCTTTAAACGCGAAAAATTTATTACAAAAATTTGGGTTAATTAATTGGAATTTGTAATTTGGGTTTCAGGTGTCACAATTGAAGTGGTATCAGAACATTTTCAAAAATTCAGGGCCAATTGCTATGATATGTATTATTTCTTTGATACTACATGAATTGTTTGGTTACTTGCTTGATAATATATTAAGTATGTATTATATGACTTGTTGCTTAACTGATAAATTGTAGAGTGCTTATAGTTCTGTTATAATCTTGTAATTGTATACGATATACTTTCCCTTAGAATTAGTATAAACCGAACTACAAATGTAGGATGGCAAGAAACAATAATGACGCTATGGCAGCCGCTTTCAACCGCTTGGCTGAGGCCTTGGAGAGGCAAAATCAACCAAGAAATACTAGAGGACTTCACGGATTGGATCACTTCTTGAAAAGGAAGCCATCACAGTTTAAAGGAGACTATAATCCAGAGGTAGCATACCTATGGATTAAGGAAATAGAACGTATCTTCTGATCTTTACCCTGCATAGAATTCGAAAAGGTGGAGTATGCCACCTATATGATGATTGAGGAAGTAGAGAACTGGTGGAACCATGCTAGGATTCGTATGACTGAGACCGACAGACCATTGGACAGGGCTAACTTCAGAGACTGTTTTCTCGAGAAATATTTTCCAGCAAGTGTGAAGAGCCGAAAAGAGCTAGAATTCATGGAGTTGAAACAAGGCTCAATGTCTATTGGTGAGTATGCTGCTAAATTTGAAAATTTATCCCTCTTTTACCCTCATTTCCAACAGGCAGGTGCTGAAGCCTTAAAGTGCGTCAGGTTCGAGAATGGTTTGAATTCTGAAATCAAAGAGGCTACCTGTTATCAAGAAATTCAGAGCTTCTCAATCCTAATCAATAAATGCTGAATTTTTGAAGAAAACCACTAAGCCAGATTGGCTCAAGAGAAGATCAATAGACAACTGAGACCTCAGTCAGTTACCTTCAAAAGGAAAGGATCTTCTATCCAAATTATTTCAAGGGAGGATCATCATCATCTTCCGAGAGATGTAACAATCATGTGAATCTAAAGTGTTATAAGTGCGGAGGTAATCACCATATACGTGACTACAACAGACGCCTAGAAGATGTCACTTGCTTTTCGATGTAATCAGAAAGGTCACATCAGCCTAAATTATCCACAGAACCATCAAATCATCAACAACAATAACACCATGAATAATCGAAGAGGTTCTAGTTATCAGGGAGGCCGTGGAAGAAACGTGTGTTGTTCAACCTCTAAGACAGAATGGGGAGTCAACAGATAAAAGATTACAACCAGCAACAGGAAGAGTCTTTGCCATCAGCGGTTCAGAGGTAGACCAAGCAGATGACCTTATGCAAAGTAAGTATAAGATCAATGGTACCATTTTATCTGTATTGTTTGATTCTGGTGCTACACATTCTTTTATTTCTGAGGAGTGTGTTAGACATCTTCATTTACCTGTAAAGTACTATGATGTATGACCTAATTGTTTCCACTTCCGCCGGTACACAACTTAAGACTACTAAGGTGTGTAACTATTGTTCTGTGCTCGTAGAAGGTAGAAACTTTCTTGTCAATCTTGTTTGTTTGTCTTTGAAGGATCTGGAAGTAATTCTAGGGATGAACCAGTTATCCGCAAATCGAGTCTAGGTGGACTGTCATAACAAGACCGTGATATTTCCATCAGAAGGAAACACCATTTCTGACAATCTCAAGATCTTTGCTTCAAAAGGAGAAATTCAATTGTTTGCCTTGTTTACTCTTTCCAAAGGAGATGGTGAATCTGAAATAATTGAGATGCCAAGTGTCTCTGAATTCACTGAAGTATTTCCAGAAAATGTCTCAAGTTTACCTCCAGAACGTGAAATAGAATTCTCAATTGATTTAATTCCAGGAGCAGAACCAGTGTCTAAGGCTCCATATCGTATGTCACTTGTTGAACTGGTAAAACTGAAAAAGCAAATTGAAGAGTTGTTGGAGAAGCATTTCATCAGGCCCAGTGTGTCGCCATAGGGAGCGCCGGTATTGCTCGTCAAGAAGAAAGATGGAAGCATGAGATTATGTGTAGATTATTGTCAGTTGAATAAATTGACAGTGAAGAATAAATATCCTTTGCCCAGAATTGATGATCTAATAGACCAATTGAGAGGTGCTACAGTATTTTCCAAGATTGACCTACGATCGGGTTATCATCAGATTCGTGTCAACTCTGAGGATATTCCAAAGACAGCCTTTAGAACACGCTATGGTCATTCCGAGTATCTTGTGATGCCTTTCAGAGTGACCAATGCCCCAGCTGTATTCATGGATTACATGAATCGAGTGTTTCATCCATACTTAGATCAGTTTGTTATTATCTTCATTGATGACATTCTGATTTATTCTAAGACTTGGGAGGAGCATGAAAAGCATCTTCGAGTGGTATTGCAGATTTTGAAAGAGAAGCAGTTGTATGCTAAGTTATCTAAATGTGAGTTCTGGTTGAAAGAGGTAAAGTTCCTAGGCCATGTGATCTCAAGCGAAGGAGTGTTTGTGGATCATTCCAAAATAGAAGCTATAACAAACTGGGAGAGACCTAATTCAATTACTGAGATACGAAGCTTCCTAGGATTAGCTGGTTATTACCGGAGATTTATCGAGGGGTTTTCTCGAATTGCCTTACCGATGACTCGTCTGACCCGGAAGAATCAACCTTTTGCTTGGACGGTAGAATGTGAGAAAAGTTTCCAGGAACTAAAATCGAAGCTTACATCTGCTCCAGTCTTAACTTTACCTAATCCACAAGAAGACTTTGTGGTTTATTGTAATGCTTCTAAGATGGGTTTAGGTTGTGTTTTGATGCAGCAACAAAAGATGATTGCCTATGCTTCTAGGCAGCTGAGGTCGCATGAAATGAACTATCCAACGCATGATCTAGAATTGGCAGTAGTGGTATTCGCTTTGAAAATCTGGAGACACCATTTGTATGGAGTTAAGTTTGAGGTGTTTAGTGACCATAAGAGCTTAAAGTATTTGTTCGATCAGAAGGAATTGAACATGAGGCAGCGAAGGTGGATGGAATTTCTTAAATATTATGATTTTGATTTGAAGTACCATCCAGAAAAGCAAACATGGTAGCAGATACACTTAGCAGGAAATCCATTCATATGGTATCTTTAATGGTAAAAGAGATGAAAATGATAGAACAGTTCAGGGATATGAACTTAGGTATGGAGATGAAATCTTTAAGAAGTATGACCTTGGGAACTTTGAAGATCACCAATGATTTTCTAAAGCTAATAGGTGAGAGGCAGAAAAAAGACTTGTAATTACAAGAGTTGAGAAAGACTCAGGTGAATGGAAAAGATATGGGATTACAAGAAGGATCAAATGGAATTTGGAGGACTGGAAGCAGAACTTGTGTACCAGATGATGTTGATCTAAGAAGGACAATCCTAGAAGAAGCACATAAAAGTATGTTGAGTATTCATCCTGGATCAACCAAGATATATCAAGACCTGAAGAAAAGTTTTTGGTGGCCAAGGATGAAGAAAGAAATAGCTGAATATGTGTCTTCATGTCTGGTATGTCAAAAAGCCAAGATGGAACACCAGAAGCCATCTAATGAACTGCAACCATTAGAGATTCCTATCTGCATCTGGAATGACATTACGATGGACTTTGTGTCAAGATTGCCAAGAACACGTTCAAGAAATGATGCAATCTAGGTTATTGTAGACAGATTGACTAAGTCTGCTCACTTTCTCCCAATGAATATAAAGAATTCTCTACAAAAGTTGGCACAATTATATGTGAAAGAGATCGTGAGACTACATGGTGTACCATCCAGTATTGTGTCAGATAGAGATCTGAGGTTCACTTCCCGATTCTGGGGAAACTTGCATCAGGAGTTGGGTTCAAGACTTCGATTAAGTTCAGCTTATCATCCTCAAATGGATGGACAGTCAGAACGTACCATACAAAGTTTGGAAGACTTATTGCGATCTTGTGTGCTTGAGCATGGTGGTAGTTGGGAGCAGTTTCCTCCACTAATTGAATTCACATATAACAATGGCTACCATAGCAGTATTGGTATGGCTCCATTTGAAGCATTATATGGTAGAAAGTGTCAAACACCTCTTTGTTGGTTAGAAACTGATGAAAATATGGCATTAGGGCCTGAAATTGTGCAACAGACTACTAAACAAATAGAAATAATCAGAGAGAAGATGAAGGCATCCCAAGATAGACAAAAGTACTATTACAATAAAATGAGAAAACCACTTGAATTCCAAGTTGGTGATCATGTGTTTTTGAAGGTTTCGCCTCACAAGGGCATTGGTCAAGCACTGAAAAGTAAAAAGTTAAGCCCAAGGTTCATTGGACCATATGAAATTCTAAAGAGGATTGGCTCGGTGGCCTATCAGATTGCACTTCCTCCTTATCATGCAAATTTGCACAATGTGTTCCACTATCACAATTGAGGAAGTATGTATCTGCTCATGTGATTGCTACTGATGATGTTGAAGTCAGAGAGAATTTGACCATTCCTGTAGAACCTACACAGATTATGGAAAGGTCGATTAAATGCCTGAGAAGCAAGGATGTACCATTAGTTAAGGTGGCATGGAAACAAGGAAATGATGTAACTTTAACTTGGGAGCGCGAAGATGCTATGAGGATGCAATACCCAGAATTGTTCCACTGAGGGATGTGTTGTATTAAATTTTGAGGACGAAATTTTTATTAGGGTGGGAGAATTGTAACATCCTAAAAATTTCATTCTCATGTATAATCATTTTGATTTACACCATCAATGATATTATCCATTGTATCTCAACTTTCTACATAAATTTTAGTTAGGACAACATCTTGAATTTAAACTTTTACCATTATAAATAATTTTAACTTTATACCTTAGGTAAAAGTTAACCAAATAACTTATTACCTATTTCCTTAGTTATTAATTTCTTTGCCTTTTCCATTTACTCCTATCAAATTACCACATACTTCACTCAAAATACGTCATCTTGTACACATTTTAATTCCTAGTTAGAGTCCAAATTTGAAAATGTGATAAACTACAAAGTTGTTCCTCTTCTTCTTAGATTTCCAACAAGACCAAATTTATTAAAATCCATTAAGATTTGAGAGAGATATGCCCAAAATACTAAAACTATTTCAGAATTGGTATTTTACTTCAATCATATCATCTTGTACATATTTTAATGCCTAGTTAGATTCCGAATTTGAAATAGTCGTCAACTACAAAGTTGTTCTTATTTGTCGTATCTTTCCAACAAGACCAAATTCATTAAAATCCATTAAGATATGAGAGAGATATGCCCAAAATACCGAAACTGTTTCAGAATTGATATTTACTTCAATCATACAAGCTACATTATGTAGGCTGCGGGAATGGTCAATAATGCAGCCCATTTTCTCACCTAAAACCTCCATTATTGCCACACATAATGCACCTAACATCCCACTACAATCACATTATGAAAAGCTTGTCCCCCACTTATCATTTGCATAATTAAATCAACACTACATCTTGTTCCCAAGTCTGAAATCTTATAACAAGCTAAGTTAGTGAAGACATATCTCTCATTTTCTTTCATTTTCTCCATCAAAGTCACTCTTCATCTAAAGCTAGGAAAATAAGAGAACACTTTCAAAAGGAATGGATCCTCCATCAAGGTAAGAGGGGATAGGGTTATGAATAAATATGGAATGGGTAGAAATGTATGTTGTTCTAGGATTTCTAGATTTATTTTCCTAACTTGTGACTTAATTTTAAAGTTGAAATGTGTGAATTTAACTTTGACTTCTTCATCAAAGTTGTAGATCTTTTCCTTATGTGAATATTGATACTTAAACCAACTAATTTGGATATGTATAGCATGAGTTATGGTCAAAATACTGAAGTATGTTTCTTTTGAATGTTTCATGACTTGGTTCTGGATATATGTTGAGATTGTAAATTTTGTGAGTATGATTAGCCATCTTTATCTTCATAAAAGTTGTAATATAGATGTTATAATTCTGTTAAATTTGGTCTTGTATCAAAATTCTAAGTAATATGGAATTTATGCTTAAATTACTCTCATGTGCTCATGTTGTTTAATTGTTTCTGAAAATGAGTGTCTTTAAGTAAAGTTTGGTAATTCATATATTTTGAAATTAAAAATGATATATTCATGAAAGTTGTAGATCTTTGTGTCCTATAAATTTAGATACTAAAATCTTTCAAAAAGGATAAGTAAAACTTGAGTTATGATTTATTTATTAAAGTATGATGTTTCTGAAAGCTATGTATGGATCAGTGCTTATCTAGCTGTTTGAGAATAATTTATAAGGAATTAATTTTTGAGCCCTTCATAAAAGTTTTAGATATTTGAGTTATGAACATGTGAGATTTGGTCCCATGTAAAAATAATTTTTCTATTAAGAGATATACAATTTTTACTAAAGGTTGTCAAAGCTGTAACTGAATCTGTAATACTGAAATTACTATTTGAAGTCAGAAAGTAATTTTGAAACTGCGTTTTATACTTATAGAATTGGGACATATGGTCTTCATGAAAGTTATAGATAATTCTATTTTTGAAAAATTTGGCACGAGTTTTATCTTATAATTTTTTTACAAGGAGATATGCCTATTTTACTAAAATTTGTACATGCAATAAAAATTTGTAAAAGTTAGTGTGCTGTTTGTAACGTGAATCAAACTCTGTAAGGAATTAGAACTTTTAGTCTGCATGAATGTTGTAGATAATTTTGTTATGGAACTACATAAAGTGGAATTACTTAAAAAAGATTTGATTTGCTCACGTTATAGCCTTTTTACTAATGTATGTTGCTGTTGTAAATTTCTGAAATTTACCTATGATGGTTGTTATGGATGAAAATGATATTTTCCATGTGGGTAATGATTTATTTATGAATTATTGAGGGATTATTGATTATTATGGATGTTATTGAGTGTCCTACGAATGTCATAAATAATTATGAATGACTAAATTAATGTATACATGAATGCCTTATGGTTTATTGAGATATATTATTGAACTGTAAATCCATGATTTTGAGAATCGATATATGTGATGTGTCCTTTGAGGACTTGTGGCTTTCAAGTGATTATGAAAGTATTGATATCATGGTATGTTAAATTGATAAAGAGAATTAAAGGCATTCATGCATCATAAGCATTTGGACGCATCATGGAATTTAAGGGTTCCATGACTGCCGGCCCTGGTGGGGGGTTACTCTATGATGAGTTAAAGCCTTATTTTTGTTGAGCGCCATGAAGGGTAGCGATTCATGGTTTATGCTAAGTCCTACTTGTGTACTTCGATACTTGAACGCCATTAAGGGTAGGGATTCATGATATATACTAAGTCCTACTTGTGTACTTTGGTACTTGAGCGCTACGAAGGGTAGGGATTCGTGGCATTATGCTAAGTCCTACTTGTGTCTCTATGAGACTTTCTACTGCAGTATTCCCACCAAATCAAAATGGATCCAACGTGACATCATTTGGCTAAATTAAAGATTATTAAATGTAAATGACCTTGTTTGGTATATTCATCATATCATAATTATTTGTTGATTGTGTTTGTGTAATTTTACTTATTTTATATTTATTCTATATTCTATCTCACTTTTACATTATTTTTGTAGTGCATGCTTCACAGAATGACGAGTGCTAAAATTGATGAAGCTTTTATGTTTTATTGCTTGGACTTTGACTTTATTTGACTTTTAATATGTTGTAATAATATTATTATGTATCTCGTACTGCAATTTTATCGATTGTTTTCGCTATATAAATGTATTATGTTTTATTAATTCACAACTAGTATGCATGATAATATTCCACATTTATCAATTTTTATATGACCTCAGAATTTAAATTACGAATTTCAAAATGATTCTTTAAACGCGAAAAATTTATTATAAAAATTTGGGTTAATTAATTGAAATTTGTAATTTAGGTTTCAGGAGTCATAACCCATAACCACAACATGGATCTGTGGATAGTGTTACTGAAAACTCCTTTCCACCCCTTTGTTGAACTGGGAAAATCTTTCTTTAACCTTAAGTGATTGTCGTGTACATCATACCTACATACTTTGTGAGTATAGGTAAATGCCTGGTTTTTGCCTAATATTTCCAATAACTTTTTACTGTACCTCAATCCCTCACCGAACTCTACTCTCGTCGCACCATGTTTCTCAAATTACTTAACCATTTTTGAATAAGTACACTTAACTAGAGTCGTAATTGGCATATTACATGCATTCTTCAATATTTTGTTGACACACTATGGTAGGTTGGTGGTCATATGGAAAAATCTATGTCCGTCATTATCATAAGCCATACTCCATTGTTCCTTAGGAATTACATCAATCCACATGGCTATTTCTGGTTTAACTTCATGGAATTTTGCTAAATTCTGGTGAAGTACGACTCTACATGCAATATACCCTACAATAATGTAACGAACATTATAAAAACTAATGTCAATGTGTATAATAATTTAAAAAATAATGCATCACGTACCAAGCTTCATTAGATCTTACTTCAACTCAGTGTTCTTAAACTTGTTATTGAAATTACTTGTAATATGTCTTATGCAAAACACATGATAGGCATTTGGTGCTTGCTAATTGTTTTGGGGGTTTGCCTCAGCTGTCTTCATGCTTTGGTGTTGATCAGAGATAAGATATATGTCTATTTTCTGTGTCACATGGAGTCTGATTTGAATTAAGAACCTACTTCATGCTTGTAAAGTCTCCCCTTCAACAAGTGTAAACGCAAATAGTAGAATCGAGTTATCTCTATCTTGTGTGGTTGTAATAAGCAGCGTATGTTTGTACTTTCCATTCAAAAATATGTCATCAATCTGGATGATTGGCTTGCAAAATAGAAATGCATCAGTACATTATTTATATGTCTAAAACACACATTTAAAAGTATGAAACCTATTGTCAAGTTGATTGCCTACAAAGTAGTCCATGGTCAAAATATCGTGAGCAGAACAAGGTGCAATCTAATGTATATGATTAAGCCAACGGGGCAAAAAAGCATATAATTCATCTCAGTCACCAAAGATGCAAACAAATGCCTTTTATTTATCCTTCCATGCCTTGTTATAGGAGACTTTAAAACCAAATTAACCTATGATCTATTCTTGGATCAATGAAATGGAGATTGAAACAAACATTAACTTAAATAATAAATTTCTAAATAGAATGTAGTAGATAAATGATTTTACAATACATTGACCTTACTAACCTAGAATGCATTAGTAGATAAATTCAGAATCCAATTTTACATGATCCTGTAAAAGTCCAACATCCACGAAAGTATGGCTACCTCCTCACTTACTTACCACCCATATGTTTGCTTTTTTGGACAATAATGCCTCCATCCTCTAGGGGCAACCATCAACTTGATTTGGACCTTTCATAGTAAAAAATATAGGTTTTGATTCACTTATAATATATGTCTGATTTATTTACCTGTAATACTATTTCAACGTATTCTAAACTACATTTTTTATGGAAAATTTAATTAAATATAAAGTTTATCTCCAACGCACCATTCAAATTGGTTATCCAACCCCATAACATCATTTTCCTCATTTAGATGCTCCCAACTTATATTACTATATGCAGTGAAAAACTTTGCAATGCCATTCCGCCATCCCTATAATTTAACTTCATTGTCAACTATCAATGTACGACACATTATTTAATCTGAACAAAACAATCAGGTTATACATATTACTAACCTACTACCATTTCATAATACGTTGATCGTGTTCTGAGTCCAAGTGTAGAAACACCACATGAACATGCTGGATTTGATGTCCCAAGTATATACTCAAAGTCACCTTTAACATCAATGTCCAAATCACCATTGTTGAAAACATTACCTCATCGACTCCATCATCCTCACTACTTTTACATTCCAAATCAACATTGATATCCGGATCATCATCATCTGATAAACTAAATTTCATTTTATCTTCTATAAAAAAATATGAAAGTTTTATTATATATTAAACAAAAAATAATCAAAAGATTAATTATCATAGGTTTTTAGTGACACATACTTCCTGTCTATGTTAGGCATTGAGAAACGCATCCTTGTGTGTTCGAAATGAAGACTCAACATTATCAACATCAACATATATCTCAAGTGAGGCCATGTCCGTTTATAACTCAAAAATACCTAACAATGACTCAATCTCTTCATCATCATTTATTTGAAAACCTGGAAATTTTTTCTTACTTTGATCAATGATTAACCAACTAGTTAATTGAGTAATTACTTGATTAGCTTCAAGTTTTAGCTTAGCAAAAATTCTTTCTTTTAGTTACTCAATTATAATTTTTCGTTTGACCTACATCAATTGAGTGTCACCCTTAAATGTATAACCATATAGACCTTTAAATTTTCACTAGTTGATATAAAGAATCAACACGATCTAAGAAGAAATCATTGCCTAAATTCCAAGACACTAAAGCAATGAGAAAAATCTAGTGGTAGAAAGGAGAAGACTCAAGAAAAATCTAGTGCCAATGAGAAGAGAAAGGGAGGGAAATTTATACTTATTTTTTTTCATATTTTAATGAGTGAAATGACATTTATTTCGTATGCCAAAAAAAGCAAATGGACACATGTCAATCACACATCCTAATGGTTCAAAGTCAGACTTAGAAGGGAGGGTTGAATAAGTCTTAGACTCTTATGAACATTTTTTGCAGAATATGAAACTTTAAAGTTCAAGATCTCAGACTTTTGTAACAGACTTGTTAAAAGCAAGGAAAGCGAGAATGAACATAAGGAATTTATACTAGTTTACTTCTAATGCAGAGGCTACGTCCAGTCCCTTCAAACTTGAAGGATTTCCACTATTGTAGAACTCATTTTACAATCACAGCACCAGACCGTGCCATAAGTATTCTTGACTCTAGCCACTTTTGGCTTAAATACCCAAGTATTCTTTCAACAAGCCACTCCTATCTTAAACCCAAGTATTCTTTCAAAAGCTCTTCAGGCCAAACTATTTCCCATAGAAACTAAAGGCTGGCAACACACCAGACTTTTACACAAATACAGATTTGAGAGAGAGATTTTTTTGGGTGTTTCTGAGAACTTAGTGTATAACCAGATATAAGTGATAAATAGATATACTAAGTAAGAAAGCAAAGAGACCAAGGTTTGCTAGATGCAGAATAAAAAGGTCTTTGCGTAAGAACTAAAAGAGAAGTAAGCTTAGTATACTGATTGCAAGATTTTCTTTGAATGACTCGGTGGTTCTCTTTTCTTCAAATTGAATTTCTTCATATTTATAGGTCACTTAATATGACCATTTGGAAATATAATCAGGACACATAGCCGTTGTAGATTCGTTGGTGAAGCTTTAGCTTGTTGTAAGCATCAGGCCTTGAAAATTATGAAGAGAGGGCAAAAGGTCTAGTATGAAAGGATCAACAAGGTTTGTACTAAAATGTGATTTCTTTAATATTTTCAGTACAAAAATCCTTTTGTTAGCTTTCTTCTTTAATCAGAGCATTTAAAGCATACGCAGTTAACCTTCTACATGTATTCTAACATAAGAGCTAACTGTCATTAGCTTTTCTAAGTTATGTAGAGTAGCTACATTGGTTTCTTCATAATAGGGCTTTGGTTGCTTCATTGCTTTGTCTCATTTCCTCTTTTGATGATAAGTGTAGTTTTCCTTGATAAGCCCACAACTTAGAGAATCATCAAACGGGATCTTGAACGTTGGTTGTTGCAAGTTTGAAGTAAAGTTCTTGTAGCTTCAAAAGTCTAAGGTCTGATTGGTAGAACAAAGGTCTGATCGTACTTAAATCAGATTCTTTTTTAGCAAATCTTGGAATCAGACTTTTCTTGAAACCTCTTGTTTGTCATAACTCAAACTCCTGTTTTGATGAACTCCTTATTTTATTTGTAACCTGTGTGCTTAATATTTATATCCTGAAACACTTAACTTAATAGGTTAAATAACACATAGGTAGACTTTATTTTACTTTAAATATATTGATGTGTGTTATTAACAAATCTTGGGGTCTGATTAATTAATAGTCTTTCTTTCATACAACTAGACTTGGTTCCAACATATCCACTTTGCCCTATGATTGGTTGAAATAAGGCCGCATTTCACATTACAATGGGACGAAATAAGTCATGTCACATCAAGGTCAAATTTTTACATGTAAGACCGAAATACATATTGACATTTCACCTAACACAAGAGCAAAAATATGAGCATGTTGTCACTTTTCATCACCCCAGGTAATTCACCCATGATGTGTCGAAATTTGGGTTTTATTTTTTACAAATGCAAAATGTAATAACTAATTTGACAAGTTTCACTCCAAACAACAAATCTATTTATAAAGTTACCATATTTTGCAAAATATATATTTTTTGCACCAAAATGCTGAGTCTTTTAGTTATCTATTTTACTTTTTAGTTGTTAAATATTTCATTTTTAAGTTTATTTCTTAGTTTCATTCTCATTTATTTATATTTTATGTTTTATTTTATTCCTTTGTATATATATTATACTAGGTTTAAAATTGATCATTTTTAAGCTAATCATTTGCACCAAATTGACCAGTAATATTTAATTCAATCTATAGTCATAGGTTTGAGTTTTAGAAAGGATTGCATTACCATTTTAAATTTTAATAGTAAAAATTTTGTTATCTATAATGATTTTATCTAACTCAAATCTTAATGTAATATATAAAAAACAAATGATTTTACTTTCAATAATTTTACAAAAAAATAATGAACTAGGATTTAAATATATAATCTTTTTCCATTATACTAATCATTTTACTTTTAATAATTTTACAAGGTTGCCAAATAGCATAAAAAAACTACCACAACAAAGTTTCATTTTACCATTGTCTCAAATGAATTAGATTGATCGTATGTTTTGTTTTATTAGGAATCAAATAAGTGTTATTAAACTCATACATTTGTTAAAGCAACACTAAGCTAATCTTCTTCTTTAACTAATGGATAAAAGACAAAAATAACACTTACAAAGCTACAGTTACAAATCACTCATCAATAGGTCCTTATATTTGTGAGATTTGATCTTGCAATCTGAAGTATGCAAGTTTAATTTTTAACTAACTAGTCCAATTTTTATCTGCCAAAATATTGGGTTTATCATCTGGTTTCCACCCATGCTGTAACATCCTAAAATTTATGAAAATAATTAATTAAGAGGAATAAATATTAAATAATTATAAATAAGTTAATAAATGTCCCAAAAATGTTAAAATAATAAAATTGAGATTTATGAGGATTATTTATAATTTATTGAGGTTTTAAGAGTTAAAATTATACCCGGTTAAAATATGAGTGTTAGACCAAGTATCTCCAATTGAGATATCGTTGGTTAAGACTGTTAAGAATATTATTGGCAATTTGAATATATATTTGGATTCATTTTTGGATAAAGTATTGAGCCTGAACGAAGATCTTGTTTGTCATAAAACGGTGAAACTTTAATGAAGGACAAAACTTAAAATAAAAATCCCTACTCTCCTTCTCATTTTTTCCTATGACTTCCCCTCTCTCTTCCTCCTATTTTCGGCAGCGATCATTAAATATGTTGTAATGAATTAAGTCATGAATGATGATATCGATGATAGATGCTTTGTGAATATGTATTTCTTAATATACGAATGAATGATTATGATAATATATATATATGATGATATTTGAATTGATACCATTTGGTGAGGGATGTCTCAAGTAGAGCTACTTACAATTGATGATGTATGATTACGATTTAGATGCGTGGTCGATTATGGCCTAATAGGCTTATGTTATGAAATTGCATGATTGCTTGGGCCTTTTTCCATATCTTCATATATGGAACTAGGCGGCTGCCCCGTATATATTCTTCTTCTACTGTAAACTCAAATTATTTTGTATACATATGTGAGCATTTTGATTAGCGATCCAGGTTATAAATTATTGAATCTTACTCTTCGGTTTTCTGTGGTTCGGGTCTTGATGTAATCTTTGTGGTGTTTTGAAATTATTTTAAATGCGAAAAACTTACTCGCATTTTATTAATTATTATCTTGATTACATTGGGATTCGGGTCCAAAAAATCAGGGTGTGACAAGCTGGTATTAGAGCGTATTTTGTTCTGAATTAGGTTTATTAATTATCATAAGAGTATGGTTACTCTGTATTGAAATTGATATTATGGATTATTGGAGCATGATTGCTCAGTAGTGAAACATTTTGGTGATCATTACAATATGGTTATTCTGTATAGATTTAAGAGTGGCAATTATCTTGAGGATGATATTATGTTAAGTATTGATTGCCCTATATGGATTTGTGAAGGACTAATTGTCTAAGAATTGTGAATTGATTATAGGGGCATTATTGCTTATTGAGGATTCCTTGTGAACCATTAGTATTGAGATATGGTTGTTGTTTATGGGGGTGTGCCCAATATCATTAAGGTTGTGTGATATACTTATGAAGCATAGTTGCTCATTGTTAACCTTGATTGATTTATGGGATTGAATACGTATGAATGAATTCGACGATGTGATTGATATGTTTAATTGTGTAAGTCTGGCCAAGTTCCTTACATTATTTCCTTCAAATGACGAATACATAGTTATTGTGCATTGATATTGATATATTAAGTATGACTTGAATTGATGATGAATCTATACCATGTGTGATCATGGATATAATATATTGAGTATGAATTGATTTAATGATGGACCTATGCCATGTGTTAATCATGGATAAGAAGTATTGAAATATGAATTAATGCGGTGATAGACCATAGATGTTGAGACCTTAGCATATATATTGAAATTGAATCTTTTGGTTGGGTCTCTCTTGTGTGAATGATGTTGTGTATCATAGCCATAGTATGACCATCGAATGTGAGTGGTGCACATGCTAGAGTTGAATAAAGGAACGATAGATAAAGAATTCCCTAGTATGAGTAATTATGGGATAAAGTGATTGATTGTGCTATTTTTGAAGGATGGATTTTATACCCTTTGGCACAAAAACCATATATTATGTGATGCAAGTGAATTGTTGTATCTCCCTAAATTGGGAACATGAATAAAGGATAAGATTATGAAATGTGAAGTTGTGTATGCACATGATTGGGGTTATGTCTCAGTTTTGCATGTGAAAACCAAATAAGTAGTTGAATTAATTTTGACCCACTAGATGTGGTAACCCCCGTTGACTTGGTATGATCTCGCATGATCAAACTTTTTGAATGATTGATTTAATTAGACCCTATGGTGGTCTCGGCCCTATGCCATTTTATGAACTATGTTTAATGATATTTGGATGTTGTGGGTGTATCCTAAGATGGGTACTATGTAACACCCCTATTTTTATTTTAATTGATTACATAAATTTTATATTAAAATCTTGATGGAATTTGACCATAGGCCTTTTGAATTTTTAGATCATTATATTATTTTAGAATTTAAAAAAAATAAAAAATAAAAAAAATGAAAAATTTCTTTTGCACCTCCCTAAATTACTATTCGCACCATCCCCTCATAATTCTCATCAACCTTCACGTGAAAAGTTACTGTGCAATTTTGAAATTTTCAAACTTTGTACAGTAATCTGAATTAAATTTTCAATTATTGTACAGTACTTTTATAATAAAATATTCAAATACACAGTGAATTTTTTTAGTATAAATAGAGGGGCGAGACACCGAGAATTCCATCAGAAAACTTAGTAGTGTTGGGAGGAGAGTACTAAGTGAAGAGAGGAAGATCTAAAGGAAAGAGGTTATGCAAAAATTTTAAGGTAATAATAAATTTCTTTTATATTCTTTTATGATTACGAAGGTTGGTTTTATATCACTTAAAAATCTATTATTATACTAGATATAATATTATTTTAAGTTACTATTCTGAATAGTAAATCACTATGTCAATAGTAAATTACTATTCAAATAGTAAAATATACCAATTTTATTTTAATATAGTTAAAATTTAGATTACTACTAGAAACAGAAAGGATAAATTAAAATAATATGAAAAGACATAAGAATAATGGGAGGAGTCTCATACTCCTTTTAAATTTAATAATATTATTATTTTAAAAATAATAACTTTTTAACTTAAAATTTAAAATAAATTTTAAATTAAGTATCTTGTGTAACTTAATCTAACATACCTATGCAAGGACCTAGACTTTTATAACCTATACAAACTGGACTGAACCTATGCAAAGACTTGGACTATTATAACCTATATGGACTGAACTAAACATATGCAAGGACTGGATTATATGGATTTACATAGACCTATGCGAGGAATGGACTATAAGGACCCAAACTCAATTTTATTAATTTAAATAACCATTAAAATTTGAATTATGTTTATGAGTGATATTTAATTTATTTGATTTGATTATATTTGATTTTGATTGATGATATTTAATTATGATTGATAATATTAGATTGTGATTGATGATATGTAATTGTAATTGATAATATTTGATTGTGATTGATGATCTTGTGATGTGGAGTTGAGCATATAGCAAGCATGACGAAAAGCTAAAACTCAATAAGAAGTTTCTTACCTTACTCTTTAAATTTTTATTCTAAGAGAAAGTATTTTATAATCATTTTAATCTTTTATTCCTTCTTAGAAATTATTTTCATTAACTTTACTTTTAATCTTTAGAATAAAAATCTAGTATTTATTTTAGAAAAAGACATTTTATGAAAATTAATTTATAAAAATATTGAAATAATTAATTCTTGAATTAAAGAAAATTTTTAGTTTTAAGTATCTTTAGTTAATGAATTAAGAATTATTCTCTTTTAGTAAAATAAAATTTTCAAAAGTAAATTATTTTTTTTCCAACCTAATAACTAAAAATATTTGAAAATAATTGAGATTTCTAAATTTGATCTTGCTAAGATTCAATTTGAGAAAGATTATGTAAAATTTTATATGAGAAAGTTTTGAGATATTTAAGGCTTGGAAACTCAATTTTGATGAGATTTGAATTTGAAAATTGTACCAAATTTATTTCTGTATGACAAATTCAGAGAAGAAATTGAGGAAATGTACAGTTTATTGAGATGATATTGTAAACCTTTATGGTATTTAATAACTCAGTTTCTAAAAGCCTTAACAACTAAATACGCGAGTAGTTTATGCATCATGAATCATTAAAGTGAAACAAAATGATATTGTCTGGGGACGGATTATAGAAACCGAGGATACATTAGAGGAGGCTTAATTGCGAGCCTTGGGATGAGAGGGTGTGAAAAGGTGCTTCAGGGGACCTGGGGCAGCTCCCTAGTGTCGAGTACTTTCACAATAAAAACATTCTCAATCTGACTAGTCTCTAAGTGTTTCCATGCCAGTTAAGCCGTTCATGTTATTATTATCTGGAATTGTGGAACAGTGTAAACTCCTGGTTGGCCCAGTGCAAATTAAAATTTAAGGGCCCACATATATAGGTAAGTTATGACGAAGATATTGCATATTATTCATACATTCATAATTGATTGTGTATGTGATTATGATTGATATTATTATATATTAGTTTGTGAAAACCCTTTATTGCTTATGCCCCATTTGGGAATATTATATTCTATTTCTTACTTCTTTCTCCGTGTTTTTGTTTCATATGTTTTAAATTAATGGTTCGTACAGATGGAAGGATCGAATGATCTCGGCAGTAAATATAGAACGTTCTAGAAAAAGAGCTCGGTATGAATACCGTGGTCCAATGAATAAATAATGTCATTAAGTAACTGCTCTTGGGCCATGGAGTTTCATCTCTTTCCAATAATGTTTAATATTTATTTACTTCAGATGAATGTAAAATTACTTTATAAATTTTTAATGATATTATGAGGTATTTTAGAAATATTGTATGTAATTTATTCCGATAGTTTCTTTTTAATGATTATATTTTTAGTAAAAAATTTACAAATTTTTTTTAGAACTTATTGAGATGTAACAGAGGGCGTTACATACTAGGTAACCCCTTGGACTTTTTAAGTTTGATGAATTATTGAGGTTAGAGCCGGCATGAGATGGAATACGAATAATGAAAGTGACCCCTGAATAGTGGATGAATAATAACATTGAATTTGAGGTATGATTTGGCATTGATGATGATATGTGATTTTACGGTATGGTTTGGGGATAAATTGTGTGCCCTTAACCTTATGATCATGAGAATAGGTATGGACTATGATATGATGTAGAGATGACATGTGTGATTATGGGTTGGTAGATAGAAATTTGACCATGTCATTACCTCCCTTTTAATTTGAAGGATGTTATATTGACGATAGAAACCATATAGTGATGTGATAAGATATGAGTTGTACGTCTAGTTTATGGACTTGGGTTGTGATCTGTGAGGAGAATCCCTAATGTGAAAGCTTGATATGCGATTGAGAACCCTATTTTAACCTTGAAGTTGCGTACTTCATGCGAGTTTAGTGACTCATGTAGGCTTGAATCGATTTATAGCCAACGATGTGTAAGTGAGACAAAGGATTACTAGGCTAATTGATTATGGCTTCTAGATGGATGAAGCCCGATGACGTGGTATTTACTCTGTGATGATTGGAAATCTATGGTTGGTACACCAATTTATGGTGATGTTAATTAATATTTGATTATTGGTATGGCATGATTTATACCAAATTAATTGTATAATGATGATGAGATATGAATATGTTGGTTGTGGACTTGTGAGAATTGTCACTAAGTCTCACATGAATTGATGTTATTTGAGTAAGTATGATTGATGTAAGCAATGGGAATACGACGTACTTGTCCTGACATGACTTTACATGCCATAGGCATTATGGCAATGTGCACTTATGCGCCGACCTCATGTGTTTGTAGTAACCACTACGGGATTGGGGCACCTTCTTGTATGTCGGATGCAGCAACACGTAGGCCGAGAAGGTGTAGGGTTGTAACTGCTTATGGTGAATGTATTGAGTCTATCTGCTCGTACTGAGTATGAACATGTAAGCTATGCTGGATGAGTTGCGATCAATTATATGTGACTCATTTGGATGTAGGAAATTTTCATGATTGGGAAAAAGAAATGATGATGATCATATCTTGATGGACCCTGGGAAGTCTAATATTATTTTATGATGATGTTATATCTTGTTGGTGTGCGGCCTGAAGTATGGCCTTATGATATATGTGTCGAGGTTAAAATTTCGAGGACGAAATTTATTTTTAGGTGGAGTGGATTGTAACATCCCAAAATTTATGAAAATAATTAATTGAGAGAATAAATATTAAATAATTATAAATAAGTTAATAAATGTCCCAAAAATGTTAAAATAATAAAATTGAGATTTATGAGGATTATTTATAATTTATTGAGGTTTTAAGAGTTAAAATTATACCCATTTAAAATATGGGTGTCAGACCAAGTATCTCCAATTGAGATGCCGTTGGTCAGGGCTGTTAAAAATATTATTGGGAATCCAAATCTATATTCGGATTAATTTTTGGATAAAGTATTGAGTACGAACAGAGATCCTGTTTGTCATAAAACGGTGAAACTTTAATGAAGGGTAAAACTTAAAATAAAAATCCCTACTCTCCTTCTTATTTTTTCCTATGACCTCCCCTCTCTCTTCCTCATATTTTCGGCAGCGATCATTAAATATGTTGTAATAAATTAAATCATGAATAATGATATCGATGATGGATGCTTTGTGAATATGTATTGCTTAATATGCGAATAAATGATTATGATAATATATACATATATATATATATAATGATATTTGAGTTGATACCATTTGGTGAGGGATGTCTCAAGTAGAGCTACTTACAATTGATGATGTATGATTACGATTTAGGTGCGTGGTCGAGTGTGGCCTAATAGGCTTATGTTATAAAATTGCATGATTGCTTGAGCCTTTTTCCATATCTTCATATATGGAACTAGGCGGCTGCCCCGTATATATTCTTCTTCCGCTGTAAACTCAAATTATTTTGTATACATATGTGAGCGTTTTGATTAGCGATCCAGTTTATAAATTATTGAATCTCACTCTTCGGTTTTCTGTGGTTCAAGTGTTGATGTAATCTTTGTGGTGTTTTGAAATTATTTTAAACACGAAAAACTTACTCGCATTTCATTAATTATTATCTTGATTACATCGGGATTCGGGTCCAGAAAATCGAGGTGTGACACATGCTAATTGTTATCATTTTTCTAATAGTATTACAATTCCCTTCATGCTATGTTTGGTTGAGAGAAGAAAAAATGAGTGAAGAGAAAATTTTGAATTTCAAATTAAAGAGAAATGGGTAGAAAGAAATTTTTAATCTTTTCACTAACAAAAGTTAAGTTTCCTTTTATTTTCTTTCCATTTTCTATCTATCCAAACAAAAGAAAATGCATTGGTTTTCATGTTTTCCTTCGCCTCATATTTCTTTTGTTTTATTTTTACTCCAAACATACCTTGAAAATGACGTTCCCAACCTGCGATGATAACAGGGCAGATTAAAGTCGGGTTTAGGTCTTCCTGACCCAAGCCCATGAAAGTCGAGGCGGGTGCAGGTGCGGGTTTAAAAGAGCTAGATTTAAAATTATGCAACTCAAATCATCCACAAAAGTCCTCATTGGGTTTAGGGAAACCTATGAGTCTCACACTTTACTATATTTTTTATTTTTATTAACTTTAATAACATAAATATATACTTTTTAATAAAATTGATATATATCTAATACATTCTAATTAAAGTAATATTTGAAAATAGTCCTAAAAACTAAAAAATAAACTTAATAGTTATATTATATTTTGAGAAAATATATTAATTTATCATTATTATTAACTATTATTATAATTAAAATTAATTAATTTTTAAACGGGGTGGGTTCAGAGCAATCACTTGTATTTCCACACCCGTCTCATCCCTATGAAAATCGAGTTGGGTTCAATTTTCCTTTAAACTCTATCAAAACAATTTTTTCCGTCAAAATTAAGCCGGAAGTGAATCAATACCCATGGACTTGAGCTTCTTTGGCATCACTATTCCAGGAATTATTTCCTTTGCTTAAACAAAATGTCAAAATAGTCTCGATACTAAGTTGTATGTTTAATTTTTAATAGGTGCTTAAACTATATCAAAATGTGTAAGTGTGTAGGTGTACATAACATAATCTTAGTGAAAATTTAGAATTTTTTAAAAACGACTTAAATGAATAACAATTGAATAAATCAAGAGTGTATTCATACCCGTAAGTATAACACCCCTGATTTTCTGTACTCGAATCCCGATGTGATCGACATAATTAACAAAAATGCGAGTAAATTTTTCGCGTTAGAAAACATTTCCAAAACACCACCATGACCACATCAAGACTCAAATCACAGAAAACCAAAGAGTGAGATTTCAAAACTTATAACTGGATCGATAAATAGTTTGCCCATTCGGTATACAAAATAATAGAGTTTACAGCGGAAGAAAAATGTGTATACTGGGCACATGCCTAGTCCCATATATGGAGATATGAGAAAAGGCTCGACAACGCATGCAATGGCGTAACATAGGCCTAGTAGACAACCATCTTCATTTTACATGTTCACATGAGCATACTATACCTAAGATATAGGTATATACTTATCTATGTGGTCATGCATCATACATCATCAAGGTCCATATCCATTTCGACCACAAGGTATGTGTCATCAACACTTATACGCTAATCAAGCGGGTATGAGTACATACACCCTCAAAGACCAATACAATAACCACTCAAGTTTTTATTCACAATACATTCAAGATTACTACTAAGATCAGTACTATTACGTACATTCATTTACAACCCAATAAATTACAGTCGCTGCCGGCCAAGGCATCCCATTACAACTATTTACCTTCCCAAAAGCTTTACTTTTAAATCATCCTCTTCCCATGGTTTTCCTGCACCAATACTAAAAAGTAGACCACATGGGAGAGTGAGTTTACATTTCAAATGACGATATGAATACAATTGAAATTATGTGCATATGCATATCAACATCATGTATGCTTTGCTAAACACATCAATAATCATCATAAATTATTAATTCAACAATATATATTCATTTCATGCTCATTCATCAAATCATAGCAAAGCAAGCATATACACATCTATAACATCGCCACAATGGGCCAACACATATCTATTATATCACCCCAATGGGCCAACTCATCAATATAGACCATCTTGGTCTTTCATCAAGCCACTATGGGCTAACATCATCATTTTCAATCATAATTAAATACGCCCTTCATTACATTGGGCCATGTCATACATATCGTCATATTCAACATCATTTCATATGTTCATATCATTTATTACTTTTATGTGGTCTTTCATTATATTAACTTCGCATCTCATCGACACCAATATTAACATCTCAATCATCATCAATCATTATCATATTCTGGCATATCTCCATACTATGTGAATTTGACAACCAATGCGGATCCGACTGTGGGAATAAACACCAAGTTGTGGGTCAAGCATAGGTGTGCTACTATGCCCCTACTGCAGTAGTAAAATGTGTACACATATCTCAAAGCATGCATGCATCTCAACAACATGTTTTACTGGTACCAAACCGCGATCGCCCATCTGTAGCACTAGTCACCTTGTGACTTGCGGATCAATAACATGGCCTCACTTGCCAAAAGTGCTACGGGCCCCTCCCGAACACACATCGAGAGAGCCGTGCCCCGTCGGACACCGAGGTAACTCGCTCACCATAGAGCCGCCCACCCACTGGGCCCGCCACATAGGGTGCCTCGTCACCAAACT
Organism: Clitoria ternatea; assembly: GCA_037962975.1. Classification (NCBI taxonomy): domain Eukaryota; kingdom Viridiplantae; phylum Streptophyta; class Magnoliopsida; order Fabales; family Fabaceae; genus Clitoria; species Clitoria ternatea. The sequence goes on along the minus strand of CM075672.1, from coordinate 37,118,615 downwards.
ATGGACAGCTTCGTGACTCACACACCGAGTCACAGGGGAAACATCAATAATGCTCGTGCACTGAGCCGCCCTCCCACTGGGCCCGCCTAGTGGAACCCCCCTAATATTCCACATAGACAGCTATCGATATGCCAGTCATCATCATCATCATTATACTCACCAACATCTCCATGTACGCCTTAGTGGGCCTTCTCATTATTTATTTCTTGACCATGGGTTTCAGGTTTTATACGTGGCCTTTTCATCACAACATATTTCATAATTATTTCATCTCATACACGCAAGATAACACTTGCAAACAGCCACCATAGCATTTCAACGTCACATATTATTCATCAATATCATCACACTTCATTTAGTGGATTTTCATCTCATTATTCATTACCATTGCTCAAGTATACTCATATAAGTATATATATAAAATTGTATGGCATTCACAACATTATCAATTTCATATTTCATACCACACATACAAGACTATGCTTGTATCATACACAATGGTACACAACCATTCATCAATATAAATATACACCTTTTTGTGCAAGAGAGTGTTCAACATCATCATCTAGCATTATTTAATATCATACTTTCTCTAATTCATCCAATTATAATTCATACAATGTCATTTATTCATTTACAATTACTTCCATGTTTTATCATCATTATATTGTCCTTAACACATTCCCTTAATCATCTCATCTTATAAAGAAAAGGAGTCCAACATAAGCCCAATACAAGGAAAATGAAATAAATTTCATTTCTGGGCAACTCGCTCAAGCGAGATTCACCACCGCTTGAGCGAGATCAACATCACTCGCTTGGGCGAGTCCTCTCGCGTGGGCGAAATACTTCCAGTAGCGTTTTCACGCTCGCTCGCTTGAGCAAATCACACCCTCGCCTGAGCGAGATTGAAGTGGGTCGCTTGAGCGCCCAAAAGTTCTCCTTGAGCGAAGACATCTGGGAGTATCAGGTCACTATCTCGCTTGAGCGAGTCACTCTCGCTCAAGCGGAAATCTTCCAGTATCCAATCTCATACTCGCACGCTTGAGCGAGACCCAACATGCCACGCCTCTCGCCTAAGCGAGATCTCTCCAGTATCATTTTTCCATCTCGCTCGCTCAAGCGCGGCTACGCCCGCTTGAGCGAGATTCGTCCAGTGGCTACCTCAACCATGTAGTACGTGTCTCGCTTAAGCGAAACCTCATCTCGCCTGAGCGAGATTACCAGTTCAAGTGCAGTAACGTGAAGATCCCATAACTGACACACCAAAACTTATACCAATCCAAATTGATCAACATCATCACATCCTACACATCATATAAGGCATGTAAAACTAACTCTAACCATTCATACTCATAAATTCTCATTTTAACTTATCAATCACTCTTTTAAGTCCTAATTCCTCAACTATAAAATGAAGGCTTTAATACACCTCTCATCTCAAAATAATTCTCTACACTTGGTTTAACTCATTCATTCACCAGGTTCCACCATTATTCAATTCATGTCCAACCAAGGGACTACCAAGCATTTATCATTAACATCATACATATACATATATTAGCATGACAATCAACATAAGCCAAGCCATTAATTATCACTTCATCAAATTAATCATATAAAACATTCTTGGCAAGGCATTGCATGAGTTTAACATATACATAATTAACAATGAATTCACTCATGCGATTTGAAATGCAAACTCCTCTCCTACCTCGAGAGAAGATCCACAATTCCAATGCTCCAAATGCCTCAATCGCTCCGCATCATCGTCGGGGATGCAATCCTATCACAACAAATATACATATAATTGCCATTATTATACTATCACAAAGCATCACCTTAGACATCATCACCTAGCCCATGATCAAGTCCTAGACTTGTCTAGTACTCCAAATTCATATGCTTGTATTAGGCTTTGGGAATTCCTTTCCCCAAAGCTAAGATTTCTAGATTTCAAAGGGCTAAACAACCCAACATCAACAACACCATGGCCTATAACAAGACCTAAGGCTTCATCAATTTAAACATCCATTCTCTTAGTTTATTATTAATGGTTTGCAACCATTATCAACATCATAAACATCAACACTTAAGACTAATTCCCTCAAATCAATGTACCTATATACATGCATATTTCCTCATTTGTAACTCATGACTTAGCTCCCCATTCTATCAACATCAATATTCAATCCCAATACTTCTAAATGTTCATTTCCTCATATAAATCCACTCCCAAGGCATCAAAATCACTAAGGTTATCAATTTGGTAAAAATCCCCAATTTATCACACTTAGGGTTTCCCATCTAAAATCATTTAACAATATTCTCAATCAATCTCTTAAAATCTTTATGGTCACTATAACTTTCTCTTCATCCCACAACATCAACCATGTTCAATTTCACACCTCCATTATTCATGCTTAAAGTTTCACTCTAGGTTTACCAACACAATCAACACCCATTCACATGCAAGGCTTCTAACATTATCATCTTCAACCCAATAACACAAAACCATAATAGAATGATGTGGAGGTAAGAAATCTTTACCTTAAATCCAAACTCCACCAAAACGAAAATAAGGGTGAAGAAGAAGAGGAGAAGACCAATGCATGCTCCCATGCTCCATAGATGCCTCACATATCCAAGCTCAAGTTCATATTTTTGGCAAGAATAGGGGTAGGGAGAAGTGGGTTTCGGTTTGCCCATTATAGAGGGAGGAGGAGGTAGAAAAAGTGAAGGAGAAGGTGAGAGGAAGAAGCTGCCGAAAATATGAAGGAAAAAGGGGGAAAGAAAGTGTAAAAATCTAGGTTCTTGCACAATGGTTAATGTCCTAACTTTTGTGTTTGCCATTTTGTCCATTGGTCAATAGAAATTAGAAAAAGGGGAGGAGAAGCCACGGTGAAATGGAGAGAAGAAAATGGATTTTGCAATTTATTTTAATTCCAATCCCCTCGTATTTTCCCCGTTTCATATCATACGTCGAGTCCAATTAATTATCTCCTTAGCACTAGAAATTATTCTAACTACACCATCTTAACCACAATAATATTCCAAACATTCTAGACCCATCAACCACTCAATTCAATTAAGTGGGTCCCACATCATCTGTTAATTCATCCGTTTTCGGTAAATCTTAATTTACCGATAATTCACCTCTAGTGTCTAACAACATCTCCCATAATTATTTGACCATGAATAATTAATTATCATCATCCGATAAATTTATTTTCTCAAAAATCTGGGATGTTACAGTAAGCGTGAGGTTCCAACTCTACTTTCATTAATATTTCATGATTCTTTCAAAATGAGTTATCTAATCCTGACAATTTTAGACTTTTTTAGGTCAGACATGCTTTGAATTTGCGTTTTGATTTTAGGGCTCACATAAGCCCGACCAGCTTTCCTAAGCTTCTGCGAATTTTTGACAAACCCACGTTTTTTTAAAAAAAAAAATTACAAAAAACACTACTAAAAATATACCAAAATGTTTAATGTTCTAAATCAATTACAAATTTTATTCAAGTAAGACAAAAATATAAAGAGTAATTTTTTCATGTTAGTAAAAAATATATAAAAAACATGTAGGCCAGTCCAACAAAAGCCTAAGAGAGTATGGGCTTTTCCTAAGCCGGACTTAAAAAGATTCTGACGGACCTACCTAGTAAACATTACTGTGGTTAATAGGGCCATTGAAAACATTGTTCACCGGAGTAACAGGATGTTTTTAACGAGTTGTTTGATTTTTACTTTCATTTTCTGTGTTTAGTTTTAGTTATAAAACTCCCATATTCTTTTTGTTTTTAAAATTTTGTAGAAGAAAAATAACTTTTTTCTATTTTTATTGTTTCCTTTAGAAACTTTAGAAAATAGGAAATAAAATAAAAATTTATAATTAAAATTGAAAATATAAAATAAAAACAGAAAAAAATGACTATTTTATAATTAAAACTTAAATTATAGGTTTGTAATTAAGATTAAAAATAAAAAAAATATTTTCATAAGGTAAACGAAAAAGATTTCTAATCTCAAATAAAAATTCAATCTTGAATCCACGCGTTCATTTAATCTGGTTTCTTTTTTTCTATATACACACCTAATGTTTCTAATTTTATATCACTAATAAAAAATGTGTAATACGAGTTATTATTCGAGAAATTAAAAAAATGAAGTGGTAAATTGAGCCCAATTTTTCGATATAAAAAATGTAAAAGGAATAGGTTTAAATATAAAATTAATTGCATATTTATATTTATGCATGGATAAGTATATGTTCGCAAACTTGCACAGGCAATTCCTTCCTGTATCAATTGCATCCATGAAATTACAAAACAATGAATCAAACTAAAACTTATATTTGCTTTGTCATTTCATAATTAAATAAGACAATACTCATTATAGACTTATCTCAAACAAAAACATCTACCGAGAGAGCATCTAGATCCCCAACTAGGATAAGAACACTAAGGTAGTGCTATGTATGGATACCAATAAGAACAAAATTTGGAGTACCAACTATAATTTACCCGATATTTTACATACAGAACAAGTTAGTGAACCACATAAACTTGCTTAGCCTTTGGTTCTCATAATTGTGATGCTTCCTTTGCCCCCTTCGGTGCGAATTTTTGTCTTTCCAACAACAGGTTTCCCTGAAAAGGCTGATTTTTGGCAAGCTTTTGGAACCTCCCCACTTTGCTTTGATTTCGAAGGAGGTGGAGACAGAAGGCGCTGATTTATTTCCTTGAGAGTCACATCTCCTTGAGCACCACTGGGTTTAATGAAGGCAAATGGGTAAGCCACAGATGAAGCCAGCTTTGTTGGTGTCCGTATGAACGATTTCCGACCTATACAAGAATAAGAGTCATAATTTATTTTCATGTATAAATTTTGATGCCATTGACCTTTTTTGTGTACTAACCCCCGCCTATTGATTTTCTTCTTATAACTTTTTTTGTATACTAAAAGTCTCTTGCATTTAACACTGATTAATGACTTAGAGCATCTCCAATGGGAGAAATGCTTAAAGTGTTCTTATAGATTATTTGATAATATTTTAGAGGTCCTGCATGCAGACACTCTTCAATTTTTATAATTTAAAGAACTCTTACACTGCAATATTAGGAACTCGATAAGAACTCCTCCACAGGTTCCACAAGGGCTCCTCCACAAATTAACTATTTCATATTTATTACTTTTTATTTCAAAACTTTATTTTAATTCTAAGAACCAGGTGCTTGTGCAAGAAACTCTTACAAGAACCCAATGCCTAGTCAACACCCTCCAATTGTGCAGGGTTCTTAGGTGAGTTGTTTAATTACTAATTAGTAAGGATTAGATAAGGAACCCTCTAGGAATAAAAGTACAAGATCTTTCAAAACGGAATCCAATTTTATGTATGTCTATGTCAGTGGAGGATCAGGGCCGTAGAACAACCCATGCAAACAGACACTCTACACAGGACCTTCAATTATTGAAGACCTCCAAAATTTAAAAGCTCACAAATTTATACTAGCCTTTTATTTTTTAATATTAAAATTGTACATTTATTTCTAAATATTAGAGGCGGAGGGACTTAATTTTCATGATTAGAATAGGACCTCAAAAAATTTTAAGACGGCCCTATGGAGGATCTTTATAGAAGAGAGAGGCAGATATCCAGTACAATAAAAACAAGCAACAAGACAATGTCAAGAGGGGGGAAGTCAAACCTTTGACTATAATATTTCTGGGGATTTGAGGGATACGATGCTGATCCACATTTTGTTCACATGTTGGTGGGATGTCACATAGCTCTACAGTTGCATATGATTTTTCGAAATTAGAGTTAATGCATAGAGGAAAGAAAAAATAGGAAGACATTAGTAAACAGCAGACAATGTCAAATACCTGCAACATCAATATGAACATCATCTGCCCCGTTAAAGTTCCTGAGTCAAATAACATAATCATAAGATTGTTTGGTATAAATGAACATATGCCACAGAAGAGTGGTGGTCTTTAGAACATACAAATCATCAGGACATAAATGCATGTCAGTATCCTTAAAGCACTCTGCTAGCCACTCTTCAGCTGACTCAAGGTCCTCATAATTGGAAGCAGAAGCCATTTCTAATGCATATTACATTATTATTGGTTAAAACTATCAAACAGATCTAAAAAGAAAAGAAAAGAAAAGAATCATGCAAAAGGTAAACCTGATGCCCCGGACTCCCATTGTGGCTCTTCTGGGTTAGCAACCTCATTCGAATCTTCCTTCCCCTGTATACAATATGTAAGTCAGTCATAACATAAGAATTAAGATCCAGCAAAACAACAACTATAGTACAATTATTAACTCAGACAACATCTCATTGATATCAATAAAGTACTACTGGACACACTTAACAAAATTACAAAAAAAAAGTCCATAAATGCTGTTGCTGGCTATCTGCATTTGCAAAACATGAACCCCTGAAGTAATTATACAAAAATCAAGATTGTCTAACAAACCCAAAACACAAGGGCACCACATTATATGTACTAAAATCCACAACCACAAAGACAACGCATGTAAAATAAACATATAACTAAATAATAATTATTAAGAATAGGAGAGACACTAATGCAAGGATTTGAACCAAATCTCATAATCAAACTTTCAAGGTCATCACAAATGTTAAAGTTAAAACCAGTTCCCTATTAAGCCATCAAATGGCTACAGTAAACTTGAGGTAGAGAAACTTCAAATATATTCTACTTCACAAATGGACTAACACATGATAATACAAACCAACACAGTTGATCTAATCATTTCATGAGGGATAATTATGAAAGCGGATATCAGAAAAAGGAAAAAGAACAGAAGGTACATTGAAAAGTTGCACAAATTATAGTTATCTCAAGACATGATGTATTCCTTCCCTAAACAACAACATCATTGTAGTATCTCCTTAAATTTACCAAAGAAAGATGTAACACATTCTCTCAAATTAAAGCAGGTATGCACTTTGTATTTTTTTTAATGTGGCATAATCTTAACATGCTATGCTATGGATATGAAAAGCACTACAGGTAAAAGTTACTAGCACTGACATTGAGTTTCAAATATGCTAAGGACATCTGCTCACTGCAAAGGGGATGATCCCCTTCTTGAGTATTGAATTGCAGCATCTTTCGTCTCTTGATTTGGTAAGAAGTCTTAAAACATTCCTTTGATTCTTTTTGTATATTATTTGACCCTGAAATCCACTTTATTTGAATTAAAAAGGACAACATTGAACATTGTATATAAAAGGATAAAAGGAATAAGATAACAATAGTAATAACTCCCACAAAATGGGACATGACCAACGTATAGCTTATAACTTGTAACCTGTACTTTATAGCTTTTCAGATTGCTTATTGAATTAAACTTGGTTGGCAAAATTAGCTGAAGAAGTAGCTTAAATTGTATTAAATAACTTAAAGACATGTAATATTATGATTGTGTAAGGGATAAAAGTTTTTTTCTTCTAAAAATGATGATTGAAATATTAGTAGGAGCTATTGAAATCTATAAGTTTTCTCAAGTAACTTTTCAATATAAAGTAGCTTTTAGCTTTTAAAAGAGTTATCAGTTTTCTTTTATTTTTTTATTTAGCAAATAATTCTACTAGCTTTAAAAAAGTTATCGGCTCCTACATAAGCTATAACCTACCATTGACCAAACAAGCACTAAACGTAAGCAACCAAGCTCTTGCAAGCAAGGATTTGAAATAGGTCACAGGGCAACAACCTTACAATTGCATCAAGGCCCACCCTCAATAATAAAAATGAAAAAGAACTATATATTCAAGTAGCACCTTTTAATCATTAGACAATGTTCCCAGCCAAATAGAACTGTCTTACCACTATAATTAACATTGCAAGTAAAATCCCCACAAGCTTTCACCGGGGTCGTTTGATCAATGAAAACGTATGAAAGATCTTCACTTTGAGGAACTCCATTCCACAACTCTTGTGAAATGTCTGCTCAAACAATAAGATTTTCTCAGCCATCAATTACTTAGACTAATTTAGCTTGAAGCCACAAGTCTGGACTTACCAAAATTGAAACTCTTTTGGAGACTATAATCTTCCCTGTGCCAATCCCAAGACTCCCTAGCAAAATTTAACATTGGGCAAGAAAGCAGTGCTTGTCATGGAACATTGAAAAAGGTGTAACAAAACACAAAAGAGGCCAATCCCAAAACCAACTTGAAGAACAATAGACAGGCCAACCAAAAGAAAATAGATCAAACGTTTACCAAACCAACCACAAAAATAAATTGCAGCACTAGTTACCAACAAAACTACCAGGCAAGTAAAAAGGAACACAACCTTCAGACTCAATGTTAGAGACATTGGCAAGGCGTTATTGCAGAAAAAAGGAGAAAAGAAAAGGGCCAAACCAAAAGGCAAAAAGCGAGTAAAAGAGGGGGAAATGATGACCCACCAACAACATCATCATCATCCTTCCTCTATCCATAAAATATTTCATGAATCGAACAATATCAACAGTAAATCAAAACCAAGAACAGAAAATTACGACATCAATCAGAATTCACAGAAGAAAAAAAAACAAAGAGACAATACTAAAATGATGATGAACAATCCCACATATATAAATGAAAAAAAAAACCTTTTTTAAAAAAGAAAAGTACTTACAAGTCAAATAGGGAACCAATTTCGTGACTCAAATGAACAAAAATTGAAGAGCAAAAAAAATCAGAAAATACATGTTGAAAAAACATGAATGCGGTCCCCAAAAGAACGTGTCTTTTCACAGAGACAGACCCAGAAAAAGAAAAAAAAGATCAAGATGGAGAAAAAGGGTAGAGACTAGAGATATATACTTGTCATCGTTGAAATCCATTTCAGTACTGTAGTAGTAGCAACCAAACCAAACAAAAGTAACTGATCAGTGTCCTATCTCTCTTCCCCTTCTCAAAAATAACCATTAAAGAGAATTTCAAGATGCTGCATGAGACACATATATGATATGTGGTGCTGCCTATGAGAAAGGAACCAAAGAGAAAGAAACCACACACACTCTCTCTCCCTCTCTACGTGTTTGTGTGTGTGTATATATATATGTTCTCTGTTCAGAGCTCTTTTGTCTATCTGTCTGGTTTTACATTTTCTCGGTTTCATTATTTATTAGTATTATTATTATTATTTTAATAGAATGAATGTTTTTTATGTTTAAGAATATCTATCCATTTAGTCCAAGAAGGGAAGGTGGGGAGAGACAATAGGGTCCACGGGAACACGACCACACGAGATACGGCAAGCGTGCTTTTACTCGCTGGATCCACTCCAGTCATTACTCTATTTTAATGGTAAATTAGAACTATAACTGTGCAATAGATACAAATTTAATTTTTAATTAACTAGATTAATTTTTGTTAACAAATTAGACATATTTAAAAATCAAATAACTTTGAGTCTATTTAATCAAATTCAATATGGTTCAACGTGGGTTGAATCTTCTAAAATATGTATAAGGTCCACTATAAATTAAGATTTTGTTAAGCCTAAGCATGTTTTGATAGTTGGATAGAAAGAAAAGAATTATACCTTCTCTAATCTTCTTTTTTGTGTGTGTGGAAGAGTAATGGATCTTCTGTAGTAAATTCACTATTGTATGAGATTTAGATCATTTCATGCGAATGAGTATATATTTTTTATTTTAATGAGTACATTAGAATGGTTAAAGATTTTCACTGTTCCACGTGCAGTGAAATTTTTATAATTGATAAAATCTTAATTTTTTTTTTGTAAGGCGCATTTTAACTATTATCAAAACCAATAAAAATAATTGAAAGATAATTTAAGTTTATTAATTTTTTAAAAAGTAATATGGAATTTCATTTCATTTAGATGAGTTTTATAAAATTAAATGTTTTTTAAATTGTAAATTTCTCAAAGAAAAATTCATTGACATCATAGTAATTAATAAATATATGACTGGATTTTATGTGAGAATAAACTATCTTATTGGAAGAAATTTTTTTTCAAGATTTAAGTTAAGTTAAGGCTCATGCTTCTTATAAAAAATGTGTTTAATGAGGATTTAATGTAGGATTCTTTCTACCATTTTAGTTTGTTTTCCTAAATAAGCCAACTAATTAGTAAATATGATCAGACACATATAAAAACATATGTAAAAAAATTCAATAGCAAGTGTTTGTTTTTCTTCTATTTTTGCAATCATGATTGTTATGAATGTTGAAATATATTTTGTATACTTAAAAGTTTGTTTGAAATGTTATTTAAATATAACTTAAATTTTTTTTCTATTTGGAAATTAAGAGTCTAATTGGTTTTTTTCTATTTCTTTTTTTATATTTTTAATTTTAATTACAAAATTGTTATTATGTTTCCTATAATGTTTTGAAAATCGGACCACTGATTAACCAGTGAAAGTACTCGTTCACGTTTTATTGGTTCAACCATGGTTGAACTATAATCGAATCAGTGATAATAAAATATATATTTTTAATATAATATAAAATATTCTATGGTATATTAATAATAAATTATATAAGAATTAAGTTAAGTGAAAGTTGAAACTTGTATACTATATGATATGTTTTTTTAAGATGAAACATTCATAATAAATATAACATAATAAAAATTGAATGTAAATATTTTTATATGGGCTTTTTATTTATGTAAAAATATTTTATATAAAAGAATTAAGTTAAATGTGTTTTTGGTTCTTATGTTTCTATCAATTTTTGGTTTTGGTCCCTTAGTTATTTTTTATTGGTTTCAGTCTTTATCTTATTGAATATATTGAAATTGGTCCCTAATATGTTAAAATTGGTCCCTAAACTCTAACATCATTAACTCAACTATTAACTAAATCTAACATAATTAGATTTCAACAAAGATTTGAGGTCCTTGCGTACCTGTTTGTTTAAATTAGCCCATAGGTTGGTAAACTTATCTAGCTCTACTCCTAGTTGGAATTAGATAGTCTCGTCCTCTAGTTGAGGACAAGTTGGGTTATCCTTGTCATCATAAAAGTCCACTCTAGGATCTAGATCTGTCATATTGCATGTCCCAACGGATGGTCTAAGGTTGCTAGCTCTCCATTTCTTGTTCATCACGTCTACTTTTTCAAGTTGGAAAGTCATGTTATAAGTCTCCCTTCTTGCCTTCTAGTCACCTTAGAGGTATGAGACAGTGTTATGTTGATTGATGAACTTCATTATTAGGTCATGTGTTGACACTACGATCTCTAAAGCATGTAGAGTGGGTCCACTAATGATGGCATTGAAAGGTGTTAAAGATCATAGCATATTAATCAAAATTTGTTGGAGATCAACACATATCAATCAGAATTATCCAATTCTGATTTGTACAACCTATAATATGATTTAATGTAAATAAGATTAGTTTTATTTCCTTATTTAGGTACAACATTTATAAGGAGAATTATTTCCTTGATTTCCAGGGATAGATTAGTATACAATTTTATTCCCTTGTATTCTATTTATACTATTTTTGTATTTTTCCCAAAATCATAAAATATACATCGTGTTTTTCTGTATGGTATCTGAGCTTGATCTGAACCAACCATGAGAGACAACAAGGCAGAAGGTTCGGCCATTAGTTTGGTCGAAGGGCTTACTCTTCCTATCACTGGTCACAAGTTGAATAGCTAGAACTACCTTTAATAGGTGCGATTAGTTAAGATCTTTCTTCAAGGAAAAGGGAAGGAAGGTTACATCACAAGAGACTCTAAGAGTTTAGAAAAGCGTGATCCCAACCCCCAACAAATGGCAACTAGAAAACATCTTGGTCATGTCATGGTTGCTCAACACTATGACTAATGAAATTGGGAAAAATTTCATGTACTATGACACTACTAAGGAGATGTTGGATGCAGTAAAGGAAACCTACTCAAATGTGGACAATACATCTACAATATTTGAGATCAAGAGCATACTCCATGACCTGTGACAAGGTGATTTCTCAATCACTGGGTATTTTAATACACTCAATCGACATCGACAGAAACTGAACATATATGAAGACATTCAATGGAGCTGTACTGAGGATAAAAAGAAGTATAAGAATTGGTGAAGAAAGATAGGATCTACAAGTTTCTATTGAGGCTGAACAAGAAACTTGATGAAGTCCGGGGGAGAATCCTTAGAACTAAACCTCTTAAAACAATCCAGGAAGTATTTTTGGAAGTGAGAAGGGAGGAGAGCAGTAGGAAAGTGATGCTTGGAAAGTCAAGCGCAGCCCCATCCATTAAAGGCTCGACAATGATAGAAAGGGGGAACCAACCTCATCCATTTCAAAAGAAAAATCAGCCCTGGTGCGATCACTACAAGAAACTGGGTCACACTAAGGACACCTGTTGGGTCATTCATGGCAAGCCTTCAGAGTGAAACAAACCAAAAACATGGACAGCAAAGGCAACACATTTAAGGTAAATTCTAGCCCGTCTCCATTCAGCAAGAAGCAAGTGGAAGCACTACAAAAAAATTTCCAATAAAGAATTAGTATAACTATAATAGCACAAAAAGGTAATTTCTTGCATGCTTTAAATACAAGAAAAGGAAAACCAAAGTCATGGATCATTAATTCAGGAGCCTCAGATCACATGACTAGAGACTTAACTGTGTTTAAAAGTTATTCTACATGTCTAAATGATTACACAATTCAGATAGCTGATGGAACTTTTACTAAGGTCATGGGTAAAGGTTCAGTTATTATCTCACAAAATATTACCTTAAATTCACTCTTTTATGTGCCTAAACTTGATTTAATTTGTTGTCTATCAACAAACTGACAAAAGATTTAAAGTGTATCACTACATTTTTTCCTAAAGTGAATTTCAGATTTTGGAGTCGGGGAAGATGATTAGCAATGCTGAAGAATATGCTAGACTCTACCTTCTCCAAGCTGAAGCATCAGAAGCAAAACCCAAGGCCAACTATTATGCAACGGTACCTCCAAATAGTAAAAATTATGTAATGTTATGCCACTATCAGCTAGGCCACCTAAATTTTATGTACTTAAAAAGAATGCTTCCCACATTATTCAATAAAAATTAGGAGTTGTTTCAATATGAAATGCCAATTTTCCAAACATACCCGCAACTCCTACCCTCTTCAACCCTATAAACCCTCTCAACCTTTCTCCTTAATTCACAGCGATATATGGGGACCATCATGGGTAAACAATGTCACTGGATCAAGATGGTTTGTCACCTTCATTGACGATCACACATGGGTCACTTGGGTTTTCCTAATGAAGGAGAAATCAAAAGTTGGCGGAATATTTGAATTGTTTCATACTATGGTAGAAACACAATTTTAAAGTAGAGTTAAGGTGTTTAGTGTAACATCCCGAATTTTAAAATAGAAGATTAATTAAGGGAAATAAATATTGACAAGTTGAATATGAATTGTTTAAGGTCCCAATAAATTGAATTTATCTAAATTAAGATTTTTTTGGGAATTATTAGTAATTTATGGAGATCGATTAAGCTGAATATGAGCCGGTTGAAATATGGGTGTCAGACTAAGTATCTCGGAATGAGATGATACTGGTCAGGGCTGTAGAGAATAATAATGGGAATCCGAATATACATTCGGAATAATTTTTGGATGAAGTATTGAGCCCAAACGAAGAGCCTGTTAGTGGCAAAAACGATGAATTTTAATAGAGGAAGCTGAAATAAACCCCAAAAGCCCGAAAATTCTTTCTCTTTTCTCTTATTCACGTAGACGCTGAAGCTTGGGGAAAACACACACTCTATTTCTTCTTCTCTTCACCTTCTTCATTCTCTTTTCTATTCCTCCTCCAACCTTAAGCATAACTTGTGCCATCTTCATCTTCCCCATTTTCGTGTGAAGCTTGGAAGCTTGGGGTTCTTCCTTCTTTTCCTCTCATTTTTGTGCTGTCTCACTTCCTTCTTGAACCCACTTTGTTGTTGGGTGTGAGGTAAGCTCTTTCATTATTTTTGGATGGGTTAATGATGATATTATAGGGTATTATGATTTAGGGAGGAGATGCATGTGCATGGGTGTTTATTAGAGCATTTAATGCTCATGCCCTAGAATGGGTTATCATAAATGCAAGTGTTTATGGGAGGAAAATGGTAGTTGGTGCATTAATGATGGTAGAGAGTGAAGGTTTATGATGTATTAATGAAGGTGGATGGGTTTTGGAGAAAACCCTAACCTTGGAGTTGGGGGAAAATAGTTAATGTTAGTTTAAGAATGTGTTTTATGAAGAAATACATGATATTGAAAGATATGAATGTCGGTAGAAGGAGTTTTGTGAAGCTTGGGGATAGGGTTGTCTTGTAACCCTTGAATTTAATGATTGTGGCTTAATGGGAAGGAATTCCCGAAGCCTAATAAAGAATAAAACGATATTCACAACATGTCTAACATATGTTGTGACATTATAAATATGATTATGACTAAATAGAATTGGATTAATGATTTGAATAGTTGATTGATTAAGGTTTTACATGAATGTGAATGTAGGACCTATTCCGAACGACGAGGCGGGATCGTCTTATCCATCAGAATTCTTCTCTTGAGGTAGGAGAGGAGTCTAAATTCTAAATGCATGAATTTGAATGTTAGTTGATTGTGGTATATGGTGTTATGCATGTTAGCCTTGCTTGAATGCTGTAAGAAATGATGACTTATGGTGTGATGTAGATAATATACTTGGCAACATGCTTTTGTGCATTTAGAATATTCATGGTGTGTTATGTTGAGTTGTATTACCATGAATGTGATATGATTGTTGATGTTGTTTGTTGAGATTGAGAATAAAAAGAATGCCACCTAAAGATTGAAACTATCGTGAACAATCAATGTTAATAAAAGCTTGTGGTGTTGTTGATAATGGTGTGATGATGTTGGATGATGAGTGGCATGTGTAGGATGCATAGAGTGAGAAATGCATATGATCTGCACTTGCATCCATGGCATACTGCATAGCCGCCGTTGTGGAACATTAGGGGAGTTCCCTCGGCCGACCCAGTGGAAGGGTGGCTCGGTGCACGAGCAAGTTGTATTTTTCCCCTGTGACTTAGTGTAAAGTCACGAAGCCGCCCATGTAGTGCTTCAGGGAGCTGCATGTGGCCGACCCTTGTGGGGGGTGGCTCTTGATGAGCAGGTGACCCCGGTGGTCTTTATGATCACAGCCGCCATGATTTGATATCTGGCCGGCCCGCAACACCATACGTTGACATGTTTTGTACCGCGGTCATGGTGAAAATGGCCAGGTGTTGCAAGATGGGCGATGCGGTTTGGTACCAGTAAAACAATTGGTGAATGCATGCAATTTAAAGAATATGTGTACACATTTTACTACTGCAGTAGGGGTGTGGTTAAAAGATCACACTTGAATCCCACAGTTGATGTTGAAATTCCCACAGTCAGATCTGCAATTATTGAAATAATCCTTTGTGCATATGCATTAGTTAAGAGCATTTGCATATAGAAGGTAGTATGCCAAGGTAGTGATGGTGATTGTGAGAGGTGGTACAAATATATTTAAGACAACATAAAAGTATGAATACCATTTGAAAGTTGTTGTGATAACTCAATGGTTGAGAATTGTGATTATGTATATGCTTGTATGCTTTGTGTGAAATGGTGTTGGTATATGTCATGATGAATATTATTGATGTGCAAAGTATACATGTGTGGAAGCCTATATGCATAATCACTTGGTATTCATGTTTATTCCTTTGGAATGTAGACTCACTCTCCCATGTTGTCAATTTTAGACTTGTGATGCAGGGCAATTATGGGAAGAGTAAGCATTTTGAAGTATATTTTGGCTGTGGAGGTAATTAGTGTATAGGAAGCGCCTTGGCCGGTGATGTATGTAATCATATGTATTTTGTGTAGCAGGATATGTAATGAATGTGTATTTTAGAAGTCTACTTGATAGATGATTTTTGAGGGTCATGGGAGAAAATGAGAAATCGTATGTATATCTCATTTTCATTGGTGACCCTAAGTATGTATGAAGGTTTAAATTATAATTGAGACTTCCTATGTGTTGATGAATGGATGAAGAATTATATTTCAGTATTTCTTTTATAAAGCTGATGAGATGAAGAATTAATTTACATATGTGATTTTGAAGAGTTGAATGGAATTTAAGAGTATGCTCATGCAGAACCAGTTTTAAATGCTCAGAATGATGTTTGATATATAATGCATGTCTGTAGAATGAGTGAAGTTCAATTTCTAGTGTGCTGTGTTGTGTGAATTTCGAGTCCTGCAGGATGTCTGGTAGTTTCGCTTAAGCGAGGTGGATTCTCGCCCGAGCGAGAGCCACACCTGATAGGAAATTGGTCTCTGGACAATTTCGCTTAGGCGAGATTGAATCTCGCTCAAGCGAAATTGCCCCCGTATCAGTGTTTGCTCTCTGGAGGAATTTCGCAGTATCAGTGTTTGCTCTCTGGAGGAATTTCACCCAGGAGAATGGAGTCTCGCCCAAGCAAGGGCGAAGGGATTAGCTACTGGCCTGACTCCGCTCAGGCGAATGGCCAATTCGCTCAAGCGTAAATGCTAGGAGAATCAGGGGGTTGGCTACTGGAAGAAATCCGCTCAAGCAAAGGGCCTAAGGAATGGCATTCGCCTAAGCGAGACCATTAGATGGTGAGTGGGTGAGTTCATGAATGAATTCTGTCTAAGTGAGGATTTTGGAAATAAACTAAGAGGTGGTGGAATTTCCGAGTGAATTCCGAGTGACTTAAGTCCGAGCCATAGTTTTCCGAGTGAGGAAGGGTACGTAATCCGAGTGAGAAGGCTCTTGAGTGTGATGATCTGGGCAGTGGAGTTCCAGAGGGGAATTTCCGAGTCCAGTGTACTTATTCCGAGTGGTGTGTTCCGACCTTGTATTCTCCGAGTGGGAGAACACCGATTGGTGATACTCGGTGTGAGTTGCCCAGAATTTTCCCTGGAATAACTCTCCTCGAGTGAAAAAGAGAGGTAGTCGGATTATAACAAAATGCCGAGTGAAAGTCGAACAGACAATGAGTCGGTCTTTGAATGAGATTCCGAGTGAATGACCAAACAGAGGTAAGTCGGTTTCTGGGAAGTTTCCCGAGTGAACCACCGAGTGGGTGAAGTCTCGGACTTGGAGTGAATTTACCGAGTGGATGGTGTGAGGGAGGACTCGGTCTGGACTACTGTTTCCGAGTAGGGATTGAATGAATGATGGCTCAGTCAGGGGATCTTGCTGAGTGGTGAATCTGTGTACTTTGAGTCAGTTTCAGGAAGACTCTATCGAGTGAGAACCCGAGTGCTTTGAGTCGGTTTTTGGAGAAGAATATCGAGTGACAACCCGTGTAATGGGAGTCGGATTTGGAGGGGTTTGCTGAGTGAAAATTTAAGTCTTGAAGATTCTGATTATGCGAGTGGGTATAGGCTTGACCCCGAGAGCGTTTCGCTTAAGCGAGTAAGTCTCGCCCAAGCGAGTCAATCATAAATTCGAGTCTAGACGCATTTCGCTCAAGACTCGCTGGCTTCGCCCAAACGAGGCATGTGTGTCTCGCTCAAGCGAGTCGGACTTCGCTTGAGCGAGATAACGCCCCTGTTACTCCCTTTTCCCTTTTCACCCTGTAACTCCTGTAATGCCAAGAATTGCACTATCCTAATTAATTTCTTTCCTTTCTGAAAATTGAGACTTGAACCCACATTATTTTATGGATACCTTAATTGCAAAATTGGGTTTATTTAATTCCCAGTGGTCGATTTCTTAAAACAAAATCACATTTATTCATGTGCTCAATTTTCCTTCCGCTGTTTTAATTGAGGAACTTTCTTAAAGTTAATCCTTTTAAATTTACCCTCTCATATCTTCATATATGGGAGTGGCTTATTATAGATCCAGGTATTTTCTAAAAACGCAAAAAATTTTCCCCTATTTTCAGGGTGTCTCATTTAGGATGACAATGACCGAGAGTACTATCACTCTGCACTAAATTCATATAATCAGAAACAGGAATCATACATTAGAGTTCATGTGTAGATACCCCTTAGCAGAACAGGGTTGCCGAGAGAAAGAATAGACATCCCTTAGAAGTAACAAGATCTCTCATGTTAGCTATAAATGTGCCCAACCAATTTTGGGGATTGCCTCTCTGTAACCTACCTCATAAATATAATGCCCTCCCAAATGCTCAACTTTAACACCCCTTACTCTACTCTCCAAACCTCTTACCTTACCAGTCATATCCTTAATCCATCCCCTTGAAAATATTTGGATACCCACCCTTTATCCACAACCCCAATCCTCATCGTAACAAACTTGACCCAAAATCCATCAAATACATTTTCCTCAGCTACCCCCCTACCAAAAGGGGTAAAGATGTTATTCACCTCAAACTAGGAAATTTTACCACACCATGGATGTCATTTTTTTAAGAATTAACCTTATTACCCCAAAGTTGGCATTCAGGGGGAGCTGACTTATCCAATTGAAGTTGTAGAATCTCAACTTTTGGAATTTGAGCTAGCCGATCTTCCCCAAATTCAGAGCTAGCAGAGACTACACTTGCAGCAAAAGAAATTGCAATAGATGCAGTAGAAACTACACCAACTAAAGCTAGAGAGAGGACTGCACCTATAGCAAAAGAAACTATAGTAGATACGGTAGAAATTATACCAATTGAAGCTAGAGAAAGGACTGCATCTTAGCATAATTAAGGCCCTAGTACATAAGGAGACAACTGGAAAACGTACTTTAGGAAAAGAAGGAAGGGGGTAGAGTCCAGCATAGCTCCAAGGCAAAGCCAAAAATCCAACCAAGCTCTAGAAAATGAGTTTTACCTAGGTAATATCATTTCTAATCCTGAACCTATTGATGAACATTGGCATTCCTATTGCCTTAAGAAAAGGGGTGAAATTTTGCACTCAATATCCCATTAAGAAATATATGGGCTATGGAAAACTGTCACAAGGATATAGGTCTTTTGTAGCAGCTGTTGACAGCACACATATCCTAAGGAATGTTAAAAGGCACTCCAACAACCTGAATGGACAGCAGTTGTAACAGAAAAAGTCTAGGCCTTGGTTAAAAATGGCACATGGAAAATCACCACTCTACTAGAAGGAAAGACTTCGATTGGATGCAAGTGGATATTCTCCATCAAATACAATGTTGATGGTAGTATAAATTGGTACAAAGCCCGACTGGTGGCAAAAAGGTTTACCCAATTATGTGGAGTAGACTACGAAAAGACTTTTGCACCGGTGGCTAAACTCAATTCAATCTGAGTCATACTCTCTTTAGCTATAAATTTAGATTGGCCACTTTATCTACTAGACATCAAGAATGACTTCCTAAACGGTGAACTAGAAGAAGAAGTCTATATGCAAATTCCCCCAAGTCTTGAATCATCCAAAACCTCAATCATGGTATGCAGGCTTTAAAAATCCCCATATGGTCTTAAGCAATCTCCAAGAGCATGGTCTGATAGATTGACTCGAGTTGCGAAGGAAGACAGGTTCAACCAACGCCAATCATATCACACTATGTTTGTTAAACACTTTGTGGAAGGGAAGGTAGCCTTGTTCATTGTTTATATTGATGTTATCATTATCATAGGAAACGATTATGATGAAATCAAGCATCTGAAGGGACTTCTAGCCAAAGAATTTGAAGTCAAGGACTTGGGTCAGCTCAAATATTTTCTAGGGGTGTAAGTTTCTCAGACAAAGAATAGTATTTATGTCTCACAAAGGAAATACACATTGGACTTACTTTATGAAATCGGCATGCTTGGGTGCAAGCCAGCCAATACTCCCATAGAACCAAAAAAAGAGGTGAAGAAGAAAGTGTTAGAGAACCCCTAGAATATGAGCAGCGGAAAAACAGGGATTCCATAGGATTTGCAAAGTGCCGTGTTTCAAAGCACAAAACAAACATAAAAAAATCGTTTTGGATTACCTCTTGAAGAACACCGAAGCAGTCGTAGCCTTGTCCTTTAGGAGTCCACACGAGCACTCCCACCAGAATCGCAACACTTGCCAACTGCTAGTTTGACGGCGTGTAGCTCTTGCAACTTTTGTGAATTTGTGTCTCACTTTAGTGAACGGCCTATGAGCATCTTATGCTCTATTTATAGGCTTAGGTTTAACCTAATTTGTTCTCTCTAAAGAGTGGGCTCCTTACTCATTCTAAATGAGTTAGGCCCAATAGCTTTATTTTAGTCCAACTAAAATAAAACAAAACATTTTCTGATGGGCTTACTCTATGTGTGTGACCCTATAGGTAAAATACCCGGTCATATTAATAATAAATTATTTTATTATTAATATAAAATAAGAGCGACATCTAGAAATGCATCATTATGTCTGAATATTATTTAATATCAATATAACCTATAAGTGATAATTATTTAATATGTTTGTTCCTTTTGTCACGATATCCTAATTGGGCCCAAGGCATGGTCGAGTCATCCTTGTACGGCCCAATTTATTTTACTTGATACCGGAGTAGACTTGATCCGAATAAATATCTAATATTTATTCTTTCTGGCATGGCCATGCATTTTCTTAGTCTTACTCCATCAAGTGGCCTATAGATATCACTCCTGTCACATAGGAGAGACAAATCCCATCTACATCACTCACATCCCTCTGCATAATTTGTTCATTGCCTAATCACAACCTTTATAGTCCTTTTGTTATAGAAGACATTTAATTGTATTAAGACAATAAACTCTTCATGTAGGAATCATAGTGACTTCAGGTCGAAGGACTACATATACCATTATCACATTGATAATCGTTTATGACATTCATGTAACGATCCATGCAATGTTCTCGTAGTGGGTCTGTCCAGTACATCATTAATCTTAATGTGTACCCGTGTAAAGACTTGATATCATCTATATCTATGATCTGTGTGATCAAGTCATCAGTACACTCATACACTAGTCTCAATGTAATTACATGTCCCCGTGTAAATACTTGACTAGGGACATTTTAGGAATAACTTTCATATGACCTATTACTCCAAGGATAAATACGTTTTAAAACAATTTTAAACTGAAATACTTATTTTATTGATAAGCAGAAAAATGATACAAATGAAAAAACATAAAGCTCATAGTGCATACACTAACAGACCACCAGCTGATAAAGATAGATATCAAAGCCTAGTTGGGAAGCTAATCTACCTAACTCACACTAGGCCTGACATTGGGTTTGTTGTGAGCTTGGCTAGTCACTACACATCTAATTTAACTAATACCCACATGAAAATGGTGAATAGAATCCTCCAATACCTCAAAGGTACACCAGGCTGAGGGCTCTACTTCAAGAAGAACTCAAACAGAGGCATTGAAGTCTAAACTGACTTGGATTGGGCCGGATGTCCCTCTGGTAGGAAATCAACTATAGGCTACTACTCATTTGTGTGAGGAAACTTGGTGACTTGGAGAAGCAAAAAGCAGCCTATGGTGGCAAGGAGTAGTGCAAAAGCTTAATTTAGAGCTATGGCTCAAGGTATCTATGAAGGAATCTGCCTTAAAAGGATGCTGGATGAAATCAAAATTCCTATCAATTACACTATAAGGATATTATGTGACAACAAAGCTGCTATAAACATTGCAATAAATCCATTCCACCATGATAGGACAACGCATGTGGAGATTCACTAACACTTCATTAAAGAAAAAATTGACCATGGTATCATAAGTGTTGACCATGTTTCTTCATGCAGACAAACAACAGACATCCTGATAAAGGTTATTCCATGGAACACATATGAAGACATTAGATCAAATCTAGATATGATAGACATCTACCCCCCAGATTGGGGGTGTTGAAGATCAACACATATCAATTAGAATCATCCAATTTTGATTTGTATAGCCCATAATAGGATTTAATGTAAATAAGATCAATTTTATTTCCTTGTTTAGTTACATCATTTATAAGGAGAATCATTTCCTTGATTTTTAGGGATAGATTAATGTACAAGTTTATTCCCTTGTATTCTATTTATACCTCTTTTGTATTTTTCCCAAAATCAAAAAATATACATCATGTTTTTCTACAAAAGGTGACCTGATATCCAAGACGAAAAACTTAGACTTGACAGTTCAAGAACCGGTGTCCCTTCTCATTATGATCCAGGTTTCAAGGTAAACTTTGGTAAAGGTTGTTTCCCCATTGAATGCAACCAGGCCATGGCTGTGGGTGATAAGATTAGTATCATTTAGGCCCATTCTCTTGAAAGCCTCATAAAAGAGGATATCATATGAATTACCTTGGCCTACTAGCAATTTTTTATCTATGGTATTGTAGATGACTGCCTGAACCACCATGACATCATCATAAGGTTGGTTGATATTCCCAAAGTCTTCATCTGTGAAGGTTATCGGTGGTGTTGCCGAGGTTGATTTCTCTTTACACTTTTTGACATTTGCCATTAAGCATAATGCTTATTCTGGGAAGTGAGGGTATTGCCTCCTCTACAAACCCTTTTGCAATCATGTCGATTACTCCCCCAGATGACTTATGGTTATGCAATCTCTTTTAATTAATCCTCACACTCTTCACCCTTTCTAGCCTCATCCACAAAGAGGTATTTCTTCTTGAAAGTTCTTTTATCTTTATCTACCTAATGCTCTCATCCCCGCTTAGAGGGCTCGCTCTGATCATCAATGGTAGTTTTGACATACTTTCTTAACTTATCTTCCTTTACCATATTCTTAATCGTATTTTTCAGTTGATAACATCGGATTATGAAATGTCTATGCCCTTGATGGAACTCATAAAAGAAACATTTATCCTTTTTGGGCTTGAGTGGAAAAGGCTTATCGACCCTGACTAACCCCGTTGTGCCCAACTCCTTGAATATTTGGTATTAGCTCGTATTGAGGGGTGGGTAATCAGCAAAGTATACTTCTTCCTTCCTCTTTTTATGCTAAAAGAAATATCTAGAGGGTTTCTCATCTTTTGGCTACTCTTTGATGAATTCATAGCTTGATGGGGTTATACCTTCTCTGTGGAGTTCCTCATTGAAGTATTAGGATGCCCTAATTCAGAAATCGTCCATGGTGACGAGTGGATTTTTGGCCAAAGATAAGACAAAAGAATAGTGGGGATACATTTCCTTGATGACAATATGAAGCTGGATAGCGTCAGTGAGCTCAGGTACCAAGTCGAACTCTTTGTAGAAACATAAGAGGAAATCCTTGAAAAGTTCATCTTTCTTTTGTTTTAATTGAGACAATGTGTGAGATGTCTTGGGGGTATCCTAGGATATAATGAAGTGCTTGGAGGGGACACTAAGTAAGTCATCTTAAGAATCAATAGATAAGAGAGGGAGGGATTTTAACCATGCCAAGGCTTTATCATTCAATGTTTTAGAAAACATTCTGCATGCCAGGGTCGTGACCGGCACTGATGAACAACACTTTATCAGTAAAAGAATCAAGGTGCTTGTTGGGATCAGTTTTTTCATTATATGCTAGAATAGGTCCAGGGTATGGGTCGTGTGTCTATTTGAGATTTTGATACTCATCAACCTTGGTGTAAAAGGTAGCATAAAATGATTTGGTCAATGGTGGTTTATGTTTGGGAGGAAAATATAGGTTGGATGATTTGAATAGGAGGGAAAAGTGTGTAGGAAATAAGGTTTGGGGTGATTACATTTGGAATAGGCATGGTGATAGGTTGTAGGATGTATGAGGTGTGAATAGGTTGGGCGAGACCATGGAGCAATGATTGCATTACAGATGTCGATATGGTATTTAGTGGAAGGGTGGGTAGGGGTTAGGCAAACACGATCCTATTCCGAGGGTAGGTATGATCATAGAATGAATAAGATTGACTTTTGGGGTGAATAGATGATCTTGAGTAATACGATGATTCCTCATAGTCTTTATCGTCTATGTCTTTTGCAGACAAGTATTAGCCTGGATGTGCTGTTGGATGAGTACTCTCTAGGTCTCAGATCCTCTACTTTAACAGGTTGATCTTAATATCTCTAAGGTCTAGATCGATGGAATAAAGGATGTTGTTCTGATGAAAATCCAAGTGACGTTGAACCAAAGGTCTATAGGATGAATTGGAAGCTTCACGGGGTTCCTTTAAGGGTGCCGCGACGATTGTGATGGTCAGTTGGTTCCATTACTATAGCTGTGATGGTGGGAATACCTTTGTCGGATCCTATGCCAAATGATTTGTTCTGAGGATGGGTTCCTTAAACAATGTCTAGTTAGGGAAGTTAGATGATGTGATCTTGGCTCCAAGGTACCTGCAAAAATGGCAAGGACGACACAAAAAAAGGGGTGTGTCCCTAAGAACCTCTAATGCTTAAGTCAGTAAGATATAGAGCACAAAAGGATGAAATAGGGAATCTTGAATAATGACATAATAAATATGTACCTTTAACTGTTCATGAGGTAGGTATTTATAGTGAGGGCTAACGTACAACGTAATGATGGCACTGTCAGGACCTTTGTAGGTTTTGTCAATGACTTGGCAGTTGACCTGGTTGTCCTTATGGACGAGATCTCTTGCTCGGAGTTCCTAGAATCTCGCCCAGGAGAGTGACGAGCTTCTTGAGCGAGCTAAGAACTAGTATGTCATCCTTGTTGCCTTGATACCTCAATGACATGTTTGGATCAAAATGAAAGACTGATATTTATTTTATTAATATAGGGGATTAAATGGTTGGATTGTGGCATTTTTTTAGGGATCAAAATATTTTTCATAATGTTATTGACTAATAATGTATATTTTTCCATAAAAATATGTATATTTTGAAAATCTAATTTTCGTTTTTCCAATAAACAAATTACAGTTACATCTTTGTATGACCCATTCCTTACTACTTCACATGTTGACTTTTGAGGAGTAAGATTAATAAAATGCTTTTTTGCTTAGGCAGTCTTTTTGAAACTTTGAGTAGATAAATACTCATTTTTTAGGTCGGAATGATTATAAATCAAAATTGAAGCACAAGCTTTGACTTGTGACTTGTGACTTGTGACTTGTATTTACTGTCTTCCCCATAGGTGTCTAGGATGGGTCTTTAAGGTGTTTAAGTTTTTCAAACTTTCAGACAATTTCTCAAAACTTCTTATTTCTTGGCTTGTAACATGTATTATCCGCATATTGAGTTTAAACAACCTCAAAACATTAGTCCACTAAATAATTTAATGTTTTTATTATAATAAAAACTTTTGAGGGGTCCTTAGAACCCCAAATGTTCTTTTAGGACTTAATAGACATTACTAAAATAGATAACACTAACAAAAAACAAAGATAAACTAACTAGGTATTACTAAAACAGAACTTCACTTACAACCCACTCCTCACCCATTACAGATAACCCCAAATTACCCTTTCAATGCATAACACAATAGTATCACAAATAATAACCCTATGACATCATCTCTAAATAGGCTAGTATCATGGCCTTTCTCTTCTCAGTGCCCAATTTCGTCTCTATCTCTCCTATCTTTAAAGCATGTCTCGAAGAAGATATTGAAGCTCGACTGCATATCCACATCGAGCAGCTCGACTTGTACCTTAGTCAGCCAATTCAAAAAAGCCATAAGAAGATATGATTTAAAGGAAAAAGGTAAAACCATGATAAGAAGAAGGATACCAAAATCAAGTTCAGGTGGGGATATGAACAAACTTTAAAAGAACTTTTACCTTTCAATTAGGGTATCTCCAAAAAGCCTTGTCAGAACTATTTTTGCTTACAAACAAGACCAACACATGTTCCTCCCCATAACGATAGGACAAAAAAGTCATAAAGTTTAATGACTAAGAATTAGGGATGGCAATTTGGGCTTGGCCCGCGGGCCATCCCATTTGACTCGTTAAAAATAAGTGGGCCGGGTCAAGGATTTGAGCCCGTTTTCCCAAATAAGTTTGAGCCATTTTAGCCCATTAAAAAATAGGCCCTATATGGGCCGGCCGTCGAGCCAACATTAAAATATTAAAAAAGTAAATTTATATTAATATATAATTTATATATGTTAAAGAGGCTATGTTTTCCTATTTTCCTAATTTATATATGTTATTATAAATTTAATAATATATATTATAAAATATAAATAATAAAGTTTTGTTTTCATTTAATGCAAATATAATTTATTTAAACTTTTAATAAAATAAATTGGGTTAATTATAAAAAAAGTAGTTTCAAAAAAGGTAAAATCTAGTTTTTAAAAGAAGGCTTAAAAATAATAAAAATTTAAAATAAAAAAAAGCATGCTTAATTTGGAAGAAAAAAATAGGTCACCTTGTTGGCCCACAGGCCACATAGAATACAGGTCGGGCCAATGTTTCTAGCCCGTTTTGTCCCATTCCGACCCGTATTTGACGGGCTTATGCGGGTGTTGGCCCGTTTTGCCACCCCTACTAAGAATTGCTTGTCATTGATTCACTTCACTCGATATAAATGTGAGCATGAAGAGCACCAACTCGAGCAAGGAAACATTATGGCAATGTTAAATCATACTATTTAATTTCATTTACTTTTTTCAAATTTAAATAAGGATAAATCTTCCCCCACTACTAACTCAATTAAATAATTCATTTATGAAAGTACACCTCTATTATATACATTTATGAAGCTTTTTATGAAACGTGTCAACGTCAAATAAAGCCCCATTTATTTTACTTTTTTAAATTTAAAATAAAAATAAATTAGTTAGTTAGTTTTTTATTTTTCAAACCTGTTTTTCAAAATTAATAATAGATAACAACTTATCAAATCAATCATTTTAAAATAAAAATAAATTAGCTTGTTTGTTTTTTATTTTTAAAACCTATTTTTCAAAATTAATACTAGATAACAACTTATTAAATAATTTTTTTATAAATTAAATAAATTAGTTTGTTTGTTTTTTATTTTTAAAACCTATTTTTTAAAATTAATAAATAGATAACAACTTATCAAATCAATTTTTTAAAATAAAATAAATTTGTTTGTTTGTTTTTGTTTTTAAAGCCTGTTTCTTAAAATTAATAAATAGATAACAACTTATCAAATCAATTTTTTTAAAATAATACCCTTAATTATCTATAATGTCAAACTTATAAATTAATATAATTTTTTAAGCACTTTACATGTTTTCTCTCTTCATCTTACTCTGTCGCCATCAATGTTCATGTTCACCCCTTCCACCATTTTTCAAATTTGATTCACCCCTCACTTCTATTGTTGTTAGAATGAATCTCACCTACTCTTTTTTTTGCTAACATTAAACCTGGAATGGTAAATTGGGAGTTCTGTGCTAGAGTCATCAATTTATAAAGGGCGACATTAAAATTCTCAATACATTGGAGATGGTTCTGGTTGATCAAAAGGTAAATTGTATGTGTTTAAAGCTAATTAAAGTTAACATTATATATTTTGATTATGGTGTAAGTGACTTAACTATGACTTAATATAGAGCGATCGAATGTATGCGACAGTCCAAAAAGATTTGGTGAAAAAGTATGAGAAACTCCTTATTCAAGGAAAGACATATGTCTTCGAGAAAGTAATGATCTTAAAAGCTAAGGGTGTGATCAAACCTACAGATCATGAGTTCAAATTTAGTTTTATCGACAACATTGTTTTCAAATCATTTGAGTGTGATGACATCCAAATGATATTTTAAAATTTTTCCTGTTTATTGATGTTTTAAACGATAACACATTCTAATGTAATGATAGGTATTGTTCAATATAACTGCTTTATTTTATTTATATACAATTAATATAAATTTATATAATATTATGTGAATTTTTTTCCTAGATATAATTGGACATGTGGTACAAAGAGATGATCTTATTGAACAAGTAAAGGGTGAGAGGACTTCAAAGCAGATTGAGATAATACTTGAAGATTTTGAGTAAATTATGTTTATTTATAAACTTCTTTACAATTGAGTATGATTTTTTCTTATATACATATACATGACTTTTTTTTATTAACATGTCAATATAGGAAAAGACAATTGGCTTACACTCTTTGGGGGAGAGTTTGCCAAATTATATGGGATCTTATTAAAATAATATTTTAGGAAAGAAAATATTGTAACATGTTTTTGCAAGCATAAATAAATGTCATTAACTTAGATTTTAATTACCAAATTTGTTATGAATTAATTTTGAATTATAACCAATATTATTAATATCCTTAAAATTTTAAATATCATAAGATATTGATATATGTCAAAATTACCTAAAAAATTTAATTTAAATTGAAATTAAAATTTAATAGTTATAAATTTAATTTAAATTTGAATTTTTATTTTATTAAAATTTAAAAATATTAGTCAAAATATTTGAATTTTTATATTTTAATTTTAAATTCAGTTGGTGTTTTTAGTAAATATCAAATTTAAAATTTTAATTTTTATATATTATCTTAAAATTTCAAAATTTTAATAGTAAAAAATTTAATTTATAATACATTTTGAAATT
This sequence comes from Clitoria ternatea, assembly GCA_037962975.1. NCBI lineage: Eukaryota > Viridiplantae > Streptophyta > Magnoliopsida > Fabales > Fabaceae > Clitoria > Clitoria ternatea. Next base: position 37,090,155 of record CM075672.1, on the reverse strand, counting down.
TTTTATTATATTAAAATTTTTATATTTAAATTTAAAATTCAATTGATCATTCACTTTTATATTTGTTCAAATTTAAATAGTAGTTAAATTTTTAATAAAGTAATATTAGGAAAGTAACCAATTTTAAAAAATTCTCAATCTTCTTATGTAGTCCAACAGTCCAATGGTAGTTATTTACTTATGTTCTGTTCAAGAATCCGGGGTCAAGAGTGACTGTCTTGACCGGGGTTGGAAATTAAACTCTGATCGTAGTCACCTCGCTGGCTCTCAGTTTTACACCGCCTCAGTGGAGTACGATATTTTGCACCTTGGTTCTATGGGAATCCGAGGTTCTTCAAGTAAAGGTGGCAATTGATGTTTAATCTGTACTAGAGTTGAGGACCACACCGGAGGTGTACCTGTAGAAGATTCTCCGATGCTTAAGTCAGTACAGTCACTAAGGTAGTATGTATTACAGAGGCAACTCATAAGATTTGTTTAGATCCCCCCTTAGTAATAAATGAGTTGTATTTATAGTGTTTACCTTAGTTTTGGAAGTGATTTGACCATCTTCCTAACTTACTATTGATACAGTGTCTGTAGGGTCAGGTTGCCATACCTCCTTTGAGTCACTGTCTGATTGTTAGTTATGAGCCTAGGTCAAGGGAGGAAACCGTAGTCGCCCAATGGTTTCAGACCTCGGTCATGGACTTGCCAGCTTTTTCAGTGACGTGGCATGGTGTTTATGGACCTCGATCTGGGCCCTGGTTGCTACCCTGGATCATTTGCTCCTTAGTTTATTTTTGTAGTGTTACCCTAAACCCTAAACTATTTAAAGTCCGGTTAAAAAACTGTCGGGGTGCGAGTGTCGATGTGCCAACACAACCGTGGTCAAATATACTTTGGGTTAGGTGAGGCATTTAATGCACCTCACCTGTAAAAGCTGCCATTTCACATGAATTGCTGATGTGTCACGTCATTATTGGTCGCATATTCCACGTACCATCAGATGACGTCATTCCCAGGCGAAACGACGCTCCTTTTTGGGTCGAGACGCTTCGTCTTCCACTTCGTCCATGGGTCGCGATAGTTGAACTTCGGCCCATGCCTTTTTTCTGCCTATAAAAGCAAGTGCCTCTGCTATCCCACTTCATTCATTTTTACTGAAACTCTGCTCAACCGCCATCTGTTTTTGTTCTCTCACTTCGTCCTAGCTCGTACTTGAAAGACTGCTTGCATCATCCCTATAGAAAGCCTCTAAAAAATCCTTTTTTTACCAGTCTTCCTTTTCTTCTAACCACGGCCAGGAACAAGATTCCTCTTATGAGATTATATCAAACCCTTCGATATCCTGGCCACCCGAGGTTCCTCATCTGGGACCTCGGCTTACCCAAACGGATATCCGCAGGTGGATGACTCCGGTTAACTTGAGCTCCGCCTGGACAGAGTCCTCCACTTCTAGAGTTCGGAATCCTCCTTCTCCTTTTCTTCTTGTGTCTCCGGACCAAAGTGAGAATTCCAGCGTAGTGCATTACTACACTGATGATACTGAATTTTATTTGCATGTCCCTTTTTTAGCACACGTTGTAACTATGGACGCCGCCGGCTCTTCAGTTTTGAGGAACGACCCTGACAACACCTTCATGATGTGGATAAAGTAAACTGGTTAGCTCGTAAAGCTAAAGATCCTTATTTCTGGGTCTCTCACGGTGTACTCTCCATTTACAGCCGCCTTGCTAAGTCTACAGACAGGGTGGAACTTGAGATCGAGTATCATTGGCGTGCCAAGAAGTATGCCAGCTCGTTTGCCCTCTTTGCCCCTACATTCACAGAGCGGATCTATCACATCTCGAAGGACCGCTTTATTTATTTCCATGATTACACAATAAGCAAGGTGGGAGTATGGTTCCCCTTGAACAAGTTTGAGATGGGGGTGTTGTATTTTTTAGACATCGCCCCCAACCAACTCCATCCCAACGGCTGGGCCTTGGTCCTTTCTCTTGAAGTCCTGGGCAAGCACCTAGGCTTCACCCCCACCGTCGCCATCTTTTTCCGGTTTGCCTGTGTGATGCGTCAAGGTGGAACTAGAATGGGATTTGTCAATCTGCGGTGTCAGGTGACATCGTCAACTTCAAGGCCTTTGCGGATTCCTACAAGATTGTCGGAGGCTCCTTTAAGAACTCCTTCCTAAAACTTTACGTTAAAGGGATAGAGCCTCTTTTCCGAAAGCATGAAGAAGGTCGGTTCAAAATCCACACCGGTTGGACTCACAAGCATTTCTTGCTGGAAAGTTTGGCTTACGCCGTTGATGAGTCCTCCCTCTCTGAGTCCGCCAAAACAGTAGTTGACACCCTCCACAACATATCCCGAGGTATCCCCTTCAAGTGCCGCTCTCTCCTTAGCACCGTGGAGACACGGAATGAGTATCTCGCTCATTTGGGTATACACCCATCTCTATTTTTGTTTTCATTTATTTATGTACCATAGTTTACTAATCGTCATTTATGCTTTTCAGGGAACATGAGTGTCGTCGCCCTGGAGAACCTCCGCAAGCTGATGGAGGGGTCAGTGGTTGACGCCACTACGGAAAATAATGTCACCCAGAAGATGAGGAAGTCTTCTGGACTCCCTATCCCTAGCAGGGTGATTAATGTCGAGGACGCCCCGGGGAAGCGGAAAGAAATGGGGCAGGCTGCTGAGGCATCCAAGAAGCAGAGGGTGAACCCCGCCCCTCAAGCAGTAGATAAGGCTAAGGGGGTGGTGACTGAGACCCCGGTGGGTGATGATATTTCTCCCCCTCCTTGTTCCGGTATGGAGGCCCTGGAGGAGTTAATAACTAGGACTTTTCCCCCAGACTCCGACTTCAAACTCCCTTACCGCCTCAAGCCTGGGTTGGAGAAGGAAGATATCACATTTGCCTTAGAGACGGTGATATGGTATAACATCAAAACTCTCTCTGCCATCTACTCCGCCGCTACCGACGGTCCAAAGCTGGAAGTGGATCGTCTGAAGGACAAAAACTCCTACCTCTCCAAAGATTGCAGCTGGGCTCATCAGAGGATTAAGTCCCTCAATGAGTCTAACCAAGCTTTTCAGCGGTCCAAGGAGAGCTGGAAGAAAGAGAAGGATGGACTACTCAGGAAGGTGGCCAAATTAGAGGGCCAAGTGACCGATCTTCGCAAGAAGAATAAAGAGCTGTCCATGGCGGTCACCAATGAGCAGAACAAGTACCAGGAGGATATGTTGCAGTTTGCTCATGCTGCCATGGACTCCTTCAGTCATGCTGTCCTCCAAGTAATCCACCGGAACCGGGATTCCCCTCTTAACTAGAACGAGATTATTTTTTCAACCGATTTTAGATGGTGAGTTGGTGACCGAAATGGGTTGTCAATCCTTCTCTCCTTCTGACGAGCCCTTCAAGCTTCGTCTTTTGGCGACGGGGGAGGACAGCGGTCTTGGGCACCCCAATGCTGAGGAGGCTGACGTCGGATCTGGGGGCGAAGAGGAGGAAGGCCCTTCACCAAATCCTTAGTTTTATTTCTGCTCTGTAGGCGGGATGAGCTCCACCCATTTTGAATTTTGATTCTTTTGGCCGTAGTGCCCCCTTTTTTGTAATTACTTATCAATGATAGTGTTTCGTTTTCATCATTTTCGTTGTTATAATTTGGTGTTTGTGTAAATGATTTATTCCAGAATCCTCAAACTTGACCACTTTGGGGTCCTAAGACCACTCCAGGGTTTACTAGAATTTAACTGTTCTGGGGTCCTTAGACCACTTCGAGGTTTAATAGAATTTAACCGCTCTGGGGTCCTTAGACCATTCTGGGGTTTAATAGATTTAACCGCTCTGGGGTCCATAGACCACTCTGGAGTTTAATAAATTTTGACCACTCTAGGGTCCTTAGACCACTCCGGGGTTTAATAGAATTTAACTGCTCTGGGGTCCTTAGACCACTCCGGGCTTTAATAGAATTTAACCGCTCTAGGGTCCTTAGACCGCTCCAGGGTTTAATAAAACTTGACCACTCTGGGGTTCTTAGACCACTCCGGGGTTTAATAGAATTTAACTGGTCTGGGGTCCTTAGACCACTCCAAGGTTTAATAAAACTTGGGAAAATTTGCTGAAAGATGTTATCAAGTGTACTCAAAATTATACTTCATTGATATAATAGCACCCCGGCTGCATACCTCATTAAAACCCTCCCAAGTAAACCCTGTAGGAAAAACATTAGGTAGGGAAAATGAGTGTATGACTTGTAGTGCCAGTTAGCTGTAATACACACAGAAGTTCTTTACATTCCATTTATTCTTAAACACCTCTCCCTTTAAAGTTTCCAACAAATACGCTCCTCCTGGTGTGACTTCGTTCACCCGGTATGGCCCTTCCCTGATATGTGAAACGATTTCCAACCGAAGCTTTCCTTAGGACAAGGTTACCTATGTTAAATCTCCTTTGCTGAACCTTCACGTTGTAACGTAGTGCGGCTTTGGCTTTAACGGCTTGATCCCGGACAAAAGCTACCTCCCTGACTTCAGGTAACAAATCCAACTCATTCAGTATCCTTTGGTCATTGTCTATCATATCAAATTGTTGGACCCTTGGAGAAATTAAATTTATTTCCACTGGTATCATTGCGTCTACTCCATACATCAATCGGAATGGGGCCTTGCCAGTGGATGAGTGTGGAGTTGTTTGATGTGCCCATAAAACATGACATAATTGGTTGGCCCATTCTCTCTTCGCTTCACCAAGGCGTTTCTTTAATCCCTTTAGGATTTCTCTATGTGTGCCTTGGCCTGACCATTGGTCTAGGGGTGTTCAACTGATGAGAATACTTGCTTAATCTGAAGTCCATCAAGCAGACTTTTGAATTTGGCATCTGTGAACTGTGTCCCATTATCCGTTATTACTCTCCCTGGTATTCCGAATCTTGTGATTATATTCTCGTAGAAGAATCTTCGCGTCCGTGCCGCGGTGATATGCACTACTGCTTCTGCTTCAATCCATTTTGTAAAATAGTCCACACCGACTATTAGGTATTTTACTCCACCCGGAGCTTTTGGGAAGGGTCCCAAAATATCCATGCCTCATTGGTGGAAGGGCCATGGTGTAACACCCTCTGTTACACCTTAATAAAATATATAAAAATTCATAATTTTTTTTACTAAAGATATGATTGTTAAAAAGAAACTATCGGAATAAATTATATACATTATTTCTGAAATACCTCAATATTATTAAAACTTTATAAAGTATTTGTACATTCATCCGAAGAAAATAAACATTAAACATTATAAGAAAAAGAGGAAACTCCATGGCCCAGAAGCAGTTACTTATTAACATTATTTATTCATTGGACCACGGTATTCATACCGAGCTCCCTTTCTAGAACGTGCTATATTTACTGCCAATATTCTTCGATCCTTCCCTCTGAACCATCAATTTAAAACATGTGAAACAAAAACACGGAGAAAGGAGTGAGAAACAGAATATAATATTCTCGATTAAGACATAAGCAACAAAGGGTTTTCACAAACCAATACATAATAATATCAATCACAATCACATACACAATCAATTATGAATGCATGAAGGTTATGCAATATCTTCATCATAACTTACCTATATATGTGGGCCCTTAAATTTTAATTTGCACTGGGCCAACCAGGAGTTTACACTGTTCCATAAGTCTGGATAATAATAATATGAACAGCTCAACTGGCATGGAAACACTTAGAGACTAGTCAGATTGAGAAAGTTTTTACTGTGAAAGTACCCGACACTAGGGAGCTACCCCAGGTCCCCTGAAGCACCCTTTCACACCGTCGCATCCCAAGGCTCGTAATTAAGCCTCCTCTAATGTATCCTCGGTTTCTATAATCCGTCCCCAGACAATATCATTTTATTTCACTTTAATGATTCATGATGCATGAACTACTCGCGTATTGAGTTGGTTAAGGCTTTTAGAAACTCAATTATTAAATCTCTTAAAGGTTTACAATATCATTTTAATAAACTGTACATTTTCTCAATTCTCTGAATTTCTGTCCCACAGAAATAAATTTGGTACAGTTTTTGAATCTCACTGAAATTTGAGTTTCTAAGCCTTAAATATCTAAAAACTTTATCATATAAAACTTTACATAATATTTCTCAAATTAAATCTTAACAAAATCAAATTTAGAAATCTCAATTATTTCCAATTATCTTTAGTTATTAAGTTGGAATAAAATAATTTTCTTTTGAAAATTTTATTTTATTAAAAGAGAATAATCTTTAAGTTATTAACCAAAAATACTTAAAATTACAAAATTTTTCTTTATTTCAAGATTTAATTATTTCAATTTATTATTAATTTTCATAAAATGTTTTCTTTCTAAAATAAATACTAATTTTTTTATTCTAAATATTGAAAATAAAGTTAATATGAATAATTTCTAAGAAGAGAAGATTTAAAGTAAAAATTTAAAGAGTAAGGTAAGAAAATTCTTACTGAGTTTTAGCTTTCCGTCATGCTCGCTATATGCTCAAACTCCACATCACAAAATCATCAATCAAAATCAAGCATTATCAATTATAACTAAATATCATCAATCAATCAATCATAATTAAATCAATTAAATATCATTAATATATATCATAATGCAAAATTTAATGATTATTAATATAGTCAATTTGAGTCCTTTTGGTCAATTCCTCGCATAGGTATATGTAAGTCCATATAATCCAGCCCTTGCATAGGTATAGTTCAGTCCATATGGGTCATAATGGTCCAAGTCCTTGCATATGTATAGTCCAGTCCATATAGGTCATAATGGTCTAAGTCCTTGCATAGGTATGTTAGAGTTAGTTAAACTGGATATTTAATTTAAAATTTATTAAAAATTTTAAGTTAAAAACTTAATATTTTAAAATAATAATATTATTAAATTTAAAAGGAGTAGGGGACTCCTCCCATTATTCTTATGTCTTTTCATATTATACTCTTATCTTACTCCCCCTTACCTTGAATTGTTACCAGAAAAGAGATTTGCTTTGCGCCTCCAATTTCTAGAAATATTAATACCAATCTATTTCAGTATAAGCTTAAGATAAAAATTAAGATTGCTATCAGAATGATAAATAGTAAATGTGCATAGTAATAATAAATAGTAACGGTAAATGGTAAGTCATCAATAGTAACAGTAAATAGTAATTTTTTAAATAGTAATAGTAAATAGTAAATCGTGAATAGTAATTTTTTGAATAGTAGTGGTAAATGGTAAATCATGAACAATAACAGTAAATAGTAAATTTTGAATAGTAACGGTAAATAGTAAATTTTAAATAGTAATGGTAAATAGTAAATTTTGAATAGTAACGGTAAATAGTATATTTTGAATAATAACAACAACTAATAAATTTTGAATAATAACGGTAAATGATAAATTTGAATAATAACAGTAAATGGTAAATTATGAATAGTGATAATAAATAGTAAATTTTGAATAGTAACTGTAAATAGTAAAAATAACACAGTGGTAATTTATTTTTACTATAGTAACTTATTCATAATAGTACTAGTATATTAATGGTTTAAGAGTGCCAAAAAAATAAAATAAAATTATAAAAAGAATATAGAAGAAAGTTATTACCTTACACCTCCGGCAGAACTTCTTTTTACCAAAAGAATTTATTCTCCACTAATTTCTTACGCACTATCTCTCTAGATTCTCTCTCTAATTTTTGGTGTGGAAATATTGTAAATGAGCCATCTATTTATAGGAAGAAAATTTTACTATTTAAGATTATTTAATTATTTATTTTACTATTCATGATGTAAGCGATGATGTAAGCGATGATGTAAGCGATGATGTCGGCAGTGGCATTTTGGTTATTAGATGAAAGGTTAAGGTTATTTTTGTCATTCTCCAAAAAAAAATAATAATAATAAAAAATAAAAAAATAAAAAAATTCTAAAAAATTATAAATTATATAACAATCAAAAAGTTCTAAAGAACTATAATCAAATTCCTTTGAAATTTTATTTTAAATAAGAAATAACGAAATTAGGGGTGTTACACATGGGACTGCGGATGTGAATAATTCTTCAGTTGGGACATGGTGCTCATTGCTATTCTTCTGGCATGCATCACATTTTTTGACATATTCCACTATGTCCTTGCCTATAGTGGGCCACTAATAACCTGCCCTTAACACTTTATTGGTTAAGCTCCTGCCTCCGCAGTGGTTACTACATGGCCCCTCGTGCACCTCGAATAGGACTTCATTAACCTCGGCCTCTGTAACATCCTAGGTTATTTTTGCATTTATTTTTACAGACTTATTCAAGTGACGGCAGTCACAGTTAAATTAATTAAATGAGGTCTAGAAAAGAAAAGCAAGTTAATTTAAACACAACGGATGGGAGAAAGGGAAATCAGGGTTTCTCGCTTGAGCGAGGCCCCTACTCGTCTAAGCGAGATTCCGGACTCTCACTTAAACGAGGTTCTATTCGCTGGAGCGAACACCTTTCACACATCGGATTATACAAAACATGCAACCGGACTCCCAAAATTTCACTCTAAAAATGGTTATGTGAACCCAAAGAGTTATCATAACTACCATGAAAGCATATGCAAATAACAGTGATGTATTTTAAAATATAGGTTTACATCCGGTCCGGTCTTAATTAAACACAACTAATAATAATACTAAGAAGTTCTTATACACACATATGACTCTATAGAGAGTCACTCGAAGTCACTCGGACCCTGGCACCGTTCTCCCCCTTGGCGCGGCTCCATGGCTCCTTACCCCTCCCTGTCTCTGGTTACTAAAAAAAAAGTGCAAGGGTGAGTGTTTGGCATTGTAATTAATTTAGAATGGAACTTAACAAATATACATGCATATTTATACATACACATCAAGCATCACTTGTAAGTAAGCATACCGAAACATAGTGTATTGCATACAGTAACTATATTAAACCAACTACACAATTCCATCACATTCATCACGATCACAACTGACTCTCATACAATCTGACTCCTAGTATCCGGATACTAAAGGATTGGCCTTCAGCTGGGGGTCCTACTTGACACCCCGTGAACCCTGCTTGGTTCACCGAGTCCTGCTTGACTCTCCACCTCGACCACTGGATCCTACTTGACCACTGGGTAGCTCAACTGGGCACGAAAACCACGGGAGCTGGAAATGAGGGGCTATCATATACCGTCGGCCATCCCATACCACATAATCATTCAACAGTTTACCTTTCACATAATAATATCAATTCCTCATCACTCGGGTAGCCTGCTTGCTAACCCGACGTCACATAACACTGATCATTTCACATTAGATATCACAAGATCATACATGATAAACTCATCCACACCCGATCCTCTATTAATTAATGTACTCAGTCACACATGCACAAGCATAAACACACAACTACGTTTAGCAACATTTTCCTTAACCTGTTTATGTTACTTCAATGACCTGTTTAAGAAGCGAGTCCTATTCTAATTAATTATAACCCGAACACCCCCTTACTTTGGTTCCACGCTTCGATGATCTGTTCTCTATGTTGATTCCTTCCTCTAAGCATTGGGTTCGCAGTCTCAACTCCGTCACTCAGTCTTCCGTTGCTTAGCCTACTACCTACGGATCATAAAGTACAGCTCATCACTTCAACGCCCTTAGTTCATGGACTGCATTTGGGGCTCGCACTCACCAGAGGAGTGGAGAACAGCCACGAATATAGCCATGCATGGCTCTTAACAGCCAAAGAATAAAAGGAATTAGGGAATCACAATTGGAACGGATCAGTAGACTCACCTTGAAGCCTCGATCACAGGAATGGGGTTCAATTGAAGTTTAGACACAAATGGAGTCCCTCTCCAGCGCATGCAAATCAGCGTTAAGAGAGGAGAGAAAAAACGAAAGAGAAGGAACAGACCAACAGCAAAGGTAACTTGTAAATAATGACGAGGGAAGGAAGAGAATCTCCTTATATATATGTATAGCTCATGGGCAAGATCGTCTTTTCCTTTATTTTATTTGTATTCTTACTAAATTTAATCAATTTCACTATATTGAACTATTGCATAGTTATCAAATCAATTACAATTATTTATTCCCACAATGTTTAATTATTCACAATTCTCTAATACTTCGCAAGAGTATAAGCCCAATATGAATATCGGCCCCCGACGTCCTAACTTAGTGTTCATACCTCGGAAATCCGAGCTACAACCTGAGAGATCGGATACCTTATCCGTGCTCACCTCTTGGTTACCTACATCCGTTGTTTCAGTCATTATGAGGTTAATCCGGGCTATGACTCCGTGTGAGACGCTCTCCTCACAACGGTTGGACCAGACCACCTAACTCTGTCCGCTCTTCTCCTACACTCCCGATCTTTAACTCCGCCTGCTCGTGCTTCAGATACCGATCTCGACACCGGCTTTCTTATCTCTGGCTAAGACAGAACAAATATTGAATAAAACTTCTAAAACATTTACTAATCATTTCCCATTTCTTATAATTCTCATTAAAACATCAGGGATGTTACATCCACCCCCCCTAAAAGGAGATTTTGTCCCCGAAATCAGTGTTCCGGTTGGAAAAGATGAGGGTACATTCGTCTCATATCGGATTCTAACTCCCAAGTGTAATTTATCCAATGTAAATTCTGCCACTTCACCTTCACCAGCGGGACCTCCTTGTTCCTTAACCGTTTGGTTTGATGCTCTTCAATGCCGATTGGTACCGCCTCCACCGTCAAGTTCTCCTTCACTTCAATGGAGTCACTCGGTACAATCATGGTATCACACGGAATGTAGGCTCGAAGTTGTGATACGTGGAATACGTTGTGAATGTTAGTCAACGATTGGGGAAGATCCAGTCGATAAGCGACTTCACCAATCCGTTCTAGTATTTGGTATGGTCCAATATACTTCGGATTAAGCTTTTGGCTTTTTAAAATTCGACCTACACCCTTAGTCGGTGAAATCCTTAGGAACACCCAATCACCCACTTGGAATTCAAGGGATCTGTGCCGATTGTCATAATAGCTCTTTTGACAGTCTTGAGCAATTTTTATCTTCTCTCGGATTAAGGCGATTTGTTCGTTCATCTCTTGAATCATCTCAGGCCCCAGATGAAGGGCATCACCGTTCTCATTCCAACATAATAGAGTACGACATTTCCGACCATAAAGAGCTTCATATGGAGCCATCCCAATGCTGCTATGGTAACTGTTATTATATGCAAACTCTACCAAGGGCAAGTATTTCTCCCATGATCCGCCCTGTTCCAGTACACATGCCCTTAACATATCTTCAAGAGTCTGTATAGTCCGTTCTGATTAGCCATCGGTCTGGGGATGGTAGGCTGAGCTCAATTTGAGCTCAGTACCCAGTTGTTGTTGTAAACTCCCCCAAAACCTTGAAGTGAATCGGGGATCCCGATCGGAGATAATGCTTGAGGGCACACCATGCAGTCGTACGACCTCAGCAATGTACAACTTAGCTAATCAATCTAGCGACCACTTCATATTTATTGCCAGGAAATGCGCACTTTTGGTTAGTCGATCAACAATCACCCAAATCGCGTTGTATCCGGTTTGAGTGCGGGGTAGTCCGGACACGAAGTCCATGGTGATACCTTCCCACTTCCAGATCAGAATTTCTGGAGGTCGAAGCAAACCTGGAGGTCGTTGGTGCTCAACCTTGCACTTCTGGCATATCACACAGGATTTCACATACTCGATTATTGCCTTCTTCATACTTGGCCACCAGAATTCCTTTTTTAAGTTGTGATACATTTTTGTCACTCCCGGGTGTATACTCAAAGAGCTCTTGTGTGCTTCTGATAGCACTGCCTGCCTGAAGCCTCTATGTGCAGGCACCACCACTCGGTTCCTGAATCTCCATATACCATCGTCACCCCTAGTTATCTCCATATTTTTGCCTTGGGTCTGAGTATTAATCAGCCTCAGTAACTCCATATTTTTGCATGTGGCTTACCTGATGACTCTAGAAATTCGTTGGAGATTTTTAACATTCCGATTGTCATTCGGTTTGGTGCGTTCATAACAACTCCAACATTTATATCTCTAAAGCTTTCCAGCAATTCCTGTTCTCTACTCATCAGGTAAGCCACATGCAGTACCTTCCTGCTTAGCGTATCTGCCACAACATTCGCTTTGCCCGGGTGATACTTCAAATCGAAGTCATAATCCTTCAAATACTCTACCCATCTCCTCTGTCTCATATTTAACTCCTTTTGATCAAATAAGTACTTTAGACTCTTGTGATCACTGAATACTACAAAGCGAGCCCCATACAGATAATGACGCCAAATCTTTAGTGCGTACACCACTGCTGCAAGTTCCAGATCATGAGTCGGGTAATTCTCCTCATGTGGCCTCAATTGCCTCGAAGCATAAGCAATTGCCCGATCAGCTTGCATCAACACACACCCCAATCCAAATTTGGATGCATCATAATATACTTCAAATTCCTGTGTTACATCGGGTAGTGCAAGCACATGGGAAGTCGTTAAACATCGCTTAAGAGTTTGGAAGCTTAATTCATACTTCTCCGACCACACGAAGGGGTTTCCTTTCCTTGTTAACCGAGTCAGAGGAAGTGCTATCCGAGAGAACCCCTCAATGAAGCGTCGATAGTATCCAGCTAATCCGAGGAAACTCCTGATTTCAGTTATTGACTTCGGCCTCTCCCAAGCCATAACCGCCTCAATTTTTGTCGGATCAACTGAGATTCCCTCTTGGGAAATTATATGCCCCAAGAATTGTACACTACTCCCCCAGAAATCACACTTAGATAGTTTAGCGTACAACTTCTTCTCCCGAAGTACTTGTAAAACAAGTCGAAGATGTTGAGCATGCTCCTCGTCCGACCTCGAATATACCAAAATATCATCAATGAATACTACCACAAACTGGTCCAAGTACGGTTGAAAGGTCCGATTCATATAGTCCATAAAAATGGCAGGAGCGTTCGTTACTCCAAAAGGCATTACTACGTACTCGAAGTGCCCATAACGAGTCCAAAATGCTGTCTTTGGGATATCCTCCGACCTCACTCGGATCTGGTGGTATCCCGACCTCAAGTCGATCTTAGAGAACACAGCGGCGCCTCGCAACTGGTCCAGTAAATCGTCAATCCGAGGTAGTGGATATTTATTTTTGATTGTCAGTTTGTTCAGCTGTCGGTAATCAATGCACATTCGCATACTACCGTCCTTCTTCTTTACCAATAACACCGGAGCGCCCCAGGGTGAGGCACTGGGTCGGATAAAGCCCTTTTTTAGTAATTCGTTTACTTGTTTCTTCACTTGGGTTAATTCCACCGAAGACATTCTATATGGCGCTCGGGACACAGGTTCTGCCCCGGGAATCAAGTCAATAGAGAAATCAATCTCCCGACTGGGAGGTAGCTCTGGAATTTCTTCCAGAAAAACGTCAGGAAATTCACAAACAATCGGAATATCACTTAGCAGGAGGTTATGCCGACCCTCCGAAGCGAATAAAACAACATACATGGTTAGGACATCGCTCACCCTGTTCTTTATGTCAAGTTCCTGAGAGAAAACAATATTCTTCCGATAACAGTCGACCAACACATGATTAGCAGCAAGCCAATCGAGACCCAGAATAATATCTAAGTCCTTCAATGGCATACAGATAAAATTTACTCGAAAAGTACGAGCTTCGATTTGCATCGGTAGTTCTCTACACACTATAGTTGCACGGAAAGTGGAACCAGTTGGAGTGGAAACAATAAGAGCGTTCTCCATTAAACTGATTGGCAGACCAAGCCGTCGCACACAACTTTCCGAAATAAAGGAATGGGTGGCACCTGAATCATAAATTACATCAACCAGATAACCACAGACGAGGCACTTACCCTGTACCAAATTGTTATTCCTCATAGCTTCTGAAGCATCAAACGCAAATACACGCCCGGTCATGGCGTTCTGGGCGTCGCTAGATTGGACATCATATCTTCCCGATTGTTGGTTCCCTCTACCAGCTCCATTCCGACCTCTCCTCGAAAAGTTGGAACCCCGGGTCCCAAAAGAGTTAGTTCGGTTATCCGTCCTTCCCTGCTGTTGCCTCTGAGGGCAATCGGGCCTGAGGTGCCCTGGTTGTCCGCACTGGAAGCACACAATCTGATTGGCTTGGCAATGTTTGGCAATGTGGCCTTCCTGACCACAATTGTAGCAGGTACGATTACCAGAAGGATTACCTGATCGACCAGTGGAATCCCGACCGGAAGAGGATGAGGAGGTAGCAGAAGACTTGCCACCCCGGAAGAATTGACTCATCCTCTTGAAGTTGAATCCTTTTGCCTTCAGTGGCTTTTTATCTCTTGGCTGGGACGTCCTTTGTAACTGCACCTCTTCAGTCAATCTTGCTTTGTTCACCAGGGTTGGGTAGTCCCTAATCTCTATTGGTACGATTACACTACGGAGCTCAATCCGTAGTCCAGCTTCGTATTTGGTGCACTTGCTACCTTCAGTCCCTTCTAACGAGAAAGGGTGGTAAAAATCACACAGCTCGTCAAACTTGCTGGTGTACTCAGCTATAGACATCCGGTCTTGCTCGAACTTCAGGAATTCCATTTCTTTCCAGATTTTGTAGTTGTCTGGGAAGTATTTAACAAGGAACCTCCTTCGGAAATTCGCCCATACCAACGACTCATTGGCTGCGTTCATCTGCACCTTCACTCGGGACCACCATACTCTAGCCTCTTCTTTTAGTTGGTAAGTAGCAAATAAAACCTTTTGCTCTTCAGAGCACTCAAAATATTCAAAAACCTGCTCGATATCCCTGATCCAGATGTATGCCCCGTCATAGTCGTGTCCCCCTTTGTAAGTCGGAGGATTCCTTTTCAGGAATTTATCCAGAGTGGGACCGGACTCGGTCCTACTCATCAACTGAGTAAATCTAGAGAAGAAATCATCTCTTCCCCCAGAACTAGTCTCTCCGGCCATTTAGTAATTCTACAATGAGCAAACACATCACCATTAATAACCAAGATCAGTCAGGGGATCGTAAACTTACCTTATATTCATAGAATACTACGCCAGTGGAGTGCCAAGGGAACGATGCCAGACCACACACAATCTCAACACAACAAAATACAATCAACTTTCATAAAACTATCACAATCACTAGATCGGCCCACACACCGGCTCTAGAAAGAACCGCTCTGATACCACTGTAACGCCCCGGCCGCTTTTCAGGAATGAACGACTCGCCCCACAAACCAACACGAGACCTTTCCAATGTGCTTTTGTCCTCACTCACACATTTCCTGAGAACTTCCCAGGAGGTCACCCATCCCAGAATTACACCAAGTTAAGCACGCTTAACTTTGGAGTCCTTATGTGATAGGCCACCGAAAAGGCTAATGCATTTGTTGATATAGGTAGTACGAATTCATTCCTTTAAGCTATCCTCGACTGTATAGTCCCATACCTATACAGTCTTTGGATCCCTCTCATTCAGGTATGTATTCAATTCGTTCATGTGTCCCTCCCATTGGAAGCCTGCCAGGAGCCGCTCCTTGTCCGTGCCTATGCACCGGCGATCACTCCCCGCCCTCAACAGTGCCCGGGATATCACATCCCCGCTGGAAGCCTGCCAGGAGCCGCTCCTTGTCCGTGCCCATGCACCGGCGATCACTCCCCGCCCTCAACAGCGCCGAGATGTCACATGCCCACCAACTTCCGCCTGGTTCGTCCTCGAACCATACCGTACTAGGAGAGGCTAGGCTCTGATACCACTGTAACGCCCCAGCCGCTTTTCAGGAATGAACGACTCGCCCCACAGACCAACATGAGACCTTTCCAATGTGCTTTTGTCCTCACTCACACATTTTCCGAGAACTTCCCAGGAGGTCACCCATCCCAGAATTACTCCAAGTTAAGCACGCTTAACTTTGGAGTTCTTAAGTGATAGGCTTCCGAAAAGGCTAATGCATTTGTTGGTATAGGTAGTACGAATTCATTTCTTTAAGATATCCTCGACTGTATAGTCCCATACCTATACAGTCTTTGGATCCCTCTCATTCTGGTATGTATTCGGTTCGTTCATGTGTCCCTCCCACTGGAAGCCTGCCAGGAGCCGCTCCTTGTCCGTGCCTATGCACCGGCGATCACTCCCCGCCCTCAACAGTGCCTGGGATGCCACATTCCCCGCTGGAAGCCTGCCAAGAGCCGTTCCTTGTCCGTGCCCATGCACCGGCGATCACTCCCGGCCCTCAACAGCGCCAGGATGTCACATGCCCACCAGCTTCCGCCTGGTTCGTCCCCGAACCATACCGTACTAGGAGAGGCTAGGCTCTGATACCAAGTGTAACATCCTAGGTTATTTTTGCATTTATTTTTACAGACTTATTCAAGTGACAGCAGTCACAGTTAAATTAATTAAATGAGGTCTAGAAAAGAAAAGCAAGTTAATTTAAATACAACGGATGGGAGAAAGGGAAATCAGGGTTTCTCGCTTGAGCGAGGCCCCTACTCGTCTAAGCGAGATTCCG
Source organism: Clitoria ternatea (assembly GCA_037962975.1). Lineage (NCBI taxonomy): Eukaryota > Viridiplantae > Streptophyta > Magnoliopsida > Fabales > Fabaceae > Clitoria > Clitoria ternatea. The sequence goes on along the minus strand of CM075672.1, from coordinate 37,073,619 downwards.
GACTCTCACTTAAACGAGGTTCTATTCGCTGGAGTGAACACCTTTCACACATCGGATTATACAAAACATGCAACCGGACTCCTAAAATTTCACTCTAAAAATGGTTCTGTGAACCCAAAGAGTTATCATAACTACCATGAAAGCATATGCAAATAACAGTGATGTATTTTAAAATATAGGTTTACATCCGGTCCGGTCTTAATTAAACACAACTAATAATAATACTAAGAAGTTCTTATACACACATATGACTCTATAGAGAGTCACTCGAAGTCACTCGGACCCTGGCACCGTTCTCCCCCTTGGCGCGGCTCCATGGCTCCTTCCCCCTCCCTGTCTCTGGTTACTAAAAAAAAAGTGCAAGGGTGAGTGTTTGGCATTGTAATTAATTTAGAATGGAACTTAACAAATATACATGCATATTTATACATACACATCAAGCATCACTTGTAAGTAAGCATACCGAAACATAGTGTATTGCATACAGTAACTATATTAAACCAACTACACAATTCCATCACATTCATCACGATCACAACTGACTCTCATACAATCTGACTCCTAGTATCCGGATACTAAAGGATTGGCCTTCAGCTGGGGGTCCTACTTGACACCCCGTGAACCCTGCTTGGTTCACCGAGTCCTGCTTGACTCTCCACCTCGACCACTGGGTCCTACTTGACCACTGGGTAGCTCAACTGGGCACGAAAACCACGGGAGCCGGAAATGAGGGGCTATCATATACCGTCGGCCATCTCATACCACATAATCATTCAACAGTTTACCTTTCACATAATCATTCAACAGTTTACCTTTCACATAATAATATCAATTCCTCATCACTCGGGTAGCCTGCTTGCTAACCCGACGTCACATAACACTGATCATTTCACATTAGATATCACAAGATCATACATGATAAACTCATCCACACCCGATCCTTTATTAATTAATGTACTCAGTCACACATGCACAAGCATAAACACACAACTACGTTTAGCAACATTTTCCTTAACCTGTTTATGTTACTTCAATGACCTGTTTAAGAAGTGAGTCCTATTCTAATTAATTATAACCCGAACACCCCCCTTACTTTGGTTCCACGCTTCGATGATCTGTTCTCTGTGTCGATTCCTTCCTCTAAGCACTGGGTTCGCAGTCTCAACTCCGTCACTCAGTCTTCCGTTGCTTAGCCTACTACCTACGGATCATAAAGTACAGCTCGTCACTTCAACGCCCTTAGTTCATGGACTGTATTTGGGGCTCACACTCACCAGAGGAGTGGAGAACAGCCACGAATATAGCCATGCATGGCTCTTAACAGCCAAAGAATAAAAGGAATAAGGGAATCATAATTGGAACGGATCAGTAGACTCACCTTGAAGCCTCGATCACAGGAATGAGGTTCAATTGAAGTTTAGACACAAATGGAGTCCCTCTCCAGCGCATGCAAATCAGCGTTAAGAGAGGAGAGAAAAAACGAAAGAGAAGGAACAGACCAACAGCAAAGGTAACTTGTAAATAATGACGAGGGAAGGAAGAGAATCTCCTTATATATATATGTATAGCTCATGGGCAAGATCGTCTTTTCCTTTATTTTATTTGTATTCTTACTAAATTTAATCAATTTCACTATATTGAACTATTGCATAGTTATCAAATCAATTACACTTATTTATTCCCACAACGTTTAATTATTCACAATTCTCTAATACTTCGCAAGAGTATAAGCCCAATATGAATATCGGCCCTCGACGTCCTAACTTAGTGTTCATACCTCGGAAATCCGAGCTACAACCTGAGAGATCGGATACCTTATCCGTGCTCACCTCTTGGTTACCTACATCCGTTGTTTCAGTCATTATGAGGTTAATTCGGGCTATGACTCCGTGTGAGACGCTCTCCTCACAACGGTTGGACCAGACCACCTAACTCTGTCCGCTCTTCTCCTACACTCCCGATCTTTAACTCCGCCTGCTCGCGCTTCAGATACCGATCTCGACACCGGTTTTCTTATCTCTGGCTAAGACAGAACAAATATTGAATAAAACTTCTAAAACATTTACTAATCATTTCCCATTTCTTATAATTCTTATTAAAACATCAGGGATGTTACAGCCTCATTTAGGCACCTTAAGTAAGGTGCCATCACTCCTCTTCTGAACAAGCCCCGTCTATCAGTGCGAAATTTGGTAATTCTTTCTCCAACTTCTTCCTTTTGATTGGGCATTCCGGAAGCTGTCCACTTACCATGTATCGAATAATTGGAATGACCCAGAAGTCTTTTGGATGCGCTCTGAATTGGATGTCGTACACTTTAAGCGGGTTTGAAATACTTGGAGTAGCTAACGTGCTCTGTATAACTGTAGTTGTACATCCTGCTTTTTTTGTACTTACCAACCGAGATAAAACATCGGCTCTAACATTTTCTTCTCCGGGGACATATTTAAATTCCACATCAATGAACCTTTCCCCTAACTCCTTAACCTTCGCCAGATATTGTTACAACAACGGCTCATTCGCTTGATAATTTCCATTGATTTACAAAATCACCAATTGTGAATTGCTACAGAGCACTATTGTGCGCACTCCTATATCTAGGGCCGCTCTAAGTCCTGCCAAGCATGCCTCATACTCCGGCTAATTATTTGATGTCTTGAAATCAAATCTGAGACATATTTTGACGCTCACCCCGTCTTCTCTCTCATTTACTACTCCGGCTCCACATCCTTTTACGTTCGATGAACCATCGACATAAATCTTCCAATGCTCCCGTGGTGTTGTTGGGGCTTCTCCTATCAATTTCGTCACAAAGTCCGTCAGGTTTTGAGCTTTTATGGTAGTTTGGGGTTCATAAGATATGTCAAACTCTGACAGCTCTATTGCCCACTTCGTCATTCTTCCTGCCAAGTCTGGTTTGTGGAAAACCGTTCTTAATAGGAGATCCGTCCAGACTCTGATTGGATGTGTGTGAAAATATTGTCTTAAACATCGGGACGTCCAGACTAATGCCAAAGTTACCTTTTCCAATTTCTGATGTCGGCCCTCTGATCTTTGCAACACTTTCCCAACAAAATACACCGGTCTTTGGCCTTCGACTATCTCTTTTACCAGTGCAACCCCTATTGCTTCATCAGATATGGACAAGTAAACGAACAACTTCTCTCCGGGGTCAGGCTTTGTTAGCACTGGTGGATTTGCCAGAACGTCCTTCAACTTTTGAAACACTTTCTCCTACTCTTCTCCCCATTGAAACTCCTTGTTCTTCTTTAGTGCTTTGTAAAGGGGTAACGACCGGTGTTCCATCTTTGGCATGAATCGGGATAGAGCCGCCACTTTTCTATTCAATGATTGCACCTCCCTTACGCTAGTTGGGCTTCAAAATTCTCTCACTATCTTGCATTTGTCAGGATTAGCCTCTATGCCCTTTGTGTTAACATAAATCCTAAGAACCTCCCAGATGGTACTGTGAACGTGCATTTTAGTGGGTTCAACCTCATATTATAGAGTTGTAGTCACTGGAACACTCTTCTCAAATCTTTAATGTGATTTCCCCCAGCTGGGGTCTTGGTTATTATATCATCAACATATACCTTGACTATTCTTGATCTCATTCCATCGAATACCTTATTCATCATTCTCTGGTATGTGGCTCATGCATTCTATAATCCAAATGGCATAACGGTATAGCAGAAAACTCCCTTGTCATTCACAAACGCCGTCTTGTCTTCATCCTCTTTCCACATGGAAATTTGATTATTGTAACACCCCTATTTTTATTTTTATATTGAAATTTTGAAGGAATTAAATTATGGTTCTTTAGAACTTTTTAATCTACGTATTATTTATGATTTTTTGGAATTTTGAAATTTTTTTTAATAAAATAATATTTTTTTAATAATTTTAAATTCATATAAGTGACTTAAATTAAAAATATTTACAAGAAAGTGAATTGAAATTATAAGAAAATTTTCTAAAATCTGTTTCAAGTAGACTTATCTAAAAATTATCGGTTTGAGAAAAATCTTGATTTTTTCCAATCGTTAAAAAATTGGAAACGTATCAATAAATTTTTATTAACAGAAAATTTTAGATTTTTAAAATTTCAGCTTTATATTACTTATTATAAAATTAGTGAGGACTGATATAATATTGCTAAATTTTAAAAAGGACTCATTTTGAATATTTAAAATATACCGAGTGAAGGGTTACTATTTGACTTAATAATTTTGCCGACAATTACTATGCAAAACACTGTGCATGTATGAAATTTTCAAAAGATGCACAGTAACCAGGAATAAAAATTTCAAAAATGCATAGTACTTTTATATTAAAATAATGGAATGCATAGTAAATTTTTTTCCTATAAATACCGAAGGATTTCTTCTTTAGAATTCACAATTTCAGATTAAGTTTTCTTAATATAGTAGTGCTAGTGAGATAGTGGTGGAAGTGAGAGAGAGAGAAGGTTCTGCCAAAATCCTAAGGTAAGAATACTTCTCTTTTATATTTTTTGGGTTATTTTCATATCGTTTTTAGAAATCTGTTATTATACTAGAAATAATATTATTTTAAGTTACTATTCTGCATAGTAAAATACTATTTCAACAGTAAATTACTATTTCAATAGTAAATTACTATTTACTATTACTATTTACCGTTACTATTTACGATTTACTATTTACCGTTACTATTCACATTTTACTATTTACTGTTACTATTCACGTTTTACTATTTACTGTTACTATTCATGATTTACTATTCACTATTCACTATTCACTATTCACTATTCAAAATTTACCATTTCTGTTTTAAGTAGTAATCTTAATCTTTGTCTTATGCTTATACTGAAATAAGATTGGTATTAATATTTCTAGAAATCGGAGGCGCAAAGCAAATCCGTTTTGGGTAACAATTCAAGGTAAGGGGGAGTGAGATAAGAGTATAATATGAAAAGACATAAGAATAATGGGAGGAGTCCCCTACTCCTTTTAAATCTGATAATATTATTATTTTAATATTAACTTTTTAACTTCAAATTTTTAATAAATTTTAAATTAAATATCCGGTTTAACTAACTCTAACATACCTATACAAGGACTTGGACCATTATGACCTATATGGACTGGACTATACCTATGCAAGGACTTGGACCATTATGACCCATATGGACTGAACTATACCTATGCAAGGACTGGATTATATGGACTTACATATACCTATGTGATGAATTGACCAAAAGGACTCAAATTGACTATATTAATAATCATTAAATTTTGTATTATGATATGTATTAATGATATTTAATTGATTTGATTATGATTGATTGATTGATGATATTTAGTTATGATTGATATTGCTTGATTTTGATTGATGATATTGTAATGTGGAGTTTGAGCATATAGCGAGCATAACGGAAAGCTAAAATTCAGTAAGAATTTCTTACCTTACTCTTTAAATTTTTATTGTCTTTTATTTCTTCTTAGAAATTATTTTTATATTTAGAATAAAAAAATTAGTATTTATTTTAGAAAGTAGACATTTTATAAAAATTAATTGAGATAATTAAATTTTGAATTAAAGAAAAATTTTGTAACTTTAAGTATTTATGGTTAATGATTTAAAAATTATTCTCTTTTAATAAAATGAAATTTTTAAAAGAAAATTATTTTATTTTTCTAACTTAATAACTAAAGATATTTGGAAATAATTGAGATTTCTAAATTTGATTTTGTTAAGATTTAATTTGAGAAAGATTATGTAAAGTTTTATATGAGAAAGTTTTTAGATATTTAAGGCTTAGAAACTCAATTTCAGTGAGATTTGAAAACTGTACCAAATTTATTTCTGTGGGACAGAAATTCAGAGAATTGAGAAAATGTACAGTTTATTGAAATGATATTGTAAACCTTTAAGGGATTTAATAATTGAGTTTCTAAAAGCCTTAACCAACTAAATACGTGAGTAGTTCATGCATCATGAATTATTAAAGTGAAATAAAATGATATTGTCTGGGGACGGATTATAGAAACCGAGGATACATTAGAGGAGGCTTAATTACGAGCCTTGGGATGAAAGGGTGTGAAAGGGTGCTTCAGGGGACCTGGGATAGCTCCCTAGTGTCGGGTACTTTCACAATAAAAACTTTCTCAATCTGACTAGTCTCTAAGTGTTTCCATGCCAGTTGAGCTGTTCATATTATTATTATCCGGACTTATGGAACAGTGCAAACTCCTGGTTGGCCCAGTGCAAATTAAAATTTAAGGGCCCACATATATAGGTAAGTTATGATAAAGATATTGCATAACATTCATGCATTCATAATTGATTGTGTATGTGATTGTGATTGATATTATGTATTGGTTTGTGAAAACCCTTTGTTGCTTATGTCTTATTCGGAAATATTATATTCTGTTTCTCACTTCTTTCTCCGTGTCTTTGTTTCATATATTCTAAATTGATGGTTCAGAGGGAAGGATCGAAGAGTTTCGGCAGTAGATATAGCACATTCTAGAAAGGGAGCTCGGTATGACTACCGTGGTCCAATCAATAAATAATGTTAATAAGTAACTGTTTCTGGGCCATGGAGTTTCCTCTCTTTCTTATAATGTTTAATGTTTATTTTCTTCGGATGAATGTACAAATACTTTATAAAGTTTTAATAATATTTATGAGGTATTTCAGAAATAATGTATATAATATATTCTGATAGTTTCTTTTTAACAATCATATCTTTAGTAAAAAAAAGTTACAAATTTTTCTAGAATTTATTAAGGTGTAACAGAGGGTGTTACAAAGTGGTATCAGAGCAGTTAATCCAATAGGCCTGGGGAAAAGGTCTATCTTGCTTTGTCTATAAACTCTGTATAGGTGACAGAGAATAGAATATCTGACTTGGTAGTAACTGTGATTGATGTGACAAATCTCAGTTACTGTGAAACAGGAAACTAATGGCTGGAAACGATCTTGCTGGAGTTGTAGAACGCTTAATCAATGCAATGGGAGCACGTGAAGGTCAAGGTAACGATGCCTTGAGAAGATTGGACCTATTCGAAAAGCGCAATCCACCTCGTTTCAAGGGAGGATATAACCCTGATGGGGCACAAATCTGGATTCGAGAGATAGAGAAGATCTTTCGAGCATTACAATGTAATAAAGTTGATAAGGTAGTCTTCGCTACTTATGCCTTATCTGAGGATGCCGAACATTGGTGGGATAGCATGCGTAGACAATTCGAAGTCAACGACGTGGAGATCACTTGGGATTATTTCAAAGATATGTTTCTGGAGAAATACTTTCCAGCTGATGTTAAAGAGAAAAGACAATTCGAATTCCTGTCGCTGACCCAAGGAAATATGACCGTTGGAGAGTACACATCTAGGTTTGAAGAGCTATCTCGTTTTCATTCTCATTATAATGATGCTACTAATGAAAGAGATCGGTGTGTAAAGTTTGTAAATGGACTGCGGCCAGAAATTAAGGAAGCTATACGAATGCAGGAAATCCGTGAATTTTCTGTATTGGTAAATCGCTGCAGGATCTTTGAAGAAGACCATAAGGATAGAATGACCAAAAGTCGTGAGCCCATTCACAAGACAGGAGAAATGAGAAGTGGAGGACCTCACCATCACCAAAGAAGAGACTTCAGGAGAAATAAGCCTTACCAAGCGTCATTTCGCCGGTTTGGAGCAGCATCTGTTCCTAACAGACCCCAAGCTTCAACTGGAAGCTATTACCCAACATCTGCACCAAATTTTAAATGTTTTATCTGTGGAGGACCCCATTTAAAAAGGGATTGTCCTAAAAACACTTATGTTTGCTTTAAGTGTAACAAACCAGGTCATCACATCAAGGATTGTCCAGAGATGAAGAGGGAAAACCCTGAAGGTGCAAGTACAAGCATAAATACTCAAGGAGGCGCGCATAGTGTAGTCGGAAGGCCGAAGGCAAAAGGAAAGGTTTTTGCAATCACTGGAGAAGAAGCATCTCATTCTGATTCCATGGTGGAAGGTAAGTATATCATTAATAAGATTCCTTTAACTGTTATATATGACTCAGGTGCATCACATTCCTTTATTGCCAATGACTGTGTAGAAAAACTAAAATTACCTGTGATAGAACTACCATTTGACTTATCTATACATACTCCTGGGAACAATCCCATTGTCACTTCTAAAGCCTGTTGGAAATGCCCTATTGTCATAGATTGTAGGGACTTTAAGGCCAATCTTTTCTGTTTACCCCTTTCTGGCTTAGAAGTTATTATTGGGCTAGATTGGTTGTCTGACAATCATGTTCTAATAGATTGTCATAATAAAACCATAATGTTTAAAGAACCAGTGAATTTGAATCCTGAGGATTCGAGATTTCTAACCGCCAACCAAGTGAGTGCCTCTTTAAAAGGAGGGGCTCAAGGATTCATGCTATTGCTTTCAATGAAAGGAGAGCAAGAATCAAAAATCAAAAATCTGCCGGTTGTGTGTGAATTTCTTGACGTTTTTCCTGAAGATATCCCTGGTTTACCCCCAGAAAGAGATGTAGAATTTTCCATTGATCTAGTACCTGGAGTTGGACCTATTTCAATTGCACCATACCGAATGTCACCTCTAGAATTAGCAGAGTTAAAGAAACAACTTGAAGAGATGATAGAGAAGCAGTTTATACGACCCAGTGTATCCCCCTGGGGTGCACCAGTGTTGTTGGTTAAGAAAAAGGATGGTAGCATGAGATTGTGTGTAGATTATCGGCAACTGAACAAAGTGACGATCAAGAACAAATATCCTCTGCCAAGGATTGATGACTTGATGGATCAGCTGCGTGGTGCCACGGTGTTCTCCAAAATTGATTTGAGGTCTGGATACCATCAAATAAGGGTGAAGAAAGAAAATGTATCAAAAACTGCTTTTAGAACACGCTATGGCCATTACGAATATCTAGTAATGCCTTTTGGTGTAACTAATGCACCAGTCGTATTCATGGATTACATGAATAGGATTTTTCATCCATATCTAGATAAATTTGTAGTGGTGTTCATTGATGATATATTAGTGTACTCTAAAAGCAGAGAAGAACATGTTGAACATTTGAAGGTCGTGTTGGAGATCCTGAAAAAGAAACAACTGTATGTAAAGCTGTCGAAGTGTGAATTCTGGTTGGAAGAAGTAAACTTTTTAGGACATGTAATTAGTCAAGGAGGAATAGCTGTAGACCCTTCCAAGGTGGAAGCAGTTTTAAAATGGAAGAGACCAACCATAATCACTGAGATTAGAAGTTTCTTGGGTTTGGCTGGATACTATAGGAGATTCATTGAAGGATTTTCAAAGCTAGGATGCCCATTGACCAAGTTAACACGGAAAGGAGAACCTTTTGTGTGGACGACACAATGCGAGAATAGTTTTCAAGAGCTGAAAGATCGACTTACTTCTGCGCCGGTGTTAGTACTCCCTGATCCACATCGAAGTTTTGAAGTTTACTGTGATGCGTCTAAACAAGGACTAGGAAGTGTACTTGTAACACCCCTATTTTTATTTTTATTTTTATATTAAAATTTTGAAGGAATTAAATTATGGTTCTTTAGAACTTTTTAATCTACGTATTATTTATGATTTTTTGGAATTTTTTGGAATTTTGGAATTTTTTTAATAAAAATAATATTTTTTTAAATAATTTTAAATTCATATAAGTGACTTAAATTAAAAATATTTATAAGAAAGTGAATTTAAATTATAAGAAAATTTTCTAAAATCCGTTTCAAGTAGACTTATCTAAAAATTATCGGTTTGAGAAAAATCTTGATTTTTTCCAATCGTTTAAAAATTAGAAACGTATCAATAAATTTTTATTAACAGAAAATTTTAGATTTTTAAAATTTCAACTTTATATTACTTATTATAAAATTAGTGAGGACTGATATAATATCGCTAAATTTCAAAAAGGACTCATTTTGAATATTTAAAATATACCGAGTGAAAGGTTACTATTTGGCTTAATAATTCTGCCGACAGTTACTATGCAAAACACTGTGCATGTACGAAATTTTCAAAGAATGCATAGTAACCTGGAATAAAAAATTCAAAAATGCATAGTACTTTTATATTAAAATAATGAAATGCATAGTAAAATTTTTTCCTATAAATACCAAAGGATTTCTTCTTTAGAATTCACAATTTCAGATTAAGTTTTCTTAATACAGTAGTGCTAGTGAGATAGTGGTGGAAGTGAGAGAGAGAAGAAAAGTTTTTGGAGAGAAGGTTCTGCCAAAATCCTAAGGTAAGAATACTTCTCTTTTATATTTTTTTAGATTATTTTTATATCATTTTTAGAAATCTGTTATTATACTGAAAATAATATTATTTTAAGTTACTATTCTGCATAGTAAACACTATTTCAATAGTAAATTACTATTTTAATAGTAAATTACTATTCAAATAGTAAATTACTATTCAAATAGTAAATTACTATTTACTGTTACTATTAACCGTTACTATTCACGATTTACTATTTACTGTTACTATTTACCGTTACTATTCACGTTTACTATTTACCGTTACTATTCACGATTCACTATTCACTATTCACTATTCACTATTCACTATTCACTATTCACTATTCAAAATTTACCATTTCTGTTTTAAGTAGTAATCTTAATCTTCGTCTTATGCTTATACTGAAATAAGATTGGTATTAATATTTTTAGAAATCGGAGGCGCAAAGCAAATCCATTTTGGGTAACAATTCAAGGTAAGGGGGAGTGAGATAAGAATTATAATATGAAAAGACATAAGAATAATGGGAGGAGTCCCCTACTCCTTTTAAATTTAATAATATTATTATTTTAAAAATATTAACTTTTTAACTTAACATTTTTAATAAATTTTAAATTAAATATCCGGTTTAACTAACTCTAACATACCTATGCAAAGACTTGGACCATTATGACCTATATGGACTGGATTATACCTATGCAAGGACTTGGACCATTATGACTCATATGGACTGAACTATACCTATGCAAGGACTGGATTATATGGACTTATATATACCTATGCGAGGAATTGACCAAAAGGACTAAAATTGATTATATTAATAATCATTAAATTTTGTATTATGATATGTATTAATGATATTTAATTGATTTGATTATGATTGATTGATTGATGATATTTAGTTATGATTGATATTATTTGATTGATGATATTGTAATGTGGAGTTTGAGCATATAGCGAGCATGACGGAAAGCTAAAATTCAGTAAGAATTTCTTACCTTACTCTTTAAATTTTATTATCTTTTATTTCTTCTTAGAAATTATTTTTATTAACTTTATTTTCAATATTTAGAAAAATAAAAATAAAAATTAGTATTTATTTTAGAAAGAAAATATTTTATGAGAATTTATTTAATTAAATCTTGAGTTAAAGAAAAATTTTATAATTTTAAGTATTTTTGGTTAATAATTATTCTCTTTTAATAAAACAAAATTTTTTTTTTGAAAGAAAATTGTTTTATTTTTTCCAACTTAATAACTAAATATATTTGGAAATAATTGAGATTCCTAAATTTGATTTTGTTAAGATTTAATTTGAGAAAGATTATGTAAAGTTTTATATGAGAAAGTTTTTAGATATTTAAGGCTTAGAAACTCAAATTTCAGTGAGATTCAAAAACTGTACCAAATTTATTTCTGTGGGACAGAAATTGAGAGAATCGAGAAAATGTACAGTTTATTGAAATAATGTTGTAAACCTTTAAGGGATTTAATAATTGAGTTTCTAAAAGCCTTAACCAACTCAATACGCGAGTAGTTCATGCATCATGAATCATTAAAGTGAAATGAAATAATATTGTCTGGGGACGGATTATAGAAACCGAGGATACATTAGAGGAGGCTTAATTACGAGCCTTGGGATGAGAGGGTGTGAAAGGGTGCTTCAGGGGACCTGGGGTAGCTCCCTAGTGTCGGGTACTTTCACAATAAAAACTTTCTCAATCTGACTAGTCTCTAAGTGTTTCCACACCAGTTGAGCTGTTCATATTATTATTATCCGGACTTATGGAACAGTGTAAACTCCTGGTTGGCCCAGTGCAAATTAAAATTTAAGGGCCCACATATATAGATAAGTTATGATGAAGATATTGCATAACATTCATGCATTCATAATTGATTGTGTATGTGATTGTGATTGATATTATTATGTATTGGTTGTGAAAACCCTTTGTTGCTTATGTCTTATTCGGAAATATTATATTCTGTTTCTCACTCCTTTCTCCGTGTTTTTGTTTCATATATTCTAAATTGATGGTTCAGAGGGAAGGATCGAAGAATTTCACCAATAGATATAGCACGTTCTAGAAAGGGAGCTCGGTATGAATACCGTGGTCCAATGAATAAATAATGTTAATAAGTAACTGCTTCTGGGCCATGGAGTTTCCTCTCTTTCTTATAATGTTTAATGTTTATTTTCTTCGGATGAATGTACAAATACTTTATAAAGTTTTAATAATATTTGTGAGGTATTTCAGAAATAATGTATATAATTTATTCCGATAGTTTCTTTTTAACAATCATATCTTTAGTAAAAAAAAAAATACGAATTTTTCTAGAATTTATTAAGGTGTAACTGAGGGTGTTACAAAGTGGTATCAGAGCAGTTAATCCAATAGGCCTGGGGAAAAGGTCTATCTTGCTTTGTCTGTAAACTCTGTATAGGTAGAATATCTGACTTGGTAGTAACTGTGATTGATGTGACAAATCTCAGTTACTGTGAAACAGGAAACTAATGGCTGGAAACGATCTTGCTGGAGTTGTAGAACGCTTAATTAATGCAATGGGAGCACGTGAAGGTCAAGGTAACGATGCTTTAAGAAGGCTGGACCTATTCGAAAAGCGCAATCCACCTCGTTTCAAGGGAGGATATAACCCTGATGGAGCACAAATCTGGATTCGAGAGATAGAGAAGATCTTTCGAGCATTGCAATGTAATGAAGCTGATAAGGTAGTCTTCGCTACTTATGCCTTATCTGAGGATGCCGAACATTGGTGGGATAGCATGCGTAAACAATTCGAAGTCAACGACGTGGAGATCACTTGGGACTATTTCAAGGATATGTTTCTGGAAAAATACTTTCCAGCTGATGTTAAAGAGAAAAGACAATTCGAATTCCTGTCGCTGACCCAAGGAAATATGACCGTTGGAGAGTACGCATCCAGGTTTGAAGAGCTATCTCGTTTTCATTCTCATTATAATGATGCTACTAATGAAAGAGATCGGTGTGCAAAGTTTGTAAATGGACTGCGGCCAGAAATTAAGGAAGCTATACGAATGCAGGAAATCCGTGAATTTTCTGTATTGGTAAATCGCTGCAGGATCTTTGAAGAAGACCATAAGGATAGAATGACCAAAAGTCGTGAGCCTATTCACAAGGCGGGAGAAATAAGAAGTGGAGGACCTCACCATCACCAAAGAAGAGATTTCAGAAGGAATAAGCCTTACCAAGCACCATTTCGCCGGTTTGGAGCAGCATCTGTTCCTAACAGACCCCAAGCTTCAACTGGAAGCTATTACCCAACATCTGCACCAAATTTTAAATGTTTTATCTGTGGAGGACCCCATTTGAAAAGGGATTGTCCTAAAAACACTTATGTTTGCTTTAAGTGTAACAAACCAGGTCATCACATCAAGGATTGCCCAGAGATGAAGAGAGAAAACCCTGAAGGTGCAAGTACAAACATAAATACTCAAGGAGGCGCGCACAGTGCAGTCGGAAGGCCGAAAGCAAAAGGAAAGGTTTTTGCAATCACTGGAGAAGAAGCATCTCATGCTGATTCCATGGTAGAAGGTAAGTGTATCATTAATAAGATTTCTTTAACTGTTATGTATGACTCAGGTGCATCACATTCCTTTATTGCCAATGACTGTGTAGAAAAACTAAAATTACCTGTGATAGAACTTCCATTTGACTTATCTGTACATACTCCTGGAAACAATCCCATTGTCACTTCTAAAGCTTGTTGGAAATGCCCTATTGTCATAGATGGTAGGGACTTTAAGGCTAATCTTTTCTGTTTACCCCTTTCTGGCTTAGAAGTTATTATTGGGCTAGATTGGTTGTCTGACAATCATGTTCTAATAGATTGTCATAATAAAACCATAATGTTTAAAGAACCAGTGAATTTGAATCCTGAGGATTCGAGATTTCTAACCGCCAACCAAGTGAGTGCCTCTTTAAAAGGAGGGGCTCAAGGATTCATGCTATTGCTTTCAACGAAAGGAGAGCAAGAATCAAAAATCAAAAATCTGCCGGTTGTGTGTGAATTTCCTGACGTTTTTCCTGAAGATATCCCTGGTTTACCCCCAGAAAGAGATGTGGAATTTTCCATTGATCTAGTACCTGGAGTTGGACCCATTTCAATTGCACCATACCGAATGTCACCTCTAGAATTAGCAGAGTTGAAAAAACAACTTGAAGAGATGATAGAGAAGCAGTTTATACGACCCAGTGTATCCCCCTGGGGTGCACCAGTGTTGTTGGTTAAGAAAAAGGATGGTAGCATGAGATTGTGTGTAGATTATCGACAACTGAACAAGGTGACAATCAAGAACAGATATCCTCTACCAAGGATTGACGACTTGATGGATCAGCTGCGTGGTGCCACGGTGTTCTCCAAAATTGATTTGAGGTCTGGATACCATCAAATAAGGGTAAAGAAAGAAGATGTATCGAAAACTGCTTTTAGAACACGCTATGGCCATTACGAATATCTAGTAATGCCTTTTGGTGTAACTAATGCACCAGCCGTATTCATGGATTACATGAATAGGATTTTTCATCCATATCTAGATAAATTTGTAGTGGTGTTCATTGATGATATATTAGTGTACTCTAAAAGCAGAGAAGAACATGTTGAACACTTGAAGGTTGTGTTAGAAATCCTGAAAAAGAAACAACTGTATGCAAAGTTGTCGAAGTGTGAATTCTGGTTGGAAGAAGTAAACTTTTTAGGACATGTAATTAGTCAAGGAGGAATAGCTGTAGACCCTTCCAAGGTGGAAGCAGTTTTAAAATGGGAGAGACCAACCACGATCACTGAGATTAGAAGTTTCTTGGGCTTGGCTGGATACTATAGGAGATTCATTGAAGGCTTTTCAAAGCTAGGATACCCATTGACCAAGTTAACACGGAAAGGACAACCTTTTGTGTGGACGACACAATGTGAGAATAGTTTCCAAGAGCTGAAAGATCGACTTACTTCTGCGCCAGTGTTAGTACTCCTTGATCCACATCGAAGTTTTGAAGTTTACTATGATGCGTCTAAACAAGGACTAGGAAGTGTACTCATGCAAGACAAGAAGGTTGTAGCCTATGCGTCACGTCAATTAAGGCAACATGAGATTAACTACCCTACCCATGACTTAGAGTTAGCCGCTGTAGTTTTTGCCTTAAAGATTTGGAGGCATTATCTATATGGTGCAACATTCGATGTGTTTAGCGATCATAAGAGTCTCAAGTATTTATTTGATCAAAAGGAGTTAAACATGAGGCAACGGAGATGGATGGAGTTCTTAAAGGACTACGACTTTGAGTTGCAATACCATCCTGGAAAAGCGAACGTAGTAGCTGATGCTTTAAGTCGAAAGTCTCTACATGCATCCACAATGATGATTAAAGAGTTGGAATTAATAGAGAACTTCAGAGATCTTAACCTAGCAGTAAAGGTTAATGCTAACAGCTACAGATTAGGAGCGTTGCAAGTTACAAGTGAATTCCTGAGACAAGTTTTAGAGGCTCAACGAGAGGATGAATTCCTGCAAGAGAAGAAAGAACTCTTGAAACAAGGAAAAGAAGTCGAGTTCAATGTGGGAAACGACCAATTATTGAGATATAAGGATCGAGTGTGTATCCCTGACAAAGAGGAGTTGAGGAAAGCAATTCTAGAAGAAGGCCATAAAAGTTATATGAGCATTCATCCCGGAGCTACTAAAATGTATCAAGATTTGAAGAAGTTATTTTGGTGGCCTGGAATGAAGAAAGCGGTGGCAGAGTATGTGGCTGCATGTCTAATTTGCCAGAAGGTTAAAGTGGAACATCAAAAACCCCCTGGAATGCTACAATCAATGGAAATACCAGAATGGAAATGGGATAGCATTACCATGGATTTTGTGACTTCTTTACCCAAAACTCCATTAGGACATGATTCGATATGGGTAATAGTTGATAGACTAACAAAGTCTGCCCACTTTATTCCCATCAACATTCGTTACTCTATGGAGAAGCTGGCAAAATTATACATCGAGGAGATTGTGAGATTGCATGGAATTCCTTCAAGTATCATTTCTGATCGGGACCCTCGCTTTACATCACAATTCTGGAAGAGCTTGCACAAGGCTTTGGGAACAAGACTGCGTCTGAGTTCAGCATATCATCCTCAGACGGATGGACAATCAGAAAGAACAATCCAATCTCTAGAGGACTTGTTACGAGCTTGTGTGTTAGAGCATAAAGGTAGTTGGAATCAATTCTTACCATATGTGGAGTTTACCTACAACAACAGTTTTCATGCTAGCATTGGCATGGCACCTTTTGAAGCATTATATGGAAGAAAATGTAGGACCCCGCTATGTTGGTTTGAGACTGGTGAAAACTTGATGCTAGGACCAGAGTTGATACAACAAACCACGGATAAAATCAAAATAGTTCAGGAAAAGATGAAGGCAACACAGAGCAGGCAGAAAAGTTACTATGACAAAAGAAGAAAGCCGCTCGAATTTCAAGAAGGCGATCATGTATTCTTGAAAGTCACACCTATGACAGGGGTCGGTCGGGCAATGAAATCTCGAAAACTAACTCCTAGATTTATCGGTCCATACCAAATAATTCATAAAGTTAGTCCCCTTGCCTACCAAATAGCATTACCACCTTTTCTTTCTAATATCCATAATGTTTTTCATGTGTCAAACTTGCGAAAGTATATATCTGATCCTACACATGTTATTGAACCTGATGTCATACAAGTTAAAGATAATCTTACATATGATGCACCACCTGTTAGAATAAGTGACAAAAGAATAAAACAATTAAGAGACAAGACAATTCCGCTTGTAAAGGTTATTTGGAGTGAAACGAGAGGAGAAGATGCTACATGGGAACTAGAAACTGAGATGAAAGAGTCTCATCCTCATTTGTTTTACTGATTAATGTAAATTTCGAGGACGAAATTTTCTAAGGGGAGTAGAGTTGTAACACCCCTATTTTTATTTTTATTTTTATATTAAAATTTTGAAGGAATTAAATTATGGTTCTTTAGAACTTTTTAATCTACGTATTATTTATGATTTTTTGGAATTTTTTGGAATTTTGGAATTTTTTTAATAAAAATAATATTTTTTTAAATAATTTTAAATTCATATAAGTGACTTAAATTAAAAATATTTATAAGAAAGTGAATTTAAATTATAAGAAAATTTTCTAAAATCCGTTTCAAGTAGACTTATCTAAAAATTATCGGTTTGAGAAAAATCTTGATTTTTTCCAATCGTTTAAAAATTAGAAACGTATCAATAAATTTTTATTAACAGAAAATTTTAGATTTTTAAAATTTCAACTTTATATTACTTATTATAAAATTAGTGAGGACTGATATAATATCGCTAAATTTCAAAAAGGACTCATTTTGAATATTTAAAATATACCGAGTGAAAGGTTACTATTTGGCTTAATAATTCTGCCGACAGTTACTATGCAAAACACTGTGCATGTACGAAAATTTCAAAGAATGCATAGTAACTTGGAATAAAAAATTCAAAAATGCATAGTACTTTTATATTAAAATAATGAAATGCATAGTAAAATTTTTTCCTATAAATACCAAAGGATTTCTTCTTTAGAATTCACAATTTCAGATTAAGTTTTCTTAATACAGTAGTGCTAGTGAGATAGTGGTGGAAGTGAGAGAGAGAAGAAAAGTTTTTGGAGAGAAGGTTCTGCCAAAATCCTAAGGTAAGAATACTTCTCTTTTATATTTTTTTAGATTATTTTTATATCATTTTTAGAAATCTGTTATTATACTGAAAATAATATTATTTTAAGTTACTATTCTGTATAGTAAATACTATTTCAATAGTAAATTACTATTTTAATAGTAAATTACTATTCAAATAGTAAATTACTATTCAAATAGTAAATTACTATTTACTGTTACTATTAACCGTTACTATTCACGATTTACTATTTATTGTTACTATTTACCGTTACTATTCACGTTTACTATTTACCGTTACTATTCACGATTCACTATTCACTATTCACTATTCACTATTCACTATTCACTATTCACTATTCAAAATTTACCATTTCTGTTTTAAGTAGTAATCTTAATCTTCGTCTTATGCTTATACTGAAATAAGATTGGTATTAATATTTTTAGAAATCGGAGGCGCAAAGCAAATCCATTTTGGGTAACAATTCAAGGTAAGGGGGAGTGAGATAAGAATTATAATATGAAAAGACATAAGAATAATGGGAGGAGTCCCCTACTCCTTTTAAATTTAATAATATTATTATTTTAAAAATATTAACTTTTTAACTTAACATTTTTAATAAATTTTAAATTAAATATCCGGTTTAACTAACTCTAACATACCTATGCAAAGACTTGGACCATTATGACCTATATGGACTGGATTATACCTATGCAAGGACTTGGACCATTATGACTCATATGGACTGAACTATACCTATGCAAGGACTGGATTATATGGACTTATATATACCTATGCGAGGAATTGACCAAAAGGACTAAAATTGATTATATTAATAATCATTAAATTTTGTATTATGATATGTATTAATGATATTTAATTGATTTGATTATGATTGATTGATTGATGATATTTAGTTATGATTGATATTATTTGATTGATGATATTGTAATGTGGAGTTTGAGCATATAGCGAGCATGACGGAAAGCTAAAATTCAGTAAGAATTTCTTACCTTACTCTTTAAATTTTATTATCTTTTATTTCTTCTTAGAAATTATTTTTATTAACTTTATTTTCAATATTTAGAAAAATAAAAATAAAAATTAGTATTTATTTTAGAAAGAAAATATTTTATGAGAATTTATTTAATTAAATCTTGAGTTAAAGAAAAATTTTATAATTTTAAGTATTTTTGGTTAATAATTATTCTCTTTTAATAAAACAAAATTTTTTTTTTGAAAGAAAATTGTTTTATTTTTTCCAACTTAATAACTAAATATATTTGGAAATAATTGAGATTCCTAAATTTGATTTTGTTAAGATTTAATTTGAGAAAGATTATGTAAAGTTTTATATGAGAAAGTTTTTAGATATTTAAGGCTTAGAAACTCAAATTTCAGTGAGATTCAAAAACTGTACCAAATTTATTTCTGTGGGACAGAAATTCAGAGAATCGAGAAAATGTACAGTTTATTGAAATAATGTTGTAAACCTTTAAGGGATTTAATAATTGAGTTTCTAAAAGCCTTAACCAACTCAATACGCGAGTAGTTCATGCATCATGAATCATTAAAGTGAAATGAAATAATATTGTCTGGGGACGGATTATAGAAACCGAGGATACATTAGAGGAGGCTTAATTACGAGCCTTGGGATGAGAGGGTGTGAAAGGGTGCTTCAGGGGACCTGGGGTAGCTCCCTAGTGTCGGGTACTTTCACAATAAAAACTTTCTCAATCTGACTAGTCTCTAAGTGTTTCCACACCAGTTGAGCTGTTCATATTATTATTATCCGGACTTATGGAACAGTGTAAACTCCTGGTTGGCCCAGTGCAAATTAAAATTTAAGGGCCCACATATATAGATAAGTTATGATGAAGATATTGCATAACATTCATGCATTCATAATTGATTGTGTATGTGATTGTGATTGATATTATTATGTATTGGTTGTGAAAACCCTTTGTTGCTTATGTCTTATTCGGAAATATTATATTCTGTTTCTCACTCCTTTCTCCGTGTTTTTGTTTCATATATTCTAAATTGATGGTTCAGAGGGAAGGATCGAAGAATTTCACCAATAGATATAGCACGTTCTAGAAAGGGAGCTCGGTATGAATACCGTGGTCCAATGAATAAATAATGTTAATAAGTAACTGCTTCTGGGCCATGGAGTTTCCTCTCTTTCTTATAATGTTTAATGTTTATTTTCTTCGGATGAATGTACAAATACTTTATAAAGTTTTAATAATATTTGTGAGGTATTTCAGAAATAATGTATATAATTTATTCCGATAGTTTCTTTTTAACAATCATATCTTTAGTAAAAAAAAAAAAATACGAATTTTTCTAGAATTTATTAAGGTGTAACTGAGGGTGTTACAGTACTCATGCAAGACAAGAAGGTTGTAGCCTATGCGTCGCGCCAATTAAGGCAACATGAGATTAACTACCCTACCCATGACTTAGAGTTAGCCGCTGTAGTTTTTGCCTTAAAGATTTGGAGGCATTATCTATACGGTGCAACATTCGATGTGTTTAGTGATCATAAGAGTCTTAAGTATTTATTCGACCAAAAGGAGTTGAACATGAGGCAACGGAGATGGATGGAGTTCTTAAAGGACTACGACTTTGAGTTGCAATACCATCCTGGAAAAGCGAACGTAGTAGCTGATGCTTTAAGTCAAAAGTCTCTACATGCGTCCACAATGATGATTAAAGAGCTGGAATTAATAGAGAACTTCGGAGATCTTAACCTAGCAGTAAAGGTTAATGCTAACAGCTACAGATTAGGAGCGTTGCAAGTGACAAGTGAATTCTTGAGACAAGTTTTAGAGGCTCAACGAGAGGATGAATTCCTGCAAGAAAAGAAAGAACTCTTGAAACAAGGAAAAGAAGTCGAGTTCAATGTAAGAAGTGACCAATTGCTGAGGTATAAGGATCGAGTGTGTATCCCTAATCAAGAGGAGTTGAGGAAAGCAATTTTGGAAGAAGGCCATAAAAGTTATATGAGCATTCATCCCGGAACTACTAAAATGTATCAAGATTTGAAGAAGTTATTTTGGTGGCCTAGAATGAAGAAAGCAGTGGCAGAGTACGTGGCTGCATGTCTAATTTGCCAGAAGGTTAAAGTGGAACATCAAAAACCCCCTGGAATGCTACAATCAATGGAAATACCAGAATGGAAATGGGATAGCATTACCATGGATTTTGTGACTTCTCTACCTAAAACTCCATTAGGACATTATTCAATATGGGTAATAGTTGATAGACTAACAAAGTCTGCCCACTTTATTCCCATTAATATTCGTTACTCTATGGAGAAGCTGGCAAAATTATACATCGAGGAGATTGTGAGATTGCATGGAATTCCTTCAAGTATCATTTCTGATCGGGACCCTCATTTTACATCACAATTCTGGAAGAGCTTGCACAAGGCTTTAGGAACAAGACTGCGTCTAAGTTCAGCATATCATCCTCAGACAGATGGACAATCAGAAAGAACAATCCAATCTCTAGAGGACTTGTTACGAGCTTGTGTGTTGGAGCATAAAGGAAGTTGGAATCAATTCTTACCATATGTGGAGTTTACCTACAACAACAGTTTCCATGCTAGCATTGGCATGGCACCTTTTGAAGCATTATATGGAAGAAAATGTAGGACCCCGCTATGTTGGTTTGAGACTGGTGAAAACTTGATGCTAGGACCAGAGTTGGTACAACAAACCACAGA
Source organism: Clitoria ternatea (assembly GCA_037962975.1). Taxonomy (NCBI): domain Eukaryota; kingdom Viridiplantae; phylum Streptophyta; class Magnoliopsida; order Fabales; family Fabaceae; genus Clitoria; species Clitoria ternatea. The sequence goes on along the minus strand of CM075672.1, from coordinate 37,051,910 downwards.
TAAAATCAAAATAGTTCAGGAAAAGATGAAGGCAACACAGAGCAGGCAGAAAAGTTACTATGACAAAAGAAGAAAGCCGCTCGAATTTCAAGAAGGCGATCATGTATTCTTGAAAGTCACACCTATGACTGGGGTCGGTCGGGCAATGAAATCTCGAAAACTAACTCCTAGATTTATTGGTCCATATCAAATAATTCATAAAGTTAGTCCCCTTGCCTACCAAATAGCATTACCAACTTTTCTTTCTAATATCCATAATGTTTTTCATGTGTCAAACTTACGAAAGTATATATCTGATCCTACACATGTTATTGAACCTGATGTCATACAAGTTAAAGATAATCTTACATATGATGCACCACCTGTTAGAATAGGTGACAGAAGAATAAAAAAATTAAGAGACAAGACAATTCCGCTTGTAAAGGTCATTTGGAGTGAAACGAGAGGAGAAAATGCTACATGGGAACTAGAAACTGAGATGAAAAAGTCTCATCCTCATTTGTTTTACTGATTAATGTAAATTTCGAGGACGAAATTTTCTAAGGGGAGTAGAGTTGTAACACCCCTATTTTTATTTTTATATTGAAATTTTGAAGGAATTAAATTATGGTTCTTTAGAACTTTTTAATCTACGTATTATTTATGATTTTTTGGAATTTTGGAATTTTTTTTAATAAAATAATATTTTTTAATAATTTTAAATTCATATAAGTGACTTAAATTAAAAATATTTACAAGAAAGTGAATTGAAATTATAAGAAAATTTTCTAAAATCCGTTTCAAGTAGACTTATCTAAAAATTATCGGTTTGAGAAAAATCTTGATTTTTTCCAATCATTAAAAAATTGGAAACGTATCAATAAATTTTTATTAACAGAAAATTTTAGATTTTTAAAATTTCAGCTTTATATTACTTATTATAAAATTAGTGAGGACTGATATAATATCGTTAAATTTCAAAAAGGACTCATTTTGAATATTTAAAATATACCGAGTGAAGGGTTACTATTTGACTTAATAATTTTGCCGACAATTACTATGCAAAACACTGTGCATGTATGAAATTTTCAGAAGATGCACAGTAACTAGGAATAAAAAATTCAAAAATGCATAGTACTTTTATATTAAAATAATGGAATGCATAGTAAATTTTTTCCTATAAATACCGAAGGATTTTTTCTTTAGAATTCACAATTTCAGATTAAGTTTTCTTAATATAGTAGTGCTAGTGAGATAGTGGTGGAAGTGAGAGAGAGAAGAAAAGTTTTTGGAGAGAAGGTTCTGCCAAAATCCTAAGGTAAGAATACTTCTCTTTTATATTTTTTGGGTTATTTTCATATCGTTTTTAGAAATCTGTTATTATACTAGAAATAATATTATTTTAAGTTACTATTCTATATAGTAAAATACTATTTCAACAGTAAATTACTATTTCAATAGTAAATTACTATTTATTGTTACTATTTACCGTTACTATTTACGATTTACTATTTACCGTTACTATTCACATTTTACTATTTACTGTTACTATTCACGTTTTACTATTTACTATTACTATTCATGATTTACTATTCACTATTCACTATTCACTATTCACTATTCACTATTCAAAATTTACCATTTCAATTTTAAGTAGTAATCTTAATCTTTGTCTTATGCTTATACTGAAATAAGATTGGTATTAATATTTCTAGAAATCGGAGGCGCAAAGCAAATCCGTTTTGGGTAACAATTCAAGGTAATGGGGAGTGAGATAAGAGTATAATATGAAAAGACATAAGAATAATGGGAGGAGTCCCCTACTCCTTTTAAATCTGATAATATTATTATTTTAAAATATTAATTTTTTAACTTAAAATTTTTAATAAATTTTAAATTAAATATCCGGTTTAACTAACTCTAACATACCTATGCAAGGACTTGAACCATTATGACCTATATGGACTGGACTATACCTATGCAAGGACTTGGACCATTATGACCCATATGGACTGAACTATACCTATGCAAGGACTGGATTATATGGACTTACATATACCTATGCGAGGAATTGACCAAAAGGACTCAAATTGACTATATTAATAATCATTAATTTTGTATTATGATATGTATTAATGATATTTAATTGATTTGATTATGATTGATTGATTGATGATATTTAGTTATGATTGATATTGCTTGATTTTGATTGATGATATTATAATGTGGAGTTTGAGCATATAGCGAGCATGACGGAAAGCTAAAATTCAGTAAGAATTTCTTACCTTACTCTTTAAATTTTTATTTTCTTTTATTTCTTCTTAGAAATTATTTTTTATATTTAGAATAAAACAATTAGTATTTATTTTAGAAAGTAGACATTTTATAAAAATTAATTGAGATAATTAAATTTTGAATTCAAGAAAAATTTTGTAACTTTAAGTATTTATGGTTAATGATTTAAAAATTATTCTCTTTTAATAAAATGAAATTTTTAAAAGAAAATTATTTTATTTTTCTAACTTAATAACTAAAGATATTTGGAAATAATTGAGATTTCTAAATTTGATTTTGTTAAGATTTAATTTGAGAAAGATTATGTAAAGTTTTATATGAGAAAGTTTTTAGATATTTAAGGCTTAAAAACTCAATTTCAGTGAGATTTGAAAACTGTACCAAATTTATTTCTGTGGGACAGAAATTCAGAGAATTGAGAAAATGTACAGTTTATTGAAATGATATTGTAAACCTTTAAGGGATTTAATAATTGAGTTTCTACAAGCCTTAACCAACTAAATACGTGAGTAGTTCATGCATCATGAATCATTAAAGTGAAATAAAATGATATTGTCTGGGGACGGATTATAGAAACCGAGGATACATTAGAGGAGGCTTAATTACGAGCCTTGGGATGAGAGGGTGTGAAAGGGTGCTTCAGGGGACCTGGGGTAGCTCCCTAGTGTCGGGTACTTTCACAATAAAAACTTTCTCAATCTGACTAGTCTCTAAGTGTTTCCATGCCAGTTGAGCTGTTCATATTATTATTATCCGGACTTATGGAACAGTGCAAACTCCTGGTTGGCCCAGTGCAAATTAAAATTTAAGGGCCCACATATATAGGTAAGTTATGATAAAGATATTGCATAACATTCATGCATTCATAATTGATTGTGTATGTGATTGTGATTGATATTATGTATTGGTTTGTGAAAACCCTTTGTTGCTTATGTCTTATTCGGAAATATTATATTCTGTTTCTCACTCCTTTCTCCGTGTCTTTGTTTCATATATTCTAAATTGATGGTTCAGAAGGAAGGATCGAAGAATTTCGGCAGTAGATATAGCACGTTCTAGAAAGGGAGCTCGGTATGAATACCGTGGTCCAATGAATAAATAATGTTAATAAGTAACTGCTTCTGGGCCATGGAGTTTCCTCTCTTTCTTATAATGTTTAATGTTTATTTTCTTCGGATGAATGTACAAATACTTTATAAAGTTTTAATAATATTTATGAGGTATTTCAGAAATAATGTATATAATATATTCCGATAGTTTCTTTTTAATAATCATATCTTTAGTAAAAAAAAAATTACGAATTTTTCTAGAATTTATTAAGGTGTAACAGAGGGTGTTACAATTATAGCCAGAGTACGCATCCATGAAGGACAGAAATTGATATCCCGACGAATCATCCACCATCTGATCAATACTTGGCAAGGGGTACGGGTCTTTGGGACAACACTTATTCAGATTTGTAAAATTCGTGCACATCCGCCATTTGCCATTGGCCTTCTTCACTATTACTACGTTTGAGACCCAGGATGAATATTGCACCTCTCTTATGAATCGGCCTTTAGTAGTTCTTCAGTTTGCTTGCACGCTGCCCGCTGCTTTTTCAGACCCAGTGTCCTATTTTTTGCGCCACCGCTCTTGACTCCGGATACACTGCCAGCCTATGACAATAGAAGTTTGGGTCAATTCCTAGCATGTTGGCCGCGGTCTATGCGAACAGGTGCTTAGATTCTCTTAGTAATTTGACCAGTCGTTCTTCCATTCCTTGTTCTAAGGAATCATTAATCTCCGTGCTCCTGGCTAGGTCTTCCAACATCACCTTTTTGACTCCTTTTTCAGGCGTTGGTCTCTGAGGGTTCTCTAGGTCTAACTTCAACTCCTCTCTTGGGTTAAGATCTATCAAATTCATGGATTTTGGTACTGGTCCGCCATCATTCAATCTCTTCCTTTTTATGGACTCCTCCATCTTGGTCATTAACACACTAAGGTTATAACTGTTGGTGTATGCACTACGAGCTATTAATGTATCAATTTTAACTTGTTAATAAAATTAGTATTTTTCAGTTTTAGACAAATGCTATTTATCCTGGAATAATAGGTCATATGAGAATTATTCCTAAAACGTCCCTAATCAAGTATTTACATGGGGACATGTAAATACATTAAGATTAGTGTGTAAATGTACTGATGATTTGATCTCACAAATCATGGATATATGATATCAAGTCTTTACACGGTTACACATTAAGGGTAATGTTGTACTGGACAGACCCACCATGAGAACGTTGCATGGATCGTTACATGAGTGTCATAAACGGTTCTCAATGTGATAATGGTATATAGTCCTTCGACCTGAAGTCACTACGATTCCTACATAAGGAGTTTATTGTTTTAATACAATCAAACGTTATCTGTAATAAGATGACCATAAAGATTGTGATTAGGCAATAGATAAATTATGCAGAGGGATGTGAGTGATGTAGATGGAATTTGTCTCTCCTATGTGACAGGAGTGATATCTATGGGCCACTTGATAGAGTGAGACTAATGAAATGCATGGCCATGCTAGGATGAATAAATATTAGATATTTATTCTATAAAGTCTACTCTGGTATCAAGTAAAATGAATTGGGCCATACAAGGATGACGACGACCATGCCTTGGGCCCAATTAGATATCATGACAAAAGGAATAGATATATAAATAATTATCATTTATAAGTCATGTCGATGATAAATAATATTCAGACATAATGATGTATTGCTAGATACCGCTCTTATTTTATATTAATAATAAAATAGTTTATTATTAATATAACTGAATATTTTACCTATAGGGTCACACACATAGAGTAAGCCCACCAGAGGATAGTTTTATTTTAGTTGGACTGAAAATAAAACTATTTGGGCCTAACTCATTTAGAATAAGTCAGGAGCCCAATGTTTAATGAGAGCTCAGGTCAAGACCTAAGCCTATATATAGAGCATGAGATGCTCATAGGCTGCTGCTCAGAAATTAGCCATAAACAAATTTCCGTACTAGCATTCGAAGCTCTGTTTTCTGGTGGGAGTGCTCGTGTGGACTCCTAAGGGCGAAGCTACAATTGCTTCAATTGAGGAACTCGTTCTGCGTCTACAAGAGGTAAACCCTAATTAAAAATTTTAATTTAGCATAATGCTTTGAGACATACGTGTTTGCAATTCTTTTGGGAATCCTTTGTGTTTCCTCTGCCTGACCCTAATGGGATTCCTTAACAATAACAGTACCTCGCCATTTGTTGATCACCCCGGATAGAGGACACTTGATAAACCTTGTCTATGAACTTTATCAGCAGATGTGGGGTTGATACCACCGCTTCCAGGGTATTCAGAGAAGGGTGCCCAATGATCCCATTGAATGGGGATTTGACATCGATTACCAAAACCCTTGTACGCACCATTTTCAACCCCGGCTCTCCTTCAAATGTTAGTCTGGTGTCCAAATAACCTTTGGTGGACTGCTTGGCGCCATTGAACGCAGTTAACTCCTAGGTGTATGGCTGCAAATCTGAATCTGAGAGGCCCATTTTCTTGAAGCATTCATAAAAAATGACATCACATGAGCTTCCCTGATCCACCAACATCCTTCTGATCATTTTATTAGCCACCATGGCTTCAATCACCACTGCGTCATCACCTCCTGACACCGTCGGGCTGTTGCCATCGTTAGTGAAAATAATACCTGGGGTTTTAACACCATCTCTGAATGGTCTGTTATCCGCCTTTGCTTGAACCGACATGATCATTCTTAAATGATTCTTTCTCGCTGAATTTGACACTCCTTCTCTAGTAAATCCTCTAGCAATCATATCAATGACATCCCTTTTCCCCGAACTGGGTGGTGGCTTCATCCAGGTTTCGTCATCGTCCTCAATGTTATCTACCACGACTTTCCCCTTATCTAGTGCAGGCTTTTTTAAACTTCAGGCTTCTTCCTCAGTGGGATCAATCTCCCTTCTCCGGGTACTGCTCTCTCAGGCTCTGGATTCGTCCTTTGCTTAAACAAATATTGCTTTAATTTTCCCTCTCTTATCAGCGTTTCAGTGGCTTCCTTCAGTTGAGGATATTCATCAGTATTATGTCCTACTTGCTCATGAAACTCACAATACTTATTAGGGTTTCCAACTCTCTTCATTGGAATAGGTTTTCTCACCCCGTACTTCATTATCCGTCTCAATCTGATCTCCCATAGGATTTGGCTAGGTCGTACAGCCAATGGGGTATATTGCACTGCGTTCATGCTCCTTTCTTCTTGTGGTCTTGGGAACGTGTCCCTACCAGCTCCCCTTCTCTCTGGCCTGCCTTCTTTCTTGTCCGTTCTCCTTACTTCTGTCTCTGTACTTCTTTGCTTGGCAGTCGCCAAGTGCATTTCTCTCCCTACATACTTTGCTGCCTTGCTTCTAAATTCTTCCATCGTCCGGGGTGGTCCTTTTGCCAAGGATAATGCAAAAGGTGACCATGGTTGTAAAGCGTCCATCACGATATGCATTTGTATTTCTTCCGTCAACCCTGGAACTAGCGCTGCTTCCTTGTAGAACCTCTTTAAAAAGTCCTTCAAACTTTCTTCTGCTCCTTGTCTAATCTGCGTCAGTGTGTGCGATGTCTTTGCCACGTCTCTGGATACCATGAAATGTTATAGGAATACCTGGGCCATGTCGTCCCAAGAATTTATTGACCCACTAGGAAAACTCTTGAACCATCCTAAAGCTTCAACAGACAACATTCTTGGAAATATCCTACACATAATGTCCTCCTCAGAACCTAGGAACAGAGACTCATTCACATAGGCATCTAGGTGGCTGCCGGGGTCTGACTTCCCAGTGTATTTCCCTATTGACAATAGTTGTGGGGTTTGGAGGTGTCTCGGGATTGGGACACTCATCAACCTTTTAGTGAACAAAATTTTGAACCGGTATTCTCCTCCTCTATCATGGTGCACTACCCTCCTTTGGCTGCTCATCTCCTCAGTCCTGTGTGTAGACTCTTGCTCATCATACACGTACGTTAAAGACCTCTCTTGTTGATGGGGATTTTCTGGCTGCCTTTGGTCACCACTTCAATTTTCTCTTTGTAACGTCTGTATCTCTAGACGCAGCTTCCTTATTACTTCATCCCTAGGGTCCGCTCGCACTACAGCTTGGGCTCTCAACTCCGTCCCAGGGGTCTCTACTATACCTTCGTTATAATCCAATGTCCTTGCCACGTTCTGGACATGTCTTTCTGGGGTTTCATTTCCTCTAGAGCGCTCCATGCTCTCTGTTCTAATGCAACGTGGGACTCATAAATTTACGTGATCCCACTGGGTGTGCCAATGTTCTGTTCAAGAATCCGGGGTCAAGAGTGTCTGTCTTGACCGGGGTTGGAAATTAAACTCTGACCGTAGTTATCTCGCTGGCTCTCAGTTTTACACCGCCTCAGTGGAGTACGGTATTATGCACCTAGGTTCTATGGGAATCTGAGGTTCTACAAGTAAAGGTGGCAATTGATTTTTAGTTCGTACTGGAGTTAAAGACCATACCGGAGGTGTACCTACAGAAGATTCTTCGATGCTTAAGTCAGTACAGTCACTAAGGTAGTATGGTATTACGGAGGTAATTCACAAGATTTGTTCAGATCCCCCCTTCAGTAATAAATGAGTTGTATTTATAGTGTTTACCTTAGTTTTGGAAGTGATTTAACCATTTTCATAACTTTCTGTTGATATAGTGTCTGCAGGGTCAGGTTGCCCATACCTCATCTGACTCGTTGTCTGATTGTCAGTTATGAGCCGAGGTCAAGGGAGGAAACTGTAGTCGCCCAATGGTTTCAGACCTCGGTCATGGACTTGCCAGCTTTTTTAGTGACGTGGCATGGTGTTTATGGACCTTGGTCTGGGCCCTGGTTTCCACCCTGGATCAACTTACATTTTATAAATTTTATTTGTTAATAATTTATAAAGTATCAAATAATTTTGAATAATTATATGAAATTTAGTAGACTTTATCTATGAGAACTTTAAATTTAATGGTTGAATTAATAAAACTCACTTTTGAAAGAAAGTTATTTGAAGGTGTTATTTTACTGAGTTTGACATTGTATGAGTTAGGGTAGTACAAAATTACGAACAACCATTAAAATGCTTATTATTTTTAAGCTTGATTACTACAACTAAACCAAGTTTGAACAACAAGAAGCCAACAACATATCAAAAACAATTTCTTTTAGCAAATCAGATTTGATTTTTTTTGGGCAAATAAAGCCAAGAAATCATTTTAGAGATGAACATCGAGTAAAGTTTCCTTAAATCAAAAGCATTTAAGTCACATCTATTGTGATAAATATGGTCATGTTATCGGAGGAGCAAAGTTAATAGATATTGTACATAACCAATTTTTAATAGCTATTTTAGTTAACCAATTTAAAAATGACTTTTGTAACATCTCGGTTAATTAATTTAAAATTCTATAATTGACGTAAAAATATTAATAATTGACATCAAATTAATTCTGATTTCACAAATCATTATTAATTAATATAAATATATTTTTAAATAATTAGATGTTATAAAATTAAATAAATTCATTCGATTGGTTGATATAAAATTTTAAATAAGAATTTAATAAGCAATGGTAAGTTTAAAAGTTACTGGAAGGTTAAAAGTAAAAGTTTAATTTGAGTTTTAAAAGAAAAAGAAAGAGCAAATGACCATTATGCCCCTGGAACATTAAAACTTCAAATTTTCTCATCTCCTTGGATAATTCACGTGTGCTTCTTCTGTTTAAAGCTCCAATTGGAGGGTGATTTCGTGTCAAAACCTCAAATTGATAGCGTTTTTGGGACCGTGGCTTCAAGGTGAGTCTTATGGGGCCACCAGTTTCAAGCTTTCTCATTCTTCCTCACTTTCTCTCTCTAGCCAAAATTGGCCATGCATGTGGGAGGTTCTATTTTTTTGTTTTTCTTGTACATTAAAGCTTGGAAATGGTATCTATAGCAATGAGTGTAGCAAAATGTTGATGGGTTTGAGTTTCGACATTCGAAGGTGACAAAATGGACGCCTAAAGGTTGTTGTGTAAAACGGGTGACAGAATCAGAAATTATACAAAATAAAGTAAATGATAGCCTATTGATAATTGGTAAATAAGAGACTTGTCGATTTTTAGCATTATATGAATTTTATTTATTAATTAGTGGTGTATGATAATTTAACTTGCATGAATTGGAGTGAATTGCTTGGTGTACTTATAATTAGAATGAAATAAAAATGTTATGAATAAGGATTATAAATTATGTGAATTAATGAGTAAAAAGGATGGTAACATGAATGGTAAATACGAGATGGTGTTTCATAAACATGTGAATTACAATGACTAGTAAGCGGTCTAGGTGCATAGAGTTGTATGAATTGATGTAAAATTATAAATTATAGCAAATGAGCTTGGTAAGGAAGTGATGTAAATGTAAAGTTATGTTGTGATTATATGTATTAACAATATGATTGGCTAACTTGATGTTAAATCATGAAATATGATGAAAATGAATAGATTGATATATATATATATATATATATATATATATATATGTGTGGGGGGGGGGTATGTAAATACACATGTTGAGGAGTTTTACAAATACTAAATTGATATTATGATGATAGTTTTTGTCAAATTATATTGTTGTACCTGAGGATTTAGATTTGTGATTATTATTAATTGTTGGTGAGATGATACTCTATGATGGTGTGATATTATATTTGGGGCTTGGTCTGTGTGGCCCTCTTGGTGAAGATTCATGGGTCAGGTCTATATGGCTTCCCTGAATAATTAAAAGGCGAGGCTTTTATGCCATTTGAGTAAGAAATTAAAGAAAATGATTGATTATGTGATTTATGTGGTTGAGGACGACCAATGGTATATGTTACCCCTCACTTTTGGCTTCCCTGGTCAAGCAGGACCCAATTGAGCTACTCAGTGGTCAAGTAGGGCCCAATGGTTGAGGTGGGGAGCAAAGTCAGGCTCGGTGGACCAAGTTGAGTTCACGGGGTGTCAAGTAGGACCCCTAGCTGAAAGTCAATCCTTTTAGTATCTAGATACTAGGGCATCACATTATCTGTTTAATAGTCAGTTATGCTTTACATGTCTTGACTTGAGATGATGCTTAACATTTATGTGATGGTAAATGATGTTTATATTGGTGTCTATGTGATGATTTGCATTCTTAAAGTGAATTGGAGCCTATGTTGTAAATGATGTCATATATGACAAGGTATGTTTATATATATTTAAATACGGTGTGTCATGTGGAATAAAATGAATAATTTGTAATGGAGTATTGATGACTTTAATATGATTGATTAGTATGATCGTGGAAATGCACTTATGTGATGGTAGAGGATGTTTATCCTGAAGTTGTGTAATGATTAGAAATATCGAAATGAATTGAAATTTATATTGATGTATAATATAACTAATTTTATAGTTAGGGAGACATGTATATAGATATTGTTATGCATGATGAGGTAGATAAATTATAAAGGCGTGCATTGGATTATTTTAGAGCTTGGTAAGCTGGTTTAGCATTATAAAATGAGTAATTGATAACCATTAGTTTACATTACCGTTCTATATTGATTACGATTTCCAAATACTCACCCTTGCTTTCTTTTTAGTAACCAATAACAGGGAAGTGACGGGTGCACCAGAGGGAAGTGCCAAGTGAAGCGGGAAATGCCAAGGAATGCAGTTGCGAGTTGTGGAGTGATGAGTTACAAATTGTGGTTGTCTTGATTATATTTGGAATTATTATATTATTTCTATGTGAAGGATTACCGTAAAATTGATTAATTATGAAGTATGTGATAAATATGTGTGGCTATTTATATGGTATGTATGGTGTGTTTGCACCAAGTGGCATGGAGCCACTTGGATAGTTACTTAATTATGAAACATATTTATGTTATATGTGTGGTTGTGATGCATCTCTGTGTGTTATGATGAAGTAGTATATAACACTAAGCCATTAGTTGAGCATGATATGAAAAATGTCCAGGTTCTATGATTATGTGAATGATAGGGGGCATTGTGCCATTTTGATGATAATGGGCAAGAAATGTTAATTGCTTTATTGATGTAAATTGTATATAATTTGATACTTGACAATGATGTATGTTGTTAATGGATATCAATGATGATATGATTTGAAGTGATTGATGAGTGAAAGTGAGGTTGTGAATGTGATTGATAGGAAACTAGTATTTAGAAATATTGAGGAATCGAGTTTTGAGGATTTATGACATTAGAAAGTAATTTGGAAGTACATTCATGGTCATAATGTGGGTTTGAAGGGCAGGATCATATGACATAAGGTTGCATAATGTGTAGAAATGGTTGAGTGGATCCAATTGGGTAGAAAATTAAGATTTGATATGCTGGTTGGTTGAAGTTAATGAAATTCAAGTGGAATTCAAGGAATTAGACTAGTGATTTCGCTATCCGAAGGGTTTTAGGACCCCCGGAAGGGACCAATAGGTTCCCTACTCAATTAGAACTTGTGTATGTGGGCCTTGATGAGTTTAGAGTCCATTTGATAGGTTTGGCATAGGTTATTGCATTACTTTTGATTTATATGTATTTTCACATATATCTTGAGCATATGATGGAATTTTGGCAAACGAATGGCGCCAACAATTCCGGAATGACAAAAACATGTGACCTATAAAGTTTCGTAGCAATCAGAGCTAAAACAGGTCATTTGGGTAGGCCGAAAGTTAGCAAAATGACATAAAACCATGATAGCAGCATTGTTGCTACTGTCATGGCTGATGCGTAGCATGGGCTTAATGCGTAGCATCAGGCCCTATTTTCGCCAAACTTGTTTTTGTGACTGTAATTGAAACTTAGGTACTGAAAGTGTCATAGTGATGCTATTTTTAGATTATATGAGTTTTTTAAGAGGATTGATTAATTATTAATTAATTATTTTGTGAAAAATTTATTGATATTTTATTTAAATGCTTAAATTTAAAGGTAAATAAGTGGGGGACGTTATAACTTTTGTACATAACTAAAGTTAATAGATATTTCTATTTTTGTTAAATATATATCAATTGTAAATATAAAAAACATAAATTCTAGCAAGTCTATAATTATATTATAATAAAATTACATTATAGAGTTTAAAAAATAAATATTTAAAAGATTATAAAACTTTTAAAAATTTCTATTTAGAAGTTCATTTATAGAAAGAGATAAAATATGAAATATCACTTGTTTGTAAATGTTCATTTTATATTTTATATTTTTTTAATTATTTACCTATTCCTAATAAATATTTGTTCTTATTAATTAAATTTCAATATTTGACACACGTCAACGTCTCATGAAGTGTGACTCTATTTATTTTACTTTTTCAAATTCATAATAAAAATAATTTTCAAATTAAATTAAAATATTAATTATCATCACAATCTAATATTCATCAAATTCTTATATATTATTGTAACTATGAAATTTAAAATTAAATAATCCATTTTAAAATCAAATTAAAATATTAATTGTCGTCATAATCTAATATCTATTTAGACATATTCTATCATGAATCAAATCCTAATATATGTTACCACAATTAAGAGAAATATAGAAGTAAACAATTTGATTATAATATATGTTACCATAATTTAGAAAGTCATACTTAAACAGGGATTCAATTAATTATATAATATACTATTTGAGAACAAATTTATATCCATTAGAAATTAAATCCCTATATATGTTAACACAATTAAAAAATATAAAATTAAACAATTCGATTATAATATTATGATTTAATTTTGAATTATAATTTTTCTAATTGTAATCCCGAATTGATGACCAAATCAAATAAATTAGTTGATTATTAAATACTTTTATTTAAATAATATATATTAAATAATATTAATAATTAATTTAAAAATATTTTATTTAATAAATTAAAATTATTTTCAATAATTAAAAATAAAAACAATAATTTATTAAATTAGATAATAAATTATTCAAAAATATATTTTATAGATATATATTAAATAAATAAAATGTTTTTATTAATAATGTGTGAATCAAATTTTATTAATTATTGAATTTATTATGAATTAATTTTGAATTATAAATTTTCTAAATTCTAATCCCGAATTGATGACCAAATCAAATAAATTAGTTGGTTATTAAATATAAAAGGTGTCTTCAAATTTTGGTAGTGTTTAAAAGTTATTAGGTTTTGAGTTGAAGAAATTGAAAATTCAAGAAAAATACGTGTTGTCAGGAAATAATTTTAACATCTGTAATTTCTCCCCTTTTTACATCGATTATATGTCTGATGTAAAAGTCCCCCTGATTCCCTTATTTTATTTTATTTTTATTTATTTAATTCTTTAATTGTTTTATGTAATTGTTGTTCTTATTCTTAATATTACTTTTAAAATGTGATATTTAATCAAATAATTTCATGTAATGTGAAAATATTATATTATTTCTTTTAATTACTTAAATTATTTTTATTATTATATTATTTAATTATTTTATTGTTTATTGTTTATTGAGTTTTTTAAATGGTCAATTTAAATCCCAAAAACGTGAAAAATTTATTCTGAAATTTTTTGTTACATATTGTACCTAAATTTTGATTAAATATAAATTCAAATTAAGTATTAAAATTAGTATGACTTTCCTATAAAAAATCAGTATGTATTTCTTTTATAATACTTATTTTGATATTGTATTAATTCAACAATAGTTATTAATAAACATTTTTAGTATTCAAAATATTTCTTCCTAAAATTTATATTCATAATATTAAGGTAAATATTTTTATTAAAATTATTTATTTTATATTATCATTTGTATAATTTAATATGATTTAACTAAATTATTATTATTATAAATTCTAAACTTAATACAACCATGTAAGGTATGAGTATCACTGCTAGTAGTCATACATATACGTAATTTTGTTCATATATGTGATTAGTTATCATGAAAGATTAGATAGAGCTATAATAAACTTTAGATAAATGACTAAAATTTAAAATTTTTTAAATCAAGAGCTAAAACCAAAATTAGGAAAGAAATGGACGGAAAATTTATTTAAACCTTTTCTTTATTTATTATTTTATTTTATTTTTCTTTCTTTTACCAAATATTGGTATTGAGTTTTGTTTGTGTGCTGTAAAAAACTAACGATAGCAACACGAGAAAAAAAAGCAACGCTAACTTGAAATCCAACATATTGTGAAGTCTTCTCTCTGTGCTTGTATGCAACGGCCACACCACACCCGTAGTAGCCACTGCGCCCTGAAATCGATCGTTGCAGAAACCCCTCCTTTGTGAAATTAAAAGCATAAAGAAAAAAAGATCTATATTAACCCATCACGTCACAGATCTGATCCAAAGCCAAAATGAATATTTTCAGGTTAGCTGGGGACATGACCCATTTGGCCAGCGTCCTCGTTCTCCTCCTCAAGATCCACACCATCAAATCCTGCGCTGGTACCCTCTCACAACGATCTTCTTCCGTTTTATTTCTTGCTATTCTCTTCTTCTGTTGCATCATTTTTATTGCTCCTATGATTTTGGAATGGAGTGTGGAATTAAGGTTTTAAGGAGCGTGAATTTTGTAGGATTGCCATGTTGCTTCGACTGACTTAATCTTACTGTTGGGAGACGTATTTTAATCTAGAAAATTCCGAATAAGGTCCTCGTAACTGTAGGGATTAGATTTAGAAATACGTAGTCATTGTCCTTCAAATGGGAACATTCCTGAAGCTTACCGTTTATGAACTGGGGTTTTGGGTATTGATTTCAAAGTCCTCCGTTACAAGGAATATTCAAGTTGATGCTACATGTTTCATTTTACTGGTTTAGCGTTGTTGTTGTTGCTGTTGTAGTTCACAACGGAAGACAATTCTACTCGAGACTTATCCACAGTTAAACTCTTTGTCCCTTTAAGTGTGATTAGTGAGAATTAGACCTATGATTTTGTGCCTGTTTTCTCTCCTAGGGAATAATGGTAAAGAGGAGGGGGAATAAGTGTCATGTGGACCCAGCCCTGAGATTTTATTTTCGTGCCTGTTTGGTTCTTTGGTATTTTAGTCTTTGGGGATAATATCTTTACTTTCATTGTACAGAACTATTTTACATATTTTATCATCAGTCAGAAATCATCTTGCATCTTGACCCCGCATACTAATTGAATGGTTGGGCATGCTACTCTTATCTTAAAGTGTTACAAGGAGATGCGAAGGATGATTTGTGTATTTTGAGGAAACACGTTTTCTGTTTGGAGTAAATATTATGTCCAACAAATGTCACATATATGGTTACATTATTTTCAAAGTATGGTTCTAATGGTTTGAGATTCTTTTGGAGATAGCATGTGTGCTGAAATTAGTCAGACTAACCATTTTCCTTGTCTGTTTATTTTTTTAGCAAGAAATGACTAGTTCTGAAGTTGTAAAATTTCTGAAATGAGACTGCTAATGTTGTTATAGTCGTAGACAAATGAAGAGAACTGTGAATATTATGAAAGTGATGTGAGGCAGAGGTGGTCAATCTTGATTATGTGTTACCCTGCTGCTTAGGCTATTGTAGATAAGTACATAATGCCATGCTACTGTAGCTTCTGTGTTTATGTTGTGTGAAAGTCCTATTGGTAGCCTATACAAAAGCCCGATGTTTAGTTAAAAAGGGTTTACCTGACCTGTATACAACTGTACTAGATATGAAATCAAAAAAGGAAGTTTTCATTTAAATAATTAAAACCACCATTAGTGCCCACCCACTCATCTAAGCAATTCCCACACAATTTTCATTAAAACAATTCTATTTTTGATTTTTTATCCTGCACAAAGTTGTCCAGGTTAGACAAACCCTTATAAGAACTCCTTTATTCTGAATCATATGTAAATGTTTCCCTCCTAATGTTTGTGTTTCTTCCTGGTTATGGAATTACAAAGACTATTTTATCCATTACCAGATGAAGGAAAGAGTGAAAATGATAAGGAACAAAAAATTTATTCATTGAAGCAGTATAAACCTACTTCACTTGTTTTTTATATTCATATTTTGGCCGTTGATTGATGGTGGTTTTGTCCAACTGTTTCTACGATACATTTGGTAATATTGATAGGTTTTCAGAATATAACACCAAACAGAAATCAGAAATGAAATATTCACTGTATATTATAATAGACTTCAGGCCTGTATTGAGGGTGATATCAGGTCCCTGGGTTTTGAAGAAAACTGAAAATGGTATACAAGATAAATCAACCAAGGACTAGGAGGCAGATAAAAGAGTGCCCGATCTCTCCCAAAAGTTTTAATTCCAGCCTACCTTCTTATACTACCCAGTCATCAGCTAGATTCTCATACTCTGTTGGATTTGATCCCAACATCGCACCTCTTACTCCTAGTAGTGTACACTTTATATATCTCATGTTAGGGTTTCTATCAAATATCTTCTCACTCTGACTTTGGATGTATCTTATTTATATGCAGGTGTCTCATTGAAGACTCAAGAACTCTATGCAGTTGTTTTTGCTGCTCGCTACTTAGATATCTTTACTAATTTTATATCTCTCTACAATACTGTTATGAAGTTGATATTCTTGGGAAGCTCATTTTCTATTGTGTGGTACATGAGGTACCACAAGGTTGTTCGTAGATCATATGACAGAGATCAAGATACCTTTCGCCATTATTTTCTTGTATTGCCCTGCTTTGTACTGGCCCTACTAATCCATGAGAAATTCACATTTAAGGAGGTTAGTATGCATCTGGCATTATGTGTTATATATAGACCCTATACTTGAGTGATTGTTGTGTGGTGTAACTGTTTACTTGTCCTTTTAACTGTTACCTAGAGCTGATTAGGCATTACTTAACTTTACTTTCCTTACATATATGCATGAAATAGGTGATGTGGACATTTTCCCTGTATTTGGAAGCAGTTGCTATACTTCCTCAACTAGTACTTCTACAGAGAACTAGAAATATTGACAATTTGACTGGACAATATGTCTTTCTTCTTGGGTAAGATATTGGCCTTTATCCGGTTTTAAATATTTCCATACATTTCCATGATTCCTGTGGTTCTTGTTATTGCATTTTTTTGGGAAATAAATTAGCACCTGTTATGTTTCGAAAGTGTTTCACTTTTGGGTCAACGGCCAAAAAACTGGAAGATATTATCTATATTGATAACTATTCCTTTGTGGAATAAGGTTAGTAGTGGTTTAGAGCAAGAGGAAGATGGGATTTGCAATCTGATTGAAGTCATGGTTATTGAAGTCAGTAACGCTCTTTAATAGCTTTTCATTTGTTGTGTGGTACAGTCTCCAAAATGGTACTCTAACTCACCTAGAAAGAGGAGCTGATGCAGACAACAAAAGGAATAGTAAAAATAATGAGTTTTCTTGGGCATGGGCCAGACTGTTCATTGACCTATTTTTTTAGAGATAATTATGAATTTGCCTAAGATATCTCTACAGGGGACAGCCTGTCCATTGGGTTCATTAGAAATGCTCAACTAATTTGGCTTTTTAAAATGATCATGGGTCATAGATTTCTATATGTGGGAGTGTGAGATCTGAATTCTGGCTGATTATGGCCAAGTGACTACCTTTGCTTAAGTCATGACTCATGGTTGCATTTATCAAAAAGAAGACTTAGAAAATGCAAAAATCATATATCAGAAT
This sequence comes from Clitoria ternatea, assembly GCA_037962975.1. Taxonomy (NCBI): domain Eukaryota; kingdom Viridiplantae; phylum Streptophyta; class Magnoliopsida; order Fabales; family Fabaceae; genus Clitoria; species Clitoria ternatea. The sequence goes on along the minus strand of CM075672.1, from coordinate 37,033,904 downwards.
TAACCCATCTGCATATGTTTTAACCCTTAGGCTTTAATGCCTGAGAACCTTGACTGGGAAAGCTTGGTAATGTTTATTTCATGAAAATGTTGTCTGTTTTTATTTTCTATTTTTTACTGATAATTACAAGAAAATTATCTTGTTTTCATTTTTTTCTGTTACAGGAAATGGTAAAGACAGTTGCACAATGAAATGAAATTTTTAAAGAAAGGAAACAAAGTGAAAAGAAGGTGGCCTATTTAAAATTATTTTTGAAATTAGAAAATAAAAACAAAATTTTCATGAACCAAACACTCCCTTAGGTTTTCTTAGTTTTCTTCATCTTCCCTTCTCTTTTCTGAACCAATTCCAACTTCTACTACCAGTTTGTATGGTTACAAAGACACAGTCCTGACAATTTCTATTCATTCTTGTCCCTAAAATCATGGTCAGAATGTCAGATATATTTCACTCAAACCTCTTACTTAAATTTTGGCAAGGTCATGTGGACTTTTTGATACCTTAAGTGTGATCTGATTCCTGATTTCAGGATTTTAGCACTCATGTAAGAATCAGTGTCCTGTGTCTTCTTTCATATTTAGACATAAACAGTTGATGGGCATAAGAGGGCTGGCTATGTATTAAATTAAGTCTATACATTGAAGTCAATTGTTAATTTTTGAGTTTGTAGTTTCCATTTTGCTATATTCTATCTAAATAGCTAATTAAGAACTCTATCCAAAAATAGGTTTATTACTGTCAACTGATCAAGGGCCAAATAAATCGGGATCCACAAATCTTCTTTCATTTGTTTCAATAGTTCATTTCATTTGTATATAGTTTCCCTGGGAGTTGCTCTCCTGATGTGATATATGTGCATTTGAATCAATTCTTTCTTACAACTACAAGCATGTTCAATCATTTGCAATTTTTTTATGTCCATGAATCAAAAAATTAATATTATGATGATATTATTTTTCCTTGTTAAATACAGTGCATACAGAGGATTATACATTCTCAACTGGATCTATCGCTACTTTACTGAGCCTCACTTTGTCCATTGGATAAGTAAGATTCTTTCTTATTATGTTTTCTGGTTATTATTTTCTGCTTTTACATGTGCGGTTGTGGATGATAAATACTACCTTATGTTTTCTGGTTATTATTTTCTGCTTTTATGTGTGGTTGTGGATGATAATACTACCTCCGTTTCTATTTACCTGTCGAGAGGGAGAATAAATTACAGAGACCAGAGAATCTAACCATTGTATTATACTTGTTGGTGAAATTTCCAATCTACCCTTCATTTACTTAGTGAGACTCTTTCTTTATTTGTCTCCATTTTATTTCTTTGTATTGATAAAGGGTATTAGTAGAAAAGTTGTACTTAGTATCTTGAGTCATTACATGGACAAATAAAAAGGAACAACATTCATCTTCTCTCTTGGGGTACCTTTCTGTTGCATATTCTCAGTTTGTGTATTTGAAATTCTTGAGAGTTGAGATGCAATTATAGCATTGTGATGTTCCTTATCATTCAAACTACCACAAAACAAGCCTTGCTGGTGCAAGCTGCTTAAAATATTCATCAAATCTATCTTGTATTCACATAAAAGAAACCATTACTGGAGAAATTTTATTTTCTATCCATTTCAATCAAAAAATATTTCCTTTAATCATATACATTTTGTATTATAAATAAGAAAGAATAGTTAAATTGGTTCTCCAAAGATAAGTAGTCCCCAACTAGGTCCCCAAAGATGATAAACCCCGGATTAGTCCTCCAAAGATTAATTTGATGACCATCATATTGGTCCTTAAACCCTTTCACAAAACAAAAACCGTTAAGTGATGGTTGTTTTCATCAGTGTAAATGGGTTTAAGGATCAGTATGGTGATCAAATCAATCTTTTAACCGGTTGACTTGGAGGACTTATTTGGGATTTATCATCTTTGAGGACCTAGTTGGGGACCACCCTATCTTTGTGGGACCAATTAAAGGTTTTCTCTGTAGATAAAATTCATGAAGCGGGTTTCTGTTGCTACCCAATTTTCAAATATTGATTTGGAGGATCCCATTATTGCTTTTGATGTTCAAGTAGCAGCTTTGTGATTTATTGTTTTTATTTCTGTTTCAGAAAATAGTTATATCAACAATAATTTGCCATTCAATTCTGATGTAGAGTACCTGCTACCATTTAGCTGGTACTTATAGGCTAATATATTCTCTCTGATAGAATATCAATTGACACGTGTAGGATAAATTCATTATTGGCTTTAGGAAGAAAGATATTGGAAGCTCATATTATTGCTCATTTACTTGTACTAACCATAAAAAAGAAAATGAAAATGTTCATGTATTTCTGTTTACTTGTTAAAAAAATGGTTGTGGTTTATCTTTTCATGGAAATTTTTAGATTCATTACAAACAACCTTTTCCCTTGAAATTAAACATGTAAAAGTGATTTGGGTTGAGCTTAAATAGGGTATTATCAAACCCAAAAAACAATGTTAAAGCGATTGTCACTGTAGACCTAGGTTAACTGCCTGCCATAGCTTGTTGCAAGTTGCAACAGGAGACATACGGAAAACAAGAAACTAGCTTCTCCATCCCGCCAAACACTCAACTCTGCCCAAAAACATAGGTTACTAGAAAATTACACTGTATTCTGAGAAAATGTCTTCCTGAGTCCTTTTGATATGTTATTTTGCAGCATGGATCTCTGGCCTTGTTCAAACACTGCTCTATGCGGATTTCTTCTATTACTATTTCCAAAGGTAAATTAACCCACTTTTCCATTTCATTTTATTTATGTTAATAATCCTTGCTCATCTTCTGAGCTTTGAACATTAAAAAATTGTGTGTGCAGCTGGAAGAACAATCAAAAGCTTCATTTACCGGCATGAGTGTATTCTTCTCAGTTCTTTAAAAACAAGGTTCTATGTGGACAATTAACAGTAAGCACAGAGGATCCACAAATTTGTCTGGACACAGTGGTTTCTGATTTACAACTCCCTATTTGTTCGTTCTTACCACCTCAAATCCTACTGTACTAATTACTAGGAATGTTATAGACAGAAAGCATCAAATTGTTTGTGATTGTAATCTTGCAATTTTTACTTGAAAAAATATTGAGTTCTAGATTGTGATCATTTTGATCCTTTCCTCTTCCATTTTTCCATCTAAAATTGGCTAGACGTTAATCAAGATCTTGCATGGATCAAACACTAAGCACGATACTTTCATGATAAAATAGTAGGTAGTTCTGGTGGAGTATTTTATACAGGTGAAGACTTTGAGTTGGAGCCTTGGAGGGCTTTTCAATTATTTGAACTAATTTGTGGATTTGGCACTTACTTGAAAGGGAAATGATAATCAAGGCGTAAACCTTCGAATTGGTATATCGGGATTGAATACATGGACTACAAATAGGGATTACTTTAGACTTTTGTTAAAAAACATTTCTCTAATCTTAACGAATAATAATTACTTTAGACTTTTTTACTTTTTTTTTATCGTAGTTGGGTAACTTTTCGTGGTCGTTTTATGTTAAATATCATTGAAGTATTCGACAAAATTATAAATTCAAAATCTTGTTCTTTGACACATAATTTCAAGAATCAATTTGATAGTTTACTTAATAATGAGGACAATTGTTAAGAAATAGAAAGTAAAAGTTGTCATTTATGCAAATTTCTTGATTTTTAATTTAGTTTAAGAATAACTTCTAAAAAGTCTTTCTATTTTTCAACGAGTATTTTAAATTTATCAAAACAGTGCTGGGAAGTCCATAAGGTTATGAAACATTGAGACTACGTAGATAAAGGTCGAACTAGAATATTTATTCACGTTGAAGGTTTGTATCCGTTCAACCTGATTATTCAATCTAATTTAAGTAAGTTGGGTTGTATTTTTTTAGTAACTAGATTAGAATCGATTCAATTCAATTATTATTACTACCTGACCTAATTTTGTGTTATTTTATTATTACTACCTGACCTAATTTTGTGTTATTTATTATTATTATTATTATTATTATTATTATTATTATTATTATTATTATTATTATTATTCAAACTATCTAACGTAATGTTTGTGTTCATGCCATGGAAAGGAATGGAAGGGAACTAGACTCAAGTGATTAAGTCCAAGACTTCAATTTGTTGACTTAGATTTGTATTTATGTGTGTTAGAAACTTAAAGCAAATACAAAGATGTGAATTTTGTTTGGTAGTTTTACACAACGTCTATGCTATGCTTATGGTTATGTTGGGTGGTCATAGTTTTGATTTTCATACAATTTTGTAGTCGTAACTATAAATGTTTGATATGAATTTTGTAATGTTTAAATTTTTTTATATTTCTATTTTCATAAAATTTATAATGAGTTATAATTAATTAGGTATCTGATCATTCAATCTGATTCAAACCAACTTAGATCATATCATATTTCAAAAGAAAATATACAAATTCAACGCAATTCAATCTAATTAACTTTAATTGAATTGAATTTCTTTTTACTAAAACCTGATTCAATCTAGTATTGGTTCAACCCTATCTAGGAGCTGAATTATATGATTTTTATTGGGATAGCGAAATAGATTAAATACTTTTTAGGTAAAATTAGTTTTTTTATCTTTTATTTTTAAGAGTTTATTTGAATTAGTCTCTTATAACTTTTTTTACTTAAATTAGTCTCTTATTTCAATTTGATCTCTTATGAGTATTTTAACCCAAATTAATCCCCTATGATTTTAAACGTCTCACATATACCCTCTATCAATCTCTTTTTTGACGAATTAAAAATTTATCTCTTAACGAGAGAAAAACTTTTGAAGAAAGAAATTACACATGTATTTTTATATATCGCAACAACTCTAGATGAGGAGTTTTTTTTTTTCTATGGATATATTCAAAAATTGAATTAGATTGTCAATCGATGAAATTAAAACAATACTTTTAAAAAATTGTGATAATTTTTTTTGACAGAACCTTAGGTGGATAAATCCATCTTTTTCACCTTCAATAAAAAATAAAATTATAAAAAGGAAATTTTTAAATAAATTGTATTCATGGTGTCTTTTACTTCATTAATGATAATAATCCAGAATTTGAATAAAAAGAAAATGGGAAAACTAATGTTGCGTTTAGTTACAGAATATTATTTTAGTTTTTTGAAAAAAGTTTTTTGTTTTTTTTCTAAAATTTTCATTTCCTAGAATAGTTAGAAAAATTCTTGAAAAGCTTTTCCACTTTTCAGTTTTCTTGAAAAACTTCTTTAAAAACTTCTCTGTTTTTCTTAAAAAAATAGAAAACCCGGTTTTCAGTTTTCTATAAGTTTTTCTCGATTATTTTATAAACAAACATCTTTTCTGTTTTCCAACTTTTCAAGAATAGTTTTTTATTTTTTTAAAACATTTATAAACTAAACACTACATAAGCTTTATTAAGTGGGTTAATGAAATATATCAAGAGAGAAAATATGAGACGTTTAAAAAAATTTTAAGAGATGTAGAAAAAAAAAGATATAAGACCAAATAGAAATAATCTTTAAAAATAAGAGACCATTTTTTTTAAAAAAAGATAAGATACCAAATCATACTAATTCTTAAAGACTAGATAACAAAAAACAAATTTAGCCTACGTTTTTAAGAAGTAATTAAATTTAAGAAATCAATTTAATTATATTTTATCCTAATATAATTAAGGTGCAACTTTTATCTTCCAATGATTTTTTATTTTAATCTTTTATTTTTTTAAGTATTACAATTAAGTTATTCTTTCAAATTTTATTTATATAAAAACTGTAATTTATATCCTTTTTGTATTTTGTTTATATAAAACTTTTATTTCCTTTATTAAAATGATTGAGGAATTTTTAGCTCAATTTATGAAATATTTAATTTGTGAAATAATATAAAAGATTTTAAAATAAAAAATTTAAATGATTTTGAACGACATGAAGTTAAGGTTATAAAGATGATAACAAATTCTAATTTTTAATTTTAGATAAAATATAAAATTTTAATTAATAAGTTTGGAGTGAAAGAGAATTTAAAATTATATAATTAATCTAGTTGATATAATTAAAAAAGGAGATAATTTGAAAGTTTTGAACAAAAAAAAAACAATGAAATTTTCTGTGGTACAAATCAAAATAATTATAAAAAAGGCAATAAAAGTTATATATAATCAAAGGAAAACATATATTTGGTATACTTAAATAAATCTGATATTTTAAATAAATTTGACGTATTTTATAATTTATATTAATTTATTTAGTATACATTTATATATTTAATATATTAAAATTTTTTATATAAATTAAATATATAATATAATATATTCAATATTAACGTATCTATAATTAATACACACACATATATATATATAATATTTTAAATGCATATTATATTATACATATGAAATATAATAAATATATCTTTAACATTAAGTGTATTTAATATATAATATATTATATTCTACATTAAATGTATAATATTTAATACATGATATATAAATATGTAATATATTAATATATACATTTATCAAATATTATATATTTAATTCATATAAAATTTATTTAAATTTAATATTTAATTTATATTTAGTATATATCATATTTATTTGATATACATATATTAAATATATTTAATTTATGAATTAAAAATCTATATTTTTAGTGTTTCTTTGATGACGGTTAACTGCCAAAAACACTTTCACCGACTACTTTAATTTTCAAAAATTAAGGCCAAAATTCTTTGTCGGTCAAAGTTCAATTAAAAATAGCCATAAACAAATAAATAGTTTTCAAACTGCCTTATTTCAAGAAATAATTCTTCAAATAACATTACAGAAAGAAATACAAAACCCTACCAAGGTTGCTAAATTTTTCAATTAACGCCTTATTGTTCGTCCTTTACATTCATCACAATTTTAAAAATTATTTGGGATCGTTGAGATGGTAGTGTTATATATATTTTTATTTGATACTCTTTAAGGTATATAGGTTAACAATTGAATAAATAACAGAGGTAGGTGTAGTTATTATACAACTAGTTGATGATGTTGGAGGTTCAGGTTGTGAGAGAGAAGATGATGAGTGAAAGAACAACATTGGAAACACTACCTAAGAATAACCCCTTTCTGATTCTTCAATCAGAGTTACAAATCACTAATATTGCATGAACAATAACTTCTAACATTATCACAACCACTTTTAAATAAAGTTTTTTAAAATCGAAGTAATAATTAAACTGATGAAGATAGTGGTTCAAAGAAATCATAATCAAATGAAGAATAAATTGTAGTTGAGCTAGTAACAAAAAAAAACTAATACAGACCGGTTACTTAACATGGTTCTGCTGGTTGGTTCAATTCAGTTTGATTTTAATAACGAGACTCTTAACCTAGGAGCAAATACACACACACACACACACACACACACATATATATATATATATATATATATATATATATATATATCTTATGAGAAAAGTTGTCTTAGGATGAGAGATGAGAGTGGGGAAAGGAGGGAGGGGGAAATCTAGGCCGTACAATCATACATGGATGATTATAAACTTTTAAAGTCACATTAATGATAAGATTTAATAGTATAAATTATAGCTCTCACTCTCATATAAGAAAATATTTCTCATATGATACACCGTCTATATATGTATATATAACCATATTGTACATAAGGAACGTGGAGTGCCATACACAGAATGCATTTTGTTGAAAAAATAAAAATGTGATGTTATTTTAAATTCTAGAAGATAGTTCCAGACACATGTTGAAAAAAAGCGATGTTATTTTAAATTCTAGAAGATGACATCACACACGAATAGAGAGTGCATTTTGTTGAAAAAAATCTAATGGAAAATTTACACACGCACAAAGAATGCATTTTGTTGAAAAAATATAATGGAAAATTAAGAAAGAAAAATAAGAATTATTTTGTTGAAAAAATAAAAATATGATGTTATTTTAAATTCTAGAAGATGGCATCAATTCCTTCTCCCAATCTTTTCCTATTTTCATACTTCACTCTATCTCCTCTTTGACCTATATTTGTTCAAATCCATGTTCATTTACTTTTTCCCTTTAAAAATAAAGAAAACCAAAATTTTCGTCTATTTAGTTTTGATTTGAAAATTTGAAAACCAATTGGAGATCCTTACTCCTTGCTAGTACTGAATCATAACATAGTAATCTCATTCAATCTGGAGTAACTTTTGTCTTGGAGCCAAAATTATTCATCATCAATTTCAGAGCCAAATTCAAGTGTCCCCCTTTGATTTATCTTGTGTTTGATCATTTTTCTAGTTTTAATTTTCTGTTTTAGTGTTTTTAAAAGGCTAAATACACCTGTTGGTCCCTTATGTCTCAAGTTATTTCCTGATTGGTCCCCTATATTTTTTTTAATTCAATTTAGTCCCTGAACTTTATAAAAAGGTTTCAGTTTGGTCCTTCCGTTAAGTTTTCACTAACGACGTTTGTGCCATTTGCTTACATGGACCAAGTGTCTGACATGTATCCCATGTGTCAATTTTTTGTTTGTTGTGCTGGCAATGGCAAAACGAGTGTTTTGAGAAAAGGGAAGAGAGGTGGTTCATATTGGTCCCATCGTCTTCTTCCTCTGGCATTTGTTACGTGTTTGAAGGGTGACCTAAGGTACAAGCAAAGCTAAGTTCGGAGGAGATAGTTAGACAGTTCGTGCTTGCGTCCTGTTGTTTGACATTTTAGGTAAGTCCTCTAATCCTTCGTCTCTTTCGTTTTAAGTTTGGGTTTAAGGGGAAAACTTATTTTGTCAGGGCATAATATGGGGTTTACGGTATACAAATTTAGAAATGTATTTGGCATTTATAAATTTAGTATGGTTTGAGTTTGGGTTGCAGGATGAATCCTCGTTTTAAGTTGGAGATTTTTCATGGGGGTCTTTTGTTGAAGAAAATGGAAAGAAGTTGGGGTATAGTGGTACTGACTCTGAATAGGACATCGATGAGGATAGATGGAGTTATTTTGAAGTTATGGGAATAGTAAAGGACATGGGGTACGTGAATGTTGAATAGTTATGGTACAAGATTGGAGGCAAAGAGTTTCATGTTGGGCTGAAGCAATTGGTTGACGATAAAGGTTGTTTAGAGATGGCAAGGATTGCACACTCTCAGGGGAAGGTTCAAATGTTTGTTGTGCATGCCTTTGATGTGCCAGAGGTTGTTTTGGACCTCACTGGCCCAGAGAAAACAAATGATCTAAATGTTGATGCTGATGTGCCAGATGGTAAAGGTCTCGAGGATATAGGTGATGAGCCACATGGTGAAGATGATGAGGACAAGGGTGATGAAGGCAAGTCTGATGAAGGCAAGGGTGATGAAGGTAGGGGTGATGAAACATATGTTAAGACAGTTGCAGATGATATTATAGTAGAAGATAATGATGATAGTGCAATGGAAATTCATTTCCATGATTCAGATGATGAAGGGGTGGATCAAGAGGATGTGATCACTGTTGAGGCACATGTTGAAGCCACTAATGAGGTGATGGAACATGTGAATGTGATGCCTAAAAATATAGAAGTGATGGATCAAGAGGATGCAATAGGTGAAGGTGGAGGAAGTACTGCCACTGATGAGCCAACTACACAGGTTGGTGTAAAAAACAAATGGCAGAGGAGAAAAATTCCTAGAACTGTTAACCCAAGGACCTATATGAAGGGTACTAATTCTAGAAGGGGTGAGGGGTCAAGTTGTAAGAAAAACACAGGGAAAGACAAAGAAGTGGTATCTGACATTGATGAAGATTCTGAGGAGCTATATAGTGATAGCTCAGAAGAGAGTGAAGGTGAAAGGTTCCCAAATTTTAAGATGCCAACAAACATGGAAGGTTATCATTGGGTCAAGGGCACTGTATTCTTAACTAAGGAGCACTTCAAAGAGGCCATTATTACATATGCTATTGTAAATGGTAAGGATTTGAGGTTTTAAAAAAACGATAAAAAGAGAGTGAGGGTAAGGTGTATTGAAGGTTGTGAGTTTTATGCCTACTGTGGCAAGCTGGCAAATGAGGAAACATGGCAGTTAAGGACCATTATTGATAGTCACACGTGTGGAAGACAGCATAGGATAAAGTTTTTGAGTTCAAGATGGCTTTCTAAGAAGCTGGTCAGTAGGGTGAAGGAGAACCTAAAGCTTAAACTTTTAGATATATGTAACAGGGCCCAAGAGAATTGGCATGCTAAAGTAAGCAAGACAACGACTTACAGGGCTAGGAAGGCTGCATTGGGGATTGTAGATGGTGATTTCACTGAGCAATACAAAGATTTATGGGACTATTGCACTGCTTTATAAAAATCCAACCCTGGTTCCACTGTCAAGTTAAATGTACAACACATTGCAACAGGAAGCATAGTGTCTGAGAATACATTTGCAACCTCTTTTCATAGGATGTATGTATGTCTGAAAGGGAGCAAAGACAGCTTCAAGCATTGTAGGAAGATCATTGGGTTAGATGGATGCTTTCTTAAAGGGCCTTATGATGGGCAACTTTTGAGTACAGTTGGTAGAGACCTAAACGATCAAATGTTGCCAATTGCAGTTGGGGTGGTGGAGTGTGAAAACACAGACTCTTGGAGGTGGTTTTTGGAGCTACTTGTTGGTGATTTAGGTGGCTCTCAGGTCTGCAGTGAGATAACATTTATATCTGATCAATTGAAGGTATGTCATATGGTGATGATGTGAATTGTGTACAGGTGTGGATGTGTGTAATTTGAATTGTGTGTAATTTGCATTGAATTGTGTGTAATTTACAGTGAATTGTAAAGCATGAATTCTTGCAGTTGGTATACTGGTGATGAATCGTATGGTGCATAATGATCACAATTGTTAGTGTATATAATAAGAGTCTATGTTAACTGCATAATGATTAGTGTGTGCATGGTGATTGTGTTGTGTATACCCTGTGAGAATGGTTCTATTGTATTGTGTATACCTCTTACTGTGTTAACTGCATAATGATCAGTGTGTGCATGGTGATTGTGTTGTGTATACCTTGTGAGAATGGTTCCATTGTATTGTGTATACCTCTTACTATTTTAACTGCATGATGATTACTGACTACAACATACCCTGATCTGTGCAATACATATGACCTGAAATATGCAATGTACTATAACCATCACTGTTGCATGTTAGCCTGCACAAAGAACTAAAAACCTGCAACATACCATAACTATGCCTGACCTGATTTTGGTCTCAAATTTGTCCCCAATTTTTTATAGATGATGATTAAGTGATTTCACTGTGGTCCCCCATGTTTCAATACTTCATTAATTTGTTTTCAAATTGGTCCCCCATATTTCAGTACTTCAATTATCTGGTTTCAATACTTCAAATTAGTCTGTTTTGTCTCAAATTTGGATCTTGTAGGGTCTGCTACATGCCTTAGAAGAACTCATACCTGGTGTTGACCAGAGGTTCTGTGTTAGGCATCTATACAAACTTCAAAAAAAGGCATTCTGGAAAACAACTCAAAGACTTACTGTGGAAGGCAACGAAGTCAACTTACACTAAGGCATGAGAGAAAACAATGCTAGAGATAAAGGAAGTCAATGAAAATGCCTACAGGGACTTAATCAAATTACCTCCCAGACACTGGAGCAAGTCACGATTTTCATTTACACTAAAGAGTGATGTATTGGTGAACAACATCTCTGAAACATTTAACTCAGTTATAGTTGAAGCTAGGGGGAAGCCCATCATCACTATGCTGGAGATGATTAAGACTTATATGATGGAACAATAGGCCAAGAATCGGACAAAATTGCTCAACTTCACTGATGACGTCCTTCCAAGGATAAAACAAAGGGTTGAGAAAACTAAATCCAACATAAACATGTTTCAAGTCAGGTTAGAAAAGGCCACTCACATGTAATAGTCTTCTTTACATTTTCTAAATTGTTAACCATATTAATTTCATTCTTAATGACCTGTGCAGGTGGTCAAGGGACAGTGTATATGAGGTTAATCATATTCACCATACTGAGAAGTTCATTGTGGATTTGAAGGCTCGGGAATGCAATTGCAGGAGGTGGGTGCTAACAGGGATACTATGTAACCATGCAGTTGCATGCATGGTACAGGTTAATGAAACTCTAGAGACCTACATCCCAGCAATATATAGAAAACAGGCCTATGCAAACTGTTACAGTCTGGTGATCTTACCCATAATTGGGAAGAACATGCGAGAGAAGGTTGAGGCAAACAATATACAACCTCCACCATTCAAGAAGCAAGCTGGGAGGCCTAAAAGATCAAGGAACAAGGACCAAGTTGAAACAGATGACATCCGGATGTCCAGGAAGGGTTTGAAGACAAAGTGCAGTGTTTGTGGAACTACAGGCCACAACAAGGCTACATGCCCTTCCAAACCACCACTAGAAGAGCCCCAGACCCAACAATCTGCAACCACCTAAGCTACAGCCCCGACTGAGAATGCTGCCACAACCACAACTAAACGAAAACATGCCACTTCTGCTTCTACAAACCCAGTCCAGCAAAGGCAAAAATTAAGACCAAGGCGGAAAGACATTTGAAGCATCATCCCTTTCTTTTTTGTTATATCATTTACTGATGGACCAATATTGTAAATTTTGTTCTGTTCTCTTTTGATCATGTTTAACATGGTAAACACGTTGTCATTTTCAATGGTAATTTCTGTTTTGTTATCTTTTGATGATGTTTAAACATGGTAAAGACATTATTATTATTATTTCAATTTTCATTGGTGGTCTATATAGTGTTTTATCTTAAATTAACAACTCAAATTGAAATGCTCAAATTAACAATTCAAAGGTCAAATCTCAAATAAACAACTTAAAATAACAATTCAAGTTTACAACTCAAAATAACATCTTACAATAAACACTGAAAGTAAAAATTAAATTTAACAAGAAGATTCCATAACCTAAATTAAACCAAACAACACTATCTTACTGTGACCAACATAGAAATATCACAAACACATTACATAAGACCAATAACACAAAAAAAATACATCCTCTTGTTCCATTTTGTTGATTCCTTGAGAGATTTCTACAATGCGATTATTTTTTTCCTTTGTCTGATAATCAATAGATCCTTCTTAGCTTCAACAATGTCTGTAACCCATTGGAAAAAATTGCAACTCCTATCACCAGCTACACCCTACAAAAAAACCATTGACACAGTATTACACACTAAATCAAATAAACCTTTTTCCAAATAAAAAAACCAAGGTAATAATCAATAAATAAACTTAAGCGATACTTTCTACATCCCCAGAATTGTCTTCCATAGTTGGTCGTTGTTCTTGAGGTTCGAAGCACTGCTTTATGGTGCCTGACACATTCATAATATGGAGCACCCATTGAGTTGCCTCCATTGCTGAACACAGAACCACCTGAGTTGGCCATGACGGAGGATTGTAATTCGGAGCTCACGTTCTTGAACTTTATGAACAATTTCAACACTAACATACTAACCCTAGAGCTTTAATGGAGCTTTAATGGAGGATGAATAAAATCATCCTTAACTCTAGGCAACAACGTCTCCAAGCCACGTCAGATCCATCATAAACGTCGTTAGTGAAAACTTGACCGAAGGACCAAACTGAAACCTTAAAAAGTTGAGGGACCAACTTGAATTAAAAGAAACATAGGGGACCAATCAGGAAATAACTTAATACATAAGGGACCAGAAGGTGTATTTCGCCTTTTTAAAATAAAATTATAGAACTAGACTTGTCTCGATCTCTGTTAATTGGTTTCACTTACATAATGCCTTTCATGTGTTTGATGTTAATTCCTAGTAGTATGTGTGTCATATGATTAGAGCTTTGATTTTACGTGTTTAATGTTAGATATTTACTTGTATGAAGTGATGGACTCTAACATTTACTCAAGTGTTGTTCAAGCTCCAAAGAGTTTTTGAAAGCCATTACTTATTTGGTGGTAAAGTTTTTGTGTTGTAGGTTATTAGATTCTAAGATTTTGTGTTTTTTAGTATTTAATTTCATTTTTTAGTAATTGTACATTGATCTTTTTCATCTCATTTTATTCTATATTCATGTATTAATTCATGTCTTCCATTTCTTGTTGGACGATAATGCAATTAGTTACTTAATGTGAATTTGTTGATCTGACTTTTATGCAACAAATGTTTGAAAAAGAAAAAGAAAAGAATGAGAAAAAAGTATAATAAAATTTGAAAAGGACCTAGTAGTGAAATTATTTTTCTAGGCTCTTAGCAAAATTTGAAAGTGTGAGTGAAAAACAAAGACAACAACTATATTTTCATCTAAACAAAACCTTATTGAGTGTTTAAAAGTGATCAAAATAAAAAAATTGCATAGCTTGCTTGTTGATTGGAAGCACTAGTTTGAATTCTAGGGTTTGTTAGGAAGCCTTTTATGTGTTAACTTTATTGTGTCTTTAATTACTTGCTTGTCTTTATTTGATCTTTTATTTGTCATACATCACTTCTATTTGAGTTTAACACTTCTTGTTTGATCCCTTTTTAGTTTGTCTTGAAATACTTCTTTTTTGTCATATCTTTACTTCATTTGGTTTAACTACTTAATTGTGCTTTGTTGGTTGTCTTTGTTGGCTTCCTTGGTTTTGTCTTCTGAATTAGCTTTCCTGTGGACTCTAAGGATATCCTTAGGTTAGTTACCATCTTGGTAGCATCCTTTGTGTGGAAAAATACGACATAGCTTAGTGTACTACTTGATTACTTGTAATAGGGAGAGAGTTGAGTGGAAAGAGGAAAGAATGCATATTATTGAAAAGCCTTCATTGAGTGTATACACGGGTGACTTTAAGTGTAAACACTTAGTTGGGTGTAGGGTCTTTAGCTCTTATTTCTTATTACTTGTGATTACTAACCTTTTCTCTTAGTTGTCCTTGAATTTTGGTGCTTACTTAGTCGAAGTGCAAACTTTGAAGACCTATGTATTGAAGAGAAAAATCTTGTAACACTTAAATTTTTGGGATGTAATTTTTGTATATACATTTCCCCCTTTTATATTTGGAGGCTTTTGAAGTAGTATACTTGTAGTTGCTTCATTATATCCTTGTACTTTTGGACTTGGATTTTTTATTTTTGGGATTTTTTAGAAATTACTTAGCATAATTACGCTTAGGTTTAGTTTAATTTCTTTTTTAATAACTAATTATTACTTTGATTGCATGCTAATTTAGGCTAGTCATTCAAGTTTTGGATCAAGATTCCAATTCCTTTCCTCCCCATTCTTTTTGCTAGTTTTTGTTAGTGTAATTTTTGTTTAGGACTTTTAATAAACTAATATACATTTTATTTTCTTTACACGTAAAAGTGAATCAAGAAAAACAAAAAGAGATATCTAATCATAATGAGTCACCCCCACCCCGTTATGTGGGGGCAATCATGGACTAAGTTGGTTCTTTATCAAGGAGGTTAAAAGATCTTAGGAACCATAAGAACAGGGTGGTGAAGAAGAGGAACAAGATAGACCAAGGAGATATAATAGCAATCATGATGAAGAAAGGCTTAGGGAAGTTAAACTTGGGGTGCCTCCTTTTCATGGAAAAGTAATGTTGGGGAATACTTGGAATGAGAAATAAAAGTAGAACAATTGTTCAATTCTCATAGCCTAAGTGATGGGAAGAAGGTGAGGGTTGCTACCTTAGCCTTCCAAAACTATGCCTTTTATGGTGGACCTAACTTTAAAAAAGATAAGAAGAAAGTGGAATTACCTTATTTAGATGAATGTGATGACCTTAAAGGTTTGTTGAGAAATAGATATATGCCCTATTATTATAGAGGTGAGTTATTGACCAACCTCAATAGACTCATATATGACGCAAATAGTGCTGAAGAATACTACAAGGCCATTGAAATAACTATGATTAGGCCAATGTAGTAAAGGGTGAGGATACCCTAATGTATAGGTTTCTCCATGGTCTAAATAGAGAGATAAAAAAGAAGGTAGAGCTCTTACCTCATGCTGAACTTGAGGAGCTCCTCTGTCAATGTACCAAAATGGAGAGCCAAATTAGTGAGATGGAATTCAATAGAAGAGGGGACTTCAAACTCTCTAAGCCCAAGTGGAAGGGCAAAAAGGAAAGGGGAGTAGGCATTTCCTTTTTAAAGTGAAATTTGAGGGGCATTACAAGCAAAAAAAGGATAAACCCCTAACTCTAAACTAGCCAAAGAACCTAATCTCACTACCTCCCCTCTTGTTCTAGGACCCGTTCCATTAAGTGTTTAGGGAGAGGCAACATAGCTTCTCAATGCCCTACCAAAAAGACCATGATTTTAAGGGGGGTAAGATCATGATCGATGTCGTAATGGTAAAACAAAAATAAAAATAACTATATAGTATGCTAGGAGATTAAGCTAGGTCATTCTTTCAAGGACCCCAGTTACTAGACTAAAAACAAAACACAAAATTTGGGAGATTTTAAAGATTGAGCAAGAACATAAATAAGGATAAATAAATGAGATTCAATTAATTAAAAATGATCGACCTATGATTTCTACTTCGTAAAAATAATTTCATAAAACAAAATCAATCTTAATCCAATTCATGAGTTCAGATTAAAAAACAAGCATCTTTAATCTAAATTCCTTGAATGATTGTTGAACAAGTGTCTCTGATTAATTCGATAAAATTCTTTCCCAGGGTCAAACAATGAAAACACATATAGCAATTTGTAAAATAAACGTTTGAAAGCATCACATACACTAAAAATGAATTTTAGGATTACCTCTTGTAGGCGTGAGATAACTTCCTATATCTAAGCAATTTTAGCTTTATTCTTTAAGATTTCATACGAGCAGTCCCACTAGAAGCTAAACCTCCAAATGCTAGTTCAAAATATTCAGCTCTCACCACAATTACGAGAATATGAGTGAGATTCAATGAATTAAAAACAATAGGCTCAATATGTTTATTTTAGTCCAACTAAAATAAAATTTATCCTTCATGGGCTTACTCTATGCATGTGACTCTATAAGTAAAAGATTCGGTCATATTAATAATAAGCTATTTTATTATTAATATAAAATAAGAGTGGCATCTAGCAATGTATCATTATATTCGAATATTATTTATCATTGACATAACCTATAAGTGATAATTATTTTATACATTCATTCCTTTTGTCACAATATTCAATTGGGTCCAAGGCATGGTCGTCTTCATCCTTGTATGACCCAATTATTTTACTTGATACTAAAGTAGACTTTACCTGAATAAATATCTAATATTTATTCTCCCTAGCATGACCATGCATTTCTTTAGTCTCACTCCATTAAGCAGCCCAAAGATATCACTCTTGTCGCATAGGAGAGACAAATCCCATCTACATCACTTAATCCCTTAACATAATTTGTTCATGGCTTAATCACAACCATTATGGTCATCTTCTTACAGATGAAATTTAGTTTTATTAAAACAACAAATTCCTCAAGTAGGAATCGTAGTGACTTTAGGTCGAAGGATTACATATATCATTATCACATTGACAACTGTTTATGACATTCATGTAACAATTAATGCAACGTTCTTATGGCAGGTTTGTCCTGTACAACATTATTTTTAATGTGCACCCATGTGAAGACTTAATATCTTCCATATCCATGACCTATGAGATTCAAATCATCAGCACATTCACACATTAGCCTTAATATATTTACATGTCCCTATGTAAATACTTGACTAGTGATATTTTAGGAAAATTTCTTGATCCGGTCTCGATACCGGCCCTGGACTTAATGGTAATTTAACTAAAATTTTATTCTTAAGGACCGATGTCACGTAATATTTATTGTGAGCCATTCTCTCAACACTGGACCTCTTGAATCACACTCTAAACCAAACCCGGTGTGAGCCATTTTCTCAACACTGGAGGGTCATGGTTGACCTATGCATCAACGTGTTAAACAAGTAACTTGCAAAGTGACTGACTGGTAGGTAGAGCTGTTTAGTCATGTCCCTTTCATGTGTTAGCCTTTCTGCAAGAGATCAGAAAAGTACTGACACCATGTACGGAAAGCTTAGTGAACAAGGAGACGTTTCCACTACCTCCAGGTATAAATTCGTAAACATCAATGTAACAAAGGTAGAATATTCTCTCTAAAACTTATGCTTGAGCTCTATTGTTCCTCTTGAATATTCACTAACTTGAGCATCAGAGTATCCTTGTAGGTAACACTCTTTTTCACCCCGTTACACGTAAGGCTGGTGCTGTTGGTATGAGGAATCACTCTAAGACCTTTATTCTCCACTGGAATAGAGGATATAATACTAGATCCCTACTAGACCGGTGTAAAACTCATACCTGAAACATTGTTTTAAGGATTTTCATGAGGCCGAATCCTACACCCTGCCTTAGATTATTTGCCACACTCGGTGGGACCTATAAACTCTAAGTTCTATTTTTGTTTTCTTGAGTTTAGAAGCCATGGAGAATCTTGAGCCTGAAGGTCACATTGAAGATATGACGTTCTTAGAGCCAAGGCGTCTAGTTTTTGGCACTTCCAACGCTTCAGCTAGGAAGGTGGTCCCAATGGTTACCCCTGACCCGAGGGATCAGATCATTAGATAGCTCAGGAAAAAGCTTGCTGAACTAAGATGTGAGCGTTCTGCTTAAGTAGAGAAGGTGAGCCCTAATAAGGTTCAAGAGCCTGAGGTTTCCAGGCATGAAGTGTCACACACACTTTCTTACTCCAAGATCTCTATGTATGAAGAGGAGTAAGAGACTCAGTCTCATACAGAACAACAAAAACCTAGGCATAAGGGTGTTCACTCCAACTCTCCTGTGTTTGGATACAAGTTAAGTATCCCTTTCTCTAGGAGACTCATGAGTGTGTCTATCCCTAGGCACCTGCAAACCACCCAGACTTTCTTTCTCTATAGGCAAATATATGGGTGAGACTGATCCATGTAAGCACCTTGATGTGTATGTGTACGAGGCCATGCTTTTGGGTGGTAAGGCTGACGTTATGTGTCGTATGTTTCCACGTACACTAACGGCGGAAGCCCTAACATGGTTCAAGGATCTACCATCTGGATCTATATACTTTTGGAAAGAAATGACAGAAGCTTTTGGAGATTATTTTGTTATCTCTAAAGATATGCCCAGGACATCTCCTACCCTTGCCTAGATCAAGCAAGGAGAAGCAGAATCCCTAAAGGACTTCCTGAAAAGGTTTTATAAAGAAGCTTCTATGGTGTCAGATCTCACGGAGGCCACCCGGCTGTATATCATCATTGAGGCTTTGCAACCAAAGTCTCATTTTTCTATGTCTTTAACAAAAGGCCCACCCACCACCTTGGAGGAATTTAGATGTAAGGTGTCCAAATATGAGGGTATTGTTATGCATTTGGAGGCTACCACGGCTAGGAGTAAGCCATCTACTCCTACACCATACATGGAAAAAGAGAAGGAGCGACCTAAGTTTGAGAAGACACCTTAGAAGGACCAGAGTGAGGTTCAACAGCCAAGGCAGCAAGAGAAGCGTGTAGCTGTATTTTCTCATTATGCCCTCTTCAATGCTAACCCGTCCCAGATCCTGAGGGAAGTAGATAGGCCTTCTTTTAGCCTATACGGGGTAAGGAAACCCACACCTATCAAGAGACCAAGAAACCCTAGGAAGTACTATGACTTCTATGAGCAGACAAGGTATTCCACTGATAAATGTAGACAACTGAAAGGTGTCATCAAAGTCCTTATTCGGGAAGGTAAGTTGAAGTAGTATCTTTTCAGATAGAAGTTTTTGGATGAGCCCAATCGAATAGAGAAGAGGCACAAGGTCCACTCTCCTAATCTTAATGATATTTAGGGTCCCAAGCGATTCACCGCGGCTGAGAAACATAAGGGTCCTAAGTTGGAAGTAGTGCAAGAGGTAGAACGGATGCCATCCCCACCTAAGCGAGATCGGCGCGAGGAAATTGATATGATTGTTGGGGGTTTTACAGAAGGAGGTGCGTCGATTACGATGCACAAGAACAACATTGCATGATTTTATCTATCCAAGGTGAAAAGTAAGATAACCGACACTTTAGGGACGGTGTGAAGATTCCTCTAATATCTTTTTCTGATGATGATTTTGGTCCAACTATACCGGGGGCGATGACATGGTGGTAATAGTAGCTGTCATCGTAAATATAGATGTGAGAGAATCTTGGTGGACCAGGGCAGTTCCTGTGACTTCCTATTTTATGACTGTTTCAAGAGGATGAGCCTTATTGATGTGGATTTACAATCGTACACATATGATCTTATTGCCTTTAATGGGGCTAAGTAGCCCACGAAGGGGTATCTAGATACCCGCATCACGTTTAATGGGGAGCCTGGAGCAAGGACAGTGAAGACCAGAATCCTGGTCATTGATGTGCGGTCCCCATATAATGACATCATAGGCCGTCCAACGTTGAATGGTATAGAGGCCATCGTTCTACTCCTCATCTGCTTATCAAGTTCATTGATAAAGACAACTAGGTGTCTTCTGTCCAAGGTGAACAAGAGATGATAAGGTATTCTTATAACCTCAGCCTCAACATGGTAAAGTTGGAGGCCATTAACAAGAAGAGAATGTTGAATGATGGGGGTCCTACAACAACTTCCGTTAATTTGGTGGATTTTGGACCCTAGGGTCGAATTGTAGATAGATCCCCTGAACCCTTCTAAGCCAATCCCAAAGGGGGATCCAAGGCAATCGTGTTGGGAGATACCCCGAAGAGGAAAACTCATATCAATGAGTAGCTTGAGCCTGGAATGGAACAACGTCTGATAATAGTGCTCAAAGAGTTCAAGGAATTGTTTTCCTGGACCACTGCTCATATGCCAGCTATCGATCCTGATTTTTATTGTCACAGGTTATCTGTCTAGCCAGAGACAAGACCCGAAGCTCAGAAGAAAAGGCGCTTGGATCCAGAAAAGCAAAAGGCTGCTTATGAATAGACTAAGGAACTATTGAGAGCTGGATTCATTAAAGAGATCCATTATTCCTCCTGGCTGTCCAACGTGGTCATGATGCAGAATTCTAACGGCTGTCCATAAAATTTTCCTGCGACTTCGACAATATAACATGAGGCTCAATCCCTTGAAGTGCACTTTTGCAGTTCCTGGTGGAAGGTTCTTAGGAATCATGTTGACCTAACGTGGCATTGAAGCTAACCCAGATAAGTGCAGAGTGATCTATGAGCTGTAGAGCCCTAAGAATCTAAGAGAGATGCAATCCCTGAACGACAAGATTGCAGCATTGGCGTGATTCATGTCCAAGATAGCCCACCAGTCTCTTCCTATTTACAAGATTTTGAAGAAAAGCAAGAAGTTCGAGTAGGGGCCAGAATAGGAGGCAATATTCCAAGACCTGAAGGAAATCTTATCTAGACCTCCTATACTGGTAAAACCTGACCCTGGTGAACAACTAATACTTTACTTATCTATTTTAGATGAAGCACTAGGGGTGGCCCTGGTTAAAGAGACCTTGGAAGGGCAAAGACCAGTGTATTTCACTGGTAAGACGTTACATAGGGCTGAATATAGATACAAAAAGATTGAGAAAGCTGCCTTAGCTGTTATATGGGCATCCTGATGTATATGACCTTATTTTCATGCATACCCTATTATGGTGAGGACAAACTTGCCACTTCACACTATTCTTTTCAAGCCCGATTTGGCAGGCAGAATGATCAAATGGGTTGTTGAATTGTTTGAGTTTAACATCACCTACAAGCCATACACCGTTATCAGGCTTAGGTCTTGGCAAATTTCATCGTGGAGCTTTCAGGGTCAGATCCAGAAACATCCTATTCTCATTGGACGATATACGTAGATGGATCCTCCAATAGTAAGGGGTGTAGAGCTGGAATAGTGATTGAGAGCGATGATGGTGTGAACCATGAGATTTCTCTCCATTTTAACTTCATGACTTCTAACAACTAAGCAGAATATGAGGCTAGGCGTGAAAGTGGCCATTGATATCGGCACCAAGCTCGTCACCCTATACAGCGACTCATAACTGATAATCTTACAAATCCTTAAGGAGTACCAAGCCAAGGAACCTCTACTTTAGCAGTATCTGGCTTGTGTTAATGACTTGAAGGAGCATCTCCAGTCCATTGCTTTCAAGCATGTCCCAAGGGAGGAGAACATGCGCACTGATGTCCTTTCTCGATTGGCCAACATAAAGAAGGCAGGAAGCATAACTTTGGTAATGTAGAATACATTGATGGAACCTAATATTTCCCACTTACCCTCTCTCAATGCTATATGGGTGAACGACTTCAGTGAAGACTCCTGGATGGTCCCCTATGTTTGATAAATGGTGAGTGGTCAACTCCATACTAATGAAATTGAGCGTAGGCGAGTAAAGAAGGAGCTACCCTTCTTCATTATGGTTGATGGTAAGCTATTTCGATGGAGTTTTTCTGTTTTTTCTTTATTGTGCTTAAGTGAGAATGACGTTCACAGGGTAATGGTGAAGGTCCATAAGGAGCAGCGCAGACACCATTCGGGGTCATGAAGTCTCATGAGGAAAATCCTCAAGGTTAGCTATTGGTGGCCTATGATGAAGAAGGACACCACAGAGTATGTTCAGAAGTGCGATCCCTGCCAGAGGTTTACTAATCTACATCATACCCCAGCAGAAGAGTTTTTAACATTTACGATCCCCTGGCCTTTCCACCAATGGGGACTGGATATTCTAGGACCTTTCCTTATAATGCCTGGGGGCATCAAGTACTTAATTGTCAGAATGGGTTATTTCACAAAGTAGATTGAGGCCAAACTAGTGGTCCATATCACTTTTGTGAGAACTCGATGTTTCGTTTACAAAAACATCATTGTCAGTTTGGGATCCCAGGACAGATCATCATAGATAACTGCATTCAGTTCATAGACTGTAAGTTTACTGAGCTACTTGAAGGTTTAAACATTGTCCAAGTTTTTTCGTCTGTTGAACATCCCAAACTAATGGCCAAGCCAAAGTGACAAATCATAAGGTTCTCAAGGGCCTCAAGAAGTGGTTGGGTGAAGTAAAAGGAGATTGAACTAACCATCTGTGCCACGTGCTATGGGTATACCATACCTCACCTCATTCTTATACCAATGAGTCACCTTTCAGGCTAACATACGGGGTTAAGGCCATGATCCCAGTTGAGCTCCAAACATCATCTTCCAAGGTCCAACAATTCCTTGTAGAGAGTAACAAAAAACTTATTGAATGTGCTAGATGTGATTGGGTAGCTCAGAGAGGAAGCCTTCATTTAGGATCAAGCAATAAAGACCAAGGCAGCTCTTTGTTACAATAAGCGAGTTTCACAACGGCGTTTTGAGGTTAGCGATTTGGTGTTCCATCGGGCCAACATAGGTAATAAATTTACCCACTAACGGAAGCTTGCACTATCTTAGGAAGGTCCCTACCACATCTCAGAGGTCTTAGGTAAAGGTACTTACAGCCTCGAATGTTTGGATGGAAAGCCAATAAGAAACAAGTAGAAGGTTTTAAGTTTATGGATTTATTAAAACAAGCTGGATTTTACGACATGTAGTCTTTTTCCCAACTTAAGGTTTTCTCCCAATGGGTTTTCCTTAAGAAAGTTTTAATAAGGCATGTCCCAGTATAGCTCCGATGTACATTCAGTGTTAATAAAATTCCTATTCATGAATTCTTCTTTCACATGTGAAAATGTCCTTTTTGCCCCAATGAGTAGCGAGAATCAGACCTTTTTGAGGCCGTACTGGACCCCGATGAGCGGCACCCCAATCCCTTAAACAAGGATTGGCTACTTGGCCCTAATGAGTGGTGAGGATTAGACCTCTATGAGGCCGTACCGAACCCCAACGAGTGGTGCAAGTACAAGTCTTAAAGCTCTAATGAGTGGCAAGGATTAGACCTCTTTGAGGTCGACCGGACCTCAATGAGTGGCACCCCAACCAATGGTTGGTTACTTGGCCCTGGCAAGTGGCAAAGATCGGCTATTGTTAAAATGTTACTGAGCCCCAAGGAGTGGTGCAAGCAAATTACTTAGGTTTTTACCTAAGTCTTTTTCGTGTTGATCAATATACACAAGTAGACTAAGGGCGGATAATATTCATTTTCTATACAACGTCCTACGTGACTTAGTAAATTATGTACGATGTTGCTGACAAAATAAAAGCAAATTTCCTAAGCTACTTCTATTGTAATTATCAAAGTATAGCATGAAGGGAACATACTCATCAAATAAAAGTACTTTCATTAAATTTCAAGAACTTTCAAAACCGGAGCCCATCCCAGAACAAGGCCGGTACAACTTAGCAAAATAAATCTGCAAATGATGCAAGGAGTTATCTCTTAAGTCTGGAGATAGTCATGATGTTGGCGTATCCTTAGAGACTGGAGCAGTTGTCTCTTTAACAGTAACTTCAGTATCTTCAACAATAGGAGAAGTTACATCAGGAGCCATGGATTGAGGTGCAGGTAGAGCAACAAGCTCATATGGGACGTCTTCTGGCTCTTGGTGTTCTTTGTTTACAATGACAACCAACTTACCACTATGAAATTAGAAGTAAGGGTTGATATTGTTCAAGTTCAGCTTCACACCGGGGTTTCTATACGATACCTGATGGATGGTGGCACTGAAGGCCTCATCCACCACAGTTCCACAAAGTTGAACTATATCCATGGTCCGCTTCAGATTTAGTGCAACCTCTTCCTGCAGCCTCTTATTTTCTTCTTCCAGGCTCGCAGTGCCCTGGAGATTTTCATTCAGCTCGACAATTTTCTCCTTAAATAGTTTTTTCTCTTTATGCCGACCAACAACCCCCTTTACCACTTCTTCATTTAGTCGAATAATTTTATCTTGCACTTTGTTGCATGTAGTGATAGCACCTGCCTTATCTTGGCTGAGCTTCAAGTTTTCACTTTTTAACCAGTAGTTTTCTTCTTTTACCTGCTCCATCTCTTTTTTGAGGGTGGCTAGATCAGCGTGCCTATTCTCCAAGGCCTTGTCCTTAGCCTTGACTATCTTCTTCGGCAAAGAATTTTCCTTGGTGGCAGTCTGCAAATTAGCGTCCAAAGTCTGGACCTTATCATAGAAAGTAGAAATTTGCTCCGCATGGTCAGCGAGCTTCTTGAAGGACTCCAACACTTCTTCGACCTCTTACAAATGCCACCTGCTCGTATCTATTGCTGCCTTGACCTCATCAAGATCCAAATCATTATACAAACAATAGTAGGGCGACTTCAGTTGCCCTTGGTCTTCCTTCTCTCCATGCCAGAGTAGGAAAAGGTTTAAGCATGACCCCGTATGGGAGCTTGGTATTGCTCCAGAATTGGCTCCTTGGGTTAAGAGTTTTCAACCCCTCCTTGGGTAGTAGAAAAAGAGACATCAACTAGAATTTCTTAAGGGGCCACCTCCTTTTAGACTACCTTCTTTTTTTTCTTAACTTTCTTTGAAGAGGATGATGGACCCTCCTTCTGGTGTTGGCCTTACCTCTTACGGCTTGGCTCAGCGTCATTTTTCTTTTTAGACCGCTTCTCCTAAGTGGTATCAACGACAGTCTTGTCATCGGCTTCTAGCCGGGAGATCTCACCTGTATCCTTTAGGAATTTTATTATTGCCTACTAGACCTTAGGAATATTCCTCTTGGCCTGGATGTGGTGTTCTACCTAGGCTGTCACCAGGTCTTCTTGGAGCTTCCGAAGAGCTTTCATAGGCATAAATTTTTGAATCTTTTATGAAAAATAGAATGGCACAATATTAGAAGACAACAAAGGTAAATTTAATGGAGATTAAAGCAATTCCTAGGGTCATTATGTAAGTAGGCATCTCTTTGAGAATGAGAGTTGAGAAGGGACTTGTAAGAGAACTTCCCATGCGCAATGTTGAAAGCATGCAATGCCTTGAAGACTTCATCAAACATTAGGGAGAGGTCGGTCTCGTTGTAGGGATAAGCAACACCGATCAGGAGAAAATGCTCGTGGGTCCACGACACTAAAACTTTCTTAATCCCAGCTTTGTTCACCTAAAACACTAGCTCGTTGGCCTTTATTTGAACCTTGAAGAAGCCATCCTCAGACTTGGCTGACTTGGTGAAGGCTTCAAAGTTGATAATTTTTGCATCATATTGGAGAGTGACGAAGCTTAGATCGCCGTTAGGGTTTTTTCGACGTACCACATGACAATAACAGAAAAACAATGCACTGTGGGTTTAACTTAAAAGTACTCTCCAAGTACTTCAAGCTGGGAACTAGTCCCCACCAGTTTAAATGCAGCTAGGTGAGAACACACTCCATATAACTGAGGACCCCCATCTCAAAGTCGGTTAGGGGGAATCTTACCCTGAGCTTTACGACCATGATCTTATACATGCATATGGATCTCACGTCTAGGGGCGTATGACAGACACGTTCTTGGACCCGTGGGTGTAGGGCAACGTATCTCTCCTTGTATCTCTCCCTGTAGTAGAGGGAACACCAGGAGTCCATCTTTCCCCTAGTGGCTCTGGCATTTTGGGAGGGAGTTCCCCTGATTTCCCATTGTACTCAGACGTATAGGTTGTTTCCTAGAAACTTTACCTGGTCTATTTAATGGGCGATTATAGTGGAGTACCCCGGTTGAGTCACAATAATTTCTCTTTCCCTTTCTTTACATGCCATAATTCCCACCACGTGTTTGAGTCCACCTATAGATTTGTAAAAACAAATGTCATCAATAGTGTAAAGATTAGAGCTATCATCATCTAATGAGGGATCTCTCCCAAACAGGAACTCTCGCCCTTGCCTCGTTCATCCCCGTCCAAAACCTTCAGGCTTTGGCCTTTGATGCCTAATAGGGATTCTCCCCCCACGATATGCTACAGAGCCTCCTCTAGTCCTTATTTCTCAGTTTTCCTAAGGAATAGTAACCATAAAAACAAGAAAACAGTGTAAAGTAAAAGAAACAAAGCAAGGGTTAGGGGCACTACCTGAGTTTTTGGAAAGTCCTAAGTTTTTAGGATTTTCTAGGGCTCAGGTATCTTTAAGAAATTTTGGCAGAGTTTTGGTATGCAGAAATAACAAAGTATAGCTTGTACTCGTAGAGTTCCCTTTTATAAATATGGCTAGGGGGCAACTAGTACAACGTCATTTTACGTATTTGAATTTTTGGGCCGAGTCTCTTTGATTTACAAGGCCTATTGTCCAAAAGTAACTGCCAATTTGAGTAAAGAAAGGTAATTGTCACGCATGATTGGAAATAAAAGCTGTATGATTGGCATAATCCACAACGCACAAAATGTTATGTTTTACAAGAATAATAAATACGCTATAGTTGTGAGTATAAAAGGAGTAAGCAAAATTTTTTCTAAGTTAAATAAGTTACCCATGTCCATAACAGGTACCTTGGCCAAAGGACTATAGCTCATTGAAGCAGCTACATGGTTACTTCAACAAGTTAGGGGGAAAATGATCCGTTCCCGATACCGATCCCTGTACTTAATGGTAATTTAGCCAAAAATCCACTCTTAAGGATTGATGTCACGTAATATCCGTTGTGAGTCATTCTCTCAACAATGGACCTCTTGAATCACATGCAGGGTCTCTAAACCAAACCTGGTGTGAGCCATTCTCTTAACACCGGAGGGTTATGGTTGACCTATGCATCAGTGTGTTAAACAAGTAACTTACAAAGTGACTGACTAGTAGGTAGAGCTGTTTGGTTATGTCCCTTTCATGTGTCAGCCTTTCTGCAAGAGATCAGAAAAGTACTGACACCATGTACCGAAAGCTTGGTGAACAAGGAGATATTTCCACTACCTCCAGACATAAATTCCCATGCATCAAGGTAACAAAGGTAGAACATTCTCTCTAAAACTTACGCTTAAGCTCTGATATTCCTCTTGAATTTCACTAACTTGAGCATCGAAGTGTCCTTGCAGGTAACACCCCCTTTCGCCTCACAACGCATAAGGCTGGTGTTGTTGGTATAAGGAATCACTCCAAGACCTTTATTCCCCACTAGAATATAGGATAGAATACTGGATCCCTACTGGACCAGTGTAAAACTCACACCTAAAACATCATTTTAAGGACTATTGTGAGGCCGGATCTTGCACCCTAGCCTAGACCAATTCACTTATCATATGACCTACTATTCTAAGGATAAATATATTTAAAATAATTTTAAAACTGAAAAGACTTATTTTATTGATAAGTACAAAATGATAAATTAAAACCATAGTAGCTTGTAGTGCATACACTAACAATTTCTTATTTCCTTAGTATTTCTATTAAGGTGAAAAAGTTAGTCTTTCATCTTGGTTAATAAACTCTTTATCTTTTGATTTGTTTTGATATTTTTGATTCTTTTGTCTTTTGTTATAATTTAGAATCATTCTTGTCCTTTTATTTTGTAGGGATGATATTGATCTTGCCTTGAGAGATTAAAAGAATGAGCTTAGATTCGAGGGAAAATCTCTTTTATAAAGGAATAAGTATGATGAGGATTCAACCTAGTATAGGACTTAGGACCTTTTGTTAAGGCTATCTTTGGGTTTTTTCCTTTATGTTTGTTTCTAGGATTTTCTTGTTAGAGTTTAAGAGATGTCCTTAGGCTTAAAGGCCATTTCCGCCTATATATTTAGTTGGGTTTAGTATCGACTTTAGGATTTTAGACCTTGCATGACCTTATTTTTGTGCTTAGGTCATTTTTGGGCCTTAGGAACCTAGCTTTAATGTTTTGGATGAAATTCCACCTAGGTTTAGGTTAGGTTAGGTTATGTTAACTTGGCTTGTTAAGAAATATAGAGTCTGTCATTAAATAGAGCTAGGGTTTTATGTTATAGGAAGCTTATATCATTTTAAGCTTAGAAAGAAGAATTCTTTCTTTAAAAGCTAGAGTCATTTAGCACTCATGAGCATGTTCTTATCTTTGGAGCACTTCCAAAGTGGTGAACACATCTAGGCTTATTCTTCCCAAAAGATCACACAAATTCCGTTTCCTAATCATTTCCCACTATGGATTTTCTTCTTTTAGTTTCAATTAATTTTTTTCACCTCTTTATACATAGTGCATTTCAGCTATAGCATATTGATGGTTTAGAGTCAGACTTAGAAGGTGGGTTGAATAAGTCTCAGACTCTTTTTTATGGAAATTTAAACCTTTAAGGTGCATGCAACCAAACTTGATAAAAGCTAAGAAGGAAAATAAGAAAC
Organism: Clitoria ternatea; assembly: GCA_037962975.1. Taxonomy (NCBI): domain Eukaryota; kingdom Viridiplantae; phylum Streptophyta; class Magnoliopsida; order Fabales; family Fabaceae; genus Clitoria; species Clitoria ternatea. Next base: position 37,004,717 of record CM075672.1, on the reverse strand, counting down.
ACCAAAGATTTATATTGGTTCACTTTCAACACAGAAACTACATCCAGTCCTTTTTAACTTGAAGGATTTCCACTATTGTAAAATCTCATTTACAATAATAGCACCAGATTTGTGCCATAAGTGTTCTTGACTCTAACCATTCTTGACTTAAACCCAAGTATTCTTTCAACAAGCCACTATTGGCTCAAAACCTAAGTATTCTTTCAAAAGCCTCTTCAGGCCATAACTTTTTCCTAATGAAACTAAGGTTAACACCAGACTTTTACATAATAACTAATTTGTAAGAATAGCATAAGGTGTTTCATAGAAATTAGTATATGAAAGATGTACAAAGATGAACAAAAATACACTAAGTAAAGAAAGACAAAAGGACCAAGGTCTGCTAGAGGCAGAACAATAAAGAAGGCCTTTATTTTAGAAAACAATGAAGAGGTAAAGAGAATTTTGATCACAAAGAATGATTCTTCTTGATAAGCTTTTTTTCTCACTACTGAAAATGAATCTCTTCAAATATATATAGGTCACTCAAGATGACCGTTTGACAAACTGGAAATGAGATATAGTTGTTGGAAATCCTTTGAAGGAGTTTTGCTTGATTGCAAGCACCAGATCATTGATAAACTAATGAGATCCTAAAAGGTCTGGTGTTAAGGAACTTTGATACTTGCATGAATATGGTGCTCCTTGAGATCTTCAATGCATAAAGCCAATTGTTGGCTTTTTTTCTTCTAGCAAACACATAAAGTACAATACTGTTAACCTTCTGTAACTTCCTAACATATAAGCTGACTTAGTTTAGCTTTTTTGAAATGTGTAGAGTAGTTACGTTGATTTCTTCAAAAACTGCTTTGGTTGAATTGCTGATTTGTCTCTTATCTTTTTTGATGATAAGCACAATTTCTTGATAAGAGCTTGACTTTTAGAGCATCATAAAAAGGTTTTAAAACGTTGCATGGTTGATACTTTAAAGTAACATTCATGTTGTGTGATCTTGTTGTATAAAAAGTTTGAGGTCTGATTTGTTGGTCCATATGACTAGAAATACTTAAATCAAACTCTTTTTGGGTAAAGTCTAAAATCAGACTTTTGATTTGATGGACTCCCCCTTTCTTTTGTAATCTGCGTACTTAGTATATGTTTATTGGAACACTTAAATAAATATGTTAGATCACACATGGGCAGACTTCACTTAATTTAAATGCATTAATGTGTGTTATTAACAAATTCTAGGGTCTAGTTATAATAACGTAACTTGGGGTCTGGTCAAAGAATATTATCAACTTCTTTTTCAAACTAGACTTGGTCTCAACATATATAAAATGGAGGAGATATGATTTTTGATGGAGAATGAAACTTAAATATCAAGGAATCACTTTAAGATAAAACCTTGTCCCAAGTTATAAGAGAAGCCTATATCAGATGCATAAATTGATTAATGGATAATTTTAAATCCATCCAGCACGCATTCAACTAAAATCTTATCCATCTCATCCATTTGACACTTTTAGTTATGGTAAAGTTTGGGCATAATTGTCATACTAACAAAAATTAAAGGATGTGAAGATTGACTCCAAAATCAATTTTAGTTTCTTTAACAAATTCTATTTTAACATAATTTTGTTGTGTTGTTAGAAATAATAATTTTTTCTGTTATTGTTTGTTTCCATGTATTATATAAGCTTATTGGTTTATCATTTCTTGTAATCAGTGTGTAACAATTATGTGGCATGTGCGATTGCTTGAATGAATGTTAAGATCAAAAGCAAGAGTAAAAATAAAGGTAAGGAAGAGAAAAGCAAGTGCATAATTCGTAAGTCTATTGAGTTACAGTCCTGGGTCTATTACAATTTATGAAAGTCTGTATAATCTTGCTATGTTGTATTGATGCAAATTTCTCTAGTAATCTATTCTTGGAGATTTTAGTTGTGAATTGTTGCTCTCTCCTATGGATGTGGGCTACATTGGCTAAACCACGTAAAAGCTTGGTGTTCTTTCTTCTTCCTTATCTCTTTTATAATTCTCTGTTAATTGTTTTCTTCCTAAGTTTGTAAGTCTGCATAATTGCCATTCCAAGTCTGTGTCATATAAGTCTATTTCTAGTTAGTTTCTGTTTTGTTCTTGTGATTGTTTTATGCTAGATTGAACCAACAGTTGGCATCATCTGTGGGAAACCCGAAACAGATCAAGAATAGGAACTACTAAGTATGACATAGAGAAATTGTTAGGAGACAATGACTTTGGCTTGTGGAGGATCAAAATAGAAGCTATCTTGACTCAACAAGGATGCGCAGAAGCTATAAAGAGATAAAAGAATATATCAGCATCCTTAACTTCAAAGGAGAAGGTTGATATGAGTGAGAAGGCAAGAAGTGCAATAATCTTATGTCTTGGAGACAAAGCTTTAGGAGAGGTTGCAAGGGAAAAAACCATTGTAGCTATGTGGGTTAAACTTGAATCTTTATATATGACCAAATCATTGGCTCATAAACTCTGTTTGAAGCAGTAATTATACTTTTTCAAGGTGAACGGAACAAAATCGGTTGCTAAACAATTGGTAAAATTTAATAAAATTTTGGATGACTTAGAGAGCATTGAAGTAATGCTTGGTGATGAAGACAAGGATCTTTTGTTGCTAAATACTATACCCAAGAATTATGAACATTTCAAGGATGCCATTCTTTTTGGCACAAAATAGACTATTACTCTGGAAGATGTCGAGACCTTCATCAGAACTATGGAGTTATAAAGGCAACAAGAATCTAAATGTGATAGTAATGGGGAAGGCTTGAATGTGTCAAGGGGGAAGGAATGAGAAGAAAGTGAAAATTCAAAAGGGGAAGAAGTCTTGGTCCAAATCCAAGAATGGTGGAAAAACAAAATACAAGTGCTTCAACTGTCACAAGATAGGTCATTTAAGAAAGACTATCTTGGAAAAGGCTACAAGAACATAAAGACATTTGCTGATGCAACAGATTTAACGGTTGTTCTAGATAGTTATGAAAGTATAGAAGTTCTGGTTGTGTCCACTTCACAGACTTCAAAGGATTGGGTTATGGACTCAGGCTGCTCTTTTCATATATGTCCCAAGAGGGATTATTTTGAGTCCTTAGACCTGAAAGAATGAGGAATGGTCTGGTTAGGTGACAATCACCCTTGTAAGGTGCAAGGTTTGGGAACCATCAGACTGAAGATGTTTGATAACAGAGAATATCTTCTAAAAATATGAGGTATGTTCCTCAACTAGAAAGAAATCTTATATCTTTAAGCATGTTTGATATTTTAGGATATTCAACTAAAATTCAACATGGTGTTCTTAAGCTTTCAAATGGGTCTTTGATAATTACTAAAGGTAGCAAGGATAAAAGTAATGGCTTATTTATCTTGGATGGCTCAACTGTTATTATGTATGCCTCTGTTTTTTGTAATTTTTTAAATGATAAATCAAAATTGTGGCATCTTAGACTCGAGCATGTTAGTGAAAAAAGATTAATTGAACTAGAAAAGCAGAATTTTCTTAAGGGTGATAAGCTGAACAAGTTAGAATTTTGTGAGAATTGTGTGCTAGGAAAATCTACAAGGATTAAATTTCATCTGGTATGCATGTTTCTAGTAGACCTTTTGAGTATGTGCATTCTGATCTATGAGAACCTTTAAGAGTAAAAACTCTAAGTGGAGGCTCTTATTTCTATACCATAATTGATGGCTTTTCTAGAAGAGTCTGGTTGTATGTGTTAAAGGATAAAACTGAAATTGTTAAAAGATTTAAGGAACGACACACCCTAATTCAAAACTAAACAAGTAACAAACTTAAGTTTTTGAGAACTGACAATGGCCTAGAGTTTCTTTCAGAGTAGGTTACTGAGTTTTGTAGATCTTAAGGAATTAAAAGACATAAAATAATCCCCAATACACCTCAACAGAATGGTCTGGTAGAGAGGATGAACAAAACTATTTTGGAAAATGTGAGATGTATGCTTTTTGGAGTAGAATTGCTAAAGAGTTTCTAGCGAAAAACTACAACTACTATAGTTTATCTGATTAATATGTGTCCCTCATCAGATTTGAACTTTAAGACTCCTACAGAGGCATAGAGTGGAAATCCAACAGACTATTCGGGACTGAGAGTGTTTGGGTCTCTAACATATACTCACATCAAAGAGAGGAAGCTAGAACCAAGGGCTGCAAAGTGTGTGTTTCTTGGATATCCCAAAGGAGTGAAGGATTAAAAGCTGTGAAAACTTAAAAAAGGTGGAGGAAAGTGCATTATCAGCAGAGATGTTACTTCTTGATGAAACTAAGATGGGTATGGTAAGTAAGGATATGTATGAGAGTACTTCAAATGAGGAGAAAAATTAGTTTGAGGTGGAGTGTCTCTCCTATACTTCAGAACCAAAAAAAGGAAACTCTAAAGGAGCAAACCCAGAAGCAAAACCAAGGGAATCATCTAGTTCAGGTGGAGGAATAGACTTTCAGGATACCTCTGATTATCAATTAGTTAGAGATAAAACCAGGAGGAATCCTAGGCCCCCAAACAAATTTGGTTACGCAAACCTTATTTGTTATGCTCTAAGTGTGGTAGAAGAAATTTAAAGTCTGGAACCAAGGACTTTCAAGGAAGCTATGGAAGGTTGTGAATCACAAAATTGGATAAAGGCTATACATGAAGAAATGGAATCTCTTGTGAAGAACCGGACCTGGAAACTTGTTGACTTACCTAAAGGGCAAAAGAGTTATAGGGTGTAAGTGGATCTTCAAGAGAAAAGAAGGTATTCCAAGAATGGAAGTACCAAGATTCAAAGAAAGGCTAGTAGCAAAGGGTTTTACTCAAGTTAAAAGAGTGGATTACAAGGAAATCTTCTCATTTATTGTGAAACACTGTTCTATAAGGATATTGCCGAGTTTAGTAAACCAGTTTAACCTTGAATTGGAACAAATGGATGCTAAAACAACATTTTTACATGGGGAATAAGAGGAAACTATTTTCATGCAACAACTAGAAGGTTTCTCTAAAGATAAGAACAAGGTGTGCTTGTTAAAGAAGTCTCTATATGGCCTAAAGTAGAGTCTAGGATGTGGTACAAACGGTTTGATGTTTTCCTTCTAAAGTTTGACTTAAGTAGATGCAGATATGACAACTACGTCTATGTTCTTAAGAGAAATAAGGAGTGTGTGTTGTATTTACTTCTTTACATGGATGATATTCTGTTGGTTAGTTCTAGCAAGGAAGTGATAAAGGCTTTCAAGGACAGACTCAGTTTTGAGTTTGAAATGAATGACCTTGGACTTGCTAAGAGGATATTAGGCATGAACATCGTAAGGAACAAAAAAAAGGATAAATATTTCTATCTCAGCAAGGTTACTTAAGGAAAGTGGTTGATAGATTTAGAATGCATAAATGTAAGTCTGTCCACACACCGTTGGGTTCTCTTAGCAAGCTTACTGTCTCCTAATCTCCTAAAACTGACGAAGAAAGTAATAAGATGATGTCTATCCCTTATGCAAATGGTGTTAGGAGTATCATGTATGGAATGGTTTACAGCAGACCCGACTTAGCTTATGCTATCAGTCTAATAAGCAGGTTTTTGATAAATCTTGGAAAAACTTATTAGGCTCTTAGGTAGGTATTGAGATATTTAAATAGATCTTTAGAGCATGGTTTGAGATTTAAGAAGATTTTGGTAGAAAGTGATGATGTAACAAGATATATAGATGCAAACTTTACAGGTTGTGTTGATACCAAAGAGTCTATAACAGGATATGTGTTTACTCTGTTTGGCACTATAGTGACTTGGAAGGCAAATTTATAGTCTGTGGTAGCTTTATCAACTACTGAGGCTGAATACATTGCTTTAACAAAAGGTGTAAAGGAAGGTTTGTGGTTAAGGGGTTTGATTGATGATGTAGGCATAAGTTAAGCTAGAATCAATATCTTTTGTGATAGCCAAAGTGCTATTCATTTGGCAAACCATCATACTTACCATGAAAGGACTAAGCATATCTATGTTAAGTTTCATTTCATTAGAGAAATGATTGATTCAAAGGAGATTCAAGTTTTGAAGATTTTTACAGAAGAAAATCCTACATATATGTTGACAAAGTCCATTCCTAAAGTAAAGTTCAAGCATTACTTAGACTTGATCAATTTCTCAAGGTGATTGAAGATTAAGTGAGAGAGCAACTCATGGAAACATGCTTGCATTGGTGTTTAGAGTCAAGGTGGAGATTTGTGAAGATTGACTCTAAAACTAATTTTAGTTTCTCTAACAAATTCTGTTTTAATAGAATTTTGTTATGTTATTAGAAATAATAGTTTTTTCTATTATTGTTTGTTGTCATGTATTATATAAACTTGTTGACTTATTCTTTCTTGTAATTAGTGTGTAACAATTGTGTGGCATGTGAGATTGCTTGAATAAGTCTTAAGATCAAAAGCAAGAGCGAAAATAGAGTTGAGGAAGAGAAAAACAAATGTAGAATTCGTATCTCTGTTGAGTTGCAGTCCCGAGTCTGTTGTAGTTTATGAAAGTATGTAGAATCTTGCTATGTTAGATTGATGTTGGTTTCTATTCTTGGAGATTTTAATAGTGAATTGTTGTTCCCTCCTGTGGATGTAGTCTACATTGACTGAACTATGTAAAAAAGCTTGGTGTTCTTTCTTCTTCCTATCTCTTTTATAATTCATATAAGTCTGTTTCTGGTTAGTTTTTACTCTATTCTTGTAATTGTTTTATACTAGATTGAATCAACAAAGACAATTATTTCAAACCTAATATCGACCAAAGTTGGCATTGGGTTGATCAAGTGGTGGGTTCAATAGGTGATTAAATCAGGTGTCAACTTTCCTTTTCATTTTCTTTGTTTGAATTTGCTTCAAAGACCTTTTTCTCTAGTCCTTTGTTTGGTCACTGCCAACAAGATAAAAAGAGCACTTTTTCTCTAGACCTTTTCTCTAGGTGTCAACCTGCACATGTGTGCAACCTTATTATTTTGCTCTACAAAAAGAGCACTTTAATCATTGAATGAGCAAGTTTAAAAAAACAACCCTAAGACAACTTCATGCCTACCGTATGAACCTATAATCTTTTTTACACATGAATTTGAATTTTAGAAATTACTAAACATTAAAAACCCAAATAACAATAATACAAACAACACCTTAAAAATATAAAAAATACAAATTTCAAAGAAGAAAATAAACAATTGTTGATTTTTATTTGAGAGGATGAAAGTCATGTTGTGTTCATGGTGGAAAGTTATTCGAAGTTTACAACAAACTTTAATAACTCATTAATATGATGTTGAACAATAAAATCATTTTAAGCCATGTTTTTAGAACCTAAACATAAATTTTTAGTGCTTTAGTGTACAATTGATAGGAGTCTAGTAATAAAGAAAGCTTAAAATATGTAATCCTACAATAGGAAGCTAATTTGATCAAGCAAGGAAGTGAAGGAATAGACGATGAATAGGATGAGGCCATGTAACTGCTATGGTAATTGAAGATTGGAAATTAATTAAGAGACTTGTAATTTTGACAACAACCCTAATTTCCTTTCATCTTTGTTAAAAATCATTAAACATTAACTCATTGTTGATCTAGTTGATAAGGATAAAAAGTTGTAACTCTCTGAAATATTAATGACTATCAAAGTGTGATGAATGAGCACAATGGTTCAAGGCAATATTAAAATGTCCAATGTTGATGAGTGACAACCTAGGTAGCTCTGAACTTCAGTTCTTGGTTCTAACTCCGTGGTTTGAACCACCATGATAGAGCTTCACACATACGTCTGGGTATGTTTATCCTTTAGACAAGCGTTTGTGAAAAAATGATAAAATATTACCATCTAGAACTTTTTGAAGCTCGTTGTAATAAAATAAAATTTGAAGGGTAGTTGATGTAATTTACGTTAATCTTTTAGATGGTTTTTTATTTCATTGTAATATTATTACGGTTAAATTATTATTATTATTATTTTAACCACATGTCATATTAAAAATTTGACTGATTGAAGTCAAGTCAAATATATTTATTATGAGCAATAAGTTCTAGTTAACCTTTAATCAATTACATTCGTATGGATTCAAATTTAAATTCCTAATTCAACCAATTGATGTTAAAACTTTTAGTGCACGTATGGAAATATCAATTAAGGTAAAATATCTGAGAAATGTGATAAAGAGATAATAAGAAAAGAATGACAATAAATAAATAAATAAATAAAGTAGATTTAAAAAATGAAGATATGTATTGCGAGATTTGGGTGATACGACGAAAGCATTTGTAGAGAAAATAAGAAGAATGACACACCCCACCTCTACTCGATTCGTCACTATAACACCTTTACAAGAAGAAAAATAAAACTATAAAAGAGAGACTCCTCCATTGCTACCACACAATCAAGAACAAGAAGAAGAAAGCTTTCAATGGCAGAAACTCCCCCATCAGTATCATCACCATTCCAACGCCATAAACAAACGAAGAACGATGACAGAATAAGTCATCTCCCTGACGTGCTGCTTCTCCAAATCCTCTCTTTGCTTCCAACCAAACAAGCCGTCGTCACCGGCATTCTCGCCAAGAGGTGGCGCCCACTCTGGCACGGCCTCTCAGTTCTCGACTTCGACGACGAGTCACCGTTGGACCGGTCCGGTTCATCTGACCAGAGAGATGAACCGAACCACCAGAACCCGGTCGGATTCGCCCAATTTGTCTACTCAGTTCTGCTTCTCAATGACGCGCCCAGCATCACGCACTTTCGCCTCAGTTGCGTCCAATTCGTCCACCAGGAAAGCTCCGCGCAAGACATCGCCACGTGGCTATGCCACGTGGTGCGCCGAGGGGTGGAGAACGTGGACCTCCGTCTCTCGCTGTCGCGTTACGTGGCGCTCCCTCGTCGCCTCTTCAACTGCGAAAGCCTCTCGGTGATGAAACTCGACGGGGTTTTCCTCAACGCGCTGTCCTCGTTCTCGATGCGGCTTCCTCTGCTCAAGGTTTTGCATGTTGGGGATAGGGTTGTGTTTGGGTGTCACGATTATATCGTGAAGCTTCTCGCTGGGTGCCCCGTGCTCGAGGACTTGGTGCTCGAATCAACTTACAGTGATGCCTGTGGAGGAACCGTTTGCGCCAAGGGGAATTTCGAGCTTGATTTGAAGCACTTGTCGCGTGCGAAAATTGGGTTTTCTTGGAAGGAGGCATGCCAGAAGAGTATGCTTCGCGTTTTCCAAGCGCTTTCTAACGTTACTTGCCTCTCGCTTTCACCCTCCACTGTTGCGGTACGAGTTTTCTCTATGTTACCTTTAAATGCACGCGATTTATGTCTTAACATTTTAGTTTTATTCGATTTGGTTTTTGAATTCTTTTTTAATTTTCTATTCGGTGTTGAAGTTAATTGGCTTTAGTCTGAGAGAACTTGATGTTGCATTGAATTTGGTGTTCTTTTAGGTGTTTTGGAAATTATTGTGAAGTTGTTAATGGTTGCAATTAGAGCTGTTGTTTCTTGCTTTAAAGCAACACTGTGTTGCATTGAATTTGGTATTTTGTTTTGGATTTGGTGTGGAATTTACATAGTAGTTAATAGTGGAAAAAATGACTGGCCTTGTAAGTGAAAATCCCATGAACAGAGAGAGAGAGAGAGAGGAAGGTAACAAAATGGAGGAGCATAATTACAGACAAGTGTTTCGTGTAGCTGTCAGGGACCACTACATACCAGTAGAAGGATGAGGATGAGGATGAATGGTCTAAAAGGAGTTACTGGGTTCCATGTAATTCTGATTCAAGGGCTGATGGTCAGAGATAAGTCAAAGACAAAGTGAGGCAAAATAGAGTTAGGGAATGTTTGGAAGTTCAGTTTTAGAGGGAAAGGAAGGGAAGGGCAAGATTTAATAGAAGCCCTTTCTTGTCTGTGAGTATCATCCTTTTACAATTTATAATGTCTTCTATTTCCCTTCCCACTGCTCTCTTTCCCTCCTAACTTTTTCTCTTTTCTTGCCTTCTCCCTTCTCGTTAGACTCCCAAACTATTCCTTAAGGAACAGTCCTAATATCAGTTTCAACAGAGCAAGCTGCTGCATTTGATACTCTTTCAAAGTGAATTCTATTCCTTAACTTAGTTTTTGTGTTTGAAGACCTAACCCCCCAATGGGGTCATCCATAGAAAATGAAGTTGTTGAGTTTCAATGAGGTTAAAACAAGAAATTTAGGTCCCTATACAATCATCTGAATATAGCCTGCTATTGAGGTGCTTCAACTCACAATAATGGAGTGCTCTACCAATTTATGAGCTGCTAAGAGCTGTCCCCCTTTTATTCTGCTTAGAGCTGCTCTGCTCCTTTATCATGCTGTCCTAACTGCTACCTTTTTATTAACTGGCATCCGATGGCATCCTTAGAGTATCAAATTGCTTATACAAAGTCCCCAGGTTAAATTCTAGATTTCAAGTTGTTAAGGGCCTCCCCAGTTTTTGCTCACATCTCTTCCTCAAAACCTCATAATATACACTGGACACGCTGTGCTGACGTGCTTTAAGTTTGGGATGATCAAGAAAAGCTGCATCTGCATCCTACATTGCTTCTCACACATCTTGAGCTGTCCTCTGTGAAGCAGGTGTTGGCTGATAGTAATCAGCAGCTGGAGTTCAATGCTTCACATCACAATGCAATTACATGGAACCCTAAATGATTGATCCATAACGGTGCTAAGTTTTAGATTAATAATAATGTTACTAAATTTTCATTTACTTGGAGACTGAAATTGCTGAAGTTATGCTTTGTTCAGTTAACAGAACTGTAAATGAGTCAAATATAATACTATATCAAGTAGTGATTCTTTCCTGTTGTTACTTGTCAGTTCAATTTTTGTTTTTAATTTTGAAAAAGAATGTTAATGAATTTTGGTATGGGAGAGAGCACCACTTTCTTTTGTATTTTTTTTTTTGAGTTTTCTGACTATTTGTTTTCCATGCTTTCTTCATGCAGTGTCTGAAGTATGCTTCTACCAGTGATATTCCAGTGTTTGACAATTTAACCCAGTTGGAGATTTCATTTGGAAACTATTATTGGGATTTGTTAGCAAACTTTCTTCAACGAGCTCACAAGCTTGAAGTTCTCATGATTTACAAGGTTTGCTTGGTTGAAAAGTGAATCTTGTTTTAAACTACTATTTACTTGGATTTGAGAAGCTTTTAAATCTGTTATTGCAGGAGTCACAAAAAAATGTAAAGGGACAAGAACCCAGATGGAGCCATCCGCTGTCTCCTCCTGAATGCCTTTCATCGCATCTCAAGACATTCTGCCTTAAAGAGTATCAAGGATTGGAGACTGAGCTAGATTTTATAGGGTATATCATGCAAAATGCAAGAGTCTTGGAGAGAATGACAATCTGTATTTCAAGTTCCTTGGATTTAGAGGAAAAGCTCCAAATTCGCAGGCATTTATCCATACTTCAAAGGAACTTTGAAACCTGTCAAATTGTGTTCCATTGAATCTTATCTTGAAAGGTATATTTTTCTTACTTTCTTTTTTATGTGCTGATGATAAATTTAGAAGCTTTATGAAATTGAAAGTTTTTGTTTTGATCTGTGTATGCCTGGGATTAAGTTATTTCAGAAATGACAAAAGAATGATATTTAATATTGGAATCTTTCTTCAGTTTTATTTGTTTTTATTTCTGTAATCATTTATGTGCTCAGTTATTTTCAGCTTAAAAGCTTCCTTCTCATTTTTGGTGTTTAGGGTATCTTTTTTATTTGTGGTATGAGGCTAGGGCATCCCCGATGTCATATATAATTTGTTTTAACAATAATTTTGGTAGTGAATATTATTCCCCATTGTCTCTTCCAGTATTACTGAGATGAGGATGTTGTGTTGGTTGAGTGGGTATATGAAAAAAGATAAGTTCAAGATTGAATGTGTTAGAGCAAAAGTTGACATGACACCCGCATTGGAAAACATGATACAATATTATGCCTAAGATGGTTTGAACACGTGAAGAGAAAACCAGCAGAAGAATCAAACGAGCTGATTAGATGAAAAATAACATAAAAAACAGAGGTAGAAGTAATACCTAGAAAGAGTCCAAGTATCACAAGGATGTAGATCTGAGTGGTCTCTTGAGGTTTGTGACAGACACAATTGCTTTGTTTGATCCATGTAGCCAACTCAACCTAGGGAAAATGTGTGGTTCTTTTAGAGGTACTTTCTACTTTAAATTCTAAATTTGGCTTGAGAATTCAAACTTGTATTGGTCTTATCCTGGAATGCCATAAACTGCACTCTGTTCTTTCTAGGCCTTGAGTGCAAGAAGAATGACACCGTTGGTTGTTTATGTATTTCTAAATGGGCTTTTTAAGAGCCTCTCTTTCACATATAGAAGATTTGCATACTTTGGCTTTGGCAGTTTAATGTTTGCCATTATTCTAAAATGCTGGGGATTGATGCCACAATCTACTATATTACTGGAAATTGCCAACCCCTATGTGTTTTGCCACTTTTGTGTACTTAGTAAGAAGAAGCAGATGGAGTCTGCATTCTGCAGGATTAAATTCACAGTAGATTATTTAGCCACTTCTTGGCATATAAAGTTGAGGTATTGGGTAATTATGTTTGGATCCTGGTAAATATATATGGTCATCTAGGAAGGTCTAGAGTTTCTCCAATGGCTCTGTTTGTTTGAGGTGTATTAGCATTTATCAAGGGCTGAGATCCTGGTGAATATAAATGGTCATCTAGAAAGGTCTAAAGTTTCTCCAATGACTATTGGTTTTTGCATGCGCTAATGGGCTTATACTAGTAGAAAACTAGCACCTGACCGAATTTAATATAAATGAAACCGTTGAGTTAGCATTTTGTATATTGCATCATTACACCCTATCAACCTAGAGTACTGTTGAAAGAATTCTTTCTTTTTTATATTATGAATATAGTTGAAATATGCAAATCTTTAGTATACACTATAGAATTGATTATAGCTGTCTGTAGTAGAGACGTTGGTCATGGTTGGGCTTGCCTCTGGATAATTCAGTTGTCCAATATAATGATTTATAAATATTGAATGTTAGATTCTTACGAATACTTTTCAAAGCAGGAACATCAAGTACCAGCAGTTTCAAGTGGAAATCATTCTGATATAGAGATGCTATGCAGCAAGTTGCTGTTAGGGAAGTTTGGTGGAGTCTATTTTGATCCTGTAGCAGCGTTAGGTTTCAGGGCCTTCCTTTTTGCTCTTACTAATACTGTGGTCTGTATTGTTGTAGTATGTAGTGCTGTAGAAACGGAAAACTGGCTTACTAAGGCTTGTCATAGGCTGAGAAGTAACATGCTGTGTGGCGGAAAAATGTATACCAAACTTATATTCTTTGAATAATCCTTCTCTCAAGGAACTATTTGACTGTTTGAATAATCCTTCTCTCAAGGAACTATTTGACTGCCTTGCAAGATTTTGCTTAAGCCTGCACAACATTTGGTCCTTGTATATGTGGCCTATCTAGCTGTTTTTGGCTTGTTAATTTCTGACACTAGTGCTCTTTGGTTGTGCGTTACATAAGGCCTAGCTTATTTTGGATTTAAAAGCTATTTTCAAGTTAAAAATAAGAATTCTTAAAATAAAAGATGCTTTATTTTTATTAAAATTTTAACTTAAGGAATAATTTTATTATCTTCTAATGCAAGAAGAATTTTACAATTATGAGGGTTAACAAGTAATTACTCTTTATATTATTGATTTAGTGAGTACTAAACATAACTTAAAAATAAATTTCAAAAGCATTAAACTCTGCAAATGTATCATCTTCATAATGATGAATGTGTTGATCATAGGGAAGAGTAAGTATGATATATAAAGTTGGTGTGTCTTAAAATTAAGGATGGAAATCAATGGAAAACATCAATATTATCATGGTTAATTCAATGTATTATATGTATTCTTCTTTGTGATCATTATGTCCATCATAGTATGGAAGATAATGACTTTTTGAGAGTTTCACATTTTGAAAATATGAAAGACATGTTTAGTCTTTATTCAATACTCATTAGATCAAAGATAATTATTTATTCATCATTATTGTGAGCTTTTTTAGGATTAGGATATACTTAACAAAATTAAAATAGGTCCAAGCTATATTACCAGTTTGTTACTTATTAGTTATTTATTTACAGGCTTTGGAACTTGTTTTTACAGTTGTTTATTTTAGAGTGTTTAAGCGAGAAGACAGTAGTGTTTGAGATGGAAGAATTGTTTGAATGGAATGTATTACTTTGAGAATGGGTAAAAAATGAATAGTATTTTAGTGATTTTATTTTAATAAGGTGGGAAAAGAAAAAAAATTGTTTAAAGAAATTACCAAAAACAAAGCTCTAGAAGCTTATGAGAATAACTTTTAACGAAAACTAAGTATTTTTTTAAAATGGTTGGCCTAACTTATCGATATAAGGAAAACATAAATTCAAAATAAGTTGGGTCAGACATATGCTTCATATATTTGTAACTTGTAATGTTTATGAAGTGATTTTAATTGAATCAAAAGTGAAATCAAACAAGTCATAAAAAAGTGTTTGGGTTCATATTCACATGAGGTGGATATGGATCAATTTTATAACTCTCTAAAGTAGCTTTTACGATTGATTTAGACATTACCTAATAGTATGTTTAAATCTAAATCGGGTTCAGAAAGACCTTAGCTACAAATAGGGATGGCAAAACGGGTCAGGCCTGTCAAAATTGGCGGAGCGGACAAGATTTTTTAGCCCGCCTCTCGCCACGGCCTGGATTGATGGCCAAAACCTTGACGAGGCGGGCCGGCCCAACGGGCCCCGCCAAAAGAAAAAAATTATAAATATTACTAATTAAATAATTTATACTTTATTTTATTAAAATTTATACCTTTATTTTCTAAAATTAAAAAAAGTCATCTCTTACTACTTATACATTTTCTAATAATATCTTTAATTTTTTTAAAAAGATTATCTTTTTAATTTTTTATCTTAATTTGACACATTTTATTTTAAAAAAAATATAATTTTAACTTTGGCAGACCCTAACTTTTGGCCGCCCCGCTTTTTGGTGGGCTTTGGCGTGCCGGACCATTTTGCCATCCCTAGCTACAAACAAATGTAGCCATTTAGTCATGTAGTCTTGTGCTCACTCCTCAGATCACACAAACGCTAGTCATCATACATGTATGTAATGGGTCGTTGTTTGATGTGTGATAGGATTGATAATAATTAAAAGGGTTTGAATGAAGAGTTTTTCAGAAGGGTTAATGAATTTGTTGACAAGGCTATGGAAGAACCATATTATTTGTCAGAGAAAGAGTATACAATGTTCGAGTGTAAATATATGAAAGTTGTTGAAAAAGAGTGATGTGAAGTTACATTTATACAAGTATGGTTTCAAAACTAATTATTGAGTTTGGACCGAGCATGATGAATTTTCTCAATGGGGTAATTCAATGGTTGGATTCAAGTAGCAATGGTCCGGTAAAAAATGTATGTGTTTATGCCTAATGTAGATAAAGAACCTTCATTTTTTGGGGTGATATACAAGAAAATGATATGCAACATGAACTTGAGGTAACAATAGATGCCTAATGCTAAGTGTCAAAGGTTTTATGATATGTTAATGTCTAGTGATCTTCCAATTTATGAAGGTGCTTCAAAGTCTAAGTTGCTTATTTCAATGAAACTAGCTGCTAGATTGAACTAGCATGTTTCCAAAAAAATATATTGATTTCTTTACACAAATATAGATAGATTTTGTGATAAAAGACAATGTCCTTAAGAATTTGTACAATGCTACAAGGTTGGTGGGTAAAACAAATTGGTGCAAGTTATATCATAAAGATGAAAGTTTATTAACTAAGTGCAAGTTATGTCATAAAGATGTGCATGTTATGTCATGTCATTAACTAAGTGCAAGTTATGTCATAAAGATGTGCAATTTATTAACTAAAGGTAGACAAAATTGATCGTTGTGCATGTTATATCATAAAGATGAAAGTTTATTAACTAAGTGCAAGTTATGTCATGAGCTAAGGTCATAACCTCTGAGAAATATAATGAGTAGATACAAATTGGTTCCTTTGAAATGATGTTCTATTTTTTAATACACAATAAAAAAACTAGGCTAGAGATGGAACAAATCTGTCTTTAAGCTTGGAAAATTTGCCATTGAGACAAATTTTGTTATGAACACCTTCCCATTGCTAAACTAGCCTCGCTAAATGATTTAGCAACATAAAATCAAATTCTATGAAAATAGCCATGGAAAAAAGATGTAACAGACACAACAACATCCTTATCTGACATCTTCACTTGCACGTTACCTTTTCTAAAAGATGTAATGTTTGGCGAGGGTTGCTCCTATAGCAAAACATGCCACAAATAACAAAATTATAAAAGTCACAAGCCTTCTTCCACCACTAAAGTCTTAGGTTTCGAGCCTATCGTTAACTGAGTTGTAAATGTATGCCTAGAGTAAGTGGCAAACATCTTAGCGACGGGACCTTGCCATTGCTAAATTATTTAGATTACCAGCGGTTACTGGAATTAGCAACGACTTGGTGATTGGGATGTTCCCATCGCTAAGGTATTTTTTAATTTAATTTTGTTTTGTTTATTTATTTATTTTTGGTTTAGACTTCTTAATAGAGGCTTAAACCCGTTAAAGCACTTGATATACAACAATTATAATTAATTCACTATTTCTTTCATTTAATATTCGTAAATTAAACTAACTACTTCATAACGACAAATGATCAAATTAACAATTAAATTAATGAAAACTTTATATATACAACACAAATGGCTAAATCAAACATATACAATGTGTAAAAACTAAAAATACAATGTGTAAATATGAAATACGTTATCAAGAATAGGGGCAGAGAGGATAAGGAGGGAGTGGGGTTGCTATTATTTCTAGTTCTGCTAAGAAGATGTATCTGGCTGTTGAGGTTGGTACCCTATGGCAAGCATGAACTGAGAGCGTTGTTGTTGAGTGCTCTGCACCTAAGCCTTTATCCTATGTTACTGTTGCTGGAGAGCTGCATGTGTCTCACGAAGATTTACAATCTAACACGTGGTGAAAATCTAACTGCTATATTGGCCACATGTTTATCCTTAGGGACATGACACAAGCTCGTCACTATGTTACAGTACTGTAGTGACAACCTTAGTCATATAGACCATTATACTTCAACAAATAACCTATAACAATGACATTCATGATAGAAGATTACCAAATTTCATAACAGGAATGGCGATAGGAATCTTTCTAAATTCCTAGTCTATGGTAGCGACATGATCAACAATGCATGTTAGCCAATTTCTTAGTGACAGGAACCATGTATGTCACCACATTATTAATTTTCCCTCTTATTTTGTTTGGCTCACGAAACCTAACGACAAGAATATTTCTAGATTCACAGTCCATGGTAGCAAAAAGATCAATAACGCTTGTTGGCAAATTTTTAGCAATGGGCACTATTTCTATTGTCGCATTATTAATTTTCCCTTTTATTTTTTTCTTGGCTTCCAAACCCAATGATAAGATTGGCGACGAGAATCTTTTCCAGATTTCTAGTCCATGGTAGTGACAAGATCAACCATTGGTTAAACGCCTAGCGACAAAAATGCTTATCGTCACTTAAATTTCAATTTCTCTTTGATTTTTTTCTTTGCCCTCTAACTATAGTGACCACATTAGTGACATTGTTTAGAAACAAACTCAATGACAAAATGTATATTATTGCTAATGTTTTTTTTTCAATGTAGCGACTGCTCCAATGATGGATCAAGGAGAATATTTGGCAGAAACAGTTCAGGTCCCATCGCTAGTCTACATAGACAACAACGAATATAGAGATAGACATTGTCTGGCTATCATAAACCCAACGTTAGTGACAAATGTAGCGACACATTATATATAAATATAAGCAGCAGTGGTGTGTTCCATCATGAAATTGCATCACAAACCATCTCCAGGGATAACTCCTAGTAGCTATTCTAAGGCTGTCGTTAAGGGGGTCATTATTAGTGATGGAACAATGTTTTCTAGTAGTGATACACTACTAGAAAAAAAACCTTGGTTTTTAGGCTATTTTTTGTCACCAAAACAGTATGTGATGCAATTAGTTATGAGCTAGACTTTATTGCCAAAACCTTGGTTTTTAAATTAATTGGTGATTGAAAGTTGGACCTTGTCCTAGACTATGACAACTTTACATTCATGGTTAAACATAAAAGCTTGATTCATTTATTTCGATTAGCGATATCCTTCTATCCGTCACCAGTTAAATTTTAAATTTTGAAATTTAAAATTCAAGTGGCAAGTGTATCCGTTGCCAATATCCGTCACTAACAGTTTCTAGACATCAGTTGCCTGTAGTGATGGAAACTTTATCTGTTGCCAATATTCTGTCATAGAAGCCATCGCTAAAAGATGACATTGTTAGGAATCCTCTTGGACAAGCAGCGGAAAAACAAGGATTCCTATTGGACTTGCAAAACTTTGTGTTTCAAAGTATAAGACAAACATCAAATATTATGTTTTTAGGATTAACTCTTGTAGAAAACAAATCGAAGCATTCCTAGCCTCATCCTTTAGGAGTCCACACGAGCACTCCCGCCAGAAATCCTACACCTTCCAAATGCTAGTTTGACGGCGTGTAGCTCTTGTAACTTTTACGTATTTTATGTCTTTTTTTGGTGAATCGCCTATGAGCATCTTATGCTCTATTTATAGGCTTAGCTTTGACCTAATTTGCTCTCTCTAAAGAGTGGGCTCCTTACTCATTCTAAATAAGTTAGGCCCAATAGCTTTATTTTAGTCTAACTAAAATAAAAACTATTTTCTGATGGGATCACTCTATGTGTGAGACCCTATAGGTAAAATACTTGGTCATATTAATAATAAACTATTTTATTATTAATATAAAATAAGAGCGACATCTAACAATGCATCATAATGTCCGAATATTATTTATTATCAACATAAACTATAAGTGATAATTGTTTTATATGTGTTCCTTTTGTCACGATATCCTAATTGGGCCAAGGCATGGTCGCGTCATCTTTGTACGACCCAATTTATTTTACTTGATACCGGAGTAGACTTTATCCAAATAAATATCCAATATTTATTCTTTCTAGTATGACCATGCATTTCTTTAGTCTCACTTCATCAAATGACCTATAAATATCACTTCTGTCACATAGGAGAGACAAATGTCATCTATATTACTCACATCCTTCTATATAATTTGTTCATTGCCTAATCATAACATTTATAGTCCTCTTATTACAGAAGACATTTGATTGTATTAAAACAACAAATTCCTTATGTAGGAATCGTAGTGACTTCAAGTCAAAGGACTACATATACCATTATCACATTGAGAATCATTTATGACATTCATGTAACGATCCATGCAAGGTTCTAATGGTGGGTGTGCCTAGTACATCATTACTCTTAATGTGTACCTGTGTGAAGACTTGATATCATCTATATCCATGATCTGTGAGATCAGATCATCATTACACTTACACATTAGTCTTAATGTATTTACATGTCCCTACGTAAATACTTGACTAAGGACATTTTAGAAATAACTCTCATATGACCTATTACTGCAAGGATAAATACGTTTTAAAATAATTTTAAATTGAAATACTTATTTTAGTAATAAGTAGAAAAAATGATACAAATGGAAAATGCATAAAAGCTCATAGTGCATACACCAACAATCTCCTACTTGCATTATAGCTAATCAGACATTTGCCTAATTCCTAATGATCTAGTGTGTCCCTCATACTTTTGTTATGTAAGAGGTTTTATGAGTGGGTCAACAATATTCTTATTGGTATGTACCTTACATATCTTTACATCTCCTTGGTCAAGGATCTCTCAAATGAGATGAAAAGGCCTAAGTATATGCTTGGATCGTTGATGTGATCTAGGTTCCTTAGCTTGTGCGATTGCTCCACTATTGTCACAGTAGAGACTTATAGGGTCCACAATGCTAGGAATAATCCCAAGTTTTGTTATAAACTTCTTGATCTATAGTGCTTCTTTTGCAGCATTTGAGGTAGAAATATACTTAAACTTTCTAGTAGAATCAACAATTGTCTCTTGCTTCGAACTTTTCTAGCTCACAGCACCACCATTTAGACAAAACACATACCCAAATTGTGACATTGAGTCATCCTTATCAGTTTGGAAGCTAGCATCAGTGTAACCTTTTATAATGAGCTCTTCTTCCCCTCCATATATCAAGAATGAATCCTTAGTTTTTCTTAAGTACTTTAGGATGTTCTTGACGACAGTCTAGTGACTTTCATCGGGATCAGACTGGTATCCGCTCGTCATGCTTAAAGTATACGAGACATTTGGTTGGGTATATATCATGATGTACATGATTGATCCAATAACAGATGCATATGGAATCTTATTCATTCGTTCTCTTTCTTCTTTAGTGGAAGGAGATTGAGCCTTTGATAAGCTTATGCCATGAGCCATAGGCAAAGTTCCTTTCTTGGAATCTTGCATGTTAAACCTTTTTAACACTTTGTCTATGCATGTATTCTGACTTAGGCCAATAAGTTTTCTTGACCTATCTTTATAGATCTTAATTCCTAACATGTAGGTTGTAACACCCCGACCGCTTTTCAGGAATGAATGACTCTCCCCATAGACCAACACAAGACCTTTCCAATGTGTTTTTGTCCTCACTCACACACTTCCTGAGAACTTCCCAGGAGGTCACCTATCCCAGAATTACTCCAAGTTAAGCACGCTTAACTTTGGAGTCCTTAAGTGATAGGCCATCGAAAAGGCTAATGCATTTATTGGTATAGGTAGTATGAATTTATTCCTTTAAGCTATCCTTAACTATACAGTCCCATACCTATACAGTCTTTGGATCCCTCTTATTCTGGTATGTATTCAGTTCGTTCATTTGTCCCTCCCACTTGAAGCCTGCTAGGAGCCGCCCCTTGTCCGTGCCTATGCACCGATGATTACTCCCCGCACTCAACAGTGCCCGGGATGTCACATTCCCCGTTGGAAGACTGCCAGGAGCCGCTCCTTGTCCGTGCCCAAGCATCGAAGATCACTCCCCGCCTTCAACAGCGCCGGGATGTCACATGTCCACCAACTTCCGCCTTGTTCATCCCCGAACCATACCGTACTAGGGGAGGCTAGGCTCTGATACCACTGTAACACCCCGTTTACTTTTCAGGAATGAACGAATCTCCCCACAGACCAACACGAGACCTTTCCAATGTGCTTTTATCCTCACTCACACACTTCTTGAGAAGCGGTCGGGGTGTTACAGTGGTATCAAAGCCTAGCCTCTCCTAGTACGGTATGGTTCGGGGACGAACCAGGCGGAAGCTGGTGGGCATGGACATCCCGACGCTGTTGAGGGCGGGGAGTGATCGTCGGTGCTTGGGCACGAACAAGGAGCGGCTCCTGGCAGGCTTCCAGTAAAGGGATTATATGTTTATGCTATATGGTTGATTATGTGAGATGACATTATATTGATGGGCTAGACAAGTCAGCCGCCCTATGTTATGAGCACATGTCAGTTTCTGATAGTTACATATGATGCTTGTAATGGTATGCCATGATGTATGACATATGATATGTGATTATATGGTGAAGGACGACCAACAATATATGTTACCCTCATTTTTAGCTCTCGTGGTTTTTGTGCCCAGTTGAGCTACCTAGTGGTCAAGTAGGACCCAGTGGTTGGGGGAGAGTCAAATAGGACTCAGTGAACCAAGCAGGGTTCACGGGGTGTCAAGTAGGACCCCCAACTAAAGGTCGATCCTTATAGTATCCGGATACTAGGCGTCATATGTGAGAGTCAGTTGTGTTTTACACTCCTTGGCCTATTTATATGCTTATGATGACGTTTGTAATATTATATGATAATTGAGCTATTAGAATGTATGTAATGTGTGATGTTGGTTATTGGATGAGAATGAACATAGGAGCTTGAGGCTAAACAATGTGTTGATTTATGTGTAAGGAAAGTGTGGTAATGAAAAGGTAGCAAGGAACACTATTGATAAAAATAGAACGTAGCTATAAGATTATCCTCTTCCAGTTTTGATGTTTATTTTTGTATTAATTCTAATTCTAGTCACTCACCCCCAGTATTGTGGTTTTAGTGACTGTTTGCAGGTATGGATGCACACCGCGGAGGCGAGAGCTAAATAAGGACAGGGCAACAAGGGAAGAAATATATTTATATAGTTATGTACTTGTGTATCGATTTATAAGATGCTGAATTATATTACTTTATTGATGAGGATGGGTAATGATGTTGTATGATATGGGCAAGTTTGTGATATATATATATATATATATGTGTGTGTGTGTTAGAATAAGAATGGAATGTGTGATATGATGACGATTTGGGTGAGTTAGGGATGTTGTTGGTTAATGCATAGATTATTGTGAATTTGTGGCATGGAGCCATTGTATGACTGAGAGTGATTGGCCGGTACTGTGTTATGCATAATTGTGGTGTGTATGACTAGTTTATGATGTATGTATAAGGTAGTGGGAAGATATAATGGTGAAAGGATGGATTTTAGAAATTATACATATAGTTAGTTTTGTGAATATAAGAAACTGGATAGGTGATTTGGAGATCCGATGGGTTTCTGGACCCTTGGAGGATACCAATAGGTCCTCTAGGATATTTAGGAATTGCATGTATTGGCCTTGGGCCATTTGAGACCCATTTAGGGTGTTTGGTGCAAGGGTTTTACACATAGAAGGATAAAATTGCATTTCACGTATAACTTGCTCATATGTTGGAATTTTGGCAAATGGATGGCGCCAACAGTTCCAAAATGAGGAAAACGCATGACCCGCGAAGTTTCATGGCAATCGGACTTGAAACGGGCCAATTAGGTAGGTTAGAAGTTGGCCGATGGGCCTAGAATGTGCAACAGCATCAGGTGCTGCTACTGATGTCCTGATGCGTAGCGCCAGGGCTGCGATTGGGAGCTCACGCGTCAGCCCCCTATTCCAGTTTTGTGTTTTCCTTGGATTTCAAAGGTCCTTTGGGGTTTTAATTTATAATATATTTCATAATTTCAACCTTTGTACTAAAAATGAATATTTCGGTGATTGTGGAATAATTAAATAGTTTAATTGTGAAAAAAAAGAAAAAATAATAAATAAATAAATTTCATTCTAAGAATTAATAAAATGGGTAGAATTAAATATAAATGACGAAGGATGTCACATAGGTTGCTTCACCTAAGTCTTTCATGGAAAAACAGCTTCCTAACCAAGTCTTCATAGATGGAAGGGTAGGAACGTCATTTCTAATAAGTAGTATGTCATCAACATACAGGACTAGAAAAATAATTATGTAGTCACAAACCTTCTTATAGACACAAGGTTCATTCTCATTTTTAGTAAATCCAAATTGTTTAACAACTTCATCAAAATGAAGATTCCAACTTCTGGAAGCTTGCTTAAGTCCATATATGGAATGTTGCAATTTACACACCTTCTTGGATACTTCAGGCTTAAGAAAGCCTTCAGGTTGTGTCATGTACACTTCCTCAAGAATATTTCCATTAAGGAAAGTAGTCTTGACATCCATTTGCCATATCTCATAATCATGGTATGCAACAATAACAAGTAAAATCTGAACAGACTTTAGCATAGTGACTGGGGAGAAAGTTTCATCATAGTCTATACCATGAGTTTGTTTGAAACCTTTAGCCACCAACCTTGCTTTAAAGGTACTTATATTACCATCTATATCAGTTTTCTTTTTGAAAACCCACTTGTATCCTATAGGTTTTACCCCTTCAGGTGCATGAACCAAGTTCCAAACTTGATTAGTGTACATGGAGTCCATTTTAGATTCCATGGCTTCTAGCCATTTCTTAGATTCTGGACTTGCAATGGCCTCTTCATAAAATGTTGGCTTATTTTGATCCATTAGCAATATGTCTCCTTCTTGAGTTACAAGAAATCCATATCTTTCATGTTGTTGACATATTCTACCTGATCTACGAAAGTCTTGTACTACTGGAGATGGTATTATCATAATATTTTGTGGGTCTTGCTCTATTTCCACCATTGGCTCTTCAATGCCTTGTAGGTCTTGAATTTCTTCAAGTTCTACTTTCTTCCCGCTGATTCTTGTAGTGAATTCCCTTTTTAAGAATACAATATTTCAAGCAAAAAACATTTTGCCCTCTGTAGGATTGTAGAAATAATAACCCTTAGTTTCTTTTGGGTATCCCACAAAAAACATTTATCTGACTTAGGCTCGAATTTATCAGAATTTTGACGCTTAACATAAGCTTCACAACCCCAAATCTTGAGAAAAGACATACTAGATCGTTTCCCAATCCATATCTCATATGGTGTCTTTATGACAGCCTCTGGTGGAACACGGTTAAGTGTGAAAGCTGCTGCCAACAAAGCATGTCCCCAGGAGGAGTTAGGGAGGTCAGTTTAACTCATCATTGATCGAACCATGTCCAACAAGGTTTTATTCCTCTGCTCAGAAACCCTATTCCATTTTGGTGTTCCAAGGGGAGTGAGTTGAGATATAATCCCACACTCTTTAAGATATTCATCAAACTCTAGGCTCAAATATTCACCACCTCAATCAGATCGAAGTGCTTTAGTTGTCTTGCTAAGTTGGTTCTATACTTCATGCTTAAACTCCTTGAACTTTTCAAAGGATTCTGATTTATGTTTCATGAGAAACACAAATCCATATCTACTGAAATCATTAGTAAAAGTGATGAAGTAACTAAAACCTCCCCTAGCCATTGTCCTATGGGCCTATATATATCATTATGTATCAAGCCAAGAAGATCACTTGCCCTTTCATCTTTCCCAGTAAATGAGGTCTTAGTCATCTTCCCTA
Source organism: Clitoria ternatea (assembly GCA_037962975.1). Lineage (NCBI taxonomy): Eukaryota > Viridiplantae > Streptophyta > Magnoliopsida > Fabales > Fabaceae > Clitoria > Clitoria ternatea. The sequence goes on along the minus strand of CM075672.1, from coordinate 36,979,804 downwards.
ATAAACAAGATTCGCATGTGTCTATTGATTCAAAATCAAAAGATTCTAAATATCCATCTTGATGGAGTTCAGAAATGTGTTTCTTGTTTATATGTCCTAGGCTACAATGCCAAAGATAAGTTGGGTTTAAATCATTTGTTTTATCCCTTTTAGTATTAACGTTATAGATAGGGGTTTCGAGATCTAGAACATAAAGTCCATAACTCAAATTTGCACAACAATAAAACATGTCATTTAAATAAATAGAACAACTATTGCTCTTTATTATAAAGGAAAACCTTTCTTATCAAGACAAGAAACAGAAATAATGTTTCTCCTTATTGCCAAAACAAAATAACAATTGTCCAATTCAAGGACTAACCTTGAGAGTAAGGATAAAAAATAAGTCTATACAGCTAATATAGCAACTCTTGCTCCATTTCCAACGCGTAGGTCTACCTCACCCTTCATTAACTGCTTACTCCTTCTTAGATCCTACGCATTAAGACAAATATGAGATCCACATCCAGTATCTAATACCCATGATGTTGAAGTAGACATGTTAATTTCTATAACATAAATACTTGAAGTGGAAGTCTCACTTTCCTTTTTCTTTTGCTCTTCCAGGTGCTTTGGACAATTTCTCTTCTAGTGTCCCTTTTGTCCATAGTGGTAATAATTACCTTCCTTATCTACCCTGCCTATAGGTTTTAAGGCCGATGTACTTGGCTTATCTTTGCCTTTCCAAATTGCTTTGTCTTTTCCCATATCAGCCTTTCCTTTGCCTTTATGCATGCCCTTTCTTATGCCTTTGCCTTTGCCAAAGTTGACTATCATTATGGCCTTACACTTTCCTTTGGAAATATTGGGCGCAGTAGTCCTCAACATATTGAGTAATCCTGGCAATGTTTTGTCTAGTGCATTCATATTATAGTTCATGATAACTAGTTTAAAATTGTCAGGTGATGACTTAAGAATTAGGTTCATAGCCAACTTTTGAGGGAAGGGGAATCCTAGCCTAGCTAGATTCTCCAGGTACCGAATCATCTTGAGCACATGAGGTCCTACAGAACCTTCCTCTTCTTGTCTACAGCTAAACGAGGCTGAGGAAACTTCATATCTTTCCTGGTCAGCTTAACCTTGATATAGCTTCCTTAGGTTTTTGATCATATCGAAAGCCTAAATGCGCTCATGTTGCTTCTAAAGCTCAGGAGACATGGTAGCCAACATAAGGCAATAGACATCTAAAGCATCATTCCAATGCTTCATGTCAGCTTTAGAGGCATTCGTAGCAGGTGGTTTCAGAACTAGACTTTCCAGGACATATTGCTTTTTCTCTTGTTTGAGGACAATCCTCAAGTTTCTATACCAGTTAAGGAAGTTAGACCCTGACAATTTTTCCTTGTCTAGGATTGATTGCAAGGAAAGGTTCGAAGGTGTGTTTGACGTCATGGTTATCTAAAACAGAAAATATATAGTAAGTATCATTTTCCAAAAACATATTTAAATTATGGTCATTTAAATTAAATATGTCTCCCACTATTTTGATTCAAAACAAAATACCCTCCATAAATTAGAAAATCCCGTTGGAAAATTTTCTAGTGGGCTAAGATCCATATTTTGCCAAGTGTTAAGTTAGCTTTGGCTGATAACCTAATACTTGGTTATTTAGGTAGGAAACTCCTTTCCAATTGTATCTTTGTACAACTCTTAGACATTAGGTTAGGTAACCATTACCGATTATTCATCTTATGAATATTTAGCCCAATGTTTACGCCTCTAAGTTATATTCAATCTAATTGAAAACTTAGTTAAGTTAAAGCCCAATAAAACAGTTTGGATATTACCATTATCCCATCACGTCTTACTAATATAAAGACAGAACACCCCAGTTAGTCCTTGTCTCCAATAGAGTCAGACACTTAGGTCCTCTACTTAGTAAGTTGGACCCATAAATCCCTGACGTCCGTTATCATCGGACACATAGGTCCCTACCGTTAGGCGTCCATTGGAAGTGGGTGACGTGGGTCGTTATGTGCCAACTAGGACTACCAGGTACACATCAAATGATGTCATTTTGCCTACACACATCAGAGCCTTCAATGGTGATTAAAAAACACCGTTTTGGGGGTAAACCCTAACCAAATTCTTTTCCCATCTTTGATCTACAACTCTGATCAGTATCCCATTTCCTTCTCCACTTTAGTGTCTCACGTTATCTTCTCCCTCACCATCTACGAATTGTCAAGGCTTCAACGAATCCACCATGAGTCAAAACCCAAGCTAGGGATCATCATCCTCTTCATCCAGCCAAGGTCGATGGCGGCTCCGTTGCCGTTGTGGTGACCCACCAGCATTGCGCGTGTCCCACACAGTGAATAACCCAAATCAATAATTCTAGAGACATGCACAACTCCGAGGAGGACAATGTGATTTTTTTACCTAGGTCTAGGATGGGGCAATGTGCTTCATAAGGAAGAAATGAGGAATACACTGTTATGCAAGCTAACGGAGATGAAGGAAGTGATTGAAGGACATAAAAGTGATGTGCACAGGGATGTCTATGAAGTTATGGCCCAAGTTATACTTAAGGAGGAAGGTAAGTGCTAGATGCAAATGAAATCATTGGTGAAGAAAGGATGCATGGAAATCCATCAGGATTTGCATAAGTTGAAGATGATTTTGGTTGTGCAGAGTGTAATAATTTTGACTTTGGTTTTGGTTTTGGTTATGGGTCCTGGTTCTTAGGGTAGTATAACTCAAGAATATGTCCAAGCTTTTGTAATGAGAATCCTAATTTTAGGTTATATTCCTAAGGATGTGTGTTCCTTTGTATTATACAAGCATGACAATGAGAAAATGTATTCCTTTGTATTTGACAATGAGAATGTTGTATTCATTGAATTGCCGCAAGTGTTTGTTTAAAAATTGATTTAATTATCTGCATGGTTCAAAAACTGAGTTTGTATTTGAAGCAAGTAATGCATTGACTAAAAATATAGTAAATGGTTCACCAACCATGTTTTTAAGTTTTCACCAATAATCGTTTTTTAGTTTTCACTTGTGATAAGTTTTAAGTTATCACCAATCATCATTCTCAGTTTTCACTCATAAAGCATTTTTAGTTGAATCCCATAAGCATTTTCAAAAACCATTAGTTTTCACCAATCACCACAGCTCTTTAAGTTGCAGGACAAATGGTAACTAGACCAAGATATTTGCAAGCAGTAATATGAACCAAGTTATTTGCATCAGTTTTCACCTATCAATTTCTTGTCTAATTTTCACCAAAATTAACACATAACCAAAAATTATTTCAGAATTAACATAAAAACAGAGTTACATGAAACCATCAAATTGTCAAATTTGGTAGCACCAGGCTAAACCAGAATTACATGAAACTAGAATTACATGAAACCATTAAATTGTCATATAAAAATAGGGGTTGTCAGCCTTGACATCAAATTTGCAATCACTTCCTTAATCCTGGTGTTTCTATGAAAACCATGTCTTCAGCCTTTTTGGTAGGCAACTTCCTCCTTAGACTCCTCTTGGGTGGTGAAGTTGTGTCAAGGGGTGGAGCTGCCAACCTTGGACTCCTCCTCACAGGGGTTGTTTAAAACATTGGCTGAGAGGTAGATACTTCAATTACATCTTGGGTTTGTTGAGGTATTGGGTTAGTGTGTAGGGTTTGTTGAGGTATTGGGTTGGTATGTCGGGTCTCCTGTGGTTGAATGCTTTGGTTGCTTTCCTGGGTTTATGTTTCCTCAACCCTTCTTCTGTTGTCTTTAGCCACAGAACATGAGCCCTTCCTATGTCCAGTCTGACCATATTCACTACATCTCCCTGGCTGCAACTTCCTATTCATCCTCTTTGTATGGTTGTCCCCTTCATTGTTATTTTTTGGGTTCTCTATTGAATAAGTGTTATTCTTTGTTTGGTTCTCTTTCTTTCTCTGCTTTTTGGGCCTCCCAATTGTCTTTTGAACTGTTGGTGGAATTGGTAGGACAAATCCTATCTTCTCCTAAGACTCTAAGCCTTGGACAGATTCAATATGGTGCTCATAGGTTGCAGTCCAAGCTGCCATGGTGACCCCTACATGACAATGATCTTCTGGTCTTTCTCCTTTGTGGGCTATGGCTGCACAGGCATGCTTGCATGGCAATCCTGCAGTTAACCATTTCCAATTATCAGTTAAAATGCATACTAAGATTGATTAAATAAAACATTACATACTAAACAATACAAACCTGTCAGCTACCATACTCTATAAGTGCACTTTTGTGTCCCCAGATTAATAAATACCTTATCTGGAAAACAGGTTACCTCATATCTCTCAACTCCACCATCACCTACATAAAATGTATGACAAGTCAAACACCAAGTATTGAAATGTTAAGCAAAAGAACAATAAAGCAAATAGGACATACCTGTCCATACCACTGTGTAATTGTTACTTGCAGTCTTGGCCTTTCCAATTTACTCTGTTGAATTGGGGGCAACCTCCCAGAATGGCTTGTTAACTTCAACTTGTGATTTCCTATAATTAGCATGATATAGGTCCTGACCTTCCCAAGCATTGTTAAAATAGGTTTGCACCCGGCATGTAGAAGCTTGGAGTTGAGCACCTCACAGTTGTTATTGGTTATGTTATCCACCTTGCAATTTTCATCAAAGAAGGCCTTACTCCATGCCTCCTTTGGGAATTTACACAGGTATATCCAAGCCTTCTCATCCACCATCCTAATTTTCAACATATTTTTTTCAAAATCATTTGTTGTAGTGGACTTGGCTGCCTGCCACAGGAGTCCCCTTAGCTCTTTCCCCCTCCATTATTTTGAGAAGTTCTACCATAAGTGCCACACACAGTATCTGTGTGGCACACCAGGCATCACCTCCTGTAGTGCAGGTATCAGGCCCTATAAAAACCATACAAAAGAATACAAGCATCAGTCCCCAAATTAGTAGGTATTAGGTTTTGAAAAAAATACAAAATTATAAGGGTTAGTGTTTAGACCTTCTGCATGTCACTCATAAAGGTCAACATCCTCTCCTTATAGTTACCTATGTCTCCATGTAATAGCTCCAAAAACCATTTCCAATTCTCCTTGTTCTTAATCTGGCAGACCCCATAAGCAATGGGCCATATATGGTTGTTGGCATCCTGTCCCACAGCAGTCAACAACTGGCCTTTGTAGTAGCCTTTCAAAAAACATCCATCCAGCCCCACCAATGGTCTTCTACAGTTAACAAATCCATCCTTACACCCCTTTAAACAAATATACAGCCTACTGAACACTGGTGGTCCTTCAGGCTGTGGGTCACACTCCATCTTAACTGTAGACCCAGGGTTCCTCTTCAATAGTTCCCTACAGTAGTCCCACAACATCCCAAATTGTTACTTTTCACTGCCTTCAATCACTTCTCTGGCCCTCTTCATTGATCTATATATCATCTTATGCTCTAACTTCACTTTGTACCTTTCCCTAAACAATTCATACACTCCTAAGTGTGTAATGTTGTGATGCCTCCTCATATGCTTCACCAATTTCCCTGTAACCCACTGCTGGTCACAGGCTGAATTTTTAAAAACCCTCACACATGTGTGATGATCATTGAAGGTTTTGATCTGGTAGGATTGCCTTGTTGGATTCAAACTACAAAAAATCTCCCAACCACAGTGCTTGTCCTTGCACCTTGCCCTGGCTCTAAGCTTATCATTCTTCACCCATTTGAACTCTCTGCCTAGATGTACATTGTAATCTTTAACAGCATGTTTAAAGATGTTCAGTGTAGAGAACTCTATCTCACATTCCAACACTACATGCTCAAAAGTAGCTGTCTCATTGTACTGAGGGTACACTTCTCTAGCCACTTTCTCTTCATCTGATCCTTTAGGTGTTTTCAACTCTTCTAAAACTTAAGAGGTTTCAGAACCTCCATCAATGCCTCCACCACCCAACCCATATCTAGCTACATCTTCAATGTCAGAATCACTGTCAATTATAGTAGGAATAGCCAACTTCTTATTCTCTTGTACCTTCCTCTTATGTTTTTTCTTTTTCTCATCACTGTCCTCTAGCCCTTCATCACCGGTCTCATTACCTTCATCACATGTATCTACATCTCAATCACTGATCCTAGAAGTTCCCACAACATCTTCTTCCCTGATCCTAGAACTGCCCCCTACATCCCCCTCCCTAGTCTCAGGACTAACACACCCAACTTCATCATCCACACTTACCAGCACCTTCACCTTCACCTTATCAGCTGCAACAGGGTCCCCCTCATCCACATCCATCAATACTATGTCATCAACTGGATGCTCAAAATATACATCTATTACCTCCTGGTTATCCTTAGCACACCTGACCATGTCCAATATATCAGTGTCCCCCTTCAACACATTCAACCCTTTATTCATCTCCAACTAGGGGTTATACCAATACACCTTCTCTATCTTAAAGAACCCATGATTTTTTGCAAACCTAATAAAAGCAAAGAAGTCTAAATAATCAGGGTCCAACTCCTTCTACCCTTCCACCTTACCCCTTTTATATCCCTTTTTGCCATGCCCATCAACCACAAACCTACCCCCTATCTGAAGCCTAATCTGAGTATCAAACCCAAAATACATAACAACACAATCAATATTGTGTCATAAACAATAAACAAAACATAACACAACACAGTAGAATCATAACATGACCCTAAATATAACATCTTGTTTGGTTCTTCAACAGAAGAACCACAATAAACATAACATTACAATGTCATAACAAGGTCATAAACAAAATGATAACACTAAACATAACACATTCATAACACAGAATTAACATGACACTAAACAAAATGATGACAGTAAACAAAACACACCATAACAAGTCAATGGCTATAGGGGGAATTACCACATGTTCGAAATAACCCTACTCAACAAGTCAATGGCTACAGGGGGAATTAAAATGACACATTCTACCCTGACCAACACAAGCATCTTCATTCACAGAACAACAACAAACATTTATGCATAATATTTTCCCACAATATTTACTCATAACATTTTCGAAAACATTTAAAAAAAAAATTGAACAAAATAAACCACATAGTGCAAGAGACAATACGCCAAAACAGAAACAATAAGCAAACACAGAACCAATACACAAATATAGAACCAATGTAGGTGTTTACGAGTTTACTAACCTCAACGCGATCTCCCATCACTGACGACACTGCCCAATACGACCCCCGTCCAACACGATCACTGACGATGCTGACCAATTTGGGGCCTGGGTTTACAAGAGTGAGTTCCGCGCGTTGGTGAAATTGAGGGGATTATGTTTAGGGTTACTAGATACAGAATTAAGAGAATTTAGGGGAATTGATGGGATTACATTTAGGGTTACAAGAGAGGGAATTGAGAGATTGAAGAAGCCATTGTGTCGTCGTCCACTGTTTAAGCCTAAATGACGTCGTATTGTTTCTAATGGAAACGACATCGTTTGATGCGTACCTGGCAGTCCTAGTTGGCATATAACGACCCACGTCACCCACTTCCAATGGACGCCTAACGATAGGGACCTATGTGTCCGACGATAATGGACGTCAGGGATTTATGGGTCCAACTTACTAAGTAGAGGACCTAAGTGTCCGACGCTGTTGGAGATAGGGACTAACTGGGGTGTTCTGTCTAATATAAATGATAATACCCTACTTTGTCAGACCCACTATTTATTGACATTAGTATTGACGAGTATTCTTATTGGAAGGCATTTTAAAACTTAATATTTATTTTGAGGGATTTAGGTTATTTAAAATTACCGTCTTTGTTAAAATGCTTTAACACAAAATAATCCCCAAAAGACACAAATGAAAGATGTGAGATGGTTATGGTCTTCCTAGAAATAAAATAAAATAAACCTAAAGGAACTATGGTATCTTGACTTCATGAAGTCCCACTTCTTGAAACCACCATCCTTCTGGAGTCACCACTCCTTTGTTCCTTTCAAGATCATATCCATCAAGAGTCACCACTCTAGGTTTCTTCTAGGTCTCCACCTTGTTGGCTAAGATTTCAATGTAATAAAGATCCTCATTTTACATACAAGTGAAGGGTTAAGAGAAGAAATTCAAGAATAGAGAAAGGCACAACACCCAGGCTGTATTTAAAATTAAATAAAAAATCTAAGACCATAATTATTCACTGTTGGACGTGTTAATTAATCAATTAATATAGCCATTAATAGAAATTTAAAACGTTAAAATGAGTAATTAAACACGTGGGGTCAGTAATAGTGTGCTACGTAGAAAATTTACGGGGGTCCCATCCGAAAAAATTAGTATTGTAGTCAAGTTGATTCCCAAGAAAGAGAGGTGGGTCCGGTGTGACCGCTTAAGTACCAAGTCTTTCCTAGCTAGAACGTCCCGCTAACCATTAATAGCTCTAAAATTTCGGCTAGGGTTTCAACCATTTTAAAACCTTAATTCCTTATTGCGAATGCTTCACAGCGCAGCCGTCAAGGCACATGGAGGTAGTGCCATCTAGGGTTTCAAAACCTAGAATTCAACTTGCGCCTATGCCAACATGTAATGTCTTTCCATGACGGCCGTCTAGCTTTCAACTTTTGGACCCTAGATTAAGGAATGACCAAGGTTTAACACTTAAACCTTATCACTCAATGCCCCATAACATGAATCATTCATGTTCGAAAATCAACTCAATTGATTCATAATTTGTACGACGACTATAATATGCATAAAATCACGTGTCAAATACAAAAATCACATAAACTCATATATCATACAAATTTAAATGGCAAGAACATACATACTAAAATTGAGAAACTCTATAACATGCATCCCATACGATTTATAAAGAATAACTCAAAAGCATATGAATCAACCAAAAAACAAAGGTCATACTATACACAAGATTAATCATTGTTATAGATAACCCAAAATAGTAACATAATATGATCTCATACATAATCATGCATGTTCATTTCGAATCCTAGTTTCACAAAACAAAAATGTAAAGCTTTATAACAAGAGACGATTTCACAAATCATACTTTCTAAAAGCTTCTTCAAAATGAAAAACATGTCATCATGAAATACAAACAAATGCCTAAAACATGATTTTGCAACCTGGCTCTGATACCACTGTTAAAAATCCCTCTTGGATAGGCAACAGAAAAACAAGGATTCCCATTGGACTTGCAAAGCTTCACGTTTCAAAGCAAAAGACAACCATCAAATATTATGCTTTTAGGACTACCTCTTGTAGAAAACAAATCGAAGCAGTGCTAGCCTCTTCCCTAGGAGTCCATACGACTACTCCCACTAGAAATGCTATACCTTCCAAATGCTAGTTTGATAGCATGTAGATCTTGTAACATTTTCATATGTTGTGTCTCTTTTTAGTGTGTTGCCTATGAGCATCTTATGTTCTATTTATAGGCTTAGCTTTGACCTAATTTGCTCCCTCTAAAGAGTGGGCTCCTTACTCATTCTAAAAAAGTTAGACCCAATAGCTTTATTTTAGTCCAACTAAATTAAAAACTATTTTCTGATGGGCTAACTCCATGTGTGTGACCCTATAGGTAAAATATTTGGTCATATTAATAATAAACTATTTTATTATTATTAATATAAAGCGGCATCTATCAATGCATCATTATGTCCGAATATTATTTATTATCAACATAACCTATAAATGATAATTATTTTATATGTTTGTTCCTTTTATCACAATATCCTAATTGGGCCCAAGTGGCCTATAAATATCACTCCTGTCACATAAGAGAGACAAATCTCATCTACGTCACTCACATCCCTCTACATAATTTATTCATTGTCTAATCACAACCTTTATAGTACTCTTGTTGTAGAAGACGTTTGATTGTATTAAAACAACAAACTCCTAATGTAGGAATCATAGTGACTTCATGTTGAAGGACTATATATACCATTATCATATTGAGAATCGTTTGACATTCATGTAACAATCCATGCAAGGTTCTCATGGTGGGTGTGTCCAGTAGATCATTACTCTTAATGTGTACCCTGTGAAGACTTAATATCATCTATATCCATGATCAATGAGATCAGATCATCAGTACACTCGCACACTAGTCTTAATGTATTTACATGTCCCCATGTAAATACTTGACTAGGGACATTTTAGGAATAACTCTTATATGACCTATTACTCCAAAGATAAATATGTTTTAAAATAATTTTAAACTAAAATACTTATTTTATTAATAAGCAGAAAAGAACACAAATGGAAAAAACATAAAAGCTTATAGTACATACACCAACAGACATACATTACTTTTTAGGTCTCATTTAGTGATGATTTTGTATCCCTCGCTATATTAAGCCAAGAGTATTTTGTGGCTAATTCTGTCACTAAAATTATTTTGGTTTTTTTTACAATTAATTGTAATTTTTTTTTTGTAATTTTACATGTTTGATCAAACTAATAAATCTTAAATAATGATAAATGGAATAACTCAGTCAACACACATACACACATATAGAGGATAATAAAACATATAAATAAATTATTCAAATGTTAAAAATAATGTAAAAAGGTGAAATAAATATGGAATCAATAGTCATTTTAAGCATGTTGGGGAAGGTCAAACATACTTTAATCATAGTTGTTGCTCCTGATATGGCTATTACTGAGGTACAGAGGTCTGGCGACAAAAATGGTTAAGGGGGATCTTAAGATAAACAACGACTGCTACAAGGATGTCATCATGATCCACATAACTAGAGTTCAAACTCTAGATCTCCTTAGTCTTCTTAGCCAAATCGCTCCCTAGCTTATGGATGACATTGTCCTAAGTGGCCAAATCCTTATTTAGATCTTGAATGATCTAAACATAATCCGATACAGATGATGTGATAAATGGAAATGGTTAGAGCCTAGACTTTACAACCAAATTCCCCATCCCGAACATATGCCCCTTCTTGTTCACACCTCTGACAACCTCAAGGAATAAGGTATTGTTAGAGGCAACAAATTTATCACCTTGTGTAACATCCCATTTTCAACACAAATAGAAAATAGATATTAATATATCTTTCTTGAGAAATACTTACTATAAGTTAGTTTATTATTATCATTTTTTTTGAAATTTTGGTATTTATATTTAATTATTTGTTTTTTAAATAATAATAATAATAAAAAAATGAAAATATTTCTGAATAAGAATTTTAAAATGACTTAATTAGTATTCACTAATTAAGAAAATTATATTAAGAATTTTTAATATCTTTATTATTCACCATTTTTATTTTATGTTCTTATATTTATGTTTTTACATATTTAAGATTTAACTCTTATTAGAATTTTAAAATAAAATTTTGAAGGAATTAGACTATGGTTCTTTATAACTTTTTGATCTAAATAATATTTATGATTTTCTGGAATTTTTTGAAAATTTTGAAATATTTTAATAAAATAATATATTTTAAATAATTTTAAATTCATATAAAGTTACTTCAAATTAAAAATATTTACAAAAATGTAAAGTTAAATTATAAGAAAATTTTTTAAAATCTATTTCAAGTAGACTTATCTAAAAATTATCGGTTTGAGTAAAATCTTGATTTTTACCAATCGTAAAAAAATTGAAAACGTACTAATAAATTTTTATTAACATAAAATTTTAGATTTTTAAAATTTGAACTTTATATTACTTATCATAAAATTAGTGAGAACTGATATAATATCACTAAATTTCAAAAAGGATTAATTTTGAATATTTAAAATATACCGAGTGAAAGGTTACTATTCGGCTTAATAATTCTACAGACATTTATTATGCAAAATACTGTGCATGTACGAAATTTTCAAAAGGTGCACAGTAACTAGGTTTTAAATTTCAAAAAATACACAGTACTTTTATATTAAAATAATGGAATGCATAGTAATTTTTTTCCTATAAATACCGAAGGAATTCTTCTTTAGAATTTACAATTTCAGATTAAGTTTTTTTAATATAGTAGTGCTAGTGAGATAGTGGTGGAAGTAAGAGAGAGAAATAAATTTTTTTAGAAAAAGGTTCTGCTAAAATTCTAAGGTACGAATACATCTCTTTTATATTTTTTAGGGTTATTTTTATATTGTTTTTAGAAATCTATTATTATACTGGAAATAATATTATTTTAAGTTACTATTCTGTATAGTAAAACACTATTTCAATAGTAAATTACTATTCCAATAGTAAATTACTATTCAAATAGTAAATTACTATTTACTATTACTATTTACCTTTACTATTCATGATTTACTATTTACTTTTACTATTCACGATTTACTATTTACTTTTACTATTCACGATTTACTATTTATCATTACTATTCATAATTTACTATTTACTGTTATTATTCACGATTTACTATTTATTGTTACTATTCATATTTTACTATTCACTATTACTATTCACTATTCACTATTCAAAATTTACCATTTCTGCTAAGTAGTCATCTTAATTTTCATCTTGTAACTATATTAAAATGAAATTGGTATGTTTTAGAACTTGGAGACGAGGCGTGTACGGATTTACAATAACGAATCAGTATACAAGAGGTAAGGGGGAGTGAGATAAGAGTATAATATGAAAAGATATAAGAATTATGGGAGGAGTCCCCTACTCCTTTTAAATTTGAAAATATTATTATTTTAAATATTAACTTTTTAACTTAACATTTTTAAAAAAATTTAAATTAAATATCTGGTTTAACTAACTCTAACATACCTATGCAAGGACTTGGATTTTTATAACCTATACGAACTGGACTATACCTATGCAAGGACTTGGACCACTATGACCCATATGGACTAAACTATACCTATGCAAGGACTGGATTATATGGACTTACATAGACCTATGCAAGGAATGGACTATAAGGACTCAAAATCAATTTTAATAATTTAAATAACGATTAAAATTTGAATTATATTTAATTGATTTGTTTATAATTATTATTGATATTTAATTGTGATCGATATTATTTGATCGTGATTGACATTATTTGATTATGATTGATGATATTGTGATTGATAATATTTTATTATGATTGATGACCTTGTGATATGGAGTTTGAGCATATAGTAAGCATGACGGAAAGTTAAAACTCAGTAAGAATTTTCTTACCTTACTCTTTAAATTTTTTATTCTAAGAGAAAGTATTTTATCATTATTCTAGTCTTTTATTTCTTCTTAGAAATAATTTTCATTAACTTTATTTTTAATCTCTAGAATAAAATCTAGTATTAGAAAGAAGTTATTTTATGAAAATCAGAGGTTGAGATAATTAATTCTTGAATTAACGAAAATTTTTATAGTTTTAAGTATTCTTAATTAATGATTTAAAAAAATATATATATATATATATATATTCTTTTAGAAATCAGAAATTTAAATTGGTTTTCCTTAAGGAAATAACTAAAGGATATTTTGTTATGGTCAAGATTTCTAAACTCAATCTAGTTAAGATTCAAATTTGGAAAGATTATGTAAATATGTGAAGTTTTTTTTAAGAGAAAGTTTTGAGATATTTAAGACTTGGAAGCTCAATTTTGGTAAAATCTGAATTTGAAGACTGTACTAAATTTGTTTCTGTATAACAGAAGTTCAAAAAAGAACTTATGGGAATGTACAGTTTATTGAGATGATTTTGTGAACCTTTATGGTATTTAATAATTGAGTTTCTAAAAGTCTTAACCAACTAAATATGCGAGTAGTTCATGCATCATGAATCATTAAAGAGAAATGAGTGTGATATTGCCTAGGGACGGATTATAGAAACCGAGGATACATTAGAGGAGGCTTAATTACGAGCCTTGGGATGAGAGGGTGTGAAAGGGTGCTTCAGGTGACCTGGGGTCGCTCCCTAGTGTCGGGTACTTTCACAATAAAAACTTTCTCAGTCTGACTAGTCTCTAAGTGTTTCCACGCCAGTTGAGCTGTTCATATGCCATGAAGGCATTTATGTTATTATTATCCAGAATTTATGGAACAATGTAAACTCCTGGTTGGCCTAGTGCAAACTAAAACTTTAAGGGCCCACATGCATAGAATGAATAAGATGATAGTATTAAAAACATTGCATGACATTCATGTGATTGTGACATTCTATGTGGGTGGTTGTGAATGAAAATATAATTGTTATGTTATGAAAACTCTACATTCATAATTGATTATGTATATGATTGTGATTGAAATTATTATATTAGATTGTGAAAACCCTTATGCTTATGTCTTATCTGTAAAGTATTATATTCTGTTTCTCACTCCTTCTTGTTTGAATTTTGTGTCCAAAATATATGTTATATGATATATAGCTAGCAGTTCAAGATGAAAGGATGAAATTACAAGAGGGTAAATTGGTCTCATACTCAATCGGATAGGAGAAGAGATGTGACAAGAATAGGATTCAAAATCACATGGTTTGAAGATAAGGAAATAATTGGTTACAATTGAAGTTGAGGTATTAAATTTTAGTTTTAGTTTACCTTAATACAATATTAAGTTGGATGATTGTAAATCAATGTAAAGGTTAAACTTTAATAAACCTTATTCTTTGGATATGATACTGTAATCTTTGATCACTTATGATTTTCTGAAAGTTCATTTTATTATTATGAATAATTTGAAACTTTTTACTTTCAAAATTCAAAGAAAATCAGATGTATATACGTCCTTGTATACACGAGATAAGAAGTGATAAATATGTATATCTTTCTAAAAAAAGAGCAAGAAGAATAGATATATGTCTCATGTATATAAGGGGGTGTTACACCTTGCCCTTCATCCTCGTAGTACTTGGGGTAGCCTTGGCCTTTCGATGCTCAAACTCTTCTTGCAAATTGAATTTAAAAATATTAGTAAACTCATAAATATCTTTTTTACATAAAAGTTAATGTGATATTTAGACAATTTTAAGTTGATTAAGTTCATTTAGATTTAAATTATGTTGTAAATATATAAAATTTTGTATATGAATGAACATGCCTAGGTCTTGTGAATTTTAATGCAATTAATCCCTATTTTTTGTGTAAATTGTAACACCCCCTTATATACACGAGACATATATCTATTCTTCTTGCTCTTTTTTTTTTAAGAAAGATATACATATTTATCACTTCTTATCTCGTGTATACAAGGACGTATATACATCTAATTTTCTTTGAATTTTGAAAGTAAAAAGTTTTAAATTATTCATAATGATAAAATGAACTTTCAGAAAATCATAAGTGATCAAAGATTATAGTATCATATCCAAAGAATAAGGTTTATTGAAGTTTAACCTTTACGTTGATTTACAATCATCCAACTTAATATTGTATTAAGGTAAACTAAAACTAAAAATTTAATACCTCTACTTCGACTGTAACCAATTATTTCCTTATCTTCAAACCATGTGATCTTGAATCTTATTCTTGTCAAATCTCTTCTCCTATCCGATTGAGGATGAAACCAATTTACCCTCTTGTAATTTCATCCTTTCATCTCGAACTGCTAGCTATATATCATATAACATATATTTTGGACACAAAATTCAAACAAGAAGGAGTGAGAAACAGAATATAATACTTTACAGATAAGACATAAGCATAAGGTTTTTTACAATCTAATATAATAATTTCAATCACAATCATATACATAATCAATTATGAATATAGAGTTTTTATAACATAACAATTATATTTTCATCCACAACCACCCACATAGAATGTCACAATCACATGAATGTCATGCAATGTTTTTAATACTATCATCTCATTCATTCTATTCATGTGGGCCCTTAAAGTTTTAGTTTGCACTGGGCCAACCAGGAGTTTACACTGTTCCATAAATTCCGGATAATAATAACATAAATGCCTTCATGGCATATGAACAGCTCAACTGGCGTGGAAACACTTAGAGACTAGTCAGACTGAGAAAGTTTTTATTGTGAAAGTACCCGACACTAGGGAGCGACCCCAGGTCACCTGAAGCACCCTTTCACACCCTCACATCCCAAGGCTCGCAATTAAGCATCCTCTAATGTATCCTCGGTTTCTATAATCCGTCCCCAGGCAATATCACATCTGATTTCTCTTTAATGATTCATGATGCATGAACTACTCGCATATTTAGTTGGTTAAGACTTTTAGAAACTCAATTATTAAATACCATAAAGGTTCACAAAATTATCATAATAAACTGTACATTCCCATAAGTTCTTCTTTGAACTTCTGTTATACTGAAATAATTTAGTACAGTCTTCAAATTCAGATCTTACCAAAATTGAGTTTCCAAGCCTTACATATCTCAAAACTTTCTCTTAAAAATCTTCACATATTTACATAATCTTTCTCAATTTGAATCTTAACTAGATTGAGTTTTAGAAATCTCGACAAAATATTCTTTAGTTATTTCGTTGGGGAAAACCAAAATAATTTACTTTAAACTTCTAATTTCTAAAGAAAATAATTTAAAATCATTAACTAAGAATACTTAAAACTATAAAAATTTTCTTTAATTCAAGAATTAATTATCTCAACATCTGATTTTCATAACTTCTTTTTAATACTAGATTTTATTATTGAAATTAAATAAAGTTAGTGAAAATTATTTCTAAGAAGAAATAAAAGACTAAAATAATTATAAAATACTTTCTCTTGGAATAAAAATTTAAAGAGTAAGGTAAGAAAATTCTTACTGAGTTTTAACTTTCCGTCATGCTTGCTATATGCTCAAACTTCATATCACAAGGTCATCAATCATTCATCAACCACAATCAAATATCATCAATCATAATTGCATATTATCAATCACAGTCTAATACAATATCATTAATCGAAATCAAATACAATTAATTATAATCAAGTCAAATCAACTAAATATCGCTCATAAATATAATTCAAATTTTAATGGTTATTTAAATTAGTAGATTTGATTTTGAGTCCTTATAGTCCATTCCTCGCACAGGTCTATATAAGTCCATATATATAATCCAGTCTTCGCATAGGTATAGTTCAGTCTAGACAAGTCATAATAGTCCAAGTCCTTGCATAGGTTTAGTTCGATCCATATAGGATATAAAAGTCCAAGTCCTTGCATAGGTTTAGTCCAGTCCGTATAAGTTATAATAATTCAGATCCATGTATAGATATTTCAGAATAAGTTACACAATATATTAAATTTATTATAAATTTTAAGTTGAGAAGTTATTACTTTAAAATAATAATATTATTAAATTTAAAAGGAGTAGGGGACTCCTCCCTTTATTCTTATGTCTTTCATGTTATATCCTTATCTCACTCCCCCTTACCTCTTGTATACCGATTCGTTATTGAAAATCCATGCGCGCCTCGTCTCTGAGTTCTAAAACATACCAATTTCATTTTAATATAGTTACAAGATGAAAATTAAGATTACTACTTAAAATAAAAATGGTAAATTTTGAATAATGAATAGTAACAGTAAATAGTAACAGTAAATAGTAAAACATGAATAGTAACAGTAAATAGTAAATCGTGAATAGTAAAGGTAAATAGTAACAGTAAATAGTAATTTACTATTTGAATAGTAATTTACTATTGAAATAGTAATTTACTATTGAAATAGTGTTACTATGCAGAATAGTAACTTAAAATAATATTATTTCCAGTATAATAATAGATTTCTAAAAACGATATAAAAATAATCCTAAAAAATATAAAAGAGATGTATTCGTACCTTAGAATTTTAGCAGAATCTTCTTTCAAAAAATTTATTTCTCTCTCTTACTTCCACCACTATCTCACTAGCACTACTATATTAAGAAAACTTAATCTAAAATTGTGAATTCTAAAGAAGAATTCCTTCGGTATTTATAGGAAAAAAATTTACTATGCATTCCATTATTTTAATATAAAAGTACTATGCGTTTTTTGAAATTTAAAACCTGGTTACTGTGCAACTTTTGAAAATTTCATACATGTTTGCATAGTAAATGTCGGCAGAATTATTAAGCCAAATAGTAACATTTCACTCGGTATATTTTAAATATTCAAAATTAATCCTTTTTGAAATTTAGCGATATTATATCGGTTCTCACTAATTTTATGATAAGTAATATAAAGTTTAAATTTTAAAAATCTAAAATTTTCTGTTAATAAAAATTTATTAGTACATTTTCAATTTTTTTACGATTGGTAAAAATCAAGATTTTACTCAAACCGATAATTTTTAGATAAGTCTACTTGAAATAGATTTTAGAAAATTTTCTTATAATTTAACTTTACATTCTTGTAAATATTTTTAATTTTAAGCAACTTTATATGAATTTAAAATTATTTAAAATATATTATTTTATTAAAATAATTCAAAAATTTAAAAAAATTCCAAAAAATCATAAATATTATGTAGATCAAAAAGTTCTAAAGAACCATAGTCTAATTCTTTCAAAATTTTATTTTAAAATTCTAATAATAATTAAATATTAAATATGTAAAAACATAAATATAAGAACAAAAATAAAAATGATGAATAATAAAGATATTAAAAATTCTTAATATAATTTTCTTAATTAGTGAATACTAATTAAGTCATTTTAAAATTCTCATTCAGAAATATTTTTATTTTTATTTTATTATTATTTAAATAAAACAAATAATTAAATATAAATACCAATATAAAAAAAATGATAATAATAAACTAACTTATAGTAAGTATTTCTCAAGAAAGATATATTAATATCTATTTCCTATTTGTGATGAAAATGGGATGTTACATAAATTGTAGGCAAATGAGGAAGGAATAAAGGAAGGATTAAGAAGAGCAAGAATTTTAAAGAGAAGGCCTTAGAAGATATGTACTTATTTCATGTTTTGAAGTCTCTTGCTTAAGCGAGGAAATGACTCGCTTGAGCGAAAATGAAACAGGGGAGAAAACTCATAAAGAAGACTTCTCGCTTGAGTGAAATTTTTCTCGCTCAAGTGTGAATATGTCATAATGCAAAGAATCTGGTCTAGCTTGAGTGAGACCATGAAGATTTGAGTAGCTTTGAAGAATCCTTTAGAATGAAAAAAGCTTTCTTGATTCAGTGAGGGCTCACTCAAGCGAGATCCTGCATATAAAAGAGAAAAATTAGATTTTTGAAGGGGGACGAATGTGTTAGAGAGAAAAACATATCTCCAAACTTTAAGGATTGAAGCGAATGCCATGGAAATTGCTTTCTTTTTTCATTTATTTTGGTTTGTAATGGCTACCATGAGTAACTAAACACTTTTTGGGATTTGGATAGTTGATTTGAACCCATCGTACCTTGGGATATATCTATATATGGTTTATTCATTCTATTGAGATTTGGTATTTCATTTTGCTCTTAATGTTTGATTATATTTGATAAATAATTTCTTGATTTATTTTTTCTCAAGTTCTTGGAAAATGATTCTTGAAAACTGATCTGAATGAAATACATAATTCGTTGTGTTTTTAGGAATAACTTCCAATGTATTGAGCGTTTTTAATATTTAATCTTAATGCTGGAAAGCTTCTTTAAATGATTGAGGGATCAACGTTTAGGAGGTTTCCTTATGGATTTCATCGTTGAGGAATCAATGTGAATGATTGATAAATGTTACATCAAATCCAATTATGTCGAATGCTATGTATGTATATATATACAGGGTATGATCAGGGGAGATAAATGAAAGTTGACAGTTCTTCTGCCGGTGTATGATGCAAGTTGGCAAACTAGTGACAGGGATCGTATTTTTGAACGTACTTCATAGTATACTTCTTTATTGTTGGCCACCAATATCCAGCTCGGAGGATCTTGCGCATAAGACTTCATGATCTAGGGTGGTGTCCACACTGCCCTTCATTAACTTCTTCTATAACCCCTTGGACTTCATTTTCATTCAGACACAAGAGATAGGGGACAGAGAAGCCACGTCTGAAAAAGCATTCCATCAATGATGGTAAAGAATGATAACTCTTTTTTTACCAGTTTCCGCTTTAACTCATCAGCAGGAAGTTGGCCATTCACCGAGTATCGAATAAAAAGCACAACCTATGAATCTTCACTAAAGCCATGGGCATGGATGAAGTTTAGGAGGGCAAATAGGAAATGCAAGGCTCTAATAGTGTGTTTTGAATCATCCTTTTCATGCTCCCAACCTTCTTCATGCTGGCTAACCTTGAGAGGACATTAGCTCGCCTGTTTTCCTCCTTTAGGATGTGCTTGAAAGTAATGGATTAGAAACACCCTCTCAAGTCATTGGCACAAGCTAAGTACTATTGTATCAAAGGCTCCTTAGCTTGATACTCCCCAAGGATCTGTGATATAACAAGCTGAGAGCCACTATAAAGGGTCTCGGTCCTAACATCGATATCAAGAGCTGCTTCTAGACCAGTGAGGCAAGCTTTATATTCTTCCTGGTTATTGGAGGTGGTTAAATTGAAATACAATGAAATCTCGAGGTGGACCCTGTCATTAATTTCAACCATGACTCCAGCCCCGCATCCCTTATTATTGGAGGACCCATCAACATACATCGTTTAATGGGAGTGAGACTCTCTAGAGTTTGAACTAGAAAGCTCCATGATGAAACCCGCCAAGACTTAGGCCTTGATAATACTCTGTGGCTCATAAGTGATGTCGAACTCATATAGCTCCACCATCCATTTAATCATTCTTCTTGCCAGGTTAGGCTTGGAAAGGATAGTACGAAGTGGAAGGTCTGTTTGAACCATAATAGGATAGGCGTGAAAGTACGACCTCAAGGGTCGGGACACCCAGTTGAATGCTAGGGCTTCCTTTTTGATCTTCTGGTACCGACATTCAGCCCCCTGTAGCGTCTTACTAATGAAATATACTGGCCTTTGTCTGTTTGGCATCTCTTTTACCAGAACGACTCCCAGTGCTTCATTTAAAATAGACAAATAAAGAATCAGATGTTCACCAAGGTCAGGCTTTACCAAAATAGGAAGTTTAGATAAAAACTTCCTTTAAGTTCTAGAATATTGTCTCTTGTTCTAGTCCCTATTCGAACTTCTTGCTCTTCTTGAGGATCTCGTAGAAAGGGGGAGACCAGTGTGCCATCTTTGGCATGAAACGTACCAAGGCTGCTATCTTGCCATTGAGGGACTACACCTTGTGAAAGTTTTTTGGGCTCTAGAGTTCCTGGATGACCTTGCATTTGTCAGGATTGGCCTCGATACCTTGTTAGGTCAACATAAAACCCTAGAATCTACCACCAGGTACTATGAATATGCACTTTAGAAGGTTAAGGCTCATGTTATAATACCAAAGACGTAGGAAAATCTTTTATAGGTCTTCAATATGGTCCCCTCCAGCTAGGGTCTTTGTTATGATGTTATCTATATACACCTCCACCAGCTTTGTGTGCATACCCTTGAAGACTTTATTAATCATGTACTGGTATGTAGCCCCACTATTCTTCAATCCAATGGCATCATGGTGTAGCAGAACACACCCTTGTCATTCACAAACGTTGTCCTTTCTTGGTCACCTTCCCATATCAGAATTTGATTGTAACCAAAATATACGTCCATGAAGGACAAAAACTGGTATTCAGATAAATCATCCACTATTCTGTTGATGTTAGGTAAGGGGTAAGGTTTTTAGGGAAACACTTGTTAAGATCAACGTAGTCCGTACATATATGCCACTTGCCGTTAGACTTCTGAACTATGACCACATTAGAGAGCCAAAAGGAATATCAAATTTCCTTAATAAAACCCATCTTCTACAACTCCTCTGTTTACTCGCAAGCGGCCTTTTGCTTCTCTGAGCCCAAGAGTCTCTTATTCAGAGCCATAGGTCTGGTCTCTGGATACATAAAAAGTCAATGATAATAAAAATCTAGATCTATACTAGGTATATCGGTTGTGGTCCAGGAAAAAAGGTCTTTGAATTCCTTGAGCAATGCCAGCAATCACTGCTCCATCCCGGGATCAAGTTTCTCATTGATACGAGTCACCTTCTCTAGGGTATCCCTCAAAATAATTACCTTGGATCCTCCATCCGAGGTGGTTTTGGATGGATTGAGTGGATCAATCTTTAACTTCGCCCTAAGGTCTAAATCAACCAGGTTAACGGAAGCTATAACTACACCTCCTTCATTCAGCTTTCACTTCTTATTTATGGTCTCCAGCTTCACCATATTAAGGTTAAGGTTGTAACAATACTTAGTCATCTCTTGGTCACCCCATACTGAGGACACCTTATTGTCCTTGTAAATAAACATGACAAGGAGGGGCAGAGTCGACATGATAACCTCTATGGCATTTAAGGTTACAGGACCTATAATGTCATTGTACGGGGGCTAGACTTCGATCACCATGATTCTCGACTTAACCGTCCTAGCTCCGGGCTCATCATCAAAAGTGATATGAATGTCCAAGTAACCTTTGCGGGGTTGCTTTACCCTGTTGAAAGTGGTTAAGTCCTACATGTAAGGTTATAAATCATCGTCAGTAAGACCTATTCTCTTGAAGTATTCATAAAAGAGAACATCACAAGAACTCCCTTGATCGACCGGGATTCTTTTAACATCCATGTTGGCAATGACCATGACTGTCACCACTGTATCATCGCCTCCCAAGATTGTTGGGCCAAAGACATCATCAGAGAAGTAGATGGGTGGGGTCTGCACACTGTCTCTAAAAGGACAATTATCTTGCTTCTTGCCTTAGACAGACAATATCATTCTATGATGATTTTTGCTACTGTGTTTGATACGTCGCCCCCCAACAAAACCTCATGTGATAATATAAATAACTTCGCACCTTCCCCGTTGGGGAGAGGACGACATCCATTCCTCCTCCTGGACTTCCTCTACAAGAAATCCCTTTTATTTCTCAGTTGTAGAAAACCTCTTTGAACCCTGGTTGTCATCAAGATTTGGAGAGCGATCCTTATGCCTCTTCTCCATGTGATCAAGCTCGTCCAGAGACTTATTCTTAAAGAGGTATTGCTTAAGCTTCCCCTCTCATATTAGGACCTTGATAGCGTCCTTAAGCTGCCTATATTTATCAATCGAGTGCTCATTTTGCCCATGGAGGTTACAGTATTTCCTTGGGTTACCAGGCCTCTTGACTAGGGTGGGCTTCCTTACTCCATATATGTTGAATGGCACCCAGCCACCTCCCTCAAGATTTAGGAAGGCTTGCTGTTGAAAGGAGCATAATGATTAAATGTTGTAATGCATTTATCCTGCTACTGTGGCTGCTGCTCTCTTCCATGCTCCTTCTGAGGTGTTCTATTACCCTTAGGCTTCTATTTTTTTTTCTCTGCACGTGGTGAAGAAGATGGTGGCTTACTTTTGGCTGTTGTGGCCTCAAGGTGCTTCTCAATACCCATATATTTTAACACTTTGCGTCTGAACTCCTTAAAGGTTGTGGGTGGCCCCTTTGCCAGGGGTAAAGCAAAAAAAGACTTGGGCTATAAAGCCTTGATCACTATATGCAGCTGGATGGCTTCGGTCAGATCTAGGACCATAGCCGCTTGTAAAACCTTTTCAAGAAGTCCTTCAAAGACTGTGTCTCACCTTGCTTGATCTAAGCTAGGGTATAGGATGTCTTGGGCACATCCTTGGAGATCACAAAGTGCTCTCCAAAAGCTTCAGCCATTTCCTCCTAGAAGTCCATAGATCTAGAAGGAAGCCCTTTAAATCAGCTTAGGGCTTCCTCTGTCAACATGAACGGGAACATGTAACACATGACGTTAGCCTCAACTCCAAGAAACATGGCTTCATACACATAAGCATCAAGATACTTACATGGATCTATCTCTCCTGTGTATTTTTTGATAGAGAAAGGTTGAGTAGTTTACAAGTGTCAAGGGATGGGGACACTCATGAGCCTCCTTGAAAAAGGAATTATTAGCTTATACCTAGAGGGAGAAGTACCGGAGGCCTTTTGTCTAGGGTTCTGCTACTCTATATGCGATCGAGTTTACTACTTCTTGTTGTACGTAATAATCTTAGAATAATGAGATGTGTGAGACACCTCAGGCTTTGACACTTCAAGTTAGTGAAGTCCAAGTGGACTTACTCTTTCTGTAGGCATTAAGCACTCATGCCTGAGCTCAACGAGCCCTTCCCTAAGTTGCCTAATGATTTCATCCCTAGGATTGGGAGTCACCAAAGGTACAACTCGTTTAGTTGATGCACTTGTATTTTCGAAAGCCAAACATCTTGGTTCTAAATACATGAGATCCTCAACATGCCCATCAGGAATTCTCTTCTCTATGAAGACTTAACTTTTTTTACTGCGCACGTGGGACAAAAAATTTATAGGTCCCACCAGGCGTGCTAATGAATTGGTCATGATCGGGGTGCAAGGGCCAGCCCGGTGACTAATCCTCAAAGATATGTTTATGCTTAGATTTTATACCAGTCTAGTGGAGATCTGGTGTTATATCCTCTATTCTAGTAGGGAAATAAAGGTCTTGGAGTAATTCCTCGTACCAAAGGCACCAGCCTTACGCGTTGTGGGGCGAAAGGTGGTGTTACCTGCAAGGACATTCCGACGTTCAAATCAATGAATATTCAAGGAGAATATTAAAGCTCAAGTGAGAATGTTCTACCTTTCATTGTTGATATGTGAGTATTTATACATAGGGTAACAGAATAGTTGTTTTGAGTATGTGGGCTTATTGTATAAGTTGTCAGCGTGATTCTGATTATTTACAAAAAGGTTGACACGCAACAGGGACTCTACTTACTAACCGAACCTTTCCATCAGTCACTTTGTAGGTTGCTTCGTCAACACGCGATTGCATAAGTCAACTCTGACTATCTAGTATTGAGAGAATAGCTTACATCGGGGTTACGTCATGAGTTTCATATGCGGTGTTGGGAGCCGATATTTAGCTTTAGTGTTCTGAGCGATGTTGGTCTTGCATGACGGCTTCTAGGTCAAATGACCTTTCTGTCCATAGGCCGGTATCGAGACTAGATCACCATGCATACCTTATATACTAAGAGAATTGGTGAGAGAGTGTCCATGTCCTATATGGCATGCCTCGGTTAACTAGGACAATCCTTCCCACTGGATCATCCTACTTAACTAAGGTACCACGAGTTCAGTAGAAGTTAGCTAGTTTTTTTATGTGTAATAAAATATGGTGGATCGAGAACATCACAAATTGATTTAAATCACACATGGTATCAATAGTGCTTTACATACTCTAAATAAAATAGGGGCATGCAGGCTCCCATGAATATATACTTATTCCAATACAACAACCTATATGTGTCCTATAAAAATATGACCTCAATTCTATTCCTTTTTAGAGGGGGAGGACTCGAAACTAGATGGGTCTCCCCTTACGAAGTTCTTACGATGGTTCTTTTGACGGCTCAACAGATGACACCATCCACTCCTTGCAGGTCAAGTAGGAATCCAATAGGGACTTCCTCCTTGATGATAGGCAGTTTCTCCCTAGGTGTTGTTAACGTACTACCCCAACGAGGTCTCCTCGAACACTCACAGACGATGGCATTCCCTTTTGAATCGATCTAGCCTAAGGGGTTTAAATAACACAACAACAAATCATAAAACAAGAGGGTGGGTTTATCTCACTCTAGTCTTGTTAGAAATACATACAAGGGTGCACTACCATACCTGACAGATTACATACAATGAACCATTAAACTGTTCATATATTTAACACAGGCACACACCATTGTCATACTCAATATATATCCTTATACAATCTATTTGTCATTACTATTATCATGCTAACAGTTTATCATTACTAATACTCTTACAATTATTAGTTCCTTAACCATCATTTTGTCACTTCCAACATAATACCACAACATAATTCATATATATATATATATATATATATATATATATATTCAGTTACCAAGATACATAACTTACTAATTCATTACTAAGTCACACATAATACATAACCATTGCAGACATATCAGACAACCATTAACACTCATATCACTCAGCACAAACATTCATCATATCACTTAGCATTCACACCATAAATTCTCACAACCATTATAGGTTAGTCATATAGTATGTTATGTATGAGTCAAGTATTTTATGATCATCTTTTTATATTTAAGTGTCTTATGATGTGAATGAGGGCCCATGAAATACTCTTTTTATCACAATTACTCCAATACGGTATGTCTACTGAGCGACATAATTACATACTAGAGTGACCAAAGTACACCAAATTCCTTACAACCACAGGGTAAGGGACACGAATGTCCAATAATTCATAATTCGTGATCACATTTAAAAACTGAAATTGGCTCTCCACGGTCTTAGAAACAGTCCCTTGAGTCGAAGTACAACAGGTTTGCCACGGACTTCCCGACATCGGGTGCTACATTGGGCCGTCATAGGGGATAATTTTTTCTCAGTGTTATCCAACATGCAATATTTCCAACAGGTTTATGACCGAAGAAACAGAAATGAAACGTGATAGTTAAGGTTTTGATTTAAAAGGATAAGAAAGTTGAACATGCAGCAATAATAAGATAGATACTTTATAACATTCATTAGTTTCTTGTTGTTTCAAAAAATGTTAGACACACAAAGGAAATGTTACATTTAACGTTTCAATTGATAACAAAATATAATACGTCACATGGCAATTATACTTTATAACAAAATATAATAGTACATTTAACCTTTCAGAAAGGTATTAATCTTTTTTAATATATAATTGTTGATTATACTTTATAATAATATGTAATTATAAAATGGTATTAGTTGTACTATTTGAATATGTGGTTGTTAATGATTAATCATTTTTTTATTCTATATTAGTCACTTTTTTTATCATTTTGAAATTTCCCAGATTTAAGTTATAAGAAAAATTGTCTCATACAAAAATTTGACAAAAATTTAGATGACAAATGTTTAGTGATATACTTAGGTTCAACATTTTCTTACCCTATAGCAGGATGAACAACAACAAATACTGAAATATATGCAATTCTAGTTGAGGCTTTTGCATTAAATGAATTTACTTATGTTATAGTGAGAAACTATTCATTATTTATACATTTACTTTTGTTGCAATGAGAAACGTTCCATTACTTACTAATTATTACTATTGTTTTGCATATTTTATTTTTTTATAAGCAACATCTACAACGGTATGATAACGATTAAGATAACATATTTAACACGAAAATTTAAGAAATCAAACATGAAGCGGGAGTATCCACGTTGAGTGTTTTGTACATCCAAAAACATGGCTACCAAAAGCCAAAACACACACTTAATTCTCCCAAAGTAAAAGGGCAGAACCAAAACACCATTCGTCATGAAACAAACATGTTGAGTAGAATAGAAAGCAAACAAAGAAAAAACTACAAATCATGTAAAGATTGTCCTTGCCAAACTACTAAATAACCCAACACCCTAAGAGCTTATAGAAGTTAAGAACTCAAATATGCTATCATCCTAATCTTGCTTTGACACCTTACAGATTTTTTAACATGAAAATTTAAGAAATCGAACATGAAGCGGGAGTATCCACGTTGAGTGTTTTGTACATCCAAAAACATGGCTACCAAAAGCCAAAACACACACTTAATTCTCCCAAAGTAAAAGGGCAGAACCAAAACACCATTCGTCATGAAACAAACGTGTTGAGTAGAATAGAAAGCAAACAAAGAAAAAACTACAAATCATGTAAAGATTGTCCTTGCCAAACTACTAAATAACCCAACACCCTAAGAGCTTATAGAAGTTAAGAACTCAAATATGCTATCATCCTAATCTTGCTTTGACACCTTACAGATTTTGTTGGATAATTGGAAGTCTAAATCCCTGTTATTTTATTCTGAACACTAAGCATTTAACTTTTGACCAAAATCATTTTTTTACGGTGTGAGGAAGTCTGAGAGTCCCAAATCATTAGTAGTGTCACATGATTCTGATATAGCATCCTACCTAAGGCAAAAATTAAATTAATCATACTGATTTAAATAAAAAACATGAAAAACATATATTGAAATGAATATCTTACCCTTGCTACATCCAAAGAATTTGAGAGAGTGGTGAGCAACTCAAAATTCCTAATGGAAAGTGTAGACTGTTAAAGTTGAAACAAAAAAAGAAACACTTATGATAACAACTCCAAACATACATTTTGAATATTTGCATGAAAAAAATCATAAGCAAGTATTATACCTCATTAACTTTGTATTTTTGTTCAAAGGCCAGAAGGAGATTTGTATACCCACATATTTTCAATACATGGATGATGTATGGAACCAATAAGGATAGGTCCTGTAATTTAACATATAGTTTGAAAATAAACTTCCTCTCCTTCAGCACATCAAGCTCCTCAGGAAATACATTTTTGTCTTCTTTCTATATTCTAGGTAGTTGCATGGACACCATCATGGTTTTTCAAAAGAACATAGATCCATATATTCATATATGTAATACATAGAGTCTATAATCTGTAGTATATAAGTGGATGTATAAAGCAATTAAAAATAACAAAAACATTTCATAAGAAATTACCCTGGTAACAAGTTTATTTCTAAGCTCATCAGCAAAAAATATTTAAAAAATTATAAGCTTCCTTGTCAAACAGAATAAATGATGCAGATCTGGATTCTTCAGCCACCCTTAGATGTATACAGTACCTTAAGAAGCGGGTAATATATATTTAAAAAGCTACCTATTGATTACTAATTTACTCTAAAACAAAATAACATAGTAAATAAAAAACAAAAAAATGGAAAATGTCTTCTTCATGTACCTTAAAATACATGATCCAAAATGCATTCTGTAATTTTTGTAGAAATACATGTCATCATCCTCCCGGACTTTATACACACACTCAACATAGCCACGGTAACACCAATTGTATTTTGTTTCAATGTCCTTAATCTTTTCAACTGTGACAAATACACCATTCTACAATAACAAAAACAAAATCATACATAAGAAATAATCACACATAGTAAATCATAGAAGGAAAAAACTGATATGAAGGTTCTGTGGAAATTACTTGTTTCAAATCCTTCATTTCATCCACACATTTAAATAAAGTCACGTTAAGCAGGTCTTCCTGTAGAGATAGTTGAGACCGATTGACTAAAAGAGTGAGTTGTTGACTGGAAAAAATCTGGGAGGATTCAATACTAAAAAAAAGAATAAGTTAATGAAATGACCATAACAAAACCTGCAATGGTGAGTTGAAACAAAACAAAACAGATCTAACCTTGCCAGAAAACTTTGAATTTCGAGAACTTGATCATTAATGAACAATCTTGATGTGTAATTAGTAATAGAAATGGACATGACATCTATTGCAATATAAAAATCAAAAAATGGGAAAAAAGGATAAGTTAAACATTAAACTTTATTAATCCCATTCCAAACGGCTATATTGAAGATAAACTCAGCAGACACACCTTTCTATTTTTTTATCATGTCAAACTACAACAAGACAACATAATGTGCATTAGGTTTATCTTGCAAGAACTTGAGAAATTTGTTTGCAAAATCCTACCAGAGAATACACCTGATTTTTTGACCTTTGAACATAGAAAGGCAACACAGATAAGGTAGACATCATAATGGTTGAACAGCACGTAGAAAATATTACAATCATATTCTGTTTACCCTAGATATAAAAAAAGGCACTTACTGAAGATCATCCAGCTCCAACACCATCTAATTTGAAGACATACCCCCTTCACTAAACTCAATTAAATTACCTTGTCCATTAACTATTCCAACAACATCTAAAAATTTAACCAATAATGTTAATATTCATGTGTTACTACATTAAATCATATCAGACATGTGTGTTCAAACAATAATCCATAAATATAGGATGACAAAACCATTCCCACTAATCATTTTTTCATCAGTCTCATAGAAAATATCTATAAATGGGACATAGTTGAAGACATTCTTTCGTATTGAAGAGTCTTCAATTAACCAAACCTGTGAATCCCTTTTGAAAACCATCCTGAACTCATGAGACATTGGTTTATGAAGACCATGAAGTATTTTGATAATGACAAGGCCAATGACAAAAGATCAAGAACAAAGAAGAAAGTTCAAGCAAGACAAGACCAAAGATCATAGCACTTTAAAGTAAGATCTTTTCAGAAAATATGGCCATTAAAATGAGTTAAAAACACATTTTAATAATGTGTAATCGATTACATTATTGGCATAATCGATTACCAGATTACTAAGTTTTGTGATCAATTACATGATCATCAGAGCTTTAACAAATAACATTTTAAACTGAAGTAATCGATTACCTATTTGTTGTAATCGATTACATGGTCAAACAGAGGTTTTAAAATAAAACGTTTAAAAGCAGTAATCAAATACCTATTTGGTGTAATTGATTACAGTAACAGTCTGATGAAAAAAATCAAGTTGAAACATTATAACTTTTCACAAAATATTATTTTATCCAAGAGGTACCTTTCCTATTATTTTAATCAATAATTTCACACCTCTTGAAGGAATTTCCTCTCCTATAAATAGGAGGGTATTTCATTTGCAAAGAACACCAACACCAAATACTTCCAATCTTTTCTTAAGAGCAATAATGGCAATATTCTCTTAATAGAGTTATTACTCTTTCTTGTTCCTCAATTTGTTCATCATACTCTTTAAGAGAGTTTTCTTGTAGAGTTCTTTATCTCTAAATTGAGACTGATACTCAGAGTGGTGTATCTCTGAGGGTGTTCTTCTTGGATGTGGTGTAGCATCCAAGGGTGATGTGCTTGGGTGTGGTGTAGCATCCAAGGCATTTGTGATCAGGGTGTGAGTCCCCATTGTGGTGTAATCAAGGGATTTGATTATAGTGAATTTCCTCAAGGGTGTCTTGAGAAGACTGGACGTAGGCAGTGGTTGGCCGAACCAGTATAAATCTCTGTTTGCACTTCTCTAACCCTTAAACTCTTTATGTTTTAAGCATTATTATTCAAATCACATATCATTGCATATTGAGTTTTTAGAGGAGAAATTTATTAGTGAAAAAGTTCCTAACTACTCAATTCACCCCCCTCTTGAGTTTCCTAGAGGCCACCTGGACTAACAAGTGGTATCAGAGCTAGTATCTTGGAAAAGGTTTAACAACCTCAAGAAGATCCATGGCCTCTTTCAATCCTATCTTTCCTGAGGGAAACTCCATACATAGACCTCCTGTATTTAACGGAGTAGGATATCAATATTGGAAAACCCGTATGTAAATATTCATAGAAGTTACTGATATAGACATATGGGACTCCATTGAAAATGGTCCATTCATACCAACCAAAGTAGTTGGAGAAGTAACCATGATTAAACCAAGAAGTGAATGGACTGATGCGGATAAAACAAAAGTCCAATATAACCTAAAGGCCAAAAATATAATAACTTCTGCCTTAGGAATGGACGAGTACTTTAGAATATCCACATGCAAAACAGCAAAAGAAATATGGGATACTCTAGAAGTAACTCATGAAGGAACGAGTGAAGTGAAAAGGTCTAGAATAAACACCCTGACTAGGGAGTATGAGTTGTTTAGAATGAACAATAATGAAAGCATACAAGACATGCAAAAGAGATTCACTCATATAATCAATCATCTTGCATGCTTAGGAAAAACCTTTTCAAATAAAGATTTGATTGATAAAGTATTAAGATGTTTGAACAGGGAATGGCAACCAAAAGTAACTGCTATATCAGAATCAAAAGATTTGTCAAGCATGTCCCTTGCAACACTCTTTGGAAAATTACAAGAGCATGAACTCGAGCTTGAAAGATTGAATCAACATAAGGAAAGCAACAAAAAGAAGAAAAGTATTGCTCTTAAAGCATCATCATCAACCATTGAAGAAAGTGATGAAGAAGATGATGAAGAAGATGATGAAGAAGGTATAAATGATTATAATGACCTTAAATTATTTGTTAAACAATTTAACAGGTTTCTAAAGAAAAAGGAAGGGCAAAGGAAGCCAAACTTCAGGAATTCCTTTAAAAATGATGAATCTAACCAAGGTCCAAAATGCTTTGAATGCGGAAAATATGGACATATGAAAATGGAGTGTCTGACACTAAATAAGAAGTCTAACAAGCAAGAGAAAAAGTATCCTAAGAATAAAAGAAGAGCATATATTGCATGGGATGAAAATGATCTAAGCTCGTCCGAGGAATCAGACCATGAAGAAACGAATCTCTGCCTGATGGCAAATACTGAAGAGGTAATAGATTCAAACCCTACTTTTGATGAATTGCAAGATGCATTTGAAGATCTTCATAATGAGTATCAAAAGTTAGCTAAAAAAATTTTTAACATTAAAAGCACTAACCTAAGCTTAAAAGAAAACTTATCAAAACTATATCAAGAACTAGGACAGGTTAAAATAGAAAAGGAAAACTTAGAAACTAAGTATAAGACTGAAACTACTAATAGTCATACATGCTCAACATGTCAAAAGCATATTCTAGAGATAAATGACTTAAAAAATAAATTAGCTAAATTTACTATGGGAAGAGACAACCTAGATATACTCCTTGGAAAACAAAACTGTCATTTTCAAGCAGAACTAGGATCTGATCCTTCCAAAAAGCAGAAGTTGTAGAAAAATTTCTTTATTTCACAAAAGACCTCAACTAGCCCATTTGTTAAATTCTCTCATTATGTGAGAAAAGGTCACAGTGCATCAACATGTCATATAAGGAACAAAAGTTATACTGAGACAAAAATGATTTGGGTTCTTAAGAATATATTATCCACGTCTAACCCACAAGGACCCAAGAAAATTTGGGTACCGAGATCAAATGTTTATAATGGTGCAGGAATTATCATTGATGGGAGGCACTTAAGGATTAACACTTACCCATAAGAAAAGTCAACATATTTCTTGAAGCATCTATCAATCAACAAGTAACAAAGAGCAATATCAAAATAACGAGTGACATCAAACAACAAGGTGCATCACTCTCTGCTAAAACTTTATGCTCTTATATTCTTTTTGCCATTGACAAAGGGGGAGTAATATATGAGAAGAAAAATAAGAGAAAAGTCAATCAAACCTTGTCAACTAAACCAAAATTAAGGGGGAGAAAATCTTATATCTTTCATGCTGTTTATTTTTCTTCTCAGGAAATGTTGTCAATATCAAAAAGGGGGAGAATGAAGAACTAAGGTTTTGATATCAACAACATATATGCAAGACATGATTAACAACATGGACGCAAGACTTGAAGATTCAGTATACCATGTCAAGCATAAAAAGAGTCATGAAATCAATGAAATACTGTCATCATCAAAAAGGGGGAGAATGAAGACCATGAAGTATTTTGATAATGACAAGGCCAATGACAAAAGATCAAGAACAAAGAAGAAAGTTCAAGCAAGACAAGACCAAAGATCATAGCACTTTAAAGTAAGATCTTTTCAGAAAATATGGCCATTAAAATGAGTTAAAAACACATTTTAATAATGTGTAATCGATTACCTTATTGGCGTAATCGATTACCAGATTACTAAGTTTTGTAATCAATTACATGATCATCAGAGCTTTAAAAAATAACATTTTAAACTGAAGTAATCGATTACCTATTTGTTGTAATCGATTACATGGTCAAACAGAGGTTTTAAAATAAAACGTTTAAAAGCAGTAATCGATTACCTATTTGGTGTAATTGATTACAGTAACAGTCTGATGAAAAAAATCAAGTTGAAACATTATAACTTTTCACAAAATATTATTTTATCCAAGAGGTACCTTTCCTATTATTTTAATCAATAATTTCACACCTCTTGAAGGAATTTCCTCTCCTATAAATAGGAGGGTATTTCATTTGCAAAGAACACCAACACCAAATACTTCCAATCTTTTCTTAAGAGCAATAATAGCCATATTCTCTTAATAGAGTTATTACTATTTCTTGTTCCTCAATTTGTTCATCATACTCTTTAAGAGAGTTTTCTTGTAGAGTTCTTTATCTCTAAATTGAGACTGATACTCAGAGTGGTGTATCTCTGAGGGTGTTCTTCTTGGATGTGGTGTAGCATCCAAGGGTGATGTTCTTGGATGTGGTGAAGCATCCAAGGGTGATGTGCTTGGGTGTGGTGTAGCATCCAAGGCATTTATGATCAGGGTGTGAGTCCCCATTGTGGTGTAATCAAGGGATTTGATTATAGTGAATTTCCTCAAGGGTGTCTTGAGAAGACTGGACGTAGGCAGTGGTTGGCCGAACCAGTATAAATCTCTGTTTGCACTTCTCTAACCCTTAAACTCTTTATGTTTTAAGCATTATTATTCAAATCACATATCATTGCATATTGAGTGTTTAGAGGAGAAATTTATTAGTGAAAAAGTTCCTAACTACTGAATTCACCCCCCCTCTTGAGTTTCCTAGAGGCCACCTGGACTAATAGTTTATAGTTCTAATCATTCAATCCAATGCCTAAGTTAGAAAGCATGTACACATTGCCTTCAATGATTACTCTTTCAAAAAGGTAGGTGTGAATGCTCTTGACAAGAATTTGGATGCAATAAGCCTGGTATATAGACCACCAAAAGAATACAAAATTAACAATCAACAAAAATAACACAAACAAACTAAGCCCAAAAAAAGAAGGGGATAGTAAAATACCAGTTCATCAAAGACAACCATTTCAATGGTAGGATCTTGACTTGTCCATCGTTTGTTTAGAACTTTCCATAACCTCATGATCCTAACTTTTAGCCTCCAAATCTTATTCTTAATACAAAAGTTTACATATTTCACCAAGTTATACCTAAAATTCTGAGCAGCTATTTAAAGAAAAAACAATGATAGGGAAGACTAAATTCAGGACTCACAGAGAAGGATGAGAAAGTGTAAAAGTAGCTAAATAGTAATACACCTTAACCGAATATAAGGAATATATATCTAAGGAATATTAGAGGATAAAGTATTTGGAGGAATGACATGTTTAATATGAAGAGGGATAGATAAATAAAAAAAACATGCATTAAATATCTGGACCATAACATACACATTTCATTATAGGCAAAAACTATTCAACTTCCTAAGTATATGGCTTTTCGTTTATGTTTTAAATATCATTCTCTCTTTGGTTATTTCAATAAATGTTAAAAATGAAAAGGCGGTTTAACAAGGGAAGCTTGGCATTTAACAGGGGAAGGAAAAAGAATCTGTAGAAACAAAGAGACATAATAAAAGAATCAGGTGGCATTAACAAAAATGAATTACCTATAATTCGTAATTAATATTTAATAGTTAAAATTAACATTAATAATAATAATAATTATTAATTAATTTTTATTTATAATTAACTATAATAATTAACAATTAATTAACATTAATAATTTGTAAACCTAAACAACAATCATAAATATGATTTTTTGATTCCAAAGAGAGGGAGTAGGCTTGACATTTAACAAGGGGAGAGAAAGAGACTTTGGAAAAACAAAGAGATTATTTTTTAATTAAAAATTAATTAATAATTAATTAACATTAATAATCTGTAAAGGTAAACAACAATCATAAATATGATTTTTTTATTCCAAAGAGAAAGAGTAAGCTTGACATTTAACAGGGGGAGAGAAAGAGACTTTGCAAAAAATTAGAGATTATTTTTTAAATTAACAATAATAACTAACAATTAATTAATATCAATAATCTGTAAAGGTAAACAACAATCATAAATATGGTTTTCTGATTCCAAAGAGAGTAACCTTGGCATTTAACAGAGGGAGAGAAAGAGAATTTTGTGGACACAAAGAGACACAATGAAAGAGAGAAAGAGAGAGAAGGGGAGAGAGAAACACGTGAAATTAGCAAACATGGGAAAAAGAGAAGGTTGGCATTAACAAATACTAACTTTTATGATTTAACTGGCATGAAGTATTGTGTTTAATAATTATAATATTTATACTAATTATAAAATTATAAAATCTATATCTTAACTCAAAATGTCTGCAATGAACAATTGGATGAAGCAGGTGAAAAAATATCACCTTGGTAGTTGTTTTCATGACTATATTAACCAACCTTCAGTGGCCTCTATGTTCGTTCCATTACAATACATCAAGGACCCTGAAATAATTAATTTATTAAAATTGAATATAATCTGATCACCAATCTATTAAAACTTTGATGTAGAAAAAGTTCATAACCCTACTAACAATATGCATAGAACGGTAAAATTATTTTTTTGGTCACTATATGCGATTAAGTACACATTTCACCTGATTTAAATTACTATTTTGGGAAACACATAGAGATGCAAGTTACCAATCAATTAAAATTCATTCATTATAGGGTCTGCCTTAATCTAGTGCATACACAACTTTACATCCCATCATTTTACCACTTATTCATGTTCCCAATCTAGGGAGACATAGAAAATCACTCACATCATATTATACAGGGTTTCCATGCCTAAGGACATAAAATCTATCTTTCATCAATAGCATTAACAATCATTTCAATCCATAGATACACATATTAGGGAATTCTCTCACTATCATTCACTTAATCAACTCTAGCACACAAACCCTTCTCATTCAATAAGCATGTTTTGGCTATGAGCCACAAGCATGACTCATACAAGAGACCTAACCAAATAATTCAATTTCAATATATAACAAGGTCTCAACATCCATGGTCTATCACCATATCAATTCATATTCAATACTTTCTATCCATGATCAACACACGACATAGGTCCATCATTATGTCAATTCATACTCAATATATTAATATCAATGCATAATAACAACGTATTCATCAATAGAAGGAAATAATGTACGGAACTTGGCCAGACTTACACAAACAAGCATACTAATC
The DNA here is from genome assembly GCA_037962975.1 of Clitoria ternatea. Taxonomy (NCBI): domain Eukaryota; kingdom Viridiplantae; phylum Streptophyta; class Magnoliopsida; order Fabales; family Fabaceae; genus Clitoria; species Clitoria ternatea. The sequence goes on along the minus strand of CM075672.1, from coordinate 36,942,990 downwards.
ACATCGAAGAATTCATTCACATGTATTCAATCCCATGAATCAACTAAGATTGTTAATGAGCAACTATACTCTCTAGTGTATCATACAACTTCAATGATATATAAACATATTTTCATGAACAACAATCATAACTCAATAATATTAATTCATAAAGAATCAACAATAAGCAAGCAATGCTCTGATACCACCCAATGTGCCACCCTTAATCCAGTAAATAATATTAAGGATTTTAATATTTAGATAATGGAAACTAGGATGAATTTTTTCATGATTTAAAACAACTGTTGGAAGAAGAACACCACAAATAAAAACTTTAACAATTAACCTCAAACCTTTTTAAAGGCCTGTCTCATATATGATGATATGAGAAGGTGAATAGTTTACACAAACGTCTACTTAGGGTAATCAATTTCATAATCACCATGCAAGTGTTTGTAGAACATGTAGGTTAATTCGAGAGCGAGAAGATAAGGTGATTTCCAAAATTTAATAAAAACATGTACATTCATTTATACAATCATTCCATAATCAGAAGTATATGCATTTAATTAAGGAAACATGTCAAAGAAGTGTTCTATAAGCAATCAAGGATAAATGATTGAAGTACAAGCAAAGAAACCCGAGGAGTACAAGCCCATGTCAAGAAAAGTTCATTTTTAGTCTTAGAAAGAGTGGAACATGTCATAAATGTCACCTGTTAGTCCCAAATTGAAAATCATAAAAAGTTGGGTTCAAACCCCTCTTAAATTTGAGTTTTACAATATAGTGGGTCTGATGTTTTACGCTTAATGAGAGTTACAAAACTCCAATTAATATGATTCTAATTTTTACACCTTCATAACATAATTATCTACAATTGATATGTAGAAGTTAAAGGCCAAAAATGTCATGAAGGTGCCCAAAAGAGCCAAAAACAGCAAGAGAAAAACAATAGTTGAAAAATTCTGATAGTGGTCATTCCATAAGCCATGGAATGCACTGTGTTGGCCACCCAAAATTGCTAAAATTTCCTCGTTTTGAGGTAGCATGATCCACAGGTCGTGGAACCCTCTGTTGTAAGTACAATTCTATAGTTTTTTGCCTTTAAGTTTTTGCTAACTTTGGGTCCCCTTTTTACTAGGCTATTCAACTCCAATTTGCATGAAATTTTATACACAACTTACCTACCCGAATATCAATTATGTGGTCAAGTTTCAAACCTAAATTATGTAACACCCTAAATTTTAAAATAAAAGATTTATTAAGGGGATACATATTAAATAGTCATATTTGGGATATTTAAAGTTCCAAAATATTAGGAATAAATAAATTAATATTTTTGGGATCTATTTATAATTTATTGGAACCGGATAGGCTGAAAATGAGCCCGATTGAAATATGGGTGACGGACCAAGTATCTCAGAATGGGATGATATTGGTCAGGGCTGTTAAGGATAGTATTGCGAATCCGAATGTGTATTCGGAATAATTTTTGGATAAGGTATTGAGCCTAAACAATGATCTTGTTTGTCATAAAATGATGAATATTTAATGGGGAATTAAAAATAAAGCTAAATGGCCCATTTCCCCCTTTTTATTCCCGTTAGATTTTTGGGTTTCCCATAACATGTACTTTACTTCTTCTTCTCCTTCATTTCTTCTTCTTCTTCTCTCCAAAAACCCTAAGCAAAAAGTGGTGGCTTTCTTCTCCTCTCCCACTTTCGTTTTCTTGAAGAAAGCTTGGAGGAGCTTAGAGCTTGAAGTCTCATTTTTCCTTCTCCTTATTTTCGTGTGGATTTTTCCTCTCTTGGAAAACTCTCTCATTTCTCCTCTTGAGGTAAGATCTTATTGTTTCTCAAGAGTATGAACTATGGGTCTTTGAGTTTTGTGTTGGGAAAGTGATTTAAAGAATGTTGTTGGGTTTTGATGAAAACCCTAACCCAAAGATTTATGGGAAATATGAGATATAAATAGAGAAGCATTTATTGTGTTAAATAACTATTTTTTGGTAAGGTAAAATGATGTTATTAATGGTGAATGGCCATTAATGAAGCTTAGTGGTTGTTGGGAACCATTAAAGTAGAAACCCGGTAATGGGTTTGGCATTAAATATGCAAAATAATAAACGCAGAAGCCTAACCTGTGGTGGTGGTGGATGAACAAGTGAAATAAATGGAACTGAGAGTTAAGATGTCGAACGACACCAAGTAAATAAATATGAACGTTTGGCCAATGTGGTTGAATGGGAAATTAATTGTGTAATATATTGTGATGTAGGAAATAACCCCAGCTACTTCTCTTGAGGTAGAAGGGGGTAACTTTTCTAAATGCATGATTTCATCCATTAGTGATGTGTGTATATAATTATGTATTGATAGTTTGGCTTGAATGGTTGATTTGATGATTATATGATTGAAATGATTGTTATATACCATGTATTTGGATGATGAATGTGTTATTGCACTGAACTGAGTCGGAGTCAAGAATTCGGTGTGGGATCAGCCACTAGAGTTAGTAGATGGCTAAGGTTTTAGACCGGTACTGTATGTATCCGGTATGATTATCTAGTATCCTAATAAGGGGAGACCGATCTTAATGTCTGATGTTTTGCTTGTTGAATCTATATTGCATACAGAATGGATGAACCGATATCCGTACTCTGGTATTGGTACAGAGACCGGATCAGATATTATGTTGAATGTGTTGATGAAATATGTGTAATGGTTTAAGACCTGTTTGAATTAAAATCAATGATGTGAAATATCCTAATGTTGTATATGCAAATTGACAATGTGATTGCCACTAACTGCCGATGTGTGTGAGTTCCAACGATAATTGGTAAAGATTGGGAATATTGAGATCCATTAAGTGGTGGTCGTGAAGGGATGATTGATTGAGTGGCATCTAGGATGCACAGTGTGAGAATGCATTGATTGGCATTTGCATCCATGGCATATCATTCGCTGCTTATATAAAATGTTAGGGGTTCTAATAGGCAGGCCCAGTGGGAAGGCGGCCCAGTGCACGGGTATATTGTTATTGCTCCCTAGTGATTCTGTAATCATGAAGCTACCCTTAGTTTGGTGACGAGGCACCCTATGTGGCAGGCCCTGTGGAAGGGAGGCTCTGTGATGAGCAGTTACCTCGGTGTCCGATGGGGTATGGCTCCCTTGATGTGTGTTCAGGGGAGGCCCGTAGCACTTTGGTAAGTACGGCCATGATGATGATCCGCAGTCACGGGGTGACTAGTGCTACAGATGGGTGAGAGCGGTTTGGTACCAGTAAAATATGTTGTTGAGCATGCTTGAAATTGAATATAAGTGTACATATTTTACTACTGCAGTAGGGGCATAGTAGCACGCCTATGCTTGTCCCATAATTGATATGATGTTTCCCATAGTCGGATCCGCACTTGAAAATAATTCTGTTATGCATATGCATTAGCTTTAAGAGCATTTGCATATAGTCGAGATATGCTTATTTGATAGCCGAGATGGCGATGGATGATTGTTGAGTAGAGAGAAAGTAGCCAGAGGTACTAACATTATATGTGTGATGATTATTGAGAAGGCTAAGGTTATGTTATATATATGATATTGCCTTGTGAATATGTATATTTGAATATGTATTGTGCTGAGATGGAATGACGTATCATATGTGTGATGTTATCTTGAAAATGAATGTAGAGCACACATGTATAAATCTCATCATAATGTATGACTTTGATTCATTTGGATTATGTTACTAACCTCCCTGTTGCTATTTTTAAGGTTGATGTAGGTGAGATGAATCCTACTCTTTTGGAGGTCGAGGATTGAAGAAGGTAAATATGAAAGGAATGTGGGTGAGCCTTGGCCGGCATACGTATATGTATTCATTTTGTATAGCATGCGGTGTGTCTGTATGCTTATTTTGAAATTAATTTGATAACGGTCGATTTTGGGAGGTCATGTAGGAAAATTAAACCGGATGTGTGTGGCTAATTTTCATTAATGACCTTGATAATGTATGAATGATATTGATACTATTAAATTATATTTTCTATTATTTAATGAACTGATGAGGTGTCTTCTATCTTCTTTTTGGTAGCTGTTTTCAGTCACTCTTGAAATTATTTTTATCTTCCGCTTTTCCCTTATGACGACCTGCAGTTCGGTCGTCCAAGGTGCACTCTGATACCGTTCTCATATCTTCATATATGAGATCGGTTATTCATTGATCCGGGGTAATTACTCAACTTTATTTATATTAAATTTCTTCTACTTACAATTATTTTAAAATTTGCAAAAATTTTACCCCTGTTTTCGAGATAGGAAATTGGGTTGTTACAAATTACATCCCAATCAAAATCTAAACTATAGGGTAGTTTTATGCATATTTTGGGCATTTTACATGACATATCAAAATACAATTGGCTAAGTTTTGGACTAAACTCCCTATGGACCTATATTCACATGTGTAAATGTAACTTGCTCCAATAAGTCCCATCCCATAATTCAATTCCTAGATCAAGGTATGTTCCAATAGCATTTCAAGCCTTCTTTGGCTAAACCAAGCATGCCAAATTGCAAACTAGGCCTATTTGGCTACAACCAACCATGCACATAAGTTTCATACGTGTATTATGGGTTGTAGGTGACCTCTACATGAAGTCTTATCCATTAAATGAAAATATGACATATTCACTTCCTTGTCTTGGATTCAATTCAATATATCAATTATACACAAGTCATATATTCATTGCCAATGATTATAAATCTCATAATGTCATCCTTCATTCATCAATATAACATGCATACAAAGATCTAATGTCTTCAATCCATGCCCAGAATTCATCAAGATAGCCATGCAAGGCACTACCAAACTTTGGTAATCATCAAATTTCATTGTCATAAATGTCATTACCATCACAATGGCATCCAATTATATTAGTCCAAGCATCATATCTACAAAAATCACAAATTATCAATATCGTCGACCAAGGCATTCTTTTACAACTATTTACCTTCTCCAAAAGCTTTAATTCAAAACATAATCTCATCCTGTGGCAATCCTGCATCACAATGCTAAAAAGAGACAACATGGGAGAGTGAGTTATACATTCAAAATGACGAATCTGAATACATTGTGATCATGTGTACATGTATATAAACATGTGTGCTTTGAAATATAATCATCAATTTATCACCAAACCTTCATTATAGACATACAAGTCTCATTATTCACAACTCATAGCAAGCACATACACATACACATTCATATTGCCCTTCATCATCATGGGATATCACAAGTATCAACATCAAGTTTTTACATCCTTCATCAATTCACACTCTCAATAGGTTATCATTTTTCTTGGTCATCTCCAACTCAAAAGCCATGTTCCTATGGCTAATGCATATATCATAACATGAAATGCATATGCAACAGATCTGATTTATAACATATGTGTACACAGTATATCAATTAATCGTAACCACTCATAGTTGCTTAAATATTCACCCCCCTTAAGAGTCTTTTTCACAGGATCCCACAAGATCTCAATTATTTTGACATGTTAATGTGATCATAACCATATATAATCGTTTGAATATTTGTCCCCCCACAAGGGTCCTTTTCACAAGATCCCACAAGATCTCAATCATTTTGACATGTCATGTGATCGTGACCATGCATAAGCACAACATGTCAAGTGATCGCAACCACATATAATATGATATACCATGCATGCCATGAATACAAGAATGCATATGTTAGCCTCAGCTTCATAAGAATCTTTTACCCTTTCACTTAGGGGTATACTTTACGCTTAACATTACATATAGTGACACGTAACCAATTATAGTACTCTCTGGGGTACAACTTGTCACATAATCTCTAAGGCATTAATTCACATTGTTCACAATATAATAGCCAAGGAGTCTCATCAATATCAATCCACACATGGAAATCAAGAAGGCATATCAATAAGTATACTTCAAATGTATAACACCAACACATACATTGTCACCACACAATTCTTAGTGGATTTTAATTTCAATTATCTTGCCATTGTTTCAAGTTTTAGTATGGCATTCACAAACTCTTTAATCATCTTAATTTTTTAACATCATTTCTAATTCACTAATTAGTAACAATCACAATGACATTCAATCATTGTCTCAATATTTTCATCATCACTCATGGGTGTGTCACACAATCACATCATTCAATTCTCATTATCAATTATCATATCTCATCAATAGTGGTGAAAGATACATGGTTTTTATGACATGACATAGGCACACACTTTGCCAAAATCTCAAGTCACTATCAATCTCTACCAAGGATATACCACATACATATATTCTAAATGCAATCACATATTTGCCAAGTATATCATCATCACAATATCTATCATCACATCATTCTAACATAACTATAGCAAGGAAAACATAAGCAACATCATATACATTAATCATCAGTTATTCAAATCATGTATTTAGAATATAAACTCCTTTCCTACCTCAAGAGAAGTAATCCGAGCGATTCGATAGCCCCGCCTCATCGTTTGGAATAGGTCCTACATTAACATATATATATATATATATATATATATATATATATATATAAATTTTAATCAATTGGCCTATCAAGGCATTAATTTTAATTCTAAACATACACTATCGTATTTAGAATCCTTAACATGTCTTAAACATATTATAATCACCAATTTTTTCTTATTTTGTTGGGTTTCAGGAATTCCTTCCCCTTAATCCTTATTTTCTATAATTAAATGGCTACAATAACAAACTCCTTTCTTATTATCCTTAATGGGTTTCCAACCTCTCAAGGTACCACATTCTCATTGTTCAAGACATCCACAACAATATTACAACCTCTAACACACTTAACAACTTAGAGTCATCACCATATTCTCTTAGTTTCTCAAACATTCATTACCAATAATTAATGTCAATCACTTAAAAACTCATTTCAATATACAAAATTACTCCAACATCAATTAATCATAATTTTCTCAAGATTTTCCAAAAGCCCTAAATTTCAATTTCTAGGGTTTTCACTTAAATTGCCAATCATCAATTCTAATAATTTTTTTGCATCATTTCAAGCATTCTAAATCCAATAATATCATATCTTAATCATCATCAACCAATCAACAAAATTCCCAATGGTCATCTAGCCTAAGGTTGGGTTCCACATGCATTTTCTCAACAAAACAACACCTAATCTTCTATTATAATGCTTCAATAACCTTAAAACATCAACTAGCAACCATTAATTGTCAAGAACACCAACCTTTTTCCAAGCTATATCCAAAAAAATGAAAATGGGGAAGAGGATATGCAACCACCCAAAACTTGCTCCTAAGTGCCAACAATGTCACATGAAAACCAAGAAATCCACTTGTTTTGAGTGAAAATGGTTAATGGAGGTGGTAGAGAGAATGGAGGTTTTGGGACCAAGAGATAGAGGAACAAGATGAAAAATGAAATGAAGGAGAGAAGGAAAAGATGGGCTGCCAAAAATGAGGAAGAGAAAGGGGGAAATTTTGGTAAAATTGGGTAATACCCCATGATTAAAAGGATACACCTTTTTGCTTTTTCCTAAGGTCAACAAATCCTCATTGCCCATTGGTTAAAAGAAAGTAGAGAAAAAGGGAAAAGGTCATGGTGAAGTAGAGAGGAAAGATTAAGAATTTACATTTTTCTTAATTTCTATTTTGTTTGTATTTTCGCCGTTTATTAACATACATCGTGTCCGTATAAATATCTCCTCAACATAAAAAGTTATTTTAATCATACCACCATAACCATAATAATTTCCCCGATGTTCTAGATCCTTCAAATGTCCAAAATTATTTAATTGGTCCTATGCCTTCTATTAAATTATCTGATTTCAGTAAATTTTGATTTACCGATAAATCACAATTAGTGTTTAATTAATTTTCCCACATATATTAGACCACAAATAATTAATTTTTATCATCCAATAAATTTATTTTCTTAAAAATTTAGGATGTTACAACTATCACAACCTATTGTAGGCTTTGTCAAAAGAATAACAGAAACCAAGTCTACAGGAAAGTCCTATAAAAGACAAAATAAACAAACAATTTTGGATACCAATTTGGCAAGAGGTGCAATACTTAAGGTTACTAACCAAGAAGTTTTCCATTTGAAATTTAGTCAGGATTTTAGGCAGTGAGAATCTAAAATTATTAATAACTACCCCAGGCGAAACTATCAAAATTTGTTACATATAACTTGTTAATGTTTCTTCAAGATTTTCATATACCATAAAAGGACATAAAACATTAAATAACAGAAAAATCCAAAATCAAAGTTACATACGGTGCGATGCTCAGATTCAAGACCAGCAACATCCTGATGGTGAACACCATCAACCTTCTCAGGTTGAAGACCAGCAACTTCAAGCGACTGGTGATGAGGTCCACAGGGATGATAAGGTTATTTGTTTTTGGAAGTAACAATAACCAAAAAACAGATACAGAGTGCAGTTAAATAAGAATTAAAAATTGAAAGAGTGAGAATAACCTCATCATCAGAGATAACCATGACAACCTGTGAACGATGTCTTACAATCCCGGGAAATCCATGCTGAGTTGACATAAAAACAATGGAAATGCAATGAACACAAAACATATATAAAATGCATTTAAATAAATATGTAAAATAGAAAAACTAACAACAACCTCATCATCAGAGTCAATAATAACAACATCATTTTTCGAAGCTTTCTGTTACAATTAAGAAACATATGTGAACTATGAAAACCAAATATTGAAGAAAGATGAAATAAATGACACATCAGTTAAATAAATATGTAAAACAAAAACTAATAATAACCTCATCATCAGTTTCAATAATCATAATCCTTTTATTTTCCACAGGTTCCTATTACAATTGACAAACATATGTGAACAATAAAAACCAAATATTGATAATTATGAAACCATAAAATATTTCATCACAAATAAAATATTTCATCACAAATAAAGGTTAAATACATAAAAAATAACATGCAACAAATAATATCAAAAGAAAGCACATTAACATCTATCAAATTTGATATATAATATTATCATGTGTAAAAAAAACTTAAAAAATGTGATGACAACAATAAAACAATAATTTTCCTGTAATAATATAATTATTAAATTATATACCAAAATATATACCAAGGAAAAAAAAAGTGATAATTTTATGGGTTTTGCTTGGGTACCCTCTCTAAATTGAGGGTTTTAATACCCCTAGGTACATGTCATGTCATATATGAAAATTGTGTGTAATTTAAGTAACTAGAATTGATGCCCTTAGCCGCGTGTCGAAATAAATAGTACACATTAAAACATTTTAAATGCCAAAATTTGAATGTAACAAAGCTTGATCTTGCAACACATGGGAAAGAAACAAAGAGTCTTACCACTAAACTACTTAACACATTTAAAAATTATGATGCAACTATATATAGTTATATTATATCTATCGAATGTATCAATGCCCCTAGCCATGTGTACAATTATCATATGTCATAAAGTTATATTGTACAATTATAACTATATATAGTTGAATGTAACTTTATGACATATGATAATTGTACACTGAACAGACTTATAGTATCTTTTTTAAAATATATTAAAATTCAAATCAGAACAAAATGTACAAAATTGAAAGAAAAATGTAAGGTAAAAATATTAGAATTTGGATCAAATCAAATTGAATCATTTGAACTATGCATTCAAAGGTTTAGAAAAAATAAAAATTAAGGAAGAAGGTTTGGAGAAGATCCTACTGAAAGCTAATGAGCTAAGGCTGAGAATACTGTCGGCTATAGTTAACATTCTGACTCCAAAATAGGTCATTCACTTCTTAATTGTTGTTGTAGAGTTGCACTTAAGGACAGGTAGGAGAAGAAACAAAATGGACAGGATTTTTATTTATTGTCGGGTGGCTATTGGAAATCAAACAACAGTCATAAAATATTTCATCATGAATAAAGGTTAAATACAGAAAAAATAACATGCAACAAATAATATGAATCTTTATTCTACATGAAGAAACAAATATAGCCCAAAAAAGTGATGAGAAAAACTCCCTCCTAAAGTTACAATTACTATGCATTTCATGGGGAAAGATAAGGGCTAAAAGGAGTAGTAAATACTGGCCATGACACAAGCAATACATGATATTTTTGAAGAGAATGAATAATAAATTAGTACACAATTCAATCCAATTTTGTGAGCATAGAGATGTGCCCAAATGGTTATTTATCCTACAAAAAGCTTGTTGTTTGTGTTTTTTAGTCAGAAACAGGAACATATTGATTTGTGGATACTACTTTGTAGTTTAACTTGTGAGGTTGTTTTAATATAAATAAATGGGTCTAGTTTGAATTGGAATATATCTATATTATGTTGGTTGAATACAATATGACATTGGCCCATAGTGTCTTACGACATATAATATTGATACTGTTTTTATTAAAATTATAAATAAACATGAAAATAATATTAAAAAACACATAAAAACATAGAAATCATGTATTAAAAGTTTATGACATATAGTATTCTTTACAAAATATATTGAAATTTGAATCAGAACACATAAAAAATGTTTGATTCATTCACTGAATAAACTATATACCAGAATATATACCAAGGAAAAAAAGTTATAACTTTATGACATATGATAATATGAACCTTTATTCTAAATGAAGAAATAAATATAGCCGAAAAAAGTGATGACAACAATAATTCCAAACAAACAAATAAGAGAGTTCAGAATTAACATACCGGGTTAGGATCATCCATCGGAGCTTTACCTTTGCTCATCTGATAACAGAAAAAAATGAAAATCAAATTGGAGTCATAAAATATTTCATCACAAATAAAGGTTAAATACAGAAAAAATAACATGCAGGAAATAATATGAATCTTTATTCTACAGGAAGAAACAAATATAGCCAAAATAGTGATGAGAAAACCTACCTCTCAAAGTTACAATTACTATGCATTTCATGGGGAAAGATAAGGGCTAAAAGGTGTAGTAAATACAGGACATGACATAGGCAATACATATATTTTTGAAGAGAAAGAATAATAAATCAGTACACAATTCAATCCAATTTTGTGAGCATAGAGATGTGCCCAAATGGTTATTTATCCTACACAAAGGTTGTTATTTGTGTTTTTTAGTTAGAAACAGGAAGATATTGATTTGTGGATACTACTTTGTAGTTTAGCTTATGAGGTTATTTTAATATAAATAAAGGGGTCAAGTTTTAAATAAACAAATAAGAGGGTTCAAAATTAACATACCGGGTTAGGATCATCCATCGGAGCTTTACCTTTGCTCATCTGATAACTAGAAAAATGAAAATCAAATTGGAGTCATAAAATATTTCATCATAAATAAAGGTTAAATCTAGAAAAAATAACATGTAGCAAATAATATGAATCTTTATTCTACAGGAAGAAACAAATATAGCCAAAAAATTGATGAAAAAACCTCTCTCCCAAAGTTACAATTACTATGCATTTCATTGGGGAAGATAAGGGCTAAAAGGAGTAGTAAATATAGGACATGACATAGGCAATACATGATATTTTTAAAGAGAATGAATAATAAATCAGTACATAATTCAATCCAATTTTGTGAGCGCAGAGATATGCCCATATGGTTATTTATCCTACACAAAGCTTGTTGTTTGTGTTTTTTAGTCAGGAACAGGAAGATATGGATTTGTTGATACTACTTTGTAGTTTAACTTATGAGGTTATTTTAATATAAATAAAGGGGTTAAGTTTCAAACAAACAAATAAGAGGGTTCAGAAAGCTTTACCTTTGCTCATCTGATAACCAAAAAAAATAAAAATCAAATTGGAGTCCTATAATATTTCATCACAAATAAAGGTTAAATACAGAAAAAATAACATGCAACAAATAATATGAATCTTTATTCTACAGGAAGAAACAAATATAGCTCAAAAAAATAACGAGAAAACCTCCCTCCCAAAGTTACAATTACTATGCATTTCATGGGGGAAGATAATTTCAAAACATGAATCAAAATAGGGTTATAATATTAGTTGCTATTATATTGAAATTTCACAAAGAATAAAATGTACAATGCTTTGTGCTTTTGCTATTCATATTTTCTACCCTATGAACCCTAAAAAGAATGAACAATGAATGTAAGAAGGTAAACCCAAAGCACAGATTTGATTTCCAGAATAGAAGGTTATCAAACAGTTGTAAACAGAGAACACATAACTTGAGCAACAGTTTCATCGTGCATGAACTCTTCACCCTTTGTCATGGTAGAAACGACCGAGACACAAACAAAAACGCAATGGTGGAAGGAGAATGTCATAGTGGAAAAGAAGAGACCAAAAGATAAAGAGAGATAAAAAGAAAGAGATGCAGCGGTCGAAAAGAAGAAACCAGACGATAAAGAGAGATAAAAGGAAACACGGTGCTTTGGGCTAATCAAATATTCAATTTTAATTTGAAAAATGTTAAATCAAATCAAATATTAAATTGAAATTAGAAATGCTGTAAAAGAGGAGAGAAGATTTTTGGAGGGAAAATATGTGCACGAGATAGTGGCACCTGTTAGATTCCACTAAGTAGAAACTAAGTTTTATATGATATAGATTTGTTATGGGGTAAAAGTACACAAACCATTAGTGTTGAGTATCCCAAAAGCTACCAATAAAGAAAAAGCATTTTTTTTTGTTTCTTACATAAAAGAACCAGTACAGTTGTTAAATTAGAGATGAGTCCTGGAAAGGGTGTCTAGGAATTTAAATATCACAGGTGAGTGAGAAAAAAAAAAGAAGGGTGTAAAAAGAAATTCTCTTAATTGCTGGTCAGATTTTAGAAACCATTGGGTTTTAAGAAAAAAATACAAAAACACATGAAGGCCCAAAAGTTGGCGTCTCTACTCTACTCTCTGGTTCAGTTGCCTTGGTTTGCGCCCCTTTCTTCCACTGAACCTCTTTTGCCACTTCAAAACCTCTCCTCTCCTCTCCCGCAGCACCTGGCATATTCATTCGTGCCCGTCTTCAGGTAAGACCCCTCTTTTTCTCTTCACTTTTTTCCCCTGAACGTGAATTGTGTTCTTTGCCACACACACCATTTCATTCTAAACCCTCTTCTCCTCACATATGATATGTAAACGATATAATGCAGATGCAATCGAAATGCTTTCTTGAAAACCAGAACAGCTAGATTTTTTCACTTCTTCTTAACGTGAATTATGCAAGTTCTGCCAACGGAATTCCCACCTCAATGCAACGTGATATTGCGTATTCATCACAATTAACATTTGTATGCTGGCTTGTAATTTACTTTTTGAATTTGTATTATATTGAAAAATACTTCCAATCTAGGTGTGCTATTAATCGGATACTCCACTCGCAACTTTCCTCACTAATTTTCAACAGTGGCAGCACACAAGTGTTAGAAACTTGGTGACAGAATTTTAGGAATTTGGAAAATTAAGAATCATGGCATACCTCATCTTGTAGTTCAATTCCTTTTCTTTCAAGATAGGTACCTTGTGAATGTTACCGGGTACTTCAAAAAAGAGGAAGCAGTTTAGATTACTTAGCTACTAGATAGAGAGACATGTTACAAACTCCCTATGTCACTCTCAACTGTGTGTGTTGCTTGTTTCACTTACATTGTGTGTGTTGGTTGTTTCACTTACATTGTGTGTGTGTATTCCCTGTTTCACTGACATGTTCGTTTATTTTTCGCGATTGCATAAACTAAATTTATAATTGTGTTTGTAACTGAGCTGTTTGCCACCCACAACACTTTATTCACCCGTCTAGGTTCCAAGGTAAGCTCAACACTCTCTTTGGTTTGGAGTTTTTCATTTTCTACTTGCTCATGTCAGCTAATCAGGTACTGAACCAGGAATCAAACCATCAAATTCCCCATTTCAATCTACCATCCAAAATTCTCTGCCATATTGTGCTCATTCAGTTGTTGGTACTGATTTTTATTCATTTTTAAACTTGTTTGTGGCATGTAGATTATGTATATGCATTTATCATAATTCAAAATTGATGAGGTTTATGTTTTATTTTAGTAGTCATTCTGAGAGAATGAAGAGAATCTGTGAACTACATTTCCTTCTTTGATGGTCAATCTAAAATAGAATGTGATAGATGTTTTTGCAAGGAACAAGGAAACAATGAGTGGCCAAATTGCTTCAAGCAATGGCAATAATGATCGATCAAGAATGTATTGGACACTATTGATGGAACGCTATTTCATTGATCTCATGTTAGAGCATTTGCAAAACAGGGTTGGCCATACTTTTAACAAGCAAGCTTGGTCAGACATGCTCACCATGTTCAATGCTAAGTTTGGTTCTCAATATGACAAAGATGTGTTGAAAACTCGTTATACCAATTTGTGGAAGCAGTTCAATGATGTCAAGGGTCTTCTTTCTTCTCACTTTGGTTTTTCTTGGGATGCTGCACGTGAAATGGTTGTGGCTGATGATTCTGTCTGGGATTCCTATGTCAAGGCTCACCCTGATGCTAGGTGCTACAGAACAAAACCAGTGCTGAATTTTGATGATTTGTGTATGATATATGGCCACGCTGTTGCTGATGGAAGATATAGTTTATCAAGCCATGATGTGAGTCTCGATGATCAAGTGCAAGGACTACATTTGCCCTTGGGTGAGTATTACTTTCACTGTATGGCTAGGCATATAGTATGCACTGCAGTTGAAACTAAATTAGAATTTATAATCTTCAATAGCAATTTTTTTTTTTTTTCTGGTGGCTAGTGCTTGTGCAAGAAAAAAATAATTACTGGTCCAATAGTAGTGAGAGATGATATTAATTATGTATGATAAAACTTGTAGGTGATGAAATAGGAAGCATAGTAGCTCTATCAAGTAATGAGCGCCCCAAGACAGATTGGACTCCTTCTATGGACCAGTTTTTTATAGAGTTGTTGCTTGATCAGTTGAGCAAGGGCAAGAAAGTCGATAATGGGTTTGATAAAAATGCTTGGACAGATATGCTGGCCATGTTTAATGCTAAGTTTGGATGTCAACATGGTAAAAGGGTTTTGAAGAATAGGTTCAAGAAATTGCTGAAATGTTACTGTGATATAACAAATCTTCTAAGACATGGCTTTTCATGGAATGAAGAGCTGCAAATGCTTTTGGCTGATGATGATGTCTGGAATGCTTACGCCAAGGTATATGATTTTAGAAGATTCTGAGTGTGAGAAACTTTTTTTTTTTTTGGTGGGGTTGAGTTTTGAGAAGTATATGCATTAAACACACGATTCTTTTCTTAGTACTGATTGAGATAAAATTCTTGTAGGTACATCCGTATGCACGAAAATATAGATCAAAGACTTTTCCAAAGTATTCTGATTTAGAATTAATATTCAGACATGTGTCTGAAAATGAGCTTCATGAGAACAATCATGAGGATCTCATGTCAGAAACAAAGGCTGGTGAGTGTAAACTAAAGTAAAAACTTTTATCAGCCAGTTTAAGTTATTATGTAATTGTCTTGCACATTTTCATTTTCAAAGAAAATTAACAACTTGGTTCACAATGGTCATAACAAAGTCATGGCAAATCATCCAATATCTAATACCTGTTTGGTGCTGTAAATCTGTAACTGGAGGCAGAAAGATTGAATAAATGAACTTTTAAGTTATTCATCCATGCTTTTTATATCCTCCTTCATCTTCCATATAAATGTTTCCTGGATCAAAACACTATAAGAATGTTTTTGGAAGTTGGAACATGAGTTTTACATTCTCAACTACCAAGAACTACCAAGGTGAATTTTGGATCTCCTTGTTGCAATGTCATTTTGTCACTTCAAATGTGTTTATTGCACGGAATACCAAAGACAGGTTTTGTATTTGGATATTATAAATTATTACTTGGAAACCTAATTTATAATTCTAATTATGAGATGTGCATAATATGAGATCCCTACATTTGAATAATGTACTAGCATGGGGGAATTGAAATTGGGATCTCCTTGTTACTATTATCATTTGAACACGTGATAATTCATAGTTTAGGCCTTAAGGTCTTTGGAGAATTGAGTAATTACCTCCATAATCATGTATCTTTCTGAAGGGGATGGAAAAGGAAGTCGCAACCCAAGTGGTACTGATCGTACTAGAACATATTGGACACCCCCAATGGACCGTTGCCTCATTGACTTGTTATTGGAGCAGGTCAAACATGGAAATAGACTTGGGCAGACATTCATCACCCAGGCTTGGAATGATATGATTATGTATTTCAATGAACGATTCAAATCTCAATATGACAAAGATGTTCTGAAGAATCGTTATAAACATTTGAGGAAACAGTTCAATGACGTAGACCATCTTCTTCAGCAGGAAGGGTTCTCATGGGATGATAAAAGAGAAATGGTTGGTGCAGAGGATCATGTATGGGATGCTTATACAAAGGTGACCTACTTTGCACTCTGATCAGGTGTCTTATTTGTTGTGTTATTAATTTAACATATATTTTTTGCAGGCACACCCTGAAGCTCGACCACTTAGAGTTAAAACCTTGCCAGGCTATCGTAAATTGTGTGTTATATTTGGAGAGGAAAGTTCTGATACAAGATACATCCGTTCAGCACATAATGTTGATTCCAGAAGTGAATTGCCAATTTTGCTGACAGGTTTGTTTTTCACATAACTTACAACAGTAAGCATTATCTTGGAAATCATGAGCTGGTAGATTGATGAATGTGGCATGACTATATTTTTTGTCACCCATACATCCGAAATGCCTGTTGGCATCTGCTTCTTTAGGTTAGAAATGTAGTTTTAACTAGGGATGTTCATAACCTGATCTAGTCCAATGCAAACCGCCAAGTCGAACAGGAAAATTTGAAAACCAAATTCATCGAAGACCATAAGAAACCAAAATTATTTATTGGATTGAAGTATGGATCTATGTTTGAAAGTCGATCCCATCCAAACCATACTTATATTTATATACATGATTTTAAAGCTCACTCAAATTTATCTAATTGTATAATTATGAAATGTATTATTTAATTATTTTCTTGATTTTATTTTTAAAATTTGATATTATTGTTATTTTTATGAGATATACATATTAATATTTTAATGTAGCTAAAAGTTTATTACTTTAACATCCATGTAAAGTTAAATCGATGTCTCATTTTTTACTATTAAAATTTTCTGTTTTATATCAAAACTAAGTTTTATGTCTGAAATAATAATTATTTATTATTTTATAATTAAATTACAAGAACTGAATAAGCCAATCCAATCTAAACATTTTTAATTGTTTAATCAGATTTAAAAATTCATTCAAACCTATCCAAGTCAAATCATAATGTTGACTTTTTGCTTCAACCATCCAATTCAATCCTCAAACACCCTTAGTTTTAACTACCAATAACCATTTTTTGGTTCTTAGCAATTTCTCAAGTTAGCCACTTTAGATACTCAACTTAAAACAGCGAACATTTAGAAGACCAAAATTTAGCACCAATTCAATATCACAAAGTTCAAGTACTCCCTCCTTCCTTTACCCATTTTTTGTATAGACAAAATGGAGTGGGATGGATGGAAGATGTACCACTTTATTAACCTTGCATTTTTCTTCTCCTTTAATTAAATGCACCAAACATAAAGGCCATGTCATGTTGTACTCCATTCAAACACATCTACCAAACATAGTGGTACAATTTTATAAGGCAGGCATTGCTTGGCATTGAATCTGTCTTGTTTATTACATTCCCATCATGGCTATCATGAAATATCCAATAAGGTCAATTGCATTGGCATTTACTTGGAATTAAGTATTTTCCACATTTTTTTATTGTATCATGTATTCTTATGGATATTTATAATTTGAAGGTGAACAGAAGAATGGCATTTTCCCAAATATTTATAATGCTGGTTCTACAATAGAGTGGACCGAATCAATGGAATATTGTTTTGTTGACCTCATGATTGAGCAAGTAAACAGAGGAAATAGGATTGGAAATTTATTCAACGAAGATGCTTGGACTCACATGATCAAAGCATTTAGTGCTAGATTGGGACTCCAATGTGATAAGCAGTTTCTAGTGGATCAATATTTTTGTTTAATGAAAAGCCATGATGACATCAGCAATATTCTCAGTCATAGTGAATTTTCATGGGATGAAACTATACAAATGATAAGTGCTCAGAGTGAGGTGTGGGACGCATACATTAAGGTTTGTCTTCTCTCCATTGACAATATTCTATTTGTGATATCATTTTGCGGTTGCCTCTATTTATTACCTCAGTTAGTAATAACATTCCAAGTACCTCATTTTCTTGATCAGAGGTGTCTTCTTGACTTAGGGACCTATAGTGGCATAGTTTGTACCTGGTAACCACTTTTTCCTCTAAATCTAACTAATGCTGCTGAATCATATTTTCAGGATCACCCTGATGCCATTTCATATAAGAACATGCGTTTGTATCTTTTTCATGATTTGTGCAAGATTTTTGGAAATAAAGTAACGAAAGTATCAGATGCTGTAGTGAGTGATCTAGAGCAACTTCAGTTTATGGAAGCAAAAGGTACTACCATTGAGATGGAGATGGAAGGACCATCTGGAAATTTCATTGTGATTAGCAATGTTGATGTATCAGACCAAGATGCTGACAAGGCAAGGGAAATGGGTGCAGATGGACCATTTAGGAATTTGGTTTTGAGCAACAGTAATGAAATATCATACCTAGATAAGGGAAGACAGAGTGAAATTAATATGGTTGCCGTTGGAACGTCTGGATGTTTAGATGTGATTAGTAACAATGAAACATCAAATCAAGATACAGAAAGGCCAAGGGAAATGGATATGGACATGAATATGGCATATGGTAATATGGATGTGGCTGCCAATGGTCAAATATTGTCTCGAGATAGACAAAGGCCAAACAAAATAGATACAAATGGAACATGTGGGAATTTAGTTAAGGGTGGCAATGCCAAAAAGACACACCATGTTAAGAAAAGGCCAAGTACAATGCCACTGGACTCTAGACCTTCCAAAAAGGAACTGAGAATGAAAGAAGCTTTTTCTGAGATGGCTGGTGCTGTCAAGGCACTAATGAATAACAAAGAGAAAACCAACAATACATCGTTTGAAAATGCTATAAGTGAACTTCAAGCTATGCCAGACATAGATGAGGAGCTAGTAATGGATGCGTGTGATCTGTTGGAAGATGAGAGAAAGGCGAAGATATTTTTAGCTTTGGACATCTCTCTGAGGAAGAAGTGGTTGCTTAGAAAGCTTCGTCAATAAAATCCGCATGACTCAACTGTAAATAGGTTTTTTCTTTTACAATGCTAGGTTAGATACTAAATGATTTTCCATTTATGCTTAGAAGCTTTCATTGTAGCTAGTAGTCTCATTTCATTTGATAGTTTGATGAAACTTAATGATTTAAAAAATGTCAACTTTTTTTTATCTATGTAGATGATTGAAACTTCCAAGTCAACAAGTCACAACCGAGGCAAATAAATTAAATTCTCAGATTTATCCAGTTAAGTAACAGAAAATTATTAGGTGATCTGAAACTATTATATCACTTATGGTTTCAATCAATAACTATTTAATAAATATAAAAATTAATAAGAATTCAGGAAAGAGAAAGACAATATAATATTATATTCATTAATTAAAATTCATGATTTGGGTTCTGAGACTTTTTTTTTTTTTGGTCATAGGTTCTGAGACTAAGTAATAATTTTTTGTTAAGTGGCAGTTGAGTTTTGATATTTAATTAGTGATAATGCCTTGTAGATACTGCCTGTGAAAGATGATGAATGTGCTGCTTGGCACAGTTCGGATGTGCCTTGAAAATTATTAGAGAAAGTTCAATGAGAACTTTATTTTCGAATGGGTGAAAACTTAAGGTGATACTTATTTAATAGAAAATTTTCTAGCTGAAACTGTTTCAAAATATTGGTGTGGTTTTCTTACAATTTTTGACTAAATTTCTGGATATTTTCTTCCTAATGGCACTGGCATCAAATGATTATAATCGCATTTAACATCGGCTACCTATCATCAAAGACTATCATAGTAATGTTATTCTTTCCAAAGTAGTTTGAAGCGACTTTAGTGACATTATGCTACAAAACCTAATGAGAAATATTATTCATACAACAAAATTATACAACCATTCATATAAGATTTTTCTCTCTCTTTCTCTCTATCACATAATTTAATTTAAGGCTTAATTAAGAATTCAATCCTTAAAAAATTTAACGTATTTGTAAAGAGTCTAAATTTTTAATCTTTACAAAATTTTAGTTGTTTAGACTAATAACCTTGACTAATTCTAAACACCCTAAACTTTTTAAGAATTAAAATCAGTCAAATTCTTTTTTATAAAATTACTACTACATTCGTCTCTTAATATAAGAACTTCTTAATTAATTTATAATTCTTTATTATATAATTTGTATTTAAAATTGGACTAGTCTTAAAAATTATTTTATTAATTTTATTTTTACTTCCATTTTCATATCGGTGATTTATCATTGTTTTTTATGAAAATACTTAATTATAATAATAAATACTAATAAGAATATAAATATTGAAAAATATGCACTTTATCTTAAATATTAATTTATTTATACTTTTATCCTTTCAACTGTAATGCTATTGATAAAATAATTATAAAATAGTATTTGAATACTTATGTTTATTTTATTAAGAAGGCACAAATATAATACTTAGTTTTCAATATTTTTTTTATTTTCATATTATTTAAAATGTGTCCTGAAATCACATAAGAAAAATCAATTGATTAATTTTTAGCATGTGCTAGTACTAGTTAACATAAAACAGAGAAAAGTTAACGTCATGAAATAATTTTGGCTGCAGTAGCAAATGTAAGATATTTAAACCATAAATAACACTACTTTCATCCCTAAATGTAAGACTTTTTTACCTAATTATTGGTTAGTTTAGTTAAAATTAATAATTTTGTCTAAAATTAAGGGTAATTTTCTAAAGTTACCCATCATTGGAGATACCATTTTTTATTCCCACCCATTCTCTCTCTATTAATTCTTTTTTCATCATAGTTAATGACTTGTATTCCATATGAAAAGACAAAGTCAACAAGAAGAGAAAATAATCTTTATGTTAACCAATTATAAAAAGAGAAATAAATATTTTAAGCATTTATTTTCTCTTTAAATTTCAATAAGAGTTACTCATTTAACAAAAGTAGTTTAGTCTAAAAAAAATTAATTTAATAAAAATTTGAAAGGGAGTCTTATATTAAAGGACAAAAAAATTATCAAAAGCGTCTTATATTTAAAGACGAAGATAATACATGATTTAGACATGATTCATAAAGATGATTATTGTCACTAAATATTAAATATTCTACCCACTTCCTATTTCTCTCACCTCTTTCTCTCTCTCTCATTCCCATTTAAATGATATCTATCAACCCACTTCTGTTTTCCTAAGCCTATTTAACCCCTCCCCCCAATCAGTTCTTGAGATTCAAGTCTCTCTCTCCTTTTCCTCACCATTTGATACACACCCAACCCCCACATTTTCTATCTCACCAGTCATTCAAACTACTATTTCACCTTCCTCCACATCAATCAACATTAGTGATGGGCATCCTATCAACCGCTCAAAGTCTTTTCCTTCCACGCCCTTGGATTCACAGCCTTTGGATTCTTCCCTTAATTCAGGCCTTCAAGATAAGGCCCCTCTTACACTAGCAGCAATGTGATAGACCCTAACTGATATGAGAATAAGAACTGGAATTTATTCACTTGTAGAATTATAAATTACATAGGAAATTGAGTAAAACTAATTGAGTACCAAGGTTTCCTCCTAAGATGTTCGAGAGCTTAGTCTCTCCTATCCTGAAATCACTCAAAAACTACCTACCATTTATCTTGTTTCTTCTCTTATTTTTATTTTGCTAATAAATGCTTAGGGGCAGTTATGCTTTAGTTACATGTTCAAAATAACTTCTAAATACAATTCAATCCTATTTAAAAAACCTAAAAACCCTAAGTCTTGTCTCTCCTCTTATAATATTTACTTATAAGAGGCCTAACAATACTCCCCCAAAAAGAGCCACCTTGTCCTCAAGGTGAAAAGAAGGAAATTATCGCATGATGGTTTCCACTGGTTCCCAAGTGGCTTCAAATTCTAATAGGCCAGTCCACTGAATAAGCACTTTGGCATTCACGTGAGTGGTTTTACGCACCACTTTCACAGCAGTTGGTGTTACCTGTAATTCCAACTCTTCCGACAACATAGGTGGTAAAGGTTGAGGATTTGTTAAGGGGGAAATGGCCTTAAGTAAGGAAACATGGAACACAGGGTGGATTTTACTCTCTGGTGGAAGGGTTAACTGAAAATAAACTGCTCCAATCTGTTTTGTGATCTAATAAGGACCATAAAAACATGGACTCAGCTTCTAATTTCTCTTTCGACCCAATGACTGTAGCCTATACGATTGTAACTTGAGATATACCTAATCACCAATAACTAAGGGTATTGGGCACCTAGATTAGTCAGCAGACTTCTTCATTTGATTCTAGGCTTTGACCAAATTTCTTTTGAGATCATGTAACATTTAGCCCCTATCATAAGTCATCTTGTTCACCTCTTTTACAGTTGATGGAATGATGGCTCTTTTCAAACGATGAGGTGGATCACGACAATACAAGGCTTTGAAAGAAGTCAATTTTAGAGAGTTGTTGTAGTTCGTGTTAAACCAGAACTTAGCCCATACAAGGCACCTTAGATAAGTCTCTAAGCACCACTTGACCACCTCAGTTTGGCCATCTGTTGGGGGATGGTACGCAGAGCTAAACTTGATTCTAGTACTGACCAGTTTAAACAATTCTAACAAAAAATGGTTGAGGAATATTTTGTCACGATCCGATATAATAGAAGAAGAAAACCCGTGCAATTTAACTACCTCTGTGATAAAAATTTCGACAACCTCTTTTGTAGTAAAGGGATGGCTAAGTGCAAGGAAATAAGCGTATTTAGTCAATCTATCCAATACTACTAAAATGACATTTTTTTCCTTGAGCCTTAGGAAGCCCGTCAATGAAGTCCCTGGATATATCAGCCCACACTTGATTTGGTATAGGCAGTGGTTGAAGAAGTTCTACTAGAGATATAGTTTGATATTTATTCCTTTGGCATGTCTCACACGTAGCTATGTGATGCTAGATGTCTTTCCTCATGCCTTCCCAATACACAACTTCAAAATCTAAAGAAACTTGAACCCCTCTCCCCCCACAATAGAGGTTTGAAATTCTTGTAATAACAAAGGAATATGAGAAGAATCTTTTGGAAGGACTAACCGACCTTTATAAAATAGCTTTTGATTCTGAAATTTATAGCCCGAATAGGAGTTAGAATCTTGTATTGGATTATGAATTATCCCTTGGAGCTTAGGATCTTGATGAATTTTCGATTCCTAATCTTCCGCTTGCTTAAAGAGAACTGAGGACAAAGCTGAAAATATCATTTTTCTAAAGAAAGCATTAGCTACCTTGTTCTCTTTTCTTGGTCTATAATATATCTCAAAATCCAAACCCATGAGTTTAGAGGTATACCTGAAATATTCCTCGTTGTTCAATTAGAAATTTAAGGCTCTTCTAATAAATCAGAATTATGAAGTGCCTTACCAACAAGTTGTTCCTTTATTTCTGTATAGCCATCATAATAGCCATTAATTCTCTCTCATATATTGATTTAGATTGTGCCCTATTAGATAGAGTCTGGCTGAGGAAAGCCACGGGCTTGCCCTCCTGCATTAGAATCTCCCCTAGCCCTTTGTTTGATGCATCAGTTTCTATAATAAACGTTTTGGAGAAATTAGGGATGGTCAATGTAACATTCTTGTAATTTATTCTAATAATGATGGGGACGTAATTGAATTTATGGATAATTAATTAGTATTTGCATCGAAATTTATTTTTAGTGAATAACTAAATGAAAGTAATTGTTGGATTAAATATTGGTGGTGGTAAATAATTAAGTACCAAGTGAAAGCGAAATTAATTAAAGCTACCTAACCAATTAAAAGGAAAATGGATTTTGGAATTAAAAGAAAATAGGAAAGGAATTTAGAAATGACCTTTTTACCCTTAATGTTAAAACTTAATGTTTTTGTCAAATCACCTTGTCTTCTTCATGAGAAATGAAAGAAAGAGCAGAGTGCGTTGCATGCCATAGTCATGACCTTGGAAGTTTTATTGAGGGTTTAATTATTAGCAAAAATTGACATTAACTACGTTTTTGAAACCCCGGGAACAAGAGCTACGAGTAGGTACCCTTAATTTTGCATTTCATCTTTTCCTTCTCCAATTCTTGGCCGTGAGTGGGTTTCTATGAGGGACATGGTTCAATTTTATTTTTGTGATAACTAAAGCTTGTAGGTGATTGAAAAGGTCATAGGTATTCCGGAATGACAAATAGAGTTTTTGTTTCGTTGATGTTAGGTGTCAAACCAAGAATCGAAACACCGCTAAGTGGAGTGGAAGCTGGGAATTGAAGTTGAACTACGTCGGGGTAACTCTCTAATTCACGTGGAATCTATTTTACGTTGTTTCGGTACCTTAGGTTAGGGTTTTGATAACCAATGTTCAATTCTAATTATATGATGTAACATCTCTGGTGTTTTAATAATTGAAATAAGTAAATAAATGTAATTTGATTTTAAATAATAAGGATTAAGGGATATGAAGTGAGTTATTGGATTTAAAAAAATGAATTTTTAAGGAAATGGCATCAGGGGACCTGACGCATAGCGTGGCTGTGGCGCGCAGCGTTAGGTGAGAATTAATGACCTGACGCGTAGCGCTAGTGGGACGCGTAGCGTCAGTGTTGCGACCTTTTTTAAAACAAGGCATGCAAAACAGAACTAGCACACTTCTTCCTCTTCTTATTTTCTTCCTTCTCTGTGATTTTGGTCTAACAATTAGTAGAAGCTTTGATTTTCGTGGTTTTGGGTGATTGGAAGTTAAGGTGCCGGAACGAGCTTCGGAGGAGCAAGTGGTGAAGCGGGCATCGAATTTAAAAGAGGAACCGTAAATCAAGTGACCAGAGGACGCAACTGATACCAATAGCAAATTATTGAAGGTTAGAATCGAGGTAAATGGGTGTTCAGGTCGTAATTAATTAGGATTGGATAATATGATAGCTTCGGGAAGCTTAGAATTTAATTAGGAGTTATTAGAAATAATATAGATTAACTAAGTATAATTTATATATTTATGTATACATGTTTATGTGTGACTACCTAATTAAGTGTTGTGAAAATATATTGATTTGGTTAGTTATATGTTAGAAAGTAAGAAAAATAAATATATGAATTATATGCATGAGTGGTTCTAAGTAAAGCATAAATTATGAGAAATGTTTATGATGTGTAGTGTGGCATGTGTTATTTGATTACATAAATTGATGAGAATGATGAAATAAGGATGATGGAAAAGATATAACATGGCTTGTGAGGGCTAGGTCAATGTGGCCGCCCTGTGGAATTATTGAATGTCAGTTTCTGACAGATATGAATAGATTTGATGATGTTTGTGCCATGATGATGTGAGTTTGTATGTGATTATATGGTATGGGACGGCCAACGGTATGATGTACCCCTCGTTTTCTGGCTCTCGTGGTTTTTATACCTAATTGAGCTATCCAGTGGTTAAGTCGGACCCAATGGTTGAGGTGGGGAGCCAAGTCGGGCACGGTGAACCAAGACAGGTTCACGAAGTGTAAAGTCGGACCCCCAGCTAAAGGCCAATCCTCTAGTATCCGGATACTAGGAGTCTGATATATATGTGAGTCAGTTGTGCATATGTGATTTGATATAAATGCATGCTTTATGATGAATTATGAATTGATATCCATGGCGTGTTTTGATGAGTTTAATGATAATATGATCTTGGATGTGAGCATGAATATGCACGATGTGATATATATATATATATATATATATATATATATATATGATTTGTGGTGTTTGACACCCTAGTGAGGTTTAGGTGAATACAAATAGTCATGCATAGAAAAAGGTAAGTATATGGATGCTAGAAATTGGTAAGTTGAGAAATAGTAAGAATAGATAGGTACTAAATCGTTTCATATATTACATTCTGTTCTATATTTAATTACGATATGCCAAACACTTACCCTTGTTATGGTTTTATTTAATTTAGTGACCAGTGGCAGGGAGGATGTCAATGCCTCGGAGGTACGCCAAGCAGAGAATTGATGCCAGGGAATAATGGAAAATTGCAAAGTGAGTGAATTTATGTAATGTGGTTAATGTATATTATGTTCTATTTATTATGTTTGAAGATGATTTGGATTATGATGAATTGTTATGATCACTGAAGTTTGTGATTAGTGTAGTGATTGATGAATTATCTTAGTATGTGATGGATGTGATTATGATGTGATTGCTTGATGATGAAGTGGAGATGTTATTGCTAATTGTATCAACGTGTGTGAATTAGGAAAAGTTATGTGAATGATGGCGCAGAGCCACTGTGTGATTGATCATTGACATGGCAGGTCTTGTATATAATGGTGTGTTGTGTGTATGATGAAATTGTGAGATTGGTTGATGCAATAATGAATTTGATGGTTTGTTTGAAGCATGCATGTAGTGGATTTTATGTGAAATTAAGAAACTAAATATGTGATTTTGAGATCCAGCGGGTTTTGGGACCCCCAGAAAAGATCAATAGGTTCCCTAGGTCAGTTAGAAACTGTCCATATAGGCTTTGAACCATTTGGAGTCCATTTAAGTGGTTTGGTGTAAGGGTTTTGCACATAATAGGTTAAAAATGCATTTTGTACTTAACTCACGCATATGATGGAATTTTTGTGAACGGGTAGCGCCAACAGTTCTGGAATGGGGAAGACATGTGACCCGTGAAGTTTCATGGCGATCGGACCTAAAACAGGCCAATTGGGTTAGTCAGAAGTTGGCCAAGTGGCCTAAATATGTGACAAAATCAGGTGCTATCACTGATATGCTGACGTTGGGTGCCAGCCTGACGCATAGCGTCAGGGCTGCGTTCTTGGTTTCACACGTAGCGACCTCTGTTTTAGTTTTGTGTTTCTCTTCTTTAATGGCTTTTAAGGAGTTTCTAAATTGTAAATATAATTTATATTTGGCCTTATTTACAGAAAATAATTATTTTGATCAATGTAGAATTATTTATCTATTCAATTGCGAAAAATTTATTCTAAAACTTAATTAAACGAGTAAAAATAAATGTTAAAAGATGTAGGACGTCACATGCGAATCATTTAAGTTTAGGATTTTGAGTACGAGGTAAGGTTGGTGCTTGATTCAAGATTCTAAGGAGGCGTAAAGTTGAGGTAAACGGAGTGTTCGCAGTATATAATTTAGTGCAAATATATTTCTTTATTGTCTGTTGAAGCACATGAGCGAAAATGTAGTTATTTATAGAAATAGCATGGAGAACAATTAATATGTATGTTATAAGATGAAATAATAATGATATTTAATTTTGTTTGCGTTTGATCCTTAAAATTTATATGACAACTCTTATGTTTATGGAACTGTGAAATGGAAATGACAGGGATTATTGCCTGTGTGGCTTATTGTTGAATGATACATTATGTTGAATATTTTATATACCCCAAGGAGATGGCTTTTATGCTAGGGATAGTTTATGATAATTATTGGGTGATTATATACCATTAATATATGTTGTGATATATGTTGTGTGGTGTGGACAACCATTCAGTATGATTTACTCCTCATTTTTGGCTCTTGTGGTCGTTAGTGGCCCAGTTAAGCTACCTAGTGGTCAAGTAGGACCCAATGATTGAGGTGGGGAGCCAGGTGGGCTCGGTGGACCAAGTGGGTTCATGGGATGTCAGGTGGACTCCCAGCTGTTGACTGATCCTTTTAGTATCCAGATACTAGAGTATCTTATGCTATGCTTGTTTGAGAGTCAATTATGAAAACATATGAATGATGATTGTGATGCCTGTGATGAAGATATAGATATTGATTATCCCCATTTGAAACTGATGATGATAATGTTATTGATTGCTAGTTTATAAATGATTCACTTTGTATCTATTATTGAAATTATCTACATCAAATTATATGGTCAGTCAGTCACTCACCCTTATAGTTGTTTTAGTGACCGGAGACAGGGAGGCCACAGACGCTTCAGATACTAATGTATAGTGACTATGGAAGTAATGCCAAGACAATATGTTGATGAATATTTTGACATATAGATGTGTAGTATATGTGTGTGTGTGATGGCCAAGGGTGTTGGTTTAAGTTATGTTGGGCAATGATTATGATTTTAGCTAATGAATTATGAGTTTATTGGTTAATGAGGATTACTTGCTTAGCTTGAGTATGATTGTGGATTATGTGATGAGTATATGCATGATGACTACATTAAAGTCCAGCTTTCCCTATATATGAATATATATATATATATATATATATA
Source organism: Clitoria ternatea (assembly GCA_037962975.1). Classification (NCBI taxonomy): domain Eukaryota; kingdom Viridiplantae; phylum Streptophyta; class Magnoliopsida; order Fabales; family Fabaceae; genus Clitoria; species Clitoria ternatea. The sequence continues at coordinate 36,914,439 of CM075672.1, read as the reverse complement.
TATATGCTTATGATGATGTTTAGATTATGGCGCTTTTATGAATTTAAATAACTGATGTATTGATAACGAGATTGTGTATTGTAAACAATGTCCAGGGAATGTATTCATTATGTATATGGGCAATAAGCCATTATTAAAATGGTTTTGTATTTGTAATGGGCAGGTTTTGAAAGATCTAGATTGGTGTGGAATTGTTTGGTAGGCATAATTTTATTAATAATTCTTTGCATTAATGTAGGCATATATGTGATTATGAATACTGATTGGAACGGAACAGGTCACATTTGGCATCTGGGGGAATTGGTTTTCCTGGGTGGCTTCTATATGTCCATAACCATGTACTAAAATTGCTTGTATGCATGGATTAAGGTTGTGGACCCCGCCATTAGCTCCAAAATAGAGAATATGTTGCCTATAAAATTTGGTACCGACTAGAGCCGAAATGGAGAAGTTAGGTACCTTAGAGATTCCAAAACTTGGCAAATCTACATTTTTCGCTTGAGTAAGTGTACCTTCGCTCAAGCGAGCCCATCCCATTTGTGAAATCTTGATTCTGTGTGTTTCTTGCTTGAGCAAGATAAGTCTCGCTTAAGCGAGTCGGGGCCTGTATGATTCTTGAAGGTATTTGCTTGAACGAGTGTCTCCTCGCTTGAGCGAATTTAACTTAATTCACCACTGTGTCATTCTCGCTTGAGCAAGATTGTCATGGGTGCCTTCTGTCCCTTTCTCACTTAAGCGGGTATGGCCCTGCTTGAGCGAAAGGGCCATCTCTGCTCTCTGTGAAAGTTTTACCTGATCGAGTGATGCCTCGCCCAAGCGAGACGTAATAACTGATTCTCTATTTGTTCTCTCCTGAGCGAATGGTATTTTGTTTGAGCAAGATGGGCTTGCGTGATTCTGTTTGATTCTCACTCAAGCAAGGAGGGTCTCGCTTGAGCGAGGGCTCGATATCTGATGGGTATTGAATGCTCGCTTGAGCGAGCTAACCTCGGTTGAGCGAGTTGTGCCTGACTTGGCCTTTTCTTGTTTCCTTGGCTTATTGCATGCTGGTTTTGGAGGCCCTTGTGTTTTCTTGTTAACATCCCTCATTGTGCACAACTCTTATAATTCTTGTGAGTGTGTTTTGGTAATATTATATGCAGCACCGCCCTAGGATTTCCATGGGTTATTAGTGGAGTGTTGAATGCGAAAAATTTTCCTTTAAAATTTTCCCATCCATATCTCGATTTTGACATCTACTACAATATTTAAAATGAATTTGAGTTAAATTGAGTTAATTACATGATTTAAATGCTAAATAATAGGTGGGAAGTTATAGTCAATATAATTAATTCAACCACCAGGTGTTTTAATTTTTCCAAGGAAGCTTGTGCTTCATCATTCCATTGAAAATTATCCTTCTTCAGCAGTTGAGTCAAAGGTCTGGCTATCTCACCATAGTCTCTAACAAGCCTTCTATAGTAACCTGTTAATCCTAAAAATCCCCCTAAAGCCGTAATATCCTTATGTATTGGCCAATCCAACATAGCACTTGATGGTTTAGGGTCAGACTTAGAAATGTGGGTTGAATAAGTCTTAGACTCTTTTTACGGAGTTTGAACCTTTAAAGCATAAGTAGTCAGACTTGATAAGAGCAAGGTAAAAGAAGAATGAACACCAAGAATTTATACTGGTTCACTTCCAACACAGAAGCTACATCTAGTCTCTTCTAACTTGAAGGATTTCCACTATTGTAAAATCTCCTTTACAATAACAGCACCAGACTTGTGCCACAAGTATTCTTGACTTCAACCACTCCTAGCTTAAACCTAAGTATTCTTTCAACAAGCTATTCCTGGCTCAAAAACCTAAGTATTTATTCAAAAGTCTCTTCAGGCCACAACTATTTCCCAATGAAACTAAGGGCTGATAACACGCCAGACTTTTACACAATAACTGATTTGTAAGAAATGGTGTAAGGTTTTTCACAGAACTTGGTGTATGAAGGATGTGTATAGATGAAATAGATACACTAAGTAAAAATGACAAAAGACCAAGTTCTGCTAGAGGCAGAACAACAAAGAAGGCTTTTGTCTTAAAAAGGTTAAGAAGAGATTAAGAGAATTTTGATCATAGAGAATAATTCTTCTTGATAGGCTTGTCTCTCTACTTTGAAAATGAATCTCTTCAAATATATATAGGTTACTCAAGATGACCATTTGATGATTTGATGAGGAGATATAGCCGTTGGAAATCCTTTGAAGAAGTTTTGCTTGAACGCATGTACCAGACTTTTGATAAACTGAAGAGATGTCAAAAAGTCTGGTAGCAAGAAACTTTGACTCTATGCATAAATATAATGTTCCTTGAGATCTTCAATAAATAAATATAATTGTTGGCTTTCTTTCTTCTAGTAAACACGCAGAGACCAATGCTGTAATTCTTTAAATTTTCTGAAATGTGCAAAGTAGTTACGTTGATTTCTTCAAAAACTATTTTGCCTGCTCTACTGATTTGTCTCTTATCCTTTTTGATGATAAGCACATTCTTCTTGGTAAGGGTTTGATTTCCAAAGAATCATCAAAACGTTTTAGAACGTTATGTGATTTGTACTTTGAAGTAACGTTCAAGATGTATATGCTTGTTGTACAAAAAGTATGAGGTCTGATTTATTGGTTCATATGACTGAAAATTCTTGAACTAGACTTTTTGGGTAAAGTCTAAAATTTTACTTTTGATGGATCATACTTTTGATTTGATGGACTTATAATAGTAGTCCTGAGAGCGAAGATTAGAGTTTTAATAAGGAGCCGTGATAGTTAATAAATAGAGAGATAATTGATTAGTTAATAACAATGATGTACTTTGATAAAAGTGGTATAATAATAATTATTTGATACATGATAAAATTATAAATTAGGAAATAATAATAATATATAAATAAAAATGATAATGGTGATGTGATGATAAATAATATCATAACATAAAATATCTAGGAGGGAGAAAAACAAATCTTAGTAGTTTCTTCAAGAAACGTACACATCGAAAAATCGTAGTAGAAATTACATCAGGAACCGTATCGGGAACCAGAATAAACAATGAGGGATACCAGGAGCCTTGAGATGAGAATAGTACTCTGATACTTAAGTATTTGATCTAAAATATTCCCTAGAGTGTCCTTTTAAAATTATCGAGAACCGATTTGAACCCCGGTCCTTTCGTATCTTACCTGAGCCTAAGTGGAAAACGTGAACCCGTACCTACCCGCACTATTTTTAACGTAACTCCATCTCTAACATTGAAATTTATGATTCTTATTCATAAATTTTTGTATCAAAATCCTCTACAACTTTTATGTTGACCTCAAAGCCTAGTTCTAAGTCCATCAAACCCAGTTTGCAAAACACTACACTGACTTGTGATTTCTTCGATTCGACTGAGCACCTTTTATTATTTTGAGCATAACTCATTCCCTTATTATTGAAATCGAATGATTCTTTTTCTAAATTTTTTGCATGAAAATTATCTATATTTCATAAGAAGACCACAAAGGCTAATTCCAAACACATAAATACTAGTTTTTGTTTCAAGTTGTTGACTTGAAATTCACGTGGCAACTGCATCACCTTTCATATTTTTCTTATAGAATGTTGAATTACGATATTGAAATCGAATAATTCTTGTCCTCAAAATTTCTTAGAAAAATTATCTATAATTATTATGAAGACACCAAGAATTAATTCCTAGCCAATTTTCCCCAATTTTTATTTTAAGGTGTTGTACCTGTTTCGTGTCCAGATTAGGGCCATTTTTGTATTTTAGCCATAACTCCCACTTTGTTTATTAGAATTCAACGTTCTATATCTCATTGGAAAGGGAAAAGAGAAATATACAACTTTTATATTGACCATTTTGTCTAATTCCCATTAGGACAAAAATTTATCTTTGTGACAATGTTTATGCGAATTTGAAGAAAATGTGTGTCACCATGCATGTCCTTATTTCACCATACCTTGACACCTTACCTCCCATTCACTCATGCACTCTAAGAAGTTGCCACCTCACATGCCAAGTGTCATAATCAGCTTCTCCTCCTCCAACTATAAATACCCTATCAATCATGCATTTTACACTTTTCTTTCCTTTATTCTCCTTTACTTCTCTCTCAGCCAACTCCTTCTCTTACACAAACCCTTGTAAAATAAAAATAAAAATTCCTTCTTCCTCGTTTTCTCTCATGGAAGAATAGCCTCCACCATGGGCACCCTCTTAGCTCTTTTTCCTTTCCTTCCTCTCCTCCACCATACGCTTCACCATCACCTAAAACTAACAAACCACCATACGACCACCACCTCCACCTTCTTCATCATTTTTCCTCCTAATTTATGCTTGTGGCAATGTATAAAGGATTCTGTGAATTGTGTTGTATTATGTAAATATCTGTTATATTGCCATTGAGAATTAGAATGAGAGTAAATTATGATTAATTAAGTGAAATGGTTTGATCAATAACTTGTAGTGTTTGTACTTGTACCTTTAACCATGTTGGTGAAAATCTATGAGTTATATTTCCTTAAACGAGATTTTGTTATGTTCATGCTAAAAATTTGAAGGAAGGTAAATTACGATTAATCGAATTGATTGATGAGATGGACATCTTATAGTGGTTGTGCTTGTACCTGTGATGATATTGGTAATGTTCTGTAAATCTATGTAAAAGGTGTTGTCGTGCAAGAATTTATTTGTGTTATTGATGATTTGAGTAAGAGTTAGTCATGATTGATAACACTGCATTATGTTGTGATGAATTTACATAGATAGACTAAATGGTTATGGTAAATGGATTTAAATAGACTTAAGTGCCGGTAGGGTCCAGAATGGGTGATTGCTTACGTAACTAATCCGAATGAGAACGATGGGAATTTATGATATGTGATATCGGTATCTGTGTTGATGTTGATATACCCCTATGACATTTTGCCAATTGAAATTTTGGATTTTGTGAGGCTCATAAGACTTTTCCCTTAATCGCCAAGTAAAAGGGAAACTTAACTATAACTAGTTCGAAAAGTGATCTTGAACTAATATTTTAAAGTATTTTATGTTGATGAATTAAAATAAGAAGGTTATTCAAATCAGACTTTCTAAATTAATTAAGTTATGATTTTCATGGTAAAAATATTATGGTTTTAACTAAACTAACAACTTTATAGAAAAAGAGCTTTATCCTTAAGCTTTAAAGTAGTATTTTCTAAGACAATTATTTTGAAAGTATAAACCGCCTTTGAAAGTCTTAATCCTTAGAAACCGAGGAACAAAGTTCTGTAACAACCAATGTTGTGGGATAACGTTCACTATAACAGTACAAATATAAAATAACAAGCTTTTAATATCTCAGCCGCAAACCCCAACCTCGAGTAGTACATGCTTCTAATGAGGACTAGGGGGAGAAGCTTAAAGGGAAGTATATGTATAGATATAATTAAAAGTTTTGAAGATTTAGTCTATGAGGAATATTAATCTATGAAGATTTGTTATATCCAGTTAAACTTATTTTAAAGAAAAAGGTATGGTTCATGAAGTTTTGAAAAGATATTATGTAAGGAAATGTATATATGAAATTAAGCATTTTGTGACCACAAGGATAGTCTTAACAAAGTATAAGTAAGTGGATCAAAAGTCTTAGGTAAGTGTAAGAAAGTTTCTGTAAGAAATGTTTATTTATAATAAGACCCAAAACACAACATTAAGGACAAAAGGCTTATCGAGGTAGGACCCTACTCGGTGATGCTAAATGAATGTTGAGATGTTATTGATGTACATCATACATGCATCATGATCATTTGGGATTATATTTGGAAACTCAATACTAAAAAGCATACAATGAGGGGTACGCTAGAGAACATGAGCGTCAAGATCCTTAATTGGATCTCAGGGGTATAACCGGGGTGAGTCACCCCATTAGCTTGGAGTCACATCCTGAAGTCGAGCTGTCTACAGGCCTACCGAGTATACCCTGACGATGATGAGTGTCACTAAGACCATGTAGAGCCAAGTTACAGAGTGTGATCATATTTACGAAAGTATGGACTTGAGTGTCCCTGTTTACCCATCGACAAACTTGGTGAGCTTTGGTCGCTCTAGTACAGAAGCGTTATGCTTAGTATGAGACTAAGGCAGAACGACTCTGATTAGTATGATGCTGAAAGGGCCCTTACATGCATTCATGAAACACTAAATTATGACATAATCCTAATATACTCAACTCATGCATAGCATCTTAAGTGACTAACAATATTGATGCGTGGTTGTTAATTATGTGATGATTATATCTGTGAGTAGGTGATGTGTTTGTATGTGTTGCTGTGAAATTATGGTAATCCAACTATGAAGTGTATAGGTATGTTTTAAAGGAAAAGCAACCCAATAAATAGTCATTAAGCAATAATTAACCTTAGGAATATGCCTATAAATAAGTAATGATAGAAACTTGGCTTGTTTAAGGAAATGTGTGAATATAGGATGGAAGTGAACTAAGAAGTATTGAGAATATGTATGTTGACCAACATGCTTGCTATGATAGTTATTGACGTGTTGTGTGAAAATAGTTAATCATTGTCTGAAGGAATGTGACTGGTATTGGGTAGGATAATTGTTAACCAAATTAGCTAGAGACCTTTAGAAATAAGGATAACTATGTATGCTGATTCACTGGAAATCATCGGGCCTAATGAACGATAGTAAATTGGACTTGTATATCTATAAGAACCTAATTAAGGTTTAAGTAAATAATGAATGGTTGTCATAGAAATAGGTTTTCTGTGAGAGAACTAAAATTAATGAATAGGATGGTTAAGTACAGTATGTATTGGTCATTGGATGTACTGCATGTTTTTCTTACAAGGCTGGAGTGAGATAAATACACCCCTTTTGTTATATAGTTTCTATTTGTATATATTTAAATGTGTACTCTAGGTCATAAAGGACAAGCTTGACAGGAATGAAGATCAGTATTACAGCGCGCAACAGATGCGGTTGGGTCCCCAGCCCGAAGGAGTTGTGATTAGGATGAATTATGTTTGCACCTCTGGGAGCCTACATGTCCCTATTATTCAGAGTATGTAAGTTACTATTGAGACCATATGATGTATGAAGAGTTTTCTTGAAGTTCTTGATCCACCATTGTTTCTTGTACAAAAAAAAACTTCCATATTTTTCTAAAACTTGTAACCTCTTAATTAAGTAGGATGATCTAGTGAAAGGGATTTGTCCTAGTTAACCCAGAGTGTTACGAAAAGTACATTTTTTCTAATTAGAGAACAATTGGTTCTCCTTTAACAACACCAAAATAGCTTGTAAGTGCCTCTGATGTTCATCCTTACGCTTACTGTAAACCAAAATATCATCAAAGAAAACAAGCATAAATTTTCTCAAATACGGCTTTAGCACCTCGTTCATAAGATATTAAAAGGTGGAAGGGGCATTGGTGAGTCCGAATAGCATGACAACAAACTCATAATGCCCTTCATGAGTCTGAAAAGCCATTTTATGAATGTCTTCTTGCTGCATCCTAATTTGATGGTAACCGAATCGTAATCCAACTTGGAGAAAATCACCGCTTCCCCAATTCTACAAGCAATTCATCAATAATATGAATAAGGAATTTATCTCGTATAGTAATTTTGTTAAGAGTCTGATAATCTACATAAAAACGTTATCCACCATCCTTTTTCTTCACCAAGATTATAGGACTAAAATAAGGACTAACACTAGGTCTGATTATACCAGAGTTAAGCATATCATCCACTAGACTTTCAATTTCATTCTCTTGATAGTGTGGGTACCTATACTATCTGATATTGGGGATATTAGACCCTTTCTTCAACTAAACTGCATGGTCTTTCCTTCTAGGGGGTGGTAATCCTTGTGGCTCTTAAAAGACCAAGTCATAATTTTCCAAAAATGATTCTGTCCAAGTAGGACAGATTGTTGGTTCTCTACTTTTAGCCTACATCTAACAATATTTCACTAAAAATCCATGGCTTTGATCACATGGAACCTTTAAGACGGGCTTTAAAGAAGCTACGACTCTAGTTAAGTCAGAGTCTCCCTTCAGTATGTGATATTCATCCGTAACTGAAACTCTAGGAATTAATTCGTAAAAATTTGCTCTTATTTCTCTGAGACTAGCCAGACATTCCATTCCCAATACCATATCCACTCCTTTAAGACCAAAGACATAGAAATCTTGTTGAATTTTTAAACCCTGCATCTCTAACTTCAATTTAGGACATACTCCTTCACAATCTATCTTTGTCCCTTCACCCATCCTCAACTGTATAAATAGAGGTTGCATACGTATCTAGTTCCTGTTGTTTCACAAACATGGCTGAAATGAAATTATGAGAGGCTCCACAATCAATAAGTACCATGACCTGTTCTTCCTCAATCTTACCCCATAACTTAATTGTTTTCTTTTATGTAAGGCCAACAATGCTACACATAGATGATTGGAGGTCTTTTAGCTCTTTGTCTTTCTCGACCACCATAGTTTCTCCCTTTGCATCCTTTTCTTCTTCCCCTTCGGCCAATACTAAAATTTGTAACTGTTTGTTTGCACAGACATGGCCTAGACCAAACTTTTCATCACACCTGAAACATAATCCCTTCCTAGACTTCTCTTGTAACTTTGCATATGTTAACTTTCTGTAGCTTCTTCCTCTGAATTTATTAGAAGGTTTCACTAGACTTCCTTTTCCTATATAACTTCCAGTTCTGGACACATTGAACTATTGTTTCGCTCCCTATTCCCATGTCACCATGCGGTTACTACTATACGTCTTTATTGGCCTGCTTATCGTACCTGTTGAATTTCCCCTTTTGGTGGTTAACTGGTTTTTCTCATTCACTCTCTGTGCAAAATCCATTAAATTAGCCAAGCTCTGTTGGATGGAGCTTTAATTCTGCTTTAATAAATTCCTTGAGCCCATTCAAAAAGATGCCCTTCAAGTATATTGGTTCTACACTCTTTAACGGACCAACATAGAGTTTGAATTTCTCTCTATATTCTTCCATTGAACCTATTTGCTTGAGACTCAGTAATAGTTCTAAAGGATTTTTCAACCATGGTTTGTTGGAAATGCCTAATAACCGTTGCCTGAAAGTGCTCCCAATTCGGTTGGTATGCTGAGAACTCCCACCATTGATACCAAGTTAGCATTTTTCCTTCTATCATCATCATAACCGCCTATAATTTTTCTTGTCCAGACATTCCTTTCAAATCAAAGTATCTCTCAACTATGGTCGTCCAACCATACGCATCTTCTCCATTAAAAACAAGTATCTCTAACTTCCTCCATTTATCCACTTTGTGTCGTCCACTATTGTGGCTCCCTTATGTTCTGCCTTGAGGAATTGTTGGCTTCCGTCGTTATTCTATTCTTTCTGTTTCACACGATTTTTTTGCACTGAGGTCTGCACATCATTTAACTATTCAACGTTCTTCTTTATTGTGTCACGCATCACTAGCAAGCCTCAGAACCCTCTCTCAAATGCCTCCATTCTCGCCTCCATGTTGTGCATCGACACCATGAATGGTCTCCAGAAACTTGTTGCTTTGATACTAGTTAATAGACCCTAACTACACTAAATTTTATTCACTTGTAGATTATAAATTACACAGGGAATCGAGTAAAACTGATTGAGTGTCAAGGTTTCCTCCTAAGATGTTTGAGAGCTTAGTCTCTCCCTTCCTAAAATCACTCAAAAGCTACCTACCCTCTGCCCTGCTTCTTCTTTTATATTTATTTTACAGATAATTGCTTAGAGGCAGTTATGCTTTAGTTACACTTTCAAAATAATTGTTAATAGGCCTAACATAATAATAGTGCCTTAGAAGGCCTAAATGATGCAAGGTCCAAACGTAACAAAATCAGACCAGCTTGGCTAAAGAACTTTATTTAATTTAGTTTCATTCTGTTTATCTATCCATTTTAAAATGTCTTTTATCACTTACTATATATATTTTGTATTCCCCCTCCTAGGGTTTTTTATGTAATGAAAAATCTGAGTAGCCTCTTACTAGTCTTTTGGTTAATGTTTAGCTTTCTTGTTGTTCCTTAATAATTTTAAGATATGTTGGAAAAAGAAGTCTAACAAGGGAATTCAGTAATTATGGGTCACATGAGTTTTTAATTAATACTAGTGATCTTTATTTTTAATTTAATGATTAATATTAATTTTCTTATTTCCTAAATTGACGGTGACACAAGTTCACGTTAGAGGGGGGTTAAATAGTATGATTAAAATTTTGGTAAATTCTTTTTGTAAAGACACATTTATCCGAGTTTTCTCAAAAATTTGGTTGAAAAACAAAACAATTTATCAAATAGATCACATATCTGTCTAAGCTTTCACAAACTTTAGATGAAGGTTAATAAAGACAAAAATATTAATAAAACAATAAAGAGGAATAATACACAAGCAAAAAATATTATACTGGTTCACCTCTTAACTAAGCATAGTGCAACCCACACTTTCTTATAAGGATCTCACTATTTTTTCACAATTTAGTCTCTTCAGGCTAAAAATTCAAGTATTTTTTCTTAACTTAGCCTTTTCAAGCTAATTAAATAAGCATTCTTTCTTAATCAAGCCTTTTTAGACTCTTACAAACTTCACAGAGAAGTGAGAATATCCTACGTCTTTAACAAAGGCCTTAAGAGTGTTTGAGCTTACAAAACTAAACTGATTGTTCAAGATATGAAATGAAGCAAAGCTCTTAAACTATTTACAAGAAATGAATAAGAGAAGATTGCGCACCTTGTAGAATACGTATAGAGAAAAAGCATAAAAATAAGGCAATTTGCATTCTTAAGTGCTCTTCCTTTTATAGGCTTTCTTCGAAATAAATGTCATGAGACAAAGAGCCTTTTTTAAAATGATGATTTGACATTTGTTCAAAGCCGTTAGAGTGTTTTGAGAAGAATATTTGAACTCCATTAGCATGTGAACATCTTGGTTATCTGACTTTCCAAATTGGTGTATAGGATAAACACTACTTTGTCCAGGTAGTTCCTTTGAAGCTATTTTGATTGGGTAGATGGTTTGCTTCAACTCAAAATGGTTATAAGTTGATATAGAAGCACGAGTTTTGAGTTGTGCCTTGTATTTACTATCTTAAAGTACCCTGTATGAGTTTTGTGAGTCTTCAGACAACTACTTAAGATAAAGAGCGTCTGAGTACCTCAAGACTCTTGGGCTTTGACTTGTGACTTGTATTTATATTAAATAAGCCTTAACTGACCAATCAAAATAATTCAAAGCCATTAAGCTGACCCGACCCAACGTAACTCACTAGCAAGGCAATTAGAAATTTCCAACTTATTTTAAAATTGGATTGACCTCCACTGACTCACCCAACCTAAAGACCGAAACGAGCCAACCTATGGTGCGTTAGGTTAGGCTACTTAAAATTAAAAAATAAAAGCTAAAAACATTAAAATATAAAAAATTAAACATCCTTCCTAATTTATATTTGTTATGATGTCCAACAATTGATTTTTTAAAAATTTTTGGAGGGATTTTTATTTGAGAACAATGACGAGCTAGAAAAACTTAAATAAATAAGAATATTATTTTTTGTTACTTTTTTAAGTTAGAAGGGTTAACCTCACTCACCAACGAGTTGTGTTAAGTTGGGTTAAATTGCCTAGTTCATTTTTAAGTGTGCAAGTCTAATTTAGTTGGTATTTTGTATAATTTGTAATAAGCCAACCTGATTAATGTTTTGACAATTCTAATATATCTAGGAAACTCAAACAAAATAAATAAGATGTTTACCAACAACTAATTTATCAAGTGAAGTAATATGAACCCCTGAGTTGGAGGACTCAAGCTTAACATCAAAAAATATTTTGTCCATCATTATATAATTACCAAAAAAATTAATAGAGTAGTTTTAATGTCTGAATGTGAAAATAGAATTGTAAAAATAAAAAATAATTATATTATAAATATTTTAATAAAGGTGGATGTCCACCTTAGCCTTATAAAAAGGGACTTATACCCTTTATAAACGTACGTGTGAATTAGTTGAAGTGCCTGCATTCCCTTCTCTGTTGTGCATCTTTCTTCATTATTTTCCTTCTTCCACCATTAGGTAATTTAAAATTTCAGTTATTTTATAACACATTATCAGCACGAGGTTCTGACCAACTGGTATCTAGTCAAGTCTACGAAAGGTAATACATTATTATTATTATTATTATTATTATTATTATTATTATTATTGATAATTTCAATTTATATACTTTATGTTATTTATGAATATATTATAAAAGGTTCCTGAAGAACTTATATTTTAAACATCCCAGAAGGATGTATAAGATTATATCTATATCATGGAAAAATAGGTTGATGAAGAACTTATTTATAAAAAAATATAATAGTTTTCATATGCATTATTATACCTATTGTGCATTACTTATATATATATATTATTATTAAATTAAATAATTACTATACTGTTTAGCTCATGGGTACGCATTAATAGGGAATCAAACACAGGTTTTTACTAATGATAAGTTATCACTCTACCACTAGGCTACTAGTACTTGAATGATATTTTATGAAAATTTTTAAATTTTCATTATCAGATCACTTATTGTTATTACCATCATTATAATGATAATTATAAATATATTTATTTCATTGAAGTATTATCTAACTTATTTGTTATTTTTGCATAGAAATAAATATGTTGAATATTACCAACCTTGAGTCTATGGCTCTTGATATCACCGGAAAAAATTATTTATCATGGACACTAGATGCTGAAATTCACTTAGATGCAAAAGGTTTTAGAGACACAATTAAATATGGAAATGATGCATCTACTCAAAACATGGCTAAATCCATGATATTCTTACATCACCATATCCATGAAGGGTTAAAAAATAAGTATCTAACAGTTAAAGATCCTGTTGTTCTCTAGAATAATTTAAAAGAAAGATACGACCATCAAAAAGCTATAATTCTTCCAAAAGCCCATTATGAATGGATGCATTTGCACTTTCAAGATTTTAAATTTGTAAATGAATATAATTCTCTATTTAGAATTACTTCAAGATTGAAGTTTATGGAGAAAAAGTCTTTAAAGACTACATGTTAGAAAAGACATTCTCCACTTTTCATGCATCTAATATGCTCCTATAGCAACAATATCGTCGAAAAGGTTTTACAAAATACTTAGAATTGATTACTTGTCTCCTTGTGACTGAACAAAATAATGAATTACTTATGTAAAATCATGAGTTTCGTCCAACCGGAACTGCTCCATTCCCAGAAGTGAATGTAGCGACACATGATCATTATACTTATGGTCATGGTCGTGGCCGTAGTTACGGTCGTGTATGAGGTAATGCTCAGGGTATTGGTCGTGGTCGTGGATATGGTCGTGGTCATGGTCAAAATGATAATAAATCATCATTTGTATGAAAAAATAAAGAACGTATGGAAAAAGGAAAAGATGTTCAAAGTAGCGAACAAACTAAAAATATTTGCTATAGTTGTGGTAGCCAAGGCCACTGGTCTTGAGTTTGTCGTACACTAAAACATTTGATTGATCTATACCAAAATTCCCTTAAAAATAAAGGGAAAACAATAGAAACAAATTTTACTAGTATGGATGGTGTTTTTACTTGATGTTGATGATTTCCTTACTCTTCCTGAAGAAGACATTGACCACTCAGTTAGAGAGGGGAGTGCCCCTAAATAAATTATTTTATGTTTCATTTAATTTATTTTGTTATGAATTTTTTGTCAATAAAATTTTTTATTGAAAATTTATTGTTGTTAATTATATTTTTCACTTATGATTTTTTATTATTTAATGAAGAATGAATCCTCACGTGAATAATAAAGATATATGTCTCGCAGACAGTGCAACAACTCACACTATTCTCAAGAATAAGAAATATTTCTACCATATAGTAAAACAAGAAGTCAATGTTAATACTATATCTGGTAGTATAAATATAATTGAAGGCTTTAGCAGAGTTAGTATTTTGTTACCTGGAGGAACAAAATTGTACATTGAAAGTGCATTATATTTTACCAAGTCTCAAAGAAATTTATTGTTTTAAGGATATCCGTAAAAATGGATACCATATTGAGACCATAAATTATGGAAATGTTGAATATCTTTACATCACAAAGTTAATTTCTAATAAGAAATGTGTCTTGGAAAAATTGCCTTCACTTTTCTCTGATTTGTACTATACATATATTAGTACAATTGAAACAAATGCGATAGTAAACCAGAAGTTTACAAATAAGAATGACTTTGTTATCTAGCATGAATGATTAGGCCATCCTGGATCAATTATGATGTGAAAAATAATTGAAAATTCAAATGGTCATTGCTTGAACAGCAGACAAATTTTGTAAACTAAGAATTTCTCATGTGCTGCTTGTTCTCAAGGAAAACTGATCATTCAACCATCACCAATGAAAATTGGGAGTGAATCACTTACATTTTTAGAACATATACAAGGAGATATTTGTGGACCAATACACCCTTCATGTGGACCATTTAGATATTTTATAGTTTTAATTGATTCGTCAACTAGATGGTCACATGTTTGCTTATTGTCAACTCACAACTAAGAAATTATGAGATTACTAACTCAATTAATTCATTTAAGAGCTCATTATCTTGATTATCCAATTAAGAAAATACGCCTTGATAACTCTAGTGAATTCACATCTCAATCTTTTAATGATTATTGTATATCCATCGGAATTAATGTTGAACATCCTGTAGCACATGCTCATACACAAAATAGACTTGCTGAATTATTAATTAAACGTTTAAAATTGATAGCAAGACAATTGTTAATGAGATCAAAACTCCTAATTTAAACTTTGGGACATGTAATCTTGCATGTGGCAATACTTATTCGCATCAGGCCTACAAATTATCATGAGGATTTCCCTTTACAATTGGTTCATGGTAAAGAACTAAATATTTCCCATCTAAGAATGTTTGGAAGTACGGTATATGTTCCTATCTCTCCTTCACGACGCATTAATATAGGACCTCAAAGAAGGTTGGGAATATATGTTGGATATGAAGGTCCATTAATAATAAAATATCTTGAACCCTTAACAGGAGATTTGTTTACAACACGCTTTCCTGATTGTCATTTTGATGAATCTATTTTCCCACTCTTAAGGGGAGAAAATAAATAGTTGGATAAAAGGATTAGTTGGAATAAGATGCCTTTATCACATCTTGATCCTCGAACAAAGCAATGTGAACTAGAAGTTCAGAAAATAATTAGTTTACAAAATTTAGCAAACCAATTGTCAAATGCATTTGCTGATCCAAAAAGAGTGACTAAGTCACACATACCAGCTGTTACTACTCCAGTAAAGATTGATATCCCTGTACGATAATCTAAAATTGCAAATGAGTCTAAAACCAAAATAAAACGTGGCAGACCTCTTGGTTCTAAAGATAAAAATCCTTGAAAAAGAAAAATAAATAAAGAAGATGGTCGAGTCGAGGATGTAAAGACTCCAGAAGAGTTTCCAGACACAATCTGTAACACCCCTATTTTTATTTTAAGTTATTTCAAAAAATTTATATTAAAATCTGGATGGAATTTGACCATAGACCTTTAGAAGTTTTTTATTAGTATATTTTTCAGAATTTATTTAAAAAAAATTTAAAAATTTTAAAAAAAACAAAAAATACTATTTGCACCCCTTAAATTACTATTTGCACCACCCCTAGATTGCTATTCGCACCTCCAAAATTGCTATTCGCACCCCCTCATAATTCTTTAGATTCCTTCACGTGAAATTCACTGTGTGTTTCTGAAATTTTTAAACTTTGCATAGTAACCTATATGAAAATTTCAAGTTTTGTATAGTACTTTTATAATAAAATATTCAAACGCACAGTAAGTTTTTTTCCTATAAATACCGAGCGAATGAACGAAGGAAATCACAGTTTTTTTATTAAATTTTCTTAATATAGTAGTGCTAGAGAGATAGTGGTGGAAGTAAGAGGGAGAGATAAATTTTTTAGAAGGAGGTTCTGCTAAAATTCTAAGGTAAGAATACCTTTCTTTTATATTTTTTAGGGTTATTTTTATATCGTTTTTAGAAATCTATTATTATACTGGAAATAATATTATTAGGTTACTATTCTAAATAGTAAAATACTATTTCAATAGTAAATTACTATTTCAATAGTAAATTACTATTTCAATAGTAAATTATTATTCAAATAGTAAAGTACTATTTATTGTTACTATTTACCTTTACTATTCATGTTTTACTATTTACCGTTACTATTCACATTTTACTATTTATTGTTACTATTCTTGATTTACTATTTACCGTTACTATTCACGATTTACTATTCACTATGCACTATTTACTATTTAAAATTTACCATTTCTGTTTTAAGTAGTAATCTTAATTTTCACCTTATGCCTTTACTGAAATAGATTGGTATTAATATTTCTAGAAATCGAAGGCGCAAAGCAAACTCTCTTTTGGTAACAATCCAAGGTAAAAGGGAGTGAGTTAAGAATATAATATGAAAAGACATAAGAATAATGGGAAGAGTCCCCTACTCATTTTAAATTTGATAATATTATTATTTTAAAATATTAACATTTTAACTTAAAATTTTTAATAAATTTAAAATTAAATATCTGATGTAACTAACATACCTATGCAAGGACCTGGACTTTCATAACCTATACGATCTAGACTGAACCTATGCAAGGACTTGGACAAATTTGACCTATATGGACTGAACTATACCTATGCAAGGACTGGATTATATGGACTTACATAGACCTATGCAAGGAATGGACTATAAGGACTCAAAATCAATTTTTAATAATTTAAATAACCATTAAAATTTGAATTATATTTAATTAATTTGTTTATAATTATTATTGATGATATTTAATTGCGATCGATATTATTTGATTGTGATTGACATTATTTGATTGTGATTGATGATATTGTGATTGATAATATTTGATTATGATTGATGATCTTGTGATATAAAGTTGAGCATATAACGAGCATGACGAAAAACTAAAACTCAGTAAAAATTTTCTTACCTTACTCTTTAAATTTTTACTTTAAATCTTTTCTTCTTAGAAATTATTTTTATTAAATTTACTTTTAATATTTAGAATTAGTATTTACTTTAGAATGAAGACATTTTATGAAAATTAATTTATAACAAATTGAGATAATTAAATCTTAAATTAAAGAAAAATTTTATAATTTTAAGTATTTTTGGTTAATGATTTAAAGATTATTCTCTTTTAATAAAACAAAATTTTCAAAAGAAAATTATTTTATTTTTCCAACTTAATAACTAAAGATATTTGGAAATAATTGAGAATTCGATCTTGTTAAGATTCAATTTGAGAAAGATTATGTAAAATTTTATATGAGAAAGTTTTGAGATATTTAAGGCTTAGAAACTCAATTTCAGTGAGATTCGAAAACTGTACCAAATTTATTTCTGTAGGACAGAAATTTAGAGAATTGAGAAAATGTACAGTTTATTAAGATGATGTTGTAAACCTTTATGGTATTTAATAATTGAGTTTCTAAAAGTCTTAACCAACTAAATACGCGAGTAGTTCATGCATCATAAATCATTAAAGTGAAACAAAATGATATTGTCTGGGGACAGATTATAGAAACCGAGGATACATTAGAGGAGGCTTAATTACGAGCCTTGGGATGAGAGGGTGTGAAAGGGTGCTTCAGGGGACCTGGGGTAGCTCCCTAGTGTCAGGTACTTTCACAATAAAAACTTTCTCAATCTAACTAGTCTCTAAGTGTTTCCATGCCAGTTGAGCTATTCATATTATTATTATCCAGACTTATGGAACAGTGTAAACTCCTGGTTGGCCCAGTGCAAATTAAAATTTAAGGGCCCACATATATAGGTAAGTTATGATGAAGATATTGCATAACATTCATGTATTCATAATTGATTGTGTGTGTGATTGTGATTGTGATTGTGATTGATATAATTATATATTAGTTTGTGAAAACCCTTTATTGCTTATGCCCCATTTGGGAATATTATATTCTATTTCTCACTCCTTTCTCCGTGTTTTTGTTTCATATGTTTTAAAATTGATGGTTCAGAGGGAAGGATCTGATCCGGTCTAGATACCGGCTCCAAGGTTATCCGGGCTGGATACCGGTCCTAAGGGCAAGAGGCCGTCTCAGCCGTCCTAGAAGCCGACCGGTATCCCAGGATAATTCCCCAGTCGGCAATAAATATTGTTTCGGACTGAACACTGGATCCAATGTAAAGAGGTCATCTAATTGTCCAAGAGGGCAATCGATCTCACAAAGTAATGGTCCAGTCTATTAGCACATTATGTGAGTCTCTCCGCCATCGATCGTCCGAGGAATCGTCTGAACACCAGATGGCATATCCGCTCACCTACACCAGATGGCATATCCGCTCACTACACCAGATGGCATATCCGCACCTACACCGGGTGGCTGATCCGCTCTCTAACCGACTGCTTCAGTATCACAATGAGGAAGGTATTCTGCACAGTGGAATACGTCCCTTTCATTCACCGACAGGAGTGGGTACAATCACCAGCGAAATTTACGGAAAAGGTGATTATCCTCCATCCATGTGACAGAAAAGTACACTGATAATTCACCTACTCTCTTGGCATACTCTGAATGCTGGCCTACTTGGATTGACTCTTTATACACGTTATCAGAACCAGTGGGCCCACTAACACCCAACGATTCATCTTCCACGCTCAACTATAAATAACATGTTGCAATACATGTGCCAGGTTACGTTGTCCTTACACTCACTCTCGCCATTATACTGCTTGAATATTCATTGAGTTTCATACACTCTTCTAACTTGAGCGTCGGAGAATCTTCGCAGGTGGCACCACCTGTCGCCCACACCCAACGTGAGAGGCCGGTGTGAAGGATCTCCAGGACAACAAGACCGACCTCCACACATTGAGAGGTCAGATCACAGAGACCGGATACACACAGCCGGTCTTCAGCTTCATTCAATCTTCAACTCTTGAGTTTGTCTCGACACCGGATCCTAGACCCCGGTTCAGGACAGATCAGGATCAAAGAATCTCGGCAGTGAATATAGCACGTTCTAGAAAGGGAGCTCGGTATGAATACCGTGGTCCAATGAATAAATAATGTTATTAAGTAACTGCTTCTGGGCCATGGAGTTTCCTCTCTTTCTTATAATGTTTAATAATTATTTTCTTCGGATGAATGTAAAATTACTTTACAAAGTTTTAATAATATTTATGAGGTATTTCAAAAATGATGTATGTAATTTATTTTGATAGTTTCTTTTTAACAATCATATCTTTAAAAAAAATTGAATTTTTCTAGTATTTATGAAGGTGTAACTGAGGGCGTTACACAATCAAGGTTTCAAATTCAAAAGAAACTAAGGTACCTGAAATTGACAAAAAAATAAAGAGATCTCAATAAATTATGTCATGGATGAAATATAATGGATTCGACATGAAGTCATTGTTGATGAAATTTTTACATTCAAAGTAGCTCATGATATTATAAATGATGATAAGAATCATGAGTCAAAATCTGTTATGGAATGTGTACAAAGAAATGATTGCCCAAAGTGGAAAGATGCAATGAAAGAAGAGTTAAACTCACTTGCAAAATGAAAAGTTTTTGAGCCTGTAGTCCAAACACCAGAAGGTGTAAAACCAGTTGGATACAAATGAGTTTTTACAAGGGAAAGAAATAAGAACGGTGAAATTGTGAGATATAAAGCAAGACTTGTTGCACAAGGTTTCTCATAAAGACCTGGTATTGATTTCGAAGAAACATATTCACCAGTGATGGATGCAACTACTTTTTGATACTTAATAAGTTTGGCAATCCATAAAAAACTTAATTTACGCCTTATGGATGTTGTTGCAGCATATTTATATGGTTCACTTGAAAATGACATTTATATGAAACTCCCTAAAGGATTTAATTTGCCTGAAGCATACAAGACAAATTATCGAGACAATTATTCAATTAAATTGAATAAATCCCTTTACGGACTAAAGCAATCTGGACGCATATGGTACAATTGTCTTAGTGAATATTTGTTGAAAGAAGGGTATAAAAATGACCCGATTTATCCATGTGTTTTTATGAAAAGATTCGGAAAAGAGTTCGTTATAATTGCTATTTATATAGATGATTTAAACATCATCGGAACCTCTAAAGAGCTTTCAAAGGCTATAAATTGCTTGAAAAAGGAATTTGAAATGAAAGATTTAGGAAAAACAAAGTTTTGTCTTTGAATACAATTAGTATATTTAAAGGAAGGTATTTTAATGCACCAAAAGACTTATACAAAAAAAGTGTTAAAGTGGTTCTATATGGACAAATCACACCCATTGAATAGCCCAATGGTTGTAAGGTCACTTGAAGTGAGCAAAGATCCTTTTCAACCTTAAGAGAAAAATGAAGAACTACTTAGTCTTGAAGTACCATATCTCAGTGCAATTGGTGCACTAATGTATCTTGCTAGTCATATACGACTTGATATATCATTTGCTGTTAATTTGCTAGCAAGACATAGTTCTTTACCGACAAAAAAACATTGGAATGAGATTAAACACATATTTGTATCTAAGACAAACCTAATTGGTTATGTAGATGCAGGGTATTTGTCTGATCCGCATAATGATTGATCATAAACAGAATATTTATTCACATGTGGTGATATAACAATTTCATGGAAATCCATAAAATAAACGATCATAACAACATTATCTAATCATGCTGAAATTCTAGCATTACATGAAGTAAGCCGAGAATGTGTTTGGTTGAGGTATATGATTCAACATATTCAAGAAACTTGTGGCTTGCATGCTAAAAAATTACCACCAACAATCTTATGTGAAGATGATGCAACTTGTATTTCTCAGTTAAAGGAGATAGGACAAAGCATATTTTACTAAAATTTTTCTTTACTCATTATCTTATAGAGAATGGTGAAATAAATGTCTAAAAAGTCCGATCGTATGAGAATCTAGCAGATATCTTTACAAAACCATTACCAACCGAAGTCTTCTAGCAGTTAGTACAAAACATCGGTCTTCGGCGCCTTAGGCATAAATGCTCTAATGAGGGGGAGAATTAAATACTTGTAATTTAATTATTTATTTTATCCATGGATGTACTTTGTAAAGAATGTTGTACTCTTTTTCTTTCACTAGGTTTTTCCTAATAAGGTTTTAACGAGACACATTCTAAAATATGAATATCCAAAAAAAAATATTATGAATATTTTAATGAAGGTGGATGTCCACCTTAGCCTTATAAAAAGGGACTTATACCCTTCATGAATGAATGTGTGAATTACGTGAAGTGCATGCATTCCCTTCTCTACCGTGCATCTCTCTTTATTTTCCTTCTTCCACCATTGGGCAATTTAAAATTTCAGTTATTTTATAATAAATTAATATTAATACAATGTATTACTCTAAACAATTAAATTTTGATTGCGTTAATAAATGTTTTTTTGCTATAGATCGAATCCAAGCCTCTTGGAATCTGAGTTCATTCTTGTTAGGGTTTGTGTATGGACGATTGAGGTTGAGGAAAGAATGGGGGATAAGATCAGTGGGTTACCGGACACAATCCTGAGCCACATACTCTCGTTTGTCCCAACAAAAACAGCTGTTGCCACAAGCGCGCTCTCAAAGAGATGGAAGAGTGTGTGGCGCTCAGTTCCCATTTGGGACTTCGACGATTCCAGCTACACCCATGCCACCTATTCCAGTTTTGTTCAGTCAGTGTATATGGTTATGCTGTCACTATTGCAGTCGCGTCACCAAATTCAATCATTCCGCCTTAAGTGCCGCATTCCCACCTCGTGTCTTGGTACTAATATCAACGCCTGGGTTAACGCTGTTGTAGAATCCAGAATTGAAGATCTCCAACTCTTTCTCCCCACCCCTCCCTCTCTACGTTGGCACATAAACTTACCTTCTTCCGTCCTCACCTCCACAACCCTTGTAGTTCTCAAACTTTCACGTTTTACTTTCAAACCCTTTTCCCCTGTTCATATTCCCTCACTTAAATACCTCCAACTCAACAATGTCATTTTCGTTGATCATCCATGTCTCGCCCAGTTTCTCTCTGGATGTCCAAATCTCGAGTCTTTCATAGTCATGGGTTTACGTTTCTCCACTCATTCAGTCCATGCAGAGTTTCAAAGCTTCCCCAAGTTGATCAGAACCGTCATTTTTAGACTTGAGATTCCTTTGATAGTAGTTAGTTATGCCAAGTTTCTGCGCATAGATTGGGTACTCACTCTCAATACTCATTTATTTTTCATTCCTTATCTTCCATTTGTTACTCATCTTGTGATTTTGTAACTGTTGTAGACGAATCATGTGGATCCCGCCATTAACCCCTGTTACACAAAGCCCATTCCCACGTTTCACAATTTAACTCATATTAGACTTGTTTTTTCGGACTATAAACGTGATTATATGTATGGTGCAGTAGAAGTACTCATTCATTCTCCCAAGCTTCTAAGTCTTGAAATTGAAAAGGTTTGTTTGATGGGTTAACCTTTCAATTATGATATATACTATGTAGACTAGATTGACCCTTTTTTTTACTTGGTCGTGATAATTAATTATATATCATGCAGGAAAATCTTCATTGCTTCCCTGATTTTGATGGAGAAGGATATTGGCCGGGTGATCCACAACCTGTTCCTGTATGTCTTTTGTTGCACCTTAAGAGGTGTTCGCTTACTAGTTATAAAGGCTTGAAAGGTGAGTTGCAATTTGTGAGTTATGTTCTGCAGAATGCAAGACATTTGCAGATGATGGTAATAAAGAGTCAGCCTCAGGCAAATCAACAGCAAAAGCTTAGAATGATAACACAATTATCCCTGTGCCCCAGGGGTTCCCCAGCTTGTAAACTTTCATTTAAATGATAACAGATAAGAGTAATTAGGTACTTGAAAGTAGTTCCTTGATGTCTGTTTCTTCACTTTGAGTGACACCTCTAGGAATGGAATATCTAACTTGAGTTGCAGCGTATGCACTACCTGACAATTAATGTTTAAATTAATGTTTCCTCTGAGTCTCTCTCTCCCCCTTACTGTCTCTGTTAGCCCATTAGTTATTTAGTGAATTGAATTTGTTTGTGAGAAGAGAAATCAGATAAGTGAGGTTCAATATGTGAATTGAATAGTTAGTTTGTGAGAGGAGAAATCGTTTGTGAAGGAGAAACTCGTGGAGGAGACATTTCTCTCCTATTTACTGTTCTTCTCTTTGAAATCAGTATATTCTTTCTTTTCCTTTACGCATTCCTGTCGTGGGTTCATAACAGTCTTTCTCTTATGCATTTCTGTCCTTGTTTATTTAGTAGATAAAATCATATTATGTTAGAATTTTATTTGTGATCAATTTTGGTGAGGACATGAATACATGACAATTGAGTGTTAATTAGATAAGTAAAATATGAAATTAGCATTGCAAATTATGAGACTTTCAGTAATGTTAAATCCTAACAGCATATCAAGCATTGTCATGATCTGATGGGCACTTGTGCAAGCAGCTTGGATGATGCATGAATACTGACCAACCAAGCTAAGTATGGTGTGTATTGTGGATAGGAGAAATGGTTACAGTATCTTGCAACGACACAGACAAATGAGCGGTATTGGTAAGATACTAAGATGTCTTGTGGGGATTAAGTATGGTATTTCTTTGGTTCTCCTCTTCCATAGTTAAGATACTTGCTGTAATTTTAGTATTAATGGTATCTTCTATCATCATCTCCTTTTTCTAGAATTTAAAGCAGATTTTGTTGGTTCTGTAGTTTCCTCCTATATTTCTTAAATTAACTTGCTGTGGAATTAGGGTCTATGAGAGTCGAGACAGACTAAATTTATTCTCCTCTATGGGCTAGTGAAATCATGTATAGGTTTGGCAGCAGTGCAGCAGAAAACAGAGAAAGCTGAACATAATGAAATATTTTTTGAATGGAAGTTTTCCTTTCTTATTACTATTTTGACAACTGACTGTTGTTTAAATTGATTTTATTTTGTTCTTTATATTATGGTTTTCAGTTGACTTTGTTAAAGGATCCCAGATCTTTTTGACCTTGGTGTTGTTTTCTCTTTTTTGTTTACTTGATGCTTTGACTTTTAAAATCCTGAATTGGTCTGATTGGTCTGATTGGTGATAAGTTAAGTGGCTCATTCCTTTTTGACGTGTTATGGTGCATTAGTAGTCTACTGTAAATGATTGATGAAAACGAAATTATGCCTTAAACATGGCAACACCAATAGATGTGTTTGGCATCTACTCATGGTTGAATTTACTCTGTTTCTGCTGCAACCATATACTTTGTCATAACTTATAAAGGTGGTAATGAGGATGATTAAGTCTCATCACTAAGTGAAGAGTTAGCATTAGTTTATTGGGTGTAAAATTCATTCTCCAAAAAGGATAAAAAAGAAACAAAAACTGGAATTGTTTGAAGATGATTTTTACTGTTTGTCCGATTATATTATTTATGTACGTGCATAGAGAAAAAAACTCAGCGGACTGTATTAGTGAGCCTAGGAAACTTGAAATCAGTAAGGTTGTGGGTTTAGCTTGAAAATCTGATCTGGACTTGCCTGCGAAGCTGTGTTTACAACTTTTAAATTGCAAAATGCTTAATATTTTGTTTGGTTGTTCCTTGCGCTTGGTTTTTTAAAGGATGATTTTAATACTTTGGTTAGCATGTATCACAATTCATGATTGTGATTTGAATTGCATATTGGAATAGGACACAAGACAAGCGGAAGAAATCATAGTAGGCAATCCTAAATAGGGAAGCATAACGGACGACCTCAAAATCAAAACTGGGATCGTAGTGTCGTGAAGCAAATTGCGAATGCTATTTTATTCTTTCACAGGGTAAAACAGATATATATATATATATATATATATATATATATATATATATATATACATGTAGAAAAACATATAATATAATATAATATGATCCAAATCAAAAGATTCAAAACATGGTTTGAAATGCATAAATTCATAATCAAAACATTCCAGAAACTAGAATTCAAGTCCTATGAATCCCTAAGCTAGCAACAAAACATAAAAAACACAAGTCATATTAATGGACATAAAAAACATAAGTCATATCAAACATAAAAAACATAAGTCATATCAACTAATTCTAGACATTATATTTTTCATCTTCATCTTTAAGTTCCAATGAAGAAATAGAAGGTGCAGCCATTGTAATGGTTGTCGGACATCACCAAAGTCATAGACGCAAGGAGCAAGCCTCATAGGAGACGCAAGGGCTATTGCCGGAGATGTTGGGGTTGTTGTCGATGACAAAGTTGTTGTTACTGATGATGGAAGGTCTTGATAGGGAGGAAGAAGAGTGAATGGCGTGTGAAAGAGAGGAAAAAACGAGTGTCGAATGAGTGAAAATTGAGAAAGGCCAAGTTTAAAAACCCTAAACAAAAGAAGAGGAAAGAGCAAAATTACTTGGGTATCCTTCATTAAGCCAAAAATGACAATTTCAAGGGCCATTTCAAATAATGGCTGTTACAGGCCGTGATTTGCTTTGCTGCAATTGCACTTGTAGCGCCACAAAGGTAAAATGTCCTGTATTTGCAAGAGAATCGCAACAAGAAATTATGGAAGAAATTGCACCATACCTTAGAAACGTAAGGCAGTGACTATAAGCCAAGTTGCACAAAAACATGATACATAATGCTATTTGCGAACATAAACAATATGTGACAATTTATGAAACATTGAGCCATAAGTGACCAACAATGAGTGGCCAAAAATGATAGGATAATACTTTGACTCATACAATAAAGTATAGCCAAATAGCGCAAACCATAATACATTGACTTGTTTGCTGATTTGTTTGCTGGATAGATAAGAGGGGTTAGGATAGGATAAGTTGATGTATCATGTAACGCTCTCGGTTAATGAGGACGATTCCCTATGTTGGAATGTCTCAACTAATTAAGGTGTAATGTAATTTGTAAATATTAGAAGGTTCTTTTTTTTTGTGTTGGTTTATCATAAAATACTTATTTAAAATGTATACAAAATAGTAGCATGATTTAATTCATCAAAAAATTACATACTCTGGAAGAAGAAAGAGGCACTCAAACTCTTAATACATAAACTATTTGTCTAAAACAATAATTGACAAAGACTACTATCTACCAAATAAGAGTTATTCCGTTGATCCTTTTTGCTGGAGAAGGTAGATGCCTACACTTTCTATGTTCTTGCAGTAGTGCTTCGGTGGAAACTTCCCACTAGCACTGATCGAGGCCTTGCCTGGGCTCTCCTCGATTCCCATCTAAGGGAACCACAAGAAAAGAACACAACATCTAGAGGGGTGAATGTACTACTTCAAACTTATAGGTATGCACACATGGGTAGCTTATCATAATCACATATACAATTTGGTTAATAGACATTTATCACTACTCATCAACATAGAGATATTACCTGAGGTTATAACCATCGATACATTAAGCTAGTTAATCAATATGTTATGCATGTGTTAGAATGGGCCCATAAGAATACTCTTTTCATAATGATCACCTTGCCACAATACGTCTACTGGGCGGCACATTTTCACATTGAGGGCATAGGACACGCATGTCCAAAAATCACATGGGTCCATGACCATCACACTATTCATGATCACATTTATACGGGAACTGGCTCTCCATAGCCTAAAAAACAATCGTCTTGAGTCGAAGTACACTGGGCTTGCCTCAGGTTGCCTGGTCTCAGGAGTGACACCGAGCCATTGGGTGCCCGACCTCGGTTGTACTCCCAAGATCTCAGCTTACAGATCGAAACAAACACGTTCTCCGATATACCCATTATTGTGGCTTTAGTTTCCAAACTCAATCATATGTCAATGATGTATGTAGAATGCAACATTTTTACTTTTCTCTTTTTAGTTTAGTGTAGAGCGGGATTCTTAAGCTCGATGCTCTTTATCCTAAACACGTCGGGTAAAAACATACCATAGGTATTCCCATCACTATGTACTCAATTCCCAGTCCACAGGGGGAATTCACACAAAAATCTTAGTTACTTACTAATTAATTAAAAATACTATGACTTAGACCTAGGACCTAATATTTATTATATATATATAATAAGAAAACTCCATTGATCCTGCATATTTTAAACATATAGTTTTTATCATGACAACAAGGCGTAAAAGTAGTTTTAGAGAAAGTAGTAATTGTCGGTCTAGCTTAAATTAGAATCTTGTTATAGTTTGAGTACTTTTCTTATTTTCAAGGTTCATCTAAAACTTTTATTTAAGTCATAATAAAGCTGAATTGATACATTTGAAATCACAAAATTCTTGATAGTCTGATTCTTTTACTGATTGTTGGAAACGCCGCTTCGTCGTAACTTTGGCTATGTAAAAATAATCTTTAAACCTTAATAAATTATTAAAATCATCAAAGCAATTGGCAACTTACACTTGGGCAATTTTCAAAGTCGAAAAACTTATTTTCTTACCGACTTCGTCGAAAACTTAGTTTAGGTAGTATTTTCATCATAAAACTCTGATTAACTCGATTCAAAAGTCTAAAGTGAATAAGTTTTAAAATCTTACTTTTTTAACACCAAATAATTTCATAATTTTAGTTCAAAACCTCAAATTGCCCCTGTGTCCTAATTTTGTTCTTAAAAATTATGTTTTTACCCTTGAAATGTCACTAGTCATGTTTAAGGAAAAAGCTATTTTTGTCATACTTCTTTGGCCACGTTTTTCAATTTGGACACCAACCCTTCTTCCACCATTACCATACATATTTCGTAAATGAAAATGAGGTTTTCATGGCCTTAATGCTATCCTCCATCACATTTTTCTTAGCAAAACTTTTTCCCGCACTTTTGACCAAGAATTCATTTCGACACTTAGAATTTTTTTCCAATACTCAAGTCAGCCACACAACTTAAATCTATATACTCATAGGAATTAATTTTTTCAGTAGCAATTAAGAAAATTATCAAGCCACAAAATCATCACAACATATACCTTACCAATAACAAATGCATAAATTTTTCTATGACTTTTTCAAGCAAGTATTTTATGTAACTTAGAGCATTATATGATTCCATCAAGGCACACATTTTAGCCATTGTTTAGACATAAGATATCACTCAAAAATTTAGATTTCACATATGCAAGCTAGGATCTCAAGCATAGACATCATTAATTCCACATGCAAGGCAAAAAGGTGGCATTTTTACTATAGATTTTAACATGCAACTTCATCAAATGTAACCTTTCTTGTCCAACATTCAAAACACAACTTCTTCATTATTTTAAACATATTTTTCCATGCATGCAATCAACCATAAACCAAGAGAAACACATGTAAGGAAATAGTTCTTTTTAGAGGTCAGAGGTGAAGCTTTTCCTTTCGAAATGGTGACAAGTTTTTCTCTAAACCTTTTGCTAAAAAATCTTTTTTTCAAAATTATTTCAGCCTTTAATTTGGAAAGGAAAAACCTCACTTTGAGCCTCTTGCCAAAGATAGGGACCTTAGGGTGGTCTCTATCACTCATGCATACAAATGAGTCCCAAAGAAAAGGAAGAACTCCCTCTACCTCTTAGGAGTTACACGCTGAAATGGAGGAGGGTTTGAGCTTGGTTCCTTTGCTTCTTACTTCTAAAAGATGACTTGGAAGGCTTGAAAGAGTAGAGATGGTTGTTGGATGTTGAGGGAAAATAGAGGAGATGGAGAAGATGAAGAAGAAAAATGAAGTCTTGGAGAGTAAGCCAAGATGGCTCACAGCCAAGGAGAAATGATACAAGTGTGTTCTTTTTTTTTTCTTCACTCAAGGCACACAAATATAGGCACTTCATAGAAAGATAATTAGTGGAAATTAAGCCAATCATACTTAAGTTAATTGGGTGGCTGAATGGCAAGGAAATAAGATACATTATTTTAAAAAATTAGGTAATGGAAGGTGGTTTAGTGTAAGGACTTAATGGTGATACATGACCATGCAAATTTATCATATTTCGTATAAATTAATGGTTGAGATAATGGTCATGACTGTGTGGTACTTAGGCACAAGAAAATGGATTTCAATCGTAATTAAATTACTAAGAGCATTTAGGTATTGTTCACAAGATTTTGGTACTTTTCGAGTGAAGAATTGTTGAGAAATCTTAATCGGTTTTCAACGAAAAATTTATCTTGTGTGACCAAGGTATTTCTAACTCATTTGATGCAACCTCCATCACTGTCCACTCTCCTTAAAAATATCAAAATTTTGACATTTATTTCAAGGCTCAAAATGTAAAGAACGACACTTTGTGCGGTTAGATAACCGATTCACCGTACTGACATAATTTAATACTAATATTTTCATCATCCTTATTAATATAAAAAATTATTTTGGGAATTAATAACTTCCTCAGAGTTATTAATCCACCTCAATCATTAAGGGTATGCACACAGAATATGATGCACGTGTCAGTCGAAGCTTGGATTTTATTCATTTCACTTAATTAGAAGAAACATCATAGTTTTTGTCTAAGGCTCTTTATAGAAAAATGGGGATGTTACATATGTTATTTCATATATGGCGAGCTAATTAAAAATAGAATGTGATAAGAACTATCTTATTACTTTTTCTATCCTTGTTTTAAATTAAGTCTATCATGCCGTGTTACTTATTTTATAATTTAAAAACTTATGTTTTCACTAACCTTATCTCTATTCTTGTCATTCGTGATCCTTTTTTTGTTGGTAAATTTTTATTCTTATACTATCTCAAGTTATAGTTCTTAAAAGATCATATTCAAAATCTTTGCAAAAGGACTTCTTGATGTTGGAAGGCTATCTAATCTTGATACTTGCCCTCAGGCAACATGGTAATTGGACCTTAAACCACCATACAAAACCGACATCTTGCATATTATAGTGGTGGAACACCGACTTTTTGGCATCGTACATGAGACTCATGGTTCAACATCGGTATGAGTCATTCCTCAATGCCATAGAGCCGGAGTTGATTTATGCATATATATGTTGAAAAGTAACATGGAAAGTGACATATGGGTAGGTAAAGTCGTTCGAAAACATCTCTGACACATGCCAGCCTTTCTGCAAGAGATCAGAATCATACTGACAATATATACGGGAAACTTCCTAGGCAAGGTGACTCTTCTACTACCCCCAGGTATAAATACCCATAGATCTACAATGAAAGGTAGAACATTCTCACTTAAACTTACACTTGAGAACTGATATTCTCCCTGAATATTCATTGACCTAAGCGTCAGAGTGTCTTTGCAGGTGACACCCCTTTTTGCCCCACAATGTATAAGGTTGCTAGTATTGTACAACGAAACACTCCAAGACTTCTATTTCCCCGTTAGAGTAGGAGATATAATATCAGATCCCCACTGGACGGGTGTAATATAAACACATATTTGAAGGCTAGTGACCATGTCAGACCTTGCACCCCAGCATAGACTAGTTCATTGGCATGCTTGGTGGGACCCTGTAAATTTAATTCCTACGTTTGCATTTAAAAACTAAGTCTTTATAGAGGAAAGAGTTCCTGAAGGGCACGTCGAGGATCTCACGTACTTGGAGCCAAGGTGCTTAGCCTTCAAAAACCCAAGTGCATTTGCAAAATGAGTCATGCCCATGGCGACTCCGGATCCTAGGGATGAAATCATCAACCAGCTTAGAGAAGAGATTACTGAACTCAGGCATAAGTGTTCAATGCCTGTTGAAAGGGTAAACCCTCTTTGACTTCATCAGCCTGAAGTGTCCAAGCCTAAGGTATCCTATACACCTCATCATTCTGAGATTGATACGTATGACGAGGAGCAGCGGGCACAGTCCCACGCAGAGCAGTAAAACCCTAGGTGAAAGAGTTTTCCTTTTAGTACTCCTCCTTCTAGGTATAAGTTGAGTATTCCTTTCTCAAGGATACTCATGAGTGTCCCTATCCCATGACACTTGCAAACTACCCAGCCCCTCTTCATTGGCGCCTAAGTAACTTGGTGGCCACTAAGTTTCTTACCTGAGGTGACAAGATTTTTGCATGTACATACATCTGATTCCAACGATTCTAGTCTCAAATGATCCATATCGAAACC
Organism: Clitoria ternatea; assembly: GCA_037962975.1. NCBI lineage: Eukaryota > Viridiplantae > Streptophyta > Magnoliopsida > Fabales > Fabaceae > Clitoria > Clitoria ternatea. The sequence goes on along the minus strand of CM075672.1, from coordinate 36,883,197 downwards.
TTATACACTCCTCCTAAAGATACCCAACTTCAATTCAGAACCCATTGATCGTAGTTCCTAAGAAAATACCCTGTGTTCGGCCCGAACACTAGTTAGTGTTTTGAGCGTAACTTTTATCCAGGGTACCAGAATTCAATAATTCTTGTCTGGTTTACTCCTAATAAAATTCCTACAACTTTCACGAAGGCCTCAAAGGCTAATTCCACATAGATCATTCTCAGTCTGAGATTCAAGAGTTACATATCAAGAAAACCCATTTGTTGCCCCGAAATATTTTCATATACTTTACAAAAAAAATTCATGACTCCTTCTACCAATGTCTAATTCGCGCGATTCATGTCCTAAAATTTTTGTAATGAAATCCTCTATAATTCTCATGAAGACTCTAAGAGCTAGTTCATATCACAAGCATGAAAACAATTCACTCCTTTCACAACCATGTCCAAAACGTCACAACTGGACCCATTTTCAGTGTTTTAGAAATAACTATCTCTACCGATGTCGGAATCAAGTTGTTCTTGTCCCAATGAACTCATATCAAAATTACCTACACTTTTTATGAAGACCCCAAAAGCTAATTCCTCCTAGATTTTCCCTAAAAATTTTCCTCTTTTCAACCATTGAAAATTCGAGGGCCTCCGGAGCACCTTTCCTTTGTCCAGCCATAACTTTCACTATATTTATCGAAATTGTGACACCCTCGTTACCTAGGATGAATCTCTTCCACTAGATCCTCCTATTTAACTAAGGGTGCATAAGTTTATGAAAAACATGAATTTTTGTTTTGTACAAAAACAACATTAAACATGGTGGATCATCAACTTATTACACATACATGATTCAACATTGTTTTACAACTCAAATGAAATTAGGGGCACGCAGACTCTCAAAAATAAAATACATCATAGCTAATCTAATAGAAAAAGAAAACCCAAAGATCCTAAAGGTTCTCTTAGGATATATAATTAAGTGGGGTTCATATGATGTATCAACCTCGCCATCACCGTCTCCTACAGGAATCCTAAACTCAGAGTGCGCCACTCTGGATTGGAATCTCAACCAGGAGATGAGGTAGCTCTTCCTTCCCTTGAGCTGCATCTTCGATTACTCTTGTATCCATGTCAGGAAGGGTTGGCCTTGTAGCTTGTGCATCCAGCTCGACTAGAGAATCTTCAGGGATCAAAGGAAATTTACCTTGAACATGACATCTGTTAGATAGCCTATCAACCATACTACACCAAAAATGTAAATGTGAGACACTAGCCCTACTGTCCACCTCTCTCAGGAAATCCGTCATCACTGATGTTTCCTCTTACCATATCATTACACACACATAAAAGTCACTCAAGATCGGGGATACATTTCTCCCATATACTTCAGCACAAAATTCACATCGCTATTAGATTATTGATAACATGTTCATATGAAACCACACCCTAGTCATATTTAATCTCATCATGTCTCATGATTCTGTCCTACTCATCACCAAAACATAGGTGGCTTAACTAGGCAGCATACAATCACGACATGAATCATTAATACAACATTAACTAGTCTATATTAATTAAATACACCAATATGCACAACATGCACTATACCATCCATATGTTATTCTTATATTCAAGAATGATATCCAGCCAGCATAGTCCACAACTAACCTAAGATTCACAATTCACAAAATAAATTACTGATCGGTCCTGAACCGGGGTCTAGAGATCCGGACTCAAGTCAATCACAAATAGTATGCAAATACTGTGCAGAAGACCGGATGTATGAGTATCCGGTATAAATATCCATTGTCCTTGAGTGAGGAGAGCAGATTAGACGTTCTGGAGATCCTTCACACCGACCTAACGCGTTGAAGTGGGCGAATGGTGGTGTCACCTACAAAGATTCTCCGACGCTCAAGTCAGTGATGATATTCCAAGTAAGGAATGTATTTCAGAGAGTAATCGTTTATAAATTCAGTTGAAGATCCCCCACTTCATTAATGAAATGAGTTCATATACCTAATTGGCTCATTTTACGAGGACTCGTTAGTGGGGAACCACTAACTCCCATTAGCATTATTTTATTGCGCACTTACTAGCATGATTGGGTCAAGTGGCTATTTTATATTGAGCATGGAGAATATAGACTAGGATTAGGGAACAAGTTGACCATCCCCGTGAGCAGAATTTGGCTCGTAGTGCAGGGAATTATTGATCGATCCCTGTAGCAATAATCCTTGTCTTTAGCGCAGTGACGTGTGTGTTGTCCGGTGTCATGGTGTTATCCTGAACGACCGGTATAGGGAGAACGCCTGATACGGAATTACAGTCCGGATGTATACCGATGACACCGGTTACACATAGATGTCTTGACAAAGATGTTGAAATATGTCTTGCAGATCGGATACCGGTATTGAGACCGGATCATATGTCCCCTAGCTTGTGTGAGGGACTGAGTGGTTGTTCACATAAGCTACTCAACCTGCGAGAGGTCTGAATATCGGTAAGCTTACGCGTATAACAGTTCCTTGGCATTTATTATTATTTTGCAAAGAACCGTTCTCAGATTAAAAGATCCGTTCTATGAATTCCATGGAATGGATCCGTTCTATGAATTCCATGGAGGAAAGTTAGTCGCAGTGGTTGATGGTCATCATGAAGATCCTCCGACGTCCTTATACGGTTTGCCTCCTCTTCCTGAGGGTCAAAGTATGGGACCGGATTTCGTCTTTCCTACGTCTGAGATTCCTTCATCTGCGGAAGGAACCGAGGCTCCCGGAGGGGATATTCCTGAGGAAGTCCCAAAGGAAGGGACACAAGAGCCTGGTGTTGAGGAGGCACAGAAAGCTGAAGAGCAGGTTCCTCCCCCGTAGTCTTGTTTTCATTTATATGTAAAGTTGTGTACCGGGATCAACTCCGGTTTTGAACAATTATGTAATTTCGTCCTTTATGAATAAAATTCATTTAAGAAATTTGTCTTCAACATTTCATGTATATTTAAGTCATTGTTAATCCGTTCTGTATGATTAACCTTGAGGTCGAATTGAAATCATTGCCTCGGAAGATTAAACAACAAATGAATTTAGAACGGATAAATATATACATGTCCCCAAGTGCGTGTTAAGAAGAAGGTGCCTGTCTTTAGGGCATGATCCTTAATTCTTTTGGGGAAAAGAGGAGTCAATCCGTTGTTTAGTAAAATAGTGTTCTTTATTCATGTTATTCTCACTGGAGAAAACAATGTCGTCCATTGTAAGAATATTGTTCCAAGTTTGGGGAACTGCAAAGGTGTAAGAAAGTGGTGTTTGAGCCTTCCATCATAAGGATGATGATGGGAGTTTGTCTATGCCAGGAGTTACGTCATTGTACCACAGAATAGGTGATAAAGAGTATCCGTCCTGGGAGAATACCACTTGAGAGCGAAAGTGCGGATTAACTTTCAAAATCTTCCATCATAAAAATGATGATGGGGATTGTTTGTATCAGGAGTTACATCATCGAATCACTTTATAGGTGATTGAGATCGTCCGTCTTGGGGATGTGTACGGCACCAGGAGTTACATCGTCAGATCACATAATAGGTGATTGAGATCATCCGTCCTTGGGATGTGTACGGCGCCAGGAGTTACATAGTCAGATCACAGAATAGGTGATTGAGATCATCCGTCCTGGACAAGTACACAACGTCAGGAGTTACATCGTCAGATCACATAATGAGTGATTGAGATTATCCATTCTGGAAGAGTACACAACGCCAAGAGTTACATCGTCGGATCACAGATTAAGTGATTGAGATAATCCGTCCTGTAGACATTTTTTCAATCGTAGGAGTACGGATTGTGTGAATGCTTCTCAATTTTCAAAAGCTTCCATCATAAGAATAATGATGGGAATTGTTCGTACCAGGAGTTAGTAGATTTGCTCATATGAGCTATATCGATCGTAGTACGTTTAGTAGAAAACAGCTTTAATAGAGGGATTGCATGTGTATTGAATTATTCCGGACTTAAGTAGTGAAGATCGGGTATGAACGTAGAACCTTCATTCCGGATTTTTACATGCAGGATGAAGAACGGATAGAGATATATAACTATCATTTTTTATGTATAGGCGTTTTGATAGCCAAAGACTTGATTTGACAGAAAAGACAGAGTATCTCTTGTCACGTATGAGTAATTTGATATAAAAGCCTGGTAGAAAGTGTTTCTTGCTTCTTAAAGATCAGGCTTTTTGGTCGTAAATATCATAATAGGGATCGCCGTTGTAAGTGAACATGTTATTGTCATGAGAACGGCTTGTAATGTAAATCTTGAGGGGGAATGACCGTGAGAACGTTTCGTCAAGAGTTCATTCCTCAAGATATTCGTTTAAACTGTTGATGCTGTCCCCCAGTATTATTGGGTGATCAGTACTTTGAACGAACTCTGAGTGATACTTTCACGTGAGAGTTCTTAAGAGTGAGGACTTCGGATAGAAATTCCTCTATTTGATAATTGCGAATATAAATATTTCCGACTGAAAGGTTTCGGGTGAATATGCCTCAGATTGTGGCGTACCCGAATGAATTATTTTTGGGTCGGAGTTTATGAGTCAGGTTTCAATTGAAGAATTGATGACTCAGAATTTAAAGCTATAAAACTTCCAAATAAAGAACTTCAAAAGAGAGTATTAATTTGGAGTTCAATATAACTTACTTGTTGTGTTTGGAGTTCGGTTTGATCCTACAATCCATGTCATATTTGGCGTTCGGTTTAATCCTACTAACCGTTCTTCAATCGGTCTTTGGTTTTACCCAATGACGATTCTTCACCGACGTTCGGTCAATCCTACTAGTCGTACTCAGAGTTCGGTTTAATCCTACAATCCAAGCCTTCAACATGGGGTTCAGATCAGGGCTAATCCTGAACCTACTGCGCCCGTTACTTGGGGTTCAGCGTGGTCTTGAAGAAGAACCAGCTTACTGCGCCCAAGCCTTCAATACGGTGTTGGGTTCTACCCTTTTACCGTTCTTAGAATGGGGTTCGGTTCAATCCTACAACCCATTTCCTGAGGTTCGGTTTAATCCTACAGCCCAGGTCTTCACCGGTGTTTAGCCAAACTTACTAACCGTACCCAGAGTTTGGTTTAATCCTACAATCCGGGCCTTCAGTTTCTTACACATACTCGAGGAGTTACATCGTCAATTACAGAATGGGTAATTGAGATCATCCGTCCTGAGTATGCTCTTGTACGCTGCACATATTCGAGGAGTTACATCATCAACTACAAAATAGGTAGTTGAGATCATCCGTCCTGAATATGCTTCTGTCCGCCGGATAAACTGAAAATCACAGCATAAGAAAAAACTCGAAAGAGTTAAATTGTTGTGAGAGGTTCTTATTAAATCAAAAATAAGAATTACAATGAAAGCGTAGCTGGGAAAATAATTTCTCCAGTATTCAGTTTAAAATGAGGATAGGAGAGTATGTATCGTTCCAGCAGCTAGCTATAATAGATGCGCAAGTTTTGGGTGTTCCACTTATTTCAGATTGGAGTGCCATCAAGGTTCTCAAGGCGGTAAGAGCCTTTGCCAGCAACCTCGGATACCTTGTATGGGCCTTCCCAGTTTGGGGCTAATTTGCCTTGATGAGCAAATTTATTTCCTACACTTGTTTTCCTCAAAACCAAATCTCTGATGTTGAAAGTCCTTGATTGGACTCGTTTGTTGTATCGGAGAGCAACTTTGGCTTTGATAGCCTGATCTCTGATGAATGCATCTTCTCTGAGTTCTTGTATGACATCCATTTCTGATGCCAAGTTAGCCTTATTGTTTTCTTCAGAGAAGTATTTGACCCTAGTGGAAGCAATTTGCAATTCCACGGGTATCATTGCCTCTACCCCATATGTCCGGCGGTATGGGGATTCATTGGTGGAAGAATGGGGCGTTGTCCGATATGCCCATAAGACGTGACACAACTGGTCCGTCCATCCGCCCTTGGCTTCACCAAGGCGTTTCTTTAGTCCTTTCAGCACCTCCCTGTTGGCCACTTCAGCTTGGCCGTTGGTTTGGGGATGTTTGACGGATGAGAATATTTGGGTTATTCCTAACCCTTCAAGTAAATCTGTGAATTTTCTATCCGTGAATTGGGTGCCATTATCTGTGACAACCCGTGCTGGGACCCCGAATCGTGTTATAATGTTTTCATACATGAAACGACGAGTTCGGGCTGAAGTAATATGTACCACCGGCTCTGCTTCAATCCACTTAGTGAAATAATCGACCCTTACAATGAGATATTTGATGCCCCCAGGAGCAGTTGGAAAGGGGCCCAGAATATCCAATCCCCATTGGTAGAAGGGCCATGGAACAGCGGATGTGAAGAGTTCTTCCGCCGGTGTGTGGTGAAGATTAGAGAATTTTTGGCAAGCGTCGCATTTTTTGACGAAGTCAATGGAGTCTTGCTTCATCGTGGGCCACCAGTATCCGGCCCTGAGGATTTTTCACATTAAGCTTCTTCCTCTGGCGTGGTGTCCACATTGTCCTTCATGCACTTCTTCCATTACGTCTTGCACCTCATTCTCTTTGAGACAAATCAAATAGGGCACGGAGAGCGCCCTTCTGTAAAGATTACCATCGATCATAGTGAAGTATGGTAATTCCCTCCTTATCCTTGTCTTTTCCTTCTCATCCGTAGGTAGCTGTCCATCAGCCAAATAACGGATGTAGGGGGCCATCCATGTGTCTCCATAAAGGGAGTTTGTCATTATGGCATTTAGAGAAGGGAAAAGAGGAATGTTGGGCGACGTTAGTGTGCTTTGAACCAGCGTAGTGGTGCTACCTGGTCGTTTGGTGCTTGCTAATCTGGAGAGTATATCCGCTCTAGTATTCTCTTCGCGTGGAACATGCTTGAATTCCATTTTCGAGAATTTCTCTCTCAACTCCTTGACACAGTTCAAGTATAATTGGAGTTGAGGTTCGCGAGCCTGATAATCTCCTAAGATTTGTGAAATCACCAGTTGTGAATCGCTGCAGAGCGTCGCCTCAGAAGCTCTGATGTCAATTGCAGCTCTCAGTCCGGCCAAACAAGCTTTGTACTCAGCTTGGTTGTTGGATGTTTTGAAATTAAAGCGAAGGGAGATTTCCAGGTGTACTCCGTCATCACTTTCTAGAACTACACCTGCTCCAGAGCCTCTTTGGTTCGATGAACCATTAACGTAAATGGTCCAATGGACACGAGGGGTGTGTTTGAATATGTTAACAGGTCCAAAAGATGTGCAAGGATTTTGATAATGACAAGTACTCTTGAAGAAACCGATGCAAAAACAAAGACATGAAATCAGAATTGAAGTAACAGCGAAGCTAATCGATTAGGCCATACATGCTAATCGATTAGGAGCTTTCTGTTTTGGAAGAAATTGCATCAGGTATGAAAGCTAATCGATTAGGGAGCTAAACAATCGATTAGGAAGCCACTGGAATTAAGGTAATCGACTATACACCAGAGACTAATCGATTACAACGATTAGAAATGGAACTAAATGCATCAGGTATGATGGCTAATCGATTATGGAAGCCACACAATCGATTAGGAAGCCACTGGAATTTAAGGTAATCGATTGCAATACATGCTAATCGATTAGGATGCTGCGAAAACAAATTAAATGCATCAGGTACAAGATGCTAATCGATTAGAGGAAGTGAAATAATCGATTAGGAAGTCTCTGACTTGAAGCTAATCGATTACAACGCGAGGGTGTAATCGATTACACTAGTGGAAAAACAGATTTAAGTGGGAAACCAGGTCATGTCTCCACCATTCTTCAAATTTCCACTAACTGCAACGGCTATGATGGACTAGGGCACTCCTCAACAGCTATCTTGGCTCTATAAATTGAAGAGGAAGACAAGCACAAATACACAACCAAGAAGCAACAATTCATAGCTCTATTTTGTGTTTTGTAAGCCTATTTCTTGCATATTGTACTTTCACTTGTATATCCTCTCATCTTGAGAGATTAGAATTTGGGAGAGCTTTTCATTTGTATATTTGCTCTATTGAGAGAGTGTATTGATTGTAAACAAACACCAAACACACAAGTTATTCACTCTAGGTTGAGTGGTTACAAAGGTTGTGGACTCAACCTTTGGGATATTGTGAGATTGAGAGATTGGGTGGGTTGCCCTTATACTTGTGAGGATTGGGTTCTTGAGTGTGGGACACTAGGAAGCCACAATTGCTCAAAGTTGTATCTCTAGTCTACAATAGTGGAAAATCCTCTAAGTGGGTTGCTTAGAGGCGAGACGTACACCGGATTGGGTGGAACTCGTTACATCGGTTTGCAAGCTTCTCTTCCTTACTCTTTTACTTCCATACATTGCATATTTGTTGATTGGTATTGTTTGGTTGAGAAGAACATACTTGAACTTGCTTAATTTGCTATACTTTAGACATTGCACACCAAGTGTTTGCTAAATTGCCTCAGCAATACTTACCTCTTGTAGTGCATTGCATATCATTGTTACTTGCTTTCACTTGCATAATCTCATAAACTTGGTTATAGAAATCAATTTCAAAGGTATTCCAAGCAAAAGTTTTATAACTCAATTCACCCCCCCTCTTGAGTATTGAGGCCACTTGAACAACAAGTGGTATCAGAGCTTGACTCTTGGTAGATCAAGCTTAACAGCTTCAAGAGATTAAATGGCCTCAAGTTCTCAAAATGTTTTTCCCGAGGGTAGTGCGATAAATAGACCTCCCGCTTTCAATGGGGAAGGGTATGCGTTTTGGAAAGAAAGAATGAAAATCTTCATCCAATCAATTGACTTGAGAATTTGGAATACCATTGAAAATGGTCCTTATATACCGATGCATATTATAGATAGCAAGAATGTTGAAAAACCTATAGATGAATGGACAAGCGAGGAAGAAAAGAAAGTCCAATATGGCTACAATGCCAAAAATCTTATTACTATGTCTTTAGGTCAAGATGAATTTTTTAGGATAATGACATGCCAAACTGCTAAAGAAATGTGGGATACTCTTCAAGTAACCCATGAAGGCACTAATGATGTAAAGGACTCAAAGATTAGTACTCTTACTAGTCAATATGAATGCTTTAGATTAAACTCTCATGAATCGATTGTTGATATGCAAAAAAGATTTACTCTCATCATTAATCAACTCATTACACTTGGAAAGACTTACACTAACAAAGAACTCATTCATAAAGTGTTGAAAAGTCTTAACAGAGAATGGCAACCGCTAGTTACCGCCATCAAACAATCTCCTAGCATAAACGAAATGTCTCTCGCCACTCTATTTGGTAAGTTGCAGGAACAAGAACAAGAGATGAAAGAATTAAAGATGGCGGAAGAGGAAGAAAAATCTTCCAAGAAAAAGGGTCTTGCTCTCAAGGCTACTTCCACAAATGAAGAAGAAGAATTCGGAAGTGAACTTGATGAAGAAGAAGAATTTGGACTATTTGTGAAACGCTTCGGGAAATTCATGAAAGGCAAACGCTTTCAAAGAAGCTTCAAAAACTCAGGTAAGAAACCTATCACTAAAGAAAACTCTCCCTCACCCAACTGTTTTGAATGTGGCAAGGAAGGGCACTTCAAAGCCGATTGTCCAAACCTCAAAAAGAAGGGCAAGGACAAACAAAGAAGAAGAAGAGCCTATATTGCTTGGGATGAGAATGATGTGAGCAGCTCCGACGACTCGGAAGATGAGCAAGCCAATCTTTGCTTAATGGCAAATCATCAAGAAGAAGATAATGAGGTAAATCTTCTTGACTTAGATAAAAATGAGCTGTTAGAAGCATTTGAAGAATTATATGATAAATTCACAAAAATCTCTAGTAAACTCAAAGCATCTAGGAAAACTAGTGACACTCTAGAGATGCACCTTATGGAAGTTTGCAAAGAGAATGAATGTTTAAAAGAAGAATTGAAAAATGCTCAAGTATGTTCCATTAGTAAACCTTGTAATTTTGCTAAGAAATGTGTTGATCTAGAAAATAAAGTCCTAGATCTAAACAAAACCTTAGAGAAATTCACTAATGGAAGAGATAATTTGAATATCCTTCTTGGGCAACAAAAATGCATGTTTAGTAAAACCGGCTTAGGATATGATCAAGAACATAATAATCATAAAATGGAGAAGCACTATAAAAACTTCTTTGCACCACCAAGCAAATCCTCCTCACCTTTTATGAAATGCAATCATTGTGGTACCAAAGGACATAGTGCTTATAAGTGTAGTGTTAGGAAACTAGGACCAAAGGTCTTAAGAAAGGTGTGGGTTCCCAAAGGAACATCTCCACAAGCTAACCTTAAAGGACCCAACATAAAATGGGTACCTAGTTCTCTAAAATGATTTTGTTTTGTAGGTATGCTTCAAGGCAAGCAACACCCATTGGTATTTGGATAGCGGGTGTTCAAAGCATATGACGGGAGACAACCAAATTTACATCATTCACTCCCAAACGAAAAGGAAGCGTCACCTATAGAGACAACACTAAAGGAAGAATCCTAGGCATTGGAAATATTGGTAAGAATTCTTCCACATCCATAAGTGATGTATTGTATGTTGAAGGCCTCAAACATAATCTACTTAGCATTAGTCAATTATGTGACAAAGGATATAGAGTTTTATTTGAATCAAATTGTTGCATAATTGAGCATAAGACCAATAAGGAAATTAAGTTTGTAGGTCAAAGAATTGATAATATTTACATGATTGATATGGATAGTTTGTCTACAAATGATGAACAATGCTTCATTTCAAAAGAGGATGAAACATGGCTATGGCATAGAAGAATAGCTCATATACATGTAGACCACTTGAACAAACTTGTTTCTAAAGATTTAGTAATTGGTCTACCAAAGCTTAAATTTGAAAATAGATTTTGTGATGCATGTCAAAAGGGAAAACAAGTAAAGGCATCCTTTCAATCCAAAAACATTGTTTCTACTCAAAGGCCTTTACAACTTTTGCACATGGACTTATTTGGACCATCCAAAATCAAAAGCTTTGGAGGTAATTACTATAGTCTAGTTATAGTAGATGACTATTCAAGATATACATGGACATTGTTTCTTGCTCATAAAAATGAAGCATATCATGCATTCAAGAAACTTGCAAAGATTATCCAAAATGAGCAAAACTCAAAAATTGCATCCATTAGAACCGATCATGGGGGAGAATTTGAAAATCAATCTTTTGAAAAGTTTTGCGAAAAACATGGTATTAATCACAACTTTTCAGCTCCTAGAACTCCACAACAAAATGGAGTAGTTGAAAGAAAGAATAGATCTTTAGTGGAGCTTGCTAGAACCATGCTAAATGAAAACAATATTGCAAAACATTTTTTGGGCCGATGCGGTAAACACCGCGTGTTATGTTATGAATAGATGTTTGATAAGGCCTATTTTAAAGAAAACCCCCTATGAGCTTTACAAGGGTAGAAAACCCAACATTGCATACTTTCATATTTTCGGATGTAAATGTTTTGTGCTCAACAATGGAAAGGATAATCTAGGAAAGTTTGATGCAAAATCTGATGAGGCAATATTCCTAGGATATTCTCAATCAAGTAAATCTTATAGAATCTTCAACAAACAAACAAATACCATTGAGGAATCTATTCATGTTAAATTTGATGAAAATAGCCATAACCCTCCGAGAAAGGAAGATGTTGATGATCTTGTAGGCACTTTTCAAGAATTAAACTTGCAAGACAAAGAAGAAGAAGTCAACAATGATGGAGGTGCAACACAAATTGAGAGACAACAAGATTGGGTAACATTGAAGGATCATCCCTTGGACAAAATCATTGGAGAAATAACCAAAGGGGTAAGTACTCGAAACGCCATTAGAAATGCATGCAATCACTTGGCTTTTGTATCCCAAATAGAACCCAAAAATATTGACGAAGCCATTATTGATGAACATTGGATGTTGGCCATGCAAGAAGAGTTAAACCAATTTGAAAGAAATGAAGTTTGGGAACTTGTGCCAAGACCCAATAATCATCTAATAATAGGCACCAAATGGGTTTTTAGAAATAAGCTAGATGAAAACGGTATAATAACTAGAAACAAAGCTAGACTAGTTGCAAAGGGATACAACCAAGAAGAAGGAATAGACTATGAAGAAACATATGCTCCCGTAGCTAGGTTAGAAGCCATTAGACTATTGCTAGCTTTTGCATGTTGTATGGATTTCAAATTGTATCAAATGGATGTCAAAAGTGCGTTCTTAAATGGATACATTCAAGAAGAAGTTTATGTAGATCAACCTCCCGGTTTCGAAAATCATATATTTCCAAACCATGTCTTCAAATTGAGAAAAGCCTTATATGGTTTGAAGCAAGCTCCAAGAGCTTGGTATGAAAGATTAAGCAAATTCCTTTTAGAACACAACTTTGAAAGAGGAAAGGTTGATACTACATTGTTTATAAAATGCAAACAAAATGACATCCTCTTGGTACAGATTTATGTAGATGACATAATATTTGGTGCTACTAATGAAAATCTTTGTCAAGAATTTGCCAAGATTATGCAGAATGAGTTTGAAATGTCCTTGATGGGAGAACTCACCTTCTTCCTTGGACTACAAATAAAACAAGCCATTGATGGAACGTTCATTAGCCAAACCAAATACTGTAAGGAACTACTTAAAAGGTTTGGAATGGACAAGGCAAACGAGATAGCTACACCCATGAGCACATCCTGCTATCTAGACAAAGACGAAAAGGGTAAGGACATTGAAATCACCAAATATCGAGGTATGATTGGATCCTTACTATATTTAACTGCGAGTAGACCTGATATTATGTTTGCGGTATGTATGTGTGCTAGATATCAAGCATGTCCTAAAGAATCACATTTGACTGCCGTAAAAAGAATTTTGAAATATCTTGTGGGTACTCAAAATGTTGGTTTATGGTATCCCAAAGGCGTTGAATGTAATCTTTTAGGATATTCTGATTCCGACTTTGCGGGGTGTAAGCTTGATAGAAAAAGCACTAGTGGTACATGCCATTTGCTTGGTAGTTCCCTTGTTTCTTGGCATAGCAAGAAACAAGCAAGTGTTGCTTTGTCAACAGCTGAGGCAGAATATGTAGCAGCTGGTAGTTGTTGTGCTCAAATTCTTTAGATGAGACAACAACTTCTTGATTTTGGTATTTCCTTGAATAAAGTCCCCATTAAATGTGATAATACAAGTGCCATTAACATCTCCAAGAATCCAGTAATGCACTCTAGAACCAAACACATTGAGATTAGGCATCACTTTATTAGAGATCATGTGTTAAAAGGGGATTGTGTACTTGAACATGTAGAAACCTCTAGGCAACTAGCGGATATTTTCACAAAACCTTTGGCTAGAGAGCAATTCATTCACATAAGAAGAGAGTTAGGCATTCTTGACATGCCCAACTGTGTTTGAATATTTTGATAAGAACCTTGTTGAATGGCATAATGCATGGTATATATCACATTTCATGTTTGGAACCTTGCTGTTTGATATGTTTGAAGTTTTTGACTCCATAATCGATTACATTGTTAATCCCAATCGATTACTAAGCTTCTGTTTCTAAGATAATCGATTAGAACTCATCCATAATCGATTACAATCATTCTGTTTCCAAGATAATCGATTAGAACTCACCCATAATCGATTACAATCATTCTGTTTCTAAGATAATCGATTATCCATGATCCATAATCGATTACGAAGCTTCTGTTTCAAATTCAAAACGTTTCCTCTTCTTCATAATCGATTACCACCTTGCCCAAATCGATTAGGACGTTTCTGTTTCTAACCTAATCGATTACCCTAAGCCTATAATCGATTACCCTCTGTTCGAAACGTTTGAAATTCCCCAGAAACATTGATCTAATCGATTACCAGCTGTATCGTAATCGATTATCACGCGTTCTGATGAGTCAAAACTCCAATTTCCTAGGCTCACTCGAAACTCTCCCTCTCTTAACTCACTTCACTCCTTTCTAAACTATCTTTCCTCCTTCCTAAACCTAATTTTCAACTATAAATACCCCCTCATTCACCTTCTCATCTCACACTACCTTCTTTCTCCCAAACCTCTCTAAAACTCTCTAGCACTCATCTCTCTTCATCTCCTTCTTTTTGCATTCTCCACCATGTCTACCTCAAGGAATGTCAAGAGAGCTAGGTCCTCTACTGCTCAAGCCCATAACCCCCTTGATTTTTCAAGGTTCTTCTCCTCCCCTAGAGATCTTCAACACTTCATGAAGAACTTTTCTGAAAAGGAAATCATGACTCCTCACTACACCATTGCTGACACCTTTGACAACCCAAGCCTTACCTTCACCCAAAGCCTCAACCACTACAACCTCTTTCCCTTCTTATCCCTCAAAGAAGAAGAATACTATCCTGAGCTTATGAGAGTATTCTACTGCAACCTCCGCCTTGTCAATGGGATGGTTGAATCCAAGGTGAAAAACACAACCATCAAACTCTCAAATGCCCAATTTGCGGAAATTTCTAAACTAACTCTCAACAACGCTGACTTTGATGGAGGCGAACCTGAGGATGAATGGGGCTTCAATGCTCTTACTACTCGCCAATCTTTATGGAAAGCTGACCGCCCTAGGAGCAACCACAAACTAGTTGGCCACTTGACCATGAACAACCGCCTGCTCCACTTCTTCCTGGTCAAGATGATTGTTCCCCGTGGTGGGAACTATGCTCTAGTTGAAGAGGATGATGTCCTCTTAATGTAGGCCATGCTGAACCACAAAGAGATCAACTGGGTTCAGTTGATCAAATTCCACATGCGCCATGCCAAGGACCAGCAAAAGCTCCCTTATGGTATCCTCCTCACCAAAATTTTCAAATTCTGTGGAGTAGATTTAGCAGGGGAACTCTCTGAGAAAGTGCCCCCTAGAGCTTGCATTGGCACCCATCACCTCACCAAAATGGGTCTTGTTTTCTCAAATGGAGCATGGTATTCACGAATGGAGGGCGTTTATGCCAACATTCCCTTCCAAGCTCCTGCTGAAGAAGCACCTGCTCCTCCTCCTCCTCCACCTCAACCACAAGCTGCACCATCAGCCTCTTCATCTGCACCACAAGCTGACCCATTTACATCTCTCTACGCCCATCTTGATCGCCGCTTCGATCGACTTGAAAACTCCCTCCAAGAGTTTTCAATGACCGAGCAGCAACATTTTGAGATGATGCAGCAGCGTTATGAAGAGCTGGCTCACCAAATTGCAGAAATCCGCTTCTTCAACCCGGATAATTAGATTCTCAGTTATGTTTTGTTTAGCTGTTGGTTTCTTTTTTGTTATTTTCTGAATTCTGAATAATTTTACCTCTTGTATTTCCCATTTTCTTTTCAATTCAATAAAAGTATCTCATTTCAGTACTTATATTATTTCTCTTCACTGCTCTAATTATTTTTGATGATTACAAAGGGGGAGAAGAATATATGTTCATATGTTGGATAAAGAATATATGTTCATATGTTGGATAATGCTCTGATACAAATATGGATAATATTGATAACATGCTCTGACTATAATTTTGAATATGGATAATAGATGCTCTGTTAACAAAATTTGAAAAATCTTATCTGTTTGTTAAATTCCTTTTGATAGGGGGAGAATTATAGATAAGAGATAATATACAATAGATAAAATGAGATAAGACATTGGCTGCTGAATTGATTTTTGAAATTGGTCATCTGCTATTTGAAAAAGAGATAATGTAGCAGAGTTGTTTTTGCAAAAGATAAGTCTATATTATTTAAACTAACAACCCTCAAGAGATGAACATAGTTGTCATCATCAAAAAGGGGGAGAATGTGTTTGAATATGTTAACAGGTCCAAAAGATGTGCAAGGATTTTGATAATGACAAGTACTCTTGAAGAAACCGATGCAAAAACAAAGACATGAAATCAGAATTGAAGTAACAGCGAAGCTAATCGATTAGGCCATACATGCTAATCGATTAGGAGCTTTCTGTTTTGGAAGAAATTGCATCAGGTATGAAAGCTAATTGATTAGGGAGCTGAACAATCGATTAGGAAGCCACTGGAATTAAGGTAATCGACTATACACCAGAGACTAATCGATTACAACGATTAGAAATGGAACTAAATGCATCAGGTATGATGGCTAATCGATTATGGAAGCCACACAATCGATTAGGAAGCCACTGGAATTTAAGGTAATCGATTGCAATACATGCTAATCGATTAGGATGCTGCGAAAACAAATTAAATGCATCAGGTACAAGATGCTAATCGATTAGAGGAAGTGAAATAATCGATTAGGAAGTCTCTGACTTGAAGCTAATCGATTACAACGCGAGGGTGTAATCGATTACACTAGTGGAAAAACAGATTTAAGTGGGAAACCAGGTCATGTCTTACACTAGTGGAAAAACAGATTTAAGTGGGAAACCAGGTCATGTCTCCACCATTCTTCAAATTTCCACTAACTGCAACGGCTATGATGGACTAGGGCACTCCTCAACAGCTATCTTGGCTCTATAAATTGAAGAGGAAGACAAGCACAAATACACAACCAAGAAGCAACAATTCATAGCTCTATTTTGGGAGAGCTTTTCATTTGTATATTTGCTCTATTGAGAGAGTGTATTGATTGTAAACAAACACCAAACACACAAGTTATTCACTCTAGGTTGAGTGGTTACAAAGGTTGTGGACTCAACCTTTGGGATATTGTGAGATTGAGAGATTGGGTGGGTTGCCCTTATACTTGTGAGGATTGGGTTCTTGAGTGTGGGACACTAGGAAGCCGCAATTGCTCAAAGTTGTATCTCTAGTCTACAATAGTGGAAAATCCTCTAAGTGGGTTGCTTAGAGGCGAGACGTACACCGGATTGGGTGGAACTCGTTACATCGGTTTGCAAGCTTCTCTTCCTTACTCTTTTACTTCCATACATTGCATATTTGTTGATTGGTATTGTTTGGTTGAGAAGAACATACTTGAACTTGCTTAATTTGCTATACTTTAGACATTGCACACCAAGTGTTTGCTAAATTGCCTCAGCAATACTTACTTCTTGTAGTGCATTGCATATCATTGTTACTTGCTTTCACTTGCATAATCTCATAAACTTGGTTATAGAAATCAATTTCAAAGGTATTCCAAGCAAAAGTTTTATAACTCAATTCACCCCCCCTCTTGAGTATTGAGGCCACTTGAACAACAAGGGGAATCTGGATCAGTCCCTGTCATTTCCATAATAAAATCAGCCAGGACCTGAGCTTTAATAGCGCTTCAGGGTTCATAGGCTATATCAAACTCAGAGAGTTCAATAGACCATTTGATCATCCTCCCAGCGAGATCGGGCTTGAATAAAACAGAGCGGAGTGGTAAATCCGTTCTCACTATAATTGGATGGGCGTGAAAGTACGGACATAGTCGTCGAGAGGCCCAAACAACAGCGAGGGCGGCCTTTTCGATTTTTTGATACCGGATCTCAGCACCTTGTAAGGTTTTGCTAGTGAAATAGACCGGTCTCTGTCCATCGGGAGTTTCTTTTATCAAGACAACGCCCAAAGCTTCATCTGAAATAGCCAAGTATAGGATGAGTGTATCCTCGGGGTCAGGCTTTGTGAGAATGGGAGGTTTGGACAACACCTCCTTAAGCTCTTGGAATGCTTTCTCTTGTTCCTGTCCCCACTCGAACTTCTTGGACTTTTTCAGTATTTTATATAGAGGGAGTGATCTGTGAGCCATTTTAGGCATGAACCGTGCCAAAGCTGCTACTTTGCCATTCAGGGATTGGACTTCTCTGAGATTCTTTAGACTCTGCATGTCTAGAATCGTTTGGCACTTCCCTGGATTGGCTTCAATACCACGTTGAGTTAACATGAAACCCAAGAACTTCCCAGCAGGGACAGCGAAAGTGCATTTCATTGGGTTTAGCCTCATGTTAAATTCTCTCAAGCGGGTAAATACTTGGCGTAGGTCTTCAATATGATCGCCTCCAACCGGTGTCTTGGCTATTATATCATCGATGTACACTTCAACAAGCTTGGTATGCATACCCTCAAAAACCTTGTTGATCATGCGTTGGTAAGTGGCCCCAGCATTTTTCAGGCCGAAGGGCATAACTGTATAGCAAAAGACACCGCGATCGTTTATGAAAGCTGTCTTTTCTTGATCCTCTTCGCACATCGGAATCTGGTTGTAACCTGAATAAGCATCCATGAAACTCAGGT
The DNA here is from genome assembly GCA_037962975.1 of Clitoria ternatea. Classification (NCBI taxonomy): domain Eukaryota; kingdom Viridiplantae; phylum Streptophyta; class Magnoliopsida; order Fabales; family Fabaceae; genus Clitoria; species Clitoria ternatea. The sequence continues at coordinate 36,864,980 of CM075672.1, read as the reverse complement.
ATTGATAACCAGAGGAATCATCTACCATCCGATCTATATTAGGAAGATGATAAGGATCCTTTGGGCAGCAACGGTTGAGGTCCACATAGTCAATGCACATTCTCCATTTACCATTGGACTTACGGACCATCACTACATTCGAGAGCCAAGAGGAATAACGGATTTCTTTGATAAATCCGGCCTTCAGCAATTCCTCAGTTTGTTGGCAAGCTGCCTTCTGTTTCTCTGGGCCCAATCTCCTTTTCTTTTGGGCAACCGGTCTCGTTTCTGGATAGACGGATAATTTATGACAGCAGAAAGCAGGGTCTATGCCAGGCATATCGACTACAGTCCATGCAAAGAGGTCTTTAAATTCTTGCAGGAGCGTCAGTAGTCGCTGTTCCATTTCTGTATCTAGCTTGTCATTAATATGGGTGATCTTTCCTGGATAATCTCCCAAGACGATGTCCCTGGAACTTCCATCCGGTGTGGGCTTTAATGGGTTGGACGGATCAATGTTCAAATCCGCCCTAGGGTCCAGGTCGACAAGGCTTACAGATCGAGTGACTGCTCCAGCATCATTGAGTTTCCTCTTTTTATTGGAGGCGTCCAGCTTTGTCATGTTGAGGCTTAGGTTGTAGCAGTACCTTGCCATTTCTTGATCACCCCGGATAGATGAAACAACATTATCCTTGTCAATGAACTTGATAAGGAGATGTAGGGTTGATACAACTGCCTCCATCGCATTTAGTGTGGGGCGGCCTATGATGCCGTTAAATGGTGATTTGACATCAATCACCAGCACTCGGGATTTAACTGTCCTGGCCCCTGGTTCGCCTTCAAACGAAATAAGGGTATCAAGATACCCTTTAGTCGATTGCTTTGCTCCGTTGAAAGCTGTTAGTTCCTGCGTATAAGGCTGAAAGTCTGAGTCTTTAAAACCCATTCTTTCAAAGCAATTATAGAAAATAACATCGCAGGAACTTCCCTGGTCAACAAGGATTCTTCGGACGTCCTTGTTGGCTATCACTGCAGTGATGACCACAACATCGTCACCACCAGGAATGGTTGGGCCAAAATCCTCGTCGGAGAAAGAGATTGTTGGAGCTTCAATCCCACCTCTGTAAGGGCGATTGTCTTTGACTTTCCCTTGCACAGATAGAATCATTCTATGATGATTCTTACGAGCTGTAATTGAAGCTCCTCCTCCAGCGAATCCTCCAGCAATCATGTCAATGACTTCACGCCGACCTTGACGCTGTTGCTGAGGCATGCTATCTTTGTGTGCTATTTCATCAGTCATCACACCCTTTTGTTTCTCCGAAGCAGAGAATTTTCTGACCGGATTACGGTTATTGTCATCCCCGTCGTCTGGATCCCTTTCTCTTTTCTCATTCCGCTCTACTCTGTCAAAGGATTTCTCTTTGAACAGGTATTGCTTTAACTTGCCTTCTCTAATTAGCGTTTCAACTGCGTTCTTTAGAGCTTGGCATTCATCAGTGGAATGATCGTTCTGTTCATGAAAATCACAGTACTTACGGGGATTCCCTGGTCTTTTCATGGGGGCTGGCCTTCTAACGCCATAGATGCTAAAAGCTGGCCGTCCGACCTCTCTCAAAATCTGAGATGGCTTGGCAGATAGTTGTGCATAATGGCTGAAGGAATTAACATGCCTTTCTCGAGGTCGAGGAGAGTGGTTATTAACTTTGGGATTGGTGAATGGCCTCTCCATGCGTTCTGACCTCGCTTTCTCCTTACCCTTCTGGGTTTGGGAAGGTGGTGTTGATGGCTTTTTCTTTGCAGCTATGGCTTCCAAGTGCATCTCTATACTCACGTACTTTGAGGCTTTTTTCCTGAACTCCTCAAAAGTTATAGGAGGGCTTTTCGCTAATGAGAGAGCAAAAGCTGATCCTGGCTGCAACGCCTCAATAACGATATACAGCTTAATAGACTCTGTGAGGTTAGGAACCAGGGCTGCTTCCTTGTAGAACCTCTTCAAGAAATCTTTTAAGCCTTCATTTTCACCTTGCTTAATCTGAGCCAAGGTATGAGATGTCCTGGGAACATCTCTAGAGATGACAAAGTGGGTCTCAAAAGTAGCTGCCATTTCAGCCCAAGAATCTATGGATCCAGAAGGTAAACCTTTAAACCATCCGAGGGCCTCCTCAGATAATGTTCGAGGGAACATTCGACACATCACATCTTCATCAGCCCCCAAGTACATGGCTTCAAATACGTAAGCATCAAGGTGCTTAGTAGGATCAGTTTCACCATTGTATTTTCCGATGGAGAGTGGCTGAGTAGTTTGAAGGTGCTTGGGGATATGGATGCTCATAAGTCTCCTTGAAAAAGGAACTTTTAGCTTGTAAGACACTGGGGATGCTGTCGTTGACTCTTTCTTCCTTCGGGAAGCTTCATCTTCAGAATCACGAGTCTGTTCTCTCCCCTCAAACATAGGGATATTTGAGTATTGGAGAGTGGTGGATTTTTCACCATCAGTTGTATGGGGAGTGTGTCGTGTGCGAGATGATTCCTTATCCTCGCTTTGCCTTCTTTCTTTTCGCAATTCAGCGAGTTCCCTTTGGAGTTGACTAATCAGCTCATCACGAGGATCAGGATTAGACACTGTTACTATCTTTTTTGAGCTGCCCCCATGAGAATCAAAGTTGAGCTTCCTGAAGACGTTGGGGTTGGTTCTGCCTTCAGGTTGATTCTCCATGATTTCTTGTGCTTCGCCTTCCATTGTGGATTACTCGCTCTGTCAAAGGATATGGGAATAACTTTATCGTGTCCCACCGGGCGTGCCAATGATCGGTCCTGAACCGGGGTCTAGAGATCCGGACTCAAGTCAATCACAAATAGTATGCAAATACTGTGCAGAAGACCGGATGTATGAGTATCCGGTATAAATATCCGTTGTCCTTGAGTGAGGAGAGCGGATTAGACGTTCTGGAGATCCTTCACACCGACCTAACGCGTTGAAGTGGGCGAATGGTGGTGTCACCTGCAAAGATTCTCCGACGCTCAAGTCAGTGATGATATTCCAAGTAAGGAATGTATTTCAGAGAGTAATCGTTCATAAATTCAGTTGAAGATCCCCCACTTCATTAATGAAATGAGTTCATATACCTAATTGGCTCGTTTTACGAGGACTCGTTAGTGGGGAACCACTAACTCCCATTAGCATTATTTTATTGCGCACTTACCAGCATGATTGGGTCAAGTGGCTATTTTATATTGAGCATGGAGAATATAGACTAGGATTAGGGAACAAGTTGACCATCCCCGTGAGCAGAATTTGGCTCGTAGTGCAGGGAATTATTGATCGATCCCTGTAGCAATAATCCTTGTCTTTAGCGCAGTGACGTGTGTGTTGTCCGGTGTCATGGTGTTATCCTGAACGACCGGTATAGGGAGAACGCCTGATACGGAATTACAGTCCGGATGTATACCGATGACACCGGTTACACGTAGATGTCTTGACAAAGACGTTGAAATATGTCTTGCAGATCGGATACCGGTATTGAGACCGGATCAATTACTTTATTGTGTTCCAATCCATAAGAAAATATTAATACTTATATACATTTTTATATCACAGGTCCAGTTCATCACATTTTTATATCATCACAACCATTAAGGGTAAAGCCATCATGCCTGTTCATCACATCTCATAATTATCTTCATATAAATATTTCCTAGACCCTACCAGAGCTTAAATCATCTTTTACCTTTCCATTTCATAATTTATTCTCGTTGGTTTATTCATAATCAATCTCAACTATCACGTCAGCACATCATATGCTAAGAACCCCACAAACAGCGCATCAAGCAATTTCATCAATTTTATTCTCATTTTCATATAGTCTACAACAAATTCTCAAATCTTAATAGAGCGTAGGAACAAAGTTAACGATAGAGATCCATTTATGCTATTTAATTTAGTTGAGAGACCAAACCTTAAGAAAAATTAAATGAGACACTAATTCCTAATTTGAGTAATAGATGAGGCCAAAACTTGATTAAGTCATAATTTTATTAATCATTAATTTTTGAAACATTTATGACTATTAATCATGTAGACTTCCTCATCCAGTAGCCCATTCAAAAAGGCATTGTTCATATCAATTTAATGGATAGGCCAAGAATTGGAGAGGGTGACTATGAGAACTATTCTAATTATGACGGGCTTGACAATTGGAGAAACGGGTCTCAGCATAGTTCAAGTCAACTCGTTGATGGAACCCTTTAGCAACTAATCTTGCTTTGCACTTTTGGTTTTCCTTGATTCTAAAAACCCATTTACTATATATAGCAAACCTATGAGATGGTAAAGGAACAAAAGTCTATGTTTTGTCGACAATCAATGCATCAAATTCACTCTTCGTAGCTAAGTGTCATTGGGAGGATTGGAATGCATGTGCTGGCGTAGTGGGTTCAACAGAGAAAAGAAGCCTGGGTTCAAGTCTGGGCTTGACTATAACAAACTTGGAGCTGGTCTAAATGAAATGAATAGACTTAGAGACGTGATAGGGAGGAGCAGGGATGCCAGAGGCAATAATGAGAATCTAAAGCAGTTAAAGTGGCAGAGATGATTATAGAAGCAAATTATGGTAGTGTAGATGAGGTAAATGCAAGTTATAAAGAAGTGTTAGGAGAGGCAGAGGGACATAAATTCAAAGAGAAAGTAGGTGGGAAAAAGCCATTAGGAAAGTTGCACGTAAGGACAAGCGAAAGGTGAAAAGGGGAAGGTTGGCAGGTGTGGGAGTGGAATGATTAGAGGGTGTGGGAGATAAAGAAAGATTGGTAGGTTGATTATGTTAAACAGGTGAAGACACTGATTGTGTGTGATCAACCACTGAAATTGGTTGCACATGGAACGAAGGGAGAACTTAAGTGTTGTCGATGTTGGTGACTGTTTAAAGGATTCAGTAGAGGATGACACTTTCCAATGGAAATATTAGCTCCTAGAAAATATAGACTTCCTATCTGTTGAGAAACTTTTATATCCCTTATGTCTAGCGGAGCAACCAAGAAAAAGGCATTCTAATGATCTAAAATCAAGTTTGTGCTTCATATAAGGCTTGAGAAAGGGAAAGCAGACACAACCAAAGCTTCTTAGATTGTAGTCAAGTTTTTGATTGAATAGTTGAGTAAGGGGTATATATTGGTTTTAAGAGAAAGAAGCTAGCATGTTGATAAGGTATGTGGCAATGTAGAAAGCATGATCCCAATACTAGATAGGCATTGATGCTTATGAAAGCAAGATAAGGCCCATCTCAACAATGTGGCAATGTTTACATTCCACTACACCATTTTGACGGTGAGTGTGAAGGCAACTCAGTCAATGGTGAATATCAAGTTCATTCATGAACACTTGGATCTTAAATCTGATTAAGAGGTGCACCTTGGGTAAAATTAAGAGAGGGAGAATTGGAGGACTGACGATTCCTATCGACTCACTATTCTTATGCAAGAAGAAGGGACTCTATTTCACTGAATTCATAGTAATCAGATTTGCTTGTGAACATAGTGACGATTACATCATAATCTTCGGGAAGACCATCAAAGATTATCTCCAGTTGTTCTTTTAGAAGAATTGGATCACGTATTGCAACTAAAGCATCCGTAATCGCCTTAACTCTAAGAAGATATTCAGAAATTATTCGTGTGCCTTCTTTGTATTTCGTAGCTCTGATCGCATCCATTGAGCTTTGGCCTAATTTTGGCCATGAAAATGACCATGAACTTGCTCCCAAAGATCCCAAGAATGAAGACACCCGATAACTCGAGTGAGGACTGGAGCCATGACAAGAGGAGTTGATCCTATTGCTCCTAGATTTAATAGGTTAGATTGATGAGGTTGACATCGTGATCGACTTCTGATAGGAACTTTGGAGGTATGCAAGGATTAACTACAAACTGACAAAGACGATGGCCTTTAAACACAAGTTTCACCTATAGCTTCCAGAGAAGGTAGTTTTTGTCATTTAGTTTCTCAGTAACAACCTAAGAGAAGGTTATCGTAGCTGACACTAGAGGCGCGAGCACCAAGGAAGACGAGAACACCATGGATCAAGATCAAGAAGATACGCTCATGATACCATGATAGAAACAAAGAGAAAGCATAAAGAAGACTAGGTTCAGTAATTCTAAATGATGAAATATTGTATTACACCAGAGCTAAAATGGCACAACATTCTAACATACTAAAAGCTTTACAAATTGAATGATAACCTATTTCTAACATCACCTCCCTGGCCACTACAAAAAATGCAATCACGACGGCCAAAGGAGCACGGGGAAGGGCACAACACAAGAAAGCACCACAATCGCATGCTTTTTAAACCTAGGATAATATATCTCATAAGTTTTGTTTTTCTACGTATAAAAAGACCAAACAGTAGTCATCATGTAAAGAAAAAAAGTTTGGCTATAAATAATGTTGTGCTAAAACAAATCATAGTAAAAGAATTTTGTTAAGATTGCAGTCAAACACATATCTAGTAATCTACACACACATAGGAAAACATCCGATCATAAAGCATCTAATTCATTTCCATCTTTCTATGCTTTTCCACAATGCGGTTCAGCCAAACACACTAAATGATCTCACTATACCTTATACCTAATCATCATAAGAGGAAATTACAAAATCTGTTGTACATCATCGTAAAAGAAGTCATAGGAGATACGTTAACTTAAGATAGAGTTTAAGACATGGAACTTATCATTGAAATAATCAGAATGATCTCACTTATCTTCAGCTTTCTCTGCTTTTCCAAAATGTATTTCAACCAAACAATCTAAATGATTTAACTAAAGCTAAGATTCAAAATAAAAGAGAATATATGAACCATGTCTCAAATCTCAGGCCATGATTCCAACAAGCCAAGCAAGTAGATCTTACCAAAATCAGAGGAAATTACAGAATCTACTAATTCTATGTTAAATCATGGTAAAAGAAGATATGGAAGATACCATAGAACTAAGACATGGACTTTCCATTGAAGGGGAAACCAAACTGAACATACTCATTTCACATCAGAACATTTTACCATTCTGTTGAGATGAGATATGCAGTATTATAATCATTTCTTCTCTCCACAGTTCACTAGGCTTGGTTGTTTGGTGATCATCTCACAAGCAGTTTGCACAGCGTCAATTGTAGTGAATAGTGATTAACATGCAGCAAGATTCAGCCTTCTACAAGACACAAGCTTTGTAAAGCTATTTACACATTTTGATGTTGTGATAGTCATGTATGTGTTTTAACCAAAATTGGCCAAAAAATTATTTCTTACATTTGATATCTTTTCATTGAGAAAAAATGGTAACTGATTTTCAGAATACAAGGGCAAAAAAGGGTCCCTTTAGCAAACAAGTACACATTTGAACTTTGTGTGTAAAGTGCAATCAAGCCCATGAGAGAGGGGTAAAACACAAGATAAGACATGACAAACATTTGAAATGATAATTTACAGCATACACCATACCCTTACAGTTTTGCAAAAGATCAGAATTGAAGAAACAATGCACAAACTGTATCGCACATTACAAATATTCCATAAGTCAATTAGTATCCCTGCAGTCACTAACAATGCACAAAATATCCCAGTAGTTACTAACAAAGGAAAGGACATCACTGCTCAAATCTCAACTATTTAAATGAGAGTTTACATGTTGCAGAACGCCTGGTGCACGAGGATAACTTTTTGATCATTTTGAGCTTCTCCCGTCGATTTGCATAAACATTACTGTAAATTGTCATGGTCCTTAAAAGCCTTGCATTCCGCATGATATACCTTGCGAATCGAAATTCACCTTTTGAGCCTTTATAATTTTTCAAACAGCATGATTTAATGTGTAACGAAATGCATGTTGGAACAGACTGAGGATAAAGCCAATCTGCTCCTGCATCCCCTTCAGGAAAGAACTCAATATTCCTCTGTCCACAATACGCACAGAATAAATTAATACAAACACTAAGAATAAGAAAACAAAACACAAAAACTATCGTTAAAGGCTTCAGTCGGCAAACCTTATCAATGGTGAGGATTTGAAGCTTGGGGCAATGCTTCATCACTTTCAATACCTCCGCCCAGTCCTTAGTATATTCCCAATAGCCAAATTCAATGTGGGTTAAATTGTTAAACTCTGGAATCGGGTCTTTGCAATCAGGACTAGTGCCTTGGCTTTCAACCATTTCCTCTTCTTCATCCATCTACAAGAGTAAGTACATTACAATTTACAATACATGACTGTAATAAAAACTCAGAAACCCCTTTCACTGTTTAAAACATCAAAACAAAAAAAAAAACACACACACACACACACACATTTAGTATACCTACCCAATTTATACGCAAAAACTCAACATTACCAACAACTTCCAACGGAACATCGAGTTTAACAACATCTGCTCTGACCAATTTGTGCAACCTTTTAAACTTCCCTTCAATTTCGTAGCTATTAAAATACAAATTCCTCGCTTTCAAGTCCTCGAGATTAGGACTCGCGGAGAGAAGCTCCGCGAAATGACAATGCTCCACGAAATCAACACCATCCAAATGCATGATCTTAAGCGAGGGAAAATCAACGAAGGGAAAAGCTATCACGGATAAGTGAATCAGTTTCAGCACCGTAAGGGTTTTACAAGTGAGTACCGTAGGAGGCATGTGGATAGGGTGAGGTAAGTGAAGGTCGAGGTGTTCGACTCTGCGCCGCGTCGCATTGGAAACCCAGTCGCTAACGTCGGTGGCGTCACAATGAGAAGACCAACACCTGAGGCGGAAGGTATGGATGGGATGGTCGGAATCGCGCGAGCGAAGAAAGTGGTGAACGGAGTGGACGAAGCGTGAATAGGTTTCTTTGTTGGTGTTGAAGTTGTAGGCGTAGAAGCTGTCGTCAAAATCGAGAGTGGGGACGGAGCGCCAGAGAGGGTTCCAACGCCTTGAGAGAATGCTGGTTTGGACGGCTGTTTTGGTTGTGAGGAAGGAGAGAATGTGGCAGAGGATTGCGTCTGGCAAATGGCTGATCCTATCGCCCATGCCTTCAACACAGGTTTCGGGGACCTTGGGAGTAAAGGAACCGGTTGCTTTGCTGCTCTCTAATTCAAATCATGCCACTTCAGCTCCCTCACACTCACCCCCAAATATATAAACCCCTGTCCAGCGGTTATAATTTGTGTAAAATTTTGCACCAATATTTTACCTGTTTTTGTAGGAGTAAAGTTCTCTTACCAACATCCATTGCTATTTCATTTTTGAGACTCATATTTAAAATCATATGTTTAACTATAATAATTTCTAATTAGTTAATCTACCTAGTGGGATATTGGGTGAGTTTGTTTAAATTTATTTGAAGAAAAAAATAATTATTAAACAAATAAATTACTTAATATAACTTTTTATATATTTATGTAAACTTTAAAAAAAAGAGTTGAAAAAAAATTAAGAATAACTTATTTGAAGAAGCTACTTTGAGTAGCTTTTTTAATAAGTTGTTGAAAAAGTTAAAATAAGATATTAAGTTATTTTAAAAATGTTTTTTTTAATAGTAATCAAATACACTAGCTTTTTTTAATGATAATTTTTTGTAAAAAACATTTATAAATAAATCTCCAACTTTATATATTTTTTAAATCAAACAACCGTTTACTTTATATAATAATTTGTATAATCATATGATCCGGTCTGGATACCGGCCTTAAAACTAAGAGATGATTGTCTTAGTCGGCCCAGAGTTCAGTCGGTATTACTAGACAATGATCCAGTCGGTATACCACTGGATAACGATCCAGTCGGTAAAAATGTTAGCCGGCCTCAATCGGTATCACAAGATACCGACTCAGTCTGCAACAATACCGATTATCCGAACAGTGACCAAGATATCGGATACCTCATCCGTTCCCCTTTCACCCGGTGTTGAGAAGCTGATCCGGACCAATCAACCGGTTTCTATCATAACACATGCAACCGGTGTCATCGGTATACATCCGGACTGTAATCCCGAGTCAGGCGTTCTCCCTGCACCGTTTAGTCCGGATAACACCATGCACACCGGATAACATACTCGTCATCCAACAGAAGACGACGGGCCTTGCTACAGGGACTGATCAATAATTCCCCACACTACGAGCCAAAATCTGCTCACGGGAATGATCAACTTGTCCCCTAAGTCTAGCCTATACTCCCTACGCTCAATATAAAATCGCCACTTGCCTCAATCATGCTGGTAAGTGCGCATTAAACAATAATATACTTGCATAATGAAGGTTGGTGGTTCCCCACTAACAGTTCCTCGTAAACCGAGCCAAGCAGGTATAAGCACTCACTTCAGTTTACTGGAGGAGGGTTCTGATTTCTGGGTTCTCTCCCTAATATCTTCTTACATTCCATACTTGGAATAGATCACTGACTTGAGCGTCGGAGAATCTTCACAGGTGACACTACCTGTCGCCTACATCAACGCGGGAGGTCGGTGTGAAGGATCTCCAGGACGTCAAGACCGGTCTCTTCATACAGACACACTGGATACACATACCAGATATTCACAGATCCGGCCTTCAGACACAGACTTTTCTCACTACTTGTAACTGGCCCGACATCGGATCTCTTTGACCCCGGTTCAGGACAGAACATTGGCACGCCCAGTGGGACTCGTTAAAGTTATTCCCACTTCTCGTTTGAGAAGTCTTGTCTCTTATCAATGGAAGGCAATGGGAGAAACGAACCAGATGGGCACGTGGAAGACATCACTGCCCAGGAACAACCAGCGAGTAGACGCTTGGCCTTCGAGTCGCCTGTGGAAGGTTCAAGAAGGATGGTGCAGGTGTCTGCATTAGATCCCAAAGATGAGATGATACGAAGGTTGATGGAAGAACTGATGGAGTTGAAACGTGAAAGGAGGAACGTGGAGGAAAGAGCCATGTCTCAGACCAAGGAGGCACATCACACCACCGAGGGAGAAAAATCCTCAAGCCCCCAGTACTCAAACATCCCTACGTTTGAAGGGAAGGAACAGATCCACGATTCTGTTGATAGAGTTGCTAAAGGAAGAGAAAGCTGATGACAACATCTTCAGTAACGTATAAGCTCACAGTCCCTTTTTCAAGGAGACTTATGAGTGTACACATCCCTAAACACCTGCAGACTACTCAGCCTCTCTCTATCGAAAAATACAGTGGTGAAACTGATCCCACTAAGCATCTCGATGCTTATGCATTTGAAGCCATGTACCTGGGGGCAGATGAAGATGTCATGTGCAGGATGTTCCCTCGGACTCTTGCTGATGATGCCGTTAGTTGGTTCAAGGGGCTACCATCAGGTTCCATCGACTCATGGGAAGAAATGGCAACAGCGTTTGTGTACCACTTTGTCATTTCTAGTGATATTCCCAGAACATCTCATACTTTGGCCCAGATTAGGCAAGGGGAACATGAAACTCTCAAGGACTTCTTAAAGAGATTTTACAAGGAAGCAGCTGCTGTTCCAAACTTGGCAGAGGCACTACAGTTGCACATAGCAATAGAAGCTTTGCAACCGAGCTCTTCTTTTGCCCTGTCGTTGGCAAAGAATCCTCCAGTGAATTTCAAAGAATTTAGGAGGAAAGCATCCAAGTATGTAAGCATTGAAATGCACTTGGAAGCAACAGCCGTGACAAGGAAATCCCCAACGCCACAACAACGGAGAGATAAGGACAGGCCCCGATCGGAGCGCATGGAGAGACCGTTCCAGGGCAACGTCTTCGACAATGCTGTACCTCCGAGTCAGGAAGAACAGGTAAATGCATTTAGCAATTATGCTCCGTTAAATTCTAAGCGGTCATAGATACTAAGTGAGATCGGATGGCAAACTCTTACTGCATACGGGGTCAGGAAGCCGTCCCAGCTTCGTAAACATGGTGACCCTCGGAAATACTACAAATTCCATGAGCAAAAGGGCCACTCGACAAACGAGTGTCAAGCCTTGAAAAATACTATTGAGACCTTGATCCGAGAGGGTAAACTCAAACAGTATCTTTTCAAAGAGGGTACTTCTGATGAACCAGAATGGATTGAGAAAAGGGGAAGGGATTACGAGGAAGGCGATGACGATCATCCCACTCCGATCAGAAGATTTACTGCTTCTGAAAAATAAAAGGGAGTTCTGGTTGATGAGCCTGCACAGCAAAATGTTATGCCCCGACATCAACATCAAGGCCGTCGGGAGGTCATTGATTAGGGATCAGGCCATCAAAGTCAAAAAACGCCTTTCGCTTTTATGGCTAGTCGGTAAGACAATATGCACTTTGTTTCCTGACTTAGGTTTTCCCGATCGGGTTTTACCAAGAAGGCTTAACAAGGCATAACCCCAACTCAGCTCTCTTTCTCTTTTGTAATTAATAATCAATAAAATATTCTATCTGTTTACCCATTCTCTTTATGATTTTATTCGATGCACAACACAGTTGTGACAAGATACTTTCAGGACGGATAATCCTAACAATGTATCTGCTGTTAGCGATGAACCTCTTCGAAGGAAAAAAGGGGTGAACACCGGTTGAAGGCTCGGATTGTAGGATTAAACCGAACTCCGAGTACGACTAGTAGGTTTGGCCGAACGTCGATGAAGACCGGTGAATGGGTAAAATCCAACACCGGATGAAGAAGAACGGTGAATGGGTAAAATCCAACACCGATTGAAGGCCCAGATTGTAGGATTAAACCAAACTCTGGGTACGGTTAGTAAGTTTGGCTGAACACCGGAGAAGGCTCGGATTGTAGGATTAAACCGAACTCCGAGTACGACTAGTAGGTTTGGCCGAACGTCGGTGAAGACCTGGGTTGTAGGATTGAACTGAACCTCAGGAAATGGGTTGTAGGATTGCACCGAACCCCATTTGAAGGCCGGTGAATGGGTAAAATCCAACACCGAGTATGAAGAATAGTGAATGGGTAAAATCCAACACCGATTGAGAAGGCCGGTGAATGGGTAAAATCCAACACTGAGTGAAGAAAATGGTGAATGGGTAAAATCCAACACCGATTGAAGGCTTGTCGCAGTAAGCTGGTCCTTCTTCAAGACCACGCTGAACCCCGAGTAACGGGCGCAGTAGGTTCAGGATTATCCCTGATCTGAACCCCGTGTCGAAGGCTCGGATTACAGGGTTAAACCGACCTCCGAGTATGACTAGTAGGTTTTGGCCGAACGTCGGTGAAGGCTTGGGTGCAGTAAGCTGGGTGAAGCTTTTTCTTCAAAGACTACGTTGAACCCCAAATAAATTAAAAACAACCAGTGAATGGGTAAAATCCAACACCGAAGTGAAGAATGGTTAGTAGGATTAAACCGATCGCAATTGAAGAACTGGGTTGTAGGATTAAACCGAACCCCAGGAAATGGGGTGTAGGATCAAACCGAACCCCAGTCGAAGGCTTGGATTGTAGGGTCAAACCTAACTCCAAGCATGACTTCGAATTCACTCAGAAATACTTTCCCTTGGAATTCCTTACTCGGAAACACTTCAAATTCGAAGTCAAACTCGAATTATTTACTCGGGGATATATCTACCCGAAACGTACTTATTCAAAGTCAGAGCCTTCCTTTGACCAAAAGTACTTCCCCTGGAAATGGCCCATTCAGAATTTCTTCACTTGGTGCCATACCACGAGGAAGTTGGAAATTATTCACTCGGTGCCTTACCCAGTGGAAGTCGAAAACATCTCACTCGGTGCAATCCCAATTAGAAGTGTTGCACTCGGAGACACCTCACTCGGGAAAGTTGCACTCGACTCGGGGACATGCCTACTCGGGAAAGTTGTACTCAGAAACTTCCCAGCCGAGTGAAAGCTCGGATTTTAGAGCAAAATCAAACTTTGAGTACGGTTAAGAATATTATTAAACAGAACGCCATCAATTCACTCGGAAGTAACCCCCGAGGGATTACTCGGAAAATCTTGCCCCTGAAAGGATCAATTGGGATCTTCCACTCGGAATTTTCAAGACAAAACACGAGCCCTCAACATAAAAATAAAAGACTCGGATAAAACGTACAAACTTTTACCGAGCAGTACGAGGAGATTACAAGTAATAGAATTTCCCAAATGACACGGCCAGAACCAACTTCACTCAGAATCATTTACTCAGAGTCGAGTATTCGCTCAGAATCACTCACTCAGAGTCAGATGTTCATTCGGAACCAATCACTCAATAACGCTCGGGGACAATATTCAATGGTAAACAGATACTGCAAAGATATTTTTGCAGGTTACACCAGCATCCAGACCTCTCGCAGGTTGTATAGCTCATATGAGCAACTTCATAAGTCCCTCATATAAGCTAGGGGACATATGATCCGGTCTGGATACCGGCCCTAAAACTAAGAGATGATTGTCTTAGCCAGCCCAGAGTTCAGTCGATATTACTAGACAATGATTCAGTCGGTATACCACTGGACAACGATCCAGTCGGTAAAAATGTTAGCCGGCCTCAATCGATATCACAAGATACCGACTCAGTCTGCAACAATACCGGTTATCTGAATAGTGACCAAGATATCGGATACCTCATCCGTTCCCCTTTCACTTGGTGTTGAGAAGCTGATCCGGACCGATCAACCGGTTTCTATCATAACACATGCAACCGGTGTCATCAGTATACATCCGGACTGTAATCCCGAGTCAGGCGTTCTCCCTGCACCGTTTAGTCCGGATAACACCATGCACACCGGATAACATACTCGTCATCCAACAGAAGACGACGGGCCTTGCTACAGGGACCGATCAATAATTCCCCACACTACGAGCCAAAATCTGCTCACGGGAATGATCAACTTGTCCCCTAAGTCTAGCCCATACTCCATACGCTCAATATAAAATAGCCACTTGCCTCAATCATGCTGGTAAGTGTGCATTAAATAATAATATACTTGCATAATGAAGGTTGGTGGTTCCCCACTAACAGTTCCTCATAAACCGAGCCAAGCAGGTATAAGCACTCACTTCAGTTTACTGGAGGAGGGTTCTGATTTCTGGGTTCTCTCCCTAATATCTTCTTACATTCCATACTTGGAATAGATCACTGACTTGGGCGTCGGAGAATCTTCGCAGGTGACACCACCTGTCGCCCACATCAACGCGGGAGGTCGGTGTGAAGGATCTCCAGGACGTCAAGACCGGTCTCTTCATACAGACACACCGGATACACATACCGGATATTCACAGATCCGGCCTTCACACACAGACTTTTCTCACTACTTGTAACTGGCCCGACATCGGATCTCTTTGACCCCGGTTCAGGACAGAACACCATATATTTTTTAAAAATATATAATACTATTTAAAAATTATCTTATTACATTAAAATATAAAAACTATATATTTGTTAAAAGTTCTATTTTAACTTTCTTAGCTTTTACACTTAGGATATAAGTTACAATTGGAAATTACTATTTAAAAACAACATTCAAAATAATTTATAACTAAAAAATTTTTACAACTAATCAACCTAATTATGAATGGTTCTATTCCTTAATCATTGACAAATTTTGTGATATTAAACGAAGAACTACACATTTTATGTTGCAGCCAAAGAAAGGGTGGGAGGAACATTGTTTGCGATTGAAATATATAATCATTCACAATGCTTAACCTCACTGCTGACATTTTATCTTATGGTCATATGAAATGTATGCATGTGTAACAAGTGACACATATGCACAATTTCAACCCCTCCTCCTTTCTCAAGCTGTGAAACCTTAATTTCATAATTCAAAAGTGTGAAATATAATTAAGATGTGATAAGAACCACCCGAACACAAAAATATTTTTTTAGGCCACCCTATTTTTAAAATTATTTTAAAAATTAGCCCATTTTGGCCAATCTCTCAAACTTAAGTCCTCACCTTAAAATTAACAGAGTTGAATGAATAATATATATGAATAATTTTAAATAGCTAAAATTATGTGGATAGTTTATGTTTAGTTGTTCTATGAAACAAGTGTTACAAGACATGTATCATATGGCAGTTAAATTGGTAGGGTTTTGGCAATTCTTAACCGCCATAAATAATAGGTGGTTATCTATTGCATTTCTTGTGGTACTCATTCTAGTAGCTAGGTCACTATTGAGGGACTGTAACATGTACAAAATTAATAGAGCATGAGGAAACAAAATATTTCTAATCTTAAAATCCATAAAGATGAAACATAACTGGAAAAGCATATTATAACAAACCAAGGTTTGCATAGTACCTCTAGAGAGGCTGAAGAAACAACTAAGTAACTAATGTTCTATACTCTAGGAAATATCAGTACTCTTCTTAACTTACTTGCTTATGAATACATACTACTAAAAGCAAGCAATATATATATCGCATACTTGGATAGACATACTACGAGCATTTTTTTTCTTTTCATTTTCACAGTAGACCCATGAATCTCTCGTTATTCTTTCTTGGAAATAAATTGGTGAAAACTAAGTGTCAGAGGTGGAAACGGGTACAAATAGGATAAGGTCGAGCTAAGCATTACAAGGCCTAAACATACTTTTGACCTATAATGAAAATGCAACTCTTAGGTCATAACAACTAGAAAGAAGTTAGATTATGGCTTTGATACTATGTTAAAGGTTCCATCTTAGGACTAATTAGAAATTGTAGAAGTAGCCTATCAGGTATTTAAACCATACCATATATTATGTTAAAGGTTCTAACGATACTTCCAATTTAATTTCAAGACAAAATTAATTAAACTATTTTCAATTTTATTCTTATATTAATCTTAAGTAAGAGTACATTTTTATTCATAGGAAAATAGAAGAAAGCATAAGATATGAATGAACAAGGGGAAATTACTTCATTGATTGAATAAGCAAGGTTATAAGCTTTATATGCAAAACAGAATCGCGCCAAATCAGTTAGAGTGATAGTTGTCTCCAACCAATTAACAAGCAACATTGATAAACTAAATAACTAATATTAACCAACTAAACTAACTAACCAATTTGAATCTTGTCACCCCCACAAGCTGGCAGGAGAGAAAATGTTCAACATGTAAGCTTGGGGGTCAATGAATGAAAAAACTTTGGAATGTAGCCTTAGTGAACAAGTCATCTACTTGTTCCTTTATAGAGATGGGCATTAGTTTGAGAAGACCTTGTTGGACCATTTCCTAAACTATATAGCACTCCACATTTCTTGTTGTGTCTTATTTCCAGAGAACATCCCAATGAAACTCATCAAGTGACTACTATCATCGTCGGGTAAAGCACCTGATAATCCACACTATTGTAAACATTTAGCTCATACCTTGTATGCTTTAGCACAAGAGAATAACTTCTTTTGAGCTTTCACAAATAGGACATATAATAAGTACCGTTATTCCTCGCTTCAGTAGTTTAACCCACACCGATATCCTTTCCTTAATAGCTTGCCACGCAAAACCTTTAACTTTAAGAGGTATAAGTTTGTTCCACACACTATTGTACAAGATGTCTGAAACTTCATTAGATGTAGATAAGAACTGATAAACACTCTTTACTGAGAACCCTTCATCCACTTCCCCCAACCACACCTACCTATCAAGCACCCTTTCTTTGACCTCTACCCCCCTTAACTTTTCTTCGAACTCCCTTACCATGATTTTTTCCTAATCATATAGTTGTCTCTTTCATCTCCATCCAACCCCACCTCCCTCTCTATTTACCACACTAGTGACCTATTCCATCTCATTCATAGTGCCAGAATACAATTGGGGAAACCACTCATAGAATGTCATTCCTCCCCACTAATTATCAACCTAAAAACAAGTACTTTTACCATTCCCCACCATTTTTCCTATCATTCTTGACCACCAACGCGAATCCACATGATCCTTCCGGCCACCCCATATTTTATCTATATTACATATATCTTTACACCATGAGGATGATTCGGCATCATATTCTCTTTTTATTATAGTTGATTCCTTATAGTTAGACATCAACACCCTTACCTATAAATTTTGCCTATCCTTTGGTAACCTCCACCTCCACTTTGTTAAAAGAGCAATATTCAAATGTGCCATATTTTAACCCTCTCCCTTTAAATCACACACTTCCCTTCAAGCTACTCAATGAATTTTCCTTTTCCCTTTCATCCCACCCTATAAAAAATCAGACAATAAAGAGTGCAACATAGAAACAATACCTATAGGAGCTTTGAAGAAGGAGAAGAAATAAATTGGCACAAAGGACAATATGGACTTAACTAACACAATACGCACTCCAAAAGAGAGACACATACTTTTCCACCTAGCTAGCCTCTTTTTCACTTTCAACATCATTGGTTCCCATAACTTCTTTCTTCTTGTTGAATCCCAATAGGCAACCCCAAATATTTAAACGACAATCATTCTATTTTGCATTGCAGAATATGCGTAACTGCCTATAACCAATCTGATGAAACATTCACATCCATCACAAAACTCTTGGCATGATTATCCTTCAGATCGAAACACATCTTAAACACGTGCATCACTATTCTAATATTTAACACGTTTGCTAACTCTGCAGTAGCAAACACTAAAGTGTCATCTGCATACTGTAAATGAGACACCACATATTCTCCCTCACCTACCTTTTCCCCCTGAACTCTTCTAAGCCATAGCTTGTTGTAACAATAAGCCCAACTGTAACACCCTCTGTTACACCTTAATAAATTCTAAAAAAATTCGTAATAATTTTTTTTTTACTAAAAATATGTTTGTTAAAAAGAAACTATCGGAATAAATTATATACATTATTTCTGAAATACCTCAATATTATTAAAACTTTATAAAGTATTTGTACATTCATCCGAAGAAAATAAACATTAAACATTATAAGAAAGAGAGGAAACTCCATGGCCCAAGAACAGTTGCCTAGTGACATTATTTATTCATTGGACCACGGTATTCATACCGAGCTCCCTTTCTAGAACGTGCTATATATACTGTCAATGTTCTTCGATCCTTCCCTCTGTACGAACCATTAATTTAAAACATATGAAACAAAAACATAAAGAAAGGAGTGAGAAACAGAATATAATGTTCCCAAATGGGACATAAGCAATAAAGGGTTTTCACAAACTAGTATAATAATATCAATCACAATCACAAGCACAATCAATTTATGAATGTATGAATGATATGCCATATCTTCATCATAACTTATCTATATATGTGGGCCCCTTAAATTTTAATTTGCACTGGGCCAACCAGGAGTTTACACTGTTCCATAATTCCGGATAATAATAACATGAATAGCTCAACTGGCATGGAAACACTTAGAGACTAGTCAGATTGAAAAGGTTCTTATTGTGAAAGTACCGACACTAGGGAGCTACCCCAGGTCCCCTGAAGCACCCTTTCACACCCTCTCATCCCAAGGCTCACAATTAAGCCTCCTCTAGTGTATCCTCGGTTTCTATAATCCGTCCCCAGACAATATCATTTTGTTTCTCTTCAATGATTCATGATGCATGAACTACTCGCGTATTTAGTTGGTTAAGGCTTTTAGAAACTCAATTATATTATCAGGGCCTACGAATCGCGACATAGCCACCCCAGTAAATTGTACTTTTTCAACTTCTCAAATACGCACATAGAATTTTAGTACAGTTCCTTTTCAAATCACAAATCAAATCTCCTTATAAATTTGAGTTTCAAAGCCTTAAATATATTTCACAACCTTCTTTAGAAAGTTTATAGGTCAATTCAAAATCAATTTCTAAAAACTCGAATTTGGAATTATCAATCTTTAAAACCTTAGTACTTGAAAATTTTGTATAATATTTTTATACATTTAAATAATATGTATATATATATATGTATATATTAAAATATTAGTAAAAATTTATTTTTATAAAATAATTTCTCTTTCTTTTTCTTTTTAATAAACTAACTAAAAAAAATCTAAATTTTAGTAAAGATATATACATATATATTAAAATATAAAAGAGATTTCTAAAAACTTATGTAGTTTTATTGAAATCTAAGAAATTTCTTAAAAGTAATTTGAATAAATATGAATAAGTAAATAAAGAAGTAGGAGATAAGTAAATTCTTACTGAATTTTAGCTTTCTGTCATGCTTGCTATATGCTCAAACTCCACAGTACAAGATTATCAATCATAATCAAACATTGTCAATCACAATCAAACATCATAAAACATAAATAAATATTAACAATCATAATCAAATCAAATAATTAAGCATCAGTTATAAATATGATAATTTTAAAATTCAATGGTTATTTAAATTAATAAAGTTTGTTTTAAGTTCTATGGTCAATTCCTCGCACAGGTCTATGTAAATCCAAGATAGTCCAGTCCTTGCATAGGTCTAGTTCAGTCCATATAGGTCATAAATAGTCCAAATCATTGCATAGGTTTAGTCAAGTTCGTAATAGTTCAAGTCCTTGCATAGGTTCAATCCAGTCCGCATAGGTCATAATAGTTCAAGTTCTTAAATATTTTAGATATTAAGTTACACAAGATGCTTAATTTATTAATAATAATTATTATAAATTTTAAGTTAAAAGTTATTATTTTAAAATAATAATATTGTTATGTTTAAAAGGAGTAGGGGACTCCTCCCAATATTCTTATGTATTTTCATATTATATCCTTAATCTCACCCCCCTTACCTTGATTTACTACCAAAAGTGAATTCGCTCTGCGCCTCCAAGTTCTAACAAAATATTAATGCTAACTTATTTCAGTATAAGCTTAAGATGAAAATTAAGATTGCTATCAGAATGATAAATAGTAAATATGTATAGTAATAATAAATAGTAACGGTAAATAGTAAGTCATTAATAGTAACGGTAAATAGTAATTTTTGAATAGTAATAGTAAATAGTAAATTGTGAATAGTAACTTTTTGAATAGTAGTGGTAAATGGTAAATCATGAGCAATAACAGTGAATAGTAAATTTTAAATAGTAACAGTAAATAGTAAATTTTGAATAGTAATGGTAAATAGTAAAAATAACACAGTGGTAAATTATTTTTACTATAGTAACTTATTCATAATAGTACTAGTATATCAATGGTTTAAGAGTGCTAAAAAAATAAACTAAAATTATAAAAAGAATATAGAAGAAAGTTATTACCTTACACCTCCAGCAGAACTTTTTTTTACCAAAAGAATTTACTCCCCGCTAATTTCTTACGCACTATCTCTCTAGATTCTCTCTTTAATTTTTAGTGTAGAAATGTTGTAAATGAGCCATCTATTTATAGAAAGAAAATTTTACTATTTAAGATTATTTAATTATTTATTTTACTATTCATGATGTAAGCGATGATGTAAGCGATGATGATGTAAGCGATGATGTTAGTAATGGCATTTTGGTTATTAGATGAAAGGTTAATGGTATTTTTGTCATTCTCAAAAAAAAAAATAAAAAAAATTAAAAAAATTAAAAAAATAAGAAAATTCTAAAAAATTATAAATTATATAACAATCAAAAAGTTCTAAAGAACTATAATCAAATTCCTTTGAAATTTTATTTTAAATAAGAAATAACAAAATTAGGGGTGTTACAACTCTACTCCCCTAAAAAAAATTTCGTCCTCGAAATTTACACTTTTTTTTTTAGTAAAACAATTGGGGATGAGACTCTTTCATCTCATTTTCTAGTTCCCATGTAGCATCTTCCCCTCTCGTTTCACTCCAAATGACCTTCACGAGTGGAATTTCCTTGTCTCTTAGCTTTTTTATTCTTCTGTCAGCTATTCTGATAGGTGGTGCATCATATGTAAGATTATCTTTAACTTGTATGACATCAGGTTCAATAACATGTGTAGGATCAAATATATACTTTCGTAAGTTTGACACATGAAAAACATTATGGATATTAGAAAGAAAAGGTGGTAATGCTATTTGGTAGGCAAGAGGACTAACTTTATGAATTATTTGATATGAACCAATAAATCTAGGAGTTAGTTTTTGAGATTTCATTGCCCGACCGACCCCAGTCATAGGTGTGACTTTCAAGAATACATGATCGCCTTCTTGAAATTCGAGCGGCTTTCTTCTTTTGTCATAGTAACTTTTCTGCCTGCTCTGTGTTGCCTTCATCTTTTCCTGAACTATTTTGATTTTATCCGTGGTTTGTTGTACCAACTCTGGTCCTAGCATCAAGTTTTCACCAGTCTCAAACTAACATAGCAGGTTCCTACATTTTCTTCCATATAATGCTTCAAAAGGTGCCATGCCAAGGCTAGCATGGAAACTGTTGTTGTAAGTAAACTCCACATATGGTAAGAATTGATTCCAACTTCCTTTATGCTCTAACATACAAGCTCGTAACAAGTCATCTAGAGATTGAATTGTTCTTTCTGATTGTCCATCAGTCTGAGGATGATATGCTGAACTTAGACGCAGTCTTGTTCCCAAAGCCTTGTGCAAGCTCTTCCAGAATTGTGATGTAAAACGAGGGTCCCGATCAGAAATGATACTTAAAGGAATTCCATGCAATCTCACAATCTCCTCGATGTATAATTTTGCCAGCTTCTCCATAGAGTAACGAATATTGATGGGAATAAAGTGGGAAGACTTTGTTAGTCTATCAACTATTACCCATATTGAATCATGTCCTAATGGAGTTTTAGGTAGAGAAGTCATAAAATCCATGGTAATGCTATCCCATTTCTATTCTGGTATTTCCATTGATTGTAGCATTCCAGGGGTTTTTGATGTTCCACTTTAACCTTCTGGCAAATTAGACATGCAGCTACGTACTCTGCCACTGCTTTATTCATTCCAGGCCACCAAAATAACTTCTTCAAATCTTGATACATTTTAGTAGCTCCAGGTTGAATGCTCATATAACTTTTATAGCCTTCTTCTAGAATTGCTTTCCTCAACTCCTCTTGATTAGGGATACACACTCGATCCTTATACCTCAGCAATTGGTCACTTCTTACATTGAACTCGACTTCTTTTCCTTGTTTCAAGAGTTCTTTCTTTTCTTGCAGGAATTCATCATCTCTTTGAGCCTCTAAAACTTGCCTCAGGAATTCACTTGTCACTTGCAACGCTTCTAATCTGTAGCTGTTAGCATTAACCTTTACTGCTAGGTTAAGATCTCTGAAGTTTTCTATCAATTCCAGCTCTTTAATCATCATTGTGGACGCATGCAGGGACTTTCGACTTAAAGCATCAACTACTACGTTCGCTTTTCCAGGATGGTACTGTAACTCAAAGTCGTAATCCTTTAAGAACTCCATCCATCTCCGTTGCCTCATGTTTAACTCCTTTTGGTCGAATAAATACTTGAGACTCTTATGATCGCTAAACACATCGAATGTTGCACCGTATAGATAATGCCTCCAAATCTTTAAGGCAAAGACTACAACGGCTAATTCTAAGTCATGGGTAGGGTAGTTAATCTCATGTTGCCTTAATTGGCGCGACGCATAGGCTACAACCTTCTTGTCTTGCATGAGTACACTTCCTAGTCCTTGTTTAGACGCATCACAGTAAACTTCAAAACTTCGATGTGGATCGGGGAGTACTAACACCGGCGCAGAAGTAAGTCGATCTTTTAGCTCTTAAAAACTATTTTCGCATTGTGTCGTCCACACAAAAGGTTGTCCTTTCTGTGTTAACTTGGTCAATGGGTATCCTAGCTTTAAAAATCCTTCAATGAATCTCCTATAGTATCCAGCGCCCAAGAAACTTCTAATCTCAGTGATCGTGGTTGGTCTCTCCCATTTTAAAACTGCCTCCACCTTGGAAGGGTCTACAGCTATTCCTCCTTGACTAATTACATGTCCTAAAAAGTTCACTTCTTCCAACCAGAATTCACACTTCGACAGCTTTGCATACAGTTGTTTCTTTTTCAGGATTTCCAACACAACCTTCAAGTGTTCAACATGTTCTTCTTTGCTTTTAGAATACACTAATATATCATCAATGAACACCACTACAAATTTATCTAGATATGGATGAAAAATCCTATTTATGTAATCCATGAATATGGCTGGTGCATTAGTTACACCAAAAGGCATTACTAGATATTCGTAATGGCCATAGCGTGTTCTAAAAGCAATTTTTGGTACATCTTCTTTCTTCACCCTTATCTGATGGTATCCAGACCTCAAATTAATTTTGGAGAACACCGTGGCACCACACAGCTGATCCATCAAGTCATCAATTCTTGGCAGAGGATATTTGTTCTTGATCGTCACCTTATTCAGTTGCCGATAATCTACACACAACCTCATGCTACCATCCTTTTTCTTAACCAACAACACTGGTGCACCCCAGGGGGATACACTGGGTCGTATAAACTGCTTCTCTATCATCTCTTCAAGTTGTTTCTTTAACTCTGCTAATTCTAGAGGTGACATTCGGTATGGTGCAATTGAAATGGGTCCAACTCCAGGTACTAGATCAATGGCAAATTCCACATCTCTTTCTGGGGGTAAACCAGGGATATCTTCAGGAAAAACGTCAGAAAATTCACACACAACCGGCAGATTTTTGATTTTTGATTCTTGCTCTCTTTTCGTTGAAAGCAATAGCATGAATCCTTGAGCCCCTCCTTTTAAAGAGGCACTCACTTGGTTGGCGGTTAGAAATCTTGAATCCTCAGGATTCAAATTCATTGGTTCTTTAAACATTATGGTTTTATTATGACAATCTATTAGAACATGATTGTCAGACAACCAATCTAGCCCAATAATAACTTCTAAGCCAGAAAGGGGTAAACAGAAAAGATTGGCCTTAAAGTCCCTACCATTTATGACAATAGGGCATTTCCAACAGGCTTTAGAAGTGACAATGGGATTATTTCCAGGAGTATGTACAGATAAGTCAAATGGCAGTTCTATCACAGGTAACTTTAGTTTTTCTACACAGTCATTGGCAATAAAGGAATGTGATGCACCTGAGTCATACATAACAGTTAAAGGAATCTTATTAATGATACACTTACCTTCCACCATGGAATCTGAATGAGATGCTTCTTCTCTAGTGATTGTAAAAACCTTTCCTTTTGCCTTCGGCCTTCTAACTGCACTGTGCGTGCCTCCTTGAGTATTTATGCTTGTACTTGCACCTTCAGGGTTTTCCCTCTTCATCTCCGGACAATCCTTGATGTGATGACCTGGTTTGTTACACTTAAAGCAAACATAAGTGTTTTTAGGACAATCCCTTTTCAAATGGGGTCCTCCACAGACAAAACATTTAAAATTTGGTGCAGATGTTGGGTAATAGCTTCCAGTTGAAGCTTCGGGTCTGTTAGGAACAGATGCTGCTCCAAACCGGTGAAATGGTGCTTGGTAAGGCTTATTTCTCCTGAAGTCTCTTCTTTGGTGATTGTGAGGTCCTCCACTTCTCATTTCTCCTGCCTTGTGAATGGGCTCACGACTTTTGGTCATTCTATCCTTATGATCTTCTTCAAAGATCCTGCAGCGATTTACCAATACAGAAAATTCATGGATTTTCTGCATTTGTATAGCTTCCTTAATTTTTGGCCGCAATCCATTTACAAACTTTGCACACCGATCTCTTTCATTAGTAGCATCATTATAATGAGAATGAAAACGAGATAGCTCTTCAAACCTGGATGCGTACTCTCCAACTGTCATATTTCCTTGGGTCAACGACAGGAATTTGAATTGTCTTTTCTCTTTAACATCAGCTGGAAAGTATTTCTCCAAAAACATATCCTTGAAATAATCCCAAGTGATCTCCACGTCGTTGACTTCGAATTGTCTACGCGTGCTATCCCACCAATGTTCGGCATCCTCAGATAAGGCATAAGTAGCGAAGACTACCTTATCAGCTTCATTACATTGCAATGCTCGAAAGATCTTCTCTATCTCTCGAATCCAGATTTGTGCTCCATCAGGGTTATATCTTCCCTTGAAACGAGGTGGATTGCGCTTTTCGAATAGGTCCAGTCTTCTCAAGGCATCGTTACCTTGACCTTCACGTGCTCCCATTGCATTGATTAAGCGTTCTACAACTCTAGCAAGATCGTTTCCAGCCATTAGTTTCCTGTTTCATAGTAACTGAGATTTGTCACATCAATCACAGTTACTACCAAGCGGATATTCTATTCTCTATCACCTATACAGAGTTTACAGACAAAGCAAGATAGACCTTTTCCCCAGGCCTATTGGATTAACTGCTCTGATACCACTTTGTAACACCCTCTGTTACACCTTAATAAATTCTAGAAAAATTTGTAATAATTTTTTTTTACTAAAGATATGTTTGTTAAAAAGAAACTATCGGAATAAATTATATACATTATTTCTGAAATACCTCAATATTATTAAAACTTTATAAAGTATTTGTACATTCATCTGAAGAAAATAAACATTAAACATTATAAGAAAGAGAGGAAACTCCATGGCCCAAGAGCAGTTGCCTAGTGACATTATTTATTCATTGGACCACGGTATTCATACCGAGCTCCCTTTCTAGAACGTGCTATATATACTGTCAATGTTCTTCGATCTTTCCCTCTGTACGAACCATTAATTTAAAACATATGAAACAAAAACATAGAGAAAGGAGTGAGAAACAGAATATAATATTCCCAAATGGGACATAAGCAATAAAGGGTTTTCACAAACTAGTATAATAATATCAATCACAATCACAAGCACAATCAATTTATGAATGTATGAATGATATGCCATATCTTTATCATAACTTATCTATATATATGGGCCCCTTAAATTTTAATTTGCACTGGGCCAACCAGGAGTTTACACTGTTCCATAATTCCGGATAATAATAACATGAACAGCTCAACTAGCATGGAAACACTTAGAGACTAGTCAGATTGAAAAGGTTTTTATTGTGAAAGTACCCGACACTAGGGAGCTACCCCAGGTCCCCTGAAGCACCCTTTCACACCCTCTCATCCCAAGGCTCACAATTAAGCCTCCTCTAATGTATCCTCGGTTTCTATAATCCGTCCCCAGACAATATCATTTTGTTTCTCTTCAATGATTCATGATGCATGAACTACTCACGTATTTAGTTGGTTAAGGCTTTTAGAAACTCAATTATATTATCAGGGCCTACGAATCGCGACATAGCCACCCCAGTAAACTGTACTTTTTCAACTTCTCAAATACGCACATAGAATTTTAGTACAGTTCCTTTTCAAATCACAAATCAAATCTCCTTATAAATTTGAGTTTCAAAGCCTTAAATATATTTCACAACCTTCTTTAGAAAGTTTATAGGTCAATTCAAAATCAATTTCTAAAAACTCGAATTTGGAATTATCAATCTTTAAAACCTTAGTACTTGAAAATTTTGTATAATATTTTTATACATTTAAATAATATGTATATATATATGTATATATTAAAATATTAGTAAAAATTTATTTTTATAAAATAATTTCTCTTTCTTTTTCTTTTTAATAAACTAACTAAAAAAAATCTAAATTTTAGTAAAGATATATACATATATATTAAAATATAAAAGAGATTTCTAAAAACTTATGTAGTTTTATTGAAATCTAAGAAATTTCTTAAAAGTAATTTGAATAAATATGAATAAGTAAATAAAGAAGTAGGAGATAAGTAAATTCTTACTAAATTTTAGCTTTCCGTCATGCTTGCTATATGCTCAAACTCCACAGTACAAGATTATCAATCATAATCAAACATTGTCAATCACAATCAAACATCATAAAACATAAATAAATATTAACAATCATAATCAAATCAAATAATTAAGCATCAGTTATAAATATGATAATTTTAAAATTCAATGGTTATTTAAATTAATAAAGTTTGTTTTAAGTTCTATGGTCAATTCCTCGCACAGGTCTATGTAAATCCAAGATAGTCCAGTCCTTGCATAGGTCTAGTTCAGTCCATATAGGTCATAAATAGTCCAAATCATTGCATAGGTTCAGTCAAGTTCGTAATAGTTCAAGTCCTTGCATAGGTTCAATCCAGTCCGCATAGGTCATAATAGTTCAAGGTCTTAAATATTTTAGATATTAAGTTACACAAGATGCTTAATTTATTAATAATAATTATTATAAATTTTAAGTTAAAAGTTATTATTTTAAAATAATAATATTGTTATGTTTAAAAGGAGTAGGGGACTCCTCCCAATATTCTTATGTATTTTCATATTATATCCTTAATCTCACCCCCCTTACCTTGATTTGCTACCAAAAGTGAATTCGCTCTGCGCCTCCAAGTTCTAACAAAATATTAATGCTAACTTATTTCAGTATAAGCTTAATATGAAAATTAAGATTGCTATCAGAATGATAAATAGTAAATATGTATAGTAATAATAAATAGTAACGGTAAATAGTAAGTCATTAATAGTAACGGTAAATAGTAATTTTTGAATAGTAATAGTAAATAGTAAATTGTGAATAGTAACTTTTTGAATAGTAGTGGTAAATGATAAATCATGAGCAATAACAGTGAATAGTAAATTTTGAATAGTAATAGTAAATAGTAAATTTTGAATAGTAATGGTAAATAGTAAAAATAACACAGTGGTAAATTATTTTTACTATAGTAACTTATTCATAATAGTACTAGTATATCAATGGTTTAAGAGTGCTAAAAAAATAAACTAAAATTATAAAAAGAATATAGAAGAAAGTTATTACCTTACACTTCCAGCAGAACTTCTTTTTACCAAAAGAATTTACTCCCCACTAATTTCTTACGCACTATCTCTCTAGATTCTCTCTCTAATTTTTGGTGTGGAAATGTTGTAAATGAGCCATCTATTTATAGGAAGAAAATTTTACTATTTAAGATTATTTAATTATTTATTTTACTATTCATGATGTAAGCGATGATGTAAGCGATGATGATGTAAGCGATGATGTCAATAATGACATTTTGGTTATTAAATGAAAGGTTAATGGTATTTTTGTCGTTCTCAAAGAAAATAAATAATAATAAAAAAATAAAGAAATTCTAAAATATTCTAAATTATATAACAATCAAAAAGTTCTAAAGAACTATAATCAAATTCCTTTGAAATTTTATTTTAAATAAGAAATAACGAAATTAGGGGTGTTACACCAACCCCTCTGCCACTAATACAAACAAAAAATGAGATAATGGATCACCTTACCGTAATCCCTTTCCTGGTATAAACTCCTTAGTAGAACTTCCATTTACCAAAACAGATATGGAAGCAAACTACAAACACTCCTCAATCCATTTTTTCCACATCATTAGAAAATGTATCAGCTCCATCACATAATTCAAGAAACCCCAATTAATTGAATTATATGCCTTCTCAATATTTGCTTTAAATAGAAAGCATTGCGTTCCTCTTCACTTTGCATCCTCCACTGTCTCATTAGTAATTAGAATGCTATCAAGTATATGTCTCCCATGTATAAATGTGAACTAATTAGAGGAAATCAAGTTGTTTAACACATGCCTTAGCTTATTCGATAATAATTTTGATAAAAATTTATACAAGAACCCAACAAGCTGAATAGGTTAGAATTCCTCAATATTCTGTGGATTCTCATTCTTTAGGATTAGAAATAAAAATGAGCTATTGGCCTCTTTTACAATTCTACCATGAGAGTGAAACTCAGCTATGAATATGCAGAATTCTGGTTTAACCAATTCCCAAAACTACTTAATGAAACTGAAATTATACCCATCAGGACTTAGGCTTTTATTCCCTGTACATTCCCACACTGCTTCCTACACTTCCTCTTCTAAAAAAGGTCTAGTCAACCTCTCACCCTCCCCCTTATCCATCATTCTTAAAAGAATCCCATCCATCCTCGGTCTTTTACCCTTTTCTTCCCCTAAGAAAGTTGAAAAGTACTCTTTTAACCCTTTTTTCACCGCCTCAACCCCTTTACATCTCTTTCCTATAATCACAATATTATGTTTCTAATTCTTTTTCTCCCGTATAGTTATACAAGAATAAAAAAAAGGATGAATTGTCATCACCTTCTCAAAGCCATTATATTCTTGATTGCTGAGTAACATATTTGCCCTTAACCTACTCAAATCCCATATTTGCTCCTGTACATTCCTCCTTGTTTGCAACTCCTTGTCACATAATCCTAATTCCTCTGCCTTTAAGTGTAACTCCTGAAGTACACACTTTTCCACTATTATTTGAGCTACTAAATTTTGACTATGTGACTCATGCCACCTTCCCTGTCTTTTCTTTAATTCTTTCAGCTTCTATTTTAGAACAAAACCTCCTCACTCTACCTGAATCTTTTGCCATTATTGAGCAATAATCTCTTTAAATCCTTTCAACCTACCTTAACAATTTAAAACTCGAGTTAGTTTAGGTCCCCAAATAATTAACCCTTCTTTTAACATCACCCGACATGATCTGAAAGCCCTCTACACAAGCCCCATTGTGTCACCTCTTGTTAAACCCTGAATACTATTAGGTCTTTTAATTAGCAAGCGCACCAATTGTTTGTAGTTTTCAAATTTAGATATCGTTCCACTAAGATTGAAAGTTCCAGTAATTTACAGTAATTTCTATTTACTATGACAAATTTATCAAAACTTATTAACAAAAGAATGAATTATAAACAATTTATACAATATTCACAGAATTTGATGATTGATTTATTCATGTGGTAAAAAACTGGTAAGGATAAAATCTATCTAGAAAGTTGAGATATAATTCAGAATAATTCAGATACTTGAAGTAAAAACACAAATTGACAAATTATGTTGGAATTAGGATCCTCTCGCTAAAATATAATGAAATGATTACAAACATACATATTTAATTATCAAGTTCATGTCATTGAAGCTTAAAATCATTATAACTGATCCCTCATGATATAAATTCTAAGTAGTTACTGTAAAGCGATCCCTTGTGATCTTTCTCAATAAAAACTTGCATTAAGTCTTGGCCTTATGACAACAATAATCACCAATTCTATTCCTAGTAATTGGCATACTAAGGGTATTTCAACTTTTACTTTCATTAAAATAGATTTTAATTCGGCATGAATAATTATTCTCCCGTTTGACATTCATACTAATAAAATAAGTTTCAATATGCATGAAAATCATTCTCCCGTTTGATGTTCATACTAATAAAAGATTGAAATACTAACATGGTACTTGAATTATAAGCATGTAAGGTTATAATCACACCATCATATAATAGATTGATTCACCAAATTCCAACATAAACAACTTAGTTACACATGGTAAAAGTAAAAACAACACTTACAAAGGTTGACATTACGAAGACTTGAAAACATTTCACGATACAAGAGCTTACAATACTACACAATACTCTCAAGTATCTAGAAATCACTATAAACTTACAAACTCAAAAAGAATACTCAAAACTTGAAAGAAAGGAAGGAAATTCTAAATCTCAGAACTCAATTAGATGCCTTCAATGCCTTAGAAGTGGCCTATTTATAGGGCTGAAGAAGGGTCCTGGCGCGTAGCGTCAGGTTCTTGACTCAGCCCCCATTAAACGCACATGATTAAGGCCATTATTGATATTAATTAATTAAAATCATCAGCAGACATTGGGCCAATTGTCCCCCACTGCGTTTTGGCATCTGGTGTGAGTGGGTTCGCCATTATTTGGCCACTAGGTAGAGTGCTTGGCCACCTGGAAGTGGAGTCCATGTAGCTTCTGATGCTACACGTGGCTTTGAGGCGTAGCGTCAACATCAAGAATTCCCACGCTATGCGTGGTGTTGATGCTACGCGTCAGCTTTCCAAATCTTCAATTTTCTCTTGAATTTCTTTAATGTTTCACTACAAAACTAGAGAAAATTGATCAAGGTAGATAATTTTCAATAACTTCCATTTATTATAATTAAAACCTAAATTTCTTATAAATTAAACTAATTTTTATTATTTTTTTACAAAATTTTATTAAGAAATTTATTGTAAATTTGAGGACTAATAAATTTTTTTACAAACAGAATTTTAATTTATTTTTATGCAAGAAAGTATAACAAATAATACAAACTAAGAAATTTTATTAATTTAAAAACAAACAAACAAAATAAAAAAAGAACAAAATATTTATTTTTCAAAATTTTTAAAAAAATAGAAAATAATATAACATAATAAATAAAACCTAAAATTTAAGAAAAATAAAACAGGGGTCTGACGCTATGCGTCAGTCGGACGCTACGCGTGGGCTCGCTGGTTCAGAAACTGCAAAAATGGGGTTGCGTAGTAGCAACCCCTTCCAAACCTGATTCAATAAAAAATTTTACCTAATTCTAACAACAAGTAAGTCCCAATGGTCTTCTAATCCTATCCTAACCACATGCAACTCTAAGATTGAAAATCAAAGATAAGGAGATTAGTATAACGTTCTTAATTTTAAAATAAATTTCAATAATCCAAATAAATTTTTCACAAATAATTTAAATTTCCAAAATAAAATTTGGATTAAATAATAACAATATCAGTTTTACATAAACCGACCAGCTCATTTAAGTATACAAAGAAAATATAACTCGGTATTCACAGGAGCCAGCCAAGGCTTCTACCAAAAATAACTATGTACAATCCGAGCAGCTGAGTGACTTCACATATCATTTCCGCATCCTATATTCACTGGAAATAAAGAGTTCCAGCAACTCTTCAAGCGGTATTCAATTCACTACTCACGTATTCCGACTGGAATTGCAGTTCTGCACCAGTCCCAAGCTTTCTTTGTGAAGAGAAGAAATGGAGATTTGATGTTCTTCTTCGTTTAATAGTTCCAGTAGAGATTGGAAATAAAAGGATTTTAGATAATGATTTCACTTTTAAGAGTTCTTAAATTAATCCAACAATAGAAGTATTTATATATATAGTTCATGCAGAAGAGACGTGAATGAATTGAAGTATTCTGACACACGTATCTTTAATGATAAGGAATAAACCAGATATTTAATGAAAAGGAGACAGCACATCAAAAAGGGTCCCATTCTTAGAAAATATCTGAAAAGTGAACCTGCTAGAATATAGAAGAACAGATTGACGTAGAAAGCATCCATAATTGAAATAATTATTAATTCTGACTCGGTTTCAGCATATTCTGGGCATATCTTTCCGAGAGAATTCATCAGAGTCTCTTTCAGCTCAGAATTCCTTCTTTCGGAGGAAATTCACTCGGAAAGGTTTCATCCAATGAAATACTCAGCTTCCCTTCCTCGAAAATGACCCACTCAGAAATATCTTATTCGGAAATACCCCAATCAGACATATCTTACTCGGGTATACCTCTGCCCAAGTCAAAGTCTTTCTTTTGCGTCACTCGGAAGTCTTTTATCTGAAAGATCACTCGGAGTTTGAAGTCCAATTCCTTTCTCGGAAATCTTTCCACTTAAAAGGATTACTCGAGGTCGAAGGCTATCTTAAGAATGAATCCGAGCACAAGCTCTCGGAAACTCTAAAGATTGTTCCGATCACGAATTAAATGAATTTACCATTCGGATATTTACTCTCCTCGGAATTATTCACTCAGAAACATACCCAATCGGAGTTCAAGTCTTTCTTTGTCCAAAGCACTCTTCCTGGAAAAACTCACTCGGAATGTCCCAATCGTGCCGTACCACTCGGAAACTAGAAATGTCTCACTTGGCACCTTTCCACTTAGAAACGTCTCACTCGGTACCATCTCACTCAGAAGTGTCACACTCAGAGACACTTCACTCGAAAAGTTACTCAATTCGGATATACTCCACTCGGGAGTTCACCAATCAGAAACATCTTGGTCTGAGAAGTACCCATTTGAAATCAAAGCTTCTCTTATTCGAATAAGCACTTTTCTCAGAAACAACTCATTCAGAAACGTTCCTCTCAGAGTCGTTTCACTCAGATTTGCTTTAGTCAAACATGTCTCAATCAGATAATGTTTTTCTTAACTCAGAGTGATTTCCTTAATAATGTTTCACTTGGAAACATCTTCACTTGGAATTAGTCTTCTGTCTTATTTCACTCGGAATCAGATTCATTTCACTCGGAAAATTCTTCTTTAATTCTTATTAAATTGTTTTTCTAAAAATCATAAATTTTGGGATGTTACATTTCTCCCATCCTACAAAAATTTCATCCTTGAAATTTAATAAACTACTCATTTAGTCACGGATTGCGCATAAAATTGATATGTATACACATATATTACTCAAGTTTTTACATAGCTACGAATATTTTCAGGTGTCTAATATACATTTTAGAGACAAAAGGATGTATGGCACCGGGATCAAAAATTACCGATAGTTCAAATCCATGAATAGTTCACTCACTCTGTACCATGTCACCAGCTTGTTCGGCCTCTTCCACGTGAATGGTAAACACTCTGCTAGCAACTTGTGGATTAGCATTCCTATCCTGGTCGTTTCTTCCAATCATTAAGTTACTACGACCACCATTTCCTTTGCCTCTTCTATTTCCAACTTTATGGCCTCGTCTTCGGAAGCCCTCTCGGTTTATGCTAGCATTAGACTCGGTCGGATGCAACAGAGGATAGTTAGGACAAATGTGTCCTTTCTCATTGCATTGGAAACAAATAATTTCATCACGATTACATTCACTCGTAAAATGGTTACCACCACACCTGAAACATTTAATGTTTCTTGGATAACTCACCGATCGGCCACCAGAATTCACTCGGCCTCGAGATTTAGAGGATGATTCACCTCTATTAAACTTCCCTTGCTTCTTAAAACTGATCGGTGATAACTTAGAAGAACTATCCGATCGGCTGCTTGCTCCAGTGGAAGCTTTATTATCTTCCTCATATATTAGGCATTTGTTGACAAGAATCGGAAAACTCCTGATTTCTTGGTGTCGGAAAGCCTTTTTAATGTTTGGTCTCAGACCACTCTCAAATTTGATGCACTTTGAGCCCTCAGTGCCCGACATTTGAAAAGGAGGATAAAACAAACACAGTTCCTCAAATTTTGCTGCGTATTCCTCCACACTTAGATTGCCTTGTCCGAGCTCCATGAATTCCAATTCTTTCTGGCTTCTAACAGTATTCGGGAAATATTTTTCAAGGAAACATTCCTTGAAATTTTCCCAGTTCAACTCGGTTCCCATGGTCGTCAGTCGGCTTTTGGCCATTCTCCACCAATTTTTAACTTCTTTCCGAAGCATGAATGCAGCGTATTCAACCTTCTGTGCCTCAGTGCACTGCAGACTGCCAAAGATCCGTTCAAGATTCTAGATCCAGGCATACGCTCTGTCGGGCTGAAATCCTCCATGGAATTCAGTCAGTTTTCGTTTGAGGAAACAATCAATACTATGATTGTCACTCGGTTGAGGTTAGTTTTGCCTTTCTAAAATATCAGCCACTCGCTGGAAGGCAGCAGCCATTGCATCCATACCATGAGGGTCCATTTCTTATCCTGAAATAATCATCATACTTTAGTACCTCTCATGGATATAAAAGCAATGTATTTATAATTGATTTCCTTAACTATAACACATAACAACAGTGATATGATTTCACTCAGTTCATAGCATTCAATAGCTTAACCTTGGCCTTGGACTTTTCAAGTCTGCTCTGATACCAAAATATAACGTTCTTAATTTTAAAATAAATTTCAATAATCCAAATAATTTTTTCACAAATAATTTAAATTTCCAAAATAAAATTTGGATTAAATAATAACAATATCAGTTTTACATAAACCGACCAGCTCATTTAAGTATACAAAGAAAATATAACTCGGTATTCACAGGAGCCAGCCAAGGCTTCTACCAAAAATAACTATGTACAATCCGAGCAGCTGAGTGACTTCACATATCATTTCCGCATCCTATATTCACTGGAAATAAAGAGTTCCAGCAACTCTTCAAGCGGTATTCAATTCACTACTCACGTATTCCGACTGGAATTGCAGTTCTGCACCAGTCCCAAGCTTTCTTTGTGAAGAGAAGAAATGGAGATTTGATGTTCTTCTTCGTTTAATAGTTCCAGTAGAGATTGGAAATAAAAGGATTTTAGATAATGATTTCACTTTTAAGAGTTCTTAAATTAATCCAACAATAGAAGTATTTATATATATAGTTCATGCAGAAGAGACGTGAATGAATTGAAGTATTCTGACACACGTATCTTTAATGATAAGGAATAAACCAGATATTTAATGAAAAGGAGACAGCACATCAAAAAGGGTCCCATTCTTAGAAAATATCTGAAAAGTGAACCTGCTAGAATATAGAAGAACAGATTGACGTAGAAAGCATCCATAATTGAAATAATTATTAATTCTGACTCGGTTTCAGCATATTCTGGGCATATCTTTCCGAGAGAATTCATCAGAGTCTCTTTCAGCTCAGAATTCCTTCTTTCGGAGGAAATTCACTCGGAAAGGTTTCATCCAATGAAATACTCAGCTTCCCTTCCTCGAAAATGACCCACTCAGAAATATCTTATTCGGAAATACCCCAATCAGACATATCTCACTCGGGTATACCTCTGCCCAAGTCAAAGTCTTTCTTTTGCGTCACTCGGAAGTCTTTTATCTGAAAGATCACTCGGAGTTTGAAGTCCAATTCCTTTCTCGGAAATCTTTCCACTTAAAAGGATTACTCGAGGTCGAAGGCTATCTTAAGAACGAATCCAAGTATAAGCTCTCGGAAACTCTAAAGATTGTTCCGATCACAAATTAAATGAATTTACCATTCGGATATTTACTCTCCTCGGAATTATTCACTCAGAAACATACCCAATTGGAGTTCAAGTCTTTCTTTGTCCAAAGCACTCTTCCTGGAAAGACTCACTCGGAATGTCCCAATCGGTGCCGTACCACTCGGAAACTAGAAATGTCTCACTTGGCACCTTTCCACTTAGAAACGTCTCACTCGGTACCATCTCACTCAGAAGTGTCACACTCAGAGACACTTCACTTGGAAAGTTACTCAATTCGGATATACTCCACTCGGGAGTTCACCAATCAGAAACATCTTGGTCCGAGAAGTACCCATTTGAAATCAAAGCTTCTCTTATTCGAATAAGCACTTTTCTCGGAAACAACTCATTCAGAAACGTTCCTCTCGGAGTCGTTTCACTCAGATTTGCTTTAGTCAAACGTGTCTCAATCAGATAATGTTTTTCTTAACTCAGAATGATTTCCTTAATAATGTTTCACTCGGAAACATCTTCACTTGAAATTAGTCTTCTGTCTTATTTCACTCGGAATCATATTCATTTCACTCGGAATCAGATTCATTTCACTCGGAATATTCTTCTTTAATTCTTATTAAATTGTTTTTCTAAAAATCATAAATTTTGGGATGTTACAATTAGAAAACTTACTTGGAATCCTTGTAAAGAAAGATAAGAGAATGTGGGTGATTGAGAGTGGTTGAGGTTTGGATGATTGAGAAGTAGGGTTTTGAGAAGAATGAGGCAGAGAGGGAAATTTAGGTTTTAAAAACCTAAATTGGGCCTCTCTGGTTCAGTTTTAAAAATTGGATGTAGGCAGTGACGCTACACGTGGATGGGACGCTACGCATCAGGGTAAAATTTTTACCTCCACGCTACGCGTCAGTGGGATGCTACGTGTGGGGTTTCTTTTTTAAAAATTTTTTAATTTAAAAATTAAAGAAGAAATAATGGGTTGCCTCCCATTGAGCGCTTGATTTACTGTCTCTAGCTTGACACCCTACATATCACAGATTAATCAAATAACAAATGGTAGCGAGTCTGTTGATCTCACCACCCAGATATGGCTTTAATCTTTGTCTATTAACGATCCAACTTCTTTTGGAAGTTGGATCTTCAATTTTAACAGCCACATAAGGTTTAACTTCTTTGATTACAAATGCATTTGACCACTTAGATTTCAATTTACCAGGAAACAGTCTTAATCTTGAATTAAACAATAAAACTTGTTGACCTAGTGTGAAGTGTTTATTTTTAATTTTCTTGTCATGGTAAGCTTTCACTTTATTTTTGTAACTTCTAGATGTCTCACAAGCATTATTTCTCATTTCCTCCAACTCAAGTAACTGCAACTTTCTTTTGTCAGCTGCCGCATTTGGATCAAAGTTAAGGAATCTTAAGGCCCGATATGCTTTATGTTCCATCTCTACTGGAAGATGACAAGCTTTTCCATAGACCATTTGGAAAGGAGAAAGGCCAATAGGAGTCTTGAATGTAGTTCTGTATGCCCAGAATGCATCATCAAGCTTTTGTGACCAATCTTTTCTGGAGAAAGACACAGTCTTTTTCAAAATTCTTTTTACTTTATGATTTTCAGCCTGTCCATTGGTTTGTGGATGATATGTTGTGGCCACTTTATGTCTCACTCCATAATGTTATAAAACCTTCTGAAGAACTTTGTTACAAAAGTATGATCCTCCATCATTAATCAAGGTTCTTGGTGTTCCAAACATGTAGAAAATGTTTTTCTTCAAGAAATTCACCATAATTTTTGTGTCAGCATTAGGTGAAGCGACTGCTTCGACCCATTTTGAAATATAAGGATATACTGATTGAATTGAGAGTAAGGGAAGGGTCCTATGAAATCAATACCCCAACAATCAAATACCTCAACTTCCTGAATGTTTGTGAGAGTCATTTCCTGCCTTTTATTGACATTACCTGTTCTTTGGCAGTTATCACAAGCTTGCGCAAATGAGTGAGAATCCTTAAAAATAGAGGGCCAATACAAACCTGATTGAAGAATTTTTACAGTAGTTCTCTCACCATTAATCCATAAGGTGATTTATGACAATACCACAACACATTTTTCTTTTCCCAATCGGGTACACAACGACGTAACAAATTATCCATACCAATTTTGAATAGATGAGGGCCAATACATACCAATAGAGGGCCAATACATACCAATTTTTCTTTCAAGGAATTAAAAGCTTTAAGACATGCTTCATCAAACATGAATTTAACATCTTTATTTAGAAGATTTGTTAAAGGTTTAGCAATTCTTGAAAAGTCTTGAATAAACCTTCTATAGAATCCAGCATGTCCTAAGAAACTTCTAATACCTTTTACATTTACAGGGGGTGGAAGTTTAGAGATTACCTCAATCTTGGCTTGGCCTACTTCAATACCTCTAGAAGAAATTTTGTGACCAAGTACAATTCCTTCTTTCACCATGAACTAACACTTCTCCCAATTTAGCACCAAATTTGTTTCAATACACCGCCTCAGTATGATGTCCAAGTTAGTTAAACATGATTCAAATGAATTCCCAAAGACTAAGAAATCATCCATGAAAATCTTAATGCTCTTTTCAATTAGATCTGCAAAAATAGCAAACATGCATCTCTGAAAAGTAACAGGTGTATTACATAATCCGAATGGCATCTTTCTATAAGCAAATATGCCAAAAGGACATATAAAAGCAGTCTTTTCCTAATCAAGAGGGTCAACAACAATTTGATTATATCCAGAGTATCCATCAAGAAAACAATAGTAAGTCTGTCCAGGCAATCTTTTAAGCATTTGATCCGTAAAAAGGAGTGGAGAATGATCTTTTCTTGTTGCTTGATTTAATTTTCTATAATTAATACACATTCTCTAAGTAGTGACAGTTCTTATTGGGATTAATTCATTTTTATCATTAACAATTACTGTCATACCACCCTTTTTTAGAACAACTTGTACAGGACTTACCCATGCACTATCAGAAATAGGATAGATAAAACCTACTTTCAGCAATTTCAAAACCTCCTTTTTGGTTACCTCTTTCATGGTTGGATTGAGGCGCCTTTGAGGTTGAGCAATAGGTTTAAAATCATCCTCTAACAAAATCTTATGCATGCAGTATGATGGAATTATACCTTTTAGATCTTCAAGTGTCCATCTGATTGCTTCTTGATTTCTTTTCAACACTTCTACCAGCTTTTCTTCTTCTATTTCACTTAACAAATTACTAATAATTACTGGTTTTAGATTACCTTCTTTCAAAAAGATATACTTTAGGTTGGAAGGTAGCACTTTCAATTTAGGCCTCTGGATTTCTTCAACAGGTACTTCTTGGATTTCTTCAATTTTTCTTGATTCAGGGGAAATTTCTTTCCCTTGATCAAGGTCTTCAAGATACTTGTCCACCTCTTTTTCTTCTTTTTCACTCAAACATTCCATAGAGTTAGTTAATAACTTATTTAGAAGGTCAGAAATTGATATACCTTTGGATATGGAAAGGCAAACTTCGTTGAGAATATCCACATTAAAACAGTCTTGTTTTGAGTTGGGATGTTTCATAGCTTTGAAAACATCAAAGTTCACCTCTTCATCATGTACTCCTACTGCCAGTTTCCTATTGTCTACATCAATAAGCACCCTAGCAGTCTTCATAAATGGTCTTCCCAAGATCAGGGGGACTTCAGCATCCTTCCATGTCTAAAACCACAAAGTCAACGGGGAAGTAGAACTTGTCAACTTTTACAAGTATATCTTCCACGATACCATAGGGTCTCTTGATTGATCTATCAGGTAATTGTAGAGTCATTTTTGTTCTCTGAGGATCAAGATCCCCA
The DNA here is from genome assembly GCA_037962975.1 of Clitoria ternatea. NCBI lineage: Eukaryota > Viridiplantae > Streptophyta > Magnoliopsida > Fabales > Fabaceae > Clitoria > Clitoria ternatea. The sequence goes on along the minus strand of CM075672.1, from coordinate 36,824,552 downwards.
ATTTGCTTCATCATACTTAGAGGCATTATATTAATGCTAGCCCCTAAGTCTAACAAAGCTTTCCTAATATTTACACCTCCAATGGAGACGGGAATGGTGAAACTTCCAAGGTCTTTCGACTTTTCTGACATGTTATATTACAAAATAACACTACAACCTACTTCAAGTTCAATAATTTCCTCATTATACCTCCTCTTTTTGGTAAGCAATTCTTTCATAAACTTTGCATAAGTTAGCATCTGTTCTAATGCCTCAAAAAATAGGATATTTATGTGTAATTGCTTGAAGATTTCAAGGAATCTTTTGTATTCCTTTTCCTTATCCTTTTTTAATGGTGAATGTGGATAAGGTAGATCCTTAACTGGAGGTGTCTAACCTAAATACTGATTTTTTATTTTTTATTTTTTTATTTTTTATTTTTCTTTTTCATCATTTTCTTTATTTTTTTCTTCATTCTCTTTTTCATTTTTTTCTTTTTCTTCTTTTTTCTCTTCTTCTTCTGTTCTTTTTCTTTACAATCATTTCCTACAACCTTTTCACTTCTTATAAAAATAGCCTTACATTGTTCTCTTGGATTTTGAGTATTTGTAGAAAACCAGAGCTTTTCATGTCAGCTACTTCTTTTACTAACTGTCCCAATTGTATATCCGACGCTTTACGTGCGGCCTCATTTGTTTGCATATATCTGTAGCAATTGTTGGATAGATTCCTCTATCCTAGTTAGCCTTGCTGTTTAATCAAATTATGGTTGTTGTTGTTTGAATTGATTGTTAGGAGGTCTGTTGAAAGGTCCACCATCTTGTTTCCAGCCAAGATTCTGATTCTGCCAACCCTGCAGGTAATTGTTAGGAAAAGAATTACCAAGATTGATAGGAAAAGTACCTAAAGGTATTCTTTAGTGAATCAGGAAATTGGCTTGTTCTTGATCATTTCCATCAAGGGCACAGTAACCACATGGTTGTTCGCCCATGCAATGCACACATTATTTTAATTGAGCAGGTGGTGGTGATGATACTTAAGCAATTTGAAGTTTTTCCAATTTTTTGTTCATTGCCTCCATTTGTTGTGTTAGCAATTTTTGTTGAGCTAAAACTGCATCATTTACTCCCAACTCAAGCATACCTGGTTTCCTTGATGTACTACTTCTTTCATGCTTTGCTTGACGATCACTGGTTGACATGGACTCCATGATTGATATTGCCTCTTCAACAGTTTTGTTCATTAAAGAACGACCTACACATGCATCTAACATCATTTTGAACTGAGGTAATAAACCATGATAAATGATTCTTACCTTCCCAGCATCATTCAAATTATGATTTTGTGAAAAGGAATCTTTCCCATGCTTCACCAAGTGATTCATTATGATTTTGTGAAAAGGAATGTATAACTGTCATTGCTTCAAAATATTTTAAAGGTGAATAAAATCTTTCCAAAAATTTTGTTTCAACATCGGACCAGTTTGCAAAACTACCGGGTGGATAAGATTTAAACCATTCTTTAGCTTTCCCAATCAAAGAAAAAGGAAACAATCTTATGTAAGCAGATTCTCCTTGATTGGGTTCAAAACCAATTGTGTTGCATAACTCAAAAAATAGTTAAGTGTTCATAAGGTTCCTCATTATCTAAACCAGCAAATTGATTATTTTGAATAATGTTTAGAGTAGCTGGTTTAATTTCTACAGCAGCAATAGGTCCTTGGTACATCCCCGAAACACGGGGTGGACCATTGATAGCAGCAAACTGTCCCAATGTTCTTCTTTGTTCAGCAGCCATATTTGAATTTTCAAATTTTTCAAAAGAAGATAAAGTTGAAGAAGAAGAAGTTTTTGTTTTTTTAGATTTTAAAGCTTTGAGTTTCTTTACAAACTTCTCGATCTCAGGATCAAAGAACACTTTCCCTACAGAAGATCGAGTTTGCATAAACAAACTAAATACAGAAAGTTAGTGTAACAATGTTAAGAAAAATGAATAAATGAATGAATAAAATAAAGTTGAAAATTTAACTTAGGTAAAAAAATATTTACCATGGTAATTAAAAATTTACTATTTTACTGAATCAATTCAATCCTCGGCATCGACGCTAGAAAACTTATTAATCCCTGAATATTGTTGGGTCTTTTAATTTACAAGCGCATCAATCGTTTGTAGTTTTCAAATTTAGATATCGTTCCACTGAGATTGAAAGTTCCAGTAATTCACAGTAATTTCTATTTACTATGGCAAATTTATCAAAACTTATTAACAAAAGAATGATTTATAAATAATTTATACAATATTCACAGAATTTGATGATTGATTTGTTCATGTGGTAAAAAGATGATAAAGATAAAATCTATCTAGAAAGTTGAGATGTAATTCAGAATAATTCAGATACTTGAAGTAAAAACATAAATTGACAAATTATGTTGGAATTAGGATCCTCGCATTAAAATATAATGAAATGATTACAAACATACATATTTAATTATCAAGTTCATGTCATTGCAGCTTAAAATCATTATAACCGATCCCTCGTGATATAAATTCTAAGTAGTTACCATAAAGTTCGATCCCTCGTGATCTTTCTTAGTAAAATCTTGCATTAAGTCCTAGCCTTATGGCAACAATAATCACCAATTATATTCCTAGTAATTGGCATATTAAGGGTATTTCAACTTTTACTTTCATTAAAACAGATTTTAATTCGGCATGAATAATCATTCTCCCATTTGACATTCATACTAATAAAATAAGTTTCAATATGCATGAAAATCATTCTCCCGTTTGATGTTCATACTAATAAAAGATTGAAATATTAACATGGTACTTGAATTATAAGCATGTAGAGGTTATAATCACAACATCATATAATAGATTGATTCACCAAATTCTAACATAAACAACTTAGTTACACATGGTAAAAGTAAAAACAACACTTACAGAGGTTGACATTATGAAGACTTGAAAACATTTCACGATACAGGAGATTACAATACTACACAATACTCTTAAGTATCTAGAAATCACTCTAAACTTATAAACTCACAAAAGAATACTCAAAACTTGAAAGAAAGGAAGGAAATTCTGAATCTCAGAACTCAATTAGATGCCTTCAATGCCTTAGAAGTGGCCTATTTATAGGGCTGATGAAGGGTCCTAGCGCGTAGCGTCAGGTTCTTGACTCAGTCCCCATTAAACGCACATGATTAAGGCCATTATTGATATTAATTAATTAAAATCATCAGTAGACATTGGGCCAATTGTCCCCCACTGTGTTTTGGCATCTGGTGTGAGTGGGTTGGCCATTATTTGGCCACTAGGCAGAGTACTTGACCACCTGGAAGTGGAGTCCACGTAGCTTCTGATGCTACGCATGGCTTTGAGGCGTAGCGTCAGCATCAAGAATTCCCACGCTACGCGTGGTGTTGGTACTACGCGTCAGCTTTCCAAATCTTCAATTTTCTCTTGAATTTTTTTAATTTTTCACTACAAAACTAGAGAAAATTGATCAAGGCAGATAATTTTCAATAACTTCCATTTATTACAATTAAAACCTAAATTTCTTAGAAATTAAACTAATTTTTATTATTTTTTTACAAAATTTTATTAAGAAATTTATTGTAAATTTGAGGACTAACAACTCTCCTCATACTTGTAACATTCCTTAAGACAATAAGAATATATCTAGCCTATTCATACAAGAGCTATCAGGCCTATAATCAAACACCTCAGCCTCTATCACAAACTTTTGAAAATCACTATATGCCATCTCACCTCCCTCTGAGCCCTTCGCCTCTGCCCATATACTAATATGGCATTAAAGTCAACCCTCAAAGCACCAAAAATCACCGCCAAACCCCATTTTTTATATCTATTAAAGACCTCCATAATAACTTTTTCCTATTTACTTCGTATGGCGCATAGATGTTCACCAAATGATAAATATTGTCTTGGTTTTTCCACTTTCCAGTCATGTATAAATAGTTCTTTTCCCTAGACATTGAAATCACCTCCAAACAATCTTTGTTCCAAATGCTAACCAAATCGTCTGGATGCCTGTTAGATGGTTGAAAGCTTCACCTGAAATTATCATCACTCCATAATTGTGCAATTAGTTTCTGATCCATCTTTTCATACTTTATTTCTTGTAAAAATAATATATCCACTTTATTACCTTTCACCAATTCCTTTATCTCTCTCTTCTTTGCACTACCCCTGACTCCTCTACAATTTAATGATAATATATTTATATCACCTTTGCTACTTGATGCCTCCCTCACTACACTTGCATCATCATAGGCCACATTCTTACACCATTGTCCTCACACGTGCCCTTTCCCCTCTGCCTTAATTCACATGATTAGCAATCAATGTATCATCGTCTATCTCCACCCCTACACTAAATTTCGTTGCAAAAGACACCACCGCCTTAGCTTCTTTCTCAACCACTCTTTTTTAAACTCCTATAAGATACCACCCCAGACTGACTATGCTCTCCAATCATCTGTGGATTTAATTAGGTAAAGATGCATTTGTATTTGATGCCCCAAAAATTTGAGTCAACATACCCTTAACCATTGTCTTATTTTCTCTAACATCTTGAGACCCAATACCCTCCCTACTTTGGTCATCACACTTCTCCACTTGTTCCTATCCAATTACGTTTACCTTATCCATACACGCAATCCCTAATAGCCCCATAACCGAATTCGCCTTACCATTTGCTTGATCAGGACATTGACCCCCACCTTTTTCCTTGGCTAACCCAAATTCCCACTCATCGCTTGAGGACAAGGATACAATTTGCCCATTCCCATGCATTGTGTTGTCCATCTCACAACCGAGCGTACATGATTTGTCTGACGTGTACCTCCCTGAATTCATGGATCCATACTATGATCTATATTCATCTTATGTCCTACATCATCCTAGCCCACATGACTTGAAGGAAACGTAGGACATGATCACGTGCATTTCCTACTACTGCATCTCTCACAAAACACTTCTCTATGTTTAAATTCTGTCATGCATGATTTTTGCCTCCAAAATCATAACTGCCCACTAATTCCTCAACCACTCCTTGGATTTCATTATGAACACCATAATCCTCTAGAATATTCCCTGAGAATTCTAAATTAGATAAACAATCCCAACCAAACATCCTCTCCACTCATCTGACCGCCTTTCACCCATTACCTTCACAAATAGGTAGTGTTAGAGTAAAGTCTGAACTCATGATTAAGTAGGCTAAACCCTAAGTGATATATTAATAATACACATCAAGACTCCCAGTTAAAATGAAGTCTGTATTATTTTGTTATCTAACAATTCTGTTTAAGTATGCCAGGAGTCTGTAGAGCTCCACTTGCAAATGATAGAGGGAGACCGTGAAACTCAGTACATTTCAAATTTGAAGAAGTCTATACTCACTTAAAAGATCACTACCTACAGACCATGAAACAACTTCACTCTTTAAAGTACTCGAGAAAAGGATCTCTCATTTTTAAAAATGAAGCTACATGAACTTTCTCCTGTCATCTCTAAAGTTTGCACTAAAAAGGAAATCAACGAAAAAGTTGATAAGCTTTCTCTCACGGCTCATGAAAACTGTCTCACATATCTCAAGATGTCAAAAAAGCTGAACCTAATCAGTACAAAAAGTCTAAAGTCATTTACTATGATATGTATACGCTTCCTCAAAGTAGATAAGTAAAAGGGATATTTTGCTAAAAGACTTTCAAAGTTGTCCAGTATAGGAAACTCTTTAGAAGCATGTCTCTATAATCACTGATGGCACAGTACTCGAAGAGACCAACGTCCTTCAAGATGAACCCAATGGATCTTTTCAAAAGGACTATAAATACAAGAAGCCTCTGAATTCAAGAGTGCAATGTTGTTTATTATTTTCTTGAACTCTCTCTGGTTTTCTATCTAGAAACCTAAGTCTGTAAAGACTTTTCTTGAAAAGTTTTTAAGTTCTTGTATTCACTACATAAGTCCTCTTTGCTGTTCTGTCTTGTGTAGACCGTGACTTATAGTAGTCCGTAGTGTTAGGAATCCTATTAGGGTCAGGCAGCTGAAACACAAAGGATTCCCAAGAAAGAATTGCAAACACGTATGTCTCAAAGCATTATGCTAAATTAAAATTTTAATTAGGGTTTACCTCTTGTAGACGCAGAACAAGATCCTCGATCGAAGCAATTGTAGCTTCGCCCTTAGGAGTCCACACGAGCACTCCCACCAGAAAACTAACGATCCGAATGCTAGTACGGAATTTTAGTGTAATCTAATTTCTGAGCACCAGCCTATGAGCATCTCATGCTCTATATATAGGCCTAGGTCTTAACCTGAGTCTCATTAAACATTGGGCTCCTGACTCATTCTAAATGAGTTAGGCCCAAATAGTTTTATTTTCAGTCCAACTAAAATAAAACTATCCTCTGGTGGGCTTACTCTATGTGTGTGACCCTATAGGTAAAATATTCGGTTATATTAATAAACTATTTTATTATTAATATAAAATAAGAGCGGTATCTAGCAATACATCATTATGTCTGAATATTATTTATCACCGACATGACCTATAAGTGATAATTATTTTATATATCTATTCCTTTTGTCACGATATCTAATTGGGCCCAAGGCATGGTCGTCGTCATCCTTGTATGGCCCAATTCATTTTACTTGATACCAGAATAGACTTTATAGAATAAATATCTAATATTTATTCGTCCTAGCATGGCCATGCATTTGATTAGTCTCACTCCATCAAGTGGCCCATAGATATCACTCCTGTCATATAGGAGAGACAAATTCCATCTACACCACTCACATCCCTCTGCATAATTTATCTATTGCCTAATCACAATCTTTATGGTCATCTTATTACAGATAACGTTTGATTGTATTAAAACAATAAACTCCTTATGTAGGAATCGTAGTGACTTCAGGTCGAAGGACTACATACCATTATCACATTGAGAACCGTTTATGACACTCATGTAACGATCCATGCAACGTTCTCATGGTGGGTCTGTCCAGTACAACATTACTCTTAATGTGTACCCGTGTAAAGACTTGATATCGTATATCCATGATTTGTGAGATCAAATCATCATTACATTCACACACTAATCTTAATGTATTTACATGTCCCCATGTAAACACTTGATTAGGGACGTTTTAGGAATAATTCTCATATGACCTATTATTCCAGGATAAATAGCATTTGTCTAAAACTAAAAATACTAATTTTATTAATAAGTTAAAATTGATACATTAATAGCTCGTAGTGCATACACCAACAATCTCCCACTTGCACTAGAGCCAATCAGACATTTGCCTAATGCCTAATGATCTAGTGTGTCCCTCATGCTTTTGATGTGCAAGAGGTTTGGTGAGTGGGTCGGCAATGTTCTCATCAGTGTGCACTTTACATATCTTAACATCTCCTCGTTCAAGTATTTCTCGGATGAGATGATAACGCCTAAGTATATGCTTGGATCGCTGATGTGACCTAGGTTCCTTGGCTTGTGCAATTGCTCCACTATTGTCACAGTAGAGACTTATAGGGTCCACAATGCTAGGAACTACCTCAAGTTCTGTTATGAACTTCTTGATCCATACTGCCTCTTTTGCAGCATTTGAGGCAGCAATATACTCAGATTCTGTAGTAGAATCAGCAACTGTCTCTTGCTTCGAACTTTTCCAGCTTACAGCGCCATCATTTAAACAAAACACATACCCTGATTGTGATCTTGAGTCATCCTTCTCAGTTTGGAAGCTAGCATCAGTGTAACCCTTTACAATGAGCTCTTCTTCCCCTCCATATATCAAGAATGAATCTTTAGTTTTTCTCAAGTACTTTAGGATATTCTTGACAGCAGTCCAGTGACTTTCACCGGGATCAGACTGGTATCTGCTCGTCATGCTTAAAGCATACGAGACATCTGGTCGGGTACATATCATGGCATATATGATTGATCCAATAGCAGATGCATATGGAATCTTATTCATCCGTTCTCTCTCTTCTTTAGTGGAAGGAGATTGAGCCTTTGATAGGCTTATGCCATGAGCCATAGGCAAAGTTCCTTTTTTGGAATCTTGCATGTTAAACCTTTTTAACACTTTGTCTATGTATGTATTCTGACTTAGGCCAAGAAGTTTTCTTGATCTATCTCTATAGATCTTAATTCCCAACACATAGGTTGCTTCACCTAAGTCCTTCATAGAAAAATACTTCCCAACCAAGTCTTCACAGACTGAAGGGTAGAAATGTCATTTCTAATGAGTAGTATGTCATCAATATACAGGACCAGAAAAACAATTGTGCAGTCACTAACCTTCTTGTAGACACAAGGTTCATCCTCATTTTTAGTAAAGCCAAATTGTTTAACGGCTTCATCAAAACGAAGATTCCAGCTTCTGGAAGCTTGCTGAAGTCCATATATGGAACGTTGTAGTTTGCACACCTTCCTGGATGCTTCAGGCTTAACAAAGCCTTCGGGTTGTGTCATGTACACTTCCTCAAGAAGATTTCCATTAGGGAAAGCAGTCTTGACATCCATTTGCCATATCTCATAATCATGGTATGCAGCAATAGCAAGCAGAATCCGAACAGACTTTAGCATAGTGACTGGAGAAAAGGTTTCATCATAGTCTATACCATGAATTTACTTGAAACCTTTCGCTACCAATCTTGCCTTATAGGTACTTATATTTCCATCCATGTCAGTTTTCTTTTTGAAAACCCACTTGCATCCTATAGGTTTTACCCCTTCGGGTGCATCAACCAAAGACCAAACTTGATTAATGTACATGGAGTCCATTTCAGATTCCATGGCTTCAAGCCATTTCTCAGATTTTGGACTTGCAATGGCCTCTTCATAAGATGTTGGCTCATTTTGATCCATTAGTAACACATCTCCTTCCTGGTTACAAGAAATCCATATCTTTCAGGTTGTTGACGTATTCTACCTGATCTACGCAAGTCTTGTTCTACTGGAGTTGGAGTTATCACAACATTTTATGGTTCCGGCTCCATTTCCACCATTGGCTCTTCAATGCCTTGTAGGTCTTGAACTTCTTCAAGTTCTACTTTCCTCCCACTAATTCTTTTAGAGATGAATTCCCTTTCTAAGAATATAGCATTTCGAGCGACAAACATTTTGCCCTCGGTAGGATTGTAGAAGTAATAACCCTTAGTTTCCTTTGGGTATCCCACAAAAAGACATTTATCTGATTTGGGTCCAAGTTTGTCAGAAATCTGACGTTTTACATAAGCTTCACAGCCCCAAATATTAAGAAAAGACATACTGGGTCGTTTCCCAGTCCATATCTCATATGGTGTCTTTATGACAGCCTTAGATGGAACACGGTTAAGTGTGAAAGCTGCTGTCATCAAAGCATGTCCCCAGAAGGAGTTAGGGAGGTCAGTTTGACTCATCATTGATCGAACCATGTCTAACAAGGTTCTATTTCTCCGCTCAGAAACACCATTCCATTGTGGTGTTCCAGGAGGAGTGAGTTGAGAGACAATCCCACATTCTTTAAGATATTCATCAAACTCCAGGCTTAAGTATTCGCCACCTCGATCAGATCGAAGTACTTTAATTTTCTTGCCAAGTTGGTTCTCTACTTCATGTTTGAATTCTTTGAACTTTTCAAAGGATTCTGATTTATGCTTCATTAGAAACACAAATCCATATCTACTGAAATCATCAGTAAAAGTGATAAAGTAGCTAAAATCTCCCCTAGCCATTGTCCCTATTGGCCCACATACATCACTATGTATCAAGCTTAGAAGATCACTCACCCTTTCACCCATTCCAGTAAATGGGGTCTTAGTCATCTTCCCTAATAAACAAGACTCGCATGTATCTATTGATTCAAAATCAAAAGAGTCTAAATATCCATCTTTATGGAGTTTAGAAATACATTTCTCATTTATATGTCCTAGGCGACAATGCCAAAGATAAGTTGGGTTTAAATCATTTGGTTTAACCCTTTTAGTATTAACGTTATAGATAGGGGTTTCGAGATCAAGAACATAAAGTCCATTACTCAAATTTGCACAGCAATAAAACATGTCATTCAAATAAATAGAACAACTATTTTTCTTTATTATGAAGGAAAACCCTTTCCTATCTAGACAAGAAACAGAAATAATGTTTCTTCTTATTGCCGGAACATAAAAACAATTTTCTAGTTCAAGAACAAGCCCTGAGGGCAAGGATAAAAAATAAGTCCCTACAGCTAATGCAGCAACTCTTGCTCCATTTCCAACGCGTAGGTCCACCTTGCCCTTCATCAACTGCCTACTCCTTTTTAGATCCTGCACATTAAGACAAATGTGAGATCCACATCCAGTATCTAATACCCATGATGTTGAAGTTGACAAGTTAATTTCTATAACAAAAATACCTGAAGTGGAAGTCTCACTTCCCTTCTTCTTAAGCTCTTCCAGGTACTTTGGACAGTTTCTCTTCCAGTGTCCCTTCTGTCCACAATGGTGACAATTTCCTTCCTTAGCCACCCCACCCACAGGTTTTAAGGCTGATGTACTTGGCTTATCCTTGCCTTTCCAAATTGTCTTGCCTTTTCCCATAACAGCCTTTCCTTTGCCTTTATACATGCCTTTTCCTTTACCTTTGCCAGAATTGACCATCAGTATGGCCTTGCCCTTTCCCTTAGAAATATTGGGCTCAGCAGTCCTCAACATATTGAGTAGCTCTGGCAATGTTTTATCCAATGCATTCATGTTATAATTCATGATGACTGGCTTCAAACTGTCAGGTAATGACTTCAAAATGAGATCAGTAGCTAACTTTTGAGGGAAGGGGAATCCTAGCCTAGCTAGATTCTCCAGGTACCCAATCATTTTGAGCACATGAGGTCCTACAGAACCTCCCTCTTCAAGTCTGCAGCTAAATAGGGCTGAAGAAACTTCATATCTTTCTTGGTCAGCTTGACCTTGATATAGTTTCCTTAGGTTTTCGATCATATCAAAAGCCTCCATATGCTCATGTTGCTTCTGAAGCTCAGGAGACATGGTTGCCAGCATAAGGCATTGGACATCTAAAGCGTCATCCTGATGCTTCTTGTAAGCATCCTTGTCAGCTTTAGAGGCATTGTTCACGGGTGGTTCCAGAATCGGATTTTCCAGGACATACTGCTTTTTCTCTTGTTTGAGGACAATCCTCAAATTCTTATACCAGTCTAGAAAGTTGGGTCCAGACAATTTTTCTTTGTCTAGGATCGATCGCAATGAAAGGTTTGAAGGCGTGTTTGATGTCATGGTTATCTAAAACAGAAAGATATGTAGTAAGTATCAATTAAAAACATATTTAATTTTTGGTCTTAAAATTAAACACGTCTCCCACTATTTTGATTCAAAATAAAATTACCCTCTACGAATCAGAAAATCCCGTTGGAAGATTTTCTAGTGGGCAAAGATCCATATTTGGCCTAATGTTAAGTCAGCTTTGGCTGATCACTTAACATTTGGTTATTTAGGTAGGAAACTCCTTTCCAATTGTATCTTATACAACTCTTAGACATTGGGTTAGGTAACCATTACCGATCATTCATCTTATGAAAGTTTAGCCTAATGTATACGCCTCTAAGTTTATTCAATCCAATTGATAACTTAGTAAGTTAAAACCCAATAAAACATTTTAGATATTACAATTATCCCATTGTGTCTTACTAATATAAATTATAGTACCCTGCTTTGGCAGACCCACTATTCATTGACATTAGTATTGACGAGTGTACTTATTGGAAGGCATTTGTAACTTATTATTTTGAGGGATTTTAATTTATTTTAAATTACCGTCTTTGTTAAACGCTTTAACGCAATAAAATTATCCCCAAAGCATGCAAACAAAATTGTGAGATGGTTATGGTCTTCCTAGAAGAATAGATAAATAAACCTAAAGGAACTATATGCCAAGGCTTCATGAAGTCCTACTTCTTGAACCCACCATCCTCTTGGAGTCACCACTCCTTGGTTCCTTTCAAAGACAAAAGCGCTTAGAGTCACCACTCTAGTTTTCTTCTAGATCTCTACTTTGTTACCTCGATCAAGATTACAAGATTTTTAAAGAAACTCGCTTTACATACGAGTGAAGGGTTGAGAAAAGAAATACAACAGAATGAAGAGAGGCACAGCACGCAGGCTGTATTTAAATAAAATAACTAAGACCATAGCCATTCACCATGCAACGTGTTAATTAATTAATTATAACCCATTTGAAAGAATTTAAAAAAAAAATTTTAAACGGGCCATTAAACACGTGGGTCGGTAATAAGGCGCTACGCAGAGAATGTACAGGGGTCCCGCATTATCAAAATGTCCCACTGACCATTGACAGCTCTAAAATTTCGGCTAGGGTTTCAACCACTTTAAAACCCTAATTCCTTGTTGCGAACACTTCACAACGCAGCCGTCAAGGCACATGTAGGCAGCGCCGTCTAGGGTTTCAAAACCTAGAATTCAAATTGCACCTTTCTCATGACGGCTGCCTAGGTTTCAACGTTTGAACCCTAGGTTAAGGAACGGCCAAGGTTTAACACTTAAACCTTATCACTTGACGCCCCACAACATGAACTTTTCATGCTCGGAGATGAACGCATTATCAAAACACAGTTTGTATGACAACAAAGAATATTAACGAATTCAACACATGTATCACATACGAAAATTGAAAACGCAAATATCATACAAGCCTCTAAAATAACATAAACGCATACTTCAAATGAGAAAGCCTATAAACAGTATCTCATATAATTTACAGAAAATATATGAGCATACGAATCATGATATTATATCATACATAACATGCTTGAATGTTTTTCAAAACAAGTTTCGCAAACAATTTCACAAAATAGAACATAAAGCTTATAACAAGAAAACGATTTCATAAATCGAAATTTTTAAAAGCTTTTGCAGAATGAAAAACATGCCATCATGAAACGTAAAACAAATGCCCAAAACATGGCTTTGCAATCAGGCTCTGATACCACTGTTAGGAATCCTATTAGGGTCAGGCAGCGGAAACACAAAGGATTCCCAAGAAAGAATTGCAAACACGTATGTCTCAAAGCATTATGCTAAATTAAAATTTTAATTAGGGTTTACCTCTTGTAGACGCAGAACAAGATCCTCGATCGAAGCAATTGTAGCTTCACCCTTAGGAGTCCACACGAGCACTCCCACCAGAAAACTAACGATCCGAATGCTAGTACGGAATTTTAGTGTAATCTAATTTCTGAGCACCAGCCTATGAGCATCTCATGCTCTATATATAGGCCTAGGTCTTAACCTGAGCTCTCATTAAACATTGGGCTTCTGACTCATTCTAAATGAGTTAGGCCCAAATAGTTTTATTTTTAGTCCAACTAAAATAAAACTATCCTCTGGTGGGCTTACTCTATGTGTATGACCCTATAGGTAAAATATTCGGTTATATTAATAATAAACTATTTTATTATTAATATAAAATAAGAGCGGTATCTAGCAATACATCATTATGTCCGAATATTATTTATCATCGACATGACCTATAAGTGATAATTATTTTATATATCTATTCCTTTTGTCATGATATCTAATTGGGCCCAAGGCATGGTCGTCGTCATCCTTGTATGGCCCAATTCATTTTACTTGATACCAGAATAGACTTTATAGAATAAATATCTAATATTTATTCGTCCTAGCATGGCCATGTATTTCATTAGTCTCACTCCATCAAGTGGCCCATAGATATCACTCCTGTCACATAGGAGAGACAAATTCCATCTATATCACTCACATCCCTCTGCATAATTTATCTATTGCCTAATCACAATCTTTATGGTCATCTTATTACAGATAACGTTTGATTGTATTAAAACAATAAACTCCTTATGTAGGAATCGTAGTGACTTCAGGTCGAAGGACTACATACCATTATCACATTGAGAACCGTTTATGACACTCATGTAACGATCCATGCAACGTTCTCATGGTGGGTCTGTCTAGTACAACATTACTCTTAATGTGTACCCGTGTAAAGACTTGATATCATATATCCATGATTTGTGAGATCAAATCATCAGTACATTCACACACTAATCTTAATGTATTTACATGTCCCCATGTAAATACTTGATTAGGGACGTTTTAGGAATAATTCTCATATGACCTATTATGCCAGGATAAATAGCATTTGTCTAAAACTGAAAATACTAATTTTATTAATAAGTTAAAATTGATACATTAATAGCTCGTAGTGCATACACCAATACGTAGCTCAATGTGCCTGTACTTATTTCATATATTTATACACTGAGTTATTTGTTTGTTACTTAAAACTCTTTACTACCTTCACTTTGTGTGTTCTGGTGTGTTGCCAAAATTTATTAAGTGTTGGGAAACACATGTGGCCTGAAGAGGCTTTTGGAAGAATACTTAGGTTTTTAGCCAGGAGTGACTAGTGTCAAGAATACTTGGGTATAAGCCAGAAGTAGCTGGAGTCATGAATACTTGGTGCACTGTGTTGGTGCAGATTGTAAAGGTGTTTTACAATAGTGAAAATCCTTCGGGCTGAAGGGACTGGACTAGATTCTGTTTTAGAAGTGAACTAGGATAAATTTCCGTTGTGCATTTCTCTCTTCCTATGTCTCTCGTCCAAAAAATTGATTTTTATCTTGAGCGGTCTATTCACGAAATATTTTGAAAAGAAGTTTAAGACTTATTCAACCCCCTTCTAAGTCTAACTCTGTACCATCAATTTGTATTAAAGTTTATCCTTCAGGTTGATTACTCTCATGAGTAAAAAGGTACAAGATCCATGGCCTTATCTTCTCAAGACCAGCTCATTCCTGAAGGAGCATCATCAAATAGACCACTTGCCTTCTTTGGTGAGGATTACCCTTACTGGAAAGACAAGATGGAAATGTTCATCAAGTCTACTCAATATTTTTTATGGGGAATAATCACCAGAGGTGATGAACCAGCTCCAACTGATGACGAAGGAAAGCCTATCCTTGAAGATAAATGGGCTCCTGCTAACACTAAAAAGATTAAATCAAATGCTGAAGCAAGATATTTTTATTTGTGCTCTAAGAAAATCAAAATATAATAAAGTGTACAGCTATAAAATAGTAAAAAAAAATCTGGGATGCACTGCAGCGGAACTATGAAGGTACTTTAAATGTTAAAAGATCCAAGAAGATTATTGTGACTAAGAAGTATGACAGCTTCAAGATGGAAGATCATGAGTCTGTAGACCAAATGTTTGGAAAGTTCCAAACTCTCCTCAATGAGCTCAAAGGCCTTGGATCCACGCCCTCCACTGAAGATATCAACATGAAACTTCTGGGTTGTTTACCTGAAAAGTTTGACACAAAGTGTGCCACTTTGGAAGAAGCCAAAGATCTCAACACTCTCACTCTTGTTGAGCCTCTCGATGTACTGAGAGTACATGAACTGAAGCTTAGTCAGAAGGAAATGTCCTCTAAAAATACTACCCTGAGGTCTAAAGAGACTTCCAGGAGATGCAAGGAGTCGAAGAGGAGAAGGACACCGATGATGAAATAGCCCTCATAACTAGGAGATTTCAGTGACTTCTTAAGAAGAAAAGTGGAGGAGGAAGGTTCAATAAAATAGAACCTAAAGGTAAAGGTTCCTTTAAGTTTAAGATTGACAAATTTTCCATAGAATGTTTTAACTGCAGGAAACCAAGACATATGAAAGTTGAATGTCCTTTGCTGAACAAGTACAAGAAAGATAGAAAAGAAAGAAAGAAGCTCTTCAAGAAACAAAAAGACTTATCACATGGGATAACGAAGATTCAATTGGATCTAGTGAGTCTGAAGAAAAGACTGAGACTGCTCAGTTGTGTCTCATGGCCAACACTGATTCAGAATTTGAATCATGTTCAGATGACTCTGAAACAAAGGAGGTAAATCAGTCTGAACTTCAAGAAAATTATGAAGCTTTTTTCAATGACTTTTTGATTCTTTTGAAAAACTATAAATTACTAAAAAAGAAACACTCTGAAACTATTTCTTCATATGAAGATAAAATATCTGATTTGAAGAAAAAAATTAAGACCAAAAATCTCTCAAAGAACTTAATGAGAAGGAAATGATAAATCTTGAAGAGATACACAAACTTAAGAAAGAAAATGATTTTCTAAAAATTGAACTCAACAGTTTAGACTCTTGTTGTATCTCACAAGTAAAAGAAATCAAGTCTTTTCAATAGGAAGTAAGCTCACTTACTACAGACCTAGCAAAATTTGTTAATGGAATTGAAAATCTTTACAAACTTATGGGAAAATCAAAAGGAAGTTCCAAAAAGGCTAGTCTAGGATTTGTTGAAGAAACTGATTCAAGAATGAAGAAAACTTCTTCTCCATCCTCTAAGTCTAAACATAAGCATGTCAAATGCAAGTGTTGCAAGAAACATCATCATGTTACTAAAGACTGCTTAAAATCATATTTTATGTTTGAACATAAACATGTTAAATGCAACTACTACAAAAGACATGATCATGTGATCCAAGACTGTCCTAAGAGAAAAAGAAAAAAATGCTGATTCAACTAACTCTACAGGACCCAATAAGTTCTGGGTACCAAAGGCAACGATTATTCCTATTTCAGATGTGCTTAAGGACAAAAACAAAGCAATACTTCTAGTATCTAGATAGTGGGTCCTCACATTGCATGATGGGCAAAAGGTCTATGTTCCTAAACTTGGAACAGTTTGAAGGAGGAAAAGTCACCTTTAGAGGAAACCAGTCTGGACAAATCATTGGGATTGGTAAAGTTAGTAAAATTTCTTCCCCTGTAATTGAGAATGTTTACTTTGTTGAAGATTTGTAACATAACTTACTAAGCATAAGTTAATTTTGTGACAGTGGTTATAAGGTTTCTTTAGATAAAGAAAAATGTACAACCATCAACGCTGATGGAACCACTCTTTTCTAAGCGAATAGACACAACAACCTATACAAGGTTGATTTGGGAGAATTAGATAGTCAAAATATAACATGTCTCTTTTCTTCATTTGAAAAAAATGGATCTGGCACAAGAAACTTGGACATGTTAGCATGAAACATATTTCAAAAATTAATAGAAAAGTGTTAGTTAAGGGACTTCCTAGAATTTCATTCAATGGAACCCAACCCTGCAAAGCATATCAAAAAGGGAAACAACATAAAAATTCTTTTTAAAATAAAGATGTTATTTCTATGTCCAGACCACTTAAGCTATTACATTTGGACTTATTTGGACCATATCAAATTCAGAGTCTTGCTGGTAAAAGGTATAGTTTTATCATTGTTAATGATTTCACCAAAATGACATGGGTTTATTTCCTAGTCCATAAAGATAAGTCTGCAAAAGTGTTCAAAATTTTCTGTAAGAAAATTCAGTCTAAAAAAGGAATCTCTAATGGTACAATAAGAAGTGGACATGAAAGAGAATTTGAAAATAAAATTTTTGAAAAATTTTGTAACAAAATTGGTATCTCTCACACGTTTTCTTCTCCAAGAACACCTCAACAAAATGATGTTGTGGAAAGGAAAAACAGAAGTCTGTTAGAGATGGCTAGAACCATGCCTTATGAAAATGATTTGCCAAAATACTTTTGGGCTGAAGCTATAAGCACTTCTTGTTATATTCAGAACAGAGTCTTTATCAGACCAATACTGAATTAGACTCCCTATGAATTGTGGAAAGGAAGAAAACCCAATATTTCTTATTTTTATCTATTTGGATGCACATGCTATATCCTAAACACGTGAGATTAACTTGGAAAGTTTGACTCTAAGTGTGACAAAGGTATTTTCATGGGCTATTCAAATACATCAAAATTTTACAGAGTCTTTAATACAAGGACTCAGACCATTAAGGAATCAATGCGTGTGAGATTTGATGATTTGACAGAGACTGACAAGAAATTAGCAAATCTAGATGGTGATGATGCAGGTATCATGCAAACTGAAGAACAACTTGAGCCTTCAGACTTTATTACGCCTCAACCACCAGAATCAGAACAACAAACACACCTAAACTAGAAAAACTAAGAGATTGGAAATTCAAAACATATCATCCTTCAGACCTCATTATTGGAGATCAAACTGAAGGAGTGCGAACCAAATCAATGATTCAAAATCAGTCATAAATGGCATTACTCTCAGACTTTGAACCTAAAACCATTGACAAAGCCTTGAAGGATCCAGACTGGATCATTTCCATGCAAGAAGAGTTGAACCAATTTGAGAGAAATAAAGTGTGGATCCTAGTTCCAAGACTAAACAACAAGAGCATCATTGGAACTAAATGAGTGTTCAAAAACAAATTGGATGAAGATGGAAAAGTTATAAGGAACAAGAAAGGTTTGTAGCACAAGGTTATAACCAACAGGAAGGTATAGACTTCACTGAAACGTTTTCCCCTGTAGCTTGGCTCGAAGCTATAAGGATTTTACTTGCCTTTGCTGCATTTAAAGGAATTAAATTATATCAGATAGATGTTAAAAGTACTTTTCTGAATGGTTTTATTGAAAAATAAGTTTTTGTAAAACAACCTCTTGGATTTGAAGACAAATCTCTAGAAAATAATGTCTTTAAACTAAGTAAAGCATTGTATTGTCTGAAACAAGCACCAAGAGCTTGGTATGATTGACTCGGTTCTTTTTTAAAATCAAAAGGCTTTACTAGAGGAAAGGTTGATACAACTCTATTCAGAAAAGGCTCAGATAAACATTTTTTATTATAGTACAAATTTATGTTGATGACATTGACTTTGGTGCTACAAAAGAAAGTCTGTGTAAAGATTTTGCAAAAACTATGCAGACTGAATTTGAGATGAGCATGATGGGTGAACTTAATTTCTTTTTTGGTCTGTAAATCAAATAGACTACTGATGGAATCTTCGTTCATCAACAAAAGTACACTAAAGAATTATTCTTAAAATTTCAAATGGCTGATGTCAAACCAATGAGTACCCTAATGCATCCAATTTGTGCTATAAATAAAGATGAATCTAGTACATCAGTGGATCAGACTCTTTACGGAGGAATGATTAGCTCACTATTGTATTTAACATCCAGCAGACTAGATTTAATGTTTAGTGTATGCGTGTGTGCAAGATACCAAGCAGACCCCAAGGATTCACACTTATCTGTAGTGAAGAAGATTCTCAGGTATCTTGTAGGTACCACTAACCTTGGGTTGTTCTATAAGAGAACATACTTTTTCTCTCTTCATGGTTTTTATGATGTAGATTTTGCAGGTGATAGAACAAATAGAAAAAGCACCAGTGGTGGATGTCACTTTTTGGGAACAAGCTTAATTTCTTGGAGTAGCAAGAAATAGAACTTCATAGCCCTATCGACTACTGAAGTAGAATATCTATCTACAGTTGGTTGTTCTTCTCAACTTCTATGGATGAAATGCCAATCAAGGAAGAAGAAATTCAAGTGTTTTATGATAACACAAGTGCAATCAATCTGTCAAAGAATCCAATCCGGCATTCAAAGGCAAAGCATATTGAAGTGAAGTATCACTTCATAAGGGACTACGTTCAGAAAGGCATTCTAAATCTACAATATGTAGATACAGACCATCAGTGGGCATATATTCTCACCAAGCCCCTAGCCGAAGCAAGGTTTTCATTTATCAAATACAGTCTGAACATGCGTTAACATTAAGTAATTAAGGTGTCTATACAACCGCTGTCTGCATTCTCTATAACTTAGAATTATTTTCTCTATATTCTCTAAAAATCTAAGAGACACAGTCTACACCTCTTTAAATTCTTTTAAATATTTACTTGAAATCTTTTAAAACACGTGGCAAGATTTTATTGCTCAAAGAACAACCATTTTTTGAAAACTGTTTTCCCTCCATTATGCCACGTTGCCTATAAATGCGTTTTGCATTTACTTGTCTTTTCACCTTGTCAAAAATCTCTACAACTTCCCTTTCTCTACAAAACCTCTCTCTCTTTTGAAACTCTTTTTTGTTTTGCCCTAAAACCCCTTTTCAAAAATCCTTTGTCTTTGAAAATCCTTTCTTTCCTCAGAAATGGAAGGAATCGACTTCAATGAAAACCATATTGTTGAGCCCGTCTATTTTTCTTTCATTCAATATAAGAATGAAGGCAGAGACATTGTGGCAGAACTAGAGAATATCGGTTGGCTTCCCTTCTGTTTAACCATTTATGCCTATTCACCTTCCTTGATATTGGAGTTCTGGCCCTCGGTCATGATCAATAAGGAAAACTCAATGATCTCTGGATATCTTTACAACAAAAGGATTGAAATAACTCTTGATGGCATTGCACATGCCTGTGGTTGCCCAAATGATGGACTTGCTTTTTCTGATGACTATATTGGAAGCATAATTTCGGAAACGGAAGCAAATATCTGTCTTTATGGTTTGGAAGCCCACCAACTCTTCTAGTAAAGACCTACTACCAAAACCCAAGTTCCTACATGCTTTGATGAGACAAATATTCTCTCCAAGATGGAGTGTAAGAGATGTGGTAACGAAACTGGATAAGTTCTCTATGGTCCTTATGATGAAAAAGACCCTTGCTAGTCTTCACAGTGTAACCACCAACTGTTCTGGTAAAGACCTACTACCAAAACCCAAGTTCCTACATGCTTTGATGAGACAAATCTTCTCTCCAAGATGGAGTGCAAGATATGTGGTAACAAAACTGGATAAGTTCTCTATGGTCCTTATGATGAAAAAGACCCTTGCTAGTCTCCACAGTGTAATTATGTGCTATATGATCATCACCATTATCAGAAAACAGAAGAAAATTCCTTTTTTAGGAACTTTGAGCAGAATCTTTGAATAAAATGGTATTGACGTCCAAAGATCAAGAGACTTAAAAATGAGTGGCACCCTAGGTACTAAAGTTCCAACATTTTCTGTAATTCTTACTTCTTTTGAAGCCCCTCAACAAGCTGAACCAGATTTACCCCCAATGGTTAAGAGAACATCTTTTGAAGACAACTCCTCATCAGATTTAGACTAACCAGAGTCTGGACCCCCTACCAAGAAACTTAGAACTTTTGTTGGTATCTCTCCCAGAATTTCAAAGTGATGGACCCTCCATAAGAAAGTCTGAACCACCTGTGAAGATCAATAAACCATCCATTGCTAAGCCTTCACTTGCTCCATCAGTTGTTCCTGCTCTCTCTTCAGGAAGAATTACAATGAGAATGCTTAAGCATATTTGTATAAGAAAAAATGTATCCGAAGGTTCCTCTGCTCTCAACCCTATGATTTTTTATTCTTCGGATTCCAAATCTACAACTACAGAACCAGAAAGTATGCCATCTCTATCACCATCTGACATTACCTCTCTAGTGGTTTTTGACCATTCTTCACATAATCAGGAAACAACAGTTGCTTCTCCTATTCAAGACTCAGTAGTGTAGACCCCTTTATATGTCTTCACTTCTATTCCCATCAGTCGCCCAACATCAAGACTCCCCTCAACTGGAATCACCTTGCTATCCACATCACCTTCTCTCACTTTTACTCCTCCTTTGACAGCTCGGGACATACTTCACAATGACCTTCTATGCTCTGCATCTGACGCCGCTATGTATTACAAGCTCAAGTAAGAACAAAGAGCTATACTAATGGATATTCATCAAGGTAGATCCCTCACATGCAAATATTCTTCTTCTCCTTCCTCTATTTCTTCTGAACCATGAGAGCTCAATCCAAAGAAATTGTTGGTGGATTTTCAAGCTTGACCACGTAATTGGCTTCAGGGAAGTGAGGTATATGTTAGAGAATCCCTCTTGGTATTTGTAGCGGGAAAAATAAGGATTTTCATAGGATTTGCAAAGCGTCATGTTTCAAAGCATAAGATAAACAAAAAAAATAAAAATTTGCATTTTTACGATTACCTCTTGTTAAAAAAAACCAAAGCAGTTTTAGTCTCGCCCTTTAGGAGTCCCCATGAGCACTCCCACCAGAATCGCTACACCTACCAACTGCTAGTTTGACGGCGTGTAGCTCTTGTAACTTTTACATATTTGTGTCTCTTTAGGGTGAACGGCCTATGGGCATCTTATGCTTTATTTATAGACTTAAGTTTGACCTAATTTGTTCTCTCTAAAGAGTGGGCTCCTTACTCATTTTGAATGAGTTAGGCCTAATAGCTTTATTTTAGTCTAACTAAAATAAAACAAAATATTTTCTGATGGGCTTACTTTATGTGTGTGACCCTATAGGTAAAATACTCGGTTATATTAATAATAAATTATTTTTATTATTAATATAAAATAAGAGCAGCATCTAGTAATGTATCATTATGTCTAAATATTATTTAATATCAACATAACCTCTAAGTGATAATTATTTTATATGTTTGTTCCTTTTGTCACGATATTCTAATTAAGCCCAACGCATGGTCGCGTTATTCTTGTACGACGTAATTTATTTTACTTGATACCGGAGTAGACTTGATCTGAATAAATATCTAATATTTATTCTTTCTAGCATGATCATGTATTTCCTTATTCTCACTCTATCAAGTGGCGTACAAATATCACTCCTGTCATATAGGAGAGACAAATCCCATCTACATCATTCATACCCCTCTGCATAATTGGTTCATTGCCTAATCACAACCTTTATAGTCCTCTTGTTACAGAAGACATTTGATTGTATTAAAACAACAAACTCCTCATGTAGTAATCGTAGTGACTTCAGGTCGATGGACTGCATATACCATTATCACACTGAGAATCGTTTATGATATTCATATAACAATCCATGCAACGTTTACATTGTGGGTCTGTCCAGTATATCATTACTCTTAATGTGTACCCGTGTCAAGACTTGATATTATCTATATCTATGATCTGTGAGATCAGGTCATCAGTACACTCACACACTAGTCTCAATGTATTTATATGTCCCTACGTAAATACTTGACTAGGGACATTTTAGGAATAACTTTCATATGACCTATTACTCCAAGGATAAATACGTTTTAAAACAATTTTAAACTAAAATACTTAATTTATTGATAAGTAGAAAAAAGATACAAATGAAAAAGCATAAAGCTTATAGTGTATACACCAACAATATGTGCCTAGGAACCCTCAATTCCATGATTTTCTTCTTCCTTTCATCTCCTTCTTTCTCTACCCGCGAGTGCATGCTAATAGTAGGTCATGATCTTGTATTTTTGGGCTTTGAGGAGCTGGGATATGGTTCCAAAAATAATGGGTGTAAGTAAAAGCTAATGGGACTTCGATATTTGGTGATTGTAGGATTCGAAAATTAAAGGTTAAAAAGTTGTTCGATACGGTGGTCTTGGAAAAAAGGATCGTAAATAGAAATGAGTTTTAAGGATTTCAGAAAGGACCCAACAATCAATTGGAAGATTTGGAAAGCTCAGAATCGAGGAAAGGAGGGTGTGTTGGGTTATGGTCAATGTAGAAATGTATGACGTCAAGGGTGTATAGGAAAAGGGTATATTAGAGCCACCTTTAGTTGCTTTAAATTGATTCAGATAAGTTATAATGAATTGAAAAGTATGCAAAGTGGAAAGAAATGGAATTATTAAAGTGGAGAAGATAGGACAACTAATAAATAAATAAATAGGATCATCAAAATAAAGAAGGTAGGATCACTAACAATTAAATAAATGACAAAGAGATGTATTAGTGTATGATACTAAGAGAATGAAAGTGTATAAGTGATAATGTTCAACATAGAGAATGAGTCGAAGTAGACCTGCACCAGTAGTGTATATATATATATATAAACTGAATAAGTAAATGCAATTATTGGAAATTGATAATAGTATATGTATGTGAATGGCATTAGCATGATAAAGAGATTATATGGGAGAACGTAACATTGTAAATTATAAAGAAAGGTTTTGATAAGGAATTAATGAGGAAAGAGTTGCTAATAATAGTATGATTGAAAAGTATGAATAAAGATCACAAGCTAATGGAAAGTTAAAATGAAAATGGATTTTGAGTTAATAAGTTAAGGAGCTAAAATAAGGTAAAAAGGTATGTTGCTAAAGATGGTGATAATGTATATACTCGCGCGTATATAAATAACATAATATTTTCCATGGTAATGATGATTTCTGTTAATAATTAATGATGAATTGTTATATATACATATATATATTAATTTAATATAATTAGAATCGTGTGGATATCAATAGTAATGAACAATGTAAGTTACTATGATGAATTAATAATTTGAAAAAGATATAATGAGGATGATGATGTTGATATGTATAGGTATGGTGTGATCATAATTCTATGAAATTGTGTAATGGATGACATTGTTTATATGGAATGTAATAACGGAGATGTATGATTATTATTGAGTATTGCTGGCATGATTGGATGCCTGGGGCTTGGCAAGTCGACCGCCCCAATGATGATTATAATTCAATATTGATGATGATTAAATAAATTATGTCATTATGTTGTTGAGTTGTATAGGTATGGTGTGATCATAATTCTATGAAATTGTGTAATGGATGACATTGTTTATATGGAATATAATGACGGAGATGTATGATTATTATTGAGTATTGCTGGCATGATTGGATGCCTGGGGCTTGGCAAGTCGACCGCCCCAATGATGATTATAATTCAATATTGACGATGATTAAATAAATTATGTCATCGTGTTGTTGAGTTTGGCAAGTCGGCTATCCTGTGGAACTATTGAACGTCAGTTTCTGACAGATATAGATGGATTTGAGGATGTTTATGCCATGATAATATGATCTTGTATATGATTTACGTGGTGGAGGATGACTGACGGTATATGTTACCCTTGTTTTCTGGCTCCCGTGGTTTTTGTACCCAGTTGAGTTACCCAGTAGTCAAGTCAGACCCAGTGGTTGAGGGGGAGCCAAGTCGGGCTCGTTGAACCAAATCGGGTTCACAGAGTGTCAAGTAGGACCCCCAGCTGAAGGTCAATCCTTTTAGTATCCGGATACCAAGGCGTTATATTTTTTACCTGAGAGTTAGTTATGCTATGCATACCTTGACCTGTGATGATGTATGTATGAACATGTATATATATATATGTGCGGTGGCTTGTGAGACTAGAGCTTATGTTGTAAATGTGATTAATTTTTATATGTATATGTGTTAAGTCCATGCGAGGAACTGAATGTTATATTGGTGTACATGATGTGCTTGGTGATTCTGAATTGAGAATTGGTGAGTGAAAACATAATGTGAATATGTTGATAAGAATATGAATGATAGCCATTGGTAGTTGAGCGATGATGATGCTATTAGAGTCAATGAATAGGTAAACAAATGTGGGATTATTAATGTGACCATTACCGTAAAAGTGAATTAAGCTTAGATACTAAATTGAATGAAATAACGTCATTAACTAGGAAGGTAGCCAGATTATTCTTTTCCTAAAGTATGTTTACCTTTTCTATATTGATTTGTAATTCCAGTCACTCACCCCCTTTATTGTGGTTTTAGTGACTAGTGGCAGGATATGGGTGCACATTGCGGAGGCAAGTGCTAAATGAGGCCAGGGTGAAGAGGAAGTCAATGTAATCATGGTTATGTGTGCATGTACTGAATTGATAATAAATGCATGGAGTTTGATGTTAATTTAATATATGTAATATTATGAAATGCCTTATATGGTGGGTGAAACATTGATGTGATACTTAGTCGTGTGTTTTATAAATTCATGCATCCTAGTTGATTTAGTATGGGGATTATAATTTGTGTGATGATTTTGATGATGATCATGAGGTGTGTGAAAATGATATGGGATGATGTAATGGTTATGTTAAGATTTAGCATGAAATGATGTATCATGGCACGGAGCCATGACTTGTGTGGTTGATAATTATTATAGGCAGGTCTTGTGTGTGTGTGATGGTAGACTAATGTACTTATGGATTAAATTGATGAATTGATGATGAGGATGATTGATGCATAAGTTGCAATAGGTATTTTATATGAAATTAAGGAATTAAATAGGTGAATTCGAGATCCGGTGGGTTTTGGGACCCCCGAAAAGGACCAATAGGTTCCTAGGTCATTTAGAAACTGTACATAGGGGCCTTGGACCATTTGGAGTCCATTTAGGTGTTGGTGCAAGGGTTTTGCACCTATTTAGTTTAAACTATATTTTACACATAACTTACACATATGATGGAATTTCGGTAAATGGACAGTGCCAACAGTTTTAGAATGGGAAAACAGGTGGCCCGTAAAGTTTCGTGGCAATTAGACCTGAAACAGGCCAATAGGGTAGGTCAAAAGTTTACCGAATGGCCTAAAATCCATGATAGCAGCACGTGCTGCTACTGTCATGCCCATGCTATATGTGGGGCTGACGCGTAGCGTAGGGTGCGCAGCTTTGGGCTGACGCTACGTGGAAGGCTGGCGCGCAGCGTCTGGCCCTTGTTTCAGCTTTATGGTTTCTTGTGTTTTTATTGGCTTTTAGGGTTCTAAAATCTTGATATATTTTATATTTTAACATCTCTTATAGAAAATGATAATTTTCCAAACATCAAATTAATTATTTCATTATTTTGCAAAAAATTCCTTGTGAATTTTAATTAAACGAATAAAAATAAATGTAAAATGACCTAGGACGTCACAAATTACGCTTTAAAATGTTAGGCGCTAAATATTTTATTAAATTTGGTGACGTATTAAGGCACTTTCTTCTATTGAGCGCTTTAAATAATGTGATGTATTAAGGCGCTTCATTCAGTTAAGCACTTCAAGTTTGTGAAAAATATAATTTAAAGCCCATATATGTTTTAGGCGCTTTAAAAAGGGGTCATATATTTTGTATGCGTGACTCTTGACTCTCCCGTTAGCTTTCGTTTTGTCAAACACAAAACCCTTCTCTACACCGTGATTGTTCCTTTCTCTACCATGAGCTTTGTCATGATTGTTTCATTCTGCACTACAAGCTTTGCCTCTCCTACATACCTCAGAAGCTTTTTGTGTGCTGTCGTGGGTTCCTTTCTTCACCACGACCTTTCCCTCTCCTACACACGTCAGAAGCTTCTCATGCGTCGTCCACGAGGTTGTCCTCCCATGAGGTTTCTCTTGTCTTTTCTTTCCCATCATGTGGCGCTTGAAAACACTAAGGTCCAGTTGTTACAATGTTCACTTTTTTTTTCTCTATTCCATTTGAAAGTTGCCTTTACAGTTTATGTTTTTCTTTAACCATTGTAAAGCTTCCTAAAACTTCTAGGAGAATACATGAATCACTTTGGCTTTATAGTTTATCTTTTCTAGCTATGCTTTTCTTCTCCTCCAAAATCCCAAGAGAATACGTGGTGGCTCGAGGGTTTATTTTTTCCATTAATACATCATTTCCTCTAAAATGATGGTAGGTTGATTCACAAAGATAATATGGACCTTGATAATCGCTTCATTGTTCCATATAATCCATATTTTCCATTAAAATACAATGCTCATATAAATGTTAAATATTAAGTTTGTTCTCACATGGGTTTCTATTTTTTATTAGATTTGCAGTTCTCAACTTGAGACATGTCTCTGTATAAGTTTGTAAAAATATAAGTTTTCTATTAAGTTTGTTCTCACATGGTTTTGTATGAAGCGTATTGTTATTATATATTTATGTCCCCATTATTTTCTTTATACTTCATTATCTTTGACTTTTCTTATTTGATTTGATATTAAATTCTGTTAATTATTATAGGCAAACCAGTATTTTTTGTTCTTAGTTTTAAATTAATTCTCTAATTTTAGTTTCATGTTGGAATCAACTTAGGAGATTATAAACCAACAAGAAATACCTTTAGGATCAACCTTGTTCAGTTCTATCATAATTATAATTATTTAGTTTGCATGACATTGATTATTTATTTACACTCTAAACCCATATAATCACAATTAATTGGTTTTCTATAACGGTATGATTAGAAGCTATGTGAATAACCATTGATACAATGATGCGTTTCTTGTTTTCAAGGACATGGTTAGTGGAGGGGTTTACCCTTGTGTGTTGAAGACTTACGATGCGCTTGCTCTGAGAATTGGAGGTTTGGGTTGCAGCTTCATAGAGTTGCATTGAAGGTTAGGATTGATTCAAATTTGTTTGTTAGGAACAGTCTCAGGTTCACTTGTACTATATGCTGCAAGCACTACTTCCCTAGTCAGTGATTACTAGTGCTAAATTGATACTTAGTTCTTGAAGATGGATTGTAACACCCTGATTTTCCAGACTCGAATCCCGATGTAATCAAGATAATTAAATAATAAAAGTACGAATAAATTTTTCACGTTCAAAATATTTTCAAGACACCACCACGACTACATCAAGACTCGAACCACAAAAAACCAAAGGGTGAGATTAAATAAGTTTATACTGGATCACTAAATAATTTGCTCATAATGGTATACAAAATAACAGAGATTACAGCGGAAGAAAAAATGTGTATACTGGGCATACGCCTAGTCCCATATATGAGGATATGAGAAAAGGCTCGGCAAGCATGCAAAGGCATATCATAAGCCTAATAGACAACCATCATCTTTTCATATAATTACATGAACATACAATGCCTAAGATATATGTATATATATATATATATGGTCATGCATCATACATCTCCAATACTCATAATCCATAATTGACCATATCATTTCAACCCTCAATTTATGTATTTTTAATACTTGTCCATACCTAGAGGATTAACAAATCAATATCCTATACATTCCCAAAATGATTACATAATCAACATCTTTATATTCATTAAATGGGTATGAATTTTAATACCCCAATTATCAATATATAACCACTTATAATATCATTCACAATACATCCTTCGATATCAAGGATTATCACTATCGCAGTACACATCTCATCCATAATACAATAATTTACAATTACTGCCAGCCAAGGCATTCCATTATCACTATTTTACTTTCGCAAAAGCTTTTCTTCAAAATATCCTCATCCCATGACATTCCTGCATTAATACTAAAAATAGACCACATGGGAGAGTGAGTTATACATTTCAAATGACAATATGAATACAATTGAAATTATGTGCATATGCATATCAATGTCATGTATGCTTTGCTAAACACATCAATGATCATCATGAATTATAAATTCAATAACATATACATATCTCATGTTTATTAATCAAGTCATAGCAAAGCAGGCATATACACATCTACCACAACTCCACAATGGGCCAACGTCATCAATATCGACCATTCAGGTCTTTTCTCAAAGCCACTATGGGTTAACATCATTATCATCAATCATAAATAATTATGCCCTTCATTACATTGGGCCATAGCATACACATCATCATATTCAATATTGTTTCGTGGTAATTATATCATTTATCAATTTTATGTGGTCTTTTAGGTACTCAATTACCCATCTCATCAACACCATACCACAATCTTAATCATCATCATCATCTGGCATATCTCCATGCTATATACAAATGCTCTTATGGCTAATGCATATGCATAATGGAATAGACAACAAATGCAGATCCGACTATGGGAATAAACACCAAATTGTGGGTCAAGCATAGGTGTGATATTATGCCCCTACTATAGTAGAAAAATGTGTACACATACATCTCAGATCATGCATGCTTAACAACATATTTTACTGGTACCAAACTACTCTCGCCCATCTGTAGCACTAGTCACTCTGTGACTTGCGGATCAACAACATGGCCTTACTTGCCAAAGTGCTACGGGCCCCTCCCGAACACACATCAAAAGAGCCGTGTCCCGTCGTACACCGAGGTAACTTGCTCATTACAGAGCCGCCCGCCCACTGGGCCTGCCACATAGGGTGCCTCGTCCCCAAACTATGGACAGCTTCGTGATTCCCAGAATCACTAGGGAACAACAACAACATTATACCATGCACTGGGTCACCCTCCCACTAGGCCCGCCTAATAGAACCCCTAACATTCCACATAGACAGCGTATGATATGCCATGGATGCAATGCAATGTAAATCAAATGCATTTCTCACATTGTGCATCCTATATGCCACTCATCAAACATCATCATCATAATCACCAACACCACCATACACACCTTAGTGGATTTTATCATTGTTGGTCTTAGCCATTTTTTTCTAGTTTTATATGTGGCATTTTCATCTCATTATTCATCACTATTGTTTCATCTATATATGGGTGTGGTATTCACAACATGTCATTAATATAATTCAAACCACACATGCAAGATCACATTTTGTATCACACACAATGGTATATGACAATTCATTAATAATAACGATCATCCTCTATTCAAGGAAATGATCCACAACATCATTCATCATTACACATTACAATTATCATCTCTGATTCATCGGTTTATAACAAATACTACATTATTTAACTATTCTCTCATTGGTTTCATAATCACTCTAGGGTGTATCTCATAACCCCATCACCAAAGTCTCATTATCATTCATTCATATCCCATTCTTGGGGGTGAATACATTATGGTTAAATCATCCCAAGTGTATCCATCAATTCCAATCACCACCATGTTATACCATCATTATATACCCCTTGTACATTCTCTCAATCATCTCATAACATAAAGGAAGGGGTCCAACATAAGACCAAAACAAAGAAAATGAAATGAAATTCCATTCTAGGTAACTCGCTCAAGCGAGATTCACCTTCGCTTGAGCGAGATTGACATAGCTCGCTTGGGCGAGCCTTCTCACGTGAGCGAAAACCTCCCAGTGGCATTTCCACACTCGCTCGCTCGAGCGAGAATTCCCTCAAAGGTCACTCGTTTGAGTGAGTAGAGTTTTAGTATCAGATCCCTCATGCCCGCTCAAGTGACTCACGCTCGCTTAGGTGAAAATTGTCCAGTACCTCATTTTAGGCTCGCTCGCTTGAGCGAGATTCAACTTGCCTCGCCTCTCGCTTAAGCGAAATCTGTCTAGAACCATTTTTCCATCTTGCTCGCTCAAGCGTGGCCACACCTGCTTAAGCGAGATTCGTCCAGTACGCGTCTCGCTTAAGTAAGACCCATGTTTGCCTGAGCGAAATTGGGCCAGAGGCCACCCCTATGATACAGGGGACTCTCGCCTGAGCGAGATCCCAACTAGCTTAAGCGAGTTAACCATCATATGCTCAGCACTTAAGTTTTTCACTCATTATCACATGGCACACTCTGTCCTTTGTAAAATTGGTCTAATACATGGATGAAATCACACCCTTAGACCTACTCCAACAAGTCATACTTCTTCACTCTTGTTCTAATTCATCAACTACATGAGGGGGTTTCTAAGCTATTTTTCATCACAACCACACATATCTCTGGGCATAATCATCATAAACATATTTCCACACTTTAGGAAATTCATCCATCTATAATTCTATGTCATCAATTTATTCATGTCCAACAAAAGGGACAACTAATCATTCATCATCATTACATATATATATATATATATATATATATATATATTTCCATATCATTCAACAGGGCCAAGCCATCATTCATCATATCATCAATTCAACATTTAATACATTCATGGCAAGGCAATGCATGAGTTCACACATATACAAAATTAACAATTATTCACTCATGCAATTTGAAATGTAAACTCCTATCCTACCTCGAGAGAAGAACCGCAATCCAAACGCTCCGATTATTCTACATCATTGTCCAAATTACAATCTACACGTTACACATATGCATTTCATAGAATCAATAAGCCATTCCAAGGCACCATCATAATTTTAAACAATATAAATATGTCTTAAGGTTCAATATCAAGTCCTAGACTTGCTAAGACACCAATTCATACCATTGTGTTAGGTTTCAGGAATTCCTTTAATAAAACCAAGATTCTCTAAGCCTCAAAGGGTTAAACAAATCCAACAACAACAACATCATGGCCCTTATCCATAAGGCATCCAATATCTCATGTGAATCACTCAACTATCATCACAATTCATTCAAATCTATTATAAGCCTCTTGGCTCCATTCAAGACCATCATCAATCAATAAACTCTTGAGATATTTATCATGGCCTAACTACTCATCAACTCAAGTATCCCTTATCAATGATTTTTAACTATTATTATCATAATAACAACATCTCATATTCACTCTCAACCCAACACCTCAAATCATCATTCCTACATACATGCATATATCATCTTACACAACCTCATGAACATAGTTTAAAATATCATCAACCTCATTAATCAATCTCAATGATTCTAAAAATTCATTCCCTTCATATAAATCATTCTAGAGTATTCAAAATCATCAGTTTAGCCAAAACCCCAAATCACCACACTTAGGGTTTTTCATCAAAATCAACCAATCAATAATTTCAACCCATTTCTTAAATCCATATGAATATCATAACCCTCATTCTCATATACTTACAAAACCATAATCAAAATCAGTCTTAAGCCATCATACCTAGGGTTTTTCCATTTCTACTAATACCCATAAAACCCAATATCAATATTTCAAGCCTAAGCATCATTAAAATCATCAATGGGAAAAAGAAGTTAGAAATCTTACCTCTAATCTCAAGCTTAGGAAAAATGAAAATGGGAGTGAAGAAGAAGAGGAAGATGATCCATGCAAGCTTCCATGCTCCATAAGTTCTCCATAAATCCTAACTTAGTTTTGATTTTTGCTAAAAATGAAAGTGGGTATAATGGTGGGTGTTTTGATAGAGAAGAATAGAAGAAGAAGAAGAAGAAGAAGAAGAAGAAGAAGAAGAAGAAGAAGAAGAAGAAGAAGAAGAAGAAGAAGAAGAAGAAGAAGAAGAAGAAGAAGAAGAAGAAGAAGAAGAAGAAGAAGAAGAAAAGAGTAGAGGAGGGTGAAAGGGATTAGCTGCCAAAAATGAAGAGAGAGGGAAATTATGTAAAAATTGGACATTGTCCAATGGTTAAAAAAGTGCCTCAACTTTGTTTTTACCATTGGGTAATAATTCCCCATTGTCCAATGGGTAAAAGATGTTAGAAAACAGAGGAGAGAGTGGATGGTTGAATTGGAGAAGAGAAAGTGGAATTTTTAGTTTTCTTTTAGTTCTATTTGGCTCGTAATTCCCCGTTTAATAACATATATCGAGTCCAATTAATTCTTTCCTTGACACTAAAAATTATTTCAACTATACCATCATAACCACAATAATTTTCTAAACATTCTAGGCCCATCAAATATCTAATTTGACCAAGTGGGTCCTACATCATCTGTTAAATCACCCAGCTCTGGTAATTCTCAATTTACCGATAATTCAGCTCTAACGTCTAATAAAATCTCCCATAATTATTTGACCATAAATAATCAATCATTATTGTCTAACGATTTTATTTTCTTTAAAATTTGGGATGTTACATGGATCAAATGCGAGCATGGGACAAAGGCAACTATTTTGTTTGAGACTTGCTATTTTGAGTAATAGTAGGATATTGGTGCCTGATGAAGCAACAAAATCAATTGATAACACAACTAATTTGTGTAACATCCCAATTTTGAAGTTAAATACCGAATGAAAATAAACCATTAAGATTTTGATTGCAAAGTAGGAAATTAATTGTTAATCATAATTAACTTAACTTTAGAAATAGTGACAAATTAATTATGCTTAGTTGGTAAAGGTGGCTATTTATGATTGGTGAGTCATGTGAGTGGGACTGCGATTCACACTTTCCCATCCCACTCTCCTTCTCTTCCTCGTGCACGCATATGCATATATATGTGCCTATGGTCACTGATGTTATGCATCTTTCTTCAGACTCCCTCTTCTTCTCTTCTCTTCTCTTCTCGTATCCTCTCCTCTCTTTTTCGTTCTTCGTCTTCCTCTTCCCCATTCATTGTTCCGTTCCTGGAATCACGCGACGACTATACTGTTGAAGATTTGGAGTTCCTTCTGCTGGTGAGGGACGGTCATCAGGGTGAAAGACGAACAGCCCCTGTTTCGTGGTGCGACTACGTCCAAAAAGGCCTGAGCGAGTGTGAGTCTAGGCGAGGCAATCAGAGACAAAGGACCAGTGTCGGGAAATAGAGGAACCCCTCGACTTCCTTCAGTAGGTAGGGGGCGCTTTGCATTTCAAATGCATAGCTTGTGAATGGGTTTCGAGTGAATTATTATGCATGCATGTACATTTAAAGGTGTTTGTGATGAAATGTATATTTGATAGATAGCTGTTGTATACTGAGGCATGCGATGATTGAATCCGATGGTAGTTCTCTTATATTTGATGTATGTGTGTGTCATGAGACCATGTGTGAATGTAGTGCATACTTTTTAAGTTGCCATATTGAGTCTAGTTGATTATTTTACCTGTGCATGCATGAGGTGGAAACATATTGTGTGACTTCTGGGTACTCTGTTCGGGGGATGATGGGTAGATCCTGACTGCTATCCTATATTACCTTGCATGCGAGTGTTGAAAAATGAATCTATGTTGCTATGAGATGATGAATGAATTGCATGCAGAGTGTGGTTATGACACGGGAAAGGAGGAGTAATATTGTATTGGCTAACACACACAAAAGAATGTAATTAAAAGACCTTGAGTTGGACTCAAGGCAGTGCCGAGTGCACTAGCGTTGGACGCTTAAAGTCTTGAGTTGGACTCAAGCAAGCCCACCGGGTTGGACTCAGGGCTGCCCGTAACACTTCCGTGGTCGCTTGGAGCGATTGTGTTACATGTGAGGGCAACGGTTTGGTACCAGTAAAACGGCCGGACCAGCTTGGAGCTGGAGGAAAAAGGCTTGGAGCCTGTGTTGCAACATAAAAATTAATCAAGTGGGGGTCGGATCCGACTGTAGTAGACTTGTGTGCACTAGATAGATATATGTATATATATATATATATGCTCTTATGCTATGATGAATTTATTGTGTTGCATGTATGTATGTAAGTCGGAAATAATATGATCTATATAACTGAGTATTGAATGAATGAATTCCGATTGCATGGTACTGTTATGAGTAGATAGACTGGAGGATAGTTAACGTTATGATTGCTTGAAATGTGATGTTGTATGATGGAAAGTATACGGGCTCCCAAGTCACTAACTGTCATTTTAAATGTAAAAGCTCATCCCTGCTGTGGTAATATTTTCAGTGAACGTTTCTCGGAACTACGAGTGAGGTGGAGCTACTTGCCGAGTGGATTAGCTGTGCACCAAGGAACTATATGTATTTATGTAGATACTGTGTATAATGTTTGGGTTAAGCCTTGGCCGGCTCGTGTTTTGATATTAGCCTCTTAAAACTGAACCGAATCCCTTTGGGTTGGGGGCATGACAATGTGTTTGTAATTATTGATATACACTCCTATATATATATATATACGTTTATGCCATGCTGCATGTTCATCCCATTCTGTGCGTGATGTCTGAGTAGTATATATGTTTATGTTCTTCCGAGTGCGTAGGGATGGTAAGACTTAGTATGAAGGAAGCCAGGATACGGCCTAGAGAGTGAATTCGTGATCCTGTTGCCGAGTGAGGGGAGTTTTAGGTGTTCCGAGGGAATAAGGGTATACAACTCCGAGTGGGGATCGACGAGGAAGATTTCCCAAATGATAAGCTGTTAGGATTCAGAGTAGATAGTCTAACTATACTTTTGAATAAGAACTAGCCGAGAGAGTGTTTTCCGACTGGAGGGTAACCCATCCGATTCCGAGTGTAACCCGTATAGTGAACTGATAGAAAGCTATGAAGCTCTTGAGGGGAGGTTTAAGTTAGCGAGAGAACTTAGGTAGGAAGGGCTATACTTGCCGAGTGAGAGACGAGTGAAATACCCGAGTGGTAGACAACTGGGAAGATTGTCCGAGTGAAAATACCCCTGGTTTCCGAGTGGGACAACCTTCGTTTCCCGAGTGGACTGTTGTGTGGCATGGTGAATAAAAATAGAGAACTAAGTTATGGGACGTGTGAGATCGGGGTCGAGTGAAGGAAGTCCCCTTTACCGAGTGGACTTAGGAATGAATTCCGAGTGAACTAGGTCATTACCGGGTGAACGATTGTCTTGATACCGAGCGGGTGTGTTGTCTCGCTCAAGCGGAGTCAGATCTCGCTTGAGCGAGTGTGCGTTATTTCTCTTGGGCTCGCTTGAGCGTTGTTAGGCTCCGCTGGGGGGCTTTTGTTTGGCCCTTATCTTCCCTTGCCTTCCATTTCCCCTCCTTCTTCTTGTTGTGCCCGGTTTATTTAATTTGGGGCAGATTATATAGGCTTTGCTAACTCTAAAATTTGAAAAAAAAATTCCCTGTTGGTTTTATTTATTTAATTAAAAATTAGGGTGTTACATTTTGGTATCAGAGCAGACCGAAAGGTCCAAGGCCAAGGTATGCTTACCGAGTGTAAGCGGTTGTGTGCATTGTGACCGAGTGGTCATCATTATTGTGATATTTGTTGAACCTGATTGATATTGTAATATTGATTATGGATAGGAGGTTGTTCCCTCCTGGTCCGACTAATTGTATAACATATAGAAATGGTATAATGTGCTAAAGTTACTGAATGTTGGGCGGAGATCCGATCGGTAGTAAGTAACTTCGTAAACTTATCCTTGAAAGGGGTGTGAATGTCAGGATAAGAGATGACGAATCGTCAAAGCATGGAGGCCATAGCCACAGCATTCCAATGTTTTGCGGACGTGTTCGAGAGGCAGGGCCAGCCTCGAGCTGAGGATGGCCAAGTGTTGGACCGCTTCTTGAAGAGGAAGCCGAGTGAATTTCAGGGAGGACGTAACCCTAAGGTAGCTTATAAGTGGACTCAGGAGTTGGAAAGGATTTTTGGGGGTCTTCACTGTACCGAGGCCCAGAAGGTAGAATGTGCAGTGTACATGCTGCGAGACAAGCGGAAAACTGGTGGAAGATAGCCAGAAACCGATTTCCTGACAATGATACCCAGCTGACCTGGAACAATTTCAAGACATGCTTCCTAGAAAAGTACTTCCCCGACACAATCAGGAGTCGGAAGGAATTGGAATTCATGGAATTGAAGCAGGGGTCCATGACTGTGGAAGAATAGACGGCCAGATTTGAAGAATTGTGCCTATTCTACCCACCATTCCAACAACCAGGGACGGAGAATTCCAAGTGCCTTAAATTGAGAACGGATTGAGGTCAGATATTAAGAGAGCCTGCAGATACCAAGAGATTAGGAGTTTTCCTGCATTGGTGAATAAGTGTAGAATATTTGAAGAAGACGACAAGGCCCACTCGGGCCAGAGCAGCAGGGCAAACCCCTCCTTGAGGCCTCAACAATCACACTTCAAGAGTTCAGGCAACGTTAGGAGAGCTGGACCCCCTCTAAATTCGGAGGACAAGGAAACCGTGGCGGTCATTTCGGGGGTCGCTTCGGGAATGGTAGGTGCTTCAGATGCGGAGGTGACCACTTTGCACGGGAATGTGACGCTGGGAACAATGTGGTATGCTTTCACTGTAACGAAAGGGGACATGTTCGCCCCGACTGTCCGCAACTGCAACCAGAGGGTGGTAATGCACGTCGTGGGGGTTTCCGCGTGGGGAGACGCGGAACCAACAGTAGAGGGAATGGTGGTAGAGGCAACGGAGCAAGGAGCAACTTGATGGCTACTACAAGTAACCGAGGGAGAAATACCGACCAACCAGCAGTATGAAGAGTCTACGCCATCAACGCGGAAGACGTTGTACAAGCGAATGACTTGGTACAATGTAAGTGTTCACTCGGTAAATATACACTTAATGTAGTTTTCGATTCGGGAGCCAACCATTCTTTTATAGCTGATGAGTGTGTGAGACATTTAAAGTTGCCGATTGCGTGTATGGATCAGACTTTGGAAGTGGCCAATCCGACTGGCACTAAGGTATTGACATCATCAATGTGCAAAGATGTAACATTTGTGTTGTGCGATCGGAGTTTTACCTTCGATCTGGTGTGCGTGCCCCTGAAGGACCTTGACATTGTACTCGGTATAGACTGGCTTTCAGCCAACAAGGTGTTAATGGATTTCAGAAACTGAAGGATAATCTTTCCAAGGCAGAACAATGAGGATTACATGGCACAAGGTATAGCTCAACTGTTTATGATGCTTTGTTTAACCGAGGGTGAGAATAGAGCCTGAGTGAATGAAATTCCGACTATCTGTGAATTCCCAGAGGTGTTTCCGGAGGATGTGCCGGGTGTCCCTCCGAGTAGAGAAGTCGAATTCTCTATAGACCTGATCCCTGGAGCCGAGCCAGTCTCCAGTGCACCTTATAGGATGTCCCCAACTGAATTGGCTGAGTTGAAGAAGCAGGTAGATGAGTTACTCGGAAAACAATTCATTAGACCGAGTGTATCGCTATGGGGCGCACCTGTGTTACTTGTTAAGAAGAAGGACGACAGCATGAGACTTTGTATAGATTACCGACAGCTAAACAAACTCACGATTAAGAATCGGTACCCGTTGCCCAGGATTGATGACTTAATTGACCAACTGCATGGAGCCTCAGTCTTCTCGAAAATCGACCTACGATCGGGATACCACCAAATCCGGGTGAAGGACTCGGATATTCCAAAGACTGCCTTTAGGACTCGATATGGTCACTACGAGTATGTAGTGATGTCGTTCGGTGTGACAAACGCCCCTGCTGTCTTCATGAATTACATGTACAACATATTCCACCCCTATCTTGACTGATTCGTAGTAGTTTTCATTGATGATATCCTAATCTATTCTAAGACCCCTGAGGAGCATGAAGAATACCTCCGAGCGGTACTTCAAGTGTTGAAGGAGAAACAGTTGTTTGCAAAGCTTTCGAAATGCGATTTCTGGATGGATAAGATCCACTTCCTCGGACATGTGATTTCTAAGGAAGGTGTCTCGGTGGACCCTTCAAAAGTAGCAGCTATAATGTCATGGGAGAGACCCAAGTTGGTCTTGGAGATAAGGAGCTTTATGGTCCTGGTCGGTTATTACAGAAGGTTCATTGAAGGTTTTTCTAAGCTGGCCTTACCACTGACTAAATTGACTCGGAAAAGCATTCCCTTCGTGTGGAGTTCCGAGTGTGAGAGTAGTTTCTGAGAGCTAAAAGGCAAATTGACGACCGCTCCAGTATTGGCATTGCCTAACTTGCGGGAGAGCTTCGTGGTTTATTATGATGCATCAGGACTTGGATTGGGATGCGTGCTAATGCAGAATGACTGAGTGATAGCGTACGCCTCTCGGCAATTGAGGCCTCACGAACAGCATTACCCGACCCACGACTTGGAATTAGCAGCTGTGGTTTTTGCATTGAAAATATGGAGGCATTACTTGTATGGTTCTAAATTCGAAGTTTACAGCGACCACAAGAGCCTTAAATATTTATTTGACCAGAAGGAGCTGAACATGAGGCAGAGGAGATGGATGGAATTTTTAAAGGATTACGATTTCGAGCTGAAATACCATCCGGGTAAGGCAAACGTTGTTGCCAATACGTTGAGTCGGAAATCTCTCCATATAGCAATGATGATGGTGAAGGAGGTGGAGTTATTGGAATAGTTCCGAGACATGAACTTGCATATTGACATCCCCTCCTCTCGGAAAATAACAATCGGTACGTTAAGGATTGCCAATAAATTTCTAAAATCCGTGTATGAACAACAGCAGTCAGACTCCTACTTGGCTGAGATGAAGGAGACTCAGGCCAAAGGAAAGGACTTGTCCCTGACCGAGGGATCGGATGGAATCTTCTGAGTGAGAAATAGAATATACGTGCCGGGTGGAGGAGAATTGAGAAGAATGGTGCTTGATGAAGCTCACAAGAGCTTGCTAAGTATCCACCCAGGTACCACGAAGATGTACCATGATCTAAAAGCGCAATTTTGGTGGCCCGGACTAAAGAGGAATGTGGCAGAATACGTGGCTCGGTGTATCACCTGTCAAAAGTCGAAAGTCGAGCACCAAAAGCCGTATGGTGCATTGCAACCCCTGGAGATTCCCGTGTGGAAATGGGACTCAATTGCCATGGACTTTGTCATAGGATTGCCAAAAAATCGAGCGGGCCATGATGCGATTTGGGTCATTGTTGACCGACTGACGAAGAGTGCACACTTCCTACCTGTGAACATGAAGTACCCGTTGCATAAGTTAGCTCAGATTTACATTCGCGAAATTGTCCGACTGCATGGCATACCGACTTTTATCGTATCGGATAGGGATCCTAGGTTCACGTCCCAGTTTTGGACCAGCCTGCACCAAGAAATGGGTACGAAGCTTTGGCTAAGTTTTACCTACCACCCCCAATCGGATGGACAATCCGAGCGGACGATTCAAAGCCTGGAGGACTTGCTAAGGGCGTGTGTGCTGGAGCATGGTAGAGATTGGGAGCAGTACCTTCCCCTGATCGAATTTACATACAACAATAGCCACCACATCAGTATCGGTATGGCACCCTACGAAGCACTATATGGTCGAAGATGCCGAACCCCACTCTGCTGGTCGGAAACGGGTGAAAGTTTACTGTTGGGGCCAGAAATTGTGAAGCAAACCTCAGAACAGATCCGAATGATAAGGGAAAAGATGAAGGCGTCTCAGGATAGGCAGAAGAGCTACCATGATAAAAGAACCAAACCACTAGAGTTTTCAGTCGGAGACAGGGTATTTCTGAAGACTTCACCAAGTAAGGGAGTCGGACGAGCCTTGAAAAGTGGAAAGTTGAGCCCCCGATACATTGGGCCTTATGAGGTGTTGGAACGAGTCGGCTCCATGGCATACCGAATAGCATTACCGACTCACTTATCCCGATTGCATAATGTGTTTCATGTGTCTCAACTAAGGAAATATCTACATGATCCCACCCACTCGATGCCAGATGATGAAGTGGAGATTAAGGAGGACCTGACCACTGTAACTATACCAATTAGAATCGTGGACCGATCGGTAAAGTGTTTGAGGAGCAAAGACGTACAACTGGTTGAAGTGGAGTGGCAGCAAGGCGGGACTACCTCTTGTACCTGGGAACGCGAAGACGCCATGAGGCAGCAGTACCCCGAGTTGTTTACTAAGGTGAGTCACCGAGTGAATTTCGGGGACGAAATTCTTTTAAGAGGGGGAGAACTGTAACATCCCAATTTTGAAGTTAAATACCGAATAAAAATAAACCATTAAGATTTTGTGTAACATCCCTGATGTTTTAATGAAAATTATGGAATGGGAAATGTTAGTGAATGTTTAGAAATTCTATTTAGTATTTATTCTGTCTGAGCCGGTGTCGAGATCGGTCTCAGAAGCGCGGACAGGCAGAGCCGAAGATCGGATGAGTAAGGAAGAGCGGGCAGGGCTAGGCGGTCTGGTCCAACCGTTGTGAGGAGAGCGCCTCACACGGTGTCATAGCCCGGATCAACCTCATACTAACTGAAACAACGGGTATGTGTGACAAAGAGACGAGAGCGGATGATATATCCGACCTATCGGGTTGTAGCTCGGATTTCCGAGGTATAAACATTAAGTTAGGATGGCGGGGCCGATATTTATATCGGGCCTATACTCTTGCGAATTATTAAAAGATTGTGACTACTTAGACGTTGAGGGGATAAACACGTGTAATTGATTTGATAACTATGCAATAGTTTAAAATAGTGAAATTGATTAAATTTTGTAAGAATACAAATAAAATAAAGGAAAAGACGATCTTGCCCATGAGCCATATATATATAAGAAGATTCCCTTCCTCTCTTCTTCATTTTTACAAGTTACCTTGCTGTTGGTCTGTTCCTTCTCTTCCGTTTTTCTCTTCTCTCTTAACGCTGATTTGCATGCACTGGAGAGGGACTCCATTTGTGTCTACACTTCAAATTAACCCTATTCTTGTGATCGAGGCTTCAAGGTGAGTCTACTGATCCGTTCCAATTATGATCCCCTTATTCCTTTTATTCTTTAGCTGTTAAGGGCCATGCATGGCTATATTCGTGGCTGTTCTCCATTTCTCTGGTGAGTGTGAGCCCAGATGTAGTTCATGTACGAAGAGCATTGAAGTAACGAGCTGTACTTTATGATCCGTAGGTAGTAGACGAAGCAACGGAAAACTGAACGACGGGGTTGAGACTGCGGAACCAGTGCTTAGAGGAAGAAATCAACACAGAGAATGGATCATTGAAGCGTGGAATCAAAGTAAGGGGGGTGTTCGGGTTATAATTAATTAGAATAGGACTCACTTCTTATTCAGGTCTTTGAGGTGACGTAAACAGACTAAGGAAAATGTTGTTAAACGTAATTGTGTGTTTATGCTGTGCATGTGTGACTGAGTTTATTAATTTGTGGATGATCGGATGTGGATGAGTTTATCATGTATGATCTTGTGAATCTAATGTGAAATGATCAGTGTTATGTGACGTCGGGTTAGCAAGTAGGCTACCCGAGTGATGAGAAATTGATATTATTGTGAGAAAGGTAAACTGTTGAATGATTATGTGGTATGGGATGGCCGACGGTATATGATAGCCCCTCATTTCCGGCTCCCGTGGTTTTCGTGCCCAGTTGAGCTACCCAGTAGTCAAGTAGGACCCAGTGGTCGAGGTGGAGAGTCAAGCAGGACTCGGTGAACCAAGCAGGGTTCACGGGGTGTCAAGTAGGACCCCCAGCTGAAGGGCAATCCTTTAGTATCCGGATACTAGGAGTCAGATCATATGAGAGTCAGTTGTGATCGTGATGCATGTAATGAATGTGATGAATGTGATGGAATTGTGTAGTTGGTTTAATACAGTGACTGCATGAAACACTCTATGTTTCGGTATGTCTATTTATGGGTAATGCTTGATGTGTATGTATAGATATGCATGTGTATTTGTTAAGATCCGTTCTAAATTAATTACAATGCCAAACACTCACCCTTGTATATTTTTTTTTTAGTAACCAGAGGCAGGGAGGGGGAAGAAGCCGTGGAGCTGGGCCAAGGGGGGAGAACGGTGTCAGGGCCGGATGAATTTG
Organism: Clitoria ternatea; assembly: GCA_037962975.1. Lineage (NCBI taxonomy): Eukaryota > Viridiplantae > Streptophyta > Magnoliopsida > Fabales > Fabaceae > Clitoria > Clitoria ternatea. Next base: position 36,781,614 of record CM075672.1, on the reverse strand, counting down.
AGTGACCCTCTATAGAGTCTTATTTGTGTATAAAAACTATGTATTATAATTACTAGTTGTGTGTAATACAGACCGGATCGAATGAAAAATATATTTCAAAAATATATTACTGTTATGTGCATATGTTTTTATGGTAACTCCTTGGGTTCACGGGACCATTTGTTAGAGCGAAGTTTTGGGAGTCCGGTTGTATGTTTTGTATAATCCGATGTGCGAAAGGTGTTCGTTCAATGAATAGCACCTCGTCTAAGTGAGAGTCCGGAATCTCGCTTAGACGAGTAGGGGCCTCGCGCAAGCGAGATGCCCTGATTTCCTTTCTCTCATCCGTTGTGTTCATATTACATTGTTTTCTCTAAATATCGATTAATTTTCAAGGAAAAGGGAGAATTTATTGTAAAAATGTAATCGTTTGAATAAAAATAAATGTAAAAATAATTTAGGACGTTACATTTTGATTGCAAAGTAGGAAATTAATTGTTAATCATAATCAACTTAACTTTAGAAATAGTGACAAATTAATTATGCTTAGTTGGTAAAGGTGGCTGTTTATGATTGGCGAGTCACGTGAGTGGGACTGCGATTCACACTTTCCCATCCCACTCTCCTTCTCTTCCTCGTGCACGCATATGCATATATATGTGCCTATGGTCACTGATGTTATGCATCTTTCTTCAAACTCCCTCTTCTTCTCTTCTCTTCTCTTCTCGTATCCTCTCCTCTCTTTTTCATTCTTCGTCTTCCTCTTCCCCGTTCATTGTTCCGTTCCTGGAATCGCGCGACGACGATACTGCTGAAGATTTGGAGTTCCTTCTGCTAGTGAGGGACGGTCATCAGGGTGAAAGACGAACAGCCCCTGTTTCATGGTGCGACTACGTCCAAAGAGGCCTAAGCGAGTGTGAGTCTGGGCGAGGCAATCAGAGACAAAGGACCAGTGTCGGGAAATAGAGGAACCCCTCGACTTCCTTCAGTAGGTAGGGGGCGCTTTGCATTTCAAATGCATAGCTTATGAATGGGTTCCGAGTGAATTATTATGCATGCATGTATGTTTAAGGGTGTTTGTGATGAAATGTATATTTGATAGATAGCTGTTGTATACTGAGGCAAGCGATGATTGAATCTGATGGTAGTTCTCTTATATTTGATGTATGTGTGTGTCATGAGACCGTGTGTGAATGTAGTGCATACTTCTTAAGTTGCCATATTGAGTCTAGTTAATTATTTTACCTGTGCATGCATGAGGTGGAAACATATTGTGTGACTTCTGGGTGCTCTGTTCGGGGGACGATGGGTAGATCCTGACTGTTATCCTATATTACCTTGCATGCGAGTGTTGAAAAATGAATCTGTGTTGCTATGAGATGATGAATGAATTGCATGCAGAGTGTGGTTATGACACGGGAAAGGAGGAGTAATATTGTATTGGCTAACACACACAAAAGAATGTAATTAAAAGACCTTGAGTTGGACTCAAGGCAGTGCCGAGTGCACTAGCGTTGGACGCTTAAAGTCTTGAGTTGGACTCAAGCAAGCCCACCGGGTTGGACTCAGGGCTGCCCGTAACACTTCCGTGGTCGCTTGGAGCGATTGTGTTACATGTGAGGGCAACGGTTTGGTACCAGTAAAACGGCCGGACCAGCTTGGAGCTGGAGGAAAAAGGCTTGGAGCCTATGTTGCAACATAAAAATTAATCAAGTGGGGGTCGGATCCGACTGTAGTAGACTTGTGTGCACTAGATAGATATATGTATATATATATATATATATATGCTCTTATGCTATGATGAATTTATTGTGTTGCATGTATGTATGTAAGTCGGAAATGATATGATCTATATAACTGAGTATTGAATGAATGAATTCCGATTGCATGGTACTGTTATGAGTAGATAGACTGGAGGATAGTTAACGTTATGATTGCTTGAAATGTGATGTTGTATGATGGAAAGTATACAGGCTCCCAAGTCACTAACTGTCATTTTAAATGTAAAAGCTCACCCCTGCTGTGGTAATATTTTCAGTGAATGTTTCTCGGAACTACGAGTGAGGTGGAGCTACTTGCCGAGTGGATTAGCTGTGCACCAAGGAACTATATGTATTTATGTAGATACTGTGTATAATGTTTGGGTTAAGCCTTGGCCGGCTCGTGTTTTGATATTAGCCTCTTAAAACTGAACCGAATCCCTTTGGGTTGGGGGCATGACAATGTGTTTGTAATTATTGATATACACTCCTATATATATATATATACGTTTATGCCATGCTGCATGTTCATCCCATTCTGTGCGTGATGTCTGAGTAGTATATATGTTCATGTTCTTTCGAGTGCGTAGGGATGGTAAGACTTAGTATGAAGGAAGCCAGGATACGGCCTAGAGAGTGAATTCGTGATCCTGTTGCCGAGTGAGGGGAGTTTTAGGTGTTCCGAGGAATGAGGGTATACAACTCCGAGTGGGGATCGACGAGGAAGATTTCCCAAATAATAAGCTGTTAGGATTCAGAGTAGATAGTCTAACTATACTTTTGAATAAGAACTAGCCGAGAGAGTGTTTTCCGACTGGAGGGTAACCCATCCGATTCCGAGTGTAACCCGTATAGTGAACTGATAGAAAGCTATGAAGCTCTTGAGGGGAGGTTTAAGTTAGCGAGAGAGCTTGGGTAGGAAGGGCTATACTTGCCGAGTGAGAGACGAGTGAAATACCCGAGTGGTAGACAACTGGGAAGATTGTCCGAGTGAAAATACCCCTGGTTTCCGAGTGGGACAACCTTCGTTTCCCGAGTGGACTGTTGTGTGGCATGGTGAATAAAAATAGAGAACTAAGTTATGGGACGTGTGAGATCGGGGTCGAGTGAAGGAAGTCCCCTTTACCGAGTGGACTTAGGAATGAATTCCGAGTGAACTAGGTCATTACCGGGTGAACGATTGTCTTGATACCGAGCGGGTGTGTTGTCTCGCTCAAGCGGAGTCAGATCTCGCTTGAGCGAGTGTGCGTTATTTCTCTTGGGCTCGCTTGAGCGTTGTTAGGCTCCGCTGGGGGGCTTTTGTTTGGCCCTTATCTTCCCTTGCCTTCCATTTCCCCTCCTTCTTCTTGTTGTGCCCGGTTTATTTAATTTGGGGCAGATTATATAGACTTTGCTAACTCTAAAATTTGAAAAAAAAAATTTCCCTGTTGATTTTATTTATTTAATTAAAAATTAGGGTGTTACAATTTGATTCTATAGAAAATAATTAGGATTTAATTTGCTGATTGTATTGTGATCAGAATAACACACAGAGACATAGTGCTAACTGTGATGGATTGTGCTATGGTTCTCTCAATCAATGAAGTAAGTTGCATCTTGACTTTTGCAGCCCCTTCATGTTATACTACAATTTAATATACTATATGAATTAATTAAGTTTTATACTAGTGATGTGTTTTTTAGAATTTATACCTGTAATATAATAGTGACCAAAATAAATTTTCTTATACTGCAATAAATATTGAATAATGATTAATTTATAATGTATGCAGTTCAACAATTGAACAATTTTCTTTGAATTGATTTATTTTTGTTGTCATTATTAATGAAATGAAAGATCAATTAGTAATTGTATCTACTTCTTTTTTTTATACTTTTTTAATAGAATATCATCAAGCAGTAGTCTTGCCATCTTGGCTTGGCTGTATCTTCATCCATGGCATTAGTCAAAGACCTATGCTTAGCTTTTTCTCTCTCTAAACACGATTCTGAGGTTCATCTACATATGTTGTTTATGTACAAAATGACAGGGTAGGAAGATTGTTATGGTCTATCAACTTCTTGATACCTAATTGTAGTAGGTACTCTTTTTCTCTTTGGTGATTGATCCTTTATTTCTACCTCCTAAATTTATATGATCTACTTTATTCTGCTATAGTCCTACTAATTGATATTCAATCAGCTGTAGAATGATACATGTTATATAGTGTGATGCATGCGATTGTAAAAAAAAACTTAGTTTCTCCTTATACTCATGCTTGTTGAAATTCAATGTTCTAAGGATGTTTTTTTCTTGTATAGTGAAAGAGATTTTTGTTTGGCTTATTCTGTTATAACAAAAATGTTATTTTAATCATTTAAATTATCTAATAGTCATTTCTTGACCGAAGTTACAAAACAACATTTTAGCCTTTGAAATTACATTACAATCAGGACTAAATGATCTATATCTGATACTATTAAAGACTTAACGACATTAAAATTTTAAGGAATTTACTTGCAAATAATTTTAGGGACTAATTTGGTCCATTACTCTGATGAATCTGTGCAATGGATATCTTTAAGCGTGTTATTTTTAGATTAGATGCTGGTATGCTTTGGTCTTTATATTGAATGCTGACCATGTTTATAATGCAAGGAATATGGCATTTATTATCATGTGCATAGTCCTAGTAGTGTCTAGTTATACAAATTTTAATTTATAGATGGTCTAAAAATCATGGTTTGCTTATGTAGCATTCCAAACAATTCAAATGAAAATCTAATGTTGATGGTGAGTGGCAATCACTTCAGGGCTCAGATGGATGAATATTGTTAAATTACACGAGAGACATTACTTGTCTATGATTATTGGAAATTATTTATAATATATTTATATATTTAATTTTGAAAATTCATACAAAAAATATGAGAATATATTAGTGTTGAAGGAATTGGTTAAGGATTCGTTTGTTTTGCCATATCCTATAGAGATTGTAGTTAATTGATATTTTTTAATTGCCTCCTAACATAAGTGAACTTTGGTTGAACTTATAACCAAACAGACCTAATATAATGGCCTCAGCTATTGATTTTACTAAGTAGATGTGGCCAGAGGTAGGAAAGGTTTTCTTCTCATGCTAGAAACATATAAACACAGGCTAGAATTGTTACCAAAAGTGTCTTTAATAGACCTAAATTATAGCTAGTTTGGTGATCACAATAGCTATCGAAAAACTAGAATGGCTTTTAGCTTACGAAACTAGTTACTAATATTTTACCTACCAATATATCATTAACTATTTTACCAAATGAAAAATTACCTATATCCAATTTTATATGCTTTGGTCATTTATCATATTTTAAATTTGTACTACCACTATTGTCGAACAATTCTACTTTAATCAATTAGCTATTACCAACTGTTTATTAATTTTATTAACTTTAATTTCAATAGAAAATATATGGGCTTCAGGATATTGTAATGTCTCTTTGTCTTGCAAATTGAGAACTTGTAATTAAACTTAAAATGTCTTTTGGTACAATCAATAGAATAAGTTATATATCAGTTTAAGCCTAGTAACCATTGCGTCTGACCCTTTTTAATTGTATTTAATTAATGTACCTTAATGTAAATTAAAGAGTGAAGAATATCGTCTTTATTATCTTAGATGCAAACCTTGATAAACTTCCTTTCTGGCTTTCTCTCCCTTTGGAGATTTATGAGACAATGTTCTCTAATTGGAACTATAGATTCTAGAACATTGATTTTGTTTTGGGTGACTGATTCTAGACATTGATGCATGCATGTAAACCTTGATAAATCTAATGTTTTAAATTCCTTTTTGTTCATTGGACATTTTTAACGCTTCAATTATTGGACAATGAAACTTTTGCACTAACTCATATTATATGCAAGATGGTGTTTAATTTGTCAAAAATTTTCTCATTTTGTTGGACTACGACAGATGAGAAAATCAATTTCTTGAATTCTTTTAAAGTTTCCAATATTAGAACTATTGGTGCAAATTTTCCATACTTTTGATGTTGCATAGAGTTATAAACTTACGAATACGTTTTACCACTTTAGATTGTTTCAAATCCAGTCTTCTCAATATCCTAGTCAATATGGATTAACTAATGACTTTGGTATGGCGTTGATAAAAATAGATGGTTAAAGCATAACAGTTGAATTACCTTTTCTAGTACTTTGTCCATTACAAATTCTTAGCAACTATTGTAAGTGTTCCATCACCAATAAATATCTATGCACCTGATTGTTGTATGAAATAACATATTCAACAGACATAAAGTGATATAATGTGTTCTACATTACAAAATATATATAGCACAACACTTTAATAAATAGTTAAGATGAATTCAAATAAAAACATTTCAATTAGTTCTAAAAAACTGACAAAATAACCTTTTAGTTATTTTGAGTCTTTTAGACTTGTAAGAATATTAACTTGACCACTAATTTTTTTATTGGAAATATTATGCCATATGTTTGCTGATTTTTCTCTTTATTCCTGCAGGAAGTATTACGGTTCTTAATTCTTTGAGTTCTACTTTGGGACGTAGCTTAAACTATTTTATATTGCTCCTAGGTACCATAATTGTTGATTTTAAACTCAATAATTATTTATTGTCATTATTATTATTATTATTATTATTATTATTATTATTATTATTATTATTATTATATTCATATATTACTGTATTCATATATTATTGTTGTTGCTATTAAATTTATTTTAATTAAATCATTGTGTGTGTTTATCAGAATTTAATGGATAAAACATGTATGTTTTCTAGTCGTCTATCAGAAGAATATGAGAAGGGAGTGAAAGAATTTATTAAGTTTTCAACTGATCATGCGAAAGATCCTAACAGGATTATATGCCCTTGCTTACAATGTTGTTATTCAAAGAGAATTGAACGATTGAATTGAAAGATAATTTAATATGTCATGGGATAAATCAAGACTATACATGTTGGATGTATCATGACGAATCTGTAAAAGATGATTCTAATGATTCAGGGAATATACAAGAGATGTTTGAAGACTTAAATACTTATGAGGGTGACCAAATTGAAGATATTGTAAATGCACTTGAAGATGATCTTCGTGATTGTCCATAAATGTTTGAGAGGTTGTAGGCTGATTCAAAACAACCATTATATAATGGTTGTACAGAGTTCTCAAGATTATCTATGACTTTGAAGTTATATAACTTGAAAGTAGGTAATGGATGGTCAGATAAGAGTTTCATAGGTTTACTTACACTTTTGAAACGTATGTTTCTGAACGATAATGTGCTCCCAAGTTGAACATATGAGGCTAAACGTATGTTATGTTCAATCGGCATGAGCTATGAAAGAATACATGCTTATCCCAATAATTTCATTTTGTTTCGTAATGAATATGCATTGTTAAAAAATTGTCTCAAATGTAAGTCTCTCGATACAAAATGAAAAAGTCCACTCCTGTGAAGGTCATTTGGTATTTTCCCATAACACCAAGATTTAAGTGCATGTACTGTAGTGTTAATGATGCTAAGAACTTGACATGGCATGCAGATGATAGAATTAAGGATGGCAAGCTTCAACACCCAGCTGATTCTCCTCAGTGGAGTAAAATTGATCATGACTACCCTCATTTTGGCCAAGAACCTAGAAACTTACAACTTGCATTGGCTACAGATGGAATGAATCCCCATGGTCTTCAAAGTAGTTGCTATAGTACATGGCTAGTGATTTTGATGATTTATAACCTACCTTCATGGCTATGCATGAAGTGCAAGTTTATGATGTTGTCCATGTTAATTTTGGGGCCCAAACAACCAAAAAATGATATAGATGTATACTTGGCTCCTTTGATTAAAGACTTGAAACATTTATGGGAGACAAGGGTAGAATTTTATGATGGGTACAGAGAAGAAAGCTTTAATTTGAAGGCCATCTTATTTGGAACTATCAATGATTTTCCTGCATATGGTAATTTGTCAGGATATAGCATTAAGAGTCAATGCGGTTGCCCTATATGTGAAGATAATACAAATTACATGCAGTTATATAAAGAATTTTTTTTTGGACACCATAGATTTTTTATCCTAAACATCATTATCAAGGGTGGAGAAAAGCTTTCAATGGGAACAATGAACATGGTACTTCTCCCATGCCTTTGACAGGTGATCAACTCTTTGAAAAGGTGAAAAATTTAGATATTAAATTTGGTAAACCTTTTGCAAAAGATCTTCCCTTAAGTAGGTGGAAGAAGAGGTCAATCTTCTTTGAATTTCCATATTGGAAATCATTGTATGTAAGCCATTTCCTTGATGTAATGCATATTGAAAAAAATGTTTGTGAGAGTCTCATTGGCACACTACTATAAGTTAACGGAAAAAGCAAAGACGACATAAATGCAAGGTTAGACTTAGTTGATAAGGGCTTAAGGATAGAATTGGGTTCAGTAAAGAAGAGACGACATACATATTTACCTCGAGCTACTCATACTTTATCTAAAAAAGAGAAAGCTTTGTTGTGTAGATTTCTTCATGGAGTTAAAGTACCAGAAAGGTACTGTTTAAACATGAGAAACCTTGTATCAATAAAAGACCTCAAGTTGATGTGTGTAAAGTCTCACAATTACCATGTTCTTATGGAGCACTTTCTGCTAGTGGGTATACACTCCATTTTACCTATAAAAGTGAGAGTAACCATAACCAAGTTATGCTTCTTCTTTAGGGTGATTTGTAGCAAAGTAATTATCTACATTGCGTAGAGAAATTGTTATTACTTTGTGTGAACTTGAGATGTATTTTCCACCTTCCTTCTTTGATATAATGGTTCATCTAACTGTTCACCTTGTCAAAGAGTCTCAACTATGTGGGTCAGCTTATATGAGATGGATGTATCCCATTAAGCGTTATATGAAGATATTGAAAGGGTATGTGAGAAATCAAAGTCACCTAGAGGGATGTATTGTTGAATGATACATTGTTGAAGAGGCTATAGAATTTTATACTGAATACTTAAGTAATGTTGATTCAGTTGGAATTCCAAAGTCTCATCATAGGGGAAGAAAAGAAGGAGACAAGGTCATAGGAAATGTAGTGACTATTCCAAGAACCGAATAGGAACGGGTACACTTGTATGTTTTACATAATGCAGATGAGGTTGAGCCATATGTGGACAAATACAAGGATACATTGAGGACTTTGAACCCAAACAAGAGTGAAAACTCGATAGAAAGGAAACATAATCAGTATTTTATTTAATGGTTTAAAGAGCATATCTTTGAAAAGTTAATTGTCAATCCTTCTTTAATTTTAAAGAAGTTGAGATGCCTAGTTAGTGGTCCAAGTATACATGCCATTTCTTATACTACCTATCTAATTAATGGGTATACATGCTATACAAAGGAACATGACACTCAAAGTACAATGCAAAATAGTGGTATGACGCTTATAACATAATTTATGCATGTGTCAAGTGCTAAAGACAAGAACCCTATATTTGCAAAGATGTCATACTTTAGGGTCATTGTACAAATATGGGAGTTAGATTACATGGAGTTTCGGGTGCCTATGTTTGGTTGTAAGTGGGTTAACAACAAAAATAGAGTTCCACTAGATGAGCCTGGGTTTTATAAAGTGGATTTTAATAAAGAGGGCTAAAATGATGAACCCTTTATTCTTGCATCCCATGCTCAACAAGTGTTTTATGTTACTGATCCTAGTGATGAAAAATGGTCTATTGTGAATCTGTCCAACAAAATCTATGATAATCCAGACCACTCACATGAAGAGAATATTATTGAAGATTACCCTTTCTTAGAAGTATCACAAATCGTTAAGAATGATCCATCGATGAGGGACAATACATAAGGAATGACCATGATGATGTAATATAGGTTGATCCATTTTTGTTTCAAATTAAAAAGCATCAAACACTACTTAGTCGAACAAGGAAAAGAAAAAGATTGACTTAAGGGAACATTTATTTATGTATGTGTAGATTTTAAATTATTTTGGTAACTTTGTTGTGTTTAAGCACTTGATATCAATATCTTGTATTTTTGTACTAACTTACACACATGTTTCAATTTTCTACTTCCACAGGTAAATGGATAGTCCTCGTGAAGGTGATGCTTCTGAAAATAATAAACGTGGACCAACTTTTATGAAGAAGCTGATTCGTGTAAGAAATAAGGAAATTAAACTTGAGGTAATTTAAATAATATTATGGTTTTTCTTAATATTATCATTCCCTTTATTTATACATTTATTAAATGTTATCATTTTAACATGTTAATGTAAGGTTGGATGGAATGCAAAAGGTCAACCAATTGAACTGAATGTGTCATTGATGATGAGTTATCTTGGGACCATAACTCGTCAATTGGTGCCAATTACCTGTGATAGTTGGAAAAATGCTAATTTGATTCCTATAAAAGAAAATATTTGGCACAACATTAAGGTATATGACATACTTATTTAATTCATATTTTCTTTATAAATGTTAAAAGTCTAACTTTTATATCGATTATATGTAGATGACTTTTCTTGTTGATAATAGCCATCGAAGATATATACTTGGGAAAGCTGGTAAATTACATAGATGGTTTAAAAGTTTCTTAGCAAAGCATTATCTATATGATGCCAACAACAATGTGAAAAAGCATCCACCAGAAAAATATTCAGATTTTATTAGTGTTAATGATTGGAAATCATTTACAGCTAAATGTTTTAGACTCTTCCTTCCAAGAAAAGAGTAAAGAAAATCAATTAAGAGCCTCAAAAAGTAAATATCGATATAGGAAGTCATGTATGGGTTATGCTATGCTTGAACAAAAGATGGTGAGTTAAATTTGTATATTATGTAAAACAAAATGTAGATTGATTTGTATTATCTCCATAAAACTAACATATTTAAGTTTAAATTAGATTAAAGAGACTAAATCAGATGTGACATCCATATCTCGCCATGAACTGTGGAAGGCTGCTTATGTTAATAAGGCAGGAATGATTGACAATGAAAATGTGCAACAAGTTTGCATCAATGTGTAAGTTATAATTACAAATTATATATTAGATCATAATTTTGTATTTTCCATGATATAATGTTGATGAATAACTTGTTTTGTATTTTTTTAATTTTTGATAGGAAAATTATCACAAACTACACCACATGAAATTGTTGATCCCCAACAGGACATACTTGCTAGAGCGCTGGATATCCCAGAATACCATGGTCGTGTTAGCGGTAGAGGGTATGGGGTGACTCATAGAAACTATTTTCCAAAGCAGAAGCGCACTAAACTGAATGATGTATTGGATAAGGTGGACAAGTTAGCGTCCACTGTAGATTTACTTGTCGGGAGGATCAATGGCTTGGAACAAAAGTTGCAAGAAAAGGATAATATGGAGAAACAACCAAATACTAACAAAGCTAGCATAAAAGATAGTTGCACACTGACGAAATGCAACATTCCTGTGGTATTTGCTTGTTTGAACCTTAGATAATAGTCACAATTAATTTAAGTTTTAGAATGTTAACATAGTTTTCTAACTTTATTTATCAACTCCATGTTATTTATATAGGGCATATCTCCATGTCAACTTTATTTATCAAGTCCAACATATCGTGTGGTTACAAAAGGAAAAATGCATAATTTACCAGACACTAGACTACATGGCTAGTCACTTCCTCTAAACCATGTGAAAGTTGTAATTGAGATTGTTGTTGAACCACATGCACTTTTACCGGTTGAAGATGATTATGAAGGAATCATAGAGGTTGGAGGAGCTATAGGTGCTTTTGTGGCTTGGCCAATCAACCTCATTAGTTTGGAGACTAGTTTAGAGACTATTGTATGTTGGTATATTAAATTTGATTAGTATATTTGATATGTTATAATATTCTTACATGATTTTTGCTTGCTTGACTTTCTTAGGCATCTACACAATCCAAAGGAGAGAAGAACAAAGATCACCTCATTCAAAGGAGTCAATGACAATAGGGAAAAATAAAACAAGAAACAATGTGATTTAAAAGCCTTCTTTGATGGCTATTTCAACTCATACCCCATTCATGACTTATCTTGATATTCATGTGCAAACTAAGATGGATAATGAGTTTCAATTGCGCATAGAAATGGAGGAAGCCATATTTAGTAGGGCATTCGTTGACCATATTGGGAAACAACAAATCACTAAACTTCTTCATCATGAATGGATAGGTGCCTCTCTTATTTGCACATATATTAGGTATTGTTGGTTTCATAAATGCTAGTTAATTATGTTTACTACTCTTTTTTACTAGATGATTCTCTTTAATGATAATTGATTTTGCATATATTTTTTTAAGTATTTATATTTTGAGATGCTACTTCCAACTCAAAAGACAATATTTATTTTTAGTCATCTCTTTTATTGTTAAAAACATTTACTTATACAATTTTTTTCATTGTAAGAGCTTTGTAAATTTCTCAAGCAAATATCGGCATTAGGTTGCCAAAATTCAAGTCAACTACAGTTAATTAGATATCTGTAGAGGTATTTCTAATTAAACAATCTTGTATATATTATTTAGGAAACAACTATCATCCTCTTACTAATTTTTATTATTTTAATAGTGTCCTTGTCAATTGAACGGTATTGACTGTGGCTACTATGTAATAAGATTTTTGAAAGAGATCATTATAGCCAACCAGCCTATGATTCCCACAACGGTATGAATAATGTGTAAATTATATTTATTGTTATTTCTTGATTTGAAAAACTCAATTTAATTTCACATTAATTTATTCTTCATTTGATGTTATTGTACTTCTTCCCCGAGTATAGTTGTGCTACCTACACTCATTCTCAATAAATGGAGGTCAAAGAAGAGTTATCTAGATACATTGTTAAAAACTTTATTTGAATACGTATTTTGACCCTTCTAAGTGACTTAACTAAGTTTTACATGACTTCTACGTCTATTCAGCTTTAATGTAGTTGCTTATTGGTTATATATTTTGTGGTGTTTGAATTAAAGTTTGAATACAACCTTTTTCAAATATATGGAAGGAAATATTTTTTAAATATATTTTTCTTACATGTAATGCAATCGTAAAATATATACTAATTGAAATAGGACGTGTAAAATATATACTAATTGAAACAGGACCTATAAAATGTATAGTAATTGAATCAGGATTTATAAAATATAAAAATACCTTGTTAAAGCGCTTAATTAGAGCAAATGCTATTAAATGAAAATACTCTTCTAAAGCGCTTATTTAAAACTGGCGTTGTAAACTATAGTATCTTCTAAAGTGCTTAATAGTGAGAAGCGCTTTAAAACGTCAACTTTCTAAAACACATCACTAAAATACGCGGGGTAAAAAATGACCTTTCTAAAACACATAATTTAAACAAGCTCTTTAAAAAATAAACCATACTAAAGCGCTTTTAAAGCGTTGTAGTAGATGTGGTATTCTGCTACAGCGAGCGTATATAAAGCGCCTGAAAGTGCCCTAAAACCCCCAAAATAGGCGCCATAAAAGCTCTTTTTATGGTAGTGATCTCTCATTCCATGCGTGTAACGGAATCCCTTGACATCTTACCCGTGTGAACCGTGTATTGGCAAAATCGCTTGGGCTGCATTCATGTATATGACAAAACTAAGTTTCAAAGAATGTCTTCAGTTCCGCCACCAATCCTGAAATATTCTCTTCCGCTATTGGCCTAAGTAATATACAGTCTTCCTCCATAGGAATTGCCTGTATTGACCAGATACCTTCGATCTTCATAATATCCTGAATGGAAAATACAAGGTTCTTCTCCTATAGAATCCCTACATAGAAACCCTTCAACCACTCTCTTTGAGTCTCCCCAAATTTGTATTCTAGATCAAACCAAGGCCCACCCTTTTGCTCATCGCCCACTATCTTCCTACCAACAACATTTCTGTTTATTGGTTTCAACACATTAGCGTAACTCTGTCTACCTTTCTTATCAACTGTAACCTTTTCTAACAATTGCCCCTAATATGTGCCCTCGTGTCGACGATTAACCTCTGATTATAGACCTCTCTCTGTGTTTTTCCCCAATTGATACACACATAATTTATATGTATCAATCTAGATTGTGTTTAGCTTCACTTCTAACTCTACAACATTTGACATCTATGAGAACCGAACAAATCCAAATCTCTGTCTGCGCCCGTTCCTTTGTCTCGGTATGAACACATCCCATACCCTTCCCACCTTTAAGAACTCCCGCCACAAACGCTCTTTGTGACAATTTTCTAGGAAACTAGTGAAATAGAATGAAGTTGATCCATTCCGATGGTGATATACTTTCCCCTTCTTTCCCCCTCGCTGTTATTCGTGCCATGTCCTAATGTACTTTGTGCCAATCTATTTCGACAAATGTTCCTCGACCGTGCCACTTGCCATTTCCTTAATCCTAATTCTCTCTCTCTCTCTCTCTCTCGACTTATAGTTTATCCTTCTTTTATGTTATCTGTTCATTGACTTTATGTACGTATTTCATTGTTGTAATGCTAAAATATTAGTTTTTGTCTAACAAACTTTTAAGTCAGTAAAATAAGCTACAATAACCATGTTTGGTAAAGGAGCTTATTTTAGTAGCTTGTGGTGTTTTTTTAAATGCTACTTGAAGTAGTGTTTGAGCTTATAAACTATGAGCCTATTTATTTTTGTACACTTTATCCTCAATAATATTTTTTAAAAAATCTCTTATCTATTTTAAAAGAAAATATATTTTTTTAATGTCATTTTACATTAGCTAGTTTTAGCAAACACATTTCAATTTAATAAGCTAACTTATCAACTTTCATCTTCCACCTAACTTATTAGTTATTAGCTAGATTTTTAGTTTTAACTAATTTATCCACTAGTTTACTAATTTTACTAAACAAACTCTTTATAAGGAAATAATTATCATTGTGCGGTCTCTTGGCCTCTATCTATATAAAAAAATATTTTGGTATCAAAACAAAAAAGTTGTAAACCTATATAGTTATCATTCTACTTAGAGTTAGATGATCAGTCTATGAAGCCTATCTATTTATGTAAACTCATATAGTTTGAGATTTTAAAAAATAAACCTATTTAAATTACGGGTTCATAATAAGTTTGCAGGTCAATTTGTGAGCCAATTTAAAATAATTAAAATATATAGTATTGTATTTTTTTATTTTATATGTATTTCAATTCGAACTTTTTGACACTGGTAATATTATTATTTATTAATATCATGGATTAAAAGATAGAACTTAAATTTTTAAGAATTTGAATGATGGAAGTCTAGAATTTAAAGATTTTTATTTAATGTTTAAATGATTAAATTTTCATTTATATATAATGCTAGGCCAAAACCCAATAATTAAAAAAAAAACTAAATATATACGAATTGGCCTGGCCCTGCACTGCACGGATCACTATAAATAGGTACAGCAGAAAGAAACATAGGTACCCCTAGGTATAAATCTACGAGACACTCTCCACGCATCGATCCTCTGAACTTTGCGATACCAATGAGTGATGATAGGATCAGCGCGTTGCCGGACGCAACCCTGTGTCACATTCTTTCTTTTCTCTCCACACGAGAAGCCGTTGGAACCAGTCTTGTTTCAAAGAGGTGGAAGCCGCTTTGGCTCTCTGTCCCCACTCTCGACCTCGATGATCAAACATATCTCCATAGCCACAAACCCTATTCTTGCTTTCTCAAGTTCGTTTATGCAGCCATTTCCAAAACATATCCCCAACGCATCAAAAGGTTCCGCCTCAGATGCAAAGCTTCTAATACCGAACCTTCACAATCCGACCTCAACTTATGGATATTCGCCGTAATACAGAGAGGAATTGAGCACCTTAGCATTTACCTCCCCTTTGCACTCAACTTGCCCGGTTGTATTTTCACCTGCAAAACCCTTGTGGTTCTCAAGTTGCATAATGTTATTCTGAATGCTTTCTCCTCGGTTAACTTTCCCTCGCTCAAAAACCTTTATTTGGTGCATGTCAAATTTCCTGAAACTAGGTCTCTTATGCACTTTCTTTACGGGTGTCCAATTCTTCAAAATCTTGTGGTAGCAGGAGGTGATTTAACTTTCGGTGGCTATTCCACCGTGACAGAGGCTAAAAGTTTATCCAAGTTGGTCACGACAGATCCTTCTGAGACTTTGGCTTATCGCATTCCCGTAAACATATTAACTTGCGAAATAGAATTTCTACGCATAGCAATGGTAAAAGGAAAATGTACTTAGTTTTTAACCTTTTTTTTTTATCGTTTTGGAGAAGGTCTAACCCTCATTTCTAATGTTTTGTCTGTGTAGTTCTCGGCGTACGTGCAAGGCGTTCCTGTGTTTCCCAATTTAACTTATGTTGGGATCATTGTTATGAGACGCATGAACTGGTATTTGGTATTTGAAATGTTCAAGCATTGCCCCAAACTTCAATATCTTTGTCTTGGTAAAAAGCCTACATTTTCTCAGGAAGGATTTACCGATCAGGTTTTGCCTTATCTACATTCTGTTCCTGAGTGTGTTTCTTCAACGTTGAAATATTGCTATCTTGTGAATTATGAAGGCCTGGAGTGTGAGCTGCAGTTTGCAAAATATATCATGCAGAATTCAAGAGGTTTAATGTCCATGAGAATCAGAAGTATTGACCGAGATTCACAGAGGAACCTTGAAAAACTAAAAGAGTTATCCTTGTTAACTAGGACCTCTGCAACTTGTGTACTCTCATTTGAAACACTAAACGAATGATAATTTAAAGGTTTGTAAGTATCTGTAGCTTGTGCCTAGATGACTGCATTTTTTAATTTGTATCTTCTTTCTATATTTGATGCATGGTCACCAGATGAGAATAAATTACAAAACAATGTTTACTTTGTTGGGGTATAGCACTGTTTCTTCTCTCCCTTTCATGCATCTGTACACAACACATATACACAAATACTATAAAATTTGCTGTTTTCTCAGAAATGATTTTTTTAGAGTTAGATAAGCATTGATATTGTCATATTGAGGTTCTATTGTTCTAATTGTTATGCATGTATGTCAATAAAATTGACACTTGTAATAGTATCCTTTAAATTAGAATGTAGAAAGAACTTTACTGTCAATACTTAATATGCAGCATGTAGATCATTAAAATGTGCAGTCATGCATTTGTCATATCAGTGCATGAATCTTAAAGTAAGGCTAAATCAAATCAGTTAATTGAGCACTGCAATAGATGCTTGTGTCAGCATCTTTGACATGAACTTGAAGGGGGTCACAGACTGAAGCAGTAGAATTGCTGCATGCTTTTAACAGTTAAATAAAAATGACATTAGTTTGTGGCTCTGTCCTCTACTTACTTGATAGCTTAAGATATTACTTTCACATGGACATGGACAATCCAAATTTTATCATTGTTATTAGTGGTATAGTAGTTTTAGCATTTTTGTGAGATTATGGCTCAGAAATGCCAAGGAAAAACTCTCAAAGAGAGAAAACTCAAATGAGCTATGAAAGAAAACTTGTATTGATTGCTTGATGAAAATAACTTACAATGCCTGGCTATTTATAGGATTCAGAATGCTAATAAACAGAATAATTAAACACCACTTGCAAGGAAAATGAGCTGGAGATAGGTTGGAATTGAAGAGCACATTGCATTTGTCAACAATGGCTGCAACGTTTTTGGGAGTTGGTGGGGAAGGGAAGCTTCTGGTTCAGATTATCTTGCTGGGTTATATGAAGTGAAAGCTTGTAGGAGTAGTTTTTATCAGCTAATTTGATTCCCAAATACCAATGCAATTATTCAAATTATGATATTTGATTTATCTTCTCCTTATTGACTTTGCATTTTAGGTATTTTTGGGCTTGTCCTTTCATTATGGGCAGAGTCTAGTCCCTGTTTCATGGTGTTTAGAAGTGAGGATTTTTCTTATTAAGCTGATGAGATGTCCTAATTAGTGGAACCATAATTGATAAGTTTCTGGCTTCTGGCTATTTCTCCTTTACAAGATAGTGTTGCTGACTTAATGCTTAGTGCTTACCAAATCATTGTACTCGTGCTAGTTACATCTGTCATATTTCACCAACGAATGAATAAAATTTTTTGTAGTGCTAGGTGCAACAATTCTTTAATTTTCATTTAGTTAAATTTTATTTATATTTATTCATTTTTCTTTCAATATATTCTCTATGAATAAAAAATATACTTCATGATTCATTCTGATGAATTTACTAGTATTTATCTGATTTCGTCACACTTATATCAGAAATACTGATGCGGAAAAATGACAACCCATTTTGCAGAGTTCAGGTTGATTAATTTCATTGTATTCATTCATCTTTCAACCTATTTTTGCTTGACAAAAAGGTATAGTTTGTTACCAAATTTTTTGAAATTGTCTTAGTTGTGTTCTATTGGATCTCATCATAAGAAACACAAATCTCTCTGCTTTTGGATCTACTTACTTCAAGTTCATAATGTTTATGTAACATTACGTATATTCTATAAAAATATCTAATTATTACTCTAATTACTTATATCATGGCTCTTAAACTTTGTTTTCCTTTTTTGGCTAAATTGGTTAGTATCAAACTGTCAATATGCTGAATGTAATAGTCTGTTATTTTCAAGTGTTTATTACGAAATTGATATTTTGAAAACTGAAACTTGGAAATGATCAGTTATAGCTTTTTAGTCAAATTCTATGTGGTATGAATTTTTGCTTTGTATACAATGTGGTTGAATAATAATAGAAAATAGGATTTGGTAGTAAAAACCCCATAAAACCCTTGGGTACTTTGCTATTTGACTTTTGAATATTATTTAATGTAAATTAGGAACATGAGGAGGGAACAGTTTGGTGATAGAGATTTATTTTTCTCCTTATTCTTTTAATGTCTTACACAGACACAAGCTGACACACATGTAGTAGACCCTACCCCATAATAAGGTTCTAACTTTTGAGTCAATCTAGGAAACCCTGATCGATACTCTATTTCTTTAAATTCTCCATGATTTGTTTTGGGTTAATAAATACTGAATGTGACGTCTTGTTTATGGGTTAGAGTTTATGGTGGATGTTGTCTTTTTACTCTGTTTTCTTGATGGATTTTCTTTGGTTGTCAATGGAGATTTGAATGGTAATATTATTTATGATATAGAAAATTGTAAGTTATATGGATGATTTGGGAGAATGAGTGTCCCATAGATTGATGCAGCAGCGGAATGACCTTGCTTGATATTGACCTTATATTGTACATGTCCAGGGGTGAAGAAAACGAAGAAAACATCCTGATTAAAGAATATCTAGTTTTCAAATGAAGTATATGTGATGATCTAGAAATTCATGCATATTTAATTATATCCCCTTGTTAATGTCGTAAATACTTAACATATTATGTATATTTTCTCTATAGTATGCCATGCATTACTTTGTTATATGATAGTAAAAGCTAATTAACCATGTAGAGTTTTTGGTGAGTAATGTTGTGGTTATGGTTGAAATACACCACGATTTCCACTTCTGTTTTTTTTTTTTACTGGTTTGGTATTTTAGATGAAAATCTCATTAAAGTAATGATTTCAGATGGTTGTCACTTCTACCAGCCAAGTCATGGTTACCATTTTTGTGCTTGCAGTAGTGGTCCCATTGGTGCTAACCCACGAGGGGCTTCCTGCGTGCTTATATTTCTGGTAGTGTGATGTGGTTTTTGAGAGCATGGTGGTAGAACTATGTTACAGTATGCTTCTATTAATTCTCACATGAACCATAAATTTCCCTCCAAGACTGAAGATTACTCCCTTCTCTATAACTACTTAAAGGAAGTAGAATACATATCTCATTTCTCATTTTCATCCATTTGTCACTTGCTTCTTTCTTGTGTAAGCTATTTGGCCCATAACTCGTCTGGTTGAGCAAATGGCTTATTCCCACAATCTATCACGTGCTAAGTATAGAAGTTCTATTGTAAATTCATTGAGTTTTTTTTTTTTTGGTAAACAAATTCATTGAGTTTAAAATCATGGTTGTAAGTTTGGCTTTGTGTTGGGAGCTCACGACCAGACCCGTCTAACGCTTGTGGACAAAAATGCTAGACATGGGCTTGTTTAGAAAGTCTGTTTAATTAATTAGACCATGTAATCGGCTTTCAAAAACGTTAAAGGGTTCAGCTTCTCTATAGAGAAGCACGGTGCTAACCCTCTGGTTTTTTTTTATTATTATTTTTTTTATTTTTTACACCTGTTCATTAAATAACTGTTGCAAAAAAAAATGTACACGTTATACGATGAATTGTTAAAGAAAATTTTATAATGAACATCATTTTACATTGGTTATTTTTGAAATTGTGTAAAAAGCATATTTTATATTGGTTTTTGAAATAACTAGTGCAGAAACCGTTAAAAAAAATAGCTCAACATGGCAGAGAATCCTATTCCCACAAAAGCCTATTAAATTTATCAGATTCATCTATTTTGTTGACCTATTAAACAAGTATATTTATAATATAATAATACACATAATTGTAATGTATTAAAAGATATTTTTTTGAGAAAGTCAAATGTATATTTTAAATTTTTGTCTGGTAACAATGTATAATTTTACCTTGTAATTTCAATTTATAATTTATAATTTAAATAAACTAAGAAAAACCTTGTAATTATATTGTAACTAGTATATGTTCTTATGCCTTGCATGGTCAGATTAATTGTATTAGGTTTTTCACTTATATGATAATTAGGTTAAAATATACAAAATATATTAAACATTACAAGTGATAACTAAAAGAAAATTTAAAAAATGAATGGTCCAATCTTACCATGAATATATATAAATTTTGATAAGAAATATTTGGATATTAGAAACATTGTTTAATTAAATAATTTAAAAATGATAAAAATAAAATACAAAATGATCAATTATATTTTAAAAATAGTAATGTTATATTAAATAGCAAGATATCACGATATATGCTTTAACTCAAATATAAAATCATAACATCAGCCTCTAATAAATGTCAAAATTTAGGTCAATTCCCTAATAGTATTTTTTATAATTTAACCTTTAAATTTTTTTTTATTAGGATTAAGCCTCTCCCACTAAGATGTTGGTGGCTAACAGGTAACCATCTCAAAAGATAATATGTATTTTTTTAATATGTTTGTTAGCGATTTTCACATATAACCACAAACAAAAACAATATAGTCAAAATTATTATCATCCTTTCTTATATTTACCTACAAACAAAATCAAATACACATAGTACATAAAAGCTTATTTTCAATGGCTTATAAAAGGAATCACTATCAATGACCCATTCCACCAATGTTGCAATTAACTCAAATTACCTCACAAATGGATCATTGATCATGGTTACTTTTATAAACCGTTAAAAATAAGCTTTTTTGTATTATCGTATTTGGTTTTATTGCAAGTAAACATAAGAGTTTTTGACAATAAGATTTACTATGTTGTTTTTGTTTGTGGTTATACATGAAACCGTTAACAAACATTTTTTTTTAATTTACACATGTCAGTTGTTGAGGTGGTTTATCGTAGGCCACCTTAACATTTACTGATGAAGAGTTAATGAGAGAGGCCTAATTCTAATAAAAAATATTTTAGGTGCTAAATACAACAAATTTATTAAGTGGTTGACTCTAATTTTGATATTTATAATGGTCTAATTTTATATTTCAGGAAAAAATAAAATAATAACAACATAAGTATAATATAACATTTATCAATTCAAAGAATAAGTTATTTTTTAACATATACTCATCAAAATTTGACTAATGATGGTGTCAAATTAATCATAATTTATACATGGAAAACAAATAGGTCAAAGAATGTGTAGAAATTAGTTAAAAATTTTATTTTATCCTCTCCAACATGTAAAAGTCACTTGTGATTTTGTTTTTACCTTTCTTAATTTAAAAGAAGTAAATATATGCATATTTTTAGTATCCCACTTTTTCATAACTACATAAGTCAATGTTATTTTAGCTATTTATTTGATGAGTTTTAAATTAATCAATGGATAATAGAATCAATATTTGTTAAGGTTAACATCTAATTTATAGAATCTAACAATATTTCCTTAGACTATAATATGTCATGATGCCTTTCGAACCTATTTAGTCCTGAGGTAACCATCGAACAATGAACTAGTTAGTTAGGCTTGAGGGAAATGAAGGTAAATTTTTACATGTACTATATAAGTACCATAAGCAGGAAAACATCACAACAATAAAAGAAAAGCATATATCTATACATGTTATATAAGTACCATAAGTAGGAAAACATAATCACTTGAGCATGTGTCAACGCCACCAAGTAGGATATATACATATATATATATATACACACCCACATACACACCCTATATGGTTAGGTCAAGGCCTCGAGGACAAAAGATTATAGTCATCCAACATAACTAAAACATAATAGAGTTAGTGGAAAGGTGGTAATCTGGAAGAGCCTAGAAATAAAAACTACTATAATACATTCTTTGACGTAAAGGGATGTGTTCCACCCACTCACCATTCAGATCTGTCTTTAATTTGACTCTTATCACGAGTGTCATCCTATCTAGTAACTGTAATGATACAATCAGAAGAATACATAACCACAATGCAAAAGAGGAGTGAGATCATTTTTATTTAGATAACCCATATAAAATAGTAGTGGACAAGTACAAAAATCAAATATATCAATTAAAGGACTCATTAATTCAACTACCTCAAATCGTGATCTCACAATCACAAATAATTATGTATGCATGTTGAACTAGTCTGATCCAGAGTCAAAGATCCGGAGTGGGGACCAGCCACAAAAGTCAAGGATAAGAGAATTTATACATCGGTACAATGGGTATCCGGTATTCTAATCCGGTGTCTCAGTGGAGAACCGGTCTTATTATCCTAGAGATCCTTCTCACCAAACTTTCACGTTGAAGTGGGGCGAAAGGTGGTGTCACTTGTGAAGATTCTCTGACGCTCAAGTCAGTAACAAGGATGAGCATTCAAGTTGAAAGAGCTCAAGCAATAAAATAGTGTATATAGAGTAAGAACAATGTAACCTTTTCTGAGTGTATGAATGGGCTATTTATAGATGAACGTGGAGAATGAATCGTCAGGTTGAGCCAGGGGATAAATAGTACACTGCTCAATGTACGATTCTGACACACGACGCGGGGAGAGTCACGAATCCCCCTTACGGCTGTACCTTGAACCTTCTGTCGGGTGACGTGGATGCTTTCCGGGGTATGAGGTGCGAACCTAGACATAACAATATAGAGAACGCCTCATACGGGTTTATAGTCCAGAGGTATACCTATAAGACTGAGAGCACAACGAGGTCGGATGAAATTACATCCTTGCCCTGGGTACCGGTATCGAGACCAGATCATCTGTCCCCTAGCTTGTGTGAGGGACTGATAGAGTTGCTCATATAAGCTACAACCTGCTCTCTAGTGGGCGTTGATACCGGACTAGGGAAATTATCTCTTATGTCATCCTGACGGTGTGGAGAACAGATTTAAACAATGATTTACCTTGCGAGGGAATCCCAAGAGTTTTTAGAACTTGTAACTCCTCATTTTCATGTTTTGCAATGTCCATGTATTAAAACACTTCCAATGATGAGCATTAAAAGCTATTAACACGTGAGTAATGATGATTTCCAGTCACGTGGTTCACTAACCATCACAATCATGTCAATGGGCCTGGAATTTTGAATTTTGGGCCCATTCGATTTCACCTTTGTGCAAAGCGACACACCTTTCGCGCTTTGGGGCCTCGAAGCGACAGTGTCGTTTGACCCTTGAAGAGTTACGTTTTCTGACGAATGACATCTTCTTCTGACTGGTAGTTACATCCTTTTAGTGCTATAAATAGAGAACTTAGCATTTTCTGGGAGTACACTTGCTTTCGCCTTAAGAAAACTCTGCTCGAATTTCTAAAGAAGACTGTAGCTGTGGTTTTGTGAAGTTTGCCTCATAAACCTCTTTAGGTAACCACATTTCTCCCTTTTCTTAGCTTCTTCTTCATTTTCTATAAACCCTCGAGCATGTGTTCTAGGCAGAGTCGCACTGGTCCCTCGAACAGGGGAAGGCGTAACCCTCAGAGACCAACTGACTATCGAGGTGGAAGGATTTCTGTGGGTCTTTTTGGTGCCAGGTCTCGCCATTCAGGAAGGAAGGAAGACTCTTCCTCAAGGCGGCTAGTGGCTAAGCCTCGCCCTGTATCTTCCTCTGGCTCAGAGGCTAACAACCCTTCTAACAGTGAGTCGAGTTCGGACTGGTTCGTTTCTGATGATATCGCTTTTTATCACAGTACCGACGCCTTTCACCATACTCTAAATGAGTTGACAATCGAAGGGCATGGAAAAGTTCTAATTCTGAGGACCATGGAAGGGTGTGTGAACGTTGTGACGCACCATCTGAACTGGGAGAAGCTGAATGAGATGCATCCCTACTGTTGGGTTGAAGACGAGTTCAAAAAAATAGCCTCCATCCACACTAGGGCGGATGAAGGACGGATGTACCCACGGTTCAAGGTATATACAGAAGAGAAGTTGAAGGAAAGATTCATGGTTATAGCACCCCGTCCTGAGGAAAGAATCTGCCACCGTGTACCAGATGAGAGGTCTGTGTACATACACAACTTTGTGTTTCAGCATCTCAGAGTCCGTTTCCCCCTCAACGACTTGAGATGGGTGTGCTAAGATTCCTGGAGCGCACTCCTTCCCAAGTACACCCCAACGGATGGAGCCTTATCCATGCTCTCGAGGTACTAGGGAGTCATTTCAACTTCAAACTCACCGTGGCAATGCTCTTCTTCTACTGCCAGGTGGTCCGTCGTTCCAACAAGATAGGTGGTCTTGGGTTCATCACTCTCCAATATGACTCAAAGATAATCAACTTCAAATCCTTTACTGATTCTGTGAAATCGACGAGAAGTCATTCTAGCACTTTTATACGAGGATCAAAGTACAACCCAACAAGTCAGTATTCTGGCAAAATAAAGAAGGGATCCTCCAATTCCCAACAAGCTGGATACACGAGCACTTCTTGCTTGCCAGTCGGGATTACTACACGGAAGAGAGTGAACTCTCCTCTCACTTCGTCGAGGTCCTGAGCGCCTTAAAGGCTTATACTACCAATGTTGGGGAGTTCTCATGCAAACGTCTCTTGGGATCCAATTTCCTAAGAGATGAATATTTAAGTAATAATCCATCCTTATGAATTTTTTCTCTTTTGCTAGTATCCGATATATGTTATTTTAATACTGATATTCCTTTTCTTTTTTATGTAGAAGAAATAGAGGAGTCCTATAAAGCTATGAATGGCCTAAAATCCATGCTGATAGATGATGACTGCTTCTCTGAATAAAATAAGATTCAGGCCAAGAGGAACTCATTCAAGGCCGTAATCCAGACCATTACTCTCACCTCGGACGTAGGTGAAGATGTTCCGCTGTGGGATGCCCCTGAGGATGATGAAACCCAACAACAGGTACAACAGGAGCAACCAGTAGAAAAGAAGAAGGAGAAGAATAAAAGGAAGCCGGTGGAAGTTACTGGTGTCAGGAAACCTCCCTCTACTGAGCTAGCTAAGAAAAACAAAGAACCTTGGAAGAAACCGGCATGCAGGGTGTCTCGAAGGGTAAGGCAGTGATCACCCAGACTAATGCTTTTACTGATTCCGAACCCATAACAAGGTTGGAGTCACTGCCTGCTCCTGCTCATACTCCCCCAAACTCATCCTTCTTATCCCCCTACCTCTGGTATGAAGGTTCTATTCCCGCAACCCTTCGTAAGCCGGATTATCACCTCAAGCCCACACTTGAACCATCAGGGATCAGGGACGCCTGCAGGGCTGGTAGGTGGCAGTTGTCCGAGCTGTCAAGCCTCCTGGAATCTCTAAGCGCTACAGTGGACAATGTTGAAGAAATTGAAAGACTTGATGCTGAGATTGAAAAATGGGAGGCTTAGGCTGCTAAGGAGAGAGCTGCCTTGAGGACAACTGAGAACGAACTGCAGAAGGCGGAGGGTCGGGCCAAGGAGCAAGCCGCTAAAATAAGTAACTTAAACATTTTAATGAAATCCTTAGAGCGACTTATTTTTGAATTTAAGGAGGGAACCAAAGAAATCCCTCAGTTGAAGGAGGAGCTCAAGCTAGAAAAGGAAAAATCAGCCAAGCTGAGCGATGACCTTGCTGCTTCTGAGGCTGGGCGGATGAAAAATAATAAAGAATGGGCCACCAGGAAGAAGGAGCTGCTTGCCCAAATTGAAGAACTCAAGCAGGGGAGTGCTATAGCCAGGTCGTTGGAGAAGGAAAATGCTAAGTTAAGGAAAAAACTTGCCTTGGGGACGACTAAGGAAGATAAAGCTTTGAAAATATACACCAACGTAGCACATGAATCCTTCGGCATGGCTATCCGTCAGGTCTTTTACCGTAACCCCACCGTGAAGCTAAACTTGTATGGGCGTGATCCGTTCTACGAGTTTCACGGAGGGAAATTAGTTGCTACCAGAGATGGTCGACATGAGGAACCTGCCGAAACTTTTTATGCACTGCCCCCTCCTAAAGGTCAAAGCATGGGGCCCGATCCTCCCACTCCTGGGCCCAAGGGCGCCGTCGAGGAAGAAAAGACAAAGGGTGATGAGGCCGGAGGTGAAGGAGGTCCAGAAGAGAAGGGTGAAGAAGGGAGAAAGGCTACTGAAGATAACCAAGGACGCGAAGAGACCAATCAAGAAGCTTCCCCTTCTTAGTCTTTTTTACTTTTTTTCTCAAACTGTTATGCTGTGTTTCGGGATCAGCTCCGGTTTCTAATACATATGAATTAGTGCCTGTAATTTCTTCTTTTTCATCAATGAAAATTTCATTTCCTTTCAGCACCACCTTCAGTATGATCGTGATTATTGTATGCATAAATCCTTTATCCTCAAGTTCTTCAATAGGCTCTTTAACTTTAACTTTGTAGAATCTATTAGCTGTTCTTCGAATTAAGACTTAGGATTGAACTGGCAAGGTCGTAACACTGAAAGAAGCATTTCGTTGAACAAATAACCTTCCCCTGCTTGCGCTGATTGTTGTAAAGAACTTGAGTATTTCTCGTGGGGTTATATCGTCAATTATAGGAAGGAAAGACTGAGACTATCCGCCCAGAGGGTGAATGTTCACTGGGGTTCGGTACGGCCTTGGAAAATGTCCAATCCTATAACCTGTCGAACTGCTCAAGGCGTTACATCGTCAATCACAGAATAGGTGATTGAGATCATCTATCCTAAGGACGAGTCCTCACACCCAATTACAAAATGGGTAATTGGGATGCCATTTTGTGGAGTTCGGTATGGCCTCGACTAAGGTCCAATCCTACAATCCATCGAACCGCTTAAGAAGTTACATCGTCAATCACATAATAGGTGATTGAGATCATCCGTCCTGAAGGTGAGTCTTTAATAGGGTTTGGTACGGCCTTGAAGAAGGTCCGATCCTACAACCCAAGTCTTTAATGGGGTTCGATACGACCTTGAAGAAGGTCTGATCCTACAACCTAAGTCACCGCTCAAGGAGTTACATCGTCAATTACAGAATAGGCATTGGGATCATCCGTCCTAAGGGCTCTTGTGCACACCGCAGATAAAGCTATAAATCACAAACATAGGAGAGAAGTGAAAGCATAGTAGTCATGAATATATTTCTCATTAAATTGAATGTGGATTACAAATAAAGCGTAATTGGGGTCGTGCCTCGTTAAAACTTTCTCTAGAAAACCCAATGGGAAAAAACTCAAGTTAGGAAAAAGAGTACACGCCATCTTACCAACTAGCTGTAGTAAATGAGTAAATTCTGAGTGTTCCATTTATTACGGATAGGTGTGCTAATCGAGGTTCTCCAGACGATATGAGCCCTTACCAGTCACCTCTAATACTCGATAGGGGTCTTCCCACGTCGGAGCTAACTTGCCTTGGTGAGCGAACTTATTGCCCACACTTGCCTTTCTTAAAACAAGATCTCCCACATTGAATGCTCTATGCTGAACGTGTTTATTGTACCGGAGGGCAGCCTTTGCTTTGATAGCCTGGTCCCGAACAAAGGCTTCTTCTCTGAGCTCTTGGAGGATGTCCAATTCTGATGCCAGATTGGCATTATTATTCTCTTCAAAGAAATACTCCATCCTTGTTGATGTGGTCTGGAGTTCCACCGGTATCATCGCATTAACACCATAAGTGAGGCGGTATGGAGACTTGTTGAGGAATATGGTGTGGTGTGATATGCCCACAAGACATGGCACAGCTGGTCCGTCCAGCCGCCTTTCGCTTCGCCCAAATGCTTCTTAAGCCCTTTCAGCACCTCCTTATTGGCCATTTTAGCCTGGCCATTAGTTTGTGGATGTTCGACAGATGAGAAAATTTGGACTATCCCCAATCCTTCGAGTAGCTCTGTGAACTTCCTGTCAGTGAATTGAGTGTCGTTGTCAGTAACAATCCGTGCTGGAACTCCGAATCGCGCTATAATGTTTTCATAGACGAAGCGTCGTGTTCGGGCTAAGGTGATGTGCATAACAGGTTCAGCTTCTATCCACTTCATAAAGTAATCTACCCCAACGATGAGGTACTTGATGCCACCAGGCGTTGTTGGGAACGGGCCCAGGATGTCCAGGCCCCACTGATTGAAAGGCCATGGCACAACGGATGTAAAAAGCTCCCAAGCAGGTGTATGATGAAGGTTGGAAAATCTTTGGCATGGATCACACTTCTTTACAAATTCCATGGAGTCTTTCTTCATCATGGGCCACCAATAGCCTACCCTGAGAACCTTCCTCATCAGGCTTCTACTGTAACATCTCAAAATTTATAAAAATAATTAATTAAGAGGGATAAATATTAAATAATTATAAATGGGTTAATAAATGTCCCAAAAATGTTGAAATAATAAAATTGAGATTTATTAGGATTATTTATAATTTATTGAGGCTTTAAGAGTTAAAATTATACCCGGTTGAAATATGGGTGTCAGACCAAGTATCTCTGATTGAGATGCCATTGGTCAGGGCTGTTAAGAATATTATTGGGAATCTGAATATGTCTTCGAAATAATTTTTGGATTTAGTATTGAGTCCGAACGGAGATCCTGTTTATTATAAAACAGTAAAATTTTAATGAAGGAGGTTTTAAATTAAAACACAAAACTCTTCCTTCTTCTCCTCATTCACGTTAGTTTTCATTTCCTTGGAGGCAATACATTTTCCTCTTCTCTTTTCCTCATGCCCTCTTCATCTTCTTCATCTTCTCCTTTCTCCTCTAAAACCCAAAATGTGAGGTGCCCTCCTTCCCTCTTCATTTTTATTGCACCATGGACCATGAAAGAGATGATTTTTGTAACATCCTGGTTTTGATTAAGGTTAATTAGAGAATTAAGATTTATTGATTGGATAATAATAATAATAATGCCAGGAAATGATATTGATGCCCTTGGTGGGTGAAAATGGGGTTCGGTCCCCTCTCTCCTTCAATTCCCACACTGATGGGAGTGGCTTTAATGGTGATGTGATAGCTGATGGGAATGGCATTAAATGTGGATGGACTGTTGATTGAGAGGGAGAGTGGACACTGGGCAGAGCTATGATAATGGCTTCCCTTTCACGTTTTCTACCCACTCTCTGCCCATTTCACCTTGTTATGCTGCAAACACTCCTCCCTTCTCTCTCGAGCTCTTGTGACTTCTTCTTCCTTGCTGGTTCTTTATCTTCGTCTTCTTCATCTTTTTCTTCCACTCAATACTATGTAGAACCCGAGTGGAAGTGGGAACATGAAGTGGAACAACGTGGTTGAGAGAGAGATCTATGTGGTGCTGTGTGTCTTAGAGGCTAGGATCTTCCCCTGTTCTGCCTAACAGTGTTGGGTGCTTGGATGCTTGGGGTCCTCCATTGTTGGGTGAGGACTGGTCTGTTCGTGTGTGGGAACAGCCATGGAATCCTCCACTGGACCGAGTGTGAGGACTGTGTTGTGCCTTGGAGGCATGGGACTCTCCATTGTCTTACAAACAAAGCATGGAGTGTCATGAAGGCAGAGCTGTTCATGTGTCCGAGTGGCTCGGTGTTCCTCCAAGCTGGGTACTGTGCTCACTTCGTGGTGATGCAAGCTCAGGGAGCTGCTGGAATCTTCATTCCAGGTAGGGGGCTAATTTACATCTCAAATGTATGGTTTATGGACGGGTTCTGGGTGTTTTGCTTTAATGTGTTGTGTCATGCTTGAAATATGTTGATTGATATGTTGTAGTTGAGTATTGGTGCATGAAACACCCGGATTTGTGATCATTGTGGTCTGCGTGATGTTGTTATGATTCCGTCCATGAGATGTATGATGATAAATATAAAGTACCGAGTGAATATATGATATGTTATGGCTGTTAATGAGAAAGCCGAGTGCATGAGTTGTACTGATCCCCGTGTGTGATTTTGTGTTAAATGCATGAGATGCTTGTTATTGAACATGCGAATGCTGAGTGCATAAGATGGGGGACTGTTGTGTTAATCCCAAGTGGATAGTATATAAAATAGCATGTGATGCTTGTTGTAAATGATAATTCCGAGTGGATGGCATTATGATTGCCGAGTGCATGAGATGTGGGTCGGTTATGATTAATTCCCATTTGGGATTTTATGTTGGAGTGCATATAATGCATGTTGATTTTATTGAGAATGTCGTGTGCATGTGATTGCCGAGTGCATGTATTGTGTTATTACTATGCCGACCCCTGTTTATGGATAATAATGATAAACTGCATTGGATGCATGTTAATGATATTTGAATGCCGAGTGCATATGTGTGGAAAACATATTGAAAGACCTTGGGTTGGACTCAAGGCAATGCCGAGTGCATTGGCGTTGGACGCCTGATTGAATAAGACCCTATGCATTTGATTCACCACTGGAAATGCTTGGAGCATATAGTGTTGGACGCTTAATACCGATCGGCAATAAGATGAATATGTGTTAAAAATATAATGAAAGACCTCGGGTTGGACTCGAGGCAGTGCCGAGTGCACTAAGCGTTGGACGCTTAAAGACCTTGGGTTGGACTCAAGGCAAGCCTACCGGGTTGGACTCGGGGCTGCCCGTAACACTTCCGTTGTCGCTTGGAGTGACTGTGTTACATGTGAGGGCAAACGGTTTGGTACCAGTAAAACGGCCGAATCAGCTTGGAGCTGAGAAAAGGCTTAGAGCCTATGTTGCAACAATAAAATTGATAATAAATAACCAGATCCGGGTGAAATGAATGTGTGCACACTTATAATTGTCATTGAGCTCAATGTGAAATGTTTGAATATGCGAATATGAATTGATTAGGGTGAATCCAATTGGATTAATGCATGTATACTGATATATTTGCCGAGTGCAATATGATGTTATGGTTGTGATACATGCTGTGATGAATATGAATTATATAGCCATGAATAATTGGTGTGAATTCCGACTGAGTGAATATATGTACATTGGTACCATTGCCGAGTGCAAGGTGATGTTATGGCTGTGAATATGTGATGGAGAATGTTGTGAATTACTCTGTCTTGATTGAATTGCATGAATTGCATGAATCCCGAGTGGATGATGTTGTAGGGTTCATATTGAATGGCAGAAGTGCATTATTACTGATTGAGCTATGCTATTGTATGGTTAAGGATTCGAAGATTAATCTGAGTCAATAACTGTCATTTAATATGTAAAAGCTCACCCCTACTGTGGCTATATTTTTCAGTATATGCAGGTCGGACTGGGAATGAGGATGGCCTCAAGTCCGAGTGATGGGAACTCCGATTGTTGAAGTGCACATATAGTATATATATTGTAAATAGATATGTTAAAGCCTTGGCCGGCTCTCTTGTAATCCGAACGGATCTAATTATATGGGTTGACTGTCGGGTTTGTGAACAAGTATACATTGTATATATATATATATATATATATATATATATATATATATTTTACGTTGTTATGAAGTTACCCGAATTGTTCATTATATGGTGTTGAGAGAATAATGCTAAGTCAATGAATTCCGAGTGGAATGTTGATGGGAGAGCCATGTCCGAGTAAGGCTTTGGTGAGTGGGTCTTATCCGAGTGATAAAGGCATAAAATGGTTCCGAGTAAGATGTACTCGAGTGGGCTACTTCCGAGGGAAGACTAGTCCATATGTTACTGAGTGGAAAGTGTGGGTAAACCCCGAGTGGGGAAGGATTTGAATATCCCCGAGTGGAAATCCGAGTGAACCTCTTCCAGGGGAAGAGTAATTGTGATGGTTCTGATTAAGGTATTCTAGGAGTCCTCTTCCAAGTGAACGAAGCTATATATATATCCCGAGTGGATAAGTATTGAATAAGTCCGAGTGTGACTTAACTTTGTGAACTCCTCCGAGTGATGGGAGGTTATGGTGACCTCCGAGTGTGTAAGATCAAATTATGCCGAGTGAAGAATGGATAATGTATTCCGAGTGAATTGTGGTTGAATTATACCGAGTGGTATTGGACTGGGGAAATACTCCGGGTGAGGGAAGCTTATGAACTACGAGTGGAGTGATCGAGGGAGTCATTTCCTGAGTGGTGATTATGAGGCTTCCGAATGAAGCATGTGTATAGGCTTCTTGAATAAACTAAGTATTTGGCTAAGTATGAATTTGTCGAGTGAAGCATGACCCTATGGGGACAGTTCCCGAGTGGTGGTGGTCCTGATTCCGAGTAATGGAATTACCGAGTGGATGGGTCCGCTTCAGCGAATGAGGATTCGCTCAAGCGAGTGAAGGGCTTGCTCAAGCGCTGTATCTTCCGCTGGTCTGTTTGACCGAGGCTGAGTCTTGCCCATGTGTGGCTTTCGGACTCGGTCTTCCTTTCTCTGATCGGTTTTTGCTTTCCCTTGCCTTACGTTTGATTTTATTTAACCCCGACTGCTTGGTGAATTTTGGAAAAAATTTCCCTGGTCTTGATTTTAGGTTTATTAAGTCGGGTTGTTTCAATTTTGACTTGAAGCTCTCCCTCTTCTCCTCTCATTTTCATCACCTTCACTCTCTCTCTTGGAGACTCACTTGCTTGTTGGCTTGAGGTAAGCTTCTCCCTATTTATGTTAGGTTTATGCCCTAGGTTGTGGATTTTTGTTATTAGGGGAATGTTTTAATGCATGAGGATTGTTGTGGGAACCATAGAATGTGGAAACCCTAAGGTGAAATGTGTTGAATATGAACTTTTATATGCATTAATGGTAGCACATGAAAATGGCATTTTATATGCTGGAAGATGATGAGTGTTAGTGGTGATTGTTGGGGTTTGATGAAACCCTAACTTTAGGAATTAGGGCTTTTGGCAAAAATTAAGGAATTAATGGTTTATTGTCATAGGAATAACTTTTGTGTGTAGAAATAATGTTTGGAATGATGGGCATTGCTTATTGTTGTAGATGAGTTGAGGTATTATGTTTAAATGTTGGTAATTGAGGTTGTTGATTGATGTAGGAATATTGTATTATCATAAGGGAGATTAGAATTAGGTATATAAGAAAATAATGGTTATTGGATCTTGATGGAATCCTAATCTTAAGATTTGGGACTATATATGGTGGTTAGAAGGTTGAGTTGAGAATGAATATGTAATGTTTAAAGTGGGTTGTTGTTGTTTATGATGATGATAATGAAAATGGTAGATGACCAAGAGTGATGGATTAATGAAATGGATGTCTTTTTTTGATGAGTTGTTGGGCCATGATAAATGACATATGAAATTATTGATTGATGATGGTTTGAAAGGAGCTAAGAGGCTCATGATGAATTCGAATGGCAAATGGATAGTTTAAGTAATGATGGGAGAGATGTTGTTGCTGTTGGGTATGATTGGCCCTTTTAGACTTAGAAAATCTTGGTTTTGGGAAAGGAATTCCTGAAACCTAACATAAGTATGTGAATAGGCATTTTAACAAGTCTAGGACTTGATATTGAACATTAAGAAATATTGTCAATTAGTTAGAATAGTGATAAATGCCTTGTGATGGCTTGTTGATTGAATACCTATGTATATGTATGTATTGGTGTAGATTGTGTTCCGGATTATACAGCGGAATGTTTGGAACGTGCAGATCATTACGGGTCTTCTCTCGAGGTAGGAGAGGAATTTTACATCCCAAATGCATGAGTAAAATAATTGGTGATTTATGTATGTCATGATACTCATGCTTGCTTTGCCATGTTTATAGAGAAATGATATGAGTGGCAAATTATTGGCTATTAAGAATGATATGTGTGTATAATAATTCACAACTAAAAAAATACCTATTAGCGAAGGACACAATTGGTCGCTAATCCATGTGACGGCCGTCGCTAAGAGGACTAGTGACGGTATTTCAGACGGCCAAACGCCCGTCGCTAAAACCTTCATCGAAGATAGATCAGCGACCACAGAAACGCCGTCGCTACAATGTTGACGGCATAATGCCGTCGCTAACATGGTCTCTGCTTCACTTACTTCAGCCGTCGCTAACTGACCACGTTCAGCGACCACCAGGACCCCGTCGCTATTAGTAGCCATACAGCGACCTCACTTATCCGTCGCTATTTACAGCACACTGCGACCACTTTTGGTCGTCGCTTGCAACCACTTAAGGCCCGTTGCTATGGGTAGCCTTATAGCGACCAACGAATCAGTCGCTAACCAGCGACCGCACTTGTCCGTCGCTATGGGTAGCCATACAGCGACCACTTGCCTCCGTTTGTATATAAGCCATATAGCGACCACTTTTCTCCGTCGCTATTGGTAGTCATATAGCGACCACCTTTGTCCGTCGCTAATGGGAATTTTTATTTTTTTAAAAAATTGGTTAAATATTTATAGGTTTTGTTAATTTAACTTTAAAAATGTTGATTAATATTTTGTATTTGCTGATAAAATTTTATAATTAAATTTGAATAATTTTTTTAAAATATTAAATTATTATTAAAAACAAAATAATAGATTAAATTTATTTATCAAATAGGTTGAATTATTAATGATAATCACAATAAGGCGTTTTTCTTTGAATTTAATTACCAATAAATATTGACATAATAAATGAAGAATGACAAAATAAATACTGAATGGAATATAATATAAAAACTATAAATGAAATATACAATGTGTATACATAATAAAAATACAATCATGGTGGTGGGGGATCCTGTGGTGGTGGTGGGGGCGCCTGGGAAGTGGGGGGAGGTAGTCTCGCCATCAACTACATCAGTAGCTCCTGCTGCTGAGCAAGTTACCGACGAGTCTCGGTGTGCTGCTCCTCGGCCCGCTGTCGGTCCGCCTCGGCCCGCCGTCGGTCCGCCTCAACCCGCTCCTCCAAAAGCTGCCTCTGACGTCGCTCCTCCTGTAGCTCGTCGTTCAGGTTTTGAATTACCTGAACAACCTCAGTCGGAAGACCAGACGAAGAGGAAGAGGAAGGGGTCTTCCCCTTTTTCGCCAGCTGCGTGCCGACGCTACCCAATCCAAAGACCCTCCCTTTCTTGTTCACACCGCCAACAACCTCCATATAGATGGCATTGTCATCGGAACAAGACAGGGTGGGAGGAACCTCCCCTTCAGGAGTTGAAGCCACCAGGTCCGCCTCCTTCTCGGCCCTCCTGGCCTGATACGCCTCCTGTAAATTAAAAAACACTGATAGGATTAGTAAGCTGATTTGTAAATTATAAGCATGTGTGAGTTAAAAGTAAATACCGCTAGATCTATAGTCTTCTGGTTTACCCATGCACCGGCTTTGTTCTTCTTGGTCATTTGCATGACCTCAAACAAAGAAGGCTCCCTCAGCTCCCTCAGCTCCTATGGTGGACAAAAAACATTGAGATTATTATTTGTAAACATGTCAGACGAATCATAATAGAAATGTTTAACATAAATATACTTACAAATCTTTTCTTGTGCTCGAGGGTTGAAATGCTACCCCCAGTGTAAACTGAGGCTGCAACATCAGCGGCTCTGGTTGCCCTGTTCCGAGCACTTACCTGCTGGAACGGACACCGCCCCACTTCTGGACCATCCCATCCCAATGGTCCTCGGGGATCCAACGAGGGAGCTCACCCTTGTCCCTCACCTTTTAAAGGGTACTCTTGATGATTTTGGAGGTCTTTGTGGCAAAGACCTTCCTAATCTCATCAATCATACCTTCTGCCCACTGATAATCACGCTGTAAAATGAAATGAGAAATCAAAATTAATAAGAGGTCTATTTTACAAATCAAATTACAACAAATTAATGTGGTAACTTACCGAGAAGGTGTCAAACCACCTATCTTGGATAACCTTCCCAGCATCTGTCCAAGATATATATGGACTATCCCACCGAGCCTTTAAAACCTTAGTAATCGCTTTGGTAGTGCGACTACTATCAACAAAGCTGTAATGACAACAATTATATCAGAAGTATAACAACACACAATCTAGGGAGACTCCCAAAATTCCGGCAAAGTCTCCCCTGTAAATGTAACATTTCCAAGTTTAAATAGTTACCCTGTTACAAACAGAAGAGTTCCTAGTACAATTCAATCTATACAAGTACTAATTAAAGTAACATACAATAAACCAACAAGTCTTTCCACTAAAGTTTAAAATAAAGTACCATACAAGTAACATAAAAGTATTTGAGTTTTAGTGACTTACTCGTCTCCGGCCGGCACGGGTACTAACATGGGCAGAGGGGATGCTGGAGGTAGGGTGGCCTGATGGCCAGGGTCCTCCAACCCACCAACTCCAGGAGTCTGCTCTGGGGTGGTCAGCTGTGGTGGTGATGGGGTGGTCAGCTGTGGTGGTGATGGAGGGGTCCGCTGTGGTGGTGATGGAGTTGTCTGCAGTGGTGATGGGTGGTTCCCTGCTCTGGGGTAGGAGTCCCCAGACGGGATGCCGGGGTCCTGGACCCACCACCCCTACTGAAGGGCAGTCGACGTCCCGTCATTTGTGGATAAAATCATGAAAAGAAAGGTTAGTCTCAGGTTATATATAAACCTATGTATATATGTTTAACAACTACATACTTTGTGTCTGTTTTAGTTTCAAATTCCCCCTCAGTTTCAGTGTCACTGTGGTTATCTCTTTGAACAACTTCATCAATATCCAAATCAGCCCTAGACCATTTTGATCGAGAGACAAGGTCTTTATCAATGTGTTCACCCCCATAGTGGCGAGTGTCTCATCCATTATGACTGGATCAATGTTGAACAACAAATTGCCATTGTTGAGCTCATGTGGTGCAAGCTGATAAGCGTCATCAACCTCCTTGGAGACATTGTCAGTGATCTGACTTCGGGCCTTGGCCTTGATTACTGCATACCAGTCTCGATGTCCTCCCGGGAAGTCAGTGTATAAACCTGCTCAGCTTGTTGGGAAAAAATGAAGGGATCAAACCCTTTATATCTACCATTCTTCTTGACCTCAACTAAGCCGTAGTTGTTGTCAACCTTTGTTCCAACACCGATTGTGTTGTCGAACCAATCACATTTGAATAGAACAATATCTCTTCTTAGTCGTCCAGAGAACGAAACTTCAACAATCTCTGTCAGCACTCCATAAAAGTCTTCTTCTAACTGTCCGACGGTGCCTCTAACACAAACCCCGTAGTTATGGGTACGCATCCCTTCACTCCATTGAAGAATATTAAACTTGTAGCCATTTACGTAGTAAATAGGCTATTTTTTAACAGTTTTCACCGGCCCCCAAGAAAGGGCTTGGAGTAAAGAATCTTCAATATGGTTGTTAGAGTCTTGTATCTATGTACAACATAACAAATAGGTCATTGTTAGATACCGGGAGTTAGAAGCAAAGATAAAAAAACACTCGGTATATGGGTCTTACGTGTTGTGCGAACCAACCAACGAACTTGGATGACACCTCACTATGAATTTGGTCATCAGTTAAATCATTTTGCTTAAGTTTTAGCATATCTATATATAAGCTATTTAAAGGGAACAAATTTAGATACTATAAAAGCTAGGTTTAGAATGTAACATATAACTTTTATGACTTACTAAAGAAAGGGTTCCACTTCTGGGTAATTTAGAAGAATGTACAAGTGAGCCGCCTTTCGATCTTTCTCATCAATGTAACATTTTGTGAGCTTGCCCCCCGAATGACCAGGATAGTTGAAAATCGATATTTGTTCATCAAACCCTGTGTGGGTGGCTACCCCAAGATTGCAGGGAATTCTATTCATTCTAGTTTCTATCTCCGTCGGAAAATAGAAAGAAGCAAAAGTTGTCATTTCTTCGACTAAGTATGCCTCACAAATTGATGCTTCAACGCAGGCTTTGTTTGACACTTTGTCTTTTAAAGAGCGTAAGAATCTTCAAATCATAAACAAATGTTAAGTTAGAAAAACCTATTATAAGAAATGTTTGGAAGGAAATTAAAAAGTTCTGGCGTTTACCTTTCGAATGGATACATCCAACGATCCTGCACGGGGCCACCAACCAAGGCCTCGTACGGTAGATAAATAGGCAAATGCTCCATCGAGTCAAAAAAACTTGGTGGGAAAATCTGCTCCAACTTACAAATCAATACCGGGATGGTTTCTTCCATCTTCACAAGTTTCTCCACAGTCAACGAAGTTACCGTCAACTCCTTAAAGAAGTGACTCAACTCAACCAACGGTTTCCAAATAGGCTTCCGTAAGGCATGAAATGCGTACGGGAGTAGTTGTTGCATAAAGACATGGCAATTATGACTTTTCATGCCAAACACCCTGCCCTCCTTCACGTCGACACATCTACTCAAGTTAGAAGCGAATCCGTCAAGCAGGGTCAACCCATTCATCCAAATACACACAACAATCTGTTGCGGTCTAGTTAAAACATATTTTGCATGGGGTTTAAACATTCTTCCACGTCCCGCATCCTTCAATTCCAACTCCTTCCTAGAACACCAAATCGGAAGGTCTAGACGACTCTTCTCGTTGTCCTTTGTTCTCCCCTTGATGTCCATAACAGTGTCACAAATATTCATGAAAACATTACGTTTAGTGTGCATGACATCAATGTTGTGTCTTAACAACAAGTCTTTCCAATATGACAAATCCCACAAGATGCTCTGCTTCACCCAGTGGTGTTCCTTACCATAACCCATAAACTCCTTAACACTCTTGTCCCAGATGTAGGGATACTCTTCGACCCTCTGCCAAACCCATGCACCGGATAACCTACAGGGTAGAGGTTCATTAACAACCTTATTCTTCTTAAAAGCGGTTTTGTTTCTCCTAAATGGGTGATCTAACGGTAGAAACTTTCTATGACAGTCAAAGAAACTTGTCTTGCCGCTAACAGGGAGTGATTCCCCCCCGGTATGTTCCATGCATACAGGGCAAGCAAGCTTCCTAGATGTTGACCATCCAGAAAGCATACCGTAGGCTGGGAAGTCGTTAATAGTCCACATCAAAACAACACGCATCATGAAATTGTTCTTCAAAGACGCATCGTATGTCATTACCCCGACATCCCATAATTGTGATACATCTTCAACCAATGGTTGCAAAAATACGTCTATGTTCGCCTTTGGATTTTTGGGTCCTGGAACCAGTATAGATAGAAACATGACCTCCCTCTTCATACACATATCAGGAGGCAGATTGTATGGGCTTAGTATGACTGGCCAACAAGAGTAAGCTCTTCCGTATTGACCGAACGGGTTAAACCCATCAGTACATAAGCCAAGTCTTACATTGCGCGACTCGCCAGAAAAGTCCAGATATAGCTCATCCAAACACTTCCATGCTTTCCCGTCGGAATGATGGCAAAGAAACCCCTCTTATGTTCGGTTCAGAGCATGCCAATGTATGTGTTTTGCCATGGACAATAAGGCATACAGGCGTTGAAGACGCGGTGATATAGGGAAGTACCACATTTTCTTCCTGGCCGTCCGGGTTACCTTCCCTCTCCTTTTAACGGTTTTGTAGCATTCCTCATTACAATGTAGACATTTTATGACACTCTTATCTACAAATTCATTTCTGAACAGCATACATCCGCCAACACAACACTCTATCTTCACACAACCCAACCCCAAGTTTGCCACTTGTTTCTTAGCATGGTACAGGTTTGTTGGCATTCGATGATTACTAGGCATAGTGGAACCCATCAGATTGACCATCCTATTAAAACAACCTCCAGAAAGATTATAATCTGTGTTTAGGCTTAAAGCAGCCAGAGAGGTGGATAACTCAGTGTGGCTGTTGCACCTATCCCATAATGGAGTCTGAGCTACCGCTAACAAATCATAAAATCTCTTCACCTCCGGATTAGGATCCTCCTCTACATTGTCAGAGTCTCCATGACCTGCTTGGTCATTATGTTCTAGCATACGCCCGGTGGAGGGTCCAACATGATCCATCACCATTTGTTCTATGTTGTTGTACGTATCCCTGTTTCCTCCAACCTCGTAGTAAGACTGTTGCACGGTTACGTCTGAAGGTCTAGGTGGTAACTGCTCACCATGGTTGTACCAGCAGTGGTATGTTTCCATGAACCCTTTCTCAGTTAGGTGGCACATGACATCATCCGCGTATTCAAAACTCATGCATTTGCACCTTGAGCACGGATAACGAATCTTCTGAGTCACTTCAAATCCAGGCGTGTTTGCCGTAACAAACGGAATGAACTCCAATAGCCCCATCATAAACTCCTCAGTCACTCGCCGACTGCGATCTAGTCGGTTGTACATCCATCGCCGATTTACCGGTTCCTTCATTTACAATATCTAACAAGCATAATTTCTGTTACTTTACATTTTTAAAATTTTATTTGACTATCGTTTGTGAATCACTCTCTATCTCTTTGATGTTGTAAATTGGTGGGGCCTTATCCCATTCGGGATGAATATGCAACCATCCGTAACCCATCGATGTTTTATGTGGTCTATCTTGTGTCATTGATGTTCATTTGAAATTTTGGCAGCATTTCGCATTGGTCCCCGAGTACACAGAGATACGTACGGTATGAAACACCGCACACAGACATGCACCCTGGGGACAATACGAAACACCATAACCGAAATTTGAAATGAACATTCAACATCTCAAGATAGACCACATACAACATTGATGGGTTACGCCCTACTGGTTACAAATTCATACCAAACTGTCCAACCGGGACAATTCAAGATCCAACACAACACGGTACATCAGCCGGTTGTTTTGAAACTTGAACGGGAATCTAATGGGTACACACACGACTAAACCCTACATTTTTAAAGTTGAGTTTTATTTTTTAAGTTCCCTAAGAAAATGACCCTGCCAAAATTTTAGCAGAGTCTCCCCTGTAAACTAGACATTTCCCAAATTTAGAAACGGCTTGTTACATACAAAAAAAGTATATGAATGTATAGATAAATATATATGCTATGCATTGTATATGATATTGAGAGTTATGAACACCAAATCATGTTACCAGCACATAAAACCAATGCCTAATAAGCTCTGCTTTCCACTAACAAACAACATTACACATGCATAAAAAATCATGTTATCAGCACAAAAACCAATGCCTAATGAGCTCTGCTCTCCACTAACAAACAAGATTACACATGCGACTAAAATCATGTTATTAGCACTTAAAACCATTGCCTAATGAGCTCTGCTCTCCACTAACAAACAACAATCGCCCAGCATACACATAATGAGAAAGTCAGTGTTAGGGGATTACCTGGGGAAAAAAGTCTGGGATGAATATGAAGCTGTCGACAGATGATCAGAGACCACGCGTAACATGTGCTAGTCTGCATGAAAAACCAATAAGTGGTTGGACAGTTACAAGTAGCAAGGAAACTAAACAAAGAGAGACACGTAAAGCAAATTATAGATTACACAGCAACGACTTCTTAGTGATATAGAGACTTGGGATCCACGTGAGAATGAGTCCATGAGAGACGCAACAGAGACTACATTTGCATTATTAAACATTCTTAAAATAACATATGAAGTAATTAAGTATGTTTGCGAGGTCAAACGCTAGATTTTTCAAAATCCTTAAGGGGGAGATCGAGAAATGGAAAGAAAATAAAAGTGATATACATATATAATTGATGGACTCAGAATATATATGTTTATGTGATTCTGCATATATATATGTTTATGTGTCCCCCCCCCCCCCCGTGATAGAATCAAATAGCGTTTGCGATTTGCGCCGCGACGCCGTAATCCCAGTTTAGGGGCCGGCCGCGACGCGACGCGATCCGGGATTGACTATAGATAATATTCACCTCCAGATCCTATATAAAATCTTCTCCTAGATAAATTTGGACTTAGCTTAGAGGTGTCATTATTGTATAGATAATTGGAATCATCTCAAGGGAAGTTAGCCTATATTTGGAGAGTAAGGACTCCTGATTAAATTATGATAATTCTGAGTTTTTTAAGTTGAGGTTTGGTTCTATTTTTCTTTGATCCATACCTCCCAGGTTTAGCCCCACAAGCTATAAACATTATCCCCAAATGAATGTTTGAGTTTGAATGAGATTAACAATTTAACAAAATTTATTTCCAGTTCCCCAGCCTTTCTAGGTTCTGTTGGTCCCTATTTGAGTTCACACCTTCAACCATAACCTCTGCCACATCTGCATAGTGCTTGGATAATTTAATAAACTCTATTGGAGAGTTGTAGTCTTGGAATACATAACTCGAGCCTTAACAGCCTATCAGTGCCACAACTTCTATGATCACAAGGCTAATTATTTCATCCCTTTTTGGTATACTGCCACTCAGTCTTTATTTTCATCATGTTTCAGTTTCATCTTGCACTTAATCATAGTGTTCTCCCAGTCTTCTAGTTGTGAGATTTATGCTATCCATATTTTAATGAGTACTTATACTCCTACATGGTCACACTAGAACCTCTATTTTGTTCTCTTTACCATGATAAAGTTTAGCATCGATCATGGTCAGTTCTTTCATTGAATTTTCTTTTTTTCCACCTCTTGATCTTAGGTACGTTATGCTAAGCCTCATCACTAACCTTTTCCTTCTAACTCAAGACTTAAATAATGATGTAGGTAAAGTGGTAACTACTACTAATCCTGCATACTTAAAATTATAAATCAGAACCTTAGCATAACCATTTTCCTATCTGTCCTAGTTTACTTTTCATGATTTCATTTTCTGTTTTGACTTGCTTTAATTTTAAAAAAAACATGCTCTCATTTTGCTTATAATTTTCAAAATAATGTATAAAATCAGTTAAACAATAAACAAATCACTATTGCTACTCCAATATTTGAAATCTTAAAACACTATGATACCATGGCAAATGTAATTCAAAGTGAGATCAAAAAATGAAATAAGGAGATCTTTTACATAAATCACATTCCCTAATGTGATGCAACTCCTTAAACAAGGTAAAAAAAGGGGCAACAGATTCATGTTAAGGCCAAAGAGAAATCAAAATAAATCCTCTTCTCATTTCAATATAAATCATCATGTTCCCTTCTCCAAGTTACAGCATATTCTATACGTGTCAGGTTCAACTTCTAATCCTAAAAAAACTATACTAAGATAGCAATAAAAACAACAACATTTTAATCGACCCCTTCCCCATCCACTTCTTGCTTCAAATTCGAGTGTTGTTTCTATGGAATCCTCTTCCAAACTCAATCTTCAATTAGGCACACTCCTTGAGTTTTAGTTAACTACATTCCCCTTTATGAATCTGTTAACTTGAACGACTTTTATATAAAGGCTTCAAGTAAATTAGAAAGGAGCCAATTGAAAGAACTTATTTTACCTTACGGAAATGGCTTATAACCTATTCATAAAGCTCAATTTGACATTTCAATAAATTTCACAAACATACTTATCAAAATAAACTTTAAATTCTACAGTGTTTAAAGTGAATTATCTACTAACTTTTAATTAGGAAGAATAAAATAAAAGATGTGTGGAAATATTTACACAACACATACTCTAACATAACCAATTGAATGAAACAACACTCACAATGATAGATTCTAAAAAGATCTACT
This sequence comes from Clitoria ternatea, assembly GCA_037962975.1. Classification (NCBI taxonomy): domain Eukaryota; kingdom Viridiplantae; phylum Streptophyta; class Magnoliopsida; order Fabales; family Fabaceae; genus Clitoria; species Clitoria ternatea. The sequence continues at coordinate 36,737,856 of CM075672.1, read as the reverse complement.
AAGAGAACTAGAGTTAGTATCAAAAAAATATAATAAAATTAACAATTATCTATCTCAGCAAGAGAGTTAAAATACAATTTCATAAGAAAAAATAATAGGAATACCAAACATTAATTTGCAATAAAGCTATAAACTCAAATGACAGTTCAACTCCTCTCCATATCTTTTTCCTTTCATCTTTATCTATGTTTTTCTCTTGCTAACATACACATGGTCACACAATTTTAATCTATATCTCAAGTAATGGAGCACTCTGGTTAGTGGAGAGGATCCTAATTCCAAAAATCATCGTTACCTTAGTGAGTTAGACATCTAGACCCTCTTGATATATTACGTGTGGTTTTGAATCTTTGATCTTTTAAGCATAATTGATCCAAATATCAGTTCATCTTTTTAAATTAAGAAATTGTACTGTAACCTAAAAAAATTAAGAAATTGCCTCTTCAACTTTTTTCTCTGTAAAATAAACATATTCACAATTTTTATATAAAATCTTCATATACAAGCAGCTATCCTACTCAATCAGTCAATACAAGAGCAGATTTGTTAAACAGGAATAACAATTTTCCTTTAATGTCAAAAACGCCAAAACATCGACAGCAAAGAAGTTATCATACAGGGGCGAGGAAGATTTTTACCAACATATGAAACCTTAGAAACTTGAAAAGCAACTTAGAATAGGTAGTATATTACCTACGGAGGCCGTGGATCACACAGGGCTTTGCTCGAAGACCACCTCCTTGCTGGAGATGACGCACACCACAGAGAAGAAGGGGAGAGGTTGTCGGAGGGGGGCAATAAGGGAGTAGCAAATGAGGGCAGTGGAGAAGAAGCAAAGGACGTAGAGATGAATGACGGAGAGGGAAGAGGAGAGGGAAGGGTTTAGGGAAATCGTGAGGGAGATGACACGACGGTGAGGGGCAGAGGCAAACTGGTAAGGCAAACACCGAGCAAAAGTGGAGAAAGAAGTGGAAGCAGGGGGCAGAGAAGAGGAGACAGGGTTTAGAGTTTGAGAAAGTGACCTAGGTGAAAGGTGGAGGTGGTTTTACTTGTAACTGTTAGCGACGGATACACACCGTCACTGAAATCATGGATATTTTTAGCAAGTGACAGATTTAGTGACTACTAAAGACGTCCGTCACTAACTTACTAACACTACTGATGATGAACTCCGTCGCTAAATTTTAAAATCCCTCCAAAATCTTTTGTTCCCCTCCAGGAACCATAGCGACTGCAACACCCCGTCACTGATGTATCAAAATTTAACGACGTCACAAATCCGTCACTACTTAGCAACGCCAAAATAACCGTCGCTAAAAACAACAAATAGTGACGCAACGCCGCCGTCGCTATACTTTGCCTTACATTTAGGGACGGTATACGACCGTCGCTAAAATTAAACACTAAGAGGGAAAACAAAAAAGGGAGGGAATGAAATCTAGCGACCGCAATAGCAACGGGGTCACTATTAGCGATGGCATATGTACCATCGCAACGACTTGGCGCCAAAAAGAGGGAAACAAAAAATGGAGGGAACGAAATCTAGCGACCGCACTAGCGACGACGTGTCATTAGCGACGACACTAGCGACGGTGTTAGTCATACTTTTTAGTGACGGGTGTATTTGGTCATTAAATTAGTCACTAAGATATTTTCCCAGTCCCTATTTCCTAGTCGGTCGCTAATTCGGTCGCTACTTAGTGACGACATTCGGTGGTCGCTATTTTGAGGTGGCTAGTTGGGGTTTTTTTAGTAGTGATTAATGATGAATGTTTATTACCCCTTTGAAGGGAGTAATATGTTGTTGATGAATAACCTATGAGGGGTTGAAATATGTACATGTTAATGAACCATCCTTGAGGGGTTAAAGTATATGTTTTATGAATTGAGAATATATATGGATGCTTGGCATTAAATGTGATGGCTATTGTGATGGCATTAGTGATAAGATTGAAAGATAATGCATAATTAAGGCACTCATAGAGTCAAATTAAATTTTATGTGATTTTGATGGCATGTGATAGCTCCAATAGCCCATATATGTAGTTTATGACTTGTAGGAATTGGAATGGGCCAATTCCAACGAGAATAGGCCCTTGAGTTGCACAAACGTGCCTCAAAATAGGTAAAACACATTTATGTGCATAAGTCCCTTATTTTTGAGAATTTTTGAGTGTGGTCAGTGGCCACATGTTATAAATAATATATATAAGTTGGTGTTAAAATTTGGTGGGCGTTGGAATTCGTATGAAAAAGTTAGGGGATTAGAAGTTCAAAAATACAGTTTTCTTTTGCATAAAAAGGGTCTGTGCTGTCATGAATCGATTCAAAACAATGTTTGAATCGATTGAGAACTCCCTGGAATAACTGTTCCTTAATTTCACATGCTTGAATCGATTCATACAAAGGCTTGAATCGATTCAAGACTCACTGAAATTACTGTTCCCTAATTTCTTAATGCTTGAATCGATTCATATGGGGTTTGAATCAATTAAAGGCTCTCTGTTTGTCAATTTTTGGACTTAAAGCACGCATGAATCAATTCATGAAAAGCTTGAATCGATTCAAAGCCCTGTTATGGTCACTGTTATGTTGTTTTTCCATCTGCTCCAATTCCTTTGCTATTTTTGGCCTGTTTGGGCATCTTAATGACATTTTTGGCCTCTGACTTCCGCTTGAAAGTTGTAGATAATTATGTTACGGAGGTGTGAAAATTGGTCTTACCTTAATTGGAGTTTTCTAACTCTCATGAGGTATAAAATACCAGACCCACTGCATTGTAAAACTCAAGTTTAAAAGGGTTATGAACCCAACTTTTTATGATTGCCAAATTGGGACTAATAGGTGATATTTGTGACATGTCCCTTTATTTTTGAGACTAAAAGTGAACCTTTCTCATGTTCTAATATTGAATTTTTTCATGGCTCATTATTGCCCAAAACCTCTTTTTATTATGTAAAAACAAGAGATGGTATTAGGGGTATGTGATTTGTGGTGTGTCTTGGTGGTGTTGATGTTGATCTCATATATTAAGAAAATATGTATATGACCTAAATCATGTTATAAAAACATGAATGCCCACCACTATTGATGTGATATGATAATTGATGATGAAAAGTAAATGATGTGGTTATATGACACACCTTGTATGATAATGAATTAATGAGGGGACAATTAAATGGCAATGGATTGTGTAAATCAATGAATTTGATATGACGTTGATGATGATTAAAAGTGGATGATGCCACACGTACTGAATGATAAATGTTAATGTTGAATGAAAAGGGACGTTGTTGTTGAACATGCCCTTGAATGCTATTATTGATGAGTGTGGTGCCATTATGATTAATGCAAGTATTGACTTATATGTATGAGATGCAATGATGATTGCTGAATGTATGTTTTGAAATATCTTGTTGGTTTCCATGCATGGATTAATTCTATGATGATTGATATGCTATGATTGCCATGTGTGGATTGATGAAAATGTGAATGTTGTGCCTTGAGGGGCCTTATGGTTGATTGTATGCCAATGATAACAAAATTAAATATATAATATACCCCTAAATGAGAGGGCGAGAAATCCTTGTGAAGTTAAGGTTTGGTATATGCATTATTGCATTTTGAATTCATGGCATGGCATAACATTGATTATGTGGTTGCGATCACAATGAATGGTCTTGCGGGACTATGTGAGAGGGAGTACCCCATGCGTGGTGGGAAACCAATATGTGAATTAATAAAGGTGGTTGCGATCACCAATATGTTGAGAATAATGAACGTGGTTGTGATCACGAGTATATTGAAATGAGAAAGATCCTGCAGTATTCTATGAAGGGAGTACCCCATGCGTGGCGGGAAACCAATGTAACATGATGAAGGTGGTTGCGATCACCAGTATGTGGAAATGAAATTGGTCTTGCGGGACTATGAAGGGTGTACCCCATGCATGGCAGGAAACCAATGTGAAATGAATGAAATGTGGTTGTGATCACGAAGAATACCTTGCGGGGTTATAAAAAGGAAGTACCCCATGCGTGGTGGAAACTAATATGAATTGATTGATATGTGGTTGTGATCACAATGAAAAATCCTATGGGATTCTATGAAAAGGAAGTACTCCATGCATGGCGGGAAACCAATATGAGATTGAATTATAAGTTAAGAGAGTATTAATTGATTAAAGATTTAATGACTTAATTGATGATAATTATGAATGCCCATAATGATGTAGGGCTATGTGAATGTGTATGTGCTTGTGCTTGACATGAATTATGAATAATAAGGCTTGTATGCCTAAGATAATATCTTGGTGATGGTTTAATGATGAATTGATGATTTATAGCAAAGCACACATGTTGGTTGAATGCATGTACACATAATCACAATGTATTTATATTTGTCATTTTGAATGTATAACTCACTCTCCCATGTTGTCTCCTTTTTAGCATTGTGATGAAGGTTTGCTATAGGATGAGTTTAGGTTTTTTAATTAAAGCTCTTGAAGAAGGTAAATAGTGGTAATGGAATGCCTTGGCCGGCAGCACTTGCTAAACTTGATGTAGTGAATGATTTGTGTATATTGAGGTTGATAAATAGAGATTTGTAAACATGTATATATCATTGTATATTGATGATGGTGATAATTGAAGTGATACCATTTTGATGACGTGTTATGTCAACTATGGAATGTAATTAGCGAGTTTGGGTGTCGTATAATCATATATATATATATATATATATATATATATATATATACACACTTGAGGCATCGAGGATGTATGTATGCTAGGAATTGGATAGCTTATATTCTGATTTAATGATTAATACCTCTTGTAGAGGCTACCTACAATTGATGATGTATGATTATGACTTATGTGCATAGTTAATTGTGGCCTAATAGGCTTATGTTATGAAATTGCATGATTGCTTAAGCCTTTTTCTATATCTTCATATATGGAACTAGGCGGGTGGCCCGTATATATATTCTTCTTCCGCTATAAACTCAAATTAATTTGTATACACATGTGGGCATTTTGATTTGCGATCCAGTTTATAAATTATTAAATCTCACTCTTCGGTTTTCTGTGGTTCGGGTCTTGATGTAATCATTGTGGTGTTTTAAAATTATTTTAAACATGAAAATTTACTCGTATTTTTATTAATTATTATCTTGATTACATCGGGATTCGGGTCCAGAAAATCAGGGTGTGACATCTACCGGCGATGTGGTGTCCACATTGCCCCTCATGCACTTCTTCCAACACACCTTGTACCTCCTTTTCATTCAAACAATGAAAGTAAGGTACATAAAATCCCCTTCGAATGAGCATGCCATCCACCATCGTAAAGTAAGGCAACTCCCTTTTTAACTTCCTCTTCTCCAACTCATCAATGGGTAATTATTCATTGACAAAGTACCGTATGTAAGGGACCACCCATGAATTCTCATCGAAGGCATGATATGATATTGCGTTCAGTGACGGGGTCACGGGGATGCTGGGCGTCGTCAGCGTACTCTGCACTATGGATGTAGTGTTCCCTGGCTGCTTTGTGCTTGCAAGTCTCAAGAGGATATCTGCTCTCGTGTTTTCCTCTCTGGGTACGTGCTTAAACTCTAGCATAGAAAATCTTCCCTTCAACTCATTCATATAATTTAAATACAATTGAAGCTGAGGCTCATGGACTTGATACTCACCCTAAATTTGTAAGATCACTAACTATGAATCACTACAAAGGGTTACCTCAGAAGCTCCGATGTCAATTGCTGCTTTGAGTACGGCAAGGCAAGCTTCATATTCAGCCTGATTATCAGATGTTTTGAAGTTAAAATGCAAGAAGATCTCCAGGTGCACACCATCATCACTCTCCACCACTACACCTGCTCCACACCCCTTGCTATTGGATGAGCCATCCATATAAACTACCCAATGAGTTTGAGGTATAGTTGGATCCTCCCCAGTAATTTCTACCACAAAATCAGCTAACACTTGGGCTTTGATAGCTCCTCGAGGTTCATAAGAAACATCAAACTCTGATAGCTCGATGGACCATTTGATCATCCTCCCAGCGAGGTCTGGCTTGCTCAAAACAGAACAGAGTGGAAGGTCCATTTTTACCATTATAGGGTGTGCGTGAAAATACGGCCTGAGGTGACGAAAGGCCCAGACAACTACAAGAGCGGCTTTCTCAATCTTCTGATACCGGTCCTCTGCTCCCTGTAGCATTTTACTGGTGAAATACACGGACCTCTGTCCTTCCGGGGTCTCTTTTACCAACGCTATCCCCAGAGCTTCATCAGAAATTGCCAAGTACAAAATGAGCACTTCTCTAGGCTCAGGCTTTACTAAAATAGGAGGGCTTGACCGAACCTCCTTAAGCTCCTGGAAAGCTTGTTCTTGCTTCTGTCCCCATTCAAACTTCTTGGACTTCTTCAAAATCTTGTATAGGGGAAGGGATCTATGTGCCATTTTGGGCATAAACCCTGCCAAGGCCGCCACTTTTCCATTCAAAGATTGGACTTCCCTTAAACTCTTGGGACTCTGCATGTCCAGAATTGCTTGGTACTTGCCCAGGTTTGCTTTAATACCACGCCGAGTCAACATGAAACCCAGAAACTTTCCCGCGGGGACAACGAAGGTACACTTCAGTGGGTTCAACCTCATGTTGTACTGCCTCAAGCGCATGAACACTTGGCGTAAATCATCCATGTGATCACCCCCAGCCAAGGTCTTAGCGATGATATTGTCAATGTACACCTCCACCAACTTGGTGTGCATGCCCTCGAATACCTTATTAATCATACGCTGGTAAGTGGCGCCTGTATTCTTTAAACCAAAGGGCATAATGATGTAGTAGAAAACACCGTGGTCATTGATGAATGCCGTCTTCTCCTGGTCCTCCTCCCACATCAGAATTTGGTTGTACCCCGAATAGGCATCCATAAAGGTTAAGTACTGGTAACCAGAAGAATCATCCACCATACGATCAATATTAGGGAGGGGGTACGGATCCTTTGGGCAACAATGGTTCAAGTTCACGTAGTCTGTACATATTCTCCATTTACCGTTGGCCTTCTACACTATCACCACATTAAAGAGCCAAGAGGAATATCAGATTTCCCTAATGAATCCGGCCTTCAGCAACTGCTCCATTTGCTCATAAACTGCTTTCTGCTTCTTGAGGCCCAGGCTTCTCTTCTTTTGGGCAACCAGTGTCGTCTCTGGGTAGACGGATAACTTGTGGTAGTAAAAGTTAGGATCTATCCCAGGCATATCTACGATAGTCCATGCGAACAAGTCTTTAAATTTGTGAAGAAGTGTGAGCAGATGCTGTTCCATCACAGCTTCTAATCGGTTGTTGATATGCGTGATCTTCTCTGGGGAATCTCCTAACACGACATCCCTGGAACCTCCTTCTGGCATAGGCTTAGAAGGATTATGCGGATCAATTTTCAACTCCGCCCTGGGGTCAAGGTCAATCAGACTAACTGAACCCGCCTTTGTTCCTCTATCATTCAGCTTCTTCTTTTTGTTGAACGCTTCCAACTTTACCATGTTCAGGCTCAGGTTGTAGCAATACCTGGCCATCTCCTGATCACCTCAGAGGGAAGACACCTTGTTGTCTTTATCAATGAATTTGATAAGAAGGTATGGAGTTGATACAATTGCCTCCACAACGTTCAACGAAAGGCGGCCAATAATGCCGTTGTAAAGTGACTCCACATCAATCACGAACACCCTGGACTTCACTATTCTCGCTCCGGGCTCTCCCTCAAAAGACACAAGTGTGTCAAGATACCCCTTAGTGGGTTGCTTCGCTCCATTGAAAGCTGTGAGTTCCTGCGTATAAGGTTGTAAATCGGAGTCATTAAAACCCATTCTTTTAAAACAGTTATAAAAAATAACATCACAGGAACTCCCCTGATTGACAAGGATCCTCTTAACGTCCTTGTTTGTAATCACAACAATGATGACTATGACGTCATCGCCCCCAGGGACAGTTGGGCCAAAATCTTCATCTGAGAATGAAACCAATGGCACCAACACACTATCTCTGAAAGGGCGATTATCCCTGGGCTTCTCTTGAATAGATAGAATCATCCGATGATGATTCTTTCGAGCCGTAATCAAAGCTCTGCCCCCAGCAAAGCCTCCGGCGATCATATCAATCACCTCACGCCGACCCTACCTCTGTTACTGGGGCATGTCATCCTTCTGAGCACCCTTATTGATGACAACCCTCTTCTACTTCTCAGTAGCAGTGTATCTCTTGATGGGAGCATGGCTATTATCGCCCTCATCGTCACGGTTATGACCCCACTTCTCCATCTGCTCTGGCTCGTCGAGGGACTTCTCCTTAAAAAGGTATTGCTTCAACTTACCCTCTCTAATATGGGTCTCCACAATGTTCTTGAGTGCTTTACATTCGTCTGTGGAGTGGCCAACTTGCTCATGGAAACCATAGTACTTGCGCGGATTCCTAGACCTTTTTATTAGAGTCGGCCTCCTTATACCATATACGTTGAGTTTTGGCCATCTGACCTCTCTCATGATTTGCGAGTGACTAGCTTTCAGTGGAGCATAGTTACTGAAAGTGGCTACGCGCCTCTCCTGGTGCTGGGGTTGGGAACTCCAGAACCTGTCCTGTTGAAAAGGCTTCTCATGTCTTCTCCCTTCCCTCTCACGGGGCTGTTGTGTGACAGGGACATGTGGCTTCGTTCGGGCTTTCTTGGCTTCGAGGTGCATCTCAATTCCAATATATTTTGACGCCTTCCTCCGAAACTCTTCAAACGTCGTTGGAGGGCTCCTTGCTAAAGGCAAAGCAAAGACTAACCCGGGCTGCAGGGCTTCAATAACTATGTGCAGCTGGATGGCTTCTGTAAGGTTTGGTACCATAGCTGCCTCCTTATAAAATCTTTTTAGAAACTCATTAAGAGTTTCATTTTCTCCTTGCCTGATTTGGGCCAAGGTGTGGGACGTCTTGGGAACATCCCTGGAAATGACAAAATGGTCCCTAAACACTGTTGCCATCTCCTCCCAGGAATCTATTGAGCTAGAGGGTAACCCTTTGAACTAGCTGAGGGCTTCTTCCACCAGAGTGCGTGGAAACATCCTACACATCACATCCTCATCCGCCCCAAGTACATAGCCTCGTAAAAGTAAGCATCAAGATACTTAGTGGGGTCAGTTTCTCCATTATACTTCCCAATAGAGAGTGGTTGAGTCGTCTGCAAGTGCCTGGGGATAGGTACGCTCATCAGCCTCCTAGAAAAGAAACGTTGAGCCAATACGCTTCAGGAGCTACTACCATTGACTCCTTCCTTCCACTAACTCCATCACCCGAGTCTTTAGCCTGTTCCCTTTCCTTGTAGGTGGGAATCTTCAAATACTGCAGAGTTACAAACTTCTCTCTTCCAGTAGTGTGGTGGGTCTCCTCAGCCTGAGATACCACCTTCTCCTCCGTCTGTCTCCTTTCCCTCCTTAACTTTGTAAGCTCCTCCCTGAGCTGCCTTATGACTTCATCACGAGGGTCTGAAACCACTGCAGGTATCACTCTCCTCGAGCTAGCTCCAGGAGATTCGAGAGAAGTCTCCTGTTAGTATGTTGGTTGGTCACGTCCTCCATGTGACCCTCAGTGAACTCACTCCATTACCCTCCATAGATAACTACTAAACTTCTACTAGAAGTGGGAATAACTTAAACGTGTCCCACCGGGCGTGCCAATGAACTGGTCTGATCCAGGGTCAAAGATCTGAAGTGGGGACCAGCCACAAAAGTCAAGGATAAGAGAATTTATACACCGGTACAGTGGGTATCCAGTATTCTAATTCGGTGTCTTAGTGGGAGAACCGGTCTTGTTGTCCTAGAGATCCTTCTCATCAAACTTTCACATTGAAGTGGGGCGAAAGGTGGTGTCACCTGTGAAGATTCTCGACGCTCAAGTCAGTAACAAGGATGAGGATTCAAGTTGAAAGAGCTCAAGCAATAGAACAATGTATAGAGAGTAAGAACAACGTAACCTTTTGCGTGTATGAATGGGCTATTTATAGATGAACATGGAGAATGAATTGTCAGGTTGAGCTAAGGGACAAAGAGTACACTGCTCAGTGTACAATTCTGACACACGACGCGGGGAGAGCCGAGTCTCCGTGAATCCCCCTTGTGACTGTACCTTGTACCTTTTGTCGGGTAACGTGGATGCTTTCCGGTGTACGAGGTGTGAACCTGGACATACTAGTATGGAGAACGCCTCATACAGGTTTACAGTCCGGAGGTATACCTATGAGACCGGTAGCACAGGGAGGTTGGATGAAATTACATCCTTGCCCTAGGTACCGGTATCGAGACCGGATCACATGTATGCATAACCAAAGTTTATTTTATTGTCTTAATCTTTGATTAGTTGAATAATGCATGGTTAGCCGTGAATAAGAATAAACGGAGGGTATAACACAATAGTTAATAACTATAATATCTTTTACGAGTATTGAACCCGCAATCGCCTTTGAACCAACACCCATCACCCTTTTGGGGACACAGAAAATAATTAAAACAGTGTTGAGGGCATGCACTAAAGTGCGTATCCAAGGCACCTGACTCCCAAAGAGCTCCAAGTAATAGGGTAATTGCTTATAAAGTCACCCCTACTAAGCATGCACTAAAGGTACACCAAAATATGTATAATGCTTGACACTTTATTTTGTCCTCTTTATCTGGATGTGATGTAGGTCCCAATATTAACAAGTGGGTAACACACTGAGTTTAAGTGTTATTCTTCGTTAACCTCATTAATATTTAAGTACATGTAAGGTAAAAATAAAATCTCTTTAAATTAATATAAAAGTTTCATTATTATATGGCTTAGAGTAATTTGGAAAAACTATTAGAAATACTATAATGAAACATGAAAGATTTTTAGTATAAGGTAACATTGTACTGATTATTACTAAAACTTAAAATTAGTTGTAGTGTGGCTTAAAATATAATTTACTAAACTTTTAAGATAAAATTCATAAGGATCATAGCAAGAATTTAAATGGTTTATGAGGGTCTTGAAAAAATTTCTTAAAAGAACTCAATTAAACACGTCTTGGGAAAATATTTACTTTGGAAAACATGTGCCCCAAATGAGTCACAATTTTGTAAATTCAATGAAAGTAGCTAAATATTTTTAAACTAAAAATCCATTTTCCAGTGATTAATTCAAAGCATCCAGGGTCAAATTATAATTTTTCTAGATTTTTACCTACATCAAAGAGTTGTCCAAAAATTTATGTTTCTTGAGCTACTCAAATGACACCAAACTTGAACCAAATGATCCCTAACATGACAAGCTTTAATATCATTAAAAACTTTAAGGATAAAGAAAAAAAGTAATTTCCAATTTTAGTCACAAGGTGATGCCTCAGATTTTCAACTTTAATGGAGACACTACATATCAAAATCACTTAGAGTTATTTTTGATTCATATCAAATGACATCTAGAAATCACCAAACTTTCCTGATATCAACATCTATATGAGAATAACATAATGAGCTTGTTTGTTTAAGCTTATTTTTAAGTATTTTTTAAAAGAATACTTTTTTATAAATACTTGTTTAATAAGCAGATCAAAGTTGCTTCTTAAAACAAGTAGAAATAAGCTTCTCTTTAGCTTCTGCTTATTTTTAAAACTTTAAACAAACACATCAAAATTTAAAATAAGTGCTAAAAACACTTATCTCTTAAAATAAGTTTAAACAAATGAGTCGAATGTATATTTCTACACGTCCAAAACACAGCTAGAAATATATTTTCAATAGCTAAAGATTATAGTGTGTAAAAGAAAATAGCTTCACTTCAAATATTCATATAAAATTGAAAACGACTCCAAATTACATAAGTTTTCACCTAAATACTTTATACATACAACACTTTAGCATATCAAAAGTTTATCACCAACCAAAATCAATAAAGTATCCAAAATTCAATCTAAAATCACACGTAACTGTTGGTAAATTCTGGTAATAACTCTCAACCATCCTTGTCAATTCCCAACCAATTTTAAGTGTAATCTAACACCAAAAATTAAAATATACACCACTAGATAGCAGATTAATAGACCAAAGTTGAATAAAATCAACACTAACACAATAACCATTTTGTGCATAAAATTAATTATCTTGTTTAGGTAACAAGTTCTATTCTATTATCCAAATGAACCATACATCTCACTCCTTTTAACCTTGTAATCATAGCCACTAGAGAGAGTGAAGGAAAGATGAATCCAAGTTTCCTTTTTTACTTCCAAATAGAACCTATGGCTTACAAACATAATAAATTAAAGTCATAATTGAACCTTTAGAAAACATTGGAAATTAAGCAAAACATCATTTACCTTTTTAATCCAAAAATTTATTCTAATTTCAAAACAATTTTAGAAAACTTAAATTCTTACTTCCTTGAGAGGGACACAAAAATAAGGGCTTGATGGTGAGGGTGGTAAGCTTGGTTGGGTGAGGGTAGAAAAAAGAAAAGGCTTTAGGTGAATATAAACACAAGTGTAGGGAGAAAGAGAACTTGATGATAATGGGACAAGCATTGCATGTAGGAAAGGAGTGAAAAAGTAAGGTGGTTTATGGTAGCCAAGGATGACAACATGAAAAAAAAGGAAGAATAATAAGAGAATTATGAGAGATGAGTAAAAAACGAAAATGAATGAGAGTTACAGTGGTTTCAATTGAGAGTGTAGAATTTGGTGTAAAGGGAACATGGGCTTGGGCCATTCAAGATAAAACAAGGTGGTGTAAGTAGCAACTCTGGGTGGTGCAAATACTGATTTAAGGAATTCTAGAATTTAAAATTGCTATACTTAATTACATTTTATAAAATATCTCATACCGCAAAACTATTAATAAAACACTTGTACCAAAAAAATATATCTTTTTTAATATAAAATTTACTTTTATCTAGTTTTGATTTTGAACCATTCAAAAATCAACAAACTTTGAAACCCTATAGATTTTAAATAAGGTTTCTAAAATTCTTTTAAAGCATTTTTCTAAACTCTAATTGTTAAAAATAATAGTTTAGAAACCATTTGTAGAATAGAATTTTCAAGAAAACACCAATTAATCAAGGATTCAAATTATAAAAGTTATCCCATACCGCATCCCTGATCCACGAGAGACAGGTAAGGGTTTGATGATCAAGACCCCCTCTACAACCTTTCCTAGTAGGTCACTACGACGTATCCTCCTAACCTTCATGAACACTGTAACATCCTAAATCCAAAATATTAGGGAGAAAAACTAATGTTACCCAACGTGGGTAAATTAATTTTTATAAACCCATAAACCAATTTGAATTAATTAATTAATTAATTAATTTTCTAAATTCTAATTTCATTTTTATTTCTTAATTAATTAATTCTTAATTCTAACTATTTTCTTTCTCTTTGTTTTTTTTCACTTTCACACAAACTTTTCTCTTATGGCAGCCTCGCTTCTCCTTCGCTCTCACGCAATCATCTTCCTTGGGAGCCATCATTATTCTCGTTTTCCTCTTACCACTATCCAATTTCTATTCTAGCTTGATTAATTAAGGTAATGGTATGTGATACTTCAACTTCATCTCTTCTTCCTTGCGAATTTTCAGTTGTATGTTTATAATTTCCAATCTCCTTTCTTGTCTACTATGACTGTGGGTTACCATTTTCCCTCATGAAAGTTTGAAGGTTTGGAAGCCTTCCTAATTCATATTTTGGGAGCTCAAAAGTAAGAAAACGTATCATTCTTTTTCTTTATTCTGTTCAGCCATGGAAATCCTTTAACCATTGTGCGTACATGCTGAAATCTAGTTTAATCTTGTTAGGAAACTATTCTACATTGATTTCAGAGACAATCAGAGGCATTGTTGAGTGTTAGGAGTGATTGAGAAAGCTAAAGAAAAGTATTTTTACGTTTTGGGATTGTCAAATTAAGGAATCAGTTGATCGAAAGGTTATTTGGAAAGCTGGATCAACAAAAGATATGTTTAATGTATGGGGGGTTACTAGTCAAATAATAAATAAGGATTTAATCCCGAGGTTATGGGTTTCAATTAAAAATATTTACTTACTTATGTGAGTAATGCCTCAATCATTATTTTAGTAACAAAATGATATGTAATGACTGAAATGACTTTTATGCCAAATGTTTTTATGGTGTTGAACTTCATGGTTAGCATATAGAAGCTTGATTAAAATTGTTCTATGGCTGAAATGGTCCTAGTAGCAATTTATGATTGATGTTGAATTGTGTATGATGACATACAAGGTTGATTAAATTGTGTTGTAAATTAATAGCATATGCTGAATATGTATGTGTTGGCAGGTATTGCTAAAATAGAAATATATGATATTCACTGAATGTGTTGCTTAGCTCCAAAATGATATAATTGAGAAATATTAAGTGATGAATGATGATTGTTGATTTAAGGATATGAATGGTTTAGTAGAGCTAGGCTATGATGTAACTTATTATTATGCGCCAAGGTTCGCATCATATGCATATTTACATTTGATGACATCATATGCATTGGCGCTATGATTTGCCAGGCACTACGATTTTCCTATGAGACTGCCGCTTATAGTGCTACGATTCACTAAGCAGTTCTTGAGTATCACCGCTTATAGTGCTACGATTCACTATGTGGTTACTCAGACGCCTCTCGATTATAGTGCTATAATTCACTAAGTGGGTTATCCTTGGTACTTATTGTTGTTATTGAAGATGGATCCGCGTAGCATTTTGTTTTAAGTATAAAAAAGAAAAAAATGTATGATTTTTAAAGACCATGGTATTCATACATCTATTGGAAAACTCTGAGTTATGTATTTGTATAGTGATGAAAGATTGGAGATATATTTAGAGATGTGTGATTGATTATTGGAGCCTTTGCTTACATTATTGGTGATTGATTATTATGAATTAAATTGTTATTTATTTTTTAGGTAGTACTCACCCCCAACTTGTGGATTTGCAGTAAATACGTAGGGTGAGGAGTCTACGTAGTGATCTGGAAGTGGAAAGCATTGTGCAACCATAATGGATAATTATATATATATATATATATGCATAGTATGGTAAATATTGTTTTGATAGCTTTAATGGCTTGTGCATATCTTTTGATGTGTATATGATATTTATATTGAAATTAGCTTGAAATCTGAATCCTGATGCATTATGATGGATTATGATCAGACTTGATATGATATTAGGAATTTGTGGATGGCATCATGGAATATACAATTGGGCTGATTGTCAAAATTGATACTTGAGTATGTGATGTTAGATTGATGAATTACCCAAGAAGAACGGGTGTTGATGCAACTAAGAATATGTTTAAATATGTGTAGTTTGAGAATATTATGTATATTGCAGTGAGCAGGTTTAGTAACGTCCCCTTAATGATTCCCAATATTCACCCTGGGATCTGACTAAAATCAAATGAAAATTTTCACATTTAACTTTCCCGGCAATAAATAGTAGAAATCCAAGGGCCACGTTACGATAGGACGCCAAAATCTTAATTTTTTTATGTCAGTAATCAATTACCAAAACTCGAGTAATGGATTACCAGAGACCAGCTGCGCAAGAAATTAATTTTTATTTCAAGTTATCGATTACCAAATCCTGGAAGTCAATTACCATAAACACAATATCAGTAATATCAGTAATTATACAGAATTTTACATGTGGGCCAACTTCTGGCCTACCTAATTTCCTCGTTTTAACTCTGATTGCTACAAAACTTCATAGACACTATGTTTTCCCCATTCAACAACTGTTGGCGCAGTCCATTTGCCAAAATTCCTATGTATGACTAAGATATGTGCTAAATTCCATTAAACTTAATTGTTACAAATCCTAATGCATAAATCATGGCAATTGGACTCTAATACACGCAACAACCATGCACACAAGTCCTAAATGTCCTAGGGAGCCTATTGGCACCCTCCTGGGGGTTTAATTCCCACTGGATCTCCATTTTAACTATTTAGTTGCTAGTTTCACCTATAATTCACCTATGATGCAATGTATATTGCATTAAATATCAATTCAGCAGTCTTATCATTGTCATCAAACTAACACTACTACACGCAATGCTATACATATTCAATCATAGTTCATCTACCCATAGCAATTCACCACATTTAATAAATGGCTCTATGCCAATCACACAATCATAACTAATCATTATAAGGCTTAATGCCATCCAACACATGGATTCTGCACACACATTACATTCACATACTAACTCCATATCATTAAATTGTCAAACATAATCATTAAATATTTATCATCACACCATCATCTAGATTCAGAATTTAAACACAACAAGTTTAACCATCATACAATGTATAACTTCATGAACACCAATTCAATAATTCTCATCAAATGATCAATTCCAACACCATGTTCAACATAACCACACCTTTATACTTATACATATATCATGCACCATCACCGATACCTGCCCATTATGAGTCACTATTAATTAAAGGCTCCATGCCGTAAAGAACACCTACACATATATATTAATTTCCCTAGAATTGTTCAACATGTTCAAATCATCATTATTATAACGGGTCCCTTATTTATCCCTACATGCAAATCTTAATCCCTTCTAGCAACACTCTTTGCACCCAAGTCATTTAGTTAAAGATCTCATTCTCTTAAAGGAATTAACCTTAAATAAAATTTTCTAAGGTTCTCTCTCTTCCCCTGTATAGTTTAGTTATAGAAAACCTTAAGTCCAAAATTTTTCTCTTTTTTTTTAATCTCTTGACTATCACAAAATTTTATCACTATTAAGTTAAGCTTTAAGATCCAAACCTTTAGCCAAATTCTTATTTTATTTATTAAAAGTTTAATATTTTCTTTTATTTGTTATCTAAATTCCCTTTTTGCTTAAGACCAAGTTTTCTCTTTAACTTACACAAGATCTTTAGTTAAATTCTCATGTTGTTAGTCATTCAAAGTTATGATTATTTGTAATTAAAATTATTCAAGATATTGCAAAAACCTCAGCTTGTAAATATCTTCACAATACTATACCTAGTAGTATCATAAGTTCTAAAAATAGGTCTTGAGGAGTTAGCAAGAGCAAAGATTGAGAACAATACAACCTGGGGTTTGAGCCAAGAATTCCTAAAAAACTATATGTAGAGCTTAGCAGCAATGGAGAAATGGGATACTTTTATGAAAGTCCTTGATTTCATGATTTATGGTGTGGTTTTGTTTCCTAACATGGATAACCTGGTTGACAAATTCGCTATAAATGTGTTTATGGATTTTAGAAATATTCAGCATCTTTAGTTACTATTCTATTGGCTAATGTTTACTCTACCTTGATTTTCTACCATGAAAAAAATGGGTAAAAAATCTTATGATGTTTACCCATCTTTTACATTTGGATCACTTCCCATATGTTTAAGAGGACTAGTAGTATAAGCTGCCCAATTAACAATTATATGGCATTCCAACCGAATATCATAAAACTAGAAGACTGGAAGAAACTTTGCAAAGACTTACAAGGAGGAAATATAAGGTGGCAAACATTCTGGAAAAAAAATGTCCAAACTTATCTATCGATGTGAGGATTATCCCAATGTACCATTCATTGGGTCACGAGCTCTTGTTAACTACAACCCCATTTTGGCTCTACAACAATTCTCTTACCCATTGAGAGGTGCACCATCTATGGAAGCATCTAAACCTTTTATCTACTTTCCAACAGAGAAAGGTTTTGTTCAAGAGCTTCAAAAGGCCTGTCAATCATGGAAAAGTCGTGTAATGGGAGGAAAGGAAATAAACTCTGAGTTATTGGATCCATCCATTACTTACTGCCAATGGATTAAGGAAAATGTGAAGCAAGTTAAACTTCCCTTTGAACCAGTGGTGACCAACGACTTGAAAAAAGGAACAATACCTGAAAATGTTATATTAATAGAAATATGACAACTTAGAGAAGAATTAGCCAATAAGATGAAGAGCAAAGAAAAGGTAGAAAGATAGCTTCTTCAAAGTCGCCAAGACCGAGCAACTTTGAAAAGAAACCTTGAGGATAAAACTAGGGAGTGTGAAAAGATCAGAAAAGAATTACAAATAAAAAAACTCCCACCACCAAGTTAAGGGATGCTTGAAAAAAGTTTGTGTTAGGGAATACATCAGGGTAAGGCAGCAGAAACACAAAGAATTCCCAAAAAGGATTGCAAAAAATAAATGTCTCAAGGCATTATGCAAAATTAAAATTTTTGATTTAGGGTTTACCTCTTGTAGATGCAAAGCAAGTTCCTCGATCAGAGCAATTGTAGCTTCGCCCTTAGGAGTCCATACGAGCACTCCCACTAGAAAATCAAAGTTCTGAATGCTAGTACGGAAATTCGAAAGTAATCTAATTTCTGAGCAGCGACTTATAAGCATCTCATGCTCTATATATAGGCTTAGGTCTTAACCTGAGCTCTCATTAAACATTAGGCTCCTGACTCATTCTACATAAGTTAGGCTCAATAGTTTTATTTTTAGTCCAACTAAAATAAAACTATCCTCTGGTGGGCTTACTCTATGTGTGTAACCCTATAGTTAAAATATTTAGTTATATTAATAATAAACTATTTTATTATTAATATAAAGCAAGAGCGACATCTAGCAATACATCATTATGTCTGAATATTATTTATCATCGACATGACCTATAAGTGATAATTATTTTATATATTTATTCCTTTTGTCACGATATCTAATTCTGCCCAAGGCATGGTCGTCGTCATCCTTGTATGGCCCAATTCAGTTTGCTTGATACCAGAGTAGACTTTACAGAATAAATATCTAATATTTATTCGTCCTAGCATGGCCATGCATTTCATTAGTCTCACTCCATCAAGTGGCCCATAGATATCACTCCTGTCACATAGGAGAGGCAAATCCCATCTACATCACTCACATCCCTCTGCACAATTTGTCCATTGCCTAATCACAATCTTCATGGTCATCTTATTACAGATAATGTTTGATTGTATTAAAACAACAAACTCTTTATGTAGGAATTGTAGTGACTTTAGGTCGAAGGACTATATACCATTATCACATTGAGAACCGTTTATGACACTCATGTAACGATCCATGCAACGTTCTCATGATGGGTCTGTACAGTACAACATTACTCTTAATGTGTACCCTTGTAAAGACTTGATATCATATATCCATGATTTGTGAGATCAAAACATCAGTACATTCACACACTAATCTTAATGTATTTACATGTCCCTATGTAAATACTTGATTAGGGACGTTTTAGGAATAATTCTCATATGACCTATTATTCTAGGATAAATAGTTTTAAAATAATCTTAAAACTGAAAATACTAATTTTATTGATAATAAAATTGATACATTAATAGCTCATAGTGCATATGACAACAATCTCCTACTTGCACTAGAACCAATCAGACATTTTCCTAATGCCTAATGATTTAGTGTGTCTCTTATGCTTCTGTTGTGCAAGAGGTTGGGTGAGTGGGTCAGCAATGTTCTCATCGGTGTGCACTTTACATATCTTAACATCTCCCTATTCAAGTATTTCTCAGATGAGATGATAACGCCTATGTAAATGCTTGGAATGCTGATGTGATCTAGCTTCCTTAGCTTGTGCAATTGCTCCACTATTGTCACAGTAGAGACTTATAGGGTCCACAATGCGAGGAACTACCTCAAGTTTTGTTACAAACTTCTTGATCCATACTACCTCTTTTACAACATTTGAGGCAGCAATATACTCAGATTCTGTAGTAGAATTAGAAACTGTCTCTTACTTCAAATTTTTCCAGCTTATAACACCACCATTTAAACAAAATACATACCCTGATTGTGATCTTGAGTCATCCTTATCAGTTTAGAAGCTAGCATCAGTGTAACCCTTTACAATAAGCTCTTCTTCCCCTCTATATATCAAGAATAAATCTTTAGTTTTTCTCAAGTACTTTAGGATATTCTTGACAGCAGTCCAGTGACTTTCACCGGGATTAGACTGGTATCTGCTCGTCATGCTTAAAGCATACGAGACATCTGGTCGGGTACATATCATGGCATACATGATTGATCCTATAGTAGATGCATATGGAATCTTATTCATTCATTATCTCTCTTCTTTAATTGAAGGAGATTGAGCCTTTGATAGGCTTATGCCATGAGTCATAGGCAAAGTTCCTTTCTTGGAATCTTGTTTGTTAAACCTTTTTAACACTTTGTCTATGTATGTATTCTGACTTAGGCCAAAAAGTTTTCTTGATCTATCTCTATAGATCTTAATTCCCAATAAGTAGATTGCTTCACCTAAGTCTTTCATAGAAAAACAGCTTCCTAACCAAGTCTTCATAGACTGAAGGGTAAGAACGTTATTTCCAATAAGTAGTATGTCATCAACATATAGGACAAGAAAAATAATTGTGCAGTCATTAACCTTCTTGTGGACACAAGGTTCATCCTTATTTTTATTAAAGCCAAATTGTTTAACAGCTTCATCAAAAGGAAGATTCCAGCTTCTGGAAGCTTGCTTAAGTCCATATATGAAACATTGTAGTTTGCTCACCTTCCTGGATACGTCAGGCTTAACAAAGCCTTTGGGTTGTGCAATGTACACTTCCTCAAGAAGATTTCCATTAAGGAAAGTAGTCTTGATATCTATTTGCCATATCTCATAATCATCGTATGCAGCAATAGCAAGCAGAATCCGAATAGCCTTTAGCATAGCGACTGGAGAAAAAGTTTCATCATAGTTTATACCATGAATTTGCTTGAAACCTTTCGCACCAATCTTGCCTTATAGGTACTTATATTACCATCCATGTCAGTTTTCTTTTTGAAAACCCACTTGTATCTTATAGGTTTTACCCCTTTGGGTGCATCAACCAAAGACCAAACTTGATTAGTGTACATAGAGTCCATTTCAGATCCTATGGGTTCAACCCATTTCTCTGATTCTGGACTTGCAATGGCCTCTTCATAAGATGTTGGCTCATTTTAATCCATTAGCAACACATCTCCTTCCTGAGTTATAAGAAATCCTTATCTTTCAGGTTGTTGACGTATTCTACCTAATTTACGTAAGTCTTGTTCTACTGGAGTTGGACTTATCACAACATTTTGTGGTTCCTGCTCCATTTCCACCATTGGCTCTTCAATGCCTTGTAGGTCTTGAACTTCTTCAAGTTCTACTTTCCTCCCACTGATTCTTTTAGAGATGAATTCCCTTTCTAAGAATACAACATTCCAAGTGACAAACATTTTGCTCTCAATAGGATTGTAGAAGTAATAACCCTTAGTTTCCTTTGGGTATCCCACAAAAAGACATTTATCTAATTTGGGTCCAAGTTTAACAGAAATCTGACACTTCACATAAGCTTCACAGCCCCAAATCTTAAGAAAAGACATACTGGGTCGTTTCCCAGTCCATATCTCATATGGTGTCTTTATGACAGCCTTAGATGGAACACGGTTAAGTGTGAAAGCTATTGTCATCAAAGCATATCCCCAGAAGGAATTAGGGAGGTCAGTTTGACCCATCATTGATCGAACCATGTCTAACAAAGTTCTGTTTCTCCGCTCAGAAACACCATTCCATTGTGGTGTTCCAGGAGGAGTGAGTTGAGAAATAATCCACCACTCTTTAAGATATTCATCAAACTCCAGGCTTAAGTATTCGCCACCTCGATCAGATCGAAGTACTTTAATTGTTTTGCCAAGTTGGTTCTTTACTTTATGTTTGAATTCTTTGAACTTTTCAAAGGACTCTGATTTATGCTTCATTAGAAACATAAATCCATATCTACTGAAATCATCAGTAAAGGTGATGAAGTAGCTAAAACCTCCCCTAGCCATTGTCCCTATTGGCCCACATACATCACTATGTATCAAGCTTAGAAGATCACTTGCCCTTTCACCCATTCCGGTAAATGGGGTCTTAGTCATCTTCCCCGATAAACAAGATTCGCATGTATCTATTGATTCAAAATCAAAAGAGTCTAAATATCCATCTTTATAGAGTTTAGAAATATGTTTCTCATTTATATGTCCTAGGCGAGAATGCCAAAGATAAGTTGGGTTCAAATAATTTGGTTTAACCTTTTTAGTATTAACGTTATAGATAGGGGTTTCGAGATCGAGAACATAAAGTCCATTACTCAAATTTGCACAGCAATAAAACATGTCATTCAAATAAACAGAACAACCATTGTTCTTTATTATAAAGGAAAACCCTTTCCTATCTAGACAAGAAACTGAAATAATGTTTCTTCTTATTGCCGGAACATAAAAACAATTTTCTAATTCAAGAACAAACCATGAGGGCAAGGATAAAAAATGAGTCCCTACAGCTAATGCAGCAACTCTTGCTCTATTTCCAACACGTAGGTACACCTTGCCCTTTATCAATTGCCTACTCCTTTTTAGATCATGCACATTAAGACAAATGTGAAATCTACATCCAATATCTAATACCTATGATGTTGAAGTTGACAAGTTAATTTCTATAACAAAAATACCTGAAGTGAAGTCTCACTTCCTTTCTTCTTAAGCTCTTCCATGTACTTTGGATAGTTTCTCTTCCAGTGTCCCTTTTGTCCATAATGGTGACAATTTCCTTCCTTAGCCACCACGCCCACAGGTTTTAAGGCTGATGCACTTGGCTTATCCTTGCCTTTCCAAATTATTTTGCCCTTTCCCATAACAACCATTCCTTTGCCTTTATGCATGCCTTTTCCTTTATCTTTGCCAGAATTGACCATCATTATGGCCTTTCCCTTTCCTTTAGAAATATTGGGCTCAGTAGTTCTCAACATATTGAGTAGCTCTGGCAATGTTTTATCCAATGCATTCATGTTATAATTCATGATGACTGGCTTAAAACTGTTAGGTAATGACTTCAAAATGAGATCAGTAGCTAGCTTTTGAGGGAAAGGGAATCCTAGCCTAGCTAGATTCTGTAAGTACCCAATCATTTTGAGCACATGAGGTCCTATAGAACCCCCTAGCCTAGCTAGATTCCTGGTCAACTTGACGTTGATATAGTTTCCTTAGGTTTTTGATCATATCGAAAGCCTCCATGTGCTCATGTTGCTTTTGAAGCTCAGGAGATATGGTTTCCAACATAAGGCATTGGACGTCTAAAGCGTCATCCTGATGCTTCTTGTAAGCATCCTTGTCAGCTTTAGAGGCATTGGTCGTAGGTGGTTCCGGAATCGGATCTTCCAAGACATACTGCTTTTTCTCTTGTTTGAGGACAATCCTCAAATTCCTATACTAGTCTAGAAAGTTGGGTCCAGACAATTTTTCTTTGTCTAGGATCGATCGCAATGAAAGGTTTGAAGGTTTGTTTGATGTCATGGTTATCTAAAATAGAAAAATATGTAGTAAGTATCAATTAAAAACATATTTAATTTTTGGTCTTTAAAATTAAACACATCTCCTACTATTTTGATTCAAAATAAAATTACCCTCTACGAATCAGAAAATCCCGTTGGAAGATTTTCTAGTGGGCAAAGATCCATATTTGGTCTAATGTTAAGTCAGCTTTGGTTGATCACTTAACATTTGGTTATTTAAGTAGGAAACTCCTTTCCAATTGTATCTTATACAACTCTTAGACATTGGGTTAGGTAACCATTACCAATCATTCATCTTATGAAAGTTTAGCCCAATGTATACACCTCTAAGTTTATTCAATCCAATTGATAACTTAGGAAGTTAAAACCCAATAAAACAGTTTGGACATTACAATTATCCCATCACGTCTTACTAATATAAATGATAGTACCCTGCTTTAGCAGATCCACTATTTATTGACATTAGTATTGACGAGTGTACTTATTAGAAGGCGTTTGTAACTTAATATTATTTTAAGGGATTTTAATTTATTTTAAATTACCGTCTTTGTTAAAATCTTTAACGCAATAAAATTATCCCCAAAGCATGCAAACGAAATTGTGAGATGGTTATGGTCTTCCTAGAAGAATAAATAAATAAATCTAAACGAACTATGTTGACAAGGCTTCATGAAGTCATACTTCTTGAACCCACCATCCTCTTGGAGTCACCACTCCTTGGTTCCTTTCAAAGTCAAAAGCGCTTAGGGTCACCACTCTAGTTTTCTTCTAGGTCTCTACTTTGTTGGCTCGATCAAGATTACAAGATTATAAAGAAACTCACTTTACATACGAGTGAAGGGTTGAGAAAAGAAATACAATAGAATGGAAAAAGGCACAGCACGCAGGCTGTATTTAAATAAAATAACTAAGATCATAACCATTCACCATGCAACGTGTTAATTAATTAATTATAACCCATTTGAACGCATTAAAAAATTAATTTTTAAATGGGCCATTAAACACGTGGGTCAGTAATAAGGCGCTACGCAGAGAATGTACAGGGGCCCCGCTACCCGGTTAGCGGGCGAGGTCAAGGGGTCGCCCCTTATGGGGTACGGGGCAACGCCCCGACCCGAAAATTTAGTACTGTAGTCAGGTTGGTTCCCAGGAAGGAGAGGTGGGTTCGGTGTGACCGCTTGTGAACACCTATTTTTGTCCGGCAAAAAATATATATATTAAAAAAAGAGAGCAAAAATATATATATTGAAAAAAAAGTATATTTTTTATAAAAAAAAGCAAAAAAATAAAACAATTGCATAGTGACCTGTGCATAGTGACCGTTGGAATAGTACCCCTTCTCCATTTCTATAAATACTCAATCTCTCTTCATTTCCTACCACACCTCTCCTTTCATCAACCTTCTTCCATTATTTTTCTCAAGCAATGGCTAATGGATGCCAAAGCCAAGAGGAAAGAATAAGGGAGGGAAACCGATATTTGGTGACTACCTTCTTACTCCTTGTAGCATAGGTAGTAATTTATCTTTATTAGATATTTTATTTATGGTTACATGTGTAATAAATAATTTATGTTTCTAAAAGAGTAAGTGATTACTCATTTGTATTAAAAAAAAATTTGTTTTTTTAAGAAAATTAAATTAAAAAAAGGACAAAAAAATCAGATTTGAAAAAAAAAACAAAAATAGGCCAAAAAAAGGTCCAAAAAAAACAAAAAATAGGCCAAAAAAAATCCAAAAAAATTAAAAAAAGTGAAATAAAAAAAGAAAAAGAAAAAAGAAAAGAAGTTTAGTGGTTTATTGAGGTGGGACCCAGTTTGGTTGGATAATTGGAGAAAATTGACATCAAATTTGGACAAATTAGAAAAGTAGGAAAGTGACGTCATTTCATGGGGAATCCAAGGCCAATTTTCTTCTATAAATAGAAGGTGATGTTAAGGTATTTGGGGGAGAAGAGGAAAAAATAGGTGAAAGAGTGTTAAATTTTTATGAGATTTTTTAGAAGTTCTTATTTTCTAAAATTAAGTTATGGAGTTATTGTTAGTAAAAGGAGTGTTTCATTCTAGTTTTTCTTAGTATGTGAGCTTTGTGAGCCAAAATACTGTCTAAGTATTGTAACCGGTGTCCAAACGAAGCCAAAAGCAAAGGAAATCTACACAAAATTGATTTCCCGACTTCCGTTCTGGTTCTTCTTAAATTGTTTTTGTACTAAGGTATTTTTTTATTAATACAAGAATATTTATTTATCTTTATTTATTTGTCTTTATTTAATTGTTATTTATTTTTCTGCACTTTTATTTTTCTTTATTTATATTCCTACACTTTATTTTTTCGCACTTTATTTTTCTGTAGTTATTTATTTGTTTATTTATTTTTCTACATTTTATCTTTATTTACTTATTTATACTTTTATTCATATTCATTTACTTTTCTGCACTTTTATTTTTCTTTATTTACTTTTTTACACTTTTATTTTTGTTAATTTATTTTTCTATACTTTATTTATCTACACTTTACATTTCTGTAATTATAAGTTTATTTATTTATTTTTCTGTATTTTTATTTTTATTTATTTATTTTTCTTCCCTTTTATTTTTATTTATTTATTTTTTCGCCCCTTTATTTTTATATATTTATTTTTCTGTCCTTTTATTTCTATTTATTTATTTTTCTACCTTTTATTTTTATGTATTTATTTTTCTACCCTTTTATTTTTATTTATTTATTTTATCTTTATTTATTCTTTCTGCACTTTTATTTTTATTTATTTGTCTTATCACATTTTATTTTTTTCTATATTTTATTTTCCTGTAGTTATTTATTTATTCATTTATTTTCTTACGCTTCTATCTTCATCTTTATTTTTTTTGCACTTTTATTTTATTTTTCTATACTTTATTCTTCCATCCTTTATTTTTTACTTTATTTATTTACTCTATAATAATTTTAAAATTATCTTTTACATAACAATTTAATTTTATGCTTCATATATATACAATTTCTTGAGTTTAGTTTTAAATAATTATTTACTTATTATTATTTATCTTTTTATTTTTCTCTTATCTACCCATATTATTTTATTTTATTTTTCAATTTTTAAATTGTTTTTTTTACATAATTACCCATTTTATTTATTGAGTTTGAAATGAGATTAATTTAGAAGAAACATCTTATTAATCTTATTTTTTTCAAAAAATAATTGAATAAGTTTCATTTGTTAATTCTAATTACTTAAGTATATATATTTCTTTATTCTCAAATTGATGTATTTAATTCCACTTTTTTTCCTTTTTATGTCTATTCCATTTTTTTACCTTTTCATTTATTTATTTGTTTTTTTGTGAACCATATATTTCCCAATAAAATTAATGGATTGTTTTATTATTTACTAGAGAATAATGGAGACGAGACGTCTCATTGCATTTTTATTTATTTTACTGTCTTTTAATCACTTGTTTGTTTATTTTTTTCTTTGAACTAAAAATGATAAAAATTTTGGTGATATGTTTTATTATTTAATTTTGTCTTATATTTTTCAAAATATCCTCGTTATTATGTATATTGTTTGAAAAAATTGTACATGATCAATTTAGGTAACCGTTTTAAGATGGACTTGTTAGTCTAGGTGGCCTCCTATAACTCGAGAGGGGGGTGTGAATTGAGTAGTTAGGAACTTTTTCACTAATAAAATTTCTCCTCTAAAAACTCAATATGCAATGATGTGTGATTTGAATAATAATGCTTAAAACATAAAGAATTTAAAGGTTAGAGAAGTGCATACAGAGATTTATACTGGTTCGGCCAACCACTACCTACGTCCAGTCTTCTCATGACACCCTTGAGGAAATTCACTATAATCAAATCCCTTGATTACACCACAATGGGGACTCATACCCCGATCACAAATGCATTGGATGCTACACCACACCCAAGCACATCACCCTTGGATGCTTCACCACATCCAAGAACCTCACCCTTGGATGCTACACCACATCCAAGAAGAACACCCTCAGAGATACACCACTCTGAGTATCAATCTCACTTTAGAGATAACGAACTCTACAAGAAAACTCTCTTCAAGAGTATGATGAACAAATTGAGGAACAAGAAAGAGTAATAACTCTATTAAGAGAATATGGCCATTATTGCTCTTAAGAAAAGATTGGAAGTATTTGGTGTTTTTCTTGGTGTGTTTTTGCAAATGATGGGCATCCCTATTTATAGGAGTAGAAATGCCTTCAAGAGGTGTGAAATTATTGATTAAAATAATTAGAAAGGTACCTCTTGGATAAAATAATATTTTGTGAAAAGTTATAATGTTTCAACAATGTTTCATGCTTTCTGATCACGTTGTAATCGATTACATAAAAGTGGTAATCGATTACTGCCTTTTAAAATCTGTTTTAAAACATAACGTTCATATTGTAATTGATTACTTAAACATGGTAATCGATTACATTGCTGAGGTAATCGATTACACTAATGAGGTAATCGATTACATTCCATCAGAATGTATGAAATTTTAAAAACTTTTTATATTAATGGTCGTACTTTCTTTTTATAGAGTCTTACTTTAATTATGCCTTGGTCTTGGATCTTCATTCTTGATCTCTAGCATTGGCCTTGTCATTATCAAAAATCCTTCATGGTCTTCATTCTCCCCTTTTTTGATGATGACAATATTTCATTGATTTCATGACTCTTTTTGTGCTTGATATGGTATACTGAATCTTCAAGTCTTGCGTCCATATTGTTAATCATGTCTTGCATATATGTTGTTGATATCAAAACCTTAGTTCTTCATTCTCCCCCTTTTTGATATTGACAACATTTCCTGAGAAGAAAAATAAACAGCATGCAAGATACAAGATTTTCTCCCCCTTAATTTTGGTTTAGTTGACAAGGTTTGATTGATTTTTCTCTTATTTTGCTTCTCATATATTACTCCCCCTTTGTCAATAGCAAAAAAAGTATAAGAGCATAAAGTTTTAGCAGAGAGTGATGCACCTTGTTGTTTGATGTCACTCGTTATTTTGATATTGCTCTTTGTTACTTGTTGATTGATAGATGCTTCAAGAAATGTGTTGACTTTTCTTGTGGGTAAGAGTTAATCCTTAAGTGCCTCCCATCAATGATAATTCCTGCACCATTATAAACATTTGATCTTGGTACCCAAATTTTCTTGGGTCCTTGTGGGTTAGACGTGGATAATATATTCTTAGGAACCCAAATCATTTTTGTCTCAGTATAACCTTTGTTCCTTATATGACATGTTGATGCACTGTGACCTTTTCTCACATAATGAAAGGATTTAACAAATGGGCTAGTTGAGGTCTTTTGTAAAATAAAGAAATTTTTCTATAATTTTTGCTTTTTGGAAGGATCAGATCCTAGTTCTGCTTTAAAATGACATTTTTGTTTTCCAAGGAGTATATCTAGGTTGTCTCTTCCCATAGTAAATTTAGCTAATTTATTTTTTAAGTCATTTATCTCTAGACTATGCTTTTGACATGTTGAGCATGTATGACTATTAGTAGTTTCGGTCTTATACTTAGTTTCTAAGTTTTCCTTTTCTATTTTAACCTGTCCTAGTTCTTGATTGAGTTTTGATAAGTTTTCTTTTAAGCTCAGGTTAGTGCTTTTGATGTTCAAAAATTTTTTAGCTAACTTTTGATACTCATTATGAAGATCTTCAAATG
The DNA here is from genome assembly GCA_037962975.1 of Clitoria ternatea. Lineage (NCBI taxonomy): Eukaryota > Viridiplantae > Streptophyta > Magnoliopsida > Fabales > Fabaceae > Clitoria > Clitoria ternatea. The sequence continues at coordinate 36,708,755 of CM075672.1, read as the reverse complement.
CATCTTGCAATTCATCAAAAGTAGGGTTTGAATCTATTACCTCTTCAGTATTTGCCATCAGGCAGAGATTCGTTTCTTCATGGTCTAATTCGTCGGACGAGCTTAGATCATTTTCATTCCAGGCAATATATGCTCTTCTTTTATTTTTGGGATACTTTTTCTCTTGCTTGACAGACTTCTTATTTAGTGACGGACACTCCATTTTCATATGTCCATATTTTCCGCATTCAAAGCATTTTGGACCTTGGTTAGATTCATCATTTTTGAAAGAATTCCTGAAGTTTGGCTTCCTTTGCCCTTCCTTTTTCTTTAGAAACCTGTTAAATTGTTTAACAAATAATTTAAGGTCATTATAATCATTTATACCTTCTTCATCATCTTCTTCATCACTTTCTTTAATGGTTAATGATGATGCTTTTAGAGCAATACTTCTTCTCTTTTTGTCTCCTTCTTCATGCTGATTTAGCCTGGATAGTTCAAGTTCATATTCCTGAAGTTTACCAAACAGAGTAGCAAGTGACATTGTTGCTAAGTCTCGTGATTCTGATATGGCTGTTACTTTTGGTTGCCATTCCCTGTTCAAATCTCAAGACTTTGTCAATTAAATCTTCGTTAGAAAAAGTTTTTCCTAAACATGCAAGATGATTGATTATGTGAGTAAATCTCTTCTGCATGTCCTGTATATTTTCATTATTATTCATCCTAAATAATTCATACTCCCTAGTTAGGGTATTTATTCTAGACCTTTTCACTTCACTCGTTCCTTCATGAGTTACTTCTAGAGTATCCCACATTTTTTTTGCTGTTTTGCATGTGGATATTCTAAAGTACTCGTCCATTCCTAAGGCAGAAGTTATTATATTTTTGGCCTTTAGGTTATATTGGACTTTTGTTTTATCCGCATCAGTTCATTCACTTCTTGGTTTAATCATGGTTACTTCTCCAACTACTTTGGTCGTATGAATGGACCATTTTCAATGGAGTCCCATATGTCTATATCAGTAGCTTCTATGAATATTTGCATACGGGTTTTCCAATATTGATATCCTACTCCGTTAAATACAGGAGGTCTATGTATGGAGTTTCCCTCAGGAAAGATGGGATTGAAAGAGGCCATGGATCTTCTTGAGGTTGTTAAACCTTTTCCAAGATACTAGCTTTGATACCACTTGTTAGTCTAGGTGGCCTCCTATAACTCGAGAGGGGGTGTGAATTGAGTAGTTAGGAACTTTTTCACTAATAAAATTTCTCCTCTAAAAACTCAATATGCAATGATGTGTGATTTGAATAATAATGCTTAAAACATAAAGAGTTTAAAGGTTAGAGAAGTGCAAACAGAGATTTATACTGGTTCGGCCAACCACTGCCTACGTCCAGTCTTCTCAAGACACCTTTGAGGAAATTCACTATAATCAAATCCCTTGATTACACCATAATGGGGACTCATACCCCGATCACAAATGCATTGGATGCTACACCACACCCAAGCACATCACCCTTGGATGCTTCACCACATCCAAGAACCTCACCCTTGGATGCTACACCACATCCAAGAAGAACACCCTCAGAGATACACCACTCTGAGTATCAATCTCACTTTAGAGATAAAGAACTCTACAAGAAAACTCTCTTCAAGAGTATGATGAACAAATTGAGGAACAAGAAAGAGTAATAACTCTATTAAGAGAATATGGCCATTATTGCTCTTAAGAAAAGATTGGAAGTATTTGGTGTTTTTCTTGGTGTGTTTTTGCAAATGATGGGCATCCCTATTTATAGGAGTAGAAATGCCTTCAAGAGGTGTGAAATTATTGATTAAAATAATTGGAAAGGTACCTCTTGGATAAAATAATATTTTGTGAAAAGTTATAATGTTTCAACAATGTTTCATGCTTTCTGATCACGTTGTAATCGATTACATAAAAGTGGTAATCGATTACTGCCTTTTAAAATCTGTTTTAAAACATAACGTTCATATTGTAATCGATTACTTAAACATGGTAATTGATTACATTGCTGAGGTAATCGATTACACTAATGAGGTAATTGATTACATTCCATCAGAATGTATGAAATTTTAAAACCTTTTTATATTAATAGTCGTACTTTCTTTTTATAGAGTCTTACTTTAATTATGCCTTGGTCTTGGATCTTCATTCTTGATCTCCGGCATTCGCCTTGTCATTATCAAAAATCCTTCATGGTCTTCAGGACAGTGTGGGGTGCTAATACCTTCCCCTCATGTAATTCGACTTCCGGACTAAACAGAATCTCATTTTAAAAAAACCAGTGCTATTTAAAGGTTTTTCTGATATTTTCCTTGATAAATATTAGTGGCGACTCTCTAAACCCTTTTATTTTTTTGGACGTCTAAGGGCCTCATTCTAATGTAGTTTCATTTTCATTTTTATTATCTTTAACCAGTCTGAGTCATGCACCGGGACCCCAGTCGCGACAGATGGCGACTCTGCTGGGGACATTTTTGAGAGTCAAGCCCGTTAAATTGATCTTGTGTATTTTATTGATTGTTAATTATTTCATCCTTCATATTTATTTATTATGTTATTCTCGTCATTGATCTAATCTTCTATTTATCTTAGATTTTATATTTTCTTTTACTTATTTATTGCTTTAATTTAGAACCATAGGGTAGAAGACATATGATATTTGTTTTGTCTTACGTTTGTTCATTGTGAAGAATGGGTAAAAATTCTGGTAGGAATGCCCCACACACTTTACATTCACCATAATGCACACACTATTAGAAGGGACCCTATTCCCAGGCCCCGCAAAAGACATAGGTTAGGGGAGATTATTAGCAGTATCATTTAGGACGATACGTCCTATCATGATTCGTGTGAAAATCTCAGTGGGGGCGTTATCTTAGTTATGATGTCCACACTAAGTAGGATTCCCTACTTTTTGCATAAGACTTATAGCTAAAGATCAGAGCTCCAGTGGCCTTCTTAGAACCAGTTAGAACAACCACCTTTTGAGGAAACATGATTAAAGAGCTTAGGAGCCAATTAGGTGGTTACCTTGTCTAAGACACAATTGGACAGACATTCCTTTTATCTTCTATTCATTCGTACAAAGTTTTCTTTTTTAAAAAAAAAATCATCAAAAAAATGTACATTTTCTAAACTTAAGTCATGATAAATATTATCACACTATTATGTGAGGATGATATTTATCAAACCTTTTTCTTTGTTAATTTGATTCATTTATTTCTTTTGTTAAAGGTGAAATTTAAATATTGGTAAGTATCATAAAAAATGGAATTTAACATGAGATCAAGTGATTAGGAAGTGAAGGCAACTGGTTTGAAAAATTTGTTACACCTCAAAATCATGAAATCAAATACTAGAAATTTGTTATCCTTAGGCAAACGGATGGATATTACTCAAAAAGTGACCTTTGCAAGGAAGTATAGAAAGATCCTGAAGTTCTTGGAGGTTGAAGTGCAAGAAGGGGCCCTTACGGCTCTAGCCCAGTATTATGATTCCCCTCTCCGCTGTTTTACATTCAATTACTTCCAATTAGCTCCTACTCTAGAGGAATTTGAGCAGATATTTGCCTTGCCATTGGAAGATTTGAAAACTTATTGACAGACCGAACATCATGCTTCTATTTTTAGTGTAGCTCGTGTTCTCAAGATAGATCCTAAAATTCTTGAAAAGGCTCAATTAAATATAAATCAGATTTCAGGCTTCGTGCTAACCTTCTTTGAGCAACAACTCCTTAGTCAGGTAGGGAAAGAAGAATGGGATGTCTTTATTGACACTTTGGCATTAGCTATTTATGGTGTGGTCCTTTTCCCCAGTCTTGATAATTATATTACCGCTGTCTTAGCTGACATCTATTGTGTAATGGATTCTTGTCAAAACCAGAATGGGAAAAAGATCGTCTATTGTCTACCTGCGTTGTATTTGTGGCTTACTTCTCATGTATTCAATCAAGTTGGCAAGATCGAATGTCCTCTCTCTGATTTGAAGCTCCTTCAGCTAACTAAGAAGACTAATAAAGAATAGGCAGGACATCTATCAAGTTTATCTGCAAACATGATTCAGTGGTACCCTTAGTGGATGAATGTGGATTCCATTATTTACTGCTGTAGGAAATTTCCTAATGTACCTCTCATAGGAACTCAAGGATGCATCAACTACAATCCTATCATTGTAAAAAGATAGCTTGCTTATCCTATGTTTCAACCTCTAGAAGAAGAAACGGTAACAACTTTCCTTCATTACTATATAGAGGGGAACAGTGCTCCTGTATCCAAACTGTCATTGAGGCTTGGTCCAAGGTTCATAGGAAGGGAAAAGAGTTGGGTGTCCGAAGTTATGCTGCAAAGAAAAGTTACCACCAATGGATTTCAAATAAGGTAGCTATTATCAAGTTACCCTTCAAAGATCATAGTGCTCATGTAAAAAACACACTTCCTACTGAAAGAGAAGAGATTGAAAACCTGAAAAATAAGCTAGCTGAAATGACGAAGAAAACATTAAGCATTAGAGGATGAATTAATCAAGATTTAACAAGACAATGCTTCCCTTAAGAAAAAAAGGTGTGAATTAGAAACTGATTTTGAAGATGTCAGTAAGAAGCAGCGAATTGAAAGAAAACATACAAGGCAATTGGATCAATGCCTCCAAACAGTGAACAACCAATTGAAAACCAAAGAGAAGCAAAAGGATGATATATTGGCTGACAAAGGGCGGTTATGAGAAATTTTAGCCAAGACAAAAGAAGAAGCTCAAGTTCAAAAGAACCTTATGCAAGCACGAATTGATGAACTAGAACAACAAGTCAGAGATGTCGTCAGTGCTTACGAGCGTGAGATAAATGAGAAAAAATGGCAAGCCATGGAAGATAAAGATAGATATGAAGAGATTATACGTTTAATGACCCTAGAGAGGGTTGAGTTGGAAAGTCTTGTCTATTCTTTGAGAAACCGTTTTTCTAACTTAGTTGGTCTTGCTAATAGAACACTTGGAGATATTCCTTATCTGTTGAAGAAGGTCGAAGCAATGATGAATCCACTTTCTACACCGGAAGAAATTGTAACATTCATTCAATACTACAAGGGGCGATTGGATGAAATGAAGGTCTCGATTGCTAGAGCAAGAAAAAATTGATTTTGATTTGTTGTAACAAATAATGTATTAGAACTTGTTGAACAATGAATAAATATCATGTTGAATTTCTATTTTTTTCCTAACTTAGTACTTTAGAAAAAGACATTCTAAAGAAAGGTTTATCTTTGCTTACCGATGTTTAAAATTCATCACGTATTTACCTTACGTCCCTTTATGTCATTTAACTTTATTTATTTCTATACTAAGGGGTTTCTTTGTACTTACCTACATCACGGGTACAGAAAGTTCAAGGCATCCTTATAGGACCAGACTGCAAGCAAGGCTCATGGCAGAGACGGAACTATCTACTATGGATGATTTAAGGAATAAGGTCAATCATCTCAAGGAACAAATGGTAAAGATGTTCCAGCTCCTAGAGAAAAAGGTCACAAGGGGGATCCTCTATAGCAAGTGGAGATCCCGATGCTACCTTGCAAGATCAGGAAGGGAATCCTATACCCTTTACCATACATGTAAACAACCCTACTCTAGTAGTGGAATCTCAACCCGTCTAGCACCAACCTTATGGCATGCCATTTCCATACTTTGTTTCCCAAGACGGGAATGCTCAACAAACATATGCATGGCCGCCATATGGTTTACCCCAAGGATATTACACTATGAATCCTAATCCAACTCAGGAAAATCCTTCCGCCACCCAACAAACTCCAAATCCTCAGTCATCTAACCTTCCTATTGCCAATCAAACAATAACCATTCCCCAAAATGCTCAAACTTAACTACAAACCACCCCACAACCCAATATCATACGCCCAACTATGCCATTCAACCCATTCCACCATGCCTATATACCAATAACACATCAGCCATTTGTTCATCAAGACGTTGCTCAAAATGCTCCCCTCGGTACAATGAACCCAGATACTGTCACTGCTACTTTTCCAAGAGCGCAAATAGAACTATTAGAAGAGAGGCTCTGGGCTGTTGAAGGAGGAAAGAGTTTAGGTACAACAAATGTTGCTAAATTATGCTTGGTTCCAGATATAGTTATCCCTTCAAAGTTCAAGCCGCCTGAATTTGACAGATACGTGGATACCACATGTCAACGCAATCATTTGACAATGTATTGTTAGAAGATGGCTGTATATTCTCATGATGAGAAGCTACTGATCCACTTCTTCTGTTAACCAAGTGGCCTCAATTACTCAAGAGGGGGGGTGAATTGAGTATTAAAAATTTTCTTTGGAATGCTCTTGAAATTGATTCTTTTGTTACTATGTTTATTTAAGATAATAAACTAGATTGCAAGTAACAACAAATAATACACAAGACAAACTAACAACTACTTAAAGAGTTTAGATAGTGAATCAATTAAGTTACAAAACAATTTATGGGACTTTAGAAAGAATGATTCAAGAGTGTTGCTTAAGTCCAAGTACAACAATGTTATTCAAAAATAGTTTGCAACTTAATGTATCATGCACTTAGTCCAATTAATGAAGCAATGAATTAAGCAAACAAGTTAAGTGCATAAATTAAATGAGTTTAGGGAAGAGAGATTTGCAAACCGATGTATACGAGTTCCACCACGCCGGTGTACGTCTCGCCTCTAAGCAACCCACTTAGAGGATTTCCACTATTGTAGATTAGAGATACACTTTGAGCAATTGCAACTTCCTAGTGTCCCACACTCAAGAATCCAATCCTCACAAGTACAAGGGCACCCCACCCAATCTCTCAATCTCACAATTACAAGGTTGAAACCCAACCCAAAATTTCTATGAAGTTTGGTATTTAAGTGTACAAGGAAACTCTCTCACTAGAGTGGATATACAATTTAAAGTTTACACAAGATAATAACTCTCAAAGAGAGGATATGCAAATATTAGCACTTCAAGAAAATATTTTCTCTCTTGAAAATAATTAATTAGCAAGTCTAGAAAATAACTTTGCTCACAAATATTTACTCTCAAATTAATAAGCCAAGAATTAGAAACAGAGAGCAATTAAGAGAGTAGAAGAGAGTAATACAGCGAGAGAGAAGAAGAAAGCAAAGGAACTGCTTCAATGCTTGGGACATCTGATGCCTTCAGCTCTTCTCTTATTTATAGTGTCAAGGCATAGCTTCTTTGTGATTAAAGAATTCCCTTCGATCCATAAAACACGTAATGGAGCTTGCCTTTGTCTGCTTAATGGAGCATTACTTATGAAGTGCGATCCGAGACTCCGTTTTACTATTCCAGGTTGTAACTCATTTAAATGAACGTTCCAGAACCATTTGAACTAAATGAATCAATTCATTTAGTGTTTCAGTTTGTCCAAGTGCGATGCAGAGCTGTCATTTATTCAACAGAGATTCAAAATACAAATTCATATAATTCATTTGAATTAAATAAACTTATCTGACTCATGGTGACATAGCTTGATCATTTGAGAGTAGCATGATATTTGAATTTGCTTATTTGGAACTAACTGTATCATAAACATATGCTTTTAATTAATTCTGTAGCAACCTCGCTCAGGCGAATGTAATTACGCTTAAGCGACCAGGCATATTTCCTTTGATTTTTCCTTCACGCTTGCTCACGCTCAAATCCACGCTTAACCATGTCATCACGCTCAAGCGTGTTGTCATCCTCTGTTCCACGCTCAAGCGAGCCTAACTCACGCTCAAGCGTAATTTAGTTTTTAGACCCCTGATGCATCACGCTCACACTCGCGCTTAAGTTCCATTGCTTCTCGCTCAAGCGTGACTTATCCAGCGCTTAAGCGCCAAGTTCCTTGACCACGCTCAAGCGTGTCTTTGCTCGCGCTTAAGCGAGCGCTCCTTACGCTCAAGCGTGCTTACTTCACGCTTGGGCGTGACAAGCACCTGATTCTCATGATTCACGCTTGGTCCTTCACTCAAGCGTGCCAGTATCATCAAGATTTTCAACCTTTGTTCCTTTGGCATTTAACAATACTATTTGTCACTTGATTTAACCACTGAACTAAATGCCTTGGTATTTTCATAATTGAATTTTGCTTTGCTTGTTTGTCATTATCAAAACCTATAACAACATATAAACACATTCTCCCCCTTTTTGATGATGACAACAAATGCTTGTCTCTTGGGGTGTTAGTATCACAATACAATAGTTCAAATATATTTCAAGAAAGACTCCTCCTTTGACATGCAGTTTGATACCATATGTTTATGACATTATAGGCATAAGTTATCAAGAGAGGATAAAAGGTCTCTCCCCCTTAGTAAGGTCTCTCCCCCTTAATATATTCTTTCCCTCTTAATCATCTCCCCCTTTCTTATGCAATGGATACATACAATGATTTACATACTCCCCCTTTCTTATATATATCTCTCCCCCTTTGGCATCATAAAAAAGACTTAAAGGTAGATGCATACATTTTGAAATAAGATGACAATGCAACATACATCATGAAAGCATATTAGCACATAATGTCTCATGGGAGTTGATTCATCTAGGTCTTTTTACGCAAGTTTAAAGAATCATGTTACTAAGGGATTTATACAAGGATTTAGATTTTGCAAGTTGCCAATGATTTTGTTGCACAAGAGAGTCAAGAAAATCAAAGGTCATTTGCCATTTATTTTTGAGATCCATGATGTATATAGGAGATTATCTTTGTGTCAAAAAAATGTTTAAATAAATGGGGACTTTCATAGGATCTTAAATAAGACAAGTGATTTGTGAGTTGATTATTGGAAGTGTGAGTATAAATTTTCTTCAAAAATTGTATCACAAAGTAAGGTATTATGTCCAAGGAAATGAAAATTTTATGGAAAAGATTAGTTTGAAATCTTTAAAGAGTTGCAAAATTTTGTTCAAAGAATAAGAAAGTGTGATAAAATAAATCAATTAGGAAATTTCCAAAATTCCTAACTCCCTTCTAATATTTATAAATTGTTCTTTTGGAAGGGGTTTTGTAAAAATGTCCGCCAATTGTTTTGAAGTTTCAACATATTCAAGTACACAATCTCCTTTCAAAACATGGTCTCTAATGAAGTGATGTCTTATTTCAATGTGTTTGGTCCTAGAATGCATGACCGGATTCTTAGAAATATTTATTGCACTAGTGTTATCACATTTAATAGGGACTTTGTCCAAGGTAATACCAAAATCAAGAAGTTGTTGTCTCATCTAAAGAATTTGAGCACAACAACTACCGGCTGCTACATATTCTGCCTCAGCCGTCGATAATGCAACACTTGTTTGCTTCTTGCTATGCCAAGAAACAAGGGAACTACCAAGTAAATGACATGTGCCACTAGTACTTTTTCTATCAAGCTTACAACCCGTAAAGTCAGAATCAGAATATCCTAAAAGATTACATTCAACGCCTTTGGGATACCACAAACCAACATTTTGAGTACCCACAAGATATTTCAAAATTCTTTTTACGGCAGTTAAGTGTGATTCTTTAGGACATGCTTGATATCTAGCACACATGCATACCGCAAACATAATATCGGGTCTACTAGCAGTTAAATAAAGTAAGGAACCAATCATACCTCGGTATTTAGTTATTTCAACGTTCTTACCCTTTTCATCTTTGTCTAAATAGCAAGATGTACTCATGGGTGTTGCTATTTTGTTTGCCTTGTCCATTTCAAACCTTTTGAGTAGTTCTTTACAATACTTTGTTTGACTAATGAACGTTCCTTCACTTGTTTGTGTTATTTGTAATCCAAGGAAGAAGGTGAGTTCTCCCATCATGGACATTTCAAACTCATCTTGCATAATCTTAGCAAACTCTTGACAAAGATTTTCATTTGTAGCACCAAATATTATGTCATCAACATAAACTTGTACCAAAAGAATGTCATGGTTTTTACGCTTTATAAATAGTGTAGTATCAACCTTTCCTCTTTCGAAATTATTTTCTAAAAGAAATTTGCTAAGTCTTTCATACCAAGCTCTTGGAGCTTGTTTCAAACCGTATAAGGCTTTTCTCAATTTAAAAACATGATTTGGAAATTTATGATTTTCAAAACCGGGAGGTTGATCTACATAAACTTCTTCTTGAATATAGCCATTTAAGAAAGCGCTTTTGACATCCATTTGATAAAGTTTAAAATCCATACAACAAGCAAAAGGTAATAATAATCTAATGGCTTCTAACCTAGCTACGGGAGCATACGTTTCTTCATAGTCTATTCCTTCTTCTTGATTATACCCCTTAGCAACTAGCCTAGCCTTGTTTCTAGTTATTATTCCATTTTCATCTAGTTTGTTTCTAAAAACCCATTTGGTGCCTATTATTAGATGGTCATTGGGTCTTGGCACAAGCTCCCAAACTTCATTTCTTTCAAATTGGTTTAACTCTTCTTGCATGGCCAACATCCAATGTTCATCAATAATGGCTTCATCAATGTTTTTGGGTTCAATTTGAGATACAAAAGCTAAGTGATTGCATGCATTTCTAATGGCATTTCGAGTACTTACCCCTTTGGTTATTTCTCCAATGATTTTGTCCAAGGGATGATCCTTTAAGGTTACCCAATTTTGTTGTTTATCAAGTTGAGTTGTACTTCCTTCATTGTTGGCTTCTTCTTTGTCTTCCAAGTTCATTTCTTGGAAGGTACCTACAAGATCATCAACTTCCTTTCTCGGAGGATTTTGGTTAAGTTCATCAAATTTAACATGTATGGACTCTTCAATTGTATAGGTTCGTTTGTTAAAGAGTCTATATGCTTTACTAGTAGATGAATAACCTAGAAAAATTGCTTCATCAGATTTTGCATCAAATTTGCCAAGATTTTCCTTTCCATTGTTTAAGACAAAGCATTTGCATCCAAAAATGTGAAAGTAAGAAATATTTGGTTTTCGTCCTTTATAAAGTTCATAGGGGGTTTTCTTTAATATAGGCCTTATCAAACAACGATTCATAACATGACAAGCGGTGTTCACCGCATCGGCCCAAAAATGTTTTGAAATATTAGCTTCATTCAACATAGTTCTTGCAAGCTCCGCTAAAGATCAATTTTTCCTTTCAACTACACCATTTTGTTGTGGAGTTCTTGGAGCCGAAAAATTATGTTCAATGCCAAACTTTTCACAAAATTTCTCAAAAGATTGGTTTTCAAATTCTCCCCCATGGTCCGTTCGAATGGATGCTATTTTTAAATTTTGTTCATTTTGGATGACCTTGGCAAGTTTCTTAAATGCTTGATATGCTTCATGTTTATGACTAAGAAACAATGTCCATGTATATCTAGAGTAATCATCCACAATCACAAGACCATAATAGTTTCCACCAAAACTTTTGATTTTTGAAGGCCCAAATAAATCCATATGTAAAAGTTGTAAAGGTCTTGTTGTTGAAACAATATTTTTTGCTTGAAAAGAAACCTTTACTTGTTTTCCTTTTTGACAAGCGTCACAAAATTTATTTTCAAATTTCAATTTTGGTAAACCAATAACTAAATCTTTTGAAACAAGTTTATTTAAATGGTCTACATGAATGTGAGCGATTCTTCTATGCCAAAGCCATGATTCATCCTCTTTGGTTATAAAGCATTGTACATCATTTGAAGCAAGGCAATCTAGATTAATCATGTAAATGTTATCTACTCTTTGACCAACAAACTTTATCTCCTTGTTTAGTTTATTTTCAATTATGCAACCATTTGATTCAAAAACAATTTTATAGCCCTTGTCACATAATTGACTAATACTAAGCAAGTTGTGTTTTAGTCCTTCAACATATAACACATCATTTATGGAGGTGGAAGAATTTTTACCAACATTTCCGATTCCAAGTATTCTTCCCTTTGTGTTATCTCCATAAGTAACAAATCCTTTGCTTCGTGGAGTAAGTGATATAAACTTACTTTTATCTCCCGTCATATGTTTAGAACACCCACTATCCAAGTACCAATGGGTGTTACTTGCCTTAAAACATACCTACAAAACAATTCAAGTTAGAGAGCTTGGTACCCATTTTATGTTGGGTCCTTGTAGGTTAGTTTGTGAAAATGTTCCCTTAGGAACCCATACTTTTCTCACTACTTTTGGTCCTAATCTTCTAACATTGCAATTATAAGAGTTATGACCTTTAAGACCACAATGATTGCATTTCACAAAAGGTGTAGATGATTTACAAGGAGGCACAAAGAAATTTTTGTAATGTTTTTCCTTCTTGTGAGCATGTGATCCTTGATTATATCCTAGTCCCGTTTTGTTAAACATACAACGTTGTTTTCCAAGAAGTGCATTTAAGTTATCTCTACCACTTGTAAACTTTTCTAGGGTTTTATTCAAGTCCAAAACCTTAGTTTCTAGCATATCACATTTCTTTTCAAACTCACAAGGTTTGGTCCTAGAGCATGTTTGAACATTTACTAACTCTTCTTTTAAAGATTCATTTTCTTTACAAACTTCCATGAGATGCATTTCTAGAGTATTACTAGTTTTTCTAGATAATTTAAGCTTATTAGAGACTTTTGTGAATTTATCATACAAATCTTCAAGAGCATCAAGTAATTCATCCTTATCTAAGTCATGAAAGTTTACCTCATTTTCTTCATCTTGGTGATTGGCCATGAGACAAAGGTTTGCTTCTTCATTATCCGATTCATCCGAGCTAGTTATCTCGTTTTCATCCCATGCAACATATGCTCTTCTTCTTTCTTTTCTTTCTTTGTTTTTCTTCTTTAGATTTGGACAATCCATTTTGAAGTGTCCTTCCTTACCACACTCAAAACAAGTAGGTGAAGTAGAATTTTCTTTAAGTTTAGATTTCTTACCTTGTGGTTTGAAGTTCCTTTGGAAGCGCTTGCTCTTCATTAGCTTTCCAAACCGTTTCACAAATAGGCTTAGTTCTTCATCCTCATCAATTTCACTCTCGGTTTCATCTTCAACCATTGAAGTAGCTTTGAGAGCTAATCCTTTCTTCTTTGATGTCTTTTCTTCTTCCTCCGCTTGTCTTAAATCTTTCAACTCTTGTTCTTGTTCTTGTAATTTACCAAACAAGGTTGCAAGAGACATCTCATTTATAGTGGGAGATTGCTTGATGGCCGTAACAAGAGGTTGCCACTCCCTAGTAAGACTTTTTAACACTTTGTGAATGAGCTCTTTGTTAGAATAAGATTTGCCAAGAGTAATGAGATGATTAATGATCAAAGTAAACCTTTTTTGAAGATCTAAAATAGCTTCATTAGGATTCATCCTAAAACTTTCATATTGGCTAGTTAAAGTGCTAATTTTTGAATCCTTAACATCACTAGTTCCTTCATGAGTTATTTGAAGGGTATCCCACATTTCTTTAGCCGTTTTACATGTTATTACTCTAAAGAACTCATCGGGACCTAAAGCTAAAGTAATAAGATTTTTTGCCTTATAATTATATTGCACTTTCTTTTCTTCTTCACTAGACCAATTGTCCATAGGCTTTTCAACTTGTTTATCATCCACAATATGCATAGGTATAAAGGGACCATTTTCAATAGCATTCCACACTCTTAAATCCATTGATTGCACAAAAATTTTCATTCTTTCTTTCCAAAAAGCATAACCCTCACCATTAAAAGCGGGAGGTCGATTTGTAGCACCACCCTCGGGAAACATGTTATATGAAGTTGAGGCCATTTGTTCTCTTGAAGCCGTTAAGCTTGATTTACCAAGAGTCAAGCTTTGATACCACTTGTTAACCAAGTGGCCTCAATTACTCAAGAGGGGGGGTGAATTGAGTATTAAAAATTTTCTTTGGAATGCTCTTGAAATTGATTCTTTTGTTACTATGTTTATTTAAGATAATAAACTAGATTGCAAGTAACAACAAATAATACACAAGACAAACTAACAACTACTTAAAGAGTTTAGATAGTGAATCAATTAAGTTACAAAACAATTTATGGGACTTTAGAAAGAATGATTCAAGAGTGTTGCTTAAGTCCAAGTACAACAATGTTATTCAAAAATAGTTTGCAACTTAATGTATCATGCACTTAGTCCAATTAATGAAGCAATGAATTAAGCAAACAAGTTAAGTGCATAAATTAAATGAGTTTAGGGAAGAGAGATTTGCAAACCGATGTATACGAGTTCCACCACGCCGGTGTACGTCTCGCCTCTAAGCAACCCACTTAGAGGATTTCCACTATTGTAGATTAGAGATACACTTTGAGCAATTGCAACTTCCTAGTGTCCCACACTCAAGAATCCAATCCTCACAAGTACAAGGGCACCCCACCCAATCTCTCAATCTCACAATTACAAGGTTGAAACCCAACCCAAAATTTCTATGAAGTTTGGTATTTAAGTGTACAAGGAAACTCTCTCACTAGAGTGGATATACAATTTAAAGTTTACACAAGATAATAACTCTCAAAGAAAGGATATGCAAATATTAGCACTTCAAGAAAATATTTTCTCTCTTGAAAATAATTAATTAGCAAGTCTAGAAAATAACTTTGCTCACAAATATTTACTCTCAAATTAATAAGCCAAGAATTAGAAACAGAGAGCAATTAAGAGAGTAGAAGAGAGTAATGCAGCGAGAGAGAAGAAGAAAGCAAAGGAACTGCTTCAATGCTTGGGACATCTGATGCCTTCAGCTCTTCTCTTATTTATAGTGTCAAGGCATAGCTTCTTTGTGATTAAAGAATTCCCTTCGATCCATAAAACACGTAATGGAGCTTGCCTTTGTCTGCTTAATGGAGCATTACTTATGAAGTGCGATCCGAGACTCCGTTTTACTATTCCAGGTTGTAACTCATTTAAATGAACGTTCCAGAACCATTTGAACTAAATGAATCAATTCATTTAGTGTTTCAGTTTGTCCAAGTGCGATGCAGAGCTGTCATTTATTCAACAGAGATTCAAAATACAAATTCATATAATTCATTTGAATTAAATAAACTTATCTGACTCATGGTGACATAGCTTGATCATTTGAGAGTAGCATGATATTTGAATTTGCTTATTTGGAACTAACTGTATCATAAACATATGCTTTTAATTAATTCTGTAGCAACCTCGCTCAGGCGAATGTAATTACGCTTAAGCGACCAGGCATATTTCCTTTGATTTTTCCTTCACGCTTGCTCACGCTCAAATCCACGCTTAACCATGTCATCACGCTCAAGCGTGTTGTCATCCTCTGTTCCACGCTCAAGCGAGCCTAACTCACGCTCAAGCGTAATTTAGTTTTTAGACCCCTGATGCATCACGCTCACACTCGCGCTTAAGTTCCATTGCTTCTCGCTCAAGCGTGACTTATCCAGCGCTTAAGCGCCAAGTTCCTTGACCACGCTCAAGCGTGTCTTTGCTCGCGCTTAAGCGAGCGCTCCTTACGCTCAAGCGTGCTTACTTCACGCTTGGGCGTGACAAGCACCTGATTCTCATGATTCACGCTTGGTCCTTCGCTCAAGCGTGCCAGTATCATCAAGATTTTCAACCTTTGTTCCTTTGGCATTTAACAATACTATTTGTCACTTGATTTAACCACTGAACTAAATGCCTTGGTATTTTCATAATTGAATTTTGCTTTGCTTGTTTGTCATTATCAAAACCTATAACAACATATAAACACATCTTCCAGGACAGTCTTCCCGGCCCAACTCTTAGTTGGTACACACATCTTGAAAGGACACGCATCCGATGTTGGAAGGACATGGCAGATGCTTTTCTCAGGCAATACAAGTACAATATGGACATGGCACCAGATAGACTCCAGTTGCAGAATATATCCAAAAGAGAAAATGAATCTTCAAGGAATATGCTCAGCGGTGAAGAGAATTAGCAGCCCAAGTGGAACCACCTTTGGTCGAAAAAAAGCTTGTTGCTATGTTCATTGATACTCTCTAGGAACCCTTCTATGATAGAATGCTTGGGAGTGTCTCATCAAACTTCTCTGATATATTAGTGATTAAAGAAAGAATTGAAAGTGGGATGAGAACTGGAAAAGTTCCCCAAGGAGCATCTGGAACATCCACAGCAGGGAAGATCGCAACTGGGGCAGTAAAAAGAAGGGGCGGGGAAACAAATTTTGTATACGACAACCCAAGGCCACCAAATCCCTACCAGCATCCATATGTTTTCTAATCACCCCAACCATCCTACAGACCTCATCCATATATAACTGCTGCTTCTGGAACCCCACCATTTCTATATCCACAACCTTATCAATCACCACCTAACTGAAATTTCAGAAATCCCTCACCTTCAACACAACAGTAGGTACCTAATCCCAATGAAAATCCCACATCCAAAAAACCAAACAACGAGTGTGCGCCCTTACAGTTCGACCCAATTCCCATGTCATATACTGAATTGTTCCCACTTCTCATCAAGAATACTTTAGTTGTACCTTGCCTAATGAAACCAGTGGAACCAACGTATCCTAAGGGATATGACCCTAATGCCAAATGTGATTATCATGGTGGAGCATCGGGTCATTCAATGGAAAACTGCATTGCATTTAAATACAAGGTCCGAGACTTAATTAGGGCAAAATGGCTTAATTTTTGAGAGGGAAGTCCAAATATCTCGACTAACCCTCTACCTAATCATGGGACCTCAGGAGTAAATGCAGTCTCGGAGGACGAGGAAATTAGTCGTGTTAAAATAGTATCGGAAGTGAAAAACTCCTTTCCTTGGATATACACTCAACTTTACAAAAAAGGAATGATAACCGAAATTCCAAATCTCAATCTTAATCAAGTGTCCACTGATCCTAATTTTCTTAATGCCTTGCAAGGATTATTGGATACCCATTTGGTAGAGATTTACTGTCCCCTCATGAAAGAGTAAATATGATCCAAGAAGAACACGACTCTAGCTCAGTCAGCCTAGGTACACCAAAGCCTCTAGTGCTCTACTATGACAAAGGTGTTCATCCTATTGTTCAACATCCGTCCTTGACAGTTAGGACCCCATCTCCATTTTCATACAAAGATACCCATGCAGTACCATGGAAGTATGAGGTGGATGTAATCCTTCAACTCCTAAAAGAATTGTCATCCTCGGTAACCAATATTTCTAAGACAAGTGGAATGACTAGGAGCGGACGGATTTATGCTCCTGAAAACTTGAGAAAGGAGGATGCGCCTGTAAGTGGAAAAGAAAGTCGTGGTAAAGACAAAGAACAAGACCCTCCCCAGGGAATAACAGAGGAAGATGCTTGTGAATTCTTGAAGTTTATTAAGCAAAGTGAATACCAAGTCCTCGACCAGTTAAATCACACTCCTGTAAAAATATCCTTGTTATCTCTCTTATTGGATTCAGAACTATATCGTGGAAGGTTATTGAAAGTCCTAAATAAAGCACATGTTGCGAAAGATATTTCGCCAGAGAAGTTCGAAGGGATAGTAGGGCATATTGCCTCAAATGACTATGTGACTTTCACTGATGAAGAGATACCTGCCAAAGGGAGAGGTCACAACAGGGCATTACACATCTCTGTCAAGTGTCGGAATCATATCTTAGCCAAGGTCCTAGTTGATAATGGCTCTTCTCTAAATATCATGCCAAAGTCCACTTTAAATCAACTACCTTTTGATGGGACACATTTAAAGCCAAGCTCAATGGTAGTAAGAGCTTTCAACGGCACTCGAAGAGAGGTCATGGGAGATATTGAGATCCCTATCCAAGTGGGCCCATGCACCTTTAATGTATTGTTTCAAGGGATGGATATCAATCCTGCTTATAGCTGCTTATTGGGGAGGCCTTGGATACATTCTGCTGGTGTGGTTCCATCTACCCTCCATCAAAAGCTAAAATTTATGGTAGACAACAAGCTAATCATTGTTTCTGGTGAAGGAGATTTCCTCATTAGGAGGCCTATGTCAACTCCATACATAAAAGCGGCCGAAGAGAGTCTTGAGACTTCCTTCCAATCATTGGAAATTGCTCATACCACTTATGTGAGTGAAGGATTACAACTAGCTCGTCCGTCCAAAGCTTCTATGATGGTGGCTAAAGTAGTGATAAAATCTGGATTCCAGCCAGGGAAAGGGCTTGGGAAGATTCTTGATGGAGGAGTAGAACCATTATGGGTTAGGGAGAACAAGAACGGCTTTGGGCTAGGATATCAGCCATCGTCAATGGAAAGAGCGAAGGTCTTTGCAAATAAAAGAGAAAAATGACTTGCACGGTTAGAAAATCGAGAACGCCTAACTGCAAGGATCCCTATCTGTGACCTTTATCAAAGCTTTAGGAGCATAGGCTTGACATCTCGAGACCAAGTGGCGGTCGTCGATGATGATTCCAAGAGTGAAGAGGACTTGATTTACCTTTGTTCTTCAGATATTGAGCTATGTAATTGGGAAGCTGTTGAGTTTCCAGAGATCATAAATTTCACTTCAAAGTAATTGTTCACTTTGTAGGTTTCTGTTTGAATCCTTTGGCTATGCCTAAAGCCTTAGGACGAATTTTAATAAGGGCAAAACATATTTCCTTTATCATTTCAAATAAATAAATATTAAGTTCAATTGTCATTTTCCTTATTTTTCCTTTTTATATTAAATAAATTGTAGATCTGAAATTGAATCCCAAAATAATAAAATTGTTTTCTCCCATCATGATTTTGATCCAACAAGTGAGGAGGACAAAGAGTCCGATGAACTTTCCCCTGAATTACTAAGGCTGCTAGATCAAGAAGCTAAAGAAATTTCTCCCCATCTAGAAATCGTTGAAGTCATAAATTTGGGGAGTAAAGAAAACAAACAAGAAATCAAGATCGGCACCTCTTTGAGTAGTAAAGATAGGAGGGAATTAATAGAATTGTTGGTCGAATTCAGTGATGTGTTTGCTATAACACCCTGAAAATAGGGGTAAATTTTTCATGATTTAAAAATAATTATAAATAGAAGAAACTCGATATATATAATACCAAATAATTACCCCGGATCATTTGATAACTTATCTCATATTTGAAGATATGAGAAGGTATCGGAGTGCTCCTTGGATGATCGGACTCGAGATTATCACAAGGGAAAAGCGGAAGATTGAATAAAATTTAAAAGTTAATGAAATCTATACAAAAGGAGGATAAAAGATGCCTCATTAATTTATAAACATTAGAAATACAAAATAATAATAATAATAATATCACTTTCATGATCTAGGGTTTCCAAAAACAAACAAGGAAATGAAATAAAGAAGCCAAAATGAGAAATCTGGAATCAGGGGATCTCGCTTGAGCGAGACCCACATGGGTCGCTTGGGCGAGGCAGGCGAGCGTGAGCGAAAAGGCTCCAGTATCTAAGGCACACCCACTCGTTTGAGCGAGGAAAGCTCGCTTGAGCGAAAAACGAATAGAACCTTACTGCCCTTATTTCGCTCGAGTAGGCCAGGCCCGCCTGAGCGAAATTCATCTAGTAGCTAATACCTGATGCATAAGCAATCTCGCTTGGGTGAGATACCAGCTCGCCTAAGCGAATCTTGTCCAGAACAACCCCACACAACACTCGTTTGAGTGGAGACGAGCCCGCCCGAGCGAAAAATGTCCAGTATGCACACACCTGATGCAGGGTCATCTCGCCTGAGTGAGGACCACTCTCGCTGGAGCGAGAATTGGCCAGAGGCCATATAATTGATGCATGGGATTCTCGCTTAAGTGAGAATCCATCTCGCTTGAGCGAGATTATCAATATATACGTAGAAAACAAGTAAGATTTCATAACTCAACATACCAAAACTCCTACCAAGCAAATTTGACCCAAATTAACATATCACACATATCATATTGAGCATTTAGAACTTGCTCCAAACAATCATACTCAATAATTTCCATTCCAATTCATTAGTCATGTCAAAACCAAGCCTATCACTTCATATACTACATGAAACATAATTTCTTATACAAGTCTTCATTCGTTCATTAAAATCTACATCAAATCCACCTTATAGTTATCATTCATACATTATCAAGGTCATTAATGAAAATTAGCCATACACATAAGATCTAATTTTCCTACATGACCTCCAAAATCAACTATCATCAAATTAATTACAAAATAAGCATATACACACTATATGCTATACAAAATGAATCTATATATGCTGGCCAAGGCTCTTTACCACAAAATGACTTCCTTCACATAATTCCTCCATATATGAGCTCCATTATCAAGCCCTACAACACAAGAGCTAAAAAGATAGACCACATGGAGAGTGAGTATACTTTCTCAATGATGACAAATCCAACAATTTGTGATAATATACATATGAATGCAAGTTAACACCCTCTCCCAAAAGGAGTTCAAATGACACCAAGATCAATTTAATCATATTATTCATTCATGGTTCTATCACACTCATTGTCATTTCATAAAGTTTCATAAAAGTCAAACCAAACCAATAACAAAATATATTTAGTGACCCAAGAGGGTTCCATATACACCTCACATAACCTCCTCAATAGGGTATCTCTCAATGTCATGCTTCTATGTCTAATGTACATGCTGGTGTTTAAGAATGCGTATGCACAGATCTGATTTCATTTCATCAGGTGATCGCAACCACCATAATCATTCATTCTCATTGGTTTCCTGCCTCACAAGGGGTACTCCCTCTAGCAGCCTCGCAAGGTGCTTTCTCGTGATCGCAACCACGTTCAACAATTCATAATGGTTTCCCACCTTGCAAGGGGTACTCCTGCCTCGTGATCGCAACCACGGGCATTCATTCTCAATGGTCCCGCAGGGCTTCTCATTTCAAACACCAGGTAATCGCAACCACCGGCTCAATACCATAGGAACTCGCAAGCCTTTTATATTCTAAATATCAAGTGATCACAACCACTTTCAAATGTCATGATATGCATGCCATGCCATGTATGAAATAATGCTCATGCATGCCTTAACCTCGTAAGGATTATCTCACCCTCTCGTCTAGGGTACAACTCATACTCAATCACAATGTTAATCCCACATAATCAAATATATATACCATTCATAATATTCAAGAATCATCCTAGCCAAGGATTTCAAATATTCATCAAGCCACGCATGGAAACAATAACATGTCATTGCATATTATACAACTCGTAACCTTTTCAAGGTACTATTTTACAATCAACCATCACAAGATTCAATCTTTATTTCATATCACACATATTAAGCACTACATCTCTTCAAGGGAAAACATGCAACATGGCATCAATACATACATTATCAACATACAAGGCATTATACATTTAGAAAATACACCACTCTCCTACCTCAAGAAAAGTAGACTTCCGGGTTTGATGTTCCCGCCTCACAAGTGTTATCAATTCCTACATTAATCAATTGTAGGACCACGTCAATCATTAATTCAAGCATCATTCTTAATGCATATACATATACACACATGATTCTCATCATATAGCATTTATTTACAAGTTTTATTTATTTGCCTAATTAGGCTTCAGGAATTCCTTCCCTTAAATGAAAGCTCATTATAATTAAAAGCAATAACCCCAATAACTAATTTCCCACTAACACCTTGGGTGAGTTTTTCATTTATGGCTTCCAACCAACATCATAAATCATCATTAAATGACCATACCTCATCATTAATAACACATCTTCATCAATAAATGCCAACCCCTTCTATATTACACATTTCCCCCAATTTCATAGGTTAGGGTTTTATTAAAAACCTAACAAACATTATAAATACATATGGTTCATCATCTTCCCATCTATATTTTCGTGTACTCACTTCAAGGCTCATAAAAGGTTATATTCCTCTCACCCTACCTTAGGATTTTCATATCTAAAGCTCCTCCCAACAACCCCTATACACTCTATGCTCTCCCAAGCCTTAATAATCCATATTCTAGGGTTCAAACACCATTAAAATGAGGAAGACTTTACCTTAATCAAGAAACAAAAATGGGTTACTAGAGAGAGGAAGGTGAGTTCAAAAATGGAGGAGAAGAAAGGAAAAACTTCAAGCACCTATTGTCTTCTCCTTGCCCCAATAGTGAACGAAAATGAGAGGGGAAGGGGCATCTCTTGGTCTAGGTTTTTGGAGAAGAAGAAGATGAAGATGAATGAAGTAGCTTAGAAGAAGAAGAAGAAGAAGAGTAAAGTGTATGCTGCCAAGGGAGAGAATTCAGTGTGGAAAGAGAGTGAAGGGTGGGAGTTTTGTTTTAATTTTAACTTCATTCATTTAAATTTTACCGTTTTACCACAAACAAGATCTATGTTTGGGTTCAATAATCATTCTAAAAATTATTCTGAATACATATTCAGATTCCCCATAATATTATTTACAGCCCTGACCAACGACATCTCAATCAGAGATACTTGGTCTGACACCCATATTTTAACCGGGTATAAATTTTAGCTCATGAAGCTTAGTAATTTATGAAAAATCATAATAAACTCAAATTAATTTATTTCTATATTTTTGGGGCATTAATCTTTCCATATGTAAATAATTGTCATTTATTTCTCTTATTTGGGCATTTATATAAAAATTGGGATGTTACATTTGCTTGGTCGTATCAGGATATGTCGGGATTAGATAACTGTATCGTTGAACACAAGTTGCTACTGAAACCTGGTTGCGTCCCCATAAAGCAAAAGTTGAGAAGGATGAAGCCAGAAATGCTCTTGAAAATTAAAGAAGAGATAACCAAGCAGTTGGATGCTGGGTTCTTGACTGTCTCTAAATACCCTGAATGGGTAGCCAACATTGTTTCGGTCCCAAAGAAGGATGGGAAGGTACGAATGTGTGTTGATTACCAAGATTTGAATAGAGCTAGCCCAAAGGATGACTTTCCATGACCACATTTGATGTTCTTGTTGATAATACGGCCCAATATTCTATTTTCTCATTCATGGATGGATTTTCTGGGTATAACCAAATCAAGATGGCACCCGAAGACATGGAAAAAACTACTTTCATTACTTTATGGGGAACCTTCTGTTACAAAATAATGTCTTTTAGGTTGAAAAACGCTGATGCCACTTACCAAAGAGCGATGGTAACTCTGTTTCACGACATAATGCATAAAGAGATAAAAGTTTATGTGGATGATATTATTGCCAAATCCAAATCCGAAGAAGGTGACTTGATTGACCTACGAAAGCTCTTTGAACGCCTGAGAAAATTCAAACTCAGGTTAAATCCGGCTAAATGCACTTTTAGGGCCAGTTCTGGAAAGTTTCTTGAGTTCATTGTCAGTAAGAAAGGAATCAAAGTGGATCCCGATAAAGTAAAGGCCATAGTGGAGATGCCTGTTCCTAGTACAGAAAAAGAAGTCCATGGGTTCTTAGGAAGGTTGAATTATATAGCCTGTTTCATATCTCAATTAATGGCTATATGTAAACCAATCTTTAGGTTACTACACAAGAATCAACCGATGCAGTGGAATGATGAATGTCAAGAAGCTTTTGATAAGATAAAGCAATACCTGTAAAACCCACCTATCCTGGTCCTAACAACTCCAGGAAGACCTCTTCTTTTGTACTTGACCATGCTAAACGAGTCAATGGGATCAATACTGGGGCAACATGATGAATCAAGAAAAAAGAACATTCCATTTACTATCTAAGCAAGAAGTTTACAGAATATGAAGCCAAATATTCAGATGTGGAATGAACTTGTTGTGCGCTAGCATGGGCAGCCCACCGCTTGCAGCAATATATGTTATGTCACACTACTTGGCTGATATCTAAGATAGATCCCATCAAATACATTTTTGAAAAACCAGCCCTAACTGGGAGAATAGCCTGATGACAAGTTCTTTTGACTGAATATGATATTGTTCATGTCACTCAGAAGGCTATAAAAGGAAGTGCCTTGGCAAATTACTTAGCTCACCATCCCCTAAAAGAATACTAACAAATATCATTCAAATTTCCTGATAAAAATATTATGATACTATCAGAAGAGAAAGATTGTCTTGACGAAACTTGGACTTTGATGTTTGATGGATCATCAAATGCATTGGGGCATGGTATTGGAGCCATTCTACTTTCACCAGATGACAAGTTTTTCCCATTCACTGCTAGACTTTGTTTTGATTGCACCAATAATATTGCAGAATATAAAGCTTGTGCTTTGGGAATTCAGGCAGTACTTGAAGCAAGGGTGAAATCTCTACAAATATATGGAGATACTGCCTTGGTGATTCATTAATTGAAAGAAGAATGAGGTACTAGAGATGACAAATTGATTCCTTATCAAGCTCACATCATGGAACTAATCAAAGGGTTTGATAAAGTCTCTTTCCATCATATTCCTTGGGATGATAACCAATTAGCCGATGCTTTGGCCACGTTGGCTTCCATGTTCAATGTAAGTAGGGAATGTGACATGCCCTTCATTGAGATTGAAAGATGTCTCGAACCTGCATATTGTCATGTGATAGAAGAAGAGCCCGATGGGAAACCATGGTTTCATGACATTAAAAATTACATTCAAAATCAAGAATATCCCCCTGGTGTTTCAGAAAATGATAAAAGAACCCTCGGGCGCCTAGCCATGAATTTCTTTATGACTGGGGATACACTTTATAAGAGGAATTATGATTTCGTTCTCCTTCATTGTGTAGATGTGACGGAAGCTAAAAAATCGTAAAGGATGTTCATGAAGGACCTTTCAGAACACATGCAAGTGGGCATTCGATGGCAAGGAAAATTCTCAAATATGGATATTATTGGATGACGATGGAAAATGATTGTTATAACTATGCCAAGAAATGTCACAAGTGTCAAACCTATGCAGACAACATTCATGCACCACCATCTTCTCTGCACGTTCTAACTATACCTTGGCCTTTTGCTATATGGGGCATAGATGTTATTGGTCCTATTGAACCGAAAGTATCGAATGGGCATCGTTTTATTCTTGTGGCCATTGATTACTTCACTAAATGGGTTGAAGCGGCTTCCTATACCAGTATGACTAAAAATGTTGTGGTTAAATTCATCAAGAGAAAATTGATTTGCAGATATGGTTTGCCAAGTCAGATCATCACTGATAATGGCACAAACCTGAATAATAAAATGATGGATTAACTCTGTGAGGAATTCAAAATCAAACACCTTAATTCATCTCAATACAGTCCCAAGATGAATGGAGCGGTGGAAGCTACTAACAAAAACATAAAGAAAATCATACAAAAGATGGTTGAAACCTACAAAGACTAGAGTGAGTTCCTTTTGCTTTACATGGGTATCATACCTCTATAAGAACTTCGATAGGGGCAACATCCTTTTCATTGGTGTATGGTATAGAAGCTGTTTTACCAATAGAAGTGGAAATTCCATCTTTAAAAGTAATCATGGATGCCAAATTAGAAGAAGCTGAATGGGTTCGGTCCCGGTATGATCAACTAAATTTAATTGACAGAAAAAGGTTAATTGATCTCTGTCATGGGCAGTTATACCAAAAGCGTATGAAGAAGGCATATGAAAAGAAAGTATGACCTCGTCAATTTCATGAAGATGAGTTGATACTAAAGATGATCTTGCCAAATCAAAATAATCACCGAGGCAAATGGAGGCCAAATTATGAAGGACCATTCGTCGTAAAGAAAGCCTTTTCTGGAGGAGCTTTGATTTTGAAGAACATAGATGGTGAGGAGTTATCTTTCCCAGTCAATTCAGATGCAGTCAAGAAGTATTATGCTTGAGAATACTCTAAAAGGATAGAGTAGTCTTTATGTTCTCCAAGAGTTTGGATTGGAATTATGATGTAAACCTGTAATTTTCCCAAGTAAATATATGGAATTCTCGATTTCAGTTCCAATCTTTGTTTTGTTAGGTTTCATTAGCATGCATTTTGTGAAAATATATTTTAAAAAAAACTGTGAAAAGCATATTTTTAGTCTCAAACAAGCTTGATACTTCCCAATTACACAGACCTTGGTAATCAAGGATATTCTGCTCTGCCATGAGTAATAACGAGTCCCACAAGGATTATGGGTGTCACCTGGGGAAACAAGATCGTTAATCTTTTGTTTTCCACTTGACTATTTCTTCCATGTAGGATTGAAGTTACAACAAGGACAAATGTTCCCCATGAAAAGTCAAGATCAACAGTTTCAGTCCATCACCTAACCCCAGTAAAGGTGATTTACTAGGATATAAAAAGGGAATCCTTGTATTCACTCGGAACCCTCAGTGAGTCATATGACCAAAAAGTTAATTTCTTTTAAATCTCAGTCTTTCAAAAGTTCCAACCTCAAACACATTCTTCTTGAGTATAAATCTCAAGTTTCATATAATTTTCTCTTGTAAATGTAAAAAAAAAATCTATCCTCTACCGTAAATCAGTCAGGGGCATCCCTCAGTCAGTTATTTCATGTCAAAGCCTCAGGTATCCTTTCCTAGGCTATTTCAATCAAAATCAGTCAGAGGTATCCCCCAGTCATTTATGTCATGTCAAAGCCTCAGGTATCCTTTCCTAAGCTATTTTAATCAAAATCAGTCAGGGGCATCTCCCAGTCATTTATTTCATGTCAAAGCCTCAGGTATCCTTTCCTAGGCTATTTCAATGAAAATGAGTCAAGGGCATCCCTCAGTCATTTATTTCATGTCAAAGCCTCAGGTACCCATTCCTAAGCTATATTATCCAGTCGAAACATACCGGGGCAATCCTCATGTCATTTATTTTTATTCAAAAGCTTCAGGTACTCATTCCTAAAGCTATGTTGTCCAGTCAAAACATGTCGGGGAAACCCCCTGCGTCATTAATTTTTCTTCAGAGCTTCAGGTACCCATTCCTAAGCTATGTCGTCTTATCCAAAACACGCCAGAGCAACCCCCTGTGTCATTTATTTTCTTTCAAAGCTTCAAGCACCCATCCCTTTGCTGTTCATTTTCAAGGGCAAATATTAGGCCAACACCACTAAATTGTCATTTTCTATCGAAAGCCTTGAGTACATACCCTAGGCAACTTAATTCCCAATAAAAAAATCAGACATATTCCTGAATTTTTAGAACCTTGAATACCATTCTGTCCCCAAAGGAAAGTCTAAAGTATCACCTCAAATGTCCTACGGCAACACCGTTTGGTTGTTTACTCCTTGTCGAAAGCTTCCAATACCACCTTTAAATTGTCAAAGTTCCTTCAACTTAAGGGAGACTCAGTTTATTTTCTGTGAGAAGCCTCCAAATCTTCCTTGAATTCTTAACGTTGTTCACGTCTTTACTTTCTTTTCACATCAATAATATGAATAAATCTCATATTCTTTCATGAAAAGAGGTAAAGAGGGGCAGCTGTGAACACCTATTTTGTCCGATAAAAAATATATATATTAAAAAAAGAGAGAGAAAAAAGAGAGCAAAAATATATATATATATGTATATATATTGAAAAAAAAGCAAAAAAATAAAAAATTGCATAGTGATAGTGTGTATAGTGACCGTTGGAATAGTACCCCTTCTCCATTTCTATAAATACTCAATCTTTCTTCATTTCCTACCACACCTCTCCTTTCATCAACCTTCTTCCATAATTTTTCTCAAACAATGGCCAATGGATGTCGAAACCGAAAGAAAAGAATAAGGGAGGGAAACTGATGTTTGGTGACTACCTTCTTGCTCCTTGTAGCATGGGTAGTAATTTATCTTTATTGGATATTTTATTTATGGCTATATGTGTAATAAATAATTTATGTTTCCATAAGAGCAAGTGATTACTCATTTGTATTCAAAAACAAAAATTTTAAAAAAAATTAAAAAAATTTATTAAAAAAATTTAAAAAGGGCCCAAAAAAATCAGATCTGAAAAAAATGAAAATGGGCCCAAAAAAAGGTCAAAAGAAACCAAAAATAGGCCTAAAAAATTTAGAAAAAGAAAAAAAAGAAAAAGAAAAAAGAAAAAAGAAAAGAAGTTTGGTGGTTTATTGAGGTGGGACCTAGTTTGGTTGGATAATTGGAGAAAATTGGAGAAATTGACATCAAATTTGGACAAATTGGAAAAGTAGAAAAGTGATGTCATTTTAAGGGGAATCCAAGGCCAATTTTATTCTGTAAATAAAAGGTGATGTTAAGGTATTTGGGGGAGAAGAGGAAAAAATAGGTGAAAGAGTGTTAAATTTTTGTGAGATTTTTTAGAAGTTCTTATTTTCTAAAATTATGTTATGAAGTTATTGTTAGTAAAAGGAGTGTTTCATTCTAGTTTGTCTTAGTATGCGAGCTTTCTGAGCCAAAATACTGTCTAAGTGTTGTAACCGGTGTCCAAACACCCTTGAATCGAGTCCAAACGAAGCCAAAAGCAAAGGAAATCTACACGAAATTGATTTCCCGACTTCCGTTCTGGTTTCTCTTAAATTGTTTTTGTACTAAGGTATTTTTTTATTAATATAAAAATATTTATTTATCTTTATTTATTTGTCTTTATTTAATTGTTATTTATTTTTCTGCACTTTTATTTTTCTTTATTTATATTCCTACACTTTATTTTCCCACACTTTATTTTTCTTCAGTTATTTATCTATTTATTTATTTTTCTGCATTTTATCTTTATTTATTTATTTGTACTTTTATTCATATTTATTTACTTTTCTGCACTTTTATTTTTGTTAATTTATTTTTCTGTATTTTATTTATCCACACTTTACATTTCTGTAATTATTATTTTATTTATTATTTTTTTATATTTATATTTTTATTTATTTATTTTTCTACCCTTTTATTTTTATTTATTTATTTTTCCATCTCTTTATTTTTATATATTTATTTTTTGCCCTTTTATTTCTATTTATTTATTTATTTGCCTTTTATTTTTATGTATTTATTTTTCTATCCTTTTATTTTTATTTATTTATTTTTCTGTACTGTTATTTTTATTTATTTATTTTTATGCACTTTTATTTTTATTTATTTATTTATTTTTTTTATACTTTTATTTTTATTTATTTATTTTTCTACACTTTTATCTTTATTTATTTATTCTTTTTGCACTTTTATTTTTATTTATTTGTCTTATCGCATTTTATTTTTTTCTATATTTTATTTTCCTATAGTTATTTATTTGTTCCTTTATTTTCTTACGTTTCCATCTTCATCTTTATTTTATTTTTTTTGCACTTTTTTTTTATTTTTCTACACTTTATTCTTCCATCCTTTATTTTTTTACTTTATTTATTTACTCTATAATAATTTTGAAATTATCTTTTACATAACCATTTAATTTTATGCTTCATATATATACAATTTCTTGAGTTTAGTTTTAAATAATTATTTACTTATTATTATTTATCTTTTCATTTTTCTTTTATCTACCCATATTATTTTATTTTAATTTAATTTTTGAATTGTTTTTTAACATAATTACCCATTTTATTTATTGAGTTTAAAATGAGATTAATTTAGATGAGACATCTTATTAATCTTATTTTTTTCAAAAAAATAATTGCATAAGTTTCATTTGTTAATTCTAATTACTTAAGTGTATATATTTCTTTATTTTTATATTGATGTATTTAATTCCACTTTTTTCTTTTTATGTCTATTCCCTTTTTTACCTTTTCATTTATTTATTTGTTTTTTTGAACCATATATTTCCCAATAAAATCAATGGATTGTTTTTTTATTTACTAGAGAATAATGGAGACGAGACGTCTCATTGCATTTTTATTTATTTTACTGTCTTTTAATCACTTGTATGTTTATTTTTTAAAACTAAAAATGATGAAAATTTAGGTGATGTGTTTTATTATTTAATTTTGTTTTATATTTTTCAAAATGTCATCGTTATTATGTATATTGTTTGTAAATAACATTTATCATTATTTTTTTTATGAAGGGTAAAGTATTTAATAATTAATTTTTTTGAAAAAATTGTACATGATCAATTTGGGTAACCGTTTTAGGACGGACAGTGTGGGGTGCTAATACCTTCCCCTCCTGTAATTCGACTCCCGGACTAAACAGAATCTCATTTTTAAAAAACCAGTGCTATTTAAAGGTTTTTCTGATATTTTTCTTGATAAATATTAGTGGCGACTCTCTGAACCCTTTTATTTTTTTTGGATGTCTAAAGACCTCATTCCAATGTAGTTTCCTTTTTATTTTTATTGTCTTTAGCCAGTCCGCGTCGTGCACCGGGACCCTGGTCACGACACCGCTTAAGTACCAAGTCTTTCCTAGCCAGAACGTCCCACTAACCATTAACAGTTCTAAAATTTCGGCTACGGTTTCAACCACTTTGAAACCCTAATTCCTTATTGTGAACACTTCACAACGCAGCCATCAAGGCACATGTAGGCAGCACCGTATAAGGTTTCAAAACCTAGAATTTAAATTACACCTTTCTTATGATGGCTGCCTAGGTTTCAACGTTTGAACCCTAGGTTAAGGAACGGCCAAGGTTTAACACTTAAACCTTATCACTTGACGCCCCACAACATGAATTATTCATGCTCAAAGATCAACGCATTAATAAAACGTAGTTTGTATGACGACAATCATTATTAACAATTCAACACATGTATCACATACGGAAAATTGAAAACGCAAATATCATACAAGCCTAAAATAACAGAAACATATACTTCAAATGAGAAAGCCTATAAACAGTATCTCATACAATTTACAGAAAACATAAGAGCATGCGAATCATGATATCATTTCATACATAACCATGCTTGAATGTTTTTTAAAACAAGTTTCACAAACCAATTTCGCAAAATAGAACATAAAGCTTATAACAAGAAAACGATTTCATAAATCGAAATTTTTAAAAGCTTTTACAGAACGAAAAACATGCCATCATGAAACATAAACAAATGCCAAAAATATAACTTTGCAACAGGCTCTGATACCACTGTTAGGGAATCCATCAGGGCCAGCAACGGAAACACAAATGATTCCCCAAAAGGATTGCAAAAAACAAATGTCTCAAGGCATTATGCAAAATTAAAATTTTTGATTTAGGGTTTACCTCTTATAGACGTAAAGCGAGTTCCTCAATCGAAGCAATTGTAGCTTCGCCCTTAGGAGTCCACACGATCACTCCCACCAGAAAATCAAAGTTCTGAATGCTAGTATGGAAATTCGAAAGTAATCTAATTTCTGAGCAGCAGCCTATGAGCATCTCATGCTTTATATATAGGCTTAGGTTTTAACCTGAGCTCTCATTAAACATTGGGCTCCCGACTCATTCTAAATGAGTTAGGCCTGGTAGTTTTATTTTTAGTCTAACTAAAATAAAACTATCCTCTAGTGGGCTTACTCTATGTGTGTGACCCTATAGGTAAAATATTCGGTTATATTAATGATAAACTATTTTAATATTAATATAAAATAAAAGCAACATCTAGCAATACATCATTATATCCGAATATTATTTATCATCGACATGACCTATAAGTGATAATTATTTTATATATTTATTCCTTTTGTCATGATATCTAATTGGGCCCAAGGCATGGTCGTTGTCATCCTTGTATAGCCCAATTCATTTTACTTGATACTAGAGTAGACTTTACAGAATAAATATCTAATATTTATTTGTCCTAGCATGGCCATGCATTTTGTTAGTCTCACTCCATCAAATGGCCCATAGATATCACTCCTGTCACATAGGAGAGACAAATCTCATCTACATCACTCACATCCCTCTGCATAATTTTCCATTTCCTAATCACAATCTTCATGGTCATCTTATCACAGATAACGTTTGATTGTATTAAAACAACAAACGCCTTATATAGGAATCGTAGTGACTTCAGGTCGAAGGACTATATACCATTATCACATTGAGAACCGTTTATGACACTCATGTAACGATCTATGCAACGTTCTCATGGTGGGTCTGTACAGTACAACATTACTCTTAATGTGTACCCGTGTAAAAACTTGATATCATATATCCATGATTTGTGAGATCAAATCATCAGTACATTGACACACTAATCTTAATGTATTAAATGTCCTTATGTAAATACTTGATTAGGGACGTTTTAGCAATAATTCTCATATGACCTATTATTCCATGATAAATAGTTTTAAAACAATCTTAAATCTGAAAATACTAATTTTATTGATAATAAAATTGATACATTAATAGCTCGTAGTGCATACACCAACAGTTTATTCTAAAGTGAAACACAGGCAAAAGAGGTTGATGACATACTGAGGCAAAAAATTATGTTTCTCCAAATAAATTATGAGGATGAGCTTAACTTTCAGAAAGACGAGGTGATTCGATACGTCCATGAATGCAATGAATGAATCAAGTTGGAAGACCAAGAGTTACGAGACAAGGGCTCACATATTGAGTTTTGGCACAGCCGGTTCATACATTTAGCTAGGGTATTTTCATAAGAGCTACTCAAGAGGTTCCCAAGATGATGTGTGAGGCTCAAGCATTTGTGTCTTCACTCCTTACACTTTAAAGCATCACCATATTCATTGACCGTTACTAGAAACTTATGAACGAGATGAAAACCACAATTCCCAAGGCTAGTAGTGATTAAGTTATATTTTATTTATCTTTAGAGTTATCAGTGGTGTTAGCTGGAATATATTTTCTGTTAATCCCTGATGAGCTCGATTTATGTAATCATGAATATTGAAATAAAGAGTTTTCTTTATGAAGAGTCCACTTTTCTCCCAAGTTAGTTTTCATTCTTGCTTCACATGCTGCTTGTAAATCAACGTTATGTACCTTTGTTTTATTTTGTTTAGAATATTTTACTAATATGTTGTTTGACTCCCAAAGGAAGCAAAGGATAATCAAACTGATTCCCTATCACCCATAAAATACTCATTCAAAAGCCAAGGCAATGACTGACTAAAAAAAACTCAATAAAGATTTGAGAAAAGAAATTAAACAACTAAAGGTATAGTTAGCTATAACTTTGGAAGCGAAGGAAGCTTTGGCAATGGGGATCCCTCAAACTGTGACCGGGGAAACTTCTATAACTCTTACATTTCCTCCAAGTTACACTTTACAGCCCAACACCATTGCTCAGGAGATTGAATATGTGTGGCCATCATACAGGCTCCCACCAGCTTACGTCCCACTACCTACTTACTGTCAAAAATCTGGGGTGCACAATCGGTATCCCAAGCTCTTGAAGTATAAACCTCCTGACCCGGTCAATCCAACGGATAAACCATACCTACAACTCAGCCTGTCACCCATACACCATAACCTAACCCATATGCAACTACTAATCGCCTGTTTTTCATGTCTTATGTCAACATAGGGGGTTTGGGACAACCCCACTATATCTCGATAATACACCCTGGAAGGGAAGATGCACAATCAAAGGAAAAACGGTAAACTCTGGAAGATAGACTACGAGTCATTAAAGGAGGTAATTTTGGGTTAGGTGAGGCATCAGACTTATGCTTGGTCCTTGATGTTGTTATTCCTCCAAAATTCAAAGTTCTTGAATTCGAGAGTTACAAGGGGATATCTTGTCCAAAGCAGCACTTGATCATGTACTGTAGAAAAATGGCCTCTTATATACAAGATGAGAAGTTATTGATTCATTGCTTTCAAGAAAATTTGTCTAGGGAAACTACAAGTTGGTACACTAACTTGGGACGTGGACATATTTCCTCATGGAAGGATCTTACTGAAGCTTTCATTAGGCAATACAAGTATAATATTGATTTGGCTCTGGATCAGATGCAATTATAGAACATGATCATGAAATAGGGTAAAACATTCAAAGAACATGCTCAAAGGTGAAGGGAGGTAGCTTCATAGGTTATACAATCTTTATCTAAAAAAGAGATGGTATCCACCTTCATTAACACCCTATAAACTCCATTTTATGACAAGATGATTGGAGGAGTATCTGTAAGTTTTGCTAACATAATTGTCATCAGGGAAAAAGTAGAAGCAGGTGTAAAAAGTGGGAAGATACCTGCTAATGATGCTTCAATAGCCAATGGTAAGAGGTCTTCATCTGGGGGTGTAAAGAAGAAAGAATGAGAGGCACAACATGTTGCGTTATACCCTGGTGGTCTATGTCTAAATGTTATGCCGTACCAACTAAACCTCTATTACCAACCACATCTATACTTGGCTAATGCATCTTAGGTGGTTTACCCTCAACCGTATAGACCTTAATTTGCTCAACCCTTCTAATTTATCCTTATCCCTTGGCCTGTCCAACCTCTACCATGAATTCAAGCCCAAACCATGGGAGGGCTAGTAGAAATAAGGTCAATTTTGATCAAATTCCCATGACATACACAAACTTTTTGCAATACTTGATCTGTGGATCCTTGGTGGTTTCTGTTCTACCCCAAAAGATAGAACCCTCTTGCCTAGGTTGGTAAGATGCCAAAGTGTGATTATCATTCTAGAGGAATAGGGAATTCAACCGAGAATTGCTATGGGTTAAAGTATAAGGTATAAGATCTAATAAACGTAGGTTGGCTAAGCTTCAAAGAACAAGGGCCCAGTGTCAGAGCCAACCCATTACCAAAGCATTAAGGTCAATACACTAATGCCATAATGGAAAAGGAAGCGATTAAAGGCCAAGTATAGGAAATCCTAACCCCTTTAAGGGAAATCTTGCTTAGTTTGCAAAAGTAGGTCCGGTGAAGATAGAATATGAGGAAGGGTTATTCAAGTTTGTGTTACAAGATTTAATGGTTACACATCTGGTACACGTCTTGGAAAGAAAAGAAAGCTCGTTTGTGTTAGTGATACAAACAAATGATGATCTATTCCCAAAACCCCTGGTTATTCACTATACTAAGGAGCTGACTAATACCCCAAAAATTACCATTTATGTTCTTGCCTCTTTCCTATACAAGGATAATAAGGTTGTACCTTGGAAGTATATAACAAATGTCATGTAGGACAACCCAAACAAAGGTGCTTTAGGAATAATGTAAATTATGAATAAAGATCACAAGCTAACGTTAAGATCAAAATGATGGTGGATTTCGAGTTAATAAGTAAGGAGAAAGTAAATGACATGTTGCTAATAATGATGGTAATGTTGTATGTGTATGTGTATGTACATAGATATCATGAATATGATCTTGATTGATGATGAGTCTTATTATAGTGTATTGATGAGTTAAATATGATGATGATCTATAGGATGATATATGCATGTAATGAAGTGGTCTTGTCCTTGAAATGAATAATAATTGTGTTGTTAAGGGTACATGTCAATATGATTGTGAAAATTGTTGAAAGTGAACATGAATAAGGACTTGAGATACCCTGTGGTGTGTTATGATTGGTGAGAAATGATGATCTAAGAAATTATGGCATTGTGTTGGTGGGCTTGACAAGTCGGCCGCCCCAGTGATGATTATAATTTATTGTTGATGAGCCATAGGATGTATGAGAAACTATTGATTATGTGATTTATATGGTGGAGGACAACCGACGGTATATGTTACCCTTGTTTTTGGCTTCCATGGTCAAGTTAGACCTAGTTGAGCTACCCAGTGGTTGAGGGGGAGCCAAGTCGGACTCGGTGAACCAAGTCGGGTTCACGGGGTGTCAGTCGGACCCCCAACTGAAGGTCGATCCTTTTAGTATCCGGATACTAGGGCGTTATATTTTCTATTTGAGAGCCAGTTATGCTATACATGTCTTGACTTGTGATGATGTATATATGAATATATATATATATATATATAGGTGGTGGTTTGTGAGACTAGAGCTTATGTTTTAAATGTGGTTGATTGCTATATATACGTGCATATGTTAAATTCATGCCATGAACTGAACAATGTTGTATTGGTGTACATGATGTACTTAGTGATTCTGGATTAGGATTTAATGAATGCAAAATGGAATGTGAATGCATTGATGGTAATTAAGTGATGTTGATCTATGGTAATAATTGATTAATGAAATGAACATGGGTTTATTAATGTTGAAATTAACGTAAAATGGATTAGACTTAAGACACTTAAATTGATTGAAATAATGTTGTTAACTAGGAAGGTAGCTAGATTACACTTTTCCTAGTTTTGATGTTTATTTCTGTATTAATGCTTAATTCCAGTCACTCACCCCCTTTATTATGGTTTAATGACTGTTGGCAGGTTATGGATGCACACCGCGGAGGCAAACGCTAAATGAGGCCAGAGCGAGAATAAAGTTGATATAATAATGATTATGTGTATTCATATTTATTTGATAACCGAAAGTGTAGGTGTGTAATAATGTAGTGTTGTAGTATTATTATGTTTGTGTGTTATGTGACATTGAGCCATTGCATAATTGCATGAAATTGACAGGTACTGTGGTGTGTGAATTACTTGATGAATGTTATTGTGTATGGAATGGTTGATTCAAGAATGATTAGTATTGACAATGCATAATTAGTGTGTTTTGGCATTTATGTTCTAGTTGATGTAAATTGTTAATGATGGGCACAGAGCCAATATCACGTGTTTGATAAATGTCATGGGCGAGTTTGCAATGCGTTGTCTATGTATATGAATAGTGTATGATGTGCTTGAATGATTTGTTAAGGTGTTGATGATTTGTAGCATAATGTGCATGTAAAGGAAATGGTGAGATAGTAGAAATTTAGGAACTGGATAGGTGGTTTTGTGATCCGGTGGGTATTTAGACCCCTGGAAAGGACCGACAGGTTCCCCACCTCATTTGTGATCTATGCAAGTAGGCCATGTATAGGTTGAAGCTTATTTGGTAGAGTTGGTGCATGCATATGCATTATTTTGGTTTTAAATACATTTTTCGTATAAGTAGAGCATACGATGGAATTTTGGCAAAAGGACAACGCCAACAGTTCCAGAATAGGGAAAATATATGGCCTGTGAAGTTTTGTGACAATTGGACCTGAAATGAGCCAATTGGGTAGGCTAGAAGTTGGTCGAATGACCTAAATGCATAATAGCACCAGGTGTTGTTACTGATACGCTGATGCTGGGCGCTAGCCTGACGCGTAGCGTTAGGCCCCTGTTTCTCAAAACTTGTATTCTTGCATTGTAGGTGGATTTTAGGCCTTAAATATGTCATATAGGAATGGTTTTGAAGTCGTTGATGAAAAATAATTATCTTGAATTGAAATGGGTTGTTAATTAATTATTTTTGCAAAGATTTTATCGAGATTTTAATCAAATGAACTAAAAATAATTAGAAATTAGGGAAGGACGTCACACAATCCATGGCAGAACATATGATCCAAACTAAAAATATCAACCAGCCTAAGACTCATATATATATATATATATATATATATATATATGCAGCAACAACAACACCAATGAATCAATGCCAAGATTCCATCATATTCCTATATACTATTAACAAATATAGTTCGATTAAAATCTAATAAAATATAGTAACCTGCCATATATGTTCCTTTTTAAAGATTATACATATATATATATATATATATATATACATACACATACACATATATGTGTGTGTGTGTATGACTCCATGCCAAAAACAACATTTTACACATCACAATTTAACAAAACTTGGGAAAAATCAGTTTTTAACTATCAACCGCTATATCCTACTCCATGAAGTCAAAATGTATATTTGCCAAAAAAGCCATCCAAAACACTATAAGACATTTAGTTCATATTTAAAGCGATACATCTAGGCATTTAGATAGACAAAAATAAGTCCACTATGGCCAGACAATGTAAATCCACTCTCAGATCATTGAGCAAACTTGTCACCCTATGCATTTACTGAAATATCCACAATTAACAGGGCGAGTACTAATTCAATGACAATTAACAATGTAATATCAAGGTATTTGATTAATTAAGCACAAATACGCGATAACCCCAGAATTAACCCAACTATCTCTGATAATTCAAGCTCGTCCATTTTTGAATTCACATAATTCATCCCTAAAATCTTCCAAACATCTACCACTAAAAACATTCACCAACACTCAGTATATGCGAATCATGAATGGCATGATCTTTAAGATATTTTTCTCTTTATTGTGCACAAGATCAATGAAAATGCGAATTCGACTTGATAATACAAGGCAAATGCTAAGATAACCCACTCAATGAATCGCCACTATAATCGAGGGGTATTTGGGTAACCATATAGTGAATCAAGGCACTACAAGCGGTGGTACCCAAGGACTAGTCAATCGTAGCACTGTAAGCGGTAGCCTGTGACGCAACAAGCCATAGACTACAGTGAATCGTGGCAGTCTCCTCAGCAAATCATAGTGCTGGAAATGCATATGATGTCATGAGATGCAATCAATGCAAATGATGCTAATCATAATGCTTAGGAAAAAGCAAACATCGTAGTCTATACTCCTCTTAAACCATTTCACGATCTCATCTCAATCTAATATACATCATTCAACAAAATTTTTGCCATAGGCATAATGAACACATTACTAACCATAATCCACAACACAACTTGAATCACCTGAAACAACCCTCGGTAAAGTTCTACATAGGTACTAAATCACTTAACCTTTCTCCTAATAGTTAAACATTAAGTATAATCTTGCATGAATCATTCAAAAATACAAAAAGCATTACCAGCCATAGAGTGATTAAATATCATCATTTACAAAACAACATGATTATATTTTATTCACAATTAGTTTTATAATTTAGCAATAAAAATTGAAATACCCTTACATAAACAAATGAGTTGTAGAACCAACTCAACTCTTGAAATTAAATTCCTAGTCATCATTCAACTAGTAGTCTCCCATGTACGATAAACGTACCTTACGATGAATCACACTTTACGACTTAAGCTTCTGACCCAACCGCCTTCCGATAGAAGTTTACCCTTTATTCAGAAATTCTGACAACACCAATTAATTATCTTAGTCGTTACTAAATTATTTCCAATGCGTTTTGAAGCTAAATTCTAGAATTTGACACAATTACGAAAGTTGTTAACTTATCTGAAAGTCGTTTCCGCTCGTTGACAACTCTCGATATGTCCCCAATACACCGAACGTCAACTAATCCTTCCCGAACACTTTCACAACTGCTGCCTTACAACAAACGCACGGGAATTTTAGCATTTGGCTGGAATGGATAAAAACCACTTACTAAACATTAAAGGGATTGAAAACCCTTTTTACCTCACAACCTCCGAAATGAGTTCATGGACCCGAACCTCGTCGTTTCCTTTCGAATCAAATCATTAGACACTGCCTAACAACGATCGCATAGAATTTCAGCTTTTATATAAAATGGGTACACACCCATCTATAACCGTGAATGGCAAATGAAAAAGGGAACATAGGTCCTCACCTTTGAAGCTTCAATTGTCAAGATTCCCACTTCCCAAACCTCAATGGACTCTCAATGGTGGTTCGCGGTCTCCAGCTACAAGTAAGAGAGGTCCATTAACACTAATGCAAGTTGGTATCATAACTAAAAATGAGATAGGAGAAAGGTTCTGCATGCATTTACCTTAGGTGTGGGGGAGATGTAATGTGAGAAAGATGGAGGTAGGAGAGGGAAGAGAAGGAGTTTAGATTTTTTACCCGGGAGAAAGGAATGCAATGCACAATGTAAGTGAGCTGAAGCAATATTACGGGAAAGGAGTAAAAGTGTAGAAAAATGTAAGTTATTTTAGAAGGATATTTTAGGAATTAATTCAAATTAAAATTTTGGAGTGTTTTTCCCTTATTTTGCTTTAATTTTTCAATAGAATTTAAAATTGTAGACACAAAAATTAACTTACCCCATTATTTCAAAATTTAAGATGTTACATTTATCATCGGAGACATGTTAAACATGAAAAATTTACCTATTTTACCAAATCTCAGGATAAAGACATGACAAACACAAGGGGATATAAAAATAACTCGTGCATATATGAATAATACAACTAAAGATGATTGTTTTTATTTACACTATTCTTTTAGTTATAAAATACTCATATATTAATAAATTTTTGAAAATAAAATAAATTGTAAAAAAAGGATTCAACCAAAAACTTATACCAATGAAATATCAAGAAAAAATAACACATTGTATAAAATAATATCTTTCTAACAATTTGAAATAATCACGAAAATAGTTGAAAAAATAACAATAAATTTTTTAATTAATATTATCGTATTAATATCTTTAGGATATAAAAATAACTTATGGAAATTCTCAACAAATAAAAAACTAAAAAAATACAATATTGACATATAAACTCTTGAAATTGTTGATAATCTTCCAAACAATATTTTAATTAATATTAACTTATTAATTAAATAAGTTAGTATTTTAAATAAATAATGAAATGAAATGTAAAAATTTGTACCCATGTGACTTCACAGTTCCAAAAATTTAGGATTCATAAAGCTTAGTGCCTTATAAATTAAGAATTTTTTTTATTAACTTTTAAGCTTATGATAATCGTACTTGAATTTTATTAAAAATATTATAATACTTATTTACAAGTTCCCTTCAGTCGAAAAGTTCACCGGATAACATTTTTTTAATTAAATTTTAAAAACCATTGCTTGATACAAGTTGGCCCTAGGATCTCAAAAAATCGCAGAATTACTCTAACTACTACTCCTCTGCCATGTTTTCATAAAGAAATTGTAAAACAAAAATTATAAATGATACGCTTACCAAACTAAAATGATAAAAAAACTGCAAGTTAGTAAAAATTTTTGGAAAAAAAATAAAGTTAAATAATAAAGAAAAAGGCAAAGATCAATAAAAAATCATCCACCTCGGCAAATGGAACAGGTAAAGAAATACAAGATGAAAGGTAAGTATCATATACACATCGGTACACGGTAGTTACAGACCCAATCATTGCCATAAATTTGACACAAATAAATTACCACTATTCAAGGTTGGAGAATACCACCTCACAATTAAGCTAACTCGAGTGCACCAGTACTAGCGATGTACCTTAGGTGAAGCAATGAAGGCAAGCATGTATGTATAAAAGAGCATGAGTGCTGCATTTCCCTTTCGTCTCCTTTCGCAACCTTTTTCATACACTACCTTTCTGCCCTTTGCTCCGTTTATCATCACACTAATGTCATCACAGTCGCAAATCCATGGAGAGAGCCATAAGATTCTACCTGCAAATGCTGGTAATTAAATGTTGTTAATTGTTAATGTGTTTTAAATTACCGTTGATCATGATTGCATTAACACTGAAAATCTTAACATTGCGATCAATTATGAACTGTGCGATTTCGATTGTTATTGCGATACGGTTGGTGTTGGTGGGAGGATGAAAACTTTGATATTACAAAAATAATTGTGCTTGCAAAATACTACAATTTAGAACCCTTTATGTTTCAATTCGAAACCTTGTGGATATCTATAATATCTATTTGTGTGTTATTTTTCTTATTCCGTCGTTTCTATCTCAATTTTCGTCGCTAACAATCCTGTGTTCTTTCTTTGGCCCCCAAATTTGCGGCATGTTTTACGCAGAGGGTCAAGGCCAACAACTGCTCCCTGAGTCTCCCGAAGAGTATGTGTTAATTGATTCTTAATTTGTTTAATTCACACCCTCTGATTAATTTCCCCAATTTTCGGGTTTGGCTTATGCTGCTTTGGACGTTTCAGTTGGGTTAGGTTCTGAATTTGTACATATATACTACAAGAAAATTTATTTTTATAATAAAAAAAATTATTGTTCATCATCTTAATTTTTAAATCATTTGTATTATGATTACAAATTCTATATTTTGTATTAGTAATATAATAATAACAAAAAAAATTAGTTATAGTTATATTAACTATTTTGTCAGTTGTTTTTTTGGGATATATAGTTAATTGTTTTTGTCACTTTTACGTTACAGTTTTAGGATGCTTATTTGTAGTAGATATCATATATTTCAGAGGTATTGAGAGATTAGGCACCATCATTATTTAAGATAAATTACCATGATCACCTTTCATGTTTTGTAACTCATAAATTTGGTTTTTCTTACATCCCGCTAAACTATTAAATTCCATCCAAACCTGATGGAATACGCTAAGGAAATATTCTGTTAACCAATCTTGATTTAGACGAGTTTTAAGGTGAAGAACGAATCT
Organism: Clitoria ternatea; assembly: GCA_037962975.1. Taxonomy (NCBI): domain Eukaryota; kingdom Viridiplantae; phylum Streptophyta; class Magnoliopsida; order Fabales; family Fabaceae; genus Clitoria; species Clitoria ternatea. Next base: position 36,666,758 of record CM075672.1, on the reverse strand, counting down.
TTTAGTACATCTATGATAAATTAACATAAAACATCCTAAATATCTAAAGGGTCCAAATTTAAAGTACCCTAAAATTATATAAAAAATTTAAGAAGAACACAACGATACTCCCACTCCATTACGACCCCCTCCAAAAAACTATATGGCGCTATACCCTCTTCTTCTAACACATCCCCTACATAGCCCATTTACCATTATTTAATTTGTTCCACCATGCCTTCCTCACACCATTCACCTGCACTATTACAGATAGATTAGAACAGTTAAAAAGGGAGGGGAGAACTGGGACGGAACAAAGAGAAGAATGAATTAGGCATAGAACAATTCCCATAAAACACACAACTAGAATAATGGATAATCAGTAGTAACAAATACAGAAAAAAAGTAAAAATAAAATAAAATTCTCATCTCCTTCTTGACCGTCACTGTTGGCCACCAACGGAGCCACCACATCTCAGCCGTTGTGCGTCGCGCCTCCAGCCACTATGTCGTCCTCCGCCGATCTTGCAAGCCACACCAGTGAAACCCATGCATGACCACCACAACCCCCTTCTCTACTGTCAGAAGTTGCACCCCTAAAGCTTCCCACTTTCACGTTAACCTCTGTTCACCTTCAGAAGATGAACACCGCACTGGCGTTTGAGCCGAGTCGAGCCGTCACCTTAACCGCCTACCCTATCTTATTTCCCTTGCTCAATTTTGTGAGCCCTCCTTGTGATGTTCTAAAAAGGAGGGGTCTTATTTAATTATTATCTGTTGTTGTCTCTAACTTGGATAAGAAAGCTTCCAAAGTTGTTTGTTAACCATGTAGTTAGGAAATTATTAGGTTTAAAAAAAAGAAAAATTTTAATAATTAATATTAATTTTTTATACTGTTTAAAATAATCAAAATTTTATTTAACAAAAAAATAAAAAACCTCTTCCCATAGCCTTCGATTGTGAGATAAAAAGGGCCAAGCAAATAGGCCTTAAGTAAATTACCTATTTGGGGGGTTAGGGATGGGTGGTGGAGGGGGAGATTTTAATTGAAAGACTTTGTGATGTAAAATGTGTCTTTTGATTTATTGGTGGAAAGTAAATTAAAATCATTGATGAATCGTTTGTTAGATTGAATGGTTAAGATGTAAGAAAAATTAAAATAATTAAGCTTTGAGTTAAGTTTGAGTGAAGTTTAGTAGTTTGTGACAAGATGTAATTAGAAAAACATTACAGCTTCTAGAATTGGTTGTAATATTATAAAACTTGGAGGATAGTCACGGTAATTTACCCCATGAATTAATATCTCACATTGACATTCTTGTATTATTACTGCAGAAAAAGAAAAGATAAAATTAAGGGGAGGAGAGATTTCCTCCCACGTCAAAGTAATTAACCTCAGCTTAAAAGAATGCAAAATCATATTTATACTCAAAATTTTCACATTTCTTATTTTTTTAACATATTTTTCATATATTTTTTTATTCAATTGTTCGTATCTTTTTATTCATGACTCATTCCGATATGAATTATATATTTCACGCTTATTAAAGATATTGATTAAAAATTGTTACTATTACTATATAATGTGTTTTATAATATCTTAGCCTCATTATAATCTTATTTGTTATTATATTTTAAATCATGTTCCTTCAAATTCATTTATTCTACTCTTTCTGACTTTTTTAATAAAGCTTATACTTTTTACAAATTATGAAATCTAAATTTATAGTTAATTAAATATTAAATTTTTAATTAGTTTTATTATTGTTTTAAAATTATTGGCCATATTAAGAAACAAAGAGAGACAGTATTCTTGTATTCTACTGATATTAACGCTGGATAATTTAATTAAAACGAGTGTGTATTAAAATTTGTATTAATTATTTATAAAAATTCTTCCATAGATGCAACATGGAATTTTCTCTTTTTTTTATTTTTTGAATTTTTTAAATTAATTTACACAACTCTTCACATTAAATTCTATAATTGGAATATAATTGAAATATAAATTAATCTATTAAAATTATTCATTATAACAATTTTAAATTTAATTTATATTTATATATACCTTTACCTTTAATAATTTAAAATCTAAAAAAATAAGAATATATATATTAAACTATTTAAATTTTACAACCTTAAATATTCACCAGTAAATTTATAAATATCTATCTTGCTAGATAAAAACTAAATAATTTTTATAGTTATCCATTTCTACCATGATAAGCATATTATTTATGGAAAGAATCAATTATTTTGTGTATAACATATTAATAATATATGTTCAATGATTTACATAAATTTTTTTATTAGTTTTGATTGTTTAACTTATAAAATTTCATTTATAGAGTAAATTATTTTCTCAATTTATGCATTTTATATGTTTATGTTTCAATTTATTAAGGTCTATTATCATTTATGAAACTCATTTTGTAAAATTTTTAAGATAAAATTGAATACCGTTTTCATAATATCAGATATATGTGTGAAGATATAAAATATATAATTGATATCTCTTTTAATGTATATTTTATTTATTTATTGTTTAATTATATTTTTAAATTTATTAAATGTCAATTATATATCTTTAAATTGGAAATTTTCTTATAATTTCATTTTTTATAAAATTCTGCTTTATATATTCTATAGTACTTATATGAGTAAATTAATTGAAAACAGTAGTTTATTTATATAAGATATCATTCTAAGTGAACTTGACTTGAATAGTTATTCATTCAAATCTTAAACTAATACAACATGGAAAAATTTGTTATTTAATTAGTATCGATTCTAAATATAAGTAAAATATCTAATTTTAAACATATTAATAATAATGGTTATATATAGTATTTGCATTAATGGTACCATATATTTGATTTAGCTTTTTAAAATACTCTTAGTGTCATTTATTACATAAAGAATTAATGACCTTAATATATATATATATATATATATATATATATATATATATAAGGATGACATATTTGGTAAACAAATATTTAATTACATTGGGAAAGTATAATCTTGTTTATATGAAAGGACAAAAATTCCACTTAAAATTTGCTTATATTTAAACTAGAGATAATATTTATTAGTATAAATTTTATTGTCTAAATTTTTCAAAAGGATTTATAATTACAGATTAAAAATATCAAATTTAAATAAAAAGATAAAATAGTTTACTATAAGAATATAACTATTAGATATTTTCATTTAAATATTCAAAATTTAAAATATTTTTAAATTTTATATTTATTACAAATGTTATAAAAATATAAATATTAAACAAGTATTTTGAAAATTAAAATTGTAGAGCATGGGTAGACATACATTAGTGCAAAAAAGGTCTATAAGCTCAGTTAAAATGGGGCTACGAACTCAGTTGCGAGAACAAATTTGTTCTTGTCGTGTTCGTAGGTAATAAAGGTATGAACTTTGTTCGCTAAACCGAGTTCATAAGGCAAATCTATGAACTCAGTTTAAGATGAACTGAGTTCATAGGGCGAATCTATGAACTCTGTTTAAGATGAATCGTGCACATAGAGAAAGGTTCTTTAACAGAACTCGGTTAAGGTCATAACTGTGTTCATATTTATTTCTGGGTCATATTTATGAACTCGGTTATTGCTTAAACCGAGTTCATAAACATCCTAAGAACTCGGTTAATGACAGAATCAAGTTTGTAGGTAGGAATTTTTTTGATATTTATTTTTGTTTTCTATTACCCCAAACCTGCAAACAGTATAAATAACCCAATATGTAGAAATGGATATACCAAAATAGAATTGCCAGTAAATATATTATGAATATAATGGTATGTTGTTCCTAACATATATATATATATATATATATATATATATATATATACACACACACACACACACACAATCTACTATAACTAATACTTATATACCTATATATAATATTGTCCCCTAGCCCTAAAAAAATATAAGGCCCATTGCTCCCGAATTTCCTTAATGTCTTTGGTAGTATATGGGGACCAGCCCTGGAAAATTTGTATGTATATATATGTTAGTTATTGAATATACAAATACACAAGTTAACCATTATGCATTATGTAACACCCTCGGTTAGATAAGACAAACCCTTCTATGGGATCATCCTATTTAACCGAGAGGTCACAAGTTTTCAGAAAAGTGAATATATTTTTTTATTTTTTTTAAAAATAAAAAGATGGCAGATCAGTGGAAGCAAATAGTATATAATTCACATAGTCATTCACAAACTGTAAGTAATTGTACTTTTAACAGAATGGGGCACGCAGGCGCCCTTAATATTTATACAGTCATCCATGGTCTTATTATTCAACTACGGATATCCTACTTTTAATGAGCATTCTCAATGGGTTCAGCATATTGCTGTTCTTCATACTCGATTCTTGATTTCCTAATTCCTCTGAAAATTGTCAACAGTAAGGGTGAGTATAACCCAAGACCCTGATGGTTAATCCGGTGCGGACATAATCCAGTTAACAAATAATATTACATAAATCATACACTTAACATATTCATAACTATAACAATCAAATATTGTCATGGAAATGCATGAGTAGGGTTTATTATGAATTATCTTAATTAAGTCTCATGATGCATGTGGGCCCAATAAATCAATCCACCATCATCATTCTTTCATTCTTTGGAATTCATCCTGCTCAAGTTGTCTCTTGGGCACAACGTTTCCATTCTAGAGCGATCGGAGCTCACCAAGTCCTCCATTCATTATCATATGGTACGAATGAACTCACAGGTTCTCATCAATATATATATTATTTCATCTTGGGACTTGGCTCTACACGATCATAGATACATCCCATCATTTAGTCGAAGTACACCAGAATTGCATCGTCTCACCCGGCTATCAGGCGCGACTCTGATGCCATTGGGTTGCCGTTCTAGTCGTACTCCCAAGATTCCCCTCAGAGATCGAACGTGAATGTCCTCCAGCGTACCAGGTGTATGCTCTAGTTTTTCTCCTTCAAAATATATTTTCATGATGCGAAATGCATTATTTTTATCATTTGATCCTTGGGTATTTATGTGTTTCCAGTCTCATATACTTGTTCATAAGCTCTTGAATCTCATCAATTGTTTAGACGTTGCAAGTTGTTTTATTGTCGTATTATAGAAAATATATTGGTTGTATTTTGGGTTTAAAATTATACTATAAAGAGTAAGATAATATATTCCTTATTTTATTACTTATAATTGAATTAATAATAATAAACAATAACAATAATACTAGTTAATAATGAAAATTATAACGCTCCAATAATTCAAAAAGGATAAAAAAATCCAAGTAAAAATGTTAAAACCAGCTTTTCCGAGGAGAAAGAGTTAAATACCGAGTGAAAAATGGGTTAGCCGAGTGAAATAAGTTGAATATCGAGTAGAAATGAGTTTGCCGAGTAAAATAAGTCTGTTTCCGAGTGAAAATGAATTTTCTGAGTAAAATAAGTTAGATACCGAGTGTAATCAATAGGATTCCGAGTGGAATGAGTAGGATTCCAAGTAAAATCAGGCTGAGATGAGTTTCTGGGTAAAATGAACATGAATCCGAGTGAAATCAATAGGATTCCGAGTAAAAATGATTAAGAAAAAGTTTTTCAAGTAATAAAAGGGTTCTGTCTGAAATATATAATGGTTTACCGAATGATATCATGTAAAACCGATTGGATTTATATAAAACTGATTGGATTTATATAAAACTGATTGGATTTATATAAAACCGAGCTTGTTATCATTTATTTCATCACCTGTTTACAATTCTTTACTGGAATACACATAAATACCCATGATACTTAATATTTTCATAGTTCAGCATCAAACATACTCACTTAATCATTAAAATTTATAATAATCAATACAGATAATCGAACGTATTCATTGAATCATGGATTATAATGAGTAACACAACCAATTGAACATATTCATAAAAGTATATATATATATAACAGATATATAACAATTAAAGCATTTTAATTCACACAATCCCCGAATCTGTCCTAGAAAGGTGAGGACCAATGGTACCTTAACCCTTTCCTTTCACTCGAATTTCCCCAGAATACCAGAGAATATACCCCCTTACCTTTAATGGAGTTGAGGCAGCTTCCTTCATTGTCCCTGCTGCAGTTCCGAGTGGGAGAGGAAGGGAATTGAGAGAGAGGAAGTTGTTTGCACGTAGGAGAAGAAGGAAGAGGAAGAGGGTCTTTACTTTGGTTCTGATAGTTTGGCTTGGAGATGCGTTGGTTTAATAGTGCAGGAGACAAGTGGGAGACAGCTTTTCCCCGTGAGTGATGGTTAGGTGAAGATAATGGCAACTTTTGACTCATTTCACTGTCAGCTTTGCATTAATAGAAAGGATATATTAGTATATATAAAGGGTGCTTCGAGTGGAGTGAAAAGGTTCCACTTTCCCTGCGGTTGACTTGTCTGTGACAATTCTTCTTGGATTTATTTGGGACAGGTGGACCAGTCAACATTAGGAATGAAAGGAAAGTGGCTGCAGTGGTCATCTCGCTCAAGCGAAATCCGAGTCGCTTGAGCGAGGCACAATGATGGCCTGAGCGAAGTGAAGAGAGGAGGGTCAGCAAGGCAAAAATTCCTCCTCGCTCAAGCGAATTCCGACTCGCTTGAGCGAGTCATCCAGTTCTCACTCGGCATTCCCATGAAACCGACTCATCTTTCCCATCATTAACTCGGTAATTCACACCCACACCAACTCCTATCTTGCTTGGCCTTTCACTCAGTATTATATCCCAAATGCGAGTTATTTCTGATGGTTCTCACTCGGTTAAATCATTCCAAGCCTAGTCCTTTCTCACTTGGTAATGTACTTCAAAAACCGACTCCTTTTTATTTCTTTCCTATCATTCAGCCTTCTACTCAGAATTTTCATTCCAAATCCGAACTCTACTCACACTGTTCCACTCGGTAAAACTCATCCACTCACTCGGAATACTTCTCATACCACTCGGTGTATTTAACTTCAACACAATCGGGAATGTACTTCACATTCATCACTCGGCATAGACTTACATTTCTCACTCGGAGAATACACTTTCCTTCCCTTGGAAGTTTACTCAGTTCCATACTTCCACTTAGGAAAGCCACACGTAAGATCCACTCGGTAATGAGGGTTTTCCCACTCGGGATCCATAAACCTTCTTCACTCGGGTTATCACCCAATCAAATACCACTCGGTATACATTATTTTATTCACTCGGGTGAGTTAAGTCCCACTCGGACTTGTTCTAAGTCTCACCCACTCAGGATTTAGAATTTCATTCACTTGGTTTAGGTACATCATACACTTAGAATATTTTCCCAATCAAAAACCATTATAACAACTCTTTCCTCAGAGACGTTCACTCGGATTTTACAACTCAGGAGTATTTAAGTTCTTCCCCACTCGGAAAGAGTCATAAACATAAGCCTTAATCAAAATGATTCTAAGCCTTATATATATTTTCTACTCGGAATGCTATCCCCTTCCTCAATAGGGAGGTCTGACTTAGACAACTTACTCGGATTGCACTCGAATATATCCTTGGCTGAGTCCCTTTACTCGGAATACTTCAATCAGGGAAATTTCATTCGAAAAAGGTAGCATTTAGCATGGTTTGACTCAGAAACAAGTCATTCAAGGGTGTTTTGACTCAGAATTTTCACCCAGAAGTGGTTCTCTTGAACACACTTCACTCCAAATGTCTCCGAGGCCAAAATTCCACTCGGTAGTATCCCTCTCAGTCATGTTTTACTTGGTCAACATAACTTTACACTCAGAATTTCATCCCTCACTCGAATTTTATTTCTGTCACTCGGAATTTCTCTCTGTCGCTCAGAACAGAGCCCTTTTCACTCGGAATTTGATTAATTTCTTTAATGGTCTATATAAATTCCATAATTACACACAAAAATGAAATTCTTGTGATCTTACAGACCATCTACAGGGTACTTATTCACTTATTACCACTTACAGACCTTCTAAACTTCAAATTTACTAAATAAGACTGCTACTAAAAACAGGGATGTTACACTCTTCTCCCCTTTTGGGAATTTCGTCCCGAAATTCAAGGTTGGAATAACTGAGGGTACAATCCTCTAATCTTTTCCTCAATCTCCCAAGTAGCGTCCCTATCATTTAACTGACTCCAAACTACTTTGACCAAAGAGATTTCCTTGCGTCTTAGCTGTTTTAGATGTCGGTCAACAATCTTAACTGGTGATGCTGCAAAGGTAAGATTTTCCTCCAGAACAAACTGATCAGGACTCAAAACATGATCATGGCCTTGATACATAATTGTGGAGTTGAAGAACATGAGAGATATTATGAAGGTTTGTTAGAGCAATGCAACATGCATTGGTTCCTATCTTTGGCAGAATATGATAGGGTCCTACGTATCTGAGACTTAACTTCTTGGCTTTTAGAGCTCTTCCTATTCCAGTGGTAGGGGTATCTTTGAGAAATACATGCTATTGATATACCATCATAAGGCATCATTCCCCAAAACTCATTGTCCAGTGCTAGGCTTGTCTAAGTCCAATTTACACGCTCGTATTAGGCTTTGGGAATTCCTTTCCTATAACCAAGATTCTTTAAATCTTAAAGGGCTAACCATACCTAACAACAACAATACTATGGTCCCTAGTCTTAAGACCTCCAAATCATCACATGAATCATTTAACCATCACTAAAATTTATTCAAACTCATTATAAACCTCTTGGTTTCATCTAAGATCATTTCCAATTCAACTATTTCAAAATGGCATACCTATTTATTAACTCAAGTATCTTAATCCACTATCAATTATTTCCTTAATCCACTATCAATGATTTGTAACTATTTAACATCATCATAAACATCAATAGTCTAAATTAATTCCTCCAACTACATACTTACTTATATACACTCCTTTCCCAATCCTCAATAATCAACACCTAATGCCTCAAATAATCATTCTAGAGTATTCAAAACCATCAAAATTATCAATTTGGTCAAAATCCCTCAAACCACTACACTTACGTTTTTCATCAAAATTCAATAATCATTTCTAATAACCATCAATCTCCATCATTAACAACACCTACATGCACATTATCATGGATTTTCGCTAAGAATCATCTCTCATGACATTATTATTCATTTCCCTTAAATCCTAAAGTTAGGGTTACACTAGAATCAAACAATCACCATTAACAACCATCATCTTCCATCTCTAATCTTGAAATTTTCGTATACCACTTCACATCCATCCTAAAACACGCATAATTACATCCTACCTTTTGGGTTTTGCATGAAAATGGTTCCTATCCCTAAATCCATTCATAAGGCACTCTCCTAACCATATAAAAATCAAAACCTAGGCCACAAACATCAAACGAGTAGAGAAATTTACCTCAAGCTCTAAGCTATCTCAAGTCCTAGCATGTACACGAAAATGGAGGGAAAGAAAGAAGGAAATAAGTTATATCTTAGACCATCATTGAAACGTTTCCTGCTTTATAACAAACAAGACCTCTGTTTGGGCTTAATACTGACTCCAAAAATTATTCCGAATGTAGATTCGGATTCCCAGTCATTTCTTAATAGCCCTGACTAATGGTATCTCAATTGGAGATACATGGTCCGACACTCAGATTCTAATCGGGTCTTATTTTTAACTCTTAAAGTCCTAATAATATTTGACTGATTTTCTGTCGTAGCCCTCCTTTGAATTGTGTAAGATTGTTCCGCTGAAAGTTAGCTAGTCTTTGGCTCTGCCTAGTAGAGGTATGGGGTAAATCTTGTTGTCTTATCGTCTCCACGATTTGAGTAAGAAGTTCCTCCATATCATGATCATTATTTCAGCGAATCATTAGGAAATTGTTGATGGAATATCAACAAAAGATTCAGGGTATATGTTATGTGGAGAATTCCACATAGGAAATCTAGTCTTAAGTGCTTTATGGACTGTTTAATATTTCTATCAGAGTACGTGGAAACCTAATGGTCCACTCCCCAAGCTTAATGAATCGACTATGCTTTGATACCACCTATGTAACACCCTCGGTTAGATAAGACAAACCCTTCTATGGGATCATCCTATTTAACCGAGAGGTCACAAGTTTTCAGAAAAGTGAATATATTTTTTTATTTTTTTTAAAATAAAAAGATGGCAGATCAGTGGAAGCAAATAGTATATAATTCACATAGTCATTCATAAACTGTAAGTAATTGTACTCTTAACAGAATGGGGCACGCAGGCGCCCTTAATATTTATACAGTCATCCATGGTCTTATTATTCAACTACGGATATCCTACTTTTAATGAGCATTCTCAATGGGTTCAGCATATTGCTGTTCTTCATACTCGATTCTTGATTTCCTAATTCCTCTGAAAATTGTCAACAGTAAGGGTGAGTATAACCCAAGACCCTGATGGTTAATCCGGTGCGGACATAATCCAGTTAACAAATAATATTACATAAATCATACACTTAACATATTCATAACTATAACAATCAAATATTGTCATGGAAATGCATGAGTAGGGTTTATTATGAATTATCTTAATTAAGTCTCATGATGCATGTAGGCCCAATAAATCAATCCACCATCATCATTCTTTCATTCTTTAGAATTCATCCTGCTCAAGTTGTCTCTTGGGCACAACATTTCCATTCTAGAGCGATCGGAGCTCACCAAGTCCTCCATTCATTATCATATGGTACGAATGAACTCACAGGTTCTCATCAATATATATATATTATTTCATCTTGGGACTTCGCTCTACACGATCATAGATACATCCCGTCATTTAGTCGAAGTACACCAGAATTGCATCGTCTCACCCGGCTATCAGGCGCGACTCTGATGCCATTGGGTTGCCGTTCCAGTCGTACTCCCAAGATTCCCCTCAGAGATCGAACGTGAATGTCCTCCAGCGTACCAGGTGTATGCTCTAGTTTTTCTCCTTCAAAATATATTTTCATGATGCGAAATGCATTATTTTTATCATTTGATCCTTGGGTATTTATGTGTTTCCAGTCTCATATACTTGTTCATAAGCTCTTGAATCTCATCAATTGTTTAGACGTTGCAAGTTGTTTTATTGTCGTATTAGAGAAAATATATCGGTTGTATTTTGGGTTCAAAATTATACTATAAAGAGTAAGATAATATATTCCTTATTTTATTACTTATAATTGAATTAATAATAATAAACAATAACAATAATACTAGTTAATAGAAACAATAATAATAATAATAAGTATAATATTAATAAGAGTAATGATAATAAATGGAAATAAGAACAATAATGAAAATTATAATGCTCCAATAATTCAAAGAGGATGAAAAATCCAAGTAAAAATGTTAAAACCAGCTTTTCCGAGGAGAAAGAGTTAAATACCGAGTGAAAAATGGGTTAGCCGAGTGAAATAAGTTGAATACCGAGTAGAAATGAGTTTGCCGAGTAAAATAAGTCTGTTTCCGAGTGAAAATGAATTTTCTGAGTAAAATAAGTTAGATATCGAGTGTAATCAATAGGATTCCGAGTGGAATGAGTAGGATTCCAAGTAAAATCAGGCTGAGATGAGTTTCTGGGTAAAATGAACATGAATCCGAGTGAAATCAATAGGATTCCGAGTAAAAATGATTGAGAAAAAGTTTTTCAAGTAATAAAAGGGTTTTGTCTGAAATATATAATGGTTTACCGAATAATATCATGTAAAACCGATTGGATTTATATAAAACTGATTGGATTTATATAAAACTGATTGGATTTATATAAAACCGAGCTTATTATTATTTATTTCATCACCTGTTTACAATTCTTTACTGGAATACACATAAATACCCATGATACTTAATATTTTCACAGTTCAGCATCAAACATACTCACTTAATCATCAAAATTTATAATAATCAATACAGATAATCGAACGTATTCATTGAATCATGGATTATAATGAGTAACACAACCAATTGAACACATTCATAAAAGTATATATATATATATATATATATATATATATATATAACAGATATATAACAATTAAAGCATTTTAATTCACACAATCCCCGAATCTGTCCTAGAAAGGTGAGGACCAATGGTACCTTAACCCTTTCCTTTCACTCGAATTTCCCCAGAATACCCGAGAATATACCCCCCTTACCTTTAATGGAGTTGAGGCAACTTCCTTCATTGTCCCTGCTGCAGTTCCGAGTGGGAGAGGAAGGGAATGGAGAGAGAGGAAGTTGTTTGCACGTAGGAGAAGAAGGAAGAGGAAGAGGGTCTTTACTTTGGTTCTGATAGTTTGGCTTGGAGATGCGTTGGTTTAATAGTGCAGGAGACAAGTGGGAGGCAGCTTTTCCCCGTGAGTGATGGTTAGGTGAAGATAATGGCAACTTTTGACTCATTTCACTGTCAGCTTTGCATTAATAGAAAGGATATATTAATATATATAAAGGGTGCTTCGAGTGGAGTGAAAAGGTTCCACTTTCCCTGTGGTTGACTTGTCTGTGACAATTCTTCTTGGATTTATTTGGGGCAGGTGGACCAGTCAGCATTAGGAATGAAAGGAAAGTGGCTGCAGTGGTCATCTCGCTCAAGCGAAATCCGAGTCGCTTGAGCGAGGCACAATGATGGCCTGAGCAAAGTGAAGAGAGGAGGGTCAGCAAGGCAAAAATTCCTCCTCGCTCAAGCGAATTCCGACTCGCTTGAGCGAGTCATCCAGTTCTCACTCGGCATTCCCATGAAACCGACTCATCTTTCCCATCATTAACTCGGTAATTCACACCCACACCGACTCCTATCTTGCTTGGCCTTTCACTCAGTATCATATCCCAAATCCGAGTCATTTCTAATGGTTCTCACTCGGTTAAATCATTCCAAGCCTAGTCCTTTCTCACTCAGTAATGTACTTCAAAAACTGACTCCTTTTTATTTCTTTCCTATCATTCAGCCTTCTACTCGGAATTTTCATTCCAAATCCGAACTCTACTCACGCTGTTTCACTCGGTAAAACTCATCCACTCACTCGGAATACTTCTCATACCACTCGGTGTATTTAACTTCAACACAATCAGGAATGTACTTCACATTCATCACTCGGCATAGACTTACATTTCTCACTCAGAGAATACACTTTCCTTCCCTTGGAAGTTTACTCAGTTCCATACTTCCACTTAGGAAAGCCACACGTAAGATCCACTCGGTAATGAGGGTTTTCCCACTCGGGATCCATAAACCTTCTTCACTCGGGTTATCACCCAATCAAATACCACTCGGTATACATTATTTTATTCACTCGGGTGAGTTAAGTCCCACTCGGACTTGTTCTAAGTCTCACCCACTCAGGATTTAGAATTTCATTCACTTGGTTTAGGTACATCATACACTTAGAATATTTTCCCAATCAAAAACCATTATAACAACTCTTTCCTCAGAGAGGTTCACTCGGATTTTACAACTCAGGAGTATTTAAGTTCTTCCCCACTCGGAAAGAGTCATAAACATAAGCCTCAATCAAAATGATTCTAAGCCTTATATATATTTTCTACTCGGAATGCTATCCCCTTCCTCAATAGGGAGGTCTGACTTAGACAACTTACTCGGATTGCACTCGAATATATCCTTGGCTGAGTCCCTTTACTCGGAATACTTCAATCAGGGAAATTTCATTCGAAAAAGGTAGCATTTAGCATGGTTTGACTCAGAAACAAGTCATTCAAGGGTGTTTTGACTCAGAATTTTCACCCAGAAGTGGTTCTCTTGAACACACTTCACTCCAAATGTCTCTGAGGCCAAAATTCCACTCGGTAGTATCCCTCTCAGTCATGTTTTACTCGGTCAACATAACTTTACACTCAGAATTTCATCCCTCACTCGAATTTTATTTCTGTCACTCAGAATTTCTCTGTGTTACTCGGAACAGAGCCCTTTTCACTCGGAATTTGATTAATTTCTTTAATGGTCTATATAAATTCCATAATTACACACAAAAATGAAATTCTTGTGATCTTACAGACCATCTACAGGGTACTTATTCACTTATTACCACTTACAGACCTTCTAAACTTCAAATTTACTAAATAAGACTGCTACTAAAAACAGGGATGTTACACTCTTCTCCCCTTTTGGGAATTTCGTCCCGAAATTCAAGGTTGGAATAACTGAGGGTACAATCCTCTAATCTTTTCCTCAATCTCCCAAGTAGCGTCCCTATCATTTAACTGACTCCAAACTACTTTGACCAAAGAGATTTCCTTGCGTCTTAGCTGTTTTAGATGTCGGTCAACAATCTTAACTGGTGATGCTGCAAAGGTAAGATTTTCCTCCAGAACAAACTGATCAGGACTCAGAACATGATCATGGCCTTGATACATAATTGTGGAGTTGAAGAACATGAGAGATATTATGAAGGTTTGTTAGAGCAATGCGGCATGCATTGGTTCCTATCTTTGGCAGAATATGATAGGGTCCTACGTATCTGAGACTTAACTTCTTGGCTTTTAGAGCTCTTCCTATTCCAGTGGTATGGGTATCTTTGAGAAATACATGCTATTAATATACCATCATAAGGCATCATTCCCCAAAACTCATTGTCCCGTGCTAGACTTGTCTAAGTCCAATTTACACGCTCGTATTAGGCTTTGGGAATTCCTTTCCTATAACCAAGATTCTTTAAATCTTAAAGGGCTAACCATACCTAACAACAACAATACTATGATTCCCTAGTCTTAAGACCTCCAAATCATCACATGAATCATTTAACCATCACTAAAATTTATTGAAACTCATTATAAACCTCTTGGTTTTATCTAAGATCATTTCCAATTCAACTATTTCAAAATGGCATACCTATTTATTAACTCAAGTATCTTAATCCACTATCAATTATTTCCTTAATCCACTATCAATGATTTGCAACTATTTAACATCATCATAAACATCAATAGTCTAAATTAATTCCTCCAACTACATACTTACTTATATACACTCCTTTCCCAATCCTCAATAATCAACACCTAATGCCTCAAATAATCATTCTAGAGTATTCAAAACCATCAAAATTATCAATTTGGTCAAAATCCCTCAAACCACTACACTTACGGTTTTTCATCAAAATTCAATAATCATTTCTAATAACCATCAATCTCCATCATTAACAACACCTACATACACATTATCATGGATTTTCGCTAAGAATCATCTCTCATGACATTATTATTCATTTCCCTTAAATCCTAAAGTTAGGGTTACACTAGAATCAAACAATCACCATTAACAACCATCATCTTCCATCTCTAATCTTGAAATTTTCGTATACCACTTCACATCCATCCTAAAACACGCATAATTACATCCTACCTTTTGGGTTTTGCATGAAAATGGTTCCTATCCCTAAATCCATTCATAAGGCACTCTCCTAACCATATAAAAATCAAAACCTAGGCCACAAACATCAAACGAGTAGAGAAATTTACCTCAAGCTCCAAGCTATCTCAAGTCCTAGCATGTACACGAAAATGGAGGGAAAGAAAGAAGGAAATAAGTTATATCTTGGACCATCATTGAAACGTTTCCTGCTTTATAACAAACAAGACCTCTGTTTGGGCTTAATACTGACTCCAAAAATTATTCCGAATATAGATTCAGATTCCCAGTCATTTCTTAATAGCCCTGACTAATGGTATCTCAATTGGAGATACTTGGTCCGACACTCAGATTCTAATCGGGTCTTATTTTTAACTCTTAAAGTCCTAATAATATTTGACTGATTTTCTGTCGTAGCCTTCCTTTGAATTGTGTAAGATTGTTCCGCTGAAAGTTAGCTAGTCCTTGGCTCTGCCTAGTAGAGGTATGGGGTAAATCTTGTTGTCTTATCGTCTCCACGATTTGAGTAAGAAGTTCCTCCATATCATGATCATTGTTTCGGCGAATCATTAGGAAATTGTTGATGGAATATCAACAAAAGATTCAGGGTATATGTTATGTGGAGAATTCCACATAGGAAATCTAGTCTTAAGTGCTTTATGGACTATTTAATATTTCTATCAGAGTACGTGGAAACCTAATGGTCCACTCCCCAAGCTTAATGAATCGACTATGCTCTGATACCACCTATGTAACACCCTCGGTTAGATAAGACAAACCCTTCTATGGGATCATCCTATTTAACCGAGAGGTCACAAGTTTTCAGAAAAGTGAATATATTTTTTTATTTTTTTTTTAAAATAAAAAGATGGCAGATCAGTGGAAGCAAATAGTATATAATTCACATAGTCATTCACAAACTGTAAGTAATTGTACTCTTAACAGAATGGGGCACGCAGGCGCCCCATGGTCTTATTATTCAACTACGGATATCCTACTTTTAATGAGCATTCTCAGTGGGTTCAGCATATTGCTGTTCTTCATACTCGATTCTTGATTTCCTAATTCCTCTGAAAATTGTCAACAGTAAGGGTGAGTATAACCCAAGACCCTAATGGTTAATCCGGTGCGGACATAATCCAGTTAACAAATAATACTACATAAATCATACACTTAACATATTCATAACTATAACAATCAAATATTGTCATGGAAATACATGAGTAGGGTTTATTATGAATTATCTTAATTAAGTCTCATGATGCATGTAGGCCCAATAAATCAATCCACCATCATCATTCTTTTATTCTTTAGAATTCATCCTGCTCAAGTTGTCTCTTGGGCACAACGTTTCCATTCTAGAGCGATCGGAGCTCACCAAGTTCTCCATTCATTATCATATGGTACGAATGAACTCACAGGTTCTCATCAATATATATATTATTTCATCTTGGGACTTGGCTCTACACGATCATAGATACATCCCGTCATTTAGTCGAAGTACACCAGAATTGCATCGTCTCACCTGGCTATCAGGCGCGACTCTGATGCCATTGGGTTGCCGTTCCAGTCGTACTCCCAAGATTCCCCTCAGAGATCGAACGTGAATGTCCTCCAGCGTACCAGGTGTATGCTCTAGTTTTTCTCCTTCAAAATATATTTTCATGATGCGAAATGCATTATTTTTATCATTTGATCCTTGAGTATTTATGTGTTTCCAGTCTCATATACTTGTTTATAAGCTCTTGAATCTCATCAATTGTTTAGACGTTGCAAGTTGTTTTATTGTCGTATTAGAGAAAATATATCGGTTGTATTTTGGGTTCAAAATTATACTATAAAGAGTAAGATAATATATTCCTTATTTTATTACTTATAATTGAATTAATAATAATAAACAATAACAATAATACTAGTTAATAGAAACAATAATAATAATAATAAGTATAATATTAATAAGAGTAATGATAATAAATGGAAATAAGAACAATAATGAAAATTATAATGCTCCAATAATTCAAAGAGGATGAAAAATCCAAGTAAAAATGTTAAAACCAGCTTTTCCGAGGAGAAAGAGTTAAATACCGAGTGAAAAATGGGTTAGCCGAGTGAAATAAGTGGAATACCGAGTAGAAATGAGTTTGCCGAGTAAAATAAGTCTGTTTCCGAGTGAAAATGAATTTTCTGAGTAAAATGAGTTAGATACCGAGTGTAATCAAAAGGATTCCGAGTGGAATGAGTAGGATTCCAAGTAAAATCAGGCTGAGATGAGTTTCTGGGTAAAATGAACATGAATCCGAGTGAAATCAATAGGATTCCGAGTAAAAATGATTGAGAAAAAGTTTTTCAAGTAATAAAAGGGTTCTGTCTGAAATATATAATGGTTTACCGAATAATATCATGTAAAACCGATTGGATTTATATAAAACTGATTGGATTTATATAAAACTGATTGGATTTATATAAAACCGAGCTTGTTATCATTTATTTCATCACCTGTTTACAATTCTTTACTGGAATACACATAAATACCCATGATACTTAATATTTTCACAGTTCAGCATCAAACATACTCACTTAATCATCAAAATTTATAATAATCAATATAGATAATCGAACGTATTCATTGAATCATGGATTATAATGAGTAACACAACCAATTGAACACATTCATAAAAGTATATATATATATATATATAACAGATATATAACAATTAAAGCATTTTAATTCAGACAATCCCCGAATCTGTCCTAGAAAGGTGAGGACCAATGGTACCTTAACCCTTTCCTTTCACTCGAATTTCCCCAGAATACCCGAGAATATACCCCCCTTACCTTTAATGGAGTTGAGGCAGCTTCCTTCATTGTCCCTGCTGCAGTTCCGAGTGGGAGAGGAAGGGAATTGAGAGAGAGGAAGTTGTTTGCACGTAGGAGAAGAAGGAAGAGGAAGAGGGTCTTTACTTTGGTTCTGATAGTTTGGCTTGGAGATGCGTTGGTTTAATAGTGCAGGAGACAAGTGGGAGGCAGCTTTTCCCCGTGAGTGATGGTTAGGTGAAGATAATGGCAACTTTTGACTCATTTCACTGTCAGCTTTGCATTAATAGAAAGGATATATTAATATATATAAAGGGTGCTTCGAGTGGAGTGAAAAGGTTCCACTTTCCCTGCGGTTGACTTGTCTGTGACAATTCTTCTTGGATTTATTTGGGACAGGTGGACCAGTCAGCATTAGGAATGAAAGGAAAGTGGCTGCAGTGGTCATCTCGCTCAAGCGAAATCCGAGTCGCTTGAGCGAGGCACAATGATGGCCTGAGCAAAGTGAAGAGAGGAGGGTCAGCAAGGCAAAAATTCCTCCTCGCTCAAGCGAATTCCGACTCGCTTGAGCGAGTCATCTAGTTCTCACTCGGCATTCCCATGAAACCGACTCATCTTTCCCATCATTAACTCGGTAATTCACACCCACACCAACTCCTATCTTGCTTGGCCTTTCACTCAGTATCATATCCCAAATCCGAGTCATTTCTAATGGTTCTCACTCGGTTAAATCATTCCAAGCCTAGTCCTTTCTCACTCGGTAATGTACTTCAAAAACCGACTCCTTTTTATTTCTTTCCTATCATTCAGCCTTCTACTCGGAATTTTCATTCCAAATCCGAACTCTACTCACGTTGTTCCACTCGGTAAAACTCATCCACTCACTCGGAATACTTCTCATACCACTCGGTGTATTTAACTTCAACACAATCGGGAATGTACTTCACATTCATCACTCGGCATAGACTTACATTTCTCACTCGGAGAATACACTTTCCTTCCCTTGGAAGTTTACTCAGTTCCATACTTCCACTCAGGAAAGCCACACGTAAGATCCACTCGGTAATGAGGGTTTTCCCACTCGGGATCCATAAACCTTCTTCACTCGGGTTATCACCCAATCAAATACCACTCGGTATACATTATTTTATTCACTCGGGTGAGTTAAGTCCCACTCGGACTTGTTCTAAGTCTCACCCACTCAGGATTTAGAATTTCATTCACTTGGTTTAGGTACATCATACACTTAGAATATTTTCCCAATCAAAAACCATTATAACAACTCTTTCCTCAAAGAGGTTCACTCGGATTTTACAACTCAGGAGTATTTAAGTTCTTCCCCACTCGGAAAGAGTCATAAACATAAGCCTCAATCAAAATGATTCTAAGCCTTATATATATTTTCTACTCGGAATGCTATCCCCTTCCTCAATAGGGAGGTCTGACTTGGACAACTTACTCGGATTGCACTCGAATATATCCTTAGCTGAGTCCCTTTACTCAGAATACTTCAATCAGGGAAATTTCATTCGGAAAAGGTAGCATTTGGCATGGTTTGACTCAGAAACAAGTCATTCAATGGTGTTTTGACTCGGAATTTTCACCCAGAAGTGGTTCTCTTGAACACACTTCACTCCAAATGTCTCCGAGGCCAAAATTCCACTCGGTAGTATCCCTCTCAGTCATGTTTTACTCGGTCAACATAACTTTACACTCAGAATTTCATCCCTCACTCGGATTTTATTTCTGTCACTCGGAATTTCTCTCTGTCACTCGGAACAGAGCCCTTTTCACTCGAAATTTGATTAATTTCTTTAATGGTCTATATAAATTCCATAATTACACACAAAAATAAAATTCTTGTGATCTTACAGACCATCTACAGGGTACTTATTCACTTATTACCACTTACAGACCTTCTAAACTTCAAATTTACTAAATAAGACTGCTACTAAAAACAGGGATGTTACACATTAATCCAACTTTTATCCATGAATTTGGCCCTAAATACAACACTTAAACGTGACATTTTTCAACACAAAGTACACTCGGTCAATTAGAATTAAGAAAATCATTCTAAAGTTATGATTCTTAACTCATGAAATAAACGTAATGTACTACATCAAACATTGTTTGATTCAATGTAGTAGAGCACACCTATGGAAAAACAATAATTATACTAGGCTAGTCATGTCATACATTACACTTAACATAGTAAAAAAAGCTAATTAGGCTAGTCACATCATACATTAGATTTTAGGGTTTATGATCATCCAAGAAAAAGAATTACAATTTATAAAGAAAAAAAAAGCAATTTGTATCATCCAATTTGGTTAAACAATTTTTGTGAATAAAATAACTTAATTTTTTTTACTTAGATTTGTATAATCCAATTGAAGATTAACAATGTTAACTTGTTTACTTAGATTTGTATCATCCAATTTAAAATTAATAATTCTAATTATATTATTTGCCCCAAAAGGATAGTTGATCTTTAATGAATTAAAGTTCTCGCTAAAAAATGATATATGATATTTAAAGGTAGAAAAATAACAAGCAGTGCTTAGAGAATATTGCTTAAGAAAATAAAAATGAAAGCTTTTCACTTAAAAACGTTATTAAAACTCACCTATTTTAATTTTAAATAATTTTCATGTAATTTTTAATAAAAAATTGTCTACTTTTATTTCCTTATACAACACATTTAAAGTACTTGTTAACAAAATCCTTAAAGTTAAACTACTAAAATCTCTTATCACCAATAGGTCTACCCTAATGAGTTATACTTAAAAGAGGCACAACAAGTAAAATATACAAAATTGTATCTTTAAAAAAATTATAGGTATATAATTTATAATTTGTGCAATATAAGTTAATTACAGGCATCACTACACAAGGTCATTGAGCCTATTTTGATTCAAATTCTAACCTAAATAGTTGAGGGAAAAAGCTATAAGGGTTGTAATGGAACATTTACATTATGAAGATAACAATACTCATTATCTTTGTACAAGTCCTATGAATAATAACAAGACAACAGTATATACGCAACAAGAATAGGAACAAGACAGTGGCATAGGTTCACGCAATAGGAACAATACCACGAAGAATGGGAAAAACTTTAACAACAACCAACATACAATCGCAACATACAACGAGTATATAATTTCCACATAATAGTTTAACAGCGAAAGACAACAAGTAGTGGAGGAAAAGTTCACGCATGAAGAAATGCACGAAGAACGCAATGCAGTAACAGTCGGCAAACATAGTACCAACAAACACGCATGAGAGGTAACCTTTCTAAACGAGTGATGGAGGAGAGAACGAGCAATGGAGGAAGAAGAAGACACCCGTGCAATGGAAGAAGGAAAGTGGAGGACAACAAGCAAGTAACGTAAGGGTTTGGGAGGGAGAAATAGGGGGGAAATATTCGAAACAACGTTCGAGTTATGATGGCTTTTGAGTTTAAGTACGCATTTTTTAAGGTACAAACTCGATTCAGGCCATAACCGAGTATTTAGGTACAAGAAATTTGACCTATGAACTCGGTTCTTCCATAAACTGAGTTCATTAGTCTCCTCAAAAAAATTAAAAACCTAAAAGGTCAGCCTAAGAACTTGGTTACGTGAGAACCAAGTTCTTAGTTCTTTTTAAAAAAATTTAAAATAAAATACCCTAGACCTAAGAACTCAACTGAATAAGAACTAAGTTCTTAGTTCTTTTTTTAAAAAATTTAAAATAAAAAACCCAAGATCTAAGAGCTCAGTTGTACAAGAATTGAATTTTTAGTTCTGTTTTAAAAAATTTAAAATAAAAAACTCAAGACCTAAGAACTCAGTTGAACAAGAATCGAGTTATTAGTTCTTTTTAAAAAATTTTAAATAAAAAACCGAAGACCTAATAACTTAGTTGCGTGAGAACCAAGTTCCTAGGTTTGTTTAATTTTTTTAAAAGAAAACAACGACCTAAAAACTCAGTTGCGCATGGACCATTCCTAGGTGTCTTAAAAAAATAAAAAAATATGAATGTTAAGAACTCAGTTCCACGTCATAATTTCAAAATTGCCACCGCCTTTTTTTAAACACATTTTTCATTAAACCGAGTTCATACCCGATGCTCGTAGCTCCCTTTTGCACTAGTGAGATGTAAAAGTTTGTCATTAAATAACTCTACAAGTACCAATGTTTTGTAGAGAATTTTAATTGGAAAATTAATTTCTAAGTGAATTTAAAAGATCTTTAATAAAATTGATTGAGTGATCAGGTACCAAAGTTAATTAGTAAAATTTTAAATAGTAGAAATTTGATAGGAAATCTTTCATTCAAGTAATGGAGGGATTTGATTTTCAAGATTCAGTTTATATTGCTATTGATGCGAGTAACTCATATATGGGTTATGGTCGGGAAGATCATAAATAAAAATTTAAGTTAGTTTGTACTTAAAAGTTTATTAGATAAAGAATTAATTTATTTAAATTTAAAATTAAAACTAAGTAATTTATTTATAAGTGATTTTTATAAAAGATATTACAAAATAAGTTGGTTTGTTTGTTTATAAGTGTTTTTTTAATAAATAGATATTTATTTATTTTTAACGGTTTATTTTGAAAAATTGTTTAAAGTAGCTTTTTTAAATAATTTGTTTTTAACTTTTCAGCTTATACTTTCTTTTGAAAAAAATTAAACAATCATTTAAAACCCACATTAAGTGATTTTTTGTTTATAAAAAACACACTTTCTTCAAAATAAGTTTAAATAAACTCACACAAAATATCTCTATCTGGTAAATAAATTTATTTTAGTATCTTATAGTGTTTTTTTAAAAGTTATTTAAAGTAATTTAAAGTAACTTTTGAATTTATAAACTGAGTTTTTATACTTTTATCTATGTTAATATATCATTTTATTTAAAATAACTCATACTTATTTTTAAAAATCCTTTCAACTAATTTATCACGTTTCACCTATCAGTTTTGAGTTTTGAACTTATAAGCTTTGTTAGTTTTTTTTAAAGAACCTTGAATCTCAAAAAAATAAAGTAATGAAGGAATTTTAAATGAAAACCCAGAGGACTAAAAGAATAGACTTCCTTTCTCTCTTAAAGACTCATGGTTAACTACCTCTCACCCATAATTTCAATTCATAACTCCTTTGCAATACTTTACTTGCAGGGTTATTGTAGAATTGTCAGAATTACGTAAGGAAGTTCAATGCCCCATATGCCTTGGTAGGTGCATTCATTGTTTTACCAAAAAGAAAATAACATCAAAATTATTGATTGTGCAAATATACGTGCAGGCATTATTAGAAAAGCGCGAGCCGTAATGGAATGCATGCATCGCTTTTGCAGAGACTGCATAGAGAAATCTATGCGGCTCGGGTTTATCCTCAAACTAACACACCATTTATTTACATAATAATATAATGGGATGATGTAGATTTATTTGTGGAAAACATTTCCATTTTTTTTTGCTTATGAAATGGTGTTGATTGTCGCAGTAACAATGAATGCCCGGCTTGTCGTACACATTGTTCAAGTCGAAGGTCATTGAGGAAGGACCCCAAATTTGATGCATTGATTGATATTCTCTATCCCAACATTGATAAGTATGAGAAGGAGGTATATCCATTTTTAATTATATACTATAAATTGGTTCGAATTTTCTCTTACAATTTATCTTAATGGAAATGAACACACATTAACAACGTCCTGGCACAGGAATTGGCTTTACCAGATGACATGACAGAGAGTCTAAAGGTAAATATTAATTCAAAGCTCCTGGCACTATACCAATCTTAGTGGTTATGGTGAGATCGAAATCTTAACTTATTGCAAAGATTAATTTTATATATGCTCCTTGAGTGCATTTTATTCTTCAATTAATTAAAACTATTTGAGGCGGTTTTTGTTTCAAGAGGATGCGAAGATCGTATGGTATGACTCTTAGACGACAAATAGCAGCACTGGGAAAGACACGTCGTGCTGCAGCCCTTATGAAGAGATCAAAAGTGAAGTACTTGCGAAGTTCAAACCTTATGAGGAAAAGAAGAAATTCCAGAAATGCAGGGGGACCTAGTGGTTTGACAGAGACAGAAAACATAGTCCAAATTAGTGACACAAGCGTGGGAGAGACGCAAAGTGTCACAAGTGTAGAAGAGGAACATGTTGTCAATGATGAAATTGATGAAGGCAATGTTGTCCCTGAGCATGAGTCATCTAGAGGTCTCATTAACTCATCTGCCACGCTAACATGGGGAAAAAATGGCCAACGGAGTAACAACCGCAACAATGCTAAGAATATTGTTGCTGCCAGAAATAACCGTCTCTCTAAATTAATTGATCATCTCGGTAGTTCACAACAGAATGATGATGATGATGACGACGATGATGAGGTATGTCTTTTTCGTTACACGATTTCTCCCCTTTCTTTCCTCTTCTTAATTTTTGAGCATTATATAGCAATAATTAACGACGACACTGACGATTTGTTTATATAATTTAATTAGCTGGTCATCTTCATCAAACTTGTCTCTCTTGAAGAGAGAAGAGTACCAAATTTGCCAAGGCCATACCTTAGCTGCAGACCTACATTATCAGTCAAGCAACTGTGCCAGGTTCTTCTCTTCCCATCTTATGAAAAACAAAAATACTCTTACCAAATAGTTTATAAGATAAGAAATAATGCAATTCCTGAAGCTAAGGTAAATGTGTTGTTTTGTTGCATGTAGTATGTTGCATATCAAACTTCACTACAGACAGAAGAAGTTGAGTTATACTTAGTCAGAGAATCTCAATCCAATGTCATTAGTGGTGATGGCAATGTAGTTCTGGATAATGATAACTTGGAATTTTTAACAGGAGAGGAAGAAACTCTGGCCGAACTCAAAACAGATGATCTCAACTCGGGCTATTTGGTATTTTGTTTATTCTTTTTAAGTTGAACATGTAATTGCATACATTAACTTAAAACAGACAAACAAACCGTTTGTTTGCATTTTACCAATGTCATCGTTAATGTTATTGCTTTGTGTTGTATTCAGGTTATAGCATACAAGAGGAAGATGTGGAACTTAAACGTGGTGTTGTCTCAAGATGAATGATAAGGGGCTGCCTATACTATTATTTACCAACGGCATATTAATACTGAAGTATGACTTTGTCTTTGGCAATCACAAAGGAAGACACTTTAGGCACTTAACAATTTTCACCAAACTTTCGGGTTATCATGAGAAATTGTGGATCGATCCTTTGCTGTCACGGCGAACAAGAAGGGTTTTTGTTTGTTACAATTCGGTCATGTGTAAAAAAAACGATAAAGGATAGTATTTTAATGATTTTTTTAAAAGGAACAAAAAGGAAAATTTTATTAAACATTGAATACAAAGAGGCAACTCGA
This sequence comes from Clitoria ternatea, assembly GCA_037962975.1. NCBI lineage: Eukaryota > Viridiplantae > Streptophyta > Magnoliopsida > Fabales > Fabaceae > Clitoria > Clitoria ternatea. The sequence goes on along the minus strand of CM075672.1, from coordinate 36,641,186 downwards.
TCTATCCAACAGTATCATAAGCCAAGCCCAAGATGTAATCTGAATCTGCGCTAATATGTTGCATATGTAATCAGTTTATGGTTAAATATTATGTCATTTTTGTGTAGCCAAATCATCCAAACCACTACAACCATATTACTAACGATCAACCGTGAAATAAAAGTCTATCTAAGGTGTCGCGACCGGGATCGCGGCGGCACGGCAGACCCTCGAAACGATTTAAAAATAAACAGGGAGTCGCTACCAATATTTTTTTTAGGACAAAATACTGGAAAAAACCTTTCGTTAAAGCACTGGTTATAAAAATGAAATTCCATGATTCGGGTGTCTGATTACAGGTGAGGAAGGTATTAGCACCTCACAACTGTCCGTTATAAAAACGGTTACCTCAATTTGATAGCGTGCATTATAATTAGCCCAATAATTACTTTAACTTCTTCATGAAAAGAAAAATGTATGGAACGACAAAATAAACAAAAATCAACACAAAATATTTACATGAGACCAACAGGACGTCTCGTCCAAATTAATCTTGCTCTGCCTTTTTTTTAAAAGAGATATTTAAGAAATATGAGATTAACAGGACGTCTCGTCCAAATTAATCTCGCTCCTCCTTTTAAAGAAATACTACAAAATATGAGATGAACAAGACGTCTCGTCTAAATTAATCTCGCTCCTTCTTTTTTTTTAAAAAAAAGTATTAAAAAAAATTTGAGATTAACAGGACGTCTCGTCCAAATTAATCTCGCTCCGCCTTTTTTTTAATAGCAAGACAAAAAAATGGAAACTCTAAAAATTAAATAAAGAAAGATGAGCCCGACAGGAACTATTTCCCGCTCCTACGTATTCTTGAGCTTTCGAGAAATCAGGGTCACGTAGTTCTTTAAAAGTTTTTTTTTTATTTAGGAAAAAGATTAAGGAAATGTTGATGGGAATCATTATGGTGAGGAACCCATACAAGGCGAAGTTCTTCGCACGTGTACGAATCCTATAAAGGTGGTGTAGACGGAAGTATTTTCCGTACGACACTGACTAAGAATGATTTATTTTGATTTTTATTTAAACTAGAAAGAAAACATAGGAAACATTTATTTCCTTTATTATATTTTTAGTACAAAGCAAAAAAAGAAAGGTAGCAGAAGCTACAAGAGAGAAAAGGAGACAGTAAGTTCGGAAAAGGGAAGAAAAGAAAAAAATGAGTGAAAACTGAGTGGGAGAAAAGAAAACCGAGTGCAAAAAATGAAAAAAAACGAGTGAAAAATAAGAAAACCGAGTGAAAAATAAGAAAACCGAGTGAAAAATAAGAAAACCGAGTGAAACTATGAAAATCCGAGTGAAAACAGGGAAAGCCGAGTGAAACTGGAAAGATCCGAGTGGAAAAATGAAAATCCGAGTGAAAATAGTCAAATCCGAGTGGAACAACGAAAGATCCGAATAAAAAATAAGGAACACTGAGTAAAAATAGTAAAATCAGAGTGATAAGAGGAATACAGGGTGAAAATTGAGCAAAACCAAGTGAAGATGGAGCAGGAAAGCTGATCCGGGAGGGAAAGGGGAATTAGAGGGAGTAGGAAAGTGCTAGGTGAGGTGCTGTTGAGTGGGAGGGAGGACGATATTGGAGGAGAGTGAGTTTGAGGGACTGTTGGTATGAGTTTAAGGAAGGGGGTGAGGGTGAGGGTGAAGTGAGAGGGACAGAGTAGGTGTAAGAGAACCAAGGCATAGGCAGAGTTTTTCCTCTAAAAATGCGTGAATCCTTGGTGCTTCAACCCCTGCCTATTTATAGGCTTGTCTGAGTGGAAGGCCAGCTCAGGCTTCCACTCAGAGTGGAAAACCAGCTCACACTTCCATTCAGAGTGAAGTGGGGGATAACGGCTGAGTGGAATTTTTAATTCCCCCCACTTCCGCCCCTGTCTGCCACCCCCAGGATTCTTGGATCCACTTGGGTGGTGGAATCCAAGTCAGCACGGACGAACAGAGGGAGCCGGGTGGAAATCCGAGAGAGGATGGTGAAAATTCGAGTGAGAATGGTAGAATTCCGAGTGAAAATGACTCGGATCAGCCTCTCAGTCAGCATTCATCCACATTGGGAGTCAATTTCGAGTGGAAAAAAAAAGGTCGGTCTTCACATTGCCTCCTATATCCGAGTGGAAAAGGCCCCTTTTATGCTAAAGACCGAATGAAATCATGTTGGTGTTGTGCAATTGGATTGAAGCAGCAATCAAAGAAATTCCGATTGGAACATTCAGTCAGAACCGAGTGAAAACTGACTCGGATTCCCATTCTCGCTTGAGCGTAACAAGAATCGCTTGGGCGAAAGACCTGAAGAGCACTCGGAAACGATCGAAGGATTACTCGGAATTGAGTGAAAAGTGGGTCACTCGGTACTGAGATGTGTGAAATGGGTGAAAGATGTGCGAAATGGTGCTGTTTATACAAAAACCGAGTGAAGTATGACTCGGAATTGGCTAAAGGATGACTCAGAGATGGGTGAAAGATGACTCGGGAACGGGCAAAAAATGTCACTCGGAATTGGTAAAAAAGTGAGTCAGAACTAACCAAGAACTGACCAAGAATTGACTCGGAAATGTGAAGTATGGCTCGGAAATTGGTGGAAATGGGGGCTCGGAATTGATTGGCCAAAGGGGCTCGGGAAAGGTTTAAGTATGGCTCGGAAGTGGTACAAATGGTGGCTCAGAAGTGATTTAAGGAGGGCTGACACGGAATTGGTTTGAAGAGGGCTGACTGAGTGAAGTATCACTCGGTTCCAACTGAAGACTGGCTCGGAATTGGTAAAAACTGAGTCAGAAATGATTGAAGATTGACCAAGAACTGACTGAAAAGTATCATTCAAAAACCAATCAAAGATTGACTCAGAACTGATAAAAATGACTCAGAATTAGGAGAGAATGATGACTCGGAAGTTCGTAAAAATGACTCGGAAATGGGTAAAGGAGGACTCGGAGCCGATTGAAAATCGAAGAGAAAGACTCGGAAGTTAAATGTAAAGGCGACTCGGAAGTTGATTGTAAAGGAGGACTCGGAGGTTGAGTGTAAAGGGTCTCAGAAATGGGCTCGGAAAGGTTTGAAGAAGGACGACTCAGAATTGGTTTGAAGAGTGATGACTCGGTATTGGGCAAATGGTTCAATCGGCCCTTATTTGAAGGATGAGTGAAGATTGGCTCAGAAATCTGACTGAAAAGGACACAGAAATGATTGTGAAATGGCTCACTCGGCAAATATTCACTCGGACTCGGTTCTCTTTCCTCTCAAAAGATAGACTGAGTCGTACTCTTCTTCCAGTCAGAATCTAACTACTCAGAATCTAACCCTTGGATGTATTCATTCGGACCCGGTTTTATTCCTTACTCAGCATTTGGCAATTTTCACTCGGAAAGGCTTTTTTTCAATCAAAATATGTTCTTCCATATACACCTCGAGTCGGATTTTAATTCACTCAGACTTGTTTTCACTCAGATCAGTATCAATCAGAAGCTTTCATTCAGATTTAACTTCAGTAGGGCTATATTTCACTCGGATTTATTGCAATCAAAGAGCAATCCTTCTCAGCATTCATCCTTCAGTAGAGTATCACTCGGAATGGCATGACAGGGAGCCTTCCACTCGGATTCACCTTCAACAGGGAAGTATTTCACTCAGAACTGAATCATTCTGAGTGATTCTACTCGGATTTGATCCTTTTTGAGTCATTTCACTCGGATTTCTCTTCAACAGGGACATATTCCACTCAGCAATGCTCCAATCTGAGTTATTTCACTCAGATTTGCTCATTCCTTAAGTTATTTCATTCGGATTTGCTCCAATCTGAGTCATTTCACTCGGATTTCTCTTCAACAATGACATACTCCACTCGGCAATGCTCCAATCTGAGTCATTTCACTCGGATTTCTCTTCAACAGGGATATACTCCACTCGGTAATGCTCCCATCAGGGTCATCTTGCTCGGATCTGATCATTTTTAAGTTATTCTATTCAGATTTGACCATTCTAAATTGGAATTCAGTGTAAAAAGATTTATTCCACTTGGACCGGACCAAAAGAGGTGTTCACAGATGCCCCTCTTTACTTCTTTTTTCACAAAAGAAACATGAAGCTTCTGTGTTTCTAAAGTGAAAAGGAAGTAAAGATATGAACACCGATGTAGGGGCCAAGTGGGACCTCTTGATCGGTATGGCGTCTGATGGTGCTGGCAATCACTAGTCAGTGTGACCTTTTTCTCTTTAAAGACGAGCATTTCCCACTTCTGTCTCTCTATTTTCTTTTTCTTCTTTTTCTTTCTCTCTCTCTCTCCTTTTTTTTTGTCTTTTTTTTTGTCGCTGGAAAAAATGGAGCGAGGCTATGCCACGTCTGGCGATGAGGGATGCCACCTTTGGGCGACGAAAAAGTAAAGGGTGCCTGAATAGGCAGACTGGAAAGGTAAAGGATGCCTGAATAGGCGAATGAAAAGGAAAGGATGCCTGGATAGGCGACTGGAAAGTAAAGTGGTGCCTGAATAGGCGAACTGGAAAGTAACTGGTGCTTGAATAGGTGAACTGGAAAAGTAAAGGGTGCCTGAATAGGCGAATGGAAATTAAAAGGTGCCAGCTTCGGCGACTGGAAAGTAAAGGGTGCCTGAATAGGCGAACGGAAATTAAAAGGTGCCTGAATAGGCGAACAGAAAATAAAGGGTGCCTGAATAGGTGAACGAAATGTAAAAGGTGCCTGCATAGGCGAATGAAAGTAAAAGGTGCCTGAATAGGCGGACAGGAAAGTAAAGGGTGCCTGAATAGGCGAGCAGAAAGTAAAGGATGCCTGAATAGGCGAATGGAAAGTAAAGGATGCCTGAATAGGCGACTGGAAACTAAAGTGTGCCTGAATAGGCGATTGGAAATGCAGAGATTGGAGGAGCTAACAGGACGTCTCATCCAAATTAACTCACTGGACTTAAAGGCTCTTGGCGATGCCTCAGTTTGACATGACTGAAGGAATCTTAGGGAATTGCCTCCTTGACTGAAAGAGAATGAACCTGGGGTGATGCCCCGATTTGACATGACTGAAGGTTCTTGGGGAATTGCCCCTTGACTGAAACAGAAGAAATCTGGGGGGATGCTCCAGTTTGACATGTTTTGAAGGAATTTTGGGGAATTATCCCTTTGATTGGAACAGAAGAAATCTGGGGAGATGCCCCAGTTTGAGTTGTTCAGGAAATGTAGTTCCACTGGAAGAATTTGGTGATTTAGGGTACTGCCCCTGACTGAGAATGGAAAATTTAGGGTTCATTGGGGAAGAGATCTTGAGAAGTGCTAGCTCTGGCGATCGATTCCACTGGGGAAGAATTTGGGAAATGCTGATTTTGGAGTTGAGCGGGAGACTTTGAAGATTGCCAACTTTGGCAATTAAGGAGAAAGAAACTTCGAACGGTGCCTGCTTGGGCTATGGAGGAAGAAACCTTGAAAGGTGCCAGCTTTGGCGATCACGGTTTCGTTTGGGAGTGTTCTTCTAAGCTGATTAGAAAAGTATTCTTATCAGGGGGAGAAGATGATCTGAATTGTAAGCTTACTGGGGAGAGTTTGGTGACTCTGCTGGGGGAGAGAATTTTTGCTGGAAACTATCTTTGGGAAGGGAAACGCTTGACTGTCAGAATGTATCAGGTAGATTCCTTGGAAGGGAGTTTGAAGAAGTGTCAGCTTTGGCAATTGAGGGGAAGACTTCAAGAAGTGCCAACTTTGGCGATTTAGGGAAGGAGATATGAGAAGTGCCAGCTTGGGCGATTTAAGAAGAGATTTCTGAGGAGTGCCAGCTTTGGCGATTAAGGAGAAGACTTTAAGAGATGCCAGCTTTGGTGATTTGAGGAAGGAGTTCTGAGAAGTGCCAGCTTTGATGATTTGAGAAAACTTTGAGAGGTGCCATCTTTGGCAGATTAAGGAAGAGATTTTGAGCGGTGCCAACTTTGGCGATTTGGGGGGAAGACTTTGAGAATTGTTAACTTTGGCGATGGAGGAAAGAATTTTGAGGAGTGCCAACTTTGGCGGTTCGAGGAAGGAACTTGAGGTGTCAACACTTGACATGACTGTCTGTTGTAATAACCTGCAGGAAAAGGTTAGTAGTGCAAAGTAAAATTCAAAAACTGGGTAGGTCCTGTGAAACCGCGACCCTTAGGATAACTCATGGACAGAGGAGAATGAAAGAGGCGATCATAGCTTTGAAGCACGTGCCTGGCTGAGTCTTTATGGTGATTGTCTAAGACGAGGTCCAGTAATGGGAGCGTCTTGTTCCTTGCGACTTTAAATGTTCACCATTCTTTCATTTTACTAAAAATACAATGTTTTATCAAATCAATGCAATTCATAACATGTATCGAAAAAAAGGATGAATTTTATTCATGTATGTCAAACAGAATACAGAGAATGGATAATGGGGAAAATAGATGGGATGAAATGAAGTTACGTAGGACAGGTCAAGGCCGGGAGAAACAGGAAAAGTTCAAGGATCCTCCAGTGAATTCCTGAGACTAGTGAGAACCTTAATCCCACGTCACGACCTCAAATACATCATTCAACTTGCCTTCGAGAGGGTAGTTTGACCATGGTCCACATGCCCCAGTTTGCACGTTTTGCATTGGGAACTTTAGTTACTCTGCCGAGATGTTGACCCTAATTTTTACCTGAGCCACCTTTTCAGGTTTTCAACTCACCGGGTTGCTCTAACTTTTGCCTAGGCTGTAACACCCTCGGTTAGATAAGACAACCCTTCTATAGGATCATCCGATTTAACTAAGAGTGTTAACAGTTTTCATAAAAAGTGAATATTTTTTTTTTAAAATAAAGAGATGGCAGATCAATGGAAGCAAATAGTGAATATATCACATAGTCATTCACAAACTTACAAATAATTGTACTCATAACAGAATGGGGCACGCAGGCACCCTTAAACATTATACAGTCATCCGGTGGCTTTGTCGTTAGTAAATATTCAAACTATATAACCTCTATCTTTAATGATCGTTCTCAGTGGGTTCAGCATAGTGCTGTTCTTCACACTCGGGTTCTTGATTTTCTAATTCCTCTGAAAATTGTCAACAGTAAGGGTGAGTATAACCCAAGACCCTGATTGGTTAATCCATTGCGGACATAATCCAGTTAACATACAATATCACATACATCATACAATTAGCATATTCACAATTATAACAATCAAGCATGTTGTCATGGAATGCATGGGTTGAATTTATTATGATTTATCTTTGATTAAGTCTCATGATGCATGTGGGCCCAATAAATCATTTCTTCATCTCATTTTTGGAATATCTCCATTCCAATTTTCTAGAGCGATCAGGGTCCGCCCAAGTTCCATATGGTACAAATGAACTCATTGGTTCTCATCATTGATTTATATATTCTTGGAACTTGGATCCCTACGATCATAGTTACACTCCGTCATTTAGTCAAAGTACACTAGAATTGCATCGTCTCACCCGGCTATCAGGCGCGACTCTGATGCCATTGGGTTGCCGTTCCAGTTGTACTCCCAAGATCCTCACTGGGGATCGAACGTGAATGTCCTCCAGCGTACCAGGTGTATGCTCTAGAAATTTTCTTCTTCAAAATATTTTCATGATGCGAAATGCATTCTTTTCATCTTTTGATTCCTTGGGTATCTATGTGTTTCCAGTCTTATCATTTTCATAGGCTCTTGATTTCCATCAACTTGTTCAGACGTTATTGTCTTATTCGAGCAAATATATCGGTTGTGTTTTTGGTTCTAAATTATACTTTATATAAAGAGTAAAATAATATATTCCTTATTTAATTACTTATAATTGAATTAATAATAATAAACAATAACAATAATACTAATTAATAGAACAATAATAATAATAAGTATAATAAGAATAATGTTAATAATGGAAATAAGAATAATAATGAAAATTATAACGCTCCAATAATTCAAAAAGGAGTAAAGAAGAGTTTCTAAATGAAAAATCCAAGTATAAAACGTTAAAGACAGCTTTTCCAAGGAGAAGGAGTTAAATACCGAGTGAAACATGAGTTTACCGAGTAAAATTAATTGAATGCTGAGCGAAATTGAATTATCCGAGTAAGATAAGTCTGTTTCCGAGTGAAGATGAATTTCCTGAATAAAATGAGTTAGAAACCGAGTGTAATCAATAGAATTCCGAGTGAAATAAGTAGGATTCCAAGTAAAATCAGGCTGAAGTGAGTTTCTGAATAAAAATAAACATAAACCCGAGTGAAATCAGACTAAAAGTTTTCTCAGTGAAGTTAAAAATGTTTCCCTAGTTAAAAGTGTTTGAACAAAAGGTTTCTGAGTAAAATACATATGATTTCCAAGTGAAAAATCATTCTGCTGAATAGAATAGCTTCGAGTAAAGTAAATCCGAGTGAAATAATCCTGATTCCGAGTGGAATCAGGTTGATAAGAGTTTTCTGAGTAAAATTAACTATATATTCTGAGTGAAATTAAACTGAAAGGAGTTCTCTGAGTGAAAATAACTGTTTGCTGAGTAAAATAAATTATTTTCCGAGTAAAATCACTGAATGAGTTTTCTGAGTGAAAATAAAATGATTTTTGAGTGAAATAAGACGTGTCCTGAGTGAAATTCAAACTGAGATGTTTTCTGAGTAAAATATGTCATGGTGGAGGGTTTTCCGAATTATTTAAACTACGATTCTGAGTGAAAATATTCTATATGAGTGATCCGGTCGGTTATTGTGATTCAAACATTTACTTCAAAATATGTTTGAAATATTATAGATAATCAGGTCGTTTGAGCTTCTTAATTCATTGAATCCGACTTCTCTTTCATAATTTCTCACTGGAATCCACATAGACACCCCTGATTCTTAGTATTTTCACAATCCAATACAGATCATATCTTTCACAATTCAACATCGAACATATCATTTAATCATCAGGATGAACAATAATTAACACAGGCAATTAATCATATATATATATATAAAACAATATATAACAAATAAGGCATTTAATTCACAACAAACCGAATCTGCCCTGGAAAGGTGAGGACCAAAGGTACCTTAACCCTTTCCTTCACACGGTTTTCCCACAGAGCACCTAAGAATATACCCCCTTACCTTAATGGAGTTCCTAGATGAGAAGAAATGCTCCCCTCTTTGTGTTGCTTTAGATCCGCGTGAGAAAGGCAAGAAAGGAGAGAGGAAGAAGTTTGTAGGAAGAGGAAATGATAACAGAGGTGTGTCTGTAGCTATGTTTCGTGTGTGTGTGTGTTCTTAGAGTCATAGCACTGGTTTAATAATAAGAAAGTGAGTGGGGAACATTGGTTGGAACATTGCCACCCCGTAAGAATTGACTCATCCTCTTGAAGTTGAATCATTTTGCCTTCAGTGGCTTTTTATCTCTCGGCTGGGACATCCGTTGTAACTGCACCTCTTCAGTCAGTCTTGCCTTGTTCACCAGGGTTGGGTAGTCCCTAATCTCCATCGGTACGATTACACTACGGAGCTCAATCCGTAGTCCAGCTTCGTATTTGGCGCACTTGCTACCTTCAGTCCCTTCTAACAAGAAAGGGTGGTAAAAATCACACAGCTCGTCAAACTTGCTGGTGTACTCAGCTACAGACATCCGGTCTTGCTCTAACTTCAGGAATTCCATTTCTTTCCAGATTTTGTAGTTGTCCGGGAAGTATTTAACAAGGAACCTCCTTCGAAAATTTTCCCATACCAACGGCTCATTGGCTGCGTTCATCTGCACCTTCACTCGGGACCACCATACTCTAGCCTCATCTTTTAGTTGGTAAGTAGCAAATAAAACCTTTTGCTCTTCAGAGCACTCAAAATATTCAAAAACCTGCTCGATATCCCTGATCCAGATATATGCCCCGTCATAATCGTGTCCCCCTTTGTAAGTCGGAGGATTCCTTTTCAGGAATTTATCCAGAGTGGGACCGGACTCGGTCCTACTCATCAGCTGAGTAAATCTAGAGAATAAATCATCTCTTCCCCCAGAACTAGTCTCTCCGGCCATTTAGTGATTCTACAATGAGCAAACACATCACCATTAATAACCAAGATCAGTCAGGGGATCGTAAACTTACCTTATATTCATAGAATACTACGCCAGTGGAGTGCCAAGGGAACGATGCCAGACCACACACAATCTCAACACAACAAAATACAATCAACTTTCATAAAACTATCACAATCACTAGATCGGCCCACACACCGGCTCTAGAAAGAACCGCTCTGATACCAAGTGTAACATCCTAGGTTATTTTGCATTTATTTTTATTCAAACAATTACCTCTTACGATAAATTTTTCCTTTTCTTGAGAATTAATCGATATTTAGTGAAAAAGCATTGATTTTTACTGACTTATTCAAGTGACAGCAGTCACAGTTAGATTAATTAAATGAGGTCTAGAACAGAGAAGCAGGTTAATTTAAACACAACGGATGTGAGAAAGGGAATCAGGTCTTCTCGCTTGAGCGAGGCCCCTACTCGTCTAAGCGAGATTCCAGACTCTCACTTAAACGAAGTTTCTATTCGCTTGAGCGAATACCTTTCACACACCGGATTAGACAAGACATGCAACCGGACTCCCAAAATTTCACTCTAAAAATGGTTCTGTGAACCCAAAGAGTTATCATAACTACCATGAAAGCATATGCAAATAACAGTGATATATTTTAAAATATAGGTTTACATCTGATCCGGTCTTAATTAAACACAACTAATAATTACACTAAGAAGTTTTTACACACACATATGACTCTATAAAGAGTCACTCAAAGTCACTCAGACCCTGGCACCGTTCTCCCCCTTGGCACGGCTCCATGGCTCCTTCCCCCTCCCTGTCTCTGGTTACTAAAAAAAATGCAAGGGTGAGTGTTTGGCATTGTAATTAATTTAGAATGGATCTTAACAAATATACATGCATATTTATACATACACATCAAGCATCACTTGTAAGCAAGCATACCGAAACATAATGTATTACATATAGTGACTATATTAAACCATCTACACAATTCCATCACATTCATCACAATCACAACTGACTCTCATACAATCTGACTCCTAGTATCCGGATACTAAAGGATTGGCCTTCAGCTGGGGGTCCTACTTGACACCCCGTGAACCCTGCTTGGTTCACTGAGTCCTGCTTGACTCTCCACCTCGACCACTGGGTCCTACTTGACCACTGGGTAGCTCAACTGGACACGAAAACCACGGGAGCCGGAAATGAGGGGCTATCATATACCGTCGGCCATCCCATACCACATAATCATTCAACAGTTTACCTTTCACATAATATCAATTCCTCATCACTCGAGTAGCCTGCTTGCTAACCCGACGTCACATAATACTGATCATTTCATATTAGATATCACAAGATCATACATGATAAACTCATCCACACCCGATCCTCCACCAATTAATGTACTCAGTCACACATGCACAAGCATAAACACATAACTACGTTTAGCAACATTTTCCTTAACTGGTTTACGTTACTTCAATGACCTATTTAAGAAGCGAGTCCTATTCTAATTAATTATAACCCGAACACCCCCCTTACTTTGGTTCCACGCTTCGATGATCTGTTCTCTGTGTCGATTCCTTCCTCCGAGCACTGGTTTCACAGTCTCAACTCCGTCACTCAGTCTTCCGTTGCTTAGCCTACTACCTACGGATCATAAAGTACAGCTCGTCACTTCAACGCCCTTAGTTCATGGACAACATCTGGACTCACGCTCACCAGAGGAGTGGAGAACAGCCACGAATATAGCCATGCATGGCTTTAAACCGCTAAAGAATAAAAGGAATAAGGGAATCATAATTGGAACGGATCAGTAGACTCACCTTGAAGCCTCGATCACAGGAATGGGAATAAATTGAAGTTTGGACACAAATGGAGACCCTCTCCAGCGCATGCAACTCAACGTTAAGAGAGGAGAAAAACGAAAGAGAAGGAATAGACCAACAGCAAAGGTAACTTGTAAATAATGAAGAGGGAAGGAAGAGAATCTCCTTATATATATAGCTCATGGGCAAGATTGTCTTTTACTTTATTTTATTTGTATTCTTACTAAATTTAATCAATTTCACTATATTAAACTATTGCATAGTTATCAAATCAATTACACGTATTTATTCACAATTCTCTAATACTTCGCAAGAGTATAGGCCCAATATGAATATCGGCCCCCGACGTCCTAACTTAGTGTTCATACCTCGGAAATCCGAGCTACAACCTGAGAGATCGGATACCTCATCCGTGCTCACCTCTTGGTTACCTACATCCGTTGTTTTAGTCATTATGAGGTTAATCCGGGCTATGACTCCGTGTGAGGCGCTCTCCTCACAACGGTTCGGACCAAACCTCCTAGCCCTACCCGCTCTTCTCCTACACTTCTGATCTTTAACTCCGCCCGCTCGCGCTTCAGATACCGACCTCGACACTGGCTTTCTTATCTTTGGCTAAGACAGAACAAATATTAAATAAAACTTCTAAAACATTTACTAATCATTTCCCATTTCTTATAATTCTCATTAAAACATCAGGGATGTTACATCCACCCCCCCAAAAAGGAGATTTCGTCCCCGAAATCAGTGTTCCGGTTGAAAAAGATGAGGGTACATTTGTCTCATATCGGATTCTAACTCCCAAGTGTAGTTTATCCAATGTAAATTCTACCACTTCACCTTCACCAGCGGGACCTCCTTGTTCCTTAACCGCTTGGTTTGATGCTCTTCAATGCCGATTGGTACCGCCTCCACCGTCAAGTTCTCTTTCACTTCAATGGAGTCACTCGGTACAATCATGGTATCACACGGAATGTAAGCTCGAAGTTGTGATACGTGGAATACGTTGTGAATGTTAGTCAATGATTGGGGAAGATCCAGTTGATATGCGACTTCACCAATCCATTCTAATATTTGGTATGGTCCAATATACTTCGGATTAAGCTTTTGACTCTTCAAAATTCGACCTACACCCTTAGTCGGTGAAATCCTTAGGAACACCCAATCACCCACTTGGAATTCAAGGGGTCTGTGCCGATTGTCATAATAGCTCTTTTGACGGTCTTGGGCAATTTTTATCTTCTCTCGGATTAAAGCAATTTGTTCGTTCATCTCTTGAATCATCTCAGGCCCCAGATGAAGGGCATCACCGTTCTCATTCCAACATAATGGAGTACGACATTTCTGACCATAAAGAGCTTCATATGGAGCCATCCCAATGCTGCTATGGTAACTGTTATTATATGCAAACTCTACCAAGGGCAAGTATTTCTCCCATGATCCGCCCTGTTCCAGTACATATGCCCTTAACATATCTTCAAGGGTTTGTATAGTCCGTTCTGATTGGCCATCAGTCTGGGGATGGTAGGCTGAGCTCAATTTGAGCTCAGTACCCAATTGTTGTTGCAAACTCCCCCAAAACCTTAAAGTGAATCGGGGATCCCGATCGGAGATAATGCTTGAGGGCACACCATGCAGTCGTACGACCTCAGCAATGTACAACTTAGCTAATCGATCTAACGACCACTTCATATTTATTGCCAGGAAATGCGCACTCTTGGTTAGTCGATCAACAATCACCCAAATCGCGTTGTATCCGGTTTGAGTGCGGGGTAGTCTGGACACGAAGTCCATGGTGATACCTTCCCACTTCCAGATCGGAATTTCTGGAGGTCGAAGCAAACCTGGAGGTCGTTGGTGCTCAACCTTGCACTTCTGGCATATCACACAGGATTTCACATACTCGATTATTGCCTTCTTCATGCTTGGCCACCAGAATTCCTTTTTTAAGTCATGATACATTTTTGTCACTCCCGGGTGTATACTCAGAGAGCTCTTGTGTGCTTCTGATAGCACTGCCTGCCTGAAGCCTCCATGTGCAGGCACCAACACTCGGTTCCTGAATCTCCATATACCATCGTCACCCCTAGTTATCTCCACATTTTTGCCTTGGGTCTGAGTATCAATTAGCCTCAGTAACTCTTTATCGTCTTTCTGTGCAGCTACCATCGACTCCAGAAATTCGTTGGAGATTTTTAACATTCCGATTGTCATTCGGTTTGGTGCGTTCATAACAACTCCAACATTCATATCTCTAAAGCTTTCCAGCAATTCCTGTTCTCTACCCATTAGGTAAGCCACATGCAGTACCTTCCTGCTTAACGCATCTGCCACAACATTCGCTTTGCCCGGGTGATACTTCAAATCGAAGTCATAATCCTTCAAATACTCTACCCATCTCCTCTGTCTCATATTTAACTCCTTTTGATCAAATAAGTACTTTAGACTCTTGTGATCACTAAATACTACAAAGCGAGCCCCATACAGATAATGACGCCAAATCTTCAGTGCGTACACCACTGCTGCAAGTTCCAGATCATGAGTCGGGTAATTCTCCTCATGTGGCCTCAATTGCCTCGAAGCATAAGCAATTGCCCGATCAGCTTGCATCAACACACACCCCAATCCAAATTTGGATGCATCACAATATACTTCAAATTCCTGTGTTACATCAGGCAGTGCAAGCACAGGGGCAGCCGTTAAACATCGCTTAAGAGTTTGGAAGCTTAATTCACACTTTTCCGACCACATGAAGGGGTTTCCTTTCCTTGTTAACCGAGTCAGAGGAAGTGCTATCCGAGAGAATCCCTCAATGAAACGTCGATAGTATCCAGCTAATCCGAGGAAACTCCTGATTTCAGTTATTAACTTCGGCCTCTCCCAAGCCATAACCGCCTCAATTTTTGTCGGATCAACTGAGATTCCCTCTTGGGAAATTATATGCCCCAAGAATTGTACACTACTCCCCCAGAAATCGCACTTAGATAGTTTAGCGTACAACTTCTTCTCCTGAAGTACTTGTAAAACAAGTCGAAGATGTTGGGCATGCTCCTCGTCCGACCTCGAATATACCAAAATATCATCAATGAATACTACCACAAACTGGTCCAAGTATGGTTGAAAGGTCCGATTCATATAGTCCATAAAAATGGCAGGAGCGTTCGTTACTCCAAAAGGCATTGCTACGTACTCGAAGTGCCCATAACGAGTCCGAAATGCTGTCTTTGGGATATCCTCCGACCTCACTCGGATTTGGTGGTATCCCGACCTCAATTCGATCTTAGAGAACACAGCGGCGCCTCGCAACTAGTCCAGTAAATCATCAATCCGAGGTAGTGGATATTTATTTTTGATTGTCAGTTTGTTCAGCTGCCGGTAATCAATGCACATCCGCATACTACCGTCCTTCTTCTTTACCAGTAATACCGGAGCGCCCCAGGGTGAGGCACTGGGTCGGATAAAGCCCTTTTCTAGTAATTCGTTTACTTGTTTCTTCACTTCGGTTAATTCCACCGAAGACATTCTATATGGCGCTCGGGACACAGGTTCTGCCCCGGGAATCAAGTCAATAGAGAAATCAATCTCCCGACTGGGAGGTAGCTCCGGAATTTCTTCTGGAAAAACGTTAGGAAATTCGCAAACAATAGGAATATCACTTAGCAGGAGGTTATGCCGACCCTCCGAAGCGAATAAAACAACATACGTGGTTAGGACATCGCTCACCCCGTTCTTCATGTCAAGTTCCTGAGAGAAAACAATATTCTTCCGATAACAGTCGACCAACACATGATTAGCAGCAAGCCAGTCGAGACCCAGAATAACATCTAAGTCATTCAATGGCATACAAATAAAATTTACTCGAAAAGTACGGGCTTCGATTTGCACCGGCAGTTCTCTACACACTGTAGTTGCACGGAAAGTAGAACCAGTTGGAGTGGAAACAATAAGAGCGTTCTCCATTAAACTGATTGGCAGACCAAGCCGTCGTACACAACTTTCCGAAATAAAGGAATGGGTGGCACCTGAATCATAAATCACATCAACCAGATAACCACAGATGAGGCACTTACCCTGTACCAGATTGTCATTCCTCGTAGCTTCTGAAGCATCAAACGCAAATACACGCCCGGTCATGGCGCTCTGGGCACCGCTAGATTGGGCATCATATCTTCCCGATTGTTGGTTCCCTCTACCAGCTCCATTCCGACCTCCCCTCGAAAAGTTGGAACCCCGGGTCCCAGAAAAGTTGGTTCGGTTGTCCGACCTGCCCTGTTGCTGCCTCTGAGGGCAATCGGGCCTGAGGTGCCCTAGTTGTCCGCACTGGAAGCACACTATTTGAGTGGCTGGGCAATGTTTGGCAATGTGGCCTTCCTGACCACAATTATAGCAGGTACGATTACCAGAAGGATTACCCGATCGACCAGTGGAACCCCGACCGGAAGAGGATGAGGAGGTAGCAGAAGACTTGCCACCCCGGAAGAATTGACTCATCCTCTTGAAGTTGAATCCTTTTGCCTTCAGTGGCTTTTTATCTCTCAGCTGGGACATCCGTTATAACTGTACCTCTTCAGTCAGTCTTGCCTTGTTCACCAGGGTTGGGTAGTCCCTAATCTCCATCGGTACGATTACACTACGGAGCTCAATCCGTAGTCCAGCTTTGTATTTGGCGCACTTGCTACCTTCAGTCCCTTCTAACGAGAAAGGGTGGTAAAAATCACACAGCTCATCAAACTTGCTGGTGTACTCAGCTACAGACATCCGGTCTTGCTCTAACTTCAGGAATTCCATTTCTTTCCAGATTTTATAGTTGTCCGGGAAGTATTTAACAAGGAACCTCCTTCGAAAATTTGCCCATACCAACGGCTCATTGGCTGCGTTCATCTGCACCTTCACTCGGGACCACCATACTCTAGCCTCATCTTTTAGTTGGTAAGTAGCAAATAAAACCTTTTGCTCTTCAGAGCACTCAAAATATTCAAAAACCTGCTCGATATCCCTGATCCAGATATATGCCCCGTCATAATCGTGTCCCCCTTTGTAAGTCGGAGGATTCCTTTTCAGGAATTTATCCAGAGTGGGACCGGACTCGGTCCTACTCATCAGCTGAGTAAATCTAGAGAAGAAATCATCTCTTCCCCCAGAACTAGTCTCTCCGGCCATTTAGTGATTCTACAATGAGCAAACACATCACCATTAATAAACAAGATCAGTCAGGGGATCGTAAACTTACCTTATATTCATAGAATACTACGCCAGTAGAGTGCCAAGGGAACGATGCCAGACCACACACAATCTCAACACAACAAAATACAATCAACTTTCATAAAACTATCACAATCACTAGATCGGCCCACACACCGGCTCTAGAAAGAACCGCTCTGATACCAAGTGTAACATCCTAGGTTATTTTGCATTTATTTTTATTCAAACAATTACCTCTTACGATAAATTTTTCCTTTTCTTGAGAATTAATCGATATTTAGTGAAAAAGCATTGATTTTTACTGACTTATTCAAGTGACAGCAGTCACAGTTAGATTAATTAAATGAGGTCTAGAACAGAGAAGCAGGTTAATTTAAACACAACGGATGTGAGAAAGGGAATCAGGGCTTCTCGCTTGAGCGAGGCCCCTACTCGTCTAAGCGAGATTCCGGACTCTCACTTAAACGAAGTTTCTATTCGCTTGAGCGAATACCTTTCACACACCGGATTAGACAAGACATGCAACCGGACTCCCAAAATTTTACTCTAAAAATGGTTCTGTGAACCCAAAGAGTTATCATAACTACCATGAAAGTATATACAAATAACAGTGATATATTTTAAAATATAGGTTTACATCTGATCCGGTCTTAATTAAACACAACTAATAATTACACTAAGAAGTTTTTACACACACATATGACTCTATAAAGAGTCACTCGAAGTCACTCAGACCCTGGCACCGTTCTCCCCCTTGGCGCGGCTCCATGGCTCCTTCCCCCTCCCTGTCTCTGGTTACTAAAAAAAATGCAAGGGTGAGTGTTTGGCATTGTAATTAATTTAGAATGGATCTTAACAAATATACATGCATATTTATACATACACATCAAGCATCACTTGTAAGCAAGCATACCGAAACATAGTGTATTACATACAGTGACTATATTAAACCATCTACACAATTCCATCACATTCATCACGATCACAACTGACTCTCATACAATCTGACTCCTAGTATCCGGATACTAAAGGATTGGCCTTCAGCTGGGGGTCCTACTTGACACCCCGTGAACCCTGCTTGGTTCACCGAGTCCTGCTTGACTCTCCACCTCGACCACTGGGTCCTACTTGACCACTGGGTAGCTCAACTGGGCACGAAAACCACGGGAGCCGGAAATGAGGGGCTATCATATACCGTCGGCCATCCCATACCACATAATCATTCAACAGTTTACCTTTCACATAATATCAATTCCTCATCACTCGGGTAGCCTGCTTGCTAACCCGACGTCACATAATACTGATCATTTCATTTTAGATATCATAAGATCATACATGATAAACTCATCCACACCCGATCCTCCACCAATTAATGTACTCAGTCACACATGCACAAGCATAGACACATAACTACGTTTACCAACATTTTCCTTAACTGGTTTATGTTACTTCAATGACCTATTTAAGAAGCGAGTCCTATTCTAATTAATTATAACCCGAACACCCCCCTTACTTTGGTTCCACGCTTCGATGATCTGTTCTCTGTGTCGATTCCTTCCTCCGAGCACTGGTTTCGCAGTCTCAACTCCGTCACTCAGTCTTCCGTTGCTTAGCCTACTACCTACGGATCATAAAGTACAGCTCGTCACTTCAACGCCCTTAGTTCATGGACAACATCTGGACTCACGCTCACCAGAGGAGTGGAGAACAGCCACGAATATAGCCATGCATGGCTTTAAACCGCTAAAGAATAAAAGGAATAAGGGAATCACAATTGGAACGGATCAGTAGACTCACCTTGAAGCCTCGATCACAGGAATGGGAATAAATTGAAGTTTGGACACAAATGGAGCCCCTCTCCAGCGCATGCAACTCAACGTTAAGAGAGGAGAAAAACGAAAGAGAAGGAATAGACCAACAGCAAAGGTAACTTGTAAATAATGAAGAGGGAAGGAAGAGAATCTCCTTATATATATAGCTCATGGGCAAGATCGTCTTTTACTTTATTTTATTTGTATTCTTACTAAATTTAATCAATTTCACTATATTAAACTATTGCATAGTTATCAAATCAATTACACGTATTTATTCACAATTCTCTAATACTTCGCAAGAGTATAGGCCCAATATGAATATCGGCCCCCGCCGTCCTAACTTAGTGTTCATACCTCGAAAATCCGAGCTACAACCTGAGAGATCGGATACCTCATCCGTGCTCACCTCTTGGTTACCTACATCCGTTGTTTTAGTCATTATGAGGTTAATCCGGGCTATGACTCCGTGTGAGGCGCTCTCCTCACAACGGTTCTGACCAAACCTCCTAGCCCTGCCCGCTCTTCTCCTACACTTCCGATCTTTAACTCCGCCCGCTCGCGCTTCAGATACCGACCTCGACACCGGCTTTTTTATCTTTGACTAAGACAGAACAAATATTAAATAAAACTTCTAAAACATTTACTAATCATTTCCCATTTCTTATAATTCTCATTAAAACATCAGGGATGTTACAGACTTTCCTTCCCTTGGAAGGGATCCCCAATGTCATACATCACTCGGAATATCTCCCAACATTATTTCACTCGGAAGTATACTACAAGTTCATCAACTCATCTTCTGAGCAGCATCTCACTCGGTAACTAATACTAAGACCGACCAACCCTCATTCGGCCTCACACTAGGCATTCATGCCTATTCTTACTCGGAGAGTACCTTAGCCATTCATTTCTCAGGAGGGGTCTCCACAACCGTACTCCACTCGGTATTTATTCACCAGGTAAGTCACTCGAACTTATGAATTACTTAACCACTAAGGTAAAACCATTAAGTCAAGTCCTACTCGGACTCATTCCATACTTAGACCCTCAGAATACACATTATCTTATCTACTCAGGGAATATCATTACGCTAAGTCCAACTCGGATTATTCAAACCCATTCACTCAGAAAGGCTACATATTTAGCCTCACTCAAAATGGCTCTCAACCTTATATATATCCTACTCGGATTGCTACCTTTACCTCATTAGGGAGGTCTGACTTGGACAAACTTACTCGGATTTATTCGTTATATCCCAGACTAATTCCCTTCACTCGGAATACTGTAATCATAGAAATTATCACTCGAAAAGAAACAATTTGAAAGGTTTGACTTGGAAGCAAGTCATTCAAGGGTGTTTTGACTCAGAATTTTCACCCATAAGTGGTTCTCTTGAACACACTTCACTCCAGATATCTCCAGGGTCAGGATTCTACTCGGTACACTCGGAATTTCAACCTGCAGTCGGTATTTCTAATTCTTCACTTGGAATTCCTCTCTGTCACTTGGAACAGAGTCCTTTTCACTCAGAATTTGAGTAATTTCATTAATGATCCATATAAATTCCCTATTTACACACAAAAATGAAATTCTTGTGATATTACAGACCATCTATAGGATATTTATTCACTTATTACCACTTATAGACCTTCCAAACTTCAAAATTTACCAAATTAGATTGCTACTAAAAACAGGGATGTTATATAGGCCGCCCTTTCAGGTTTTCAGCCTAGCGAGCTTTTCATGTGTTTTTCTCTTCTTATTCATTTTTGGTCGTATTCTTTACAGTAAAAAGTTGAAACTGATCACACTCCAGTTGGGTCTGCCTATCCTTTTCCAAATTTAGTTTGATCCTTTGGGAAACTGATGTTACTTCAAAGAGGAAACTCTATTCCTATGCCATGTATCCAAGGAAATATTGGTGAGTCTTTTGGCATCAATGAGAGGGAATTACTTTGAATCATCATTTTGGCCTTTATTTTTTCCTCTCTTTTTCATTTTCGATTTTTCTTTTGCTTTGTTTTTTTTGTTTTTTTTTTGCCTTTTTTTTTGCTTTTTTTTTTGCTTCTTTTTTTTTGCTTTGTTTTTTTTATCCCCTTGATGATGCAATGACTCAATCTGATAGACAATTTCCTTGGTTACATGAACATGAGGAACAGCGTACCTTTTTAGGTTGAGGTGTTGATGATGACAAGAATGCAAGTTCTTGGTCTAGTGACATTCATTCCCCCAATGACAGCTTGCTTGATGATCTGGACGTAACCAGCTTTCCTTGCTTGGTATGTGCATTGGACTTCAAGCTTGGCTTTATTTTTCATTTTTCATTTTTTTTCTTTTTCGGCAAAGTCTTCCTCAATTATGTCTACATTTATAGGCATTAGCAATTTTCCCTTATTTATGCTGGTAACTATAGTGGTTTTCTTAGTTGACTGGCCTACCACTTGTCCAATTTGGGACTTGGCCATGTTGTCATTCCATAGATTCCTTCCACGTCCTGAAACAAAATTACTAATGCCTTCTGGTAAATTGCCCCCGTGATTCCTTCAATTGTTCTTGATTTAGGGGTATTCTTTACCCTCTTGTTCTAACGATCTTGTTAACTTGTGCAGTGGCTTACAGGTTTCCCTTACCTTCTTCATCGGCATAGTCGACTGGGTAATCAAAATCGTGAAGCGTGATTGTGATTTCACTAGTCTTAAGAGGATCATTTTTGGATCTACAATTTAGTGTGTTATGGCAAAATAAAGAAGAGAAAGGAAAAGCAAGTTTAAAGAGAATGAGTCAAAAGCAGGGATAAAGGGATAAGAATTTTTTTTTTGAATTTTTTTTTGAATTTCGATACGCATTTATTGATTGACTGGTAAAACAAGTTTTTCTTCGCCCTTATTACATGAAAAATCCCAAAGCCTTAGGCATAGCAGAGGGATAAACAAGACTTTGAGGCAATGGCAAATTATTTTGGTGAATCATTTAAAATCGAAGGGAGTTTGACAGCCTCCCTATTACTAAGCTCTTGGTCCAGCGGGCAAGCGATCACCAAATCAGCATTATCATCAAAACCATCTTCAATATTGGCCACCACAACATTAACTTCTGAACCTCCATGATTGGGCAGGGGATTTGTGGTCACGTTAGGGCTTCCTTCCCGAAAATTAATCCAGTCGGCTTTGATCAAATCTCTCACTTTATATTTTAAAGCCATGCAATTTTGTGTAGAATGCCCTGGTGCCCCAGCATGGTAATCACAATGAGCGTTTGGGTTATACCCCCTTGGGTAAGGAGGTTGCAACGGCCTCATGGGGCATGGAGCTACCAGACCCTTTTGAATGAGGATTGGTAAAAGTTCAGTGTATGTTATGGGAATTGGATTGAACTGCATAGGGGTGCGCTCATTGTTGGGATTCCTTGTGTTCTGATCATGATTGGGTGGTCGAATCGCTTGTTGCGGGTGATGGTATGTCATGGGTTGCGGCATTGGCGCTCTTACCATGGGCGGACAGGAGTGGGGAGTATAAGCTGTTGGGCCCTGGGCGGCAGCAGCCACATAAGGATTGGGAGCTTGAATCATGGTAAGGGCGAATAGTCTCGGCGGGGCCATCTTTTGATTAGAAGAGATGAAATTAGTTTCTCCATCCCTTTTCCCAGGCGTCGGCTTTCTTGTCATGTTTGCCCCAGATGGGCCCTGAGTGATTTTTCCTGTTTGTATTCCGCTCTCCACCCTTTCCCCAATAGTCACAATGTCGGAGAAATTAGATGAAACACTACCAATCATCTTGCCATAGAAAGGTGATGGGAGTGTGTCAATAAACATTACGATTATCTCTTTTTCCGACAATGGGGGATCTACTTGTGTTGCTGTCTCTCTCCATCGTTGGGCATACTCCTTAAATGTCTCACTGTCCCTCTTCAACATATTCTGTAACTGAACCCTGTTGGGTGCCATATCCATGTTATACTTGTATTGTCTAAGAAAGGCATCTGCCAGGTCCTTCCAACAACGAATATGGTTCCGCTCAAGGTGAGCATACCATGTAAGAGCGGCCCCCGCCAGACTATCTTAGAAGTAGAGAATCAACAGCTGGTCGTTAGAAGAGTAAGATGCCATCTTTCGATAGTACATCGTGAGATGGTTCTTTGGACAAGTCATTCCCTGATACTTGTCAAAGTCTGGCATCTTGAATTTGGGCGGGAGGACAACATCTGTGACTAGGCATAGTTCAGAAGCATCTATCAGTCCAAAACCTCCTGCGCCTTCCATCATTCTCAAACGCTCCTCTAGGATTTCTATCTTTTCCTTTTGGGGAGCTGCGACCGTGATATGACCACTTACCGGGTTCATCATGCGGGTTGTATCTTGGAGATTGGTCATATAAGTAGTTACGTATCCGTATGGATAGCCGAGTGGCTGGTTAAACGGAGGCAACACATGGGACTGGTTCATTAGGCCTGTATTTGGTGAGGGTCCTTGGGGTTGGGCCATAGTTTGTACAGCATAAGTCGGCTGGGTCATCTGGGCTCGTGTGTTTTGGGCTTGTGCGTTGCAAGTTGGCTGAGCCATCGGGGCTTGTGTATTTTGGATTTGGTGGATTTGTGGTTCATGGGTCTGCGTGTTTTGGGTTTGGTGAAGTGGTAGCGGCATATTTGGCTGGGTGGGGTATGAAGCGTGAGGATTCATTGCTTGCTGGTCTTGGGTTTCTTGTTGGTTAGTGAGCGGGGGATAGTACCCCGGTGGTAGGCCATAAAGTGGAAAAGGTACTGGATTACCGTCAAGACCAACAAATGTATGCTGTTGTGCATAAGACTGGCCATAGGGTGGCTGGGTCTCAATGGCAGGGTTAGGTCCTCCGACATGAATAGTGAGAGGGGGTGTCGTTGTGTTAGGTAGTTGGGTTCTTGCTGGGTCAGAACCAATGGGGGGTGGTGCGGTGACAGGCTGCTGTTGGCTGTCCTCAACACCTGCAGAGGAGGCTCCTTCTGTGAGTTTCTTTTCTAAGAGTTTAGTTAACTCTGCTACTCGCTCTTTCAGCTGATCGAACTCAGTCCTAAAGTCTCCCTCAACAGCTTCTGCCTCAGCCATGAGTTTCCTTTGAAGTCGGGTCTGGTAAGGATGCCTACCCGTGACGTCTGTGTTTCAGTGTCAGGTGAAAGAAAAACAAGAAATGTCGGGTGGAAATAGAAAGAAGGAGAATGTCATGGGAAGCAATCACAGGCTTTGGCGAGTATCCTTTGACCATTCCTTAGAACTTATCGTTCAAAAGTACTAGGTATGGTAAACATGGAAATTAATACGGGATAGTTATGAAGACAAAAAAATCTTTCATTCTGAAATGCAATAAGAGCCTCAAGTTTAGCTATTTCTAGCTCAGGGAACCATGACCCTTCTCTTAAAGGTTTGATCCCACGTTAATTTCCATATCTTGCTCAAGGGTAATCGTTAAGCTCTAAATAGCTTCCGGTGAGAATAAAAAGAAATGAGAGAAAGAGTCATCAGGAAATGACGTGTTTTGCAAATCGATACTCCCCTAGTAACTTTCCTGAAAACATTTTTGTATTTAGGGGGTTACGATTTGACAAAACTTGTGTCAAGTCAAGGATCATGTGAGTTATGGATTTTCTGATCATTGTTAAAACAAAAAAAGAATTGATTTTTTTATTTTTTTATATCTTTTTTTTTGTTAAAATTTTTGGCTCTTTTTTTTTGATGATTCAGAAAATTCATAACTCAAGATCCTAAGACTTAAGCAAATATAAAAGGAAAGGACCACCTTCCCATTAAAGGATCACTGGTTAAAAGTAGGTCATTTTTTTGGAAAAAGTAATCCAATAAACGGGCAAGTGGTCCCTCAATTTGGATCAGAAGGGAAAGTGAGAATGAGAAAAAATAGAAGTAAAGTTTGCCCCTTTGTGTCTTAAGGTGGGTTTTTCTGAAGGTCTCCTTATGGTTCTAAAGTTCATCTATCAGTGATACCTCGCATTAGGTAGCTTGTTCTAAAACTTCTAAAGGTCACTAGAGCCAAGATCCTACTCATGATGTTGACCACAAATAGTAGGAAGTACACTAAGTGTGGGCACCATGAATAAGTCAAACTCTAGCTGAGATTCTCACGGTAACCAGACAGGAAGTACATCCCAAATGGCTCCGCTATCAACCTCCCCTAATCTTAAGTTTTATTTGGGCCCGGGTATAGGGTCCCACTCAAAAGTGTGTGCAAATTGTGAGTGTAGTGTGTGAAAGAGGCATTCAATTCCTGTACCTTATTCATCCTACACATAGAACAAACACAGAGCAACAAAATAAAGTCGACTACCCTAGGGTTCAATGATCACACAGATATTTACAGAACATAATGATAGAATACAAACAAAACAGAAACTAAACATTGACAAGGAAATAAAATAAAAGAAGAAGTTAAATATTTAATATGCTAATTAAAACATGCGCTATCAAATTGACTGACTTGACTCTCTAAGTTCCCCAGCGGAGTCGCCATCTGTCGCGACCGGGATCGCGGCGGCACGGCAGACCCTCGAAACGATTTAAAAATAAACAGGGAGTCGCCACCAATATTTTTTTTAGGATAAAATACTGGAAAAAACCTTTCGTTAAAGCACTGGTTATAAAAATGAAATTCCATGATTCGGGAGTCTGATTACAGGTGAGGAAGGTATTAGCACCTCACAACTGTCCGTTATAAAAACGGTTACCTCAATTTGATAGCGTGCATTATAATTAGCCCAATAATTACTTTAACTTCTTCATGAAAAGAAAAATGTATGGAACGACAAAATAAACAAAAAAAATAAACAAAAATCAACACAAAATATTTACATGAGACCAACAGGACGTCTCGTCCAAATTAATCTTGCTCCGCCTTTTTTTTAAAAGAGATATTTAAGAAATATGAGATTAACAGGACGTCTCGTCCAAATTAATCTCGCTCCTCCTTTTAAAGAAATACTACAAAATATGAGATGAAGAAGACGTCTCGTCTAAATTAACCTCGCTCCTTCTTTTTTTTAAAAAAAAAGTATTAAAAAAATTTGAGATTAACAGGACGTCTCGTCCAAATTAATCTCGCTCCGCCTTTTTTTTAATAGCATGACAAAAAAATGGAAACTCTAAAAATTAAATAAAGAAAAATGAGCCCGACAGGAACTATTTCCCGCTCCTACGTATTCTCGAGCTTTCGAGAAATCAGGGTCACGTAGTTCTTTAAAAGTTTTTTTTTATTTAGGAAAAAGATTAAGGAAATGTTGATGGGAATCATTATGGTGAGGAACCCATACAAGGCGAAGTTTTTCGCACGTGTACGAATCCTATAAAGGTGGTGTAGACGGAAGTATTTTCCATACGACACTGACTAAGAATGATTTATTTTGATTTTTATTTAAACTAGAAAGAAAACATAGGAAACATTTATTTCCTTTATTATATTTTTAGTACAAAGCAAAAAAAGAAAGGTAGCAGAAGCTACAAGAGAGAAAAGGAGACAATAAGTTCGGAAAAGGGAAGAAAAGAAAAATAATGAGTGAAAACTGAGTGGGAGAAAAGAAAACCGAGTGCAAAAAATGAAAAAAAATGAGTGAAAAATAAGAAAACCGAGTGAAACTATGAAAATCCGAGTGAAAACAGGGAAAGCCGAGTGAAACTGGAAAGATCCGAGTGGAAAAATGAAAATCCGAGTGAAAATAGTCAAATCCGAGTGGAACAACGAAAGATCCGAATAAAAAATAAGGAACACTGAGTAAAAATAGTAAAATCAGAGTGATAAGAGGAATACCGGGTAAAAATTGAGCAAAACCGAGTGATGATGGAGCAGGAAAGCTGATCCGAGAGGGAAAGGGGAATTAGAGGGAGTAAGAAATTGCTAGGTGAGGTGCTGTTGAGTGGGAGGGAGGACGATATTGGAGGAGAGTGAGTTTGAGGGACTGTTGGTATGAGTTTAAGGAAGGGGGTGAGGGTGAGGGTGAAGTGAGAGGGACGGAGTAGGTGTAAGAGAACCAAGACATAGGCAGAGTTTTTCCTCTAAAAATACGTGAATCCTTGGTGCTTCAACCCCTGCCTATTTATAGGCTTGTCTGAGTGGAAGGCCAGCTCAGGCTTCCACTCAGAGTGGAAAACCAGCTCACACTTCCATTCAGAGTGAAGTGGGGGACAACGGCTGAGTGGGAATTTTTAATTCCCCCCACTTCCGCCCCTGTCTGCCACCCCCAGGATTCTTGGATCCACTTGGGTGGTGGAATCCAAGTCAGCACGGACGAACAGAGGGAGCCAGGTGGAAATCCGAGAGAGGATGGTGAAATTCCGAGTGAGAATGGTAGAATTCCGAGTGAAAATGACTCGGATCATCCTCTCAGTCAGTATTCATCCACATTGGGAGTCAATTTCGAGTGGAAAAAAAAAGGTCGGTCTTCACATTGCCTCCTATATCCGAGTGGAAAAGGCCCCTTTTATGCTAAAGACCGAATGAAATCATGTTGGTGTTGTGCAATTGGATTGAAGCGGCAATCAAAGAAATTCCGATTGGAACATTCAGTCAGAACCGAGTGAAAACTGACTCGGATTCCCATTCTCGCTTGAGCGTAACAAGAATCGCTTGGGCGAAAGACCTGAAGAGCACTCGGAAACGATCGAAGGATTACTCGGAATTGAGTGAAAAGTGGGTCACTCGGTACTGAGATGTGTGAAATAGGTGAAAGATGTGTGAAATGGTGCTGTTTATACAAAAACCGAGTGAAGTATGACTCGGAATTGGCTAAAGGATGACTCGGAGATGGGTGAAAGATGACTCGGGAACGGGCAAAAAATATCACTCGGAATTGGTAAAAAAGTGAGTCAGAACTAACCAAGAACTGACCAAGAATTGACTCGGAAATGTGAAGTATGGCTTGGAAATTGGTGGAAATGGGGGCTCGGAATTGATTGGCCAAAGGGGCTCGGGAAAGGTTTAAGTATGGCTCGGAAGTGGTACAAATGGTGGCTCAGAAGTGATTTAAGGAGGGCTGACACGGAATTGGTTTGAAGAGGGCTGACTGAGTGAAGTATCACTCGGTTCCAACTGAAGACTGGCTCGGAATTGGTAAAAACTGAGTCAAAAATGATTGAAGATTGACCAAGAACTGACTAAAAAGTATCATTCAAAAACCAATCAAAGATTGACTCAGAACTGATAAAAATGACTCAGAATTAGGAGAGAATGATGACTTGAAAGTTCGTAAAAATGACTCGAAAATGGGTAAAGGAGGACTCGGAGCCGATTGAAAATCAAAGAGAAAGACTCGGAAGTTGAATGTAAAGGCGACTCGGAAGTTGATTGTAAAGGAGGACTCGGAGGTTGAGTGTAAAGGGTCTCAGAAATGGGCTCGGAAAGGTTTGAAGAAGGACGACTCAGAATTGGTTTGAAGAGTGATGACTCGGTATTGGGCAAATGGTTCAATCAGCCCTTATTTGAAGGATGAGTGAAGATTGGCTCAGAAATCTGACTGAAAAGGACACAGAAATGATTGTGAAATGGCTCACTCGGCAAATATTCACTCGGACTCGGTTCTCTTTCCTCTCAGAAGATAGACTGAGTCGTACTCTTCTTCCAGTCAGAATCTAACTACTCAGAATCTAACCCTTGGATGTATTCATTCGGACCCGGTTTTATTCCTTACTCAGCATTTGGCAATTTTCACTCGGAAAGGCTTTTTTTTTCAATCAAAATCTGTTCTTCCATATACACCTCGAGTCGGATTTTAATTCACTCAGACTTGTTTTTACTCAGATCAGTATCAATCAGAAGCTTTCATTCGGATTTAACTTCAGTAGGGCTATATTTCACTCGGATTTATTGCAATCAAAGAGCAATCCTTCTCAGCATTTATCCTTCAGCAGAGTATCACTCGGAATGGCATGACAGGGAGCCTTCCACTTGGATTCACCTTCAAAGGGAAGTATTTCACTCGAAACTGAATCATTCTGAGTGATTCTACTTGGATTTGATCCTTTTTGAGTCATTTCACTCGAATTTCTCTTCAACAGGGACATATTCCACTCGGCAATGCTCCAATCTGAGTCATTTCACTCGGATTTGCTCATTCCTTAAGTTATTTCATTCGGATATGCTCCAATCTGAGTCATTTCACTCGAATTTCTCTTCAACAACGACATACTCCACTCGGCAATGCTCCAATCTGAGTTATTTCACTCGGATTTCTCTTCAACACGGACATACTCCACTCGGCAATGCTCCCATCAGGGTCATCTTGCTCGGATCTGATCATTTTTAAGTTATTCTATTCAGATTTGACCATTCTGAATTGGAATTCAGTATAAAAAGATTTATTCCACTTGGACCGGACCAAAAGAGGTGTTCACATAAAGTGTCTTAAAGAGTACAATGATATTGGCTGATATGCTCCTTGTGGTCGACATTAGCTCCAACCCGGGTACTTGCAAAAGTGCTTAGGAGGGACTGAAGGGGGTGTGTCTCTTAAGACACCTTCGATGCTTAATTTAGTAGGTATCAGAGTAAAATGACCGATATGGCAATAAAAAGTACTTGAGAGATCCTTTAGTTTAACTTTGAGGTGGACATTTATAGGGGTAGATGTACAAAACTAATAATGGTGTGTTTGATGCCTTTTCAAAAATTGTTGGAGACATGGCATAAATGATCAAGACATCATCCATGGGAGCATCCCTCTCGGGAGAAGCCCTGACCTAAGTTCTGACATGGGTCTAGGAGACATTGTCCAAGAGTGCATCCCTCCTGAGAGGAATTCTAACTTGGGTTCTGATATAGGTCTGGGAGAAATTATACAAGAGTGCAATAGGTGCTTAACTAAGCTTGAGGTTAAAGGCGAGCCTCTTAAGTTAGGTTTGAGGATTTAACGATGGACAGATGTTGTTGGTGGGAGGTCCTATGGTCTCATTTATGGCACTAGCTCCCTAGCTTCCAATGTTCCTTAGGAGTCATTCTTGATAACGTAACCTACCTTTTTTGGTGTCGCCTAAGGCTAGTTATTAGCATTTTGATGCTACCATTGACGACTAGTCTTTCTCAAAGCATGAGAAGAAAAAGGACCTTCATCGCCTTCGTCATTAGGGGCCTCAACAACAATCGACCATCCAGGGCTCCCTCACCCCCAACAGGGCACAACTCAAACCCAGTAGCGCCCCTACCCCGAAGGGCCATCATTGCTCTCACCATGGATATTGATTGAGTTTATTAGTTTTTGTGATGATTATCTTGACAATAACTAAATATAAGAACTTACTTGTGAGCTGCTTTCATATTTTCTCAGAAGTCTTGATATTATTCTTCCTTTCTTTTGTGTGATTCTTTTTTAGGGTCTCCCACCACATGGATACATGTCTATTTAATTTGATGATGACTATTTTGACCTTTTACTCGTTTGTAATATCCTTTAGATTGAGTATTCTCTCAACAATGCAGATTAAATCTAAGAATTCACCAAGTTCTAATGTCCCTTCAAATTTTGGTATATCCACTCCAAAGTCATGACTTAGTTGTCATAAACTTCACACTCGATAATTGTTGGATGAGGAACAATCACTATCATCAGAATCACTTCCAAGTGAGTTAATATTTCTCTATTGATTAAGTTGAGCTTGTTAAGCTTCAACTATTTTTTGCAACCTTTGGATTTGTCTTCTCAAGTCATATAATTCAATTTCTTGAAAGGATCTTTTGGGTTGTCTTTTGGGAGACATTTTGAGAAGGTTTAAGATAGACTAAGTCCAAAAGAAGGGTAAAAGGGCAATTTTAAAAAGATAGAGGTAAATTAGTAATTTTGAAGGGATAAGGGTAAATTTATAATGTCAAATGTTATGAATGGTGAACATGAAATTTCATAAAATAGAGGGGCTAATTTATAATTTGGAAATATATAAGGGTTAAAATGGCATATAAAAAATGTAGGGTTATTTTATAATTATGGAAGTTGATGGTTAAACATAAGTCCATAGGACATGTAGTAGTGATTGGCTTACAGGATGATATATGGAATGTTGTAAAAGGTAGATACTTTTAAGAACGGTTGCCAAACACTATGGTAGAAAGTATAAACTTTTAGCATCATTTTAACATGAATTGAATAATCAATGTTAAAAGCATATAGAGCTGTCAAAATGGGCTCGGTTACTAGGGTAGCCTAAATTTATTTGTAAAATAGACGGGTTTGATTATTAAAAGTGAAAGCCTGAAAAGAAACTAGACTTATTTATCCCGACCTGATAAAGTTCAAGTTCGAGCATAAAATGTTCGACCAGGTCTGAGCAACTTGCTAAACCAATTCTTTTTATATATTAATACTATTACTAATTTTACCTTAATGGAAATAAAAAATTATAAATTATGAATGTTGTAAAATAATATGGGTAGTGCACCAAGCCCGAGGCTCAAAGTGGGCCAAGTTTGAGCAACAATATTAGATGCCTGAATTACCACTGGCCTTTTTAACCCAGCCTATTAATGCCCGTACCCGAGCCAGATTGGGTTGGATAATCCACATTGACAACTCTAAAGGTATCATCTTTAGACTCTAAAATTTTCAACGAAAACCTGATCTCCAACTAGGCCATTCAATCCCTAAATGAACTTTATCTATCACAAAATTTTGTAGCCCATAATTTTGGAAAATTTTGGACACTTCTACAATGGCAGTTTTGTCAAAAACGAATTAGAAAAGGGTGTTTTGTTATGAATGAAATTTACCAATGAGGGAACAACTACCCACTTATTGTTTCCACTTTCTCTGACTCAACCTAGGACGCAACATGCTCTAAGAATCTTGCTATGATTATCAAAATGGCTCAAAAACTAGAGGAAAAGAGACTCTAAAAGAAAACTCATAAAATTAATTTTGAAATTGATTTAATTTATGCCTTAAATGGGGTACATGGAGTACCTTTTATAGGAAACCTAAATGCAATTTAATAATACTAAATGAATGTAAAAATAAGCTATAAAAATATGGCAATAATGACTATCTTTGAAAATGTGTTCTATGTACATGGAAAACACAAATAATAGTTACACCATTTGATTGTGTGGAAGTATTTCTAGTAATATTTGTGAAAATATTTTGATCAAGACCGTGTGAAAGTCCTGATAAGGACATGACCAATAGGCTTCTTTTAGATTACATGAGTTTTTCTTTTATAAAAAATTTTAGATACTATTTTTTTAGGTTTTTAAGTGTATAATATTGTTATGTATATTTTAAATTAGGTTTAGGACTTTACAGGGTCAAAGGGCCACTTTTGAGCCTTGTATCTCATTTTGGGCCTTGTATTTAGTCATTTTCCCTAGTTTTAGCTATTTGGGCCTAGGAGCCTAGTGGGAGCCCAATTGGAGAATGCATAGCCAAAATTATCCAAGGCCTACATAAGGTCTTCATCTCCTTGTATTCATCACTTTAGAATTTGAATGAAAAAGAATCCTTTTGTGAGAAAGTGTGAGCATACTTCCTCCCTATAGGCTAAAGTAATTTTAGCCTTTTGCAAGCTCTTATCCTCAGGTTCTCATCCCCTAGAGTGGCGAGTGGGACTTATCCTTCTCCAAGGTGGCGTTTCAAAAACCTTCCATAATTCCATTTTCCATAACCATGTCAATTCATCATTCCATTCTTTCCCTTAAAATGCACCATTTCCCTTAAATAGTCTAGTTTTCACCCATTAGCATTTCTTTTGTAGTTTTGGTTTATCCATTGTTCTTATAACTTTAATGTGCATCCTAAACATCTAATAAAAGAAGCATTCAAAGTGAAGAGAAAAGAGGAGAAGACTAGATCCTTTTCTACCTTATCTTGAAGAGAGGGCTACATCAAGTGGTATCATGAGTTTTAGAGGTTCTTCTTCTTTCTTTTTCTCTTAAAAAATTTTGTGTTCTTGGGTTGTTTTTTATTGTAAATTTTGAATTTGATTTGGTTGTTCAAGTTCCATATGTTTCTTGCTTTAAAAAAATACAAAAAAGATCTTAAAAAATGCATGTTTCTTACCTTCTTTCTTAATTTCTTTGTATTTGCTTCTTGCATATTGTTTGCACCTTTTCAATTCCAGTTTGTGTATGCTGTTTGGATGTGTTAGAATTCTGCCTAAGCACCATTAAATGATTCAGTTTCATGCCAAAAATTTTAGTCTTGCGAGCTTAGGTCTTTGGTGCATCTTTTGGAACCTTATCTTTAATTGACTTTAAGGCCCCAACTCCGTTTTTTTAAACCATCTCCATTTTAGGTGGTTGTTTGTGTGCTCAAAGTTAGGTGTTGTTAGCTTCCTTTCTTTAGTTTCTTCTAGGTTTAATTTTGTAATTTTTGGTCTAGTACTTTAGGTTCAATAAAATATGAGTATTACATGTTGTTTCTTGCATTTTAATTGTTAAATATCATATGCCTTCCATGCCTTAATTCATATGGGAGAAGATGCATGCTTTTATGTAAGTAAGAAGTGCTAAATTGAATCTTAGTGTATATTATTTAGCATTCAGTTTTTGTGGGCAGTTTGTAATCATTTTTATGTGCTAAAAATCTGAGTTTGTAAAAGGGAAAAGAAAGATAAAAAAAAGTGAAAAAAACAAAAAGTGTAAAAAGAAAAGCTTGAGCCCTCATAAAAATAATTACAAAACACAAAGGGTCTTTTGGCAAAATAATGAAAAGAAAAAGTGAAATCCCTTAGAAAAAGAAAAATGTAACAAAGTTTTGATGCATTAGTGTGAAGCTTAAATTTTGTTAAGTAACTAAGAAACACATCTTTACAATTTAATTTTTACATTAAAGTCCTTTCTTACACAAATATTGCATTTTAGTGTTCTAGGTCTTACTTTATGTGCTTGTTTTCTTTTATGCATTTTATTTTGATTATTTGTCTAGTTTTGTCAAGTATGTGTTTCAACCCACTCTTACTCGAAAGTAGAAGCTTTCATTCATTTCACCTTTATTGCTTTGGTATAATTCCCTTGTCACATTCAAATTCCATTTTGAGTTGCCATTTTTTCAAATTTTTAAGTTTTTGTTTGCTTGTCTCTTTTTATCTTAAGTTTTGTCTTAGAGTTTTCTTGCCTTTGGAATTCATTGGGATTTGTTCTTACTCTAAACTTTGGGGGTAGCATAGTTGAGGAATAGGAGGTAAGAGTGACAATTGTTTAAGGTTAAAAGAGTTTGAACCTTTTGGGAGAAGAATTAAGAGAAACATCATAGAGTGGAGAGTACCATTATGCTTTGAATTGTGCTAATAAATTTTTTTTTGCTAAGTTTTTTTCATTGTAGCTTGAATCTATGGTGTACTTGGAGTTGAAGGCCTTGAAGACAATTGTATTGGAAGCAAAGCCTTGTAACATAAAAGTATAAAAACAAATTTCAATTTCTTTTGTATTTCCATTTAAGTCCTTGTATTTTGGACATTTACATTTCCTTACAAAGGACTTTGGACATTTAATTTTTGGGATTTCATTAGTTTAGCTAAAGTAGAATTTCAACCATTACATTACATATTAGTTGTATTTTACCTAATTCTAGTTAACTTTGTTAGGGTTAGTTATTAGTTTTTTTTAACAAATTTAGTTAGAAGTTGGGAAGTTATAACTTTTAAATTTTTTGTCATCAAATGTTTTAAATGTCTAGGCAGATGACATATTACTTTTGATTGTGTCCAACAAAGAAAACTATGATTTTGAAAAATAATGGGTGCAACTCAAGTCAATTAGTCTCTAATTTTAATGATTACTCTTTAAGTGACAACTCAAGTAGTGACTCATATAATAGTGAGCATATTTTAGGAGATGATGGTGAACTTTACAAGATTCATAGGCTTCTTGGAAGTCATGTAAAGGTTGACGACTGTACAAAAGAGAAAACATCTTTTACACAAGATGTTATATAAATGAAAAACTTTATTTTCTAATTGTGGACAATGGAGGTTGTGTGAACATAGTTATTCAAAGGCTAGTCCATAAAATGGGCTTAAACCTAGTAGATCACCCTAGGCCACATAACCTCTAATGGTTAAATAAGAGAGGTGAGATGCTTGTTAATAAACAAGTCTTAATTGCCTTTACCATAGAGTCATATAAAGATGAGGTAATGTGTGATGTATTACCCATGCAAGCAACGCACATCCTGTTAGGAAGACCTTGGTAGTTCGATCGGAAGCTCATACATGAGGGATTCTCTAACACCTTCACTTTCGAACATGATAACAAGAAAATAGTTTTACATCCCTTAACTCCTCAGCAGGTTTTAGAGGATTAGCTTCAGATGAAGTTAAAGAGGGACAGGGAAGTTGGTCCTTCCACTTCCCAACAAAAACCACAAAAACATAGAAAATCTCTAAAAGAAGACAATGATGAATCTGAGAGGCATTCTTCCTTATTTGCCTAAAAAACTTCTCATCAATTTCAATTGCTTACAAGTAGTATTACAAGTAGGGATGATGTGATCAAATCTCTTGGACCATTCTTTAAAACCCCTTCTTCCCTTACTTGTTGGCCTACTAATGTTCTGTCTTTCCCACCAAGTTACATGAATTTTGGAAAAGCTTTAAGTAATACATTTTGGGCTTCTAAGATAGCTTCTCCAACTTTATCTCTTAACTATGGGACAAATGAAACATTAATTGTTCATAATAGTATTAGAATATCATGTAGAATGTTTAAAGTTGTTATAGGTTCATATAGCATAAGGATGTGTTTATACTTATTTGAGTTAACACTCCTAAGAGTCATTTCTTGTTTTGTTTTACTTGTTTCTAGGACATACATATGTTTACCTTTTTCTTTAACAAATATTATTTCCCTTAGAACTCTTATAGGACCATTTACTCATTTTCATCATCTTAATAACATTCATTTACATGTTTTCATAAGGAATTAGTAGCATCTTATCATGCCATTATTGTCATAGGCCCTAGTTTAGATTCAATTACATAATATGATCATCTTAGGGCATCCAATTCCATGATTTTACATGATATGCAGTTGTTTTATGCTACAACGCATGCCTTTACATTTACTTCATATGCTATCTTATATACACATGCTTCTTATTGGTTTCTCCAAAGGATTCTTGGCATACCTCATAGTTTTGTATGTGCATTTCTATGGATTCACCTTATTGCATTTTTTGTTGATATTTGTGTTCTACTTCTTTCTAGTTTCATACACCTAATATTTGATCTTGGTTGATTTTCTAGTCACCAATTTTTCCTATTATTCATTTTGGACTCATTTTGTTTTCCCTTGAAAGTTTACTGTTGATTTACCTTTGAATCTATAGGATTTGAGGTTAAATCCTTTTGAAGAAAGGGGGCATGATAAGGACATGGCCAATAGGCTTCTTTTGGATTACATGAGCTTTCATTTTCTCTTTTATAAATAATTTTAGATACTATTTTTGTAGTTTTTTAAGTGTATAATATTGTTCTATATATTTTAGATTAGGTTTGGGAACTTACAGGGTCAAAGGGCCACTTTTGAGCCTTGTATCTC
This sequence comes from Clitoria ternatea, assembly GCA_037962975.1. Lineage (NCBI taxonomy): Eukaryota > Viridiplantae > Streptophyta > Magnoliopsida > Fabales > Fabaceae > Clitoria > Clitoria ternatea. Next base: position 36,604,819 of record CM075672.1, on the reverse strand, counting down.
ATTTTGGGCTTATATTTGGTCATTTTCCCTAGTTTTAGCTATTTAGGCGTAGGAGCCTAGTGGGAGCCCAATTGGAGAACATAAGGCCTACATAAGGTCTTCATCTCCTTGTATTCATGCCTTTAGAATTTGAATGAAAAAGAATCCTTTTGTGAGAAAGTGTGAGCATACTTCCTCCCTATAGGCTAACGTAATTTTAGCCTTTTGCAAGCTCTTATCCCTAGGTTCTCATCCCCTAGAAGGGCGAGTGGGACTTATCCTTCTCCAAGGTGGCATTCTAAAAACCTTCCATAATTCCATTTTCCACAACCATGTTAGTTCATCATTCCATTATTTCCCTTGGTATTAGTAGGAGTATTAGCGGAAGAAAGCATAGGAAAAGTATCTTCATGAAATTTAACATTATTGGATAAAAACAACTCTCTATTATGTAAGTCATAAACAAGATATCCTTTAGTACCTGACTTGTATCCATGGAAAACACATTTTTTGGCTCTTGGATCAAGTTTGGTTCTGTGAGGAAATAGTAGATGCAAAAGCTAAACAACCTAAGACTTTAAAATTTGAAATATCAGGTCATGTTCCATTATGCAGTGTTTGATAAGGAATTTTATTTTGTAAGAATTTTGTTGCCAACTTATTAAGTAAACAACATTGGATACAACATGATTCAAAAAGATTTAGGCACTTTAGATTGAAACATGAGAGTTCTAGCCATTTCCAATATGTGTTGGTGCTTTCTTTCCACTATGTCATTCTATTGAGGGGTCTCAACATAAGAAATTTTATGCACAATGCCTTTTGAAGCATACCATTATTTCATATAAAATTCATTTCCATTATCAGTCCTAATAATCTTAATTTATTTTGAAATTAAGTTTCTACAAGCTAAACAAATTTTGAACTAAAACACAAGTTTCATTTTTGGATTTCATGAGATAAAGTCATGTGAACCTAGAAGTGTTATCAACAATAGTAAGGAAATATTTATGGCCAAAAACAAAAGGAATAGCAAGAGGATCTCAAATGTCAATATGTATTTATTTCAAAACAATCATGAGTTACAGAATCATTATTTGTAAAGGGCAATCTTTTATGCTTTCTATAATAGCAAGTATCACAAAAATTTTTAGTTTTATTACAAGAGATGAAAGGGTACACAGACTTTGACTATTGTAATTTGTCATGAGAAGGATGGCCAAATCTAAGGTGTCAAGAGTTGTTGTCGTATGAATAGAATTGATTGATCAAATTTTAAGAAAAATTTGATAGAATGACAGGATTTATCACATACAAGTTTGAAAGCAAGTCAGCTACACCAATCATCCTCAATGTATTACAGTCTTTAATTTGACAATGATTCATTGAAAAAATGAAATTGCATGATGAGGATTTGGTAACTTTAGAAATATGACATAAATTTAAAACTAAATGAAGGGACAAACAACATATCTGTGAGGTAAAAATGATTTGTAAGGAAAATAGTTTATGAAATCAAAGTATGGACTCTATTACCATTAAGTAACTTGATGAGAACAGGTGGAATTTTCTTGTATGTATGAAATAATTTAAGTAAAATGCATACATGAATAGTAGCTCTTGTATCAATGATCTAGGAGTTAGAACTTGAGAAACTGACTAAAGTACAAATCAAACCTGATGGTTGTGGGTTCAAATTCTTATCTTGGAAACTTGAATTTATCTAATTTACAGATTGGATCCTATTTTGCTTTAACAATGCAAGAATTGCTTTGTGCTAATATGAAGTGAAACCCAAGATAGATACTTTTGTCATCTCCCTATGAGAAATAACACTGGTCTTGTCATTAGGATCCTTATTCTCATTCTTTATAAAGTGACCAACAGTATAATTTCTCTTCCAATGTTGTAGATAACCATGTTTCCTATAGCAAGTGTCAACTGTATGATCAAACCTACCATAATAGGAATACATCTTGTTATTTAGACCTCTTCCTGAAGAACCTTGTCCTCTTGAACCATTTATTTCACTCTACATCCTCTAAGATTGCCTTTGCCTTATCTACTACTAAAGGTCATCAAGTCCTGGCATTCTATATTATCTCTATTTTTCCCCTTACCAAAAGTCACCAAAGTTTAGGACTCAAGAACAGGTATGGCAACTCACACACGATCAACTCTTCAAAGTGAAGAATTGAAATCTCAATCACACTGGAATTGAGTTTCACATGCGCAAGAGAGCTTCTAAGATAGAAGGTCTAATACCATATCAAAACCCTCGTAGAAACTGAATAAACCATCAATGCCAAAGAAAAAAGAAAATCTTAATAGAAAAGAAAA